>JAUJYN010000016.1:0-1440000 GCA_030737835.1 Acorus gramineus
ACAATACACAGCTGTTCCTCCACCCACATCTTACCAGGCTCGAAGGATGGGCAAACGTGATACTTACCCACCACTGCCAGAGTCCTTGCCCGACATTTTTATGGCACTGATGGAATCCAACAGCATCACCTTGCCACCCGAGAGACCCTCACCCCCTGGTGTCGATAGTTCACGCTACTGCCCATACCACCGAATGCATGGTCATGACATCTGTGGTTGCTACACATTTCGAGATTTTGTTTATGATCTTCATGAACAAGATCGCATTGATTGGGCACTATTGTGAAATATCATCACTAGGTCCCGCTCGGCCCACCCTGTTCAATCCTCCACTTCATCCGCACCTCTTGGCATTCATATTGACCCACTTCCTTCCCATACTCAGCCGTCTACTTCATCTGGTCCAGTTGTCAACTTCATTGGGATCGACCCTCCATCCCCCAACTAGTCCAACTCCTCATCACACCTTTGGGCCAACCTTGTCACCCCACCGGCAACACCTGCTAGTGGTAAATCCGAATCCGAAGAGGAACCCATAGAAGAAGACGAGCCAGAGGAGGAGCCAGAAGAAGACCCTGAGGAGGAGGAGCCAGAAGAAGACCCTGAGGAGGAGGAGCCAGAAGAAGACCCTGAGGAGGAGGAACCAGAAGAAGACCCTGAAGAGGAGGAACCAGAAGAGGACCCCGAGGAGTAGGCCTGTCAACGGGTCGGGTCGGGGTGGACCCGGACCCGACCCGTGACAGGACCCGACGGGTCCGGGTCCAACCTAGGACCCGGCGGGTCCGGGGAAATGTGGACCCGGACCCGTCGGACCCGGGTCGGGTCCGGGTCCAACCCAACCCGTGGTTGGGTAAAAAAAAAAAAAAAAAGAGAGAAGAGCTCATGTATTT
Organism: Acorus gramineus; assembly: GCA_030737835.1. Lineage (NCBI taxonomy): Eukaryota > Viridiplantae > Streptophyta > Magnoliopsida > Acorales > Acoraceae > Acorus > Acorus gramineus. Next base: position 891 of record JAUJYN010000016.1, read on the forward strand.
GTTTGCCTTATCATTCTATTTGAATTTTTTGTAATAAAACATTATTGTTAATGAGACTATGTTTGAATATATATTTATACAATTCAAAAGAAGTAAATGAATTATTAAACAACATCCAAAACAATAATCACTAACATAAAAAACATATTAACTTAAATAATAAACATAACTAACCTAAACAACATTCAAAACAATATTAACCTAAACAACATTCAAAACAATAAACACTAACATATTAACCTAAATAATAAACATAAATCATGCAACAAACTAATTAATCATACAAATTCAAAAGCTAATAAGTTAATTGTTCAAAACAAACTGATTTATAGGCTTGTTATGATTATGATTTATGAACTTGTAGATACAAAAATAAGTTAAGTAAGAAATAAAATTATGTATCAACTAATACTAATGGTCTTATAATATATGAGCATATTTTAATAAAACAATCGGGTCTCGGTCTAACGGGTCAGGGCGGGGTGGACCCGGACCCGACCCGTTTGTTTGTTCGGGTCCGCCGGGTCGGGTCCAACTCGGGTCGGGTATATTACACGTGTAATCGGGTTCGGGTCCGGTCGGGTCCGGGTTTGGACCTGACCCGTTGACAGGCCTACCGAGGAGGAGGCGCCAGAAGAGGACCCTGAGGAGGAGGCGCCAGAAGAAGACCCTGAGGAGGAGGAACCAGAAGAGGACCCTGAGGAGGAGGAGCCAGAAGAAGACCCTGAGGAGGAGGAACCAGAAGAAGACCCTGAAGAGGAGGAACCAGAAGAGGACCCCGAGGAGGAGGAGCCAGAAGAAGACCCTGAGGAGGAGGAACCAGAAGAAGACCCTAAGAGGAGGAATCAGAAGAAGACCCCGAGGAGGAGGGGCCAGAAGAAGACCCTGAGGAGGAAGTATCTGAAGACGAGCTCATGGAAGAGCTGGAAGAACTGGCATTTGGTGAAGATGCCCTTCAGCAAGAACCATCTGATCAGTCCACATTGGCAAGCACAGTTCAAGAACCAGAAGCATCAACCGGAACTGTTGATGGCCCGGTGGGACCGCCACCTATTGTGTTCCTCGAGAGCGAGCTCGCCCCACCAGCAATGCGTAATCGCCCTCTTCGTATCATGGTGGAGATAGCAGGGATCCCCTTTAGATATACATATATTGACACCGGGGCAGGAGGAAACATCATGGCATATGGAGTTTATTGCTCATTTGAAGATGTGGAGGACCGTCCTGAACTTGAGCCCTCTAATGAGTTCATAGAAGCATATGACGGCACCAGACGATCGGTGGTCGGAACAGTTACAATTCCTTTGTTGGTAGGCCCGTTGCACACTGAGGTATATTTTCATGTCGTAAAGCTCGAGGGGGGCGTCCACAACAAAATTCTCAGGAGGGCGTGGCTCAATAATGCCAGAGCAGTTCCATCCACTCATCATCAATGCCTTCGGTTTCCACTATGGGGAAAGATTGTCTCCGTATGGGAGGAAAACATCCTTTGGGGGGAACCGAATGAACCAAATTGGACTGTTAATGCGTTAACCGTTGGCTTAGAAGGAGGGATAGAAAGGGTGTTGAAAGAAGAGTCGAAAGAAGAAATACGAGAGGAGGAGCTTGAAGAAGACTCCTTGGATTTTGAGCCATTTGGCTCCCCAACATCAACAGAAGACTCATCAGAGGAGCATGACACGATCACTTGCTTGACATGTTCCCCTTCCATCACATTCACCCCTCATGAGCTCGCCGAGCCTAGCATACGCACATGCCCCCTTGTGATCAAAGTAGCCATTGCCGGTAAAATTCTCCAAAATGTCCTCGTGGACACAGGCGCTGGAGTAGACATCATGACCCATTTCACCTACTGCAAGCTTCGGCGTTGGCTCCCCAAGCTCCAACCATCAGAAACCCTTCTCCACGCATATGACAGCTCAAGCCAATCTTCATGCGGGAGGATCTCTTGTGTTCTAAAGGTGGGGGCAGTATGTACCTCTGTAGACTGTGAGGTTATGAAGATCGAGTCGCTTCATTCCATGATCCTTGGGAGGCCCTGGCTTGACAATGTCGAAGGTGTCTCTTCTACGCGTCATCAATGCTTGCGTTTTCCAAGCAATGGGGAAATCATCTCGATATGGGGGGAGGCACGCCGCCATGACTGGTCAAGGTTCTTCAACTGTCAAATGTGCGAGCTAAATACTGGGCCAAAGAAATGTGCATATCAATCTCAGGATGATCCTCCACCCCAGATCATACCAGGTGGCGTCATCCGTCCAGCTCCTAGAAGTCCGGTTCCCTCCACGAACCCGCCACCAATCTAGAGTCCCATCCGAGCCAGCAGCCTCAGCCCCATCCGACCACTTTTTTCCTCCTGGCATCATTGTCCCAATACTGCAGTTCTCCACACCACCAGGACAAGACGCATCTTCAACAATATGCCCTCTCAAGTTCTCTGACAGACCAATCCAGAAGCGGAAGAAGGGAGAGCTGGTGATAAGGTGGACTTGCTTGAACAATTGCGCAAAATCCCAGCCAAGATCTCGATATTGGAGCTAATCGAAACTTCAGAACACCATCAGGAGGCGATAAGGGCTTTCCTGGAAAAGGTCAAGGTGGATCGCCACATTTCTGCCTTTAATGTGCCAGCTGCGCTAGTTTATGAAGGATTGGGCCCTGTAATCTCATTCTGGCCCAAGGAAGTCATCGATGATCCCCTCACCAACATTTCGGCACTTTGCGTCACCGCCTTGGTGGAGAAAACATTGGTTAATCGAATCCTTGTTGATACTGGTGCGGGTGTCAACCTCATGTCCCTCCAGACGTTCCAGCACGTCAATGGTGATATCACTTCACTGGCGGAGTCCGATACGTGAATTTTTGCCTATGACAGGAGTGCTCGACAAGTGGTGGGCTTCCGTTCATTTAGCTTGGAGATCGGTCCCCTCAAGACCACGTTTGAAGCCTATGTTCTGGAGATGGACTCTGATTACAACATGATCTTGGGAAGAAAATGGTTGGCGACAATCCGAGGTGTTTCCTCCCCGCTCCACCAATGCCTCAAATTTCCTGTCGGAGAACAGATCATCACAATAGGTGGGGACGCTATCAGAGGCATCCGGTATGAAGCAGAAGAAGCGGAGGCTATCACAACGGCGAAAAGCCCTTCCAGGAGAGAAGGCAAGCAACCGATCGTACACATATTAGAGTTTCCACCCGATTGGGCGCGTGATGGGGCACTACAGGTAAGCACTTTGGGCAAAGGTAAAGCACGCGCATCAACTGACAGTAATCCAGGATGGCGGCTCATGGAACAAATGGGTTATCATCGAGGCCAAGGTCTGGGACGGTACAATCAAGGCACCACAGACATCATTCACAACTTCATATGGCCGGACCACATGGGCATCGGATCACTCACAGTTTATGATGTCTATGATTGGGGTCCATTCTATGGCATTACGGATTGGAGCTTGGAAGAACACTTTATCCGTAGCACTGGATCAGAACAACCCGCATCCAATCAACTGACTCCCATTGAGAGCCAATCAGAATCCCCCTCTTCAGTTCCACCAGAGGAAGACATTGATTCTCTGATTGAGACTCTTGACCAGTTATTTTCTGAATCACATGAACAATTGCCCGGAGATTCTCATGAATTGCCAGGATACTATGTTGAAGACCCGGATTCTGCTGATGAGATGCCTCATTCATGCAGTTCGGGAGCATTGGGGAGCAAAACTCTCTAGGTCCTATTTTCTCTATTCTTGAGGGCGCCATTCAGGTAAGTACTCTCTTCCCATATCTAAGGTCCATTTCTTTCCTGTCTTTCGTTATATATAGATCCTGCGCACTCTAATCTTGCATATTAAAAAAAAAAAAAGGGTTAATTTCTGCTTGTACATGAAATTTCCTTGAATTATTTCTTGCTTTGCTTGCTATATAAAAAAAAAAAATCATTTCTGCTTGTACATAAAATTTCTTTGCTTTATTTCTTGCTTTGCTTGCTAAAAAAAAAAAAAAAAAACTCAATTTTAAGGGAGTGGTGGGATCTAAAAATGGACAATGTAGAACAACCTAAGACATTAGGTTCCCTGTTTGAGATAAAGGATGACGCTTTGGTGGTTTGGTACCCCTCGCTTTTTAATTCTGATCTTCTGGACAAACTACGGAGTTTGGTCGACCCTCCTAAGGCGTCAATGCCCCATGTGTCTCAAGGACCTGGCAAGGCTTCACGATTTCAAATCCCTACTCGGATTATCGATGACATCGGGGAACGTATTCACGTAATCCATGGAATAGAACAATCCGAGTCAATAGCTGTCATCGAAGAACCTGATTTGGAGGACCTTAGAGATTTCGATGACGGCTTGGGGGTATTTGAGATTTGTGACGATGATGATGAAGCAGAGCAAGAAGAGGAGATCTCAAAGGGGTTCGCAGAAAGCCTTCAGCACTTTGATGAGCAGATGGCAAGTGAGGAGGAAAGGATGGAGGAGCTGAATCTCAGGACCGCCACTGATCCTAAGATCATCTTGATCAGTGCGGAACTAAATCCGAGCGAGCGAGAAAGTTTGGAGAAGGTGTTGAGGAGCTATTCGGATGTGTTCGCCTGGTCTTACGAAGACATGCCTGGTCTTGACCCTTCATTGGTTGAGCATAGGCTAGTTCTGGAACCAGACGCCAAACCAATAAAGCAGAAGCTAAGGCGGCTCCATCCAAAGTTGGCCATGAAGGTGAAGGAGGAAGTAGATAAGCTACACCAGGCAAAGTTTATCAGGGTGGTGCTGTACCCAAAGTGGATAGCCAACATTGTCCCGGTAAGCAAGAAAGATGGCAAAGTCCGTGTGTGTGTAGACTTCCGAGATCTCAATCGGGTTTGCCCGAAAGATGATTTCCCTCTTCCACACATTGACATTCTTGTTGACAATACTGCGGGACACGAGATGCTGTCCTTTATGGATGGTTTCTCGGGTTATAATCAGATCCGTCTAGCAGAAGAAGATCAGGAGAAGACATCATTCATCACTCCTTGGGGGACCTACTGCTACGTTGTAATGCCCTTCGGCCTTAAAAATGCTGGGGCAACGTACCAGCGCGCCATGACCTCGATTTTCCACGACATGATGCACAAATTAATGGAAGTTTACGTGGATGACATCTTGGTCAAATCTAAGACGCGGGAAGGTCATGCAGAGACACTTGAAAGGGTTCTACAGAGGTGTAGAAAATTCAGTTTGAAAATGAATCCTAAGAAGTGTAGGTTTGGAGTGTCATCTGGAAAGCTATTGGGATTCATGATAAGTAAGAGGGGGATTGAAGTCGATCCATCTAAAGCAAGTGTGATCGCTCAAATGCCCCCTCCAAAAAAGTTGAAGGAGCTCAGGGGACTCATCGGCCGGCTGCAGTTTATTCGTCGATTCATTTCACAGCATGCCGAATGGTGTAAACCCTTCTACAAGCTGTTGAAAGGAGGGACTGAATTCATTTGGGATGACAAGTGTCAACAAGCATTTGATGAACTTAAGAAATACTTACTCAGCCCCCCTGTTCTCTCAGCCCCTGTCCCTGGAGGTCCACTACGTCTCTACCTGGCGGCCACTGAAGAAGCTATTGGCGCGGTGCTCGCACAACACGATTGTCACGCCCCAGGGCGGCCAACCCCGGGACGCGGCAAGTGTATATATAATATCAGAATCTACACAGGAGGTCAACAATATATCATACACAAACAACCAGAATGACACACAGACAACAAAGGGCTGACATGATATATACACCAAATGCGGAAGCAAAAGACTGAATCTGTAAATAAACATTCTACAGACTCGATACTCAATCATCTGTCCTGTGAGAGCCAATATACACAAATACAACTGAACATATACAAACACGTGCCAAGCACGGAAATCAAATACATACAGTCAAGAAGGGATGCTGATAACCTCTGGCACTCGCGGAACGTGGTGCTGCTCCGCTACTGAAGGAATCCCTCGGAAAGCTCCAACTGCTGCTCCGGCTCCAGCTCAGGCTCAGTGACCACTGGGGAAAAACATATGCGAGGGGTGAGCCACACGCTCAGTGAACAGCACAACCCATGCATCACAGACAATATTCACCAAAATTCCATTATTTATTCAGCCTCTAAGACATAACAACATAATCCAGTGGTTCGTACTTCGCCGAACCACCACACCCTCACCCTCACCCATCAATGGGTGACATAGGCTATTGGGACTGATAATCATCCATTCATAAATCCAGTAGGTCGCTCATCGCCAACCCACTACACCCTCACCCTCACCCTACCACGGGTGACATAGGATTTTGGGACTGACTAGGCTGTTGGTCACCCTTGGTCCACCGATAGTCTCTCCTCCACTCCGTAGGCCGCTTGGTTTTCACCCACAACTTCAGCCCAGTCCGAAACCAAATCAGGAGGCGCCTACTGATGGGAACCCTTGGAAGGGACGACCTTTCTAACGCTAGGGCAGTCTCTACCGGATCCAACGAAGGGGACAGAACAGCCTATCCATACGCATATGATCCACTCGGATCCGCCGACAACACATCTCTACAACTCAAATGTCATGAAATCTTTAGAGTTCCTCCAGGGCGCATAACCACGATGCGGGGAAATAAGTATAATAAAAGCAAGGTTGTAATATCATTGGGGGAAAGAACTCGGGAGGGCGGCGTGAGTTCCCGTTATAGGATACCCCGACAACCAAACAAGGAACACGGAGTACCCTAACCCGGGTCTCACCGCTGTCCTCGCAAGGCCCCTCCCCTATAATATTCACTAACAGGCTAATAATCATACCAATCATACAACATTACTTATAATATTATTGGGACTAGAAACCTTGGGAGGGCAGCATGAGGTCCCGATACAGGACATCCCGACAACCAAACAAGGAACACGGAGTACCCTAACACGGGTCTCAATGTTGACCTCGCAAGGCTCCTCCCTATAATATTATCTAAGGCATGCGATTTAACATACACTAGCATTTAATTTAATAAATAAACTAGTAGGACGCATGCATAGGCCGAGGCTTCCTAGCATGAAAACAGGGGGCATGGTGCATGGCTCTTACACCTATCCTATGGGTGCAAGTCCCTAACATAAAAGCCTAGGGTAGCATGCATTCTGTATTTAAAATCATGCTCACATGCAATACATATTACTACAGGTTAATATAATCCACGGTGCCCCAGGAGAGGTCGGTATATGCCCAAATGCGTATGACCCCTCTCTACTGGGTTGGATTGTCCCACTCACCGAAGTTCGGGTCGTCGCGCGACCGTCCGCCAAGATCTGCAAGACAGGCATTTATACGGTGAGTAAAATACATAAATACATCAAAATCTACCAATAAATACTCTAAAAATACCCAACACTCGGACAAGCGTACATACGGCCCGTACGCACGCGTATCCGAGCATCCCGACTCACTCCCGAACCCACCGGGCAGCCGCACGCACGGCTACCCGCCTCGGGCGCACAGCCGAGTCCCGGCCCGCCCGCCAAGGCGCACTGCCGAGCCCAGTCCGCACACCCGGACACCACCGGCGCACTGCCGCGCGCCTGCTCGCGCGCCCCGACGCACCGCCGCGCGCCTGCCCGCGCGCCCCGACGCACCGCCGCACGCACGCGCAGGCTCGCGCGCGCCCGCGCGCACTGCACGCACGCCCCAGCACGCGCGCGCACTGGTCCCCAGCACCGCGCCCAGGCGCCCCGCCCAGCACCCAGGCACAGTGCCCAGGTGCCCTGCCCGCGCGCGCGCCCGCGCGCACCCGCGCGCACTCCCGCGCACACCCCCGCTCGCGCCAGCACCCGCGCGCACCCGCGCTCTACTGCGCGCCCGACTACGCCCGCCAGCGCCCAGCGCCCAGCGCCACCCGAGCGCACGCCCGCGCGCACGCGCGCGCGTGCCCTGCCAGCTGCTGCGCCTGTGCTGCCTGTGCTGCCCGTGGCCACCAGCCACCCTGCCCGAGCACCTCCACCACCACCCACCGACCTCCGACCACCACCCCAGCCCTCCGACGGCCACCCACCGCCGCCGACCGCCTCCCAACCCCAAAACCCACCTCCTAACATCCATCTAAGCAAGAAAAGAGGGAAAATAGGGCTTACCAAGGGGAGGAAGGGAAGTCCGGACGCTCTCCGCGCGCTGAAACCTTTCCCCAAAGGCTTCCACCGCCCGGATCTCGCTCGGCCTCCGAAATGGTCCAAAACAGAGGAGAAGAGAGGGGGGACGGAGGGGCAAATCTCGCCGGAATCCGGATTTGAAAGCACCGGAGTGTAGATCGGGACCCGATCTACACTTCCTATGCTTTGGGTTTTAAGCTTTGAGGGCTCTAGGGGGCTCAAAAGGGAGAAAAATGGAGAAGAGGAGAGAGGGCAATTTGGTAGGGATGATGAATAGTAACTCGAGAATTAGATCCCACTTATTTATAGTGTGCGACTTAAAAACCCAGATACGCCCCGGAACTGCGAAATTTTCGGGAACGTTACCGGAATTCGATAAAATTTTCGTGAGAGGCCAGAAATGGCACCAGGACACCAAATATGCAGTTAGATTTGAAATCGGAGTTCTCTAACTCAGGACGATAGCTAACAGTCCAAAAATTAGCGGTACCGATCGAAAACGGAAAAAAATTAAAAAACTGCCAGAACGCTCCAACGGTTACCAGCAGGTTAAAAGTGACACAAATATAACAACGATGAAGTAGGAAGGAAGGAAAAGGCTATCTATTATTTGAGGCAAACTCTGATTGAATATGAGCAGCCCTATCCGCTCATGGAAAGGACATGTTTAACGCTAGTGTGGGCCGCTCAGAAATTATGCCATTATTTCCTTGCGCACCAAGTAAAATATCTGGCAAAGACAGATCCGGTGAGGTATCTGTTTGGGAAGGCATCAGTGACTGGTTGGCTAGCTCAATAGCAAGTCCAACTAAATGAGTTTGACATGACGTACGTCACTCAAAAGTCCATCAAGGGACAAGCCATCGCCGACCACCTTGCTCACCTCCCATTGCCGGATTATGAGCCTGTCAGGATGGATTTCCCTGACGAAGAGTTGTTTGCGTTAGTTGAGGAAGATGACTGCAAGACATGGACATTGTATTTTGATGGAGCGATCAATCAGAAAGGAAGAGGAATTGGAATCGCCTTGCTCTCCCCTGAAGGTGTCATCATCCCGCGCGCTTTTCAACTTACTTTTAATGCTACTAACAATATTGCGGAGTATGAAGCATTGATTGCAGGTTTAAAGTCAGCCCTAGCTCTTGGAGTTCGTCATCTAAAGATTGTTGGAGATTCACTCTCAGTGATTCGCCAAACTTTGAAGAAGTGCCAGATGAGAGACCCGAAACTCAAGCCCTACAGAGAACTAACTATTATCCTGTTGCGCCAGTTTCAAGAAGTGATCCACATTTTCACACCTCGAGCCGGCAACATCCTCGCCGATGCCTTGGCCTCCTCACTCACCCTCCCGATATCCAAAAAGGCGGAGACTGTCATCATCCAAAGACTAGAAACTCCGGCCACTGACCTTCGAGACTACAAGATTCAAGACCTAATGGAGCTTCTTCAGTTTGTTTCCGCAATAGATTTGGAGGAACCTGATGATGGAAATCCTTGGTTCTTCGACATCAAGAACTACCTTGAAGATGGCTCCTTTTCAGAGTACGCCACCAGTGATGATCGAAAAGCTGTTAAAAGAATGGCGACCAAATATTGTCTTCGAGGAGGCATTCTCTTTCGCATGTCCTTCAATGGAGAGTTGTTGAGATGCTTGGAAGATGAAGAGGCATTCACTATTGTGAAAGAGGCACATTCCGGAGTTTGTGGAGGCCATGTGAATTCACAGATGCTCGCAAAGAAAGTTCTAAGGATGGGTTACTATTGGCCCACAATGGAAGGGGATTGCCACAAGTTCGTCAGACGGTGTGTTCAGTGTCAGACCCATGCCAATAAGATCCGTGCACCTACCTCCGCATTGCATTCCATGACCTCTCCTTGGCCTTTCTCCATGTGGGCTCTCGACATCATCGGCCCCTTTAGGGATACAGTTGAAAACACCAGTCAGAAAGCCTTCATCCTCACTGCCACAGAATACTTCACCAAATGGGCCGAAGCTGAGTCGTACATAGTGATCAAGAGTTCTACTCTTGTTCGCTTCGTTCGTACTCATATCCTCGCATGATTCGGCGCTCCGAAGGTAATCATTGCTGACAATGGTCCACAGTTCATTTCTCAGGAATTTCAAGACCTCTGCAACAAGCACCACATTGAGCTGCATCACTCCACCCCATATTATCCCCAAGGGAATGGACAAGCAGAGGCTAAGAACAAGACTCTCCTGAAGATCATCAAAAAGACCGTGGAAACGCATAAGGCTACCGATTGGCCGGACAAGCTAGTTGACGAACTTTGGGCTTATCGCACCTCCATCAGAACCCCCACAGGTCAGACTCCTTACTCCCTTACTTTTGGGATGGAGGCGGTGGTTCCCTATGAAGTGCTTATCCCTTCTTTGAGAGTGGAGTTGGACAAGGATTTACAACCCGAGGATAGACGGGAAGCACTCCTTCTACAACTTGAACTATTAGATGAGAAAAGGTTGCGAGCAGCCGAACACGCCCAAATTTACCAAAGGAGAATGTCTAGAGCCTTCCAGAAAAAGGTAATTGAAAGAAAGTTCCAAGTTGGGGAAATGGTGCTCAAGCAGCTCATGCCTTCTCGACAACCACACCCGAGAGGAAAACTGCAACCAATTTGGGAAGGACCCTATGTAATCATACATGCCTATTCCGAGAATGCTTATCTCTTGGTGAACGCTGAAGGGGACGAGGTCTCTGGTACATGGAATGCACTGTATTTGAAAAAATTCTATGCTTAATACTTGATGTTTGAGAAATTTTACCATTACTTACTGTGAATCCTAGTATCTATGCCTGATGATATGATTTGATAGCCTTAAGGATAGCATGTGTTTTATATAGACTCATACTCACCGCTCTTACCACTGTCATCACACTTATACAGTTTAAGACCTGGTTCACTGATGGATAAAAAGATCGCCCACAACATTAGACTGGGGCAATTTGTAATTGTCATTCTTTTGTTTGTATTTTAACTCGTGTTGCCTATGATCCATGAAAATACCTTAGTCTTGGCGCATGTCCCAAAAGAGCTGGCTCTGGCACTGTCGATGCTTCCAAGGAGAAGGTAAAAACAGAAATACCCTCCAAAATAGGGCAAGTTGGCCATTATAAAAAAAATAATAGTACAAAAAAAAAAAGAAAAAAAAAGGGAGAGGATAAAGTGGGTATCCAATGCGGGCCTGCGTCCTCCACCCTTTAATATATATAAAAAAAAAGAAGAAGAAGAAGAAAAGCAGTAAAGAAGAAAGCTGGGGGGACCGAGTGACTTAGGACATGTGCTAGGACTGGGGCAATTTTTTTAGTTGGTTCAAGGAGGACACTACTCTCACCCCCATTCATTCACTTCCCCCCTTTTTTGTGACAAGATATGAATTAAACCAGTTCTTTTGGGCCAAGTGAAATTTTCAGTCTAGAGGTGAGCCACTTCTTAAACTGCTACCACACACTGCACATGAGCCTACTTAAAACCTTGTTCATCTAAAAGTCAGTCTTTGAATGTTATCCTGGCACATTTATGGAGTTCTCAGTACATTTTGGTAACATGATCAAGCATACAAGAACTTCCAGACTTGGGAACTATCCCCATCGACAAAACCACGCAAGGTATCCTTGATATGGCAAACAGTTGATCACCATGAGTCCTTTTAATAACTGGTAAGCATGTGAATAATCTCTCATTGCTGGCATCAAGGTCAAGATAGCACCATGCATCATCAGGTTTGTTTCTCCATAACCCATTACCCCCAATTTTGTCATTATTTGGGCCCTTGACAAATTAACAAGGAGAAATAAAATAAAAAATGAGCAGGGGCCCAAATGGAACAGATATGATCATTTGGTCTAGCCTCTTAAGTTGTTTTGTAGGGCCTAGGAGAAGCAAGAAGGGAACGGACGAATGAATGATCATTAAGCAAGTAGACAGAACTTGCGTGGTCCCCCTAGAATGGATATCAATTCAAATGGTTTCCGTATGGATCGTCGATAATCAAAACGAAGGCCATCTTGTAATCTTAAAAGGGGAGTATTGAAGTATGAACATATGCTTAATTGAGTGGGTATATCTACTTAGCTTTGTGTTTGATGTTGTTATACAGGGTCCAGAGGAAAGGAGAGCAGAACGAGAACACAAGAGAACAAAAAAAAAAACCAAACAAGACTGGACACATGCTTCTGGACGAATCTTGGTGCGAACGTCGACTTAGACAATCCAGATGGTGAACGTCGATGGGGACGAACCCGGTGGTGAACGTCGACTAAGACAACTCCTCGTGGAACGTCGACGGGGACAAACCTGGCGGTGAACGTCGACTAAGACAACTCCTCGTGGAACGTCGACAAAGACAACTCTGCGTGGAACGTCGACAAAGACAACTCTGCGTGGAACGTCGACAAAGACAACCCTGGTGTGAACGTCGACTTGGACAACCTTGCTTCTAAACGTCAATGGGGACGATCCTGTTGATAAACGTCGACAAAGACAACCCCATTGGAGGGTCATCGAGCCATCTTTCAGCGACAACTTTGCCTATCTATAATGTTCCCTGATCACCCTGCAAATTCAACCCACCTGTCTATCCACATTCCATACACACATTCACAAAGCCAAAAAAAAAAGAAAAAAGAGAGAGCATATGGCCCCTGCTATTCATCATTTCAGACTTACTCATACCTCATCCCAGACTTACTCCTCCTAGTGGGTGAATGGTTTTGACTGATAGTTTAGAGATATAGAATGGACTAGCCGTCCCCAGGACGCGGCAAGGGTATACATGATATCAGCAGTCAATACAGGAGATCAATAATATACCATAAACAACAGCTAAAAAGACAACACAGACAACAAAAGGGCTGACATGATGTATACACAGAAAGCGGAAGCTAAAAAGACTGAATCTGTAAATCAACAACACTTTACAGACTCGATACATAATCATATGTCCTGTGAGAGCCAATATATCCACAATACATCCAAATACAATCCAAACTGGGTGCCCAAGCACAGAAATATATACATACAATGAGAAGGAAGGATGTTGATGGCCTCAAAACTCGAGGGACGTGGCGCTACTCCGCTACTGGTGTAGTCGCTCGGGAAGCTCCTCCTTCAAGTCCGCCTCGGTAATCACTGGAGAAAATAATTATGCGAGGGGTGAGCCACACGCTCAGTGAATAGCACAACCCATGCATACAGTTCATATTAACCACATTTAATCAAATCACTAGCCTCAAAGTGGCATAAATATCACAAATCCGGGGGTTCGTCACATCGCCGAACCACCATACCCTCACCCTCACCCTCACCCCTCAATAGGTGACAAAGGATGTTGGGACTTAATAGGCTGATAATCATCCCTACACAATCCAGTGGGTCGCCACATCGCCGGCCCACCACACCCTCACCCTCACCCCTCAATAGGTGACATAGGCTCTTGGGACTGACTAGGCTGTTGGTCACCCTTGGTCCACCGATAGTCTCTCCCCACTCCGTAGGTCGTTTGGCCACTCCCACATTCAGCACAGTCCTTCTACCAAATCAGGAGGTGCCTACTGATGGGAGCCCCTGCACGGGACGACCTTTCTAACGCTGAGGTAGTCTCTACACGGATCCAACGAAGGGAACAGAACAGCCTATCCATCGCATATGATCCACTCGGATCTGCTGACAGCACATCTCTACAACTCTAATGTCTTGAATTCTTCAGAATTCCACCAGCGCGCATAACCAAGATGCGGGGAATACATAAGATAATAATGAGGGAAAAGAGACCTTGGGAGGGCAACCTGAGGTCCCGATATAGGACATCCCGCCAACCAAACAAGGAACACGGAGTACCCTAGCCCGGGTCTCAATGTTGACCTCGCAAGGCCCCCTTAATATTCCCCAAGGCATGCTAAAAATATCTTAAGTCTGCATTTAATTTAATAAATCAAACTAATGGGACGCATGCATAGGTCGAGGCTTTCCTAGCATGATAACGAGGTGACAGGATGCACGGCTCATGCACATATCCTAAAGGTGCAAGTCCCTAACATACAAGTCTAGGGTGGCATGCATTCTACACATTAATCATGCTTGCATGGATTACAATATAACAGTTAATATTAACTATGTGCCCCAAGGGAGGACGGTACACGCCCAAGTGCATGTAGCGCCTCCCAACTGGGTTGGGTTGTCCCACTCACCGGTGACCGGGTCGTCGCGCGACCGTCCGTCAAGATCTGCAAGACAGGGTAACCCACTTGGTGAGTAAAATACACAAATACCACAAAATACACAAAAACCCACAAATAAACACCCAACACTCGGGCAAACGTGCATACGGCCCGTACGCACGCTAGCCCGAGCACCCCGACTTGTTATATATGTGTCACTTTTTGGCCTATTGGCAACCATTGGAGCATTTTTAGCAGTTTTAAAATTTTTAGTGTTTTTCGATCGGAACCGCATAATTTCAGACTGTTAGCTATCGTCTGAGCTAGAGGACTCCGATTGAAAATCTAACTGCATATTATGTGTCCTGGTGCCATTTTAAGCCACTCATGAAAATTTCATCGAATTTTGGCATCGTTTGCAAAAATTTCGCAGTTCCGGGGCGTATCCGGGTTTTTAAGTCGCGCTCTATTTAAAAGGAATCAAAAATATCTAAACACTATTCATCATCTTCCCGACTTGCTCTCTCTCTCTCTCCTCTCCTCCGTTTTTCTTCCGTTTGAGCCCCCTACACCCCTCAAAACCAAAAACCTAAAGCACGGGAAGTGTAGATCGGGTCCCGATCTACGCTCCGGTGTCTTCAAATCCGAATTCCGACGATCCTAGCCTCCCCGACCTCCCCTTTTCGTCCTCTGATTTGGCCCATTCCGAGGGCCAAGCTAGATCGGGGCGTGAGAAGGCTTTTGGGAAGGGTTTCGGCGCGTGGAGATCCACCGGACGCCTCTTCCTCCCCTCGGTAAGCCTCCTTTCCCTCTTATTTCTTGTCTAGATGATTGCTAGGGGGGGTTTTGTGTTTGGGAGGTGGTTGGTGGCAGTGGGGGTCGTCGGAGGGTGGTCGGAGGTGGTTGGAGGTGGTCGGCGGTAATGGGAGGGGTGGTTGGAGGTGCTCGGCAGGCTGGGGCACTGTCCCGGGCAGCAGGCAGCAGCGGCAGCGGCCAGGCAGCGCGCAGGCCGGGCGCGCGCGGGCATGAGCGCGTGCGTGCGCGGGTGTGCGTGCGCGCGGCGTGTGCGTGGGTGTGCGCGGGTCTGGTGCGCGGGGATGGTCGTGCTGGGCGCGCTGGATGGGCTGGCAGCGCTGATTCGTGGGCTGGGGGCCTCAGGCAGCACAGGCAACGAGCACAGGAGCCGGCTGGGCGTGCGCGCGTGCGTACGCGCGAGCGTGCGCGCGGGCGTGCGCTCGGGGGAGCTGGTCGCGGCGGTGCGAGGCGTGCGAGCTGCTCGGGTGGTGCTGTGCGCGGGTCTGTTCGTGCAGCTGTGCGCGAGGGGCTGATGGCGAGCTGGTCTGGGCGCTGGTCTGGACGCGCGAGGTGCTGGCCGCAGGAGTGGCGAGTGCGCGAGGCGCGGCGGGGCAGGGAGCTGAGCGCGAGGCGCGGCGGGGCAGGAGGTGTGCGCGAGGCGTGCGCGGGGCGTGGCAAGGCAGGGGTGGTGTGCGCGGGGCGAGGTGGTGTGCGCGGGCGCGAGGCGCCGCGCGCGGGGGCGTGCGGGGTGCTCGCGGGCCAGCGCACGGCGTGCGGGGCGCGTGCGGGCTGCCGCGGCTGGGCTCGGTGGACGCGCGGTGCCCCGGGCGGTGCGCGGAGTGCGCGGGCTGAGGCGCGGCGGCGCGTCCGGGCGGTCGGGTGGCCGTGCAGGTGGTTGCCGGCCGTGCGGGTGGTTGCCGGGGGGATGTTGGGTGTTTAATTGTGTATGTTGTGTATTTTTGGGTAATTGTGGATTTATTCTAACCAGTTAATAACTTGTCTTGCAGATCCCGACGGACGGTCGCGCGTCGACCCGATTTCCGGTGAGTGGGATAACCCAACCCAGCGTGGGAGGCGCTACATGCTTTGGGCGTGTACCGTCCTCCCCTGGGGCTTATAGTTAGTATTAACTGCTTTGATGTAATCCATGTATGCATGATGTGTGTGTAGAATTGCATGCCACCCTAGATTGTGTGATAGGGACTTGCACCCTTAGGATTGTGCATGAGCCGTGCATCCTGCCACCTCGCTATCATGCTAGGACAGCCCGACCTGTGCATGCGTCCTATTAGTTTGGTTTATTTAATTAAATGCTAATAATAGATAGCATGCTTAGGGAATATAGGGGGGCCTTGCGAGGTTAACATTGAGACCCGGGTTAGGGTACTCCGTGTTCCTCGTTTGGTTGTCGGATGTCCTACATCGGGACCTCAGGTTACCCTCCCAAGGTCTCTATTTCCCTGTATTATGATTAATAAATGCATGTTCCCCGCATCCTGGTTATGCGCGCTGGTGGAATTCTGAGGAATTCAAGACATTAGGATTGTAGAGATGTGCTGTCAGCGGATCCGAGTGGATCATATGCGATGGATAGGCTGTTCTGTTCCCTTCGTCGGATCCGTGTAGAGACTACCTCGGCGTTAGACAGGTTGTCCCGTGCAGGGGCTCCCACTAGTAGGCGCCTCCTGACTTGGAAGGACTGCGCTGAACATGGGAGTGGCCAAACAACCGCGGAGTGAGGAGAGACTATCGGTGGACCAAGGGTAACCAACAGCCTAGTCAGTCCCAAGAGCCTAGGTCACCTGTTGAGAGGTGAGGGTGAGGGTATGGTGGGCCGGCGATGCGACGACCCACAGGATTATGAATGGATGATTATCAACCCGCTAAGTCCCAACATCCTAGGTCACCTGTTGAGGGTGAGGGTGAGGGTGAGGGTATGGGGTTCGGCGATGAACGAACCCCCGGATGGTGATATTATGCCACTTGTGGCTTATGAATTGATTAAATGTGGTTAATATGAACTGTATGCATGGGTTGTGCTATTCACTGAGCGTGTGGCTCACCCCTCGCATATTGTCTTTTCAGTGATCTCTGAGGGAGGAGCTTCCCGAGCGACTACACCGGCAGAGGGCAGCGCCGCGTCCCACGAGTTTTGAGGCCATCAGCACCCTTCTTTCTGTTGTATGTATATGTTCTGTGCTTGGGCACTTAGTTGGATTATATTTGGATTTTGTTGTGTATATTATGACATGTTGGCTCTCACAGGACTTATGATTATGTATCGAGTCTGTAGTATGTTTTGACTACAGACTCAGTCTTTTAGCTTCCGCATTTGGTGTATATATTATGTCAGCCCTGCTTTTATCTGTGTGTCATTTTAGTGATTGTTTGTGGTTTATTATTGATTTCCTGTCACTGATATCATATATACACTTGCCGCGTCCCGGGGACGGCCGCCCTGGGGCGTGACAAAAGTTGGTATCAGAGCCTGGTCCTGTCAGAGCCAAATGTCTTCCTTTTGATAGAGATGAGTCCTAGGATTTCTATATGCGTATTCTGATCCTAGTGTCTGGTTTTCTTAGGTTGCTGATATGCCTCCTCGCAGAGGACGACGCGGACGTGGCCCCTCTCGACCCTTGGAGGTCTCCGGACCTGCCAGAGTCGAGGATGTTATTGGTGAGTCCTCAGCTGAGAGGTCAGGACCAGCGCAGGAGCCTCCTGCCTGGGAGCGCGCGATTGCGCGGTTAGCAGATATGGTGGAGACCCAGACGAGGGTGTTGGCAGATCAGGCGCGGGAGATTCGGGAGCTGCGGGCAGCCCGCGAGGCAGTACCGCAGGTTCCCTTGGCGGCAGATCCGCCTGTAGTGCCTGATACACCCCCAGTCCCCGTGGTGGAGATTCCGGCGGCCAGAGTCAGGATCCTCAGGAGAGGGAGATGGGGCTAGAGGCAGCAGCGAGGGTCCAGCAGAGTGGACTCTCAGCCTTTCTGAAGCTCCACCCTCCCGAGTTCAGAGGACAGACGGAGGACCCCCTTGCTCCGAGAGATGGTTGATGGAGGTGGATACCATCTTCTCCACGATGCTATGCACAGACCGCCAGAGGGTCTCCCTGGCTGCGTTTATGCTGAAGGGTAGCGCCGCCGAGTGGTGGGCTACTAGATCAGTGGATATCCCAGAGGGGCTGGAGCAGCTCACATGGGCGGGATTCAGGGGATATTTCTTGGAGGAGTATTTCCCCTTCTCGACCGACAGCTAGTGGAGCGGGAGTTTGAGCAGCTGACTCAGGGCACCATGTCCGTCGCTGAGTACTCCACGCGGTTCACGAGGCTGTCCAGGTTCGCTCCAGCTCTGGCGATGGATGAGGTGTCGAGGTGCCGTCGGTTCGAGCTCGGTCTGAGCAATGCCATCCGAGTGCACGTCACCGCCCAGGATTCACGAGGTTCTCCGACTTGGTCTCGCGGGCGAAGACTGTCGAGAGAGACCTCGGGATCCAGGTGCAGGCTCCGACCCCGCCGACAGACCAGAGGCCACCCAGAGGCCAGGACAGAGGGCAGCGGAAGAAGAAGAGGGCCCGCTTCGAGCAGTCAGCGGCTCCCTCTCTTCCAGCAGATGTGGTGCCAGCGCGAGGCCCAGCACCCATCGCAGCCGTGCCGGTCCAGTCGAGGCGACCGGAGACGAGGCGCTGCTATCACTGTCAGCGCGTCGGGCATATTCTGTATAATTGCCCCGACGCAGGCCGACCCAGAGTGATGCCTCAGCAGCAGCAGCAGCAGCAGTTGCAGCAGCAGCGCCAGCAGCAGCAGCCTCAGCGCCAGCCGCAGCAGCAGCCTCAGCGTCAGCAGCAGCAGCCACAGGGTGGCCGTGCTGATCAGAGGAGGCAGCCAGCGCAGCAGGCGAGGCGTGCCATTGCTCCTCAGCCTCAGTTCGTTCAGGGCCGAGTGGCAGCGCTTTCGGCAGAGGAGGCCCAGGCATCCGGCAGCGTGGTTAGAGGTACTGTTCAGATCTCCCAGCTTCCTGCTTATGTGCTATTCGATTCCGGAGCCACCCACTCGTTCGTGTCTCCCGCTTTCGCGAGACGGACGGGTGTGGCGTCCGCTCCTCTAGATGCTGTGTTAGAGGTAGCATTGCCCGTGGGAGACCGGATTCTCCTTAGTTCTGTGTACCGAGGGTGCACGGTGGAGATCGCGGATCATGAGTTTCCGGTAGAGCTGGTGGAGCTCGCGATGTCGGATTTTGATGCCATCCTGGGGATGGATTGGCTTGCAGCTAGTCATGCCAGCATCGACTGTTTCGCCAAGTCGGTGTCGTTCCACCTTCCTGGTCGGAGGTCTTTCCAGTACGTGGGCGATCGAGACGTAGCTCCTTTGGGGTTCGTGTCGTCCATGCAGGCGTGGAGACTCCTTCAGGGTGGGTGCGAGGGCTTTCTGGCTTATATTGCTCTGGAGGATGCACCGCTGCGGGCAGATATCAGTCAGACTCCAGTCGTGGCAGAGTTTCCGAGGTTTTCCCCGACGATCTTCCGGGATTACCGCCGGACCGCGCGATTGAGTTTGAGATCAATCTGCTTCCGGGGACCGAGCCGGTTTCGAGGGCTCCGTACCGGATGGCTCCCGCAGAGCTGAGGGTGCTGAAGGAGCAGTTGGAGGAGTTGCTGGAGAAGGGCTTCGCACGTCCGAGCGTGTCTCCGTGGGGAGCCCCTGTCCTGTTCGTCCGGAAGAAGGACGGTTCACTGCGGCTGTGTATTGATTACAGGCAGTTGAATAAGCGGACAGTGAAGAACAAGTACCCGTTGCCGCGGATCGACGATCTGTTTGACCAGCTTCAGGGAGCGTGTGTCTTTTCCAAGATCGATCTCCGCTCGGGGTACTACCAGTTGAAGATCCGGGAGTCAGATATTCCGAAGACGGCCTTTCGCACCCGGTACGGGCACTACGAGTTCAGAGTACTGCCATTCGGGTTGACGAACGCGCCGGCGGCCTTCATGGATCTGATGAACCGGGTATTTCGACCCTTCCTCGACTCCTTTGTGGTAGTATTCATCGATGACATATTGGTGTACTCGAGGAGTCTGGAGGAGCACGCTCACCACCTCCGCACTGTTTTGGAGACTCTGGCTGGACATCAGTTGTTCGCCAAGTTCAGCAAGTGCGAGTTCTGGTTGGAGCGGATGGCCTTTCTGGGCCATGTGATTTCCGGTGAGGGTATAGCTGTGGACCCGGAGAAGACGCTCGCCGTGTCGAATTGGCGTCGACCGTCGAACCCCACAGAGATTCGGAGCTTCTTGGGCTTGGCGGGTTATTATAGGAGGTTTGTGGAGGGTTTCTCCAAGATAGCCGTTCCTCTTACCCGCCTCACTCGGAAAGACGTTCGGTTCGAGTGGTCCCCTTCTTGCGAGGAGAGCTTCCAGGAGCTGAAGCGAAGACTCACCTCAGCGCCGGTTCTTACCCTTCCATCTGGGAGCGGTGGGTTCGCAGTATACACAGATGCATCGCAGTTGGGTGTGGGCGGCGTCCTGATGCAGTACGGTAAGGTGGTGGCTTACGCGTCTCGTCAGTTGAAGCCCCATGAGCAGAACTACCCCACCCATGACCTTGAGTTGGCTGCGATCATATTTGCGCTGAAGATGTGGAGGCATTATCTCTACGGAGAGGAGTTCGAGCTCTTTACAGATCATAAGAGCTTGACGTATCTGCAGTCTCAGCCGGAGCTCAACATGCGACAGAGGCGTTGGGTTGAGTTCCTGACAGACTACGACTGTGACATCGCTTACCATCCGGGTAAGGCGAATGTCGTTGCAGATGCGCTCAGTAGACAGCCCCTGGGCATGGCCGCCCACATGGCTGTCCGTCGTTGGAGGCTTCTGGAGGAGGCCGCTTGCTGGATCAGTGTTCGGGAGACCCCTGCGGGTGGCTTTCTGGCCAGGCTGGTGGTGCAGCCGGTTCTTCTCGATGAGATCCGCACGGCTCAGGCTCAGGACCCGCATTTCATAGTCCTTTCTGAGGGCGTCGCCCGGGGCGAGCGCCAGGACTACCAGATTCGTGCAGACGGGATCCTGAGATTCAGAGGCCGAGTGTGCATCCCCGACGACGCAGAGCTGAGGCGGAAGATTCTGGACGAGGCCCATCGCTCGAGGTACACAGTGCACCCTGGAGGCACGAAGATGTACAGGGGCCTTCGTCGCGGCTACTGGTGGCGCGGGATGAAGACAGATATTGCCAGATTTGTTGCCCGATGCCTAGTATGCCAGCAGGTGAAGTCGGAGCATCAGCGCCCTGCGGGGAAGCTGCAGTCCATTGAGATCCCTCAGTGGAAGTGGGAGCAGATCACTATGGACTTCGTCTCGGGTTTGCCGAGGTCACGCTCGGGTCGCGATGCCATCTGGGTGATCGTCGACCGGCTGACGAAGTCTGCTCATTTCCTCCCCATCCGACTCACCGATTCTCTGGACACCCTGGCGCAGTTATTCGTCTCCGAGATTGTCCGACTCCATGGCACTCCAGTCAGTATCATTCTGATCGAGACGCGCGTTTCACTTCGAGGTTCTGGCGTAGCCTCCAGCACGCCCTTGGTACGAACCTCCACTTCAGTACCGCGTTTCATCCTCAGACGGACGGCCAGTCGGAGAGGACGATCCAGACCCTTGAGGACATGCTGCGGGCCTGTGTGCTCGATTTCGGGGGCAGTTGGGAGAGGCACCTTCCGTTGGTGGAGTTTGCCTACAACAACAGCTATCATTCGAGCATCCGGATGGCTCCCTACGAGGCACTTTATGGCCGCAGCTGCAGGTCCCCCCTGTGTTGGGATGAGGTCGGAGAGCGCCAGCTAGAGGGACCAGAGATCATTCACCAGACCTCCGAGATGGTGAAGACGATCCGCGAGCGTATCCGAGTCGCTCAGAGTCGTCAGAAGAGCTACGCCGACCGCCGTCGCCGTGAGCTCTCCTTCGAGGTCGGTGATCATGTGTTCTTGAAGGTGTCCCCGATGAAGGGCATCTTCCGATTCGGTGTGCGGGGCAAGCTGAGTCCGCGTTTCATTGGGCCTTTCCTCATACTCGAGCGAGTTGGAGAGGTGGCCTATCGCATAGCTCTGCCCCCACAGTTGGCTCAGGCCCATGACGTCTTCCACGTCTCGCAGCTGAGGCGATACGTCCACGATCCTGCTCACATCATTCCGTTCGAGCCGCTCGTCTTCGAGCCGGACTTGTCTTTCGTGGAGCAGCCGATTGAGATCATGGACCGCCGCGAGAAGAGGCTCCGCACCAGGACCGTCCAGCTGGTCAAGGTGCGATGGCAGCACCGTTCCGGTGCCGAGGCCACCTGGGAGCTCGAGGACGCCATGCGTGACGCGTATCCACATCTTTTCCCTTCTTAGATGTACTTGTATTTATTTTGAGGACAAAATTTCCTAAGGGGGGGAGAATGTTATATATGTGTCACTTTTTGGCCTATTGGCAATCATTGGAGCATTTTTAGCAGTTTTAAAATTTTCAGGGTTTTTCGATCGGAACCGCATAATTTTGGACTGTTAGCTATCGTCCGAGTTAGAGGACTCCGATTGAAAATCTAACTGCATATTATGTGTCCTGGTGCCATTTTGAGCCACTCATGAAAATTTCATCGAATTCCGGCATCGTCTCCAAAAATTTCACAGTTCCGGGGCGTATCCGGGTTTTTAAGTCGCGCTCTATATAAAAGAAATCAAAAATAACAAATCACACTATTCATCATCTTCCCGACTAGCCTCTCTCTCTCCCCTCCTCCGATTTTCTTCCGTTCGAGCCCCTTACACCCTTCAAAACCAAAAACCCAAAGCACGGGAAGTGTAGATCGGGTCCCGATCTACGCTCCGGTGTCTTCAAATCCGAATTCCGACGATCCTAGCCTCCCCGACCTCCCCTTTCTCCTCTGTTTGGCCCATCGAGGGCCAAGCTAGATCGGGGCGTGAGAAGGCTTTGGGAAGGGTTTCGGCGCGTGGAGATCCACCGGACGCCTCTTCCTCCCCTCGGTAAGCCTCCTTTCCCTCTTTTTCTTGTCTAGATGATTGCTAGGGGGGGTTTTGTGTTTGGGAGGTGGTCGGTGGCAGTGGGGGTCGTCGGAGGGTGGTCGGAGGTGGTTGGAGGTGGTCGGGGCAGTGGGAGGGGTGGTTGGAGGTGCTCGGCAGGCTGGGGACTGTCCCGGGCAGCAGGCAGCAGCGGCAGCGGCCAGGCAGCGCGCAGGCCGGGCGCGCGCGGGCATGCGCGCGTGCGTGCGCGGGTGTGCGTGCGCGCGGCGTGTGCGTGGGTGTGCGCGGGTCTGGTGCGCGGGGATGGTCGTGCTGGGCGCGCTGGATGGGCTGGCAGCGCTGATTCGTGGGCTGGGGGCCTCAGGCAGCACAGGCAACGAGCACAGGAGCCGGCTGGGCGTGCGCGCGTGCGTACGCGCGAGCGTGCGCGCGGGCGTGCGCTCGGGGGAGCTGGTCGCGGCGGTGCGAGGCGTGCGAGCTGCTCGGGTGGTGCTGTGCGCGGGTCTGTTCGTGCAGCTGTGCGCGAGGGGCTGATGGCGAGCTGGTCTGGGCGCTGGTCTGGACGCGCGAGGTGCTGGCGGAGGGTGGCGGCGTGCGCGAGGCGCGGCGGGGAGGGAGCTGAGCGCGAGGCGCGGCGGGGCAGGAGGTGTGCGCGAGGCGTGCGCGGGGCGGGCAAGGCAGGGGTGGTGTGCGCGGGCGCGAGGTGGTGTGCGCGGGGCGAGGCGCCGCGCGCGGGGGCGTGCGGGGTGCTCGCGGGCCAGCGCACGGCGTGCGGGGCGCGTGCGGGCTGCCGCGGCTGGGCTCGGTGGACGCGCGGTGCCCCGGGCGGTGCGCGGAGTGCGCGGGCTGAGGCGCGGCGGCGCGTCCGGGCGGTCGGGTGGCCGTGCGGGTGGTTGCCGGGGGGGGTGTTGGGTGTCTATTTGTGTGTGTTATGTATTTTTGGGGTCATTGTGGATTTATTCTAACCAGTTAATACCTTGTCTTGCAGATCTCGACGGACGGTCGCGCGTCGACCCGATTCCCGGTGAGTGGGACAACCCAACCCAGTGTGGGAGGCGCTACATGCTTTGGGCGTGTACCGTCCTCCCCTGGGGCTTATAGTTAATATTAACTGCTTGATGTAATCCATGTATGCATGATGTGTGTGTAGAATTGCATGCCACCCTAGATTGTGTGATAGGGACTTGCACCCTTAGGATTGTGCATGAGCCATGCATCCTGCCACCTCGCTATCATGCTAGGAAAGCCCGACCTGTACATGCGTCCTATAGTTTGATTTGTTTATTCAAATGCTAGCATAAATAGGATTGCATGTTTTAGTCAATATTATAGGGAGGGGCCTTGCGAGGTCAACATTGAGACCCGGGTCAGGGTACTCCGTGTTCCTTGTGTGGTTGTCGGGACGTCCTGTATCGGGACCTCACGTTGCCCTCCCCAGGATACTTTCCCTAATATTGCACCCCTGTTATGATTAATAAATGCATGTTCCCCGCATCCTGGTTATGCGCGCTGGTGGAATTCTGAGGAATTCGAGACATTAGAGTCGTAGAGATGTGCTGTCAGCGGATCCGAGTGGATCATATGCGATGGATAGGCTGTTCTGTTCCCCTCGTCGGATCCGTGTAGAGACTACCTCAGCGTTAGACAGGTTGTCCCGTGCAGGGGCTCCCACTAGTAGGCGCCTCCTGACTTGGAAGGACTGCGCTGAACATGGGAGTGGCCAAACAACCGCGGAGTGAGGAGAGACTATCGGTGGACCAAGGGTAACCAACAGCCTAGTCAGTCCCAAGAGCCTAGGTCACCTGTTGAGAGGTGAGGGTGAGGGTATGGTGGGCCGGCGATGCGACGACCCACAGGATTATGAATGGATGTTTATCAACCCGCTAAGTCCCAACATCCTAGGTCACCTGTTGAGGGTGAGGGTGAGGGTGAGGGTATGGGGTTCGGCGATGAACGAACCCCCGGATGGTGATATTATGCCACTTGTGGCTTATGAATTGATTAAATGTGGTTAATATGAACTGTATGCATGGGTTGTGCTATTCACTGAGCGTGTGGCTCACCCCTCGCATATTGTCTTTTCAGTGATCTCTGAGGGAGGAGCTTCCCGAGCGACTACACCGGCAGAGGGCAGCGCCGCGTCCCACGAGTTTTGAGGCCATCAGCACCCTTCTTTCTGTTGTATGTATATGTTCTGTGCTTGGGCACTTAGTTGGATTATATTTGGATTTTGTTGTGTATATTTATGACATGTTGGCTCTCACAGGACTTTTGATTATGTATCGAGTCTGTAGTGTGTTTTGACTACAGACTCAGTCTTTTAGCTTCCGCACTCGGTGTATATATTATGTCAGCCCTGCTTTTATCTGTGTGTCATTTTAGTGATTGTTTGTGGTTTATTATTGATTTCCTGTCACTGATATCATATATACACTTGCCGCGTCCCGGGGACGGCCGCCCTGGGGCGTGACATGACTCACTCCCGCACCCTCGGCAACACCCCGCACGGCCACCTGAACCCGGATGCACCACCGCGCCTCAGCCCGTGCACCCAGGCGCATCGCCGGGCCCCTGCCCGCACGCCTGGATATGCTGCCGAGTCACCCGGGTGCACCGCGCGCCCACTGCGCCCCATCACAGCAGCCCGCGCGCACACCGCACGCCCCGCGTTCAGCGCCTCGACCCGCACGCACCACCAGCCTCGCCCCGCACGCACCCCGCGTGCATCACCCGCTCGCACCATCCGCTCGACCAACCCCGCACCGGTGCATCCGCGCGCACTGCGCCCCAGCGTAGCGCCCCGCACGCGCACCCTCCCGCTCGCACCCATTGCTCACCTCACCGCGCGCATGCCTGCGCCTCTGCCTAGCGCCCCGCGTGCATGCTCCTGCACAGTGCTCAGCCCCCAACGCCCAGCGCCCAGCACCCTCGCCCAGCACACCCAGCACGCCCAGCACCCAACACAGCCAGCACGCCCACGCCCAGCACCACCCAAGCGCATGCCCGCGCGCACGTCCACGCGCATGCGCGCGCGCGCCCTGCCACTGCACGCCTGCCTGCTGCCATCCTGCCCGGGACAGACCACCACCCTGTCCGAGCACCTCTACCACCAACCACCGGCCACCAATGGCCTCCGACCGCCCCCAACCACCACCGACAGCCACCCACAGCCGCCGACCACCACCCAACCTCAAAACCACCCTCCTAACAAGCATCTAAGCCAAAAAAAGAAGGAAAAAGAGCTTACCAAGGGAAGGAGGGGAAGTTCGGTTGCTCTCCGCGCACCGAAACACCTCCCCAAAGACCTCCACCACCAAGACCTCTTCCCACCTCCGAAAGGGCTCAAATCTGAGGAGAAGAGAGGGCGGGAGAAAGGGCAAGACACGCCGGAATTCGGATTTGAAAGCACCGGGGTGTAGATCGGGACCGGATCTAACCTTTCTATGCTTTGGGTTTTTTGATTTGGGCACCCTAGCTAGGTCAAATCTAAGAAAAAGAGAGAGGGGAGAGAGAGAAATCAATTTGAGAAGATGATGAATAGTGGTGGGCAACCTTTTTAGCTCACTTTAAATAGTCAAACCTCACTTGAATTAGGGCTAATCAAGATTAATTAGGCTTAAGGACTAGATTAGGTGAGTTAAGTGGGCTTTGACTTGGGTCAACCCAACCACACAAAAAAACAAAAAGGGTTGACCAAGTCATGGGCCCACTTTGACCGAGTCAACTCTCCCAATGACTTCTCGCTCGGTCAAAACCCGGATACGCCCCGGAACTGCGAAATTTCAGAAACGTTACCGGAATTCGATGAAATTTTCATGAGTGGCTTAAAATGGCACCAGGACACATAATATGTAGTTAGATTTCCAATCGGAGTCCTCTAGCTCAGGACGATAGCTAACAGTCCAAAATTTTGCGGTTCCGATCGAAAAACGAAAAAAACTCAAAAACTGCCAAAATGCTCCAATGGTTACCAGCAGGCAAAAAGTGACACATATAACACTCGCCCCCTTGAAAATCCCATCTCGCTGGAGAAGGTCTCGAAGTGGCGGATCCTTCAACCATCGAGGGAAGACGAGGGGGGGGCATTGAGTAGGAACGTGATGCACCGCTTCGAAAGGACACCGAGCCTGACAGCCCCAACATCTTGAGAAATTTAAGGTCATCCTCTGTAAATACCCCTGCGGAGCTTATCTTCATCCTCACAGTGGCCACAACTGACCGATACAAGCTAAATTCTATGTTCCTCCTCTCGACCCGCTGCTGGGAAAACCGGAGATCGTCTTCCATCTTGCTCTTATTTTCTTCTGCTCTCTGCCTATTCTCCTCCACTCGCTGTTGGAAGCGTCTGAGATTCTCCTCCGCCCCCCGCCGGTCCTCCGCTCTCTGTCTACCATTTCTCTCACTCTCCAAAGAAGACTGAAGGGTATGAATAAACTCTCGCTGCAAACCTGGGTCGGATGCACCTGAGGATGCCTCGAAGTCTGCTACTCTGGATTGCAAGTTGTCCCTCTCACGGGTCAAAGCAAGGATGTCATTCCTTGTCTGAAGAATCTCCCTCTGAAACTGCGCTGCCTCATTCTCTTGTCGATCCCTAGCCTCTACAAGCTGCATCCGAACATCCATCAACTCATTTTGAGCCTCTTGCAGTTGACCCAATAGTACAAGTTCTTGACCCGAAGATGATGGTAACGATCCGGCAACTCGAGCTTGCTCTACTTCCTCAAGGTGTGCCTCAAGATCTCCTATTCTCTGCAAGAGTCGCTGTTTCTCCACCTGGAGTTCACTCACCAATGAAGTTTGAACTGCAAGCTCCTCGTTCACGGTCTTAAGTCTCCGAGCAATGGCAGATCGCCCGCCCTGATTAAAGAGGATTTGAATAATCATTCTTTATGAGAAGCATTACGAAAGGAGCAAGTTTTGAAGGAAACAAACATGCCTACCTCTATGTCAGGCATCGGTTCTTCGAATATCCCAAGATCCTTTGCATACTCCTTGCGATACCATTCCATGTAGTCATCACTACTATCAAGATCCGCCGGTGGTCTAACTGGGTGGCCTTTCTCTTCCCATAACTTCAAGTGTTCAGAAAAGTCATCCTCTGGAAAAAAGGCTTTTGGAATCCCTCGTAGAGTCAGACGAGGAGAAGCCGGAAGAGGACCAGGGATCCATTGGTGAAAGCCTAGCTGGCGTGCTACGCGGCTAGCGCAGTGGTAGAGAACCTCATTAAAGAAAACAAGCCACGTATCGCAGACTAGTTCATCAGGAATCTCCTCCACGTATGGCCTCCATGTCATCTGAAATAGTAACAAGCGCATGGGACACTAAGCTGAAAGAATGCACCTCTCAAGGAAAGTTTGATGAAGCAGAGAACGTACCTTCTCCTCAGTCAGCAAGAGAAAGTCCTCGCGGAGAAGAGCTAGAGTCCTTCCATAGTTTGCTTCTGGCGCAACCCACCGCATGGCACGAGGGAAAGATGGGTCGCAAAGATCCATTGGTTGTGGACAAGCAATAGCAATATGCTCATACCCAAAGAGCTGTTGACCAAAAGGGTATGATGAGAAAAATCAAGCACAAGTCCAAATGTAGACAAATGCAAGCACGGACACAAAAACAAAGGGGGGCATCGGGCAAGTTATACCTGAAGAAATGCAATGAACCCACCAAGACTCTTGTCCTTTGTCCGTTGCTTCTTTCTTGATAACTCAACAAATAGATGAGCCAGCATCGCTGCTCCCCAAGCATAGTCTCCCATTTGCACCAGATCCTCCATAAGGGTCAAGAAGTGTAAAGAAACTCAATCCGAGGAATTAGAGAAGAGCACGCGCCCAAAGAAAAATAAATAGAAGGCCCTCAGTTCTCTTTGGGCTCGCGTAGGATCGGCTACGGTCTTCCTTTGTTTCGTCATGAGGTCTCAGGCCACAAATCGCGCTTCTGTCTCTTTTGGCCGACGCAAGAGGAACCTCCCCAAGCCATATTGAGCAGCAAGGCGCCCTAGAGGAATGCTAGTGAGAGTTTTCCCTCCTTCAATAAAATCCCAAACACCGATTAACTCCCGAAATTTGCGACAGTAATTTCCAAGTGTCTTCCCTGTCACCGGGCGACCCGTGACTGGAAGACCGGTGATCCGGAGGACATCTTCTAAAGTAGGCATCACTGTGCCAGCCGGGAGGATGAAGGTGCAGCTCTTTGGATCCCATCTCTCACCTAAAGCCTCCAATATCCCCGATCCACATTAAAGGGCTTGATCCGGAAGAAGTCTCGAAACCTAGTCCCATCTACAAGCCCTTGCTCAACAGGCGCTAGGTCCTTATACCAGTTTCGCAAGCCATGCCAAAAGAGCACGATCTCAGCGGCCGCTACAAGACAAAGGTAAGTAAAAAATTAAAAATGATGATTCCCTACTAATACTTAATTTCTCCTTTCAGGAGTAATAAAAAACGGGGAGGGAGAATCATGTTTACCAAGGCACGACGATAGGCACCCGCCACTTCCTCCTCATCGTCGCCCTCGCCGTCACCCCCCGCCTCCAAATCAAGCATAGCAACCCGTTCATCAGCCCCTCCAGCTTCATTAGTCTCATCCACCCCTGTGTTCGCACCCTCAAACTCGTCCGAGTCCGAACCACCCTCCGCAGCGTCTTGCCCAAAGCCACCCACACCCGCGACAACGCCTGCAAACATATCAATGCTTACGTTGCCTCCCTCGACCTCATCTATCTTTGTGCTTTCATCTATGGATCTGTTAGTACCTATATTATCACCAGATTCTACTGCAGTCGACTCATCCCATGATATCTCCTCCTCGGACCCATTAGTCTCCATATTCACCCTCGCCGCGACAATCCCCGCACTCACCGCTCCCGCCTCCACCCCTGACACTCCTCTCGTTGCCACATCATCGACAACCCCCGAGACTCCCACTAGGTGCACATCCGCATTACTCTCAGCCTCCATGCCCACCCTCGCTTCAATAATAACCGCTGCCCTCATCTCCCTTTCCCCGCGTCCGCACCCGTCACCCCCATACGTGCACCCGCTGCCCCCGGCGTTTCGCTGCCCTCCGCTACCGCTGTGTCGCCTCCTACTGCCTCCCCCATCACCGTCATCAGCATTGTTTCCACTATCGCCATCATAGTGGTCTCAGGGTCCCTCTTGAGCATTTCACCAAACACCTCTCGTGCACCCTCCGTTCTTTCTTCTCCAACACCACCCCGGCCCCCACCGCTGCTGCCCATAACCTCCGGCCTCGCTGAACTTGCTTCCATGATCCCTGCCACCACGCCCCTCACCTTCGGAACATCAAGGGTCGCCTTCGGATCATCATTGCTTTCCCCATGTTGCTCCACCGAACCACCCGCGGAAGTCTTCTGCCGTTTTCGCTCCAAGCGCTCGGTCCTCGGCGGCATCTCAATCTTGTTTTGAATAGGTGAGGAAGATGAAGGGGGTCTGTCTAAATAAAATGGATTTGGGGAGGATGAATTAAATCCTAGAGTTGATGACGCCCCGACGACGGATTGAACGAGCGGCTAGTGTTCTTTCATATTTTATATGAGTCAAAACCCACCACAGGTATGTCTAAATTACCCATATATATATGCACATATATCTATCTAAATAAACATATACTTAATTTGAGTGTACATAGTTGTGCCTTGGGAGCATCTTTAAACACTTTATTTCACGTATCTCCAACGGATTTTGGATGTATTTTTCAGATTTTCGGACATTTATTTTCAAATTTTGGACATTTATTTTTTTTCAGATTTTGGATATTTTCAAGTGTTATATGGCCTATATCAATGAATGTTCTGATTTTTCTGTACTCCCTTTATGTTTTGAGCACCTTTTGGGCATTCTATTGCATAATTTTCAAAGCAAATTTTTGGCACATCTTTAGATTTTGGGCATCTATAAGCATTTTATTGCGTATGTCAGTAGCATTTCAGTACATTTTCAAGATTTTCATTAGGGCTACAGCACTTAAACCCGGGCATTTTGTCTCTCAGTACATGCAAGACAGGATTGATTCCCCATGGTCCAATTTTCTTTGAGTTATCAATAAAATGATCCTTCTCCAATTATTCGAAAGTGTCCCCTTTTTATTTCTGTCATGATATCCCCCTGTTTGCTGAGTTGCAACGCACGGTAGGCACAGGGAATCCAACGCCGGGCTGCAGCACACGAAGGCTAGGAACCCCAACCGAGGGTTGGATCACTCATTGACATTTAGATCAAATATTCCCTTCTCCCTTCGATGATCATTTCATTGATGGATCATAAGAAAATTGCTTCCATGTTTATCTCCTGACTTGTATTTACCAGAAAACAATGCCTGATGGTTAAACCGATCAAAATGAGGTCTCTCTTCTTATCCTCGAATGGTGCTTCAAGCTTCACTTGAAACACCATCCGAGGAGGGGCAATTGTAGATACCCCATTTTGATCGGTCAGAACTGTAAAACACTTATCATTTGCGATGTCTTAGTTTACAGGTCTAAACCCCGATGATCTTCCCGGAGCCAGAATAATCACTTGAGTAGAGAAAGGAAAGAAAAGAAAGCATGAGCACAACAAGTTCTTAAAGAAAAGCTTAAGAGAAGCAGTACCATCGCCCAGAACGGTTAAGCCTTGGGTTGTTGTACAAGACATCTGAAAATCTGTCTGGTGACTAAGACAAGCGACCACCCACTCGTCGTACTGGACAATCTATCTGAGAATTGTCGACTTCGACGATCTTTGGGAGGATTGTCGAACTGGACAATCTTGTCATGCCCCGGGCGTCCCCGAGACGCGGCAAGTGTATATAAAATATCAGAATCTACACAGGAGGTCAATAATATCATACACAAGCTACTAGAATGACATACAGACAACAAAGCAGGGCTGACATGATATATACACCAAATGCGGATAACTAAAGACTGAATCTGTAATCAAAACACACTACAGACTCCATACATAATCACATGTCCTGTGAGAGCCAATATACATACAAAGATGTCCAAATACAACACAAACGCGTGCCCAAGCACGGAAAATAATACATACTGGTACAAGGGATGCTGATAGTCTCTGCAACTCGCGGGACGTGGCGCTACTCCGCTACTGATGAAGTCCCTCGGGGAGCTCTTCCTTCGGATCCGACTCAGATGACACTGAAGAAAAAGATTATGCGAGGGGTGAGCCACACGCTCAGTGAACGACACAACCCATGCATCACAGACAATATTTACCACAATTCCATTATTTATCCAGCCTCTAAGACATAACAACATGATCCAGTGATTCGTACTTCGCCGAACCACCACACCCTCACCCTCACCCATCAATGGGTGACATAGGCTATTGGGACTGATAATAATCCATTCACAAATCCAGTAGGTCGCTCATCGCCAACCCACTACACCCTCACCCTCACCCTCACCCTACCACGGGTGACATAGGATTTTGGGACTGACTAGGCTGTTGGTCACCCTTAGTCCACCGATAGTCTCTCCCTCCACTCCGTAGGCCGCCTGGTCTACTCCCACATTCAGCATAGTCCGAAACCAAATCAGGAGGTGCCTACTAATGGGAGCCCTCTGTCAGGAAGGCCCTGTCTAACGCTGGGGGTAGCCTCTACCGGATCCAACGCAGGGAACAGAACAGCCTATCCATACGCATATGATACACTCGGATCCGCCGACAATACATCTCTACCACTCAAATGTCATGAACTCTTCAGAGTTCCTCCAGGGCGCATATCCAAGATGCGGGGAATAAGTACAATCAAAAGCAATGTTGGAATATCATTGGGGGAAAGAAACTCGGGAGGGCGGCGTGAGTTCCCGATACAGGATACCCCGACAACCAAACAAGGAACACGGAGTACCCTAACACGGGTCTCACCGCTGTCCTCGCAAGGCCCCTCCCCTATAATATTCACTACACATGCTAATAATCATACCAAACATACAACATTACTTATAATATTATTGGGACTAGAAACCTTGGGAGAGCAGCATGAGGTCCCGATACAGGACATCCCGACAACCAAACAAGGAACACGGAGTACCCTAACACGGGTCTCACCGCTGTCCTCGCAAGGCTCCTCCCGATAATATTACCTAAGGCATGCGATTTAACATACACTAGCATTTAATTGAATAAATAAACTAGTAGGACGCATACATAGGTCGAGGTTTCCTAACATGAAACAGGAGGCATGGTGCATGGCTCTTACACCTATCCTATGGGTGCAAGTCCCTAACATAAAAGCCTAGGGTAGCATGCATTCTACATTTTTCATCATGCTCACATGCAATACATATTATTACAGGTTAATATAATCCACGGTGCCCCAGGAGAGGTCGGTATACGCCCAAGTGCGTATAACACCTCTCTACTGGGTTGGATTGTCCCACTCACCAGAGATCGGGGTCGTCGCGCGTCCGTCCGTCTAGATCTGCAAGACAGACATTCAATATGGTGAGAAACCACACAATTTATACATAGAAATGTATAGAAATACCCAAAACTCGGATAAGCATGCATACGGGCTCGCACGCATGCGAGCACGCGCGTACGCACGCGAGTCCGAGTGCCCCGACACCTACCCGAACCCTCGGGCAGCCATTCGCATGGCCCACTGCATGCGCACGCACGAATGCGCACGCACGCACACACCCCGGCACCATCGGCGCACTGCCGCGCGCTTGCCCGCGAGCCCAGACGCGCACCCGCACGCAGGCGCACGCTCGCGCGCGCCCACGCGCACCGCGCGTCCAGCCCGCGCCCCTCGCGCAGCACCCCGCGCACTGCCCCAGCACGCCCCAGCATGCCCCAGCACGCCCCAGCACGCGCACGCACGCGCATGCACGCGCGCGCACGCACTAGTTCCCTGCCCAGCGCACTGGCCGCGCGCGCGCACGCCCGGCTGCCCCCGCGCGCACCCGCGCGTACCCGCGCGCACTCCCGCGCACACCCCCGCTCGCGCCAGAACCCGCGCGCACCCGCGCGCCCGCTCCGCGCGAACCCGCGCACCCGCGCGCACGCACCCGCGCGCGACTGCGCCCGCCAGCGCCCCTGCCCTGCTCGCCTGCACGCCCAGCCAGCTCGCCCGGCCTGCCAGCACGCACAGCCACTGCCCGCAGCCAGCCTGCACCGCACACCTCCCTCTGCACCCCCCGAGCGCACGCCCGCGCGCGCGCCCGCGCGCGCACCCGCGCGCACGCGCTCGCGCGCCCAGCAAACTGGTGCACTGCTCCCAGCCTACCCGAGCTAACCCTGCCAGCCTGCCCAGCGCGCACGCCCAGCCCTGCTGGCCTCCAGCGCCAGCCGAGCGCCCGCACGCCCAGCCCTGCTGGCCCCCAGCACCGCCCGAGCGCACGCCCGCGCGCACGCCCGCGCCAACCACCGCACCTGCTGCCCTGCGCTGCTGCCCTGCCCGAGACAGCAGCCAGCCAGCCCGAGCTGCCCTACCACCCACCTCCGACCACCCCACAGCCTCCGACCGCCTCCCACAGCCCTCCGACGGCCACCCACCGCCGCCAACCACCACCCAACCCCATTTCCACCTTCCTAGCATACATCTAAGCAAGAAAGAGGGGAAAAAGAGGCTTACCAAGGGGAGGGAGGGAAGTCCGGACGCTCTCCGCGCGCCGAAACCTTTCCCAAAGGGTTTCCAATGCCCCGATCTACCTCCACCACCGAGATGGCTCAAAACAGAGGAGAAGAGAGGGCGGACGGACGGGCAAAACTCGCCGGAATTGGGATTTGAAAACACCGGAGTGTAGATCGGGACCCGATCTACACTTCCTATGTTTTAACTTTTAAGCTTTGAGGGGTCTAAGGGCCTCAAATGGAAGAAAAAGAGAGAGGGAGGAGAGAGAGGGATTTGGTAGGGACGATGAACAGTAACTCGGGATTTTTAGATCCCACTCTTATATAGTGTGCGACTTAAAAACCCAGATACGCCCCGGAACTGCGAAATTTCGGAAACGTTACCGGAATTCAACGAAATTTTCGTGAGAGGTCTAAAATGGCACCAGGACACCAAATATGCAGTTAGATTTTCAATCGGAGTCCTCTAGCTCAGGACGATAGCTAACAGTCCAAAAATTAGCGGTACCGATCGAAAACTGAAAAAAAACAAAAAACTGCCAGAACGCTCTAACGGTTACCAGCAGGCTAAAAAGTGACACATATATAACATTCTTCCCCCCTTAGGAAATTTTGTCCTCAAAATATGCAAAAACATCTAGGAGGGGAAAAGATGCGTCACACCTGGCATCCATGAGCTTCCATGTGTCCTTGACACCGGAACGGTGCTGCCATCGCACCTCGACCAACTGGACGGTCTTGGTGCAGAGCCTCCTCACGCGGCGGTCCATGATCTCAATCGACTGCTCCACGAATGACTGTCCGGCTCAGAGACGAGCGGCTCGAACGGGATGACGTGAGCAGGATCGTGGACACAGCCTTACCCAACTGCGAACCCACCACTCCAAGACGGAGAGGTAAGAATTGGCGCTGAGGTGAGCCTCCGAGTAAACTCCAGGAAGCTCTCCTCGCAAGACGGGGACCACTCGAACCGGACATCCTTCCAAGTAAGGCGGTTAAGAGGAACAGCTATCTTCGAGAGACCCTCGTCAAGCTTCCTGCAATAACCCGCCAAACTCGGGAAGCTCCGAATCCTAGCAGGGTTCGACGGTCGACGCCAATAAGACGCGACGAGCGTCTTGCCCGGGTCCACAGATATGCCTTTACCAGAAATTACTCAGCCCAAAAGGCCTTAACCTCCAACCAAAACTCACACCTGATCCATCACCAGCTGATGCTTCCAGGGTATCCCTTGACTGGGAAAAGAAACCTCGGGAAAGCAGTATGAAATCCCGACATAGGATACCCCGACAACCAAACAAGGAACACGAAGTACCCTAGCCCGGGTTTCAACGCTGACCTCACAAGGCCCCTTAATCCAGAAAGGAACACTAGAAGAAGACATCAGCCCTAAAGAATACCACCAACCGCATTTGATCATCTACACCTAGATAATCACCCACCGAAATCCTTCAACATCCATCTCAAGACCGGACCCAACATCATCGGGAATGGTCGAACAACAATTGGGTCACGAGGCGACGCGTCTTTGTCTCATCCACACCCTCACTCCCATCAGGAGACATATTGGGACTTTGGGAGAGACTTAGACTGCTCTCTACCCCTGGTCCACCGGTAGCCTCTCCCCGCTCCGTAGCTCGCCTGGTCCTCTGACCGGGAGCCTGTCTAACGCCGGGGCTGTACTACGCGGATCCAACGAAGGGGAGAGCGATTCCACGCTCGACACCATCCATTAATCCATTTCCGGGTTAGCCCCTACCTGACATACTCCCACGATCAGTACCCCTCCGACTGCATCGGCGGTACCTACGGATGAGAGCCTCCTGCCAGGACGGCTACAACCCGGCCTCTTTAACTCGAACAACCACATTCCTTACCCGCTCAACGGGACATCACACACATGCTTAACGGCAACCAACACACATATATTCATAGGCAGCTAGGGAACAAAACATTACTTCGAACCATGACGCCCGAAACCTGCGCCTCCTCAGCCGAAAGCGCTGCAACCCTGCCTTGAACAAACTGCGGCAGAGGAGCAAGAGCACGCCCCGCCGGCTGCCGCTGCTGAGGTAGCACACGGGGTCGGCCAGCATCAGGGCAATTGTATCTGATATGCCCGATGCGCTGACAATGGAAACAGCGCCGCCTCTCCGGCCGCCAGGACTGGATGGGCACTGCCGCAATGGGTGCTGGATCCCACGCTGGCACCGCATCCGCTGGAGGAGAGACAGCCGCTGACTGATCGAAACGGGGCCTCCTCCTCTTGCGCTGCCCCAGGTCCCGACTCCCGGAAGGACCCTGATCTGCAGAAGGGGTCGGAACCCCACCGATGATCCCGAGGTCTCGCTCGACTGTCTTCGCCCGAGACACCAAGTCCGAGAACCTCGAGAAAGCCTGGGAGGAGACATGCACCCGAATGGCGCTGCAGAGACCAAGCTCGAAACGGCGGCACCGCGCCTCTTCGTCCATCACCAAAGCTGGAGCGAACCTGGATAGCCTCGTGAAGCGCGTGGAGTAATCGGCGACAGACATAGAGCCTTGCGTCAACCGCTCAAACTCCTGCACCACGATCTGCTGCGCCGAGAACGGGAAGTACTCCTCCAGGAAATACCTCCGGAATCCTGCCCAAGAAAACTGCTCCACTCCCTCTGGAATGTCCACCACTCGGGTAGCCCACCAGTCGGCAGCGCTACCCTTCAGCATGAAGGTGGCCAGAGAGACTCGCTGGCGATCGGTGCAAAGCATGGTCGAGAAGATCACCTCCACCTCCATCAACCATCGCTCTGGGGCAAGGGGATCCGCCAACTGGCCATAGAACTCGGGAGGATGGAGCTTCAGAAAAGGCTGCGAGGCTACTCTGCTGCACCCGCGCTGCAGCCTCTAGTCCCACCTCCCTCGCCAGGGGATCCTGAACCCTCGCCGCTGGAATCACCACGGGGACTGGGGGTACTTCGGGTACCACAGACGGATCTGCTACCAAGGGGACCTGTGGAACTGCATCACGGGCCGCCCTCAGCTCCCGGATCTCCCGCGCCTGCTCTACCAACGCTCTGGTCTGCGCCTCCAGTGCCTTGATCCGAGTCTCCACCGAATCCGCTATCCGAGCGAACGCACGTTCCCGTGCGGGAGGCTCCTGCGCCGATCCTGGCCTCACAGCCGTGGACTCTCCAGTAGCATCCTCGCCTCTAGCAGGTCCGGAAACCTCCAAAGGTCGAGAGGGACCATGTCCGCGCCGTCCTCCACGAGGAGACATATCAGCAATCCTAAGAAAACCAGACTCTAGGATCAGAATACTCATATCAAAATCCTAGGACTCATCTCTACGAAAGAAGACCATTGGCTCTGACAGGACCAGGCTCTGATACCACCTTTTTGTCACGCCCCGGGCGTCCCCGAGACGCGGCAAGTGTATATAAAATATCAGAATCTACACAGGAGGTCAATAATATCATACACAAGCTACTAGAATGACATACAGACAACAAAGCAGGGCTGACATGATATATACACCAAATGCGGATAACTAAAGACTGAATCTGTAATCAAAACACACTACAGACTCCATACATAATCACATGTCCTGTGAGAGCCAATATACATACAAAGACGTCCAAATACAACACAAACGCGTGCCCAAGCACGGAAAATAATACATACTGGTACAAGGGATGCTGATAGTCTCTGCAACTCGCGGGACGTGGCGCTACTCCGCTACTGATGAAGTCCCTCGGGGAGCTCCTCCTTCGGATCCGACTCAGATGACACTGAAGAAAAAGATTATGCGAGGGGTGAGCCACACGCTCAGTGAACGGCACAACCCATGCATCACAGACAATATTTACCACAATTCCATTATTTATCCAGCCTCTAAGACATAACAACATGATCCAGTGATTCGTACTTCGCCGAACCACCACACCCTCACCCTCACCCATCAATGGGTGACATAGGCTATTGGGACTGATAATAATCCATTCACAAATCCAGTAGGTCGCTCATCGCCAACCCACTACACCCTCACCCTCACCCTACCACGGGTGACATAGGATTTTGGGACTGACTAGGCTGTTGGTCACCCTTGGTCCACCGATAGTCTCTCCCTCCACTCCGTAGGCCGCCTGGTCTACTCCCACATTCAGCACAGTCCGAAACCAAATCAGGAGGTGCCTACTAATGGGAGCCCTCTGTCAGGAAGGCCCTGTCTAACGCTGGGGGTAGCCTCTACCGGATCCAACGCAGGGAACAGAACAGCCTATCCATACGCATATGATCCACTCGGATCCACCGACAACACATCTCTCCAACTCAAATGTCATGAACTCTTCAGAGTTCCTCCAGGGCGCATATCCAAGATGCGGGGAAATAAGTACAATCAAAAGCAATGTTGTAATATCACTGGGGGAAAGAACTCGGGAGGGCGGCGTGAGTTCCCGATACAGGATACCCCGACAACCAAACAAGGAACACGGAGTACCCTAACACGGGTCTCACCGCTGTCCTCGCAAGGCCCCTCCCCTATAATATTCGCTACTCATGCTAATAATCATACCAAACATACAGCATTACTTATAATATTATTGGGACTAGAAACCTTGGGAGAGCAGCATGAGGTCCCGATACAGGACATCCCGACAACCAAACAAGGAACACGGAGTACCCTAACACGGGTCTCACCGCTGTCCTCGCAAGGCTCCTCCCGATAATATTACCTAAGGCATGCGATTTAACATACACTAGCATTTAATTGAATAAATAAACTAGTAGGACGCATACATAGGTCGAGGTTTTCTAACATGAAACAGGAGGCATGGTGCATGGCTCTTACACCTATCCTATGGGTGCAAGTCCCTAACATAAAAGCCTAGGGTAGCATGCATTCTACATTTTTCATCATGCTCACATGCAATACATATTATTACAGGTTAATATAATCCACGGTGCCCCAGGAGAGGTCGGTATACGCCCAAGTGCGTATAACACCTCTCTACTGGGTTGGATTGTCCCACTCACCAGAGATCGGGGTCGTCGCGCGTCCGTCCGTCTAGATCTGCAAGACAGACATTCAATATGGTGAGAAACCACACAATTTATACATAGAAATGTATAGAAATACCCAAAACTCGGATAAGCATGCATACGGGCTCGCACGCATGCGAGCACGCGCGTACGCACGCGAGTCCGAGTGCCCCGACACCTACCCGAACCCTCGGGCAGCCATTCGCATGGCCCCCTGCATGCGCACGCACGCACACACCCCGGCACCATTGGCGCACTGCCGCGCGCTTGCCCGCGAGCCCAGACGCGCACCCGCACGCACGCGCACGCTCGCGCCGCCCACGCGCACCGCGCGTCCAGCCCGCGCCCCTCGCGCAGCACCCCGCGCACTGCCCTAGCATGCCCCAGCATGCCCCAGCACGCCCCAGCACGCGCACGCACGCGCATGCACGCGCGCGCGCGCACGCCCGCGCGTACCCGCGCGCACTCCCGCGCACACCCCCGCTCGCGCCAGAACCCGCGCGCACCCGCGCGCCCGCTCCGCGCGAACCCGCGCACCCGCGCGCACGCACCCGCGCGCCCGCTCCGCGCGAACCCGCGCACCCGCGCGCACGCACCCGCGCGCGACTGCGCCCGCCAGCGCCCCTGCCCTGCTCGCCTGCGCGCCCAGCCAGCTCGCCCGGCCTGCCAGCGCGCACAGCCACTGCCCGCAGCCAGCCTGCACCGCACACCTCCCTCTGCACCCCCCGAGCGCACGCCCGCGCGCGCACGCGCTCGCGCGCCCAGCAAACTGGTGCACTGCTCAGGACGATAGCTAACAGTCCAAAAATTAGCGGTACCGATCGAAAAAACCGAAAAAAACGAAAAACTGCCAGAACGCTCTAACGGTTACCAGCAGGCTAAAAAGTGACACATATATAACAAATCTTTCTGAGGATTGTCGACTTCGACAATCTTTGGGAGGATTGTCGAACTAGACAATCTTTCTGAGGATTGTCGACTTCGACGATCTTTGAGAGGATTGTCGAACTAGACAATCTTTCTGAGGATTGTCGACTTCGACGATCTTTGAGAGGATTGTCGAACTAAACGATCATTCGGGTGATTGTCGAA
The DNA here is from genome assembly GCA_030737835.1 of Acorus gramineus. Lineage (NCBI taxonomy): Eukaryota > Viridiplantae > Streptophyta > Magnoliopsida > Acorales > Acoraceae > Acorus > Acorus gramineus. The sequence goes on from JAUJYN010000016.1 coordinate 41,710, forward strand.
GTCGACAATATTTTTTGGGTTGTCGACCTAGACAATGGGATGACGGATCGTCAAAAATACTGGGATAAGTTCAGCTCGAAAAGGACGGCATGGCTTGAGTTTTTTCGCCTCTCCACCAACGTCAGCCACTTCGGGTGAACGTGGGAGCGTCGTGGGGCACTCATTACCTCCCCAAACAGGTGTCAAGAAGGTGGTGGCTCGTTTGGGCTATAAAAGGGAAGCAATGGGGGGCTTTTGAGGGAGGGAACACCCACCTTTTACCCTCCAAAGCCATTCCAACCTCCCCTAACCTCCCCATTCAAGACCAGCAGCACCTCACCACCCTCCACCCTCCATTTTCGAGCATCACCACCCCCTACACCAGCAGCCGCACCAACACTCATCCACCACCCTCATTCACCACTCAAAACCTACACTTTCTCTCCCAACACAACCCATCCGAACCCATCCATCCTTCTTCACCACCAACAACCCCTCACCACCCTCCACCCTCCATTTCCGAGCACCACCACCCCTTACACCGGCAGCCACTCCAAACAACCACCCACCACCCTCACCTACCACCTAAGCCCTCCTCTCTCTCTCCAAAAGCCACCCATCCGAACCCATCCACTACCACCCAAAGTTAACCACTCTTTTTCACCACTATCACCTATCCCTCACCCTCCCTTGCCAAAGAGAAAGAGAGAGCTCACACCTCCCTACCCTCATTTCCCTTCCCTTCCCTTTCTTTTTCTTTCTTTTTTTTTTACTTAAAAGAACTTGTATAACATATCATCTCCCCATAAAACCCTTAAACCAGTTGTAACAAGCTTACTAAATTAAATAAATATAAGTTTAATCAAAGTTGAGAGTGTTGGAGTACATCATTGGACTTTTATCAGTTCTTTTGGAAACTATACGCAGCTGGCGGACGACCCTAGCTTGGATCGTTGGTCAGTTGGTCTAGGGACCATTTGAACACTCCCCTTTGCAAGTTTGGGCACCTCCCAAGGACTACTAACCCCTTTTGTTTTATTTTGTTTACTTCATTTGTCATTTACTGTTTTATATGTTTGTCATTACTTGTATATACTGTTTATATGCTGTTTTTTTTTGTTTTTCTCAGTTTCTTGTTAACATAAAACCTCCCACTAATTTTGTTATTTTTTTTTTTTGGAGTTAACCCCCTACAATCCCCCCTGGTTCGTCGAGATCGACAACCCCCCGTGGTTCGCCGAACTCGACAATCCACCCATGGTTAGTCGATCCTGACAACCCACCCGTAATTCGTTGAACTCGACAATCCACAAATAGTTCGTCAATCCCGACAACCCCCCTGTAATTCGTCGAACTCGACAATCCACCCATAGTTCGTCAATCCCGACAACCCCCCTGTAGTTCGTCAAACTCGACAATCCACCCATAGTTCGTCCATCCCGACAACCCCCCTGTGGTTCGTCAAACTCGACAATCCACCCATAGTTTGTCAATCCCGACAACTCCCCTGTGGTTCGTCGAGACCGACAGTCCCTCCTGGTTCGTTAAACATGACAACCCTTCTTGGTTCATCAAGCCCTATAGTTCACCTCCAGAAAGAACACCTTTTTTATCCCATTTGCCAATCCTGCACAAAAAAAAAAGTATCTTTCTCTCTCTCTTTGGGTTTGCAGGATCAATCTGAGCTTGAACACCTCAAGGCACGGCCGGCCGTGACCCTTGAGAGGAGAATCTGCGTCCCCCGTTGAAGGCGAGTAATAAAAGAATATCCTCTTTTCTTGCTTTTTAGGAAAATCAAGTGGCGATCACACCAACGTCCCTGGAAGCGGTCGGGCAACCTTGGACGATCCCTCAAGTGGCGATTCGGAGCGCCGTGCGCGTAACGGAACCAAACTTGAAGGAACCCGCATTCACGACCACGCCGTGTCAAAATCCAACACCGACACCGCCCACTGTCTCCTCTGGCAGCCCTCGGCACCACCGACAGCCCTCCAACAGCCCTCGGACGCCTCTGGCAGCACCCCGGCCGCCCTTGGCCACCTCCGGCAGCGCACCAGCCACCTTCGGACGCCTCCGACGACCTCCTCGAGATTTCATATCACTAAATCAATCCTAACTTCCACTCCGGAAGTTCAATTAAGGTGTTCCAGGAGTCCATTTTGTTCGATTTTTCGTGCTCTACGTCCTCGTCTGGTTCTAATCCTCATCTGAGTGATTCTACCCAATGTCAAAAACCAACGGCAACCCTGTTTTTCGCTCGGCATCCTCTTCATCGTTCATCTATGAGGGCCTCCTGGGGGCCGCTCCTGCTCAGAAGCGCCATAGACCGCGTCAACGAAGCCCTACTAAGAAGCGCCATAGATCGAAAAGACAAGGACATCGTTTTCCTCTTAGTGCCACTGTGATTGCTACTCCGCTTGGCTCCGTTCAGCCACGCTTGGATCATCTTGACCAAATCAGTCAGCGCATAGACCCTTGATTCTGCAGCAGTCTGTCTCTGGTTCCTCTACTTCATTTGCCTTGTCTTCTACTACGGGTACTCCTGTTTATTGGATATTTGATTAGGGTGCCTCACATCATATGACACCTGATAGTTCTATCCTCACTGCATGCTCACCTGCACCATCCCACCTACCTTTGATTCTTATTGCTAATGGCTCTCCTTTAGTCATCACACAGTGTGGATCGATCACCACCACCTCTGACCCTACTAGCCGACTCTCATTGCCATTTGTTTTGCATGCTCCTAAGCTTTGTATGAATCTTGTATCTATTAGTCGATTGTGTGATTCTGGATTCACTGTTACCTTTACCTCTTCTGGGTGTTTTGTGCAGGATCCACCTTTAGGGCAGAGAATTGGTGTTGGTCGTAGGATTGGCGGACTATATTTTGTGGAGTATCTTCATCTTCCTGTACCTGATCCCTCAGTTTTCTGTGGCACTGTCACCTCTGACACTGACTTGTGGCATAAAAGGTTAGGTCATGTTTTTGAGTCTCGTCTTAAAGACCTTATTCAGTCTGGTGATTTGGGTTGTGTTTCATTTTCTCCTCTTTCTGTCTGTGAGGGCTGTAAACTAGTCAAACCCGTTGCTACTCCATTCCAGTCTAGTAATCATCAGTCCTCTAGTCCATTTGAGTTAGTCAATTCTGATATCTGGGGTCCTTCTCATATCATGTCAAAGAGTGGTTTTTCATATTATATTAGTTTTATTGATAACTATTCTCGTTTTACTTGGATTTATTTAATCTGAGGTCCCGATTAAGTGTTCCAGGAGTCCATTTTGTTCGATTTTTCGTGCTCTACGTCCTCGTCTGGTTCTATCCTCATCTGAGTGATTCTACCCAATGTCAAAAACCAACGGCAACCCTGTTTTTCGCTCGGCATCCTCTTCATCGTTCATCTATGAGGGCCTCCTGGGGGCCGCTCCTGCTCATAAGCGCCATAGACTTCGTCGACGAAGCCCTACTAAGAAGCGCCATAGATCGAAAAGACAAGGACATCGTTTTCCTCCTATTGCCACTGTGATTGCTACTCCGCTTGGCTCCGTTCAGCCACGCTTGGATCATCTTGACCAAATCAGTTAGCGCATAGACCCTTGATTCTGCAGCAGTCTCTCTCTGGTTCCTCTACTCCATTTGCCTTGTCTTCTACTACGGGTACTCCTGTTTATTGGATATTTGATTAGGGTGCCTCACATCATATGACACCTGATAGTTCTATCCTCACTGCATGCTCACCTGCACCATCCCACCTACCTTTGATTCTTATTGCTAATGGCTCTCCTTTAGTCATCACACAGTGTGGATCGATCACCACCACCTCTGACCCTACTAGCCGACTCTCATTGCCATTTGTTTTGCATGCTCCTAAGCTTTGTATGAATCTTGTATCTATTAGTCGATTGTGTGATTCTGGATTCACTGTTACCTTTACCTCTTCTGGGTGTTTTGTGCAGGATCCACCTTTAGGGCAGAGAATTGGTGTTGGTCGTAGGATTGGCGGACTATATTTTGTGGAGTATCTTCATCTTCCTGTACCTGATCCCTTAGTTTTCTGTGGCACTGTCACCTCTGACACTGACTTGTGGCATAAAAGGTTAGGTCATGTTTTTGAGTCTCGTCTTAAAGACCTTATTCAGTCTGGTGATTTGGGTCGTGTTTCATTTTCTCCTCTTTCTGTCTGTGAGGGCTGTAAACTAGTCAAACCCGTTGCTACTCCATTCCAGTCTAGTAATCATCAGTCCTCTAGTCCATTTGAGTTAGTCAATTCTGATATCTGGGGTCCTTCTCATATCATGTCAAAGAGTGGTTTTTCATATTATATTAGTTTTATTGATGACTATTCTCGTTTTACTTGGATTTATTTAATCTGAGGTCCCGATTAAGTGTTCCAGGAGTCCATTTTGTTCGATTTTTCGTGCTCTACGTCCTCGTCTGGTTCTATCCTCATCTGAGTGATTCTACCCAATGTCAAAAACCAACGGCAACCCTGTTTTTCGCTCGGCATCCTCTTCATCGTTCATCTATGAGGGCCTCCTGAGGGCCGCTCCTGCTCATAAGCGCCATAGACTTCGTCGACGAAGCCCTACTAAGAAGCGCCATAGATCGAAAAGACAAGGACATCGTTTTCCTCCTATTGCCACTGTGATTGCTACTCCGCTTGGCTCCGTTCAGCCACGCTTGGATCATCTTGACCAAATCAGTTAGCGCATAGACCCTTGATTCTGCAGCAGTCTCTCTCTGGTTCCTCTACTCCATTTGCCTTGTCTTCTACTACGGGTACTCCTGTTTATTGGATATTTGATTAGGGTGCCTCACATCATATGACACCTGATAGTTCTATCCTCACTGCATGCTCACCTGCACCATCCCACCTACCTTTGATTCTTATTGCTAATGGCTCTCCTTTAGTCATCACACAGTGTGGATCGATCACCACCACCTCTGACCCTACTAGCCGACTCTCATTGCCATTTGTTTTGCATGCTCCTAAGCTTTGTATGAATCTTGTATCTATTAGTCGATTGTGTGATTCTGGATTTACTGTTAGCTTTACCTCTTCTGTATGTTTTGTGCAGGATCCACGTTTCGGACAGAGGATTGGTGTTGGTCGTAGGATTGGCGGACTATATTTTGTGGAGTATCTTCATCTTCCTGTACCTGATCCCTCAGTTTTCTGTGGCACTGTCACCTCTGACACTGACTTGTGGCATAAAAGGTTAGGTCATGTTTCTGAGTCTCTTCTTAAAGACCTATTCAGTCTGGTGATTTGGGTCGTGTTTCATTTTCTCATCTTTCTGTCTGTGAGGGCTGTAAACTAGTCAAACCCGTTGCTACTCCATTCCAGTCTAGTAATCATCAGTCCTCTAGTCCATTTGAGTTAGTCAATTCTGATATCTGGGGTCCTTCTCATATCATGTCAAAGAGTAGTTTTTCATATTATATTAGTTTTATTGATAACTATTCTCGTTTTACTTGGATTTATTTAATCTGAGGTCCCGATTAAGTGTTCCAGGAGTCCATTTTGTTCGATTTTTCGTGCTCTACGTCCTCGTCTGGTTCTATCCTCATCTGAGTGATTCTACCCAATGTCAAAAACCAACGACAACCCTATTTTTCGCTCGGCATCCTCTTCATCGTTCATCTATGAGGGCCTCCTGGGGGCCGCTCCTGCTCATAAGCGCCATAGACTTCGTCGACGAAGCCCTACTAAGAAGCGCCATAGATCGAAAAGACAAGGACATCGTTTTCCTCCTATTGCCACTGTGATTGCTACTCCGCTTGGCTCCGTTCAGCCACGCTTGGATCATCTTGACCAAATCAGTTAGCGCATAGACCCTTGATTCTGCAGCAGTCTCTCTCTGGTTCCTCTACTCCATTTGCCTTGTCTTCTACTACGGGTACTCCTGTTTATTGGATATTTGATTAGGGTGCCTCACATCATATGACACCTGATAGTTCTATCCTCACTGCATGCTCACCTGCACCATCCCACCTACCTTTGATTCTTATTGCTAATGGCTCTCCTTTAGTCATCACACAGTGTGGATCGATCACCACCACCTCTGACCCTACTAGCCGACTCTCATTGCCATTTGTTTTGCATGCTCCTAAGCTTTGTATGAATCTTGTATCTATTAGTCGATTGTGTGATTCTGGATTCACTGTTACCTTTACCTCTTCTGGGTGTTTTGTGCAGGATCCACCTTCAGGGCAGAGAATTGGTGTTGGTCGTAGGATTGGCGGACTATATTTTGTGGAGTATCTTCATCTTCCTGTACCTGATCCCTCAGTTTTCTGTGGCACTGTCACCTCTGACACTGACTTGTGGCATAAAAGGTTAGGTCATGTTTTTGAGTCTCGTCTTAAAGACCTTATTCAGTCTGGTGATTTGGGCCGTGTTTCATTTTCTCCTCTTTCTGTCTGTGAGGGCTGTAAACTAGCCAAACCCGTTGCTACTCCATTCCAGTCTAGTAATCATCAGTCCTCTAGTCCATTTGAGTTAGTCAATTCTGATATCTGGGGTCCTTCTCATATCATGTCAAAGAGTGGTTTTTCATATTATATTAGTTTTATTGATGACTATTCTCGTTTTACTTGGATTTATTTAATCTGAGGTCCCGATTAAGTGTTCCAGGAGTCCATTTTGTTCGATTTTTCGTGCTCTACGTCCTCGTCTGGTTCTATCCTCATCTGAGTGATTCTACCCAATGTCAAAAACCAACGACAACCCTATTTTTCGCTCGGCATCCTCTTTATCGTTCATCTATGAGGGCCTCCTGAGGGCCGCTCCTGCTCATAAGCGCCATAGACTTCGTCGACGAAGCCCTACTAAGAAGCGCCATAGATCGAAAAGACAAGGACATCGTTTTCCTCCTATTGCCACTGTGATTGCTACTCCGCTTGGCTCCGTTCAGCCACGCTTGGATCATCTTGACCAAATCAGTTAGCGCATAGACCCTTGATTCTGCAGCAGTCTCTCTCTGGTTCCTCTACTCCATTTGCCTTGTCTTCTACTACGGGTACTCCTGTTTATTGGATATTTGATTAGGGTGCCTCACATCATATGACACCTGATAGTTCTATCCTCACTGCATGCTCACCTGCACCATCCCACCTACCTTTGATTCTTATTGCTAATGGCTCTCCTTTAGTCATCACACAGTGTGGATCGATCACCACCACCTCTGACCCTACTAGCCGACTCTCATTGCCATTTGTTTTGCATGCTCCTAAGCTTTGTATGAATCTTGTATCTATTAGTCGATTGTGTGATTCTGGATTCACTGTTACCTTTACCTCTTCTGGGTGTTTTGTGCAGGATCCACCTTTAGGGCAGAGAATTGGTGTTGGTCGTAGGATTGGCGGACTATATTTTGTGGAGTATCTTCATCTTCCTGTACCTGATCCCTTAGTTTTCTGTGGCACTGTCACCTCTGACACTGACTTGTGGCATAAAAGGTTAGGTCATGTTTTTGAGTCTCGTCTTAAAGACCTTATTCAGTCTGGTGATTTGGGTCGTGTTTCATTTTCTCATCTTTCTGTCTGTGAGGGCTGTAAACTAGCCAAACCCGTTGCTACTCCATTCCAGTCTAGTAATCATCAGTCCTCTAGTCCATTTGAGTTAGTCAATTCTGATATCTGGGGTCCTTCTCATATCATGTCAAAGAGTGGTTTTTCATATTATATTAGTTTTATTGATGACTATTCTCGTTTTACTTGGATTTATTTAATCTGAGGTCCCGATTAAGTGTTCCAGGAGTCCATTTTGTTCGATTTTTCGTGCTCTACGTCCTCGTCTGGTTCTAATCCTCATCTGAGTGATTCTACCCAATGTCAAAAACCAACGACAACCCTATTTTTCGCTCGGCATCCTCTTCATCGTTCATCTATGAGGGCCTCCTGGGGGCCGCTCCTGCTCATAAGCGCCATAGACTTCGTCGACGAAGCCCTACTAAGAAGCGCCATAGATCGAAAAGACAAGGACATCGTTTTCCTCCTATTGCCACTGTGATTGCTACTCCGCTTGGCTCCGTTCAGCCACGCTTGGATCATCTTGACCAAATCAGTTAGCGCATAGACCCTTGATTCTGCAGCAGTCTCTCTCTGGTTCCTCTACTCCATTCGCCTTGTCTTCTACTACGGGTACTCCTGTTTATTGGATATTTGATTAGGGTGCCTCACATCATATGACACCTGATAGTTCTATCCTCACTGCATGCTCACCTGCACCATCCCACCTACCTTTGATTCTTATTGCTAATGGCTCTCCTTTAGTCATCACACAGTGTGGATCGATCACCACCACCTCTGACCCTACTAGCCGACTCTCATTGCCATTTGTTTTGCATGCTCCTAAGCTTTGTATGAATCTTGTATCTATTAGTCGATTGTGTGATTCTGGATTCACTGTTACCTTTACCTCTTCTGGGTGTTTTGTGCAGGATCCACGTTTCGGACAGAGGATTGGTGTTGGTCGTAGGATTGGCGGACTATATTTTGTGGAGTATCTTCATCTTCCTGTACCTGATCCCTCAGTTTTCTGTGGCACTGTCACCTCTGACACTGACTTGTGGCATAAAAGGTTAGGCCATGTTTTTGAGTCTCGTCTTAAAGACCTTATTCAGTCTGGTGATTTGGGCCGTGTTTCATTTTCTCCTCTTTCTGTCTGTGAAGGCTGTAAACTAGCCAAACCCATTGCTACTCCATTCCATTCTAGTAATCATCAGTCCTCTAGTCCATTTGAGCTAGTTCATTCTGATATCTGGGGTCCTTCTCATATCATGTCAAAGAGTGGTTTTTCATATTATATTAGTTTTATTGATGACTATTCTCGTTTTACCTTGATTTATTTATTCCGTCATCGATCTGAGGTCCCAAAGATATATAAGGTTTTTACCACTATGATTCACACCCAATTTCAGACTCGTATCAAGACCTTTAGGTATATATCTTTTCTACAATGCGTTCTCTTCTTCAACCTCATGACACTCTTTTTCAAGACAATTGCTCATTCCATTCGCATGTCACAATTATTTACTGTATTTCCGATGAAGTGTCTCATTTCATTTATTCAAAGGCATTTCCCTAATAAGACTAACGTTTTTATGTTGTACAATATAATCTAATAATTGTATTTACTTCAAAGATGTATTTATAATCTACGATCTACTAATTAAACAAAATAGTAATTCCAAATAATATTCAAAACATTTCGCAACCCTCTAATTCAACAAAAAATTTTTTTGATGAATATCATATGATTATCTAAATTGATGTTGGAATCTTAAAATAAAATTTACATCCGGTGAATATCTTATGATTTATTCCATCCAATCAAAGAAATTTTTTAGCTTAAACCTTATTCCAACATATCCAGTGGAGCTATTTATTAACAATAATGATTCCTAGACCCCAACTTTTCAGGCCCATCACAGGCCCCATGATGTGGCAATAAGACATTACCTATTATACCCTCTAATTGATAACCACCTCTAAACAAGGAAAACGGTTTGATTTATTCCTAGGATTATGGAGATTTCATTAATTACTGTATTTCTTCTTCCTTGCATTGTGTAAAATCATTAATCCCTATAATTTACGATGAACATATTCGTAGCAGTCCTGAAATTTTAATCTGAAGAAGTTTGAAAAACTGATTTGTTCTTTATCGAGTTGGATCTCTCTTCCGGATCAGGCTTGTCAATTGTTTTTTTTTGTTTTTTTTATCTTATTGAATGAAAGTCACATCGAATTTGAAATTAAATTTTTGATGATCAAATATTCAATCTATGTTACATGTTTCAATTCAAAAAATGAATTTTTTTTATGTTTTGATCACTATTTCACACTTTTTTTTATATTTGTTTCGTTATAATTTCATAAATGTAATTTTGATATTGTTACATTTAATTGTTACTGGTTCGTGTGATGTTTATATTAGACTCCCGAACTCGGATATTCATTTACACAATTTTATTACATTCGTAAATGTAACACTATGAAATGTAGCATTATCTCATGTTGTACATTTCTTTTAACAATGCAAATAGAAATGACGTATAAATGTAACAGTGAAATACATACTTTTACAGAGGATTCTGATACATTTTCTTTGGAAGGCAGTGCACTAGAAATTGAAATAGATAATTTTAAATAGTAAATGTAACTGTTTGACATTTAGGTAAATATAATTGTTTGTTCCATCTATATAAATGTAACAGTTTTTATATAAATGTAACAAATCGTTGTGAGAGATGTAAACATTTAAGAAATGTATTTGTAACTACCAATATAAAATGTAACTATTTCATATGTTAACTATATGTGTTTTTTATTTAAATTTGAATACAATAATTAACTAGAGAAAATGAGTAGTTTGAAGGATTTTAATGAAAACAATTTCGATAATTTTTGGTGTAATCTAGGTTCAATTATAATTTAGGTAATGATTTCAAAATTCAAAATAGGTAAATGGATTTTAAGATTTACATGGAAGAGTCGAGAAAATGGGGGGATTTGGGTTAATAAGACAAATTTTTAATGAAGGGCAAATTTGTATTTTGTTATTTTACCATTTTTTGAAAAAGTCAACAAACCAAAAAACCAACCAATAAAATAATGACACCTCATGAGGCTTGTGAGTGGGGTTTATATCTATGAAACCTGGATATCATGACTCATTTATTAAATGGAACAGTTGTTTTCGTTCAGTCATAAAAGAAAAAAGTAAGCAGTCCTGTCCACAATCCACACCAGATTTCTTTTAAAAATATATATATATATATATTCTCATATATTATAAGATACTATTATAAAAAGTGAAGTTTACATTAAAATATACTAGTGTAATTTAAAAAAAAATAAAAAATTAACTTTCATATAGTGTGATAGAACAATATACACTGTAAGTCTATCACAGTGTATTGACAACTGAATGACCGTTTCTATACTTCGATAGGGCTGCAAAACAGACTGTGTATATTAGCACTTCATAAAATAAAAAAGTGCAGTAAGAGGTGCAAGAATCAAAAGATTCAAAATTAGATAAACATCATGGCTTCATGGGAGCATACTATGCAGGGACAAACCAAGGTTCCATCTCAAAATTCAAAGTTTCCCCACAAATAAAGGAGCCAAAAAACAACAGCTAGCCAACAACCACCATGTTTTTTTTGTTCAAAATAACAAACAAACTGTACCAATAATAAAGTGCACCAACAAAAAATTAATGTTCCTTGGCGACTTGAACAAAAAAATCCAGTGCACTTTCCTCTCCAGCTCGATTCTTAGGGGGGTACTCTGAAACAATAATGGAAGTTAATGACCAACTGGATACACAATGTTATGTAAGAAATTTACATGCATCATGCACTTGATCTGATGATATGATGGTATGAATAAAATATGGAAAGATAAATGTAACTTGCTTATCTAGTCTAGATTTTAACAGATCCAGCAAAAGCATGTTATATACTTCATATGACAGGAACTTACATGATTTAGAAACATCAATATGTCAAAAAATGCATAAATAAAGTACATTAATGCAACATTAAATTAGTCATCATGTATAAGTTTAACCTACTTTTTGTAGCCATCATAATTAAATAAGGATTCTACATGTGGAAAGATGGAGCAGATTAAAAACAAAAATAGAAGTGGGTGAGATCAACTCCCTCAATTATTACATCATAATTTACACCAAGAGGTTTTGCATTCATACCCAGCTTACCTAACCCAAAAAATGGAGCAGAAAACCGTCTAGTAAGTGGGCATTCAAGTTTAGAAGGCATTCAAGTTTAGAGGATGACAAATTTCTTTTATCATAGCAAACTACATAAACACATGAGAGAAAAAGGACATATCAAACTGCTTTTTCCTGATAGTGAGCTGTCTGTTTGCTCCTTCGAACTGCCTAGTAATCGGGGAAAAGACTAAGTTTTCCAGTTACTTTAGTTGGTTATCACGAAGGTGAATATAATGAGAAGCTTGGTTTATCTATTTATCATCATAAATCAATTACTCATTCCTCTTCACCACATTCTAATGAACGTTAAAACTATTATATTAGTTAGCCATGATATGCATCAAAGGATTATATAAAATATATAATTGAGTTCACAAGTTTAAACAACCAATCTTAAAGCTTGAATCATGGTTATCAATATTCACTACAAACAAAATCCTTAGACAATCATTTCACTGAAAATGATATATCAATGAGAGGAAACCACACTTTCAGGCCAAATATTATAAGCAAAAGCCCAGGAATGATAGTATAGAAACTGATTATCATATATTCATATCTTTTGAAATATCTTTTGAAACCCTACGAACCAAAATATCTATATATATATATATATATATATATATATATATATCATTTCAAACCCTGAACAGACATTGCCCACATAAAAAACCCTTCTTTTCAGAAACAGTGAAAGCATTCATATAAATGCAGGGCATTCTATAATAACATAAAGACATCCTTCATCTTGAAAAGCCTAGCATTTTCTTTTCAGAAGATCACAACCTACCTTAACAATCATATGAACACAACAGAACTTTTCTAGGGAATGACTGCCTAACCTGAGTACTACTATTCTTCAGTTAAAAAACGAACATGAACAAGAATGAGGATTTTAACATGGAATCCTACCCAACATGCTAGTTCAGGTTGCCTAGCAGCGAACTTAAAATTTTGTCTACTAGAAATGATTGATAAACAGTAAAAACTAAACCACTTGAATACAAGAGAAAACAAAGTATAGGCCAACAAATAATAATACACTTTAGATATAGCATCATTAATAAACCACATAAACTTTCTATTTCGAGAAAGTGATGATGATTATCTTCCAACACTCAGTAAAACAGAAGAAAATTGTTTATGCTTGAATCCATCATAAACACTTGACTGTGACAAGCTCATTGAATTATATCAAACCTCCAGTGAAGTCAACAGACAATATTCCTATAAATACAAACAAGACATACATGTTTTGAGGCCATTCATCATTAATTCAATATCTAAGAAGTTTATGCACAATCACAAACATGAATGCAGCAACCCAATTGTAACAATGATAAGTAGTACTACATATATTTCTATATCTATCATAACAATTCATTCATATCGACTAATATACATAGCTGCCAAAAGGAAAGTTTAATTAGCAAACAAGACAAGAATGTTCTCAATAGCTCCTGGTATATCATAAAGAGTTCAGAATTTAGAACTAGAGTCATTCAATATAAACTTTATTAATGAATAATTGATGCATTCCAACATAACTAATCAAAATCCACAAGTATAACATAAAGGTATCCAAGAAATGAGGGTTTGACAACCGCCTGCTGAAAATTCTACTACTCGTTACAACCTGATTGAACAGTCATCCCCTGTTTGTTAATTCCAATAAACACCCTCAAACTTAAATCACATTATGGATCTCACAAAAACAAATTTGAGAAGCATTCCTCTCTGTAAACATTATACAAACATCAAATCTATGAATGCCTTTTATTCATCTTAATCTGAAAATTATGCTTTATATTATACGCATTAAATATCTAGCTTAACATTAATCAACAAAATGACAACAAGAAAGAAAGACAGATTTAGAAACATATACACCAAAAAAAAAAAAATTAAACCTATTCCCACAAATGTTCAACATCAAGAATTGGCATAAATTCACACAACCATAGTCACAAGGTTCTCCGAACTTTTCCAAATTGAAAGGCCACTCATAATTTTTTTGCTTCCTTTAAATCCAATAAGAGGTTTGTACATGTATTTTACGTATTAATATCAAGAATATATGTAGGAAATAGCTTAATTATAACCATACTTTTATTGTACTTATCATGTATGATTTACAAATGTACACGCACCGTACAGAATGAAATCCCCACCAAATACTTGTTGCGCTATCTATGCATACAACTGGGAATATTAACAGAGAAAATGAACCCACTTATTACTATGTCAATCTAGGAACATCAGTTTGAGAGCTAGTAAACAATGATCACACTGATACATAAAATTCAGTGAAAAAAAACTGTTGCAAATTAGTACCACCTGATAATATAAGTTGCATTTCAAAATGCAAATACGGTTTCTAATAAATCCCATGACCTATTTTAGGTAAGAAGGTGGCTAGTCAGACTGGAAGGCGAATGCAAGCAACAACTTAGATTCTTCTACATCCTACTCACGTATGAATCCTTAAAGAATTGTCAGCTTTAAGTATGGCAGAATGACAAAAAAAAAAAATCAGGACCCACTCATTAAGATATGCACACATAATGTGAGATAGCTAGCAATGACTAACATTGATTGAGTCTACTTGTAATTAACTTTGCACTATGCAAAGTCAAATACAGTGAAAGAAACTAGAGCAACTCTAACATACTCAAACACAACGAGAAAAGGATAATGAAGAAAACAGATTCTACTCAACATGATAACATAATAAAACAAATTAAAACACGTTCATGCCTTGACTTTCACTAACAAAAATATGAAAAAAGAAACTTTTCAATTAAATAACACAATGAAAAGAATACAACACGTACCAAAAAGGTGAAGTAGCATCCACCATAATCAACTGAAATCAACAGCTACGGGCTGGCTGCACGCGTGATAGCCTCCGATATCTTCACGAACTCCATATTGATCAATTTGCTTTTCCTCCTCTCTAACTCAATCCTTCTGATAGAGAGTTTCATGTCCAACCCCGACAGTTTCTTCCATTTTTTCTCCAAAGAATCAGCCTCCTCCTTATCAAGAAGCATCAGACTCTTTCTCATCATCTCTTCCCCAAACATTGTTCTGCCCTCACTGGAGCAAATTCTGACAGACTCGTCCAAGAAAGGTGGGAGATCCCCGCTCACCACCGGTAACACCTTCCCCTCAATAATATTGTTCCCCACCAAATTTTTCTTTGACTTCCCCTTATCGTTCTCGTTCGCAGGGTCCCCCTTCTCCCTCCTCCACAGCCTCTCCCACATTTGAGTCAAGGCAGAGTCGCCACGCTTTACCCGTCGTTCCTTCAATCGGCGGATCTTGTTCTTCAATTGCTCAACTGTGACACTCGTATGTAGGGTCCTTCCAACGGAGGCATGAAATCCTTCAAAAAGCTCTCGATTCTTCACAACACTCGCAGCATCAGCACCATTCGTCGAACAGAACTCAGCCAGGCCCTTCATCAAAGCCACCTCATCCTCCTCGGAGAAAATTCTACCAAAGGGGACAGATTTCGTGGCGGGGGCCTTCTCTTCCTCGGTCGCAACGGGCTTCTGGACAGAAGGGGCCTTCTTCTCCTTCTTTGACTTGCTCTTCCCGTTCTCATTGTCCCCATGGGAGCGCTTCTTGGAGGGTGCTGCGGAAGGGCCTGGCTCCTGATGCCGGACCGGCTTCTGTGATTCTTCTTCTTCTTTTGAGTCGCTAGTTTCATCATCGTCGGAGGAAGAGCCGGAGGAAACTGGGGATCCGGCTTTGGGAGGTGCAGATGTCAGCTTCTCTTTCTTCCTCCGATGAAACGACTGATGTTGAAGAAGACGATTTCGACATTGGAATAAAATTTGTTAGGGTTTTCGGTTTTTTGAGGTGGTGAGGTTTTTAGGGTTCTGAAATGAAATGAAATGAAAAATTTTGCTTCGGCTATTGTTTTCTGATTTATAGAAGGCGAGAATGCCAAGGAAAAGTACAGAATCTGAAGAGAGTCAAGAGACGGGATATGAAGGGCCCGGATGTGTGAAGTTCAAACATTAAAAAATAAATAAAAGCTGCACAGATTCTCCTGATCATAATTATTTTATTTATAAATTTATAAAATAATTTTTGAGTTTAGAAAGGTAGTTTGTCATCAATGAATAGTATCAGAAGAATTTACACTTCGAAACTCCAAGGCTACTTGAGTTTTTTATTTTATTTTATTTTATTGGAAAGACTTAAGTTTCTTATTGAAAATATTAAACATAGATAATTATTAGATTCTATATTTAAAAGGTGCTTAATTGCTTATGATTATGATACCGTAGGAAACAAAAATGTAAAATTAATATGTACTATCACACTGAGTTTCTTTGATAAATATTAATTTGAATTGTAAAAAAAATCTTATATAACACTCTTGAATGCACCAATATATTATTTTGTGGTCCGTTAAAACTAATTTTTAGTAATACTTGTATTCTTTCTAGCTATTGTAGCAAATGCACATAAAAAAATCTATACATTGATACACATTAATTTTATACAAGCATACATCAATGCTTGCAGCTACATGATGCGACTATTAAAAAATAGGAAAAAATCCATATAAACCCTTGTAAACTGTCTGAAATCATATAACCCGTTCACTTTTTCTGAAGTCCACATGACCCAGGAAAACACATATGTAAATCCATATATAGCTCCCTGAATTAAATTTTTGTTGACACATAATGAATATTTTATTTGGTTAACCCTGATTGAAAACACAATACACCAAAAATCTCACACAATTTGTTAAAAATACGAAAAATCCTCTGAAGAGGGTTTTGCAATCTATTTAGATGGGTAAACTCATCATTTATAGATGATTTTATACATTTTTAACACAATGCAGGGTTTTTTTTTTGTATATTGTGATTTCAATCAGGGTTAACCAAATAGTGTATTTGTAGAATATTCTTCTTTGATCAACGAAAGTTTAACTCAAGTGGCTATTTGAATTTACATAGATGTTTTCAGAGGGTTATATGGATTTTAGGAAAAATCAGGAGGCTATTTGGATTTCGATCAATTTATAGGGGGCTATTTGAATTTTTCCCTAAAAAAATATCGTATGGAAATCACAATAAATGATTTATCAAACAACATTATGCAAATACACTGCTTACTGGCTTTTATATGTTTTTTTTTTTAAGAAAACGATAGGCAATCAGTCTCCAAATTTTAATAAATGAAATAGGGATGTCCAATACAAAGCAAAGAAAAGAAAAACATAACACGGGAAAGAGCTTCCTGGTAGAGGATAACTCTACCGCCTGGGGGACTCCCACTAATTACTCCTGAATCCGGATCCCATTTCTAATCTGGCCCCTTCTTTTTCTCTGTATACTGGCGGGCTATATCAGAGCAATTTGAAAAAAAATTATATTTTTATGAAAAATTTTCATATATGCATAAATAATGATAGCATGAAGTTTTTCCTTGTTGAAAACTTAATGATGGCGTGAAGGGGCGAGTTACATTGATATTCTACCTAGAAGTTATCCCTTCAATGATTTTGAAATAAGGACAAATGTTTTAAAAATATATTAATTATTATTTCTAATAAATTTAAAAAATATATAAAAAAAATTTAATTTTTCTATAATTATCAAGTCTTAAATCTTAATATTTTTAAGTTTTTATAAAGCATAGCATAATTTTTTTATTACATAACATCTAAATTTTTATTAAATTTAATATTTTAACAAATAATTAATCACAAATAAAACTCTATGAATCATGATCTCGTAAATTTTGCATGATATTTAAAAGAAAACATAAAATAATGAAGGAATGTCTTATTTAAAATAATAAAATAATGATATTTAAATGAAAACATAAAATAAGATATTATCAAGTCTTATTGATGATGCACCAATAAGCCACAATTTTTTTTTAGATTAAAGTGTAATAAAAGTGCAAAATAGAAAGTCTAAAAATCTCTTATGAAAGTGCATTGATTTATGGATAATGTTATGTACAGCCCCATTTTCTAGCCCCATTCCAGTCTGGATTTATATATCGTTTAAGGGCCCGTTTGGATGGACGATTCATATGTGTTTGCGTTGGTTAATCCTTAGAAATGTGCAACTCC
This sequence comes from Acorus gramineus, assembly GCA_030737835.1. NCBI lineage: Eukaryota > Viridiplantae > Streptophyta > Magnoliopsida > Acorales > Acoraceae > Acorus > Acorus gramineus. The sequence goes on from JAUJYN010000016.1 coordinate 59,551, forward strand.
CATCCAAACAAGCCATTGCATTTTTTAAAAGCGAAAAAAAATGCGTTCACGTTTAAAGTGTATTGGGCTGTCTTCAAAATGCATCGAAAGAGCATTTCCTCGAAACTAGCCACAAAACGCACCGAAAATGGGTGTTATTACCAAGTTATCCCTCCACATTTCAACATTTTTCTGTGTATGAACAGTAAATAGACAAGTGTATGAGCCACACAGAATTTTCAGTGTATGAACAATGAAGAAAAAGCAGCCCACTCGTCCACCCTGTCTGAAATGGGCCCTAAGAATTAGTCAATTTAATCATTTCATAGTCGGTTATAGAATCATCGTATCATATGTTGGATGGATTGTTTTTCACCAATTTTTTATATTGCTGGATTTTGAGGGTAAATAATATTGGAATTCAGTCCAATTGAAGGTTCGATAGGTTCAACTGGCCAGATCAGGTTGAGTGTTTAATAGAAAACCATTCTCTTATTATGTTTTGGCCCGCGTTTCCCGTTTCGCTAAACAAGGCCTCTCCCACCTCAGGTCTTCGCCCTGTTATGGCACTTTAGACGTCCCCAACTCATGCCCAAACGGACCCTCAAATGTTAACTCAAACTTAAATTTGAAAAATCTCCCTAATCATTTATCCGTTCTCATGCCAAATCAAACTTTTACTCAAATTTTTAACCAAATTGAAATACTTAAATTTTTACTCAAATTTCTAATGACTATTTTTTTACTTCAATTTCACATTTTTAAAAGATTTGAGTAAAACACAAACTGATGATTGAAGACACAATATATCAAATAAAATTTTTACTCAAATTTTAAGTAAAATTTGGATATAAATTTGAGTAAAGCTTGGAGATGGCCTAAAGTGAAGATGGATGCGTATAAGTATAAACAAATAAACCTAAAATAAGGGTTGGAGATGGCCTGAGTCTTCATTGAGTGGCTTCATATAGGAAGAAGGGAAAAAAAAAATTGCATTAATGGTGTCAAGAGATTAGATGGATATGCATGATGAATAGATTTCGTGTGGCTATGTTGGGAAAGAATGGATGTTGGAAAAACCAAGGGGAATGAATAAATTGATTACATTGAAATTGATGAATCTTATTTAAAAGGGAATAAGAGGGAAAAACGAAAACGCAGAAAACAATGAACAAGGGGCAGTTAAATGCATTCATCTTAAAAGGGAGAAGAGAAGAAGCTCAGGAGGTGTGTTGATATTTGATCAATTGAAAGGGATTAAAACGTTTCGACAAAAGTTTTTCCATGGATTATATTGTAGTGTGATGTAATATTTAGTTGGGTAGTTGAGGAGATAATGTGTTTCCATGGATAAAGATGGATTTTCATTATGAAAAGAATAATGTTTTCTAGGCCCCAACTTCACAGGCCCCATCAAAGGCCCCATGAGGTGGCATGTGTCTAATACCTGTTATACCCTTAGTTAATTATTTTATTTTTTTTGATAACTGATCCCCACAAAATAAGGAGACAATTATGATTGATTAAATAAAAAATAAAAAAAAATCTTTAAATAAAAAAAAAGTGAAGGTGAGTCTGGACGGACACAACTTTCTTTCGAATAAACTCTTTTTAATCAAACCTTTCTATTGAGATGGTCTCTTCTCTTCCAACCTAAACTTTCCAAAGATCTCCAAAAAAAAAAAACCCAACTATGAAGAGTATTATAACATGCAAAAGAAGTCAATTATAGGCGGTGATCAGATCAACATAGAAAGGAGGAGATGATAAAAATGATGGAGGATGCTACAAAGCGTTTCACTGTTTCTTTGTTCTATTGTTTCTAAGGTTAGTTACATTTAATTTATATATGATTTGTATGATGTTAATGTTACATTTCTGACATCGAATAAATGTAACAGTCTGAAATGTAACATTTATTCGTGTATTGCATTTGTTTCAATGCATGTAGTAATTTATATTTGTTACATTTATTAATGTAACAGTCAAATACATATATTTGTTAAATGTGTCACACAACAAAAAGGTGTTTGACATTTTCTATAAAATGTAACTGATTATTGAAAATAGAATTTGTTTATAAATTGTTTAAATGTAAATGTAACAATTTTTATGTAAATGTAACAAATCGTTGTGAGAGATATAAATATTTAAGAAATGTACTTGATGTAACTGCTTCATATAGTAACTATATATGTTTTTTTATTTAAATTTGAATACAATAAATACCTGAATTTTTTAATGTTCAGTTAATAACATTCTTAAAAAAAAAAATTTAATGTGTATAATAAGAATATAAGTTTGAAAAGAATTTTGATTAAAACAATTTAGATAATTTTTTGTGTAATTTAGTTTTAATTGTAATTTAGGTAAGGATTTCAAAATTCAAAATTTGAAATGGATAAATGGATTTGAAGATTCACTCATAACCGAATAGAGAAAATGGGGGGATTTGGGTTAATGGGATAGATTTTTAATGAAGGGCATATTTGTATTTTGACATTTTACTCTTTTTGAAAAGTCAACAAACCAATTAATAAGAACCAATAAAATGATGACACCTCATGGGACCTATGAGTGGAACTTATTTTTTGGGGCCTAGGTATCACCACTGTTATGAAAAATGTTAAACTCAGTTATTTTTATCAATCAAAACTCAGGCCACACATGTTTTCATTTTTTTTAAAATAGTAAACATTATACAAAATGAGGTGTATTCTTTAATAAAAAGTACATATCACTTCATTTCAGGTTGAATAAACCTATTTTTAGTAAATGTGAAATTTTTTTAATGAGGTATATACATCGTTTAACAAGGTATATGCTTCACTAAATTTTTAACAAGTTATACAGAACTGTATTTTGGACGGTAAAAGAAACTGAGTGTATTGAGAAGGGAAAAAGTGTCATTTCTTTTTTAATATTGGACAGAATCTCATCTTCCTAATCTTTAGTTTTTAAATTTCAAAATCAAATATAAATCAATTCATTATTTTAATATTCAAGTCATATTTCAACTTAACTATTTACTTAAGTTGAATATTAGGTCATTCTTTTAAGGGATATTTTTGCACTCGCTTAAAGCTTTTTAGAGGTATTTTTGCACTGTTGATTTTTTCAGGAGTATTTGATAAAATTGGTATTTAACAGGGGTATATAAACAAAAATCCAATATTAAATATATCTATCTCATTTTTTAATTCAAATTAAATATTTTTTCATGTGTCCTATTGTTTTTTCTAGGATATATCTGACTTGGTAATTCTTTTTGTGTTCATGATTTATTTTTATTTTTGTGTGTGTGTGTGTGAGATTTAACCAAGTCATATAAACCCCTATACTCTTCTTAATATGGGAAATATCCATATAACCCCCTGTAATCTTTTAATATCCATATAACCCCCTGTACTCTTCTTAATATCTATATAACCCCCTGTAATCTCAGTATATCCATATAACCCCTTGTAAACACACCATAAATGCAAATAACCCCCCGCGGTTAATTTTTTTTTTAATAGAATTAGAATATTTCAGACATATTGCGTTATCTAAACCATGGTTAACAAATATGTATCATTTTAACTTCTGAAAGCGGTCAATACTTTAAAAAAAACCACATAAAAGAGTATAAAATTAGAAATATGAGTGTTTTTTTTTAAGTATTGACAGTTTTTTGGGGGTTAAAAGAATATATATTAGTTAACCATGGTTTAGATAATGTAATATGTCCGAAATATTTCAATTCTGTTAAAAAAAATTTAATCACGAGGGGTTATTTACATTTATGGTGTGTTTACAGGGGGTTATATGGATATATTGAGATTACAGGGGGTTATATGGATTTTTCCCTACTAAAATTTAAAATCGAATAAATATATAGAAATGGTTAATGCATGCATTGGAATAATAATCATCATCAGTAAAAAAGAAATTGAACAATGTCGTTCATGTGATTGAAAATGGGTGAACGGATTGTGGGATTGAAGAGATCGATGGAGTAAAATGGTCAAACGAATGTTTTCTGGTTAAGAGAATTTAATATAGTAATATAGTTTAATGATTTTTCATTTGAATTAATTTTTTATAATCCATAATATTAAAATTGAATAAAAATTCATCAAATATTTAGTTAAAATGGCATAGATATGTATGGAAATAAACTATAAATGAAATATTATCAAAATTGAGTCATAAAAAAAAAAAACACATATTAACTCATCTTGAGTGATGTTGTATATGAACAAGTTTTATAATTGAAAATATTGATGTAATGCTGTAAATTAACGTAGCATGGCATGTGTCATCAATCAGATCAAGCCATAGATCAAGTCCAGATTCAGTCAAGAATGACTTCGATCATGGCCGGTCCTGAGCATAGGCGACCAAGGCAGTGGCCTAGGACCACCTATTTTAGAAGGACCCCCAAATCTCTAAATAATTTTTTTTTCTAATCCCTATGTTATTGGGATTTCTTACTTTTCTTTGAACTACTTCATATTAATTTTAAAACTCTTTATTTATTATTTGATTTGTAACATGTTAGTTTCATATTTAATTTTATAATTTTTTTTTGTATTTTCATTTTTATTTTATTGATTGTTTTAAATTTTAATTGAATTTTGTTTTCATTCCCTACTTTATTGGGATTATTTGGATAATTTAATATATATTTTAAAACCTATCCATATCTTTTTTTTTCATTTGTTAGTTTTGTTTCATCACGTGTTATTTTCTATTTTTATTCATTTTTTATTTTTATGTTATTCATTTTTTCTGTTTATTTTAACTTCTCTCATTTTTCCTCCCTACTTTAGTTTGATTTTTCTTTTTAAAAGTTTACCCATATTTTCTTTTTGTTTGTTATCATTTGTCTCTATTTTACAGGGATTTTGTTTTATTTTTATTTGATACAAAGAAAAAATTCATAGTAGATCATATTTTTATATTTGTTTATATCATTTAGTCTCTGCTTTTCAAACTCTACGTTATTTTATTTTGTTCGGATTAGGTTTTGTTGGATTTAATTGTGTTAAAAAATAAAAATTAAATTTTAATTTTTTTTAATAGGGGCCTATTTTATGAGTCCGCCTAGGGCCCCATCTCATATGGCTAGTCTCAAGGCCGGCCTTGACTTCGATCAGTCCTTTCAGTACTGAATTGCACAACCATTTAATCGAACTACACATCTTATGAATCGAACCGCACAGTCAATTGTTTCGTATATATTCCACTCTTATTGGATTCAATCAGCTATTGGAGAAAACATAAATTCGTAAGTATCATGAGTATCCAATTGGAGAGTGAACATGTACCCAACAATTGACTGTACAGTTCGATTCATAGGATATGTAGTTCAATTAAAGGGCTGTACAGTTCGGTACTGACAGAACTGATCGAAGCCAATCCTGATTGAATTTGGACTCTCATCGGATATTCCCAATCAGACGCGCATGCCTACTCTAAAAGCATACATTTTGCAGCTACATGATGTGACTATTAAAAAATAGGGAAAAATCCATATAAACCCTTCTAAACTGTCCAAAATCATACAACCCCTTCACTTTTTCTGAAGTCCATATGACCCATGAAAACACATATGTAAATCCATATTTTTTTTTTTTTTGAAATAAGGTAGATATTGCTACCAAACTTCTATTATTAGAAGAATAGTTACAACTCTGAATTGGAGGTGAGGAGATAAAGAAAGACATGAAAAAGCAACATAAAGCCAATGCAAAGTAAAAATTTAGTGAATGTGATCCCAAGTAAATAGGGTGTCTACCGAACCGCCATCACCACCGATGAAAATCCCTGAAGCTATGTGACAACAATAATTCTTTCCCCATGGAAGGCTACACTTCGGGCCCCTGCGATACCCTGGCCCCATTGTACAATGAAAGCCGCCGTCGTCTCCCAAATGTTTTCCACATAAACTCGAGACGCGTTAAAAACTGTGTCATTGCGAGCGTGCCAGATCGACCATGCTCCTGCAACCACCACCGAACGGAGGACCTGTCTCTCGATCTTTGAGGATCATGTCCATTTCAATAACCTGCCAGCCTCCCAAAGCTCCTTGATCAATTGCGCGTTAGCGCGTAGCGCCGTTGTTTCCTTCACCATCTTCCAGAATTCTTTTGAGACCCTGCAAAGACAAAATAGACGCACCACCGTCTCGAGTTCTTCGCCACAGAAAACACGAGAAGCCGACTCCGTGGGGCACCATCTGGCTCTGTAAGATTTTGTGAGTAGCCTCTTCCTGACTAGTAACCATAGGAATACTTTAACCTTCAAAGGCGTCTTGGTCATCCAAAGACACGTGAATCGATCCCAACCCTGCAAGGTCGCTTCAGGCATCCTGCGCAACCACCGGTACCCTGATTTGACAGAGTAGTCCTTCGACTGATTCAGAGTCCAGCACGGGCAGTCTTGCGCATCGTTCAGGCTGCTGCTCCACGCCTCCAATCGGTCGAATAGCACACCTAGTTGTGTTGATTCCCTCGCATTCAACTGGGACCTGCATAGTAGCACTTCCCAGCCCTGAATGCCTCCTACCCCGGACCAAAAGGAGAAAACATTGCCATCCCTTCGCCTGGCTAGATTGTAAATGTTGGGAACCTTCGCACGTAGCGATAGTGGACCGCACCATTGATCATGCCAAAAGTGTACTTGATCACCCTTTCCAACCGACCATCTCAGGCCGAGGAGAACTCCTCGCGGCGTCCAAATATTCCTTTACAGAGAGAGGACGAGCGCGCAGTAAGCCTAGGCCAACGAAGGTCCCCCAGCCCACCACCTCCATATCGCTCTTGGAACAGTTGAACCCATGGTTTTCTGTCCACCAACCAACACCATAGCCAGCAGACGAGGAGGGCCATGTTCATATCCCGTAGATCAATTATTCCTAGGCCCCCCTCTCTTTTGCTCCGACAAACAGAATCCCAATCAACTAGGTGTGGTTTTCACGGTGTCGTGACACCGCCCTGCCAAAAAAACCTCTGGCGGATCACATCCAGTTGCTCCACTACACCCGTCGGAACGCGGAATACTGAGAAATAGAAGAGAGGTAGGTTTGTCAACACCGCTTGCAGCAGGATGAGCTTCCCACCGGCATTCAATAACCGACCCTTCCACCCGGCGAGCTGCCGCTACATCCGCTCAATCAAAGGTGCCCAGTCTGCCACCGTGAGCTTCCGTTTACTAGAGGGAGGCCTAAAAGGTGCGTAGGGTGCTCATGAAACACACAGCCCACCACTCTTGCTAACCGCGCAGCCATCTCATCCTGGACATTAATTGCAAAGAGCTCGCATTTGTGCCAGTTGAGGCAAAGGCCGGACACTAGCTCAGTCGCTTCACAGAGAATCAAGGTGTCATCCACGTATTGAACCGACGGCACCGTCGCCCCCCCCTGGTATTTGCCAACCCATGAAACCAACCGTCTACCATTGCCGCCTTGCATGTGCGACTGAGCACGTTTGCGACCACAACAAATAGGATCGGGGATAGGGGGTCCCCTTGACGAAGGCCCCGGTTCAGGGTAAAGAACCCGCATGGTTCACCATTTAGAAGAACATAGCTATATGCTGTATTCGTGCATTGTCTGACCATTCGGATCCAATTATTGCTAAAACCATGTTGCGCCAAGAGATCAAAAAGGAACTCACGATTGACACTGTCATAAGCCTTCGCGAAGTCAAGTTTGAGCGCCAGGCCACTCCTTTTGTCCTTGGACAGGGAAGCGATAATCTCTTGTGCAACAAGGAATCCCTCTTGGAGCATGCGACCAGGGAGAAACGCGGATTGTGAGTCCTCCATTAGTGTAGCACACGGCGCTTTCATGTGGTTGGCTAAGACCTTGGCAACGATCATGTAGCTCGAATTTACAAGACATATGGGGCAAAACTCCTCCACTGACCGGGCCCCGTCCTTCTTTGGGATGAGCGTAAACATCGATGCATTAAGCCGCCCCACACCTTGAGCCCCACTGAATAGCTCTTCAAACACTTGGAGTAGCTCCTCACGGATCATCGACCAAAAAGCTTGGTAAAACCTCATATTGAATCCATTCGGGCCTGACGCCTTGTCATCATCTGAGTCGAACACCGCACACTTGATCTCCACTTCACAAAAAGGGGCGTTGAGCTTCTCCCGATCTCCCTCTAACAGACGCGGTAGTTCTGGGTCCGCCCAACCTGGCCGCCAGCCCCGATGTTTGCTAAAACACTTCTTAAAATATCGAGCGAGATGTTGTTTCATATCCTCTTGTGAACTCCAAGTGGCCCCTTCAATCTGAATGGAACGGATGTGGTTTACTCGCTTACGCTGATTTGCTACTTTGTGGAAGAAAGTTGTGTTATTGTCCCCCAGTTGGAGCCACAATGCCTTCGATTTCTGACGCCATTCCGCTTCTTCCATCTTAAAGATGTCAGCGATCTCCATCTTTGCCCTTCCACGGGTATCTCGCGTCAAATTAGAGAGTCCTCGGCTTTCTTCGATCTCATCCAATGATTGGATTTGATCAGCCAATCACCGTTTCTTATCCGTCCTAGCCGCCCGCGCCTCCCGACTCCACTCCCGCAGTCGCCTCTTAGGCGACAAAGTTTAAACACCATACGTCTGACGCCACGAAGGCCACTCACGCTAGTCTCCCAGGAATCACGAACCACATGCTCAAAACCATCTACCTGCAGCCACCAGGATTCAAACCAAAATTGGTGTCGAATCATCGAGGAATTTTTACCTGCCAGCAACAATGGGATGTGATCCGACGTGGTCCGAGGAAGTCCCTCAACCACACACACTGGGAAGGCTGACTCCCATGCATCATCAATGAGAATACGATCCAGCCTTGCGAGAGCTGGGGGGTCCCTCATGTTGCTCCACGTAAAAGCCTGGTTCGCAATCGACAAGTCGAGTAGGCCCTCCTCATCGATCCATCCGGAGAATCGAACCATCTCCGGGGTGATCATACATGGCCTGTTGCGATCACCTTCAAATCTAGTAACATTAAAGTCACCAAGGACCACCCAGGGGGCATCCCACAGTGCTTTCACCGTTGAAAGTTCCTCCCAAAGCGCTTCGCGCATGCTATCCTCATGTGGTCCATACACACACGAGCAGCACCACTTCCACTCTGAGACTTGGCTTTCTAGCAATACTGATAATGAGAATCGACCCACCAATTGCGCCCGCACACACCATTGCCGAGCATTCCAAACAACAAGGATACCCCCAGCTACACCAATCGAACCCTTGCACACCCACTCCTCGAGCACCCCCCCTACCGATTTCCTTGATCGTTGAAGGGGATATAGTCTCCATCTTAGTTTCTTGAAGGCAGCAAACAGAGATTTTGTGCTCCTCGATTACGCGCGCGCCCTGCCACTGCACGCCTGCTGCGCTGCCTGGTGCGCCTGTGCTGCCATCCTGCCCGGGGCAGACTACCACCCTGCCCGAGCACCTCTACCACCACCCACCGGCCACCAACGGCCTCCGACCGCCCCCAACCCCCACCGACAGCCACCAGCCGCCCTCCTCACTCAACCCCACCCTCCTAACATGCATCTAAACATGAAAAAGAGGGAAAGAACCCTTACCCAAGGAAAGGAGAGGAAAGGAAGGGAACCGGAGGATCTTCGTGCACCGAAACGCCTCCCAACGGATCTCCACCACTAAGAACTCCTCCTACCTCAAAAGGGGCTGAAAACAAGGGAGAATAGAGGGGGGTTAGAGGGGGCCAAGATTGTCGGAACTCGAATCCGAGAACACCGGGGGATAGATCGGGACCGGATCTAACCTTTCTATGTTTTGAGTTTTGAGTTTCAAGAACTCTAGGTGGCTCAAAACTAAGAAAAGGAGAGAGGGGAGAGAGAAAATGAGTTTGAGAAGATGATGAATAGTGTAGGGCAAGTTTTTGCTACTCACTTAAATAGTCAACTCACTTAGATTAGGGTTAAGCAAGCTTAATTAGGGTTAAGTGGGTTTTAAGTGGGATTTGACTTGGGTCAACCTAACCACAAAAAAGGAAAAAAAGGTTGACCAAGTCATGGGCCCACTTTGACCGAGTCAACTCTCCCAATGACTTCTCGCTCGGTCAAAACCCGGATACGCCCCGGAACTGTGAAATTTCTGAAACGCTACCGGAATTCGATGAAATTTTTGTGAGTGGCTTAGAATGGCACCAGGACACATAATATGCAGTTAGATTTTCAATCGGAGTCCTCAAACACAGGACGATAGCTAACAGTCCAAAATTTTGCGGTTTCGATCGAAAAATGAAAAAAACTCAAAAACTGCCAAAATGCTCCAATGGTTACCAGCAGGCAAAAAGTGACACATATATAACAGACCAGGCAAGCTACGGTGTGGAGGAGAGGCTATCGGTGGACCAAGGATGATTAACAGCCTAGTCAGTCCCAATATCCTATGTCACCTGTTGAGGGGTGAGGGTGAGGGTGTATGGATGTGTATGGATATGTATGGATGTGTTTGGATGATTATCAGTCCCAATATCCTATGTCACCTATTGAGGGGTGAGGGTGAGGGTGTATGGATGTGTATGGATGATTATAAGTCCCAATATCCTATGTCACCTATTGAGGGGTGAGGGTGTGGTGGTTCGGCGATGTACGAACTACTGGATTTATGTTGTATGCCACTTTGAGGCTGGTTGCTGATTAATTGTGGTTAATATAAACTGTGATGCATGGGTTGTGCTGTTCACTGAGCGTGTGGCTCACCCCTCGCATAATATCTTTTTCAGTGATTACTGAGGAGGACTTGAAGGAGGAGCTCCCTGAGCGACTGCACCAGTAGCGGAGTAGCGCTGTTATATATGTGTCACTTTTTGGCCTGTTGGTAACCATTGGAGCATTTTGGCAGTTTTTGAGTTTTTTTCATTTTTTGATCGGAACCGCAAAATTTTGGACTGTTAGCTATCGTCCTGAGCTAGAGGACTCCGATTGAAAATCTAACTACATATTATGTGTCCTGGTGCCATTTTAAGCCACTCATGAAAATTTCATCGAATTCCGGCAACGTTTCCGAAATTTTGCAGTTCCGGGGCGTATCTGGGTTTTTAAGTCGCTCACTATATATATGTGTGATCTAATTTCGAAATCACTATTCATCATCCCTACCAACTCATTCCCTCTCTCCTCTCTCTCCTTTTTCTCCCTTTTGAAGCCCTTAGACCCCTCAAACCCAAAAACCTAAAGCACAAGAAGTGTAGATCGGGTCCGATCTACACCCCGGTGCCTTCAAATCCCTTTTCGACGAGTCTAGCCTCCCCATCCTCCCCTCTTTCTCCTCTGTTTTGGGCCGTTTCGAAGGCCGAGAGAGATCCGGGCGAGGAGGGCCTTTGAGAAAGGTTTCGGTGCGCGGAGAGCACCCGGTCACCTCTTCCTCCCCCTTGGTAAGCTTTCTTTCCCTCTTTTTCATGCTTAGATGCTTGATAGGAGGGGGTTATTGTGTTTGGGAGGTGGTCGGCGGCTGTGGGAGGCCATCGGAAGCGGTTGGGGGCGGTCGGAGGCCGTCGGAGGTCGTTGGGTGGGTGGTGGAGGTGCTCGGGGCAATGGGGGTTCTGATTCGGGCAGCAGGCAGCACCGGCAGCAGCACAGCAGCGCAGCAGGCTGGGCGCGCGCGGGCGTGCGCGCGTGCATGCGCGCGGGCGTGCGCGCAGGCGTGCGCGCGGGGGGAGCTGGTGGCCAGCAGGGCGTGCGTGCTGGGCGTGCTGTGCGGGTCGTGCAGGACGTGCGTGCTGGTCGTGCTGGGCGTGCGGGTGCTGTGCTCGAGGAGCTGGTCGAGCGGCTGGTGCAAGGGCTGGTCGAGCGGCTGGTGCGGGGAGATGTGCGAGCGGCGATGCGCGCGGAGTGCGTGCTGGGCGCGCTGGATGGGTTGGCGGTGCTGGGCGTGCGGGTGCTGGGGGTGATGGCCGAGGGCAGGGCGTGCGGGAGGTCGTGCAGGGTGCGCGCGGGGGCACGGCGAGGCAGTGGTGGCGCGCGCGGGGCGCGGCGAGGCAGCTGAGGTGCGCGCGGGGCGCAGCGAGGCGGCGGTGGTGCGCGCGGGGTGTGCGTGGGGCGAGACGCTGCGCGCGAGGCGTGCGGGGTGCTCGCGGCCGGCGCGAGGTGTGCGGGGTGTGCGCGGGCGGCTGCGCTGGGGGCAGGGGGCGACACGCGGTGCACCCGGGAGGTTCGGCAGCGTGTCCAGGCGGCGGGCAGGGCCGGCGGGGCGCGGGGTGCGTGGGCTGAGGCGCGGCGGTGCCCCCGGGCGGTCGGGTGGCCATGCGGTAGGTTGCCGGCCGTGCGGGTGGTTGCCGGAGTGCTCGGACTAGCGTGCGTGCGGGTCGTATGCACGTTTGCCCGAGTGTTGGGTATTTATTTGTGTGTTTGGGTATTTTGGGGTAATTGTGGATTATACTCACCTAGTTAATATCCTGTCTTGCAGATCTCGACGGACGGTCGCGCGTCGACCTGATTTCCGGTGAGTGGGACAACCCAACCCAGTTGGGAGGCGCTACATGCCTTGGAGCGTGTACCGTCCTCCCCTGGGGCACATAGTTGGTATTAACTGCTTTGTTATAATCCATGTAAGCATGATGTGTGTGTGTAGAATGCATGCCACCCTAGACTTGTATGTTAGGGACTTGCACCCTTAGGATTTGTGCATGAGCCGTGTATCATGTCACCCCGTTATCATGCTAGGAAAGCCCCCGACCTGTGCATGCGTCCTATTAGTTTGATTTATTTAATTAAATGCAAGCTTTAATATTGATAGCATGCTTTTGGGAATATAAGGGGGCCTTGCGAGGTTAACATTGAGACCCGGGTTAGGGTACTCCGTGTTCCTCGTTTGGTTGTCGGATGTCCTACATCGGGACCTCAGGTTACCCTCCCAAGGTCTCTTTTCCCCATTTATGTCTTATTTATTTCCCCGCATCCTGGTTATGCGCGCTGGTGGAATTCAGAGGAATTCAAGACATTAGAGTTGTAGAGATGTGCTGTCAGCGGATCCGAGTGGATCATATGCGATGGATAGGCTGTTCTGTTCCCTCCGTTGGATCCGTGTAGAGACTACCCCGGCGTTGGAAAGGTTGTCCCGTGCAGGGGCTTCCATCAGTAGGCGCCTCCTGATTTGGTAGAAGGACTGCGCCGAACGTGGAAGTGGCCAAACGACCTACGGAGTGGGGAGAGACTATCGGTGGACCGAGGGTGACCAACAGCCTAGTCAGTCCCAAGAGCCTAGGTCACCTGTTGAGAGGTGAGGGTGAGGGTATGGTGGGCCGGCGATGCGACGACCCACATGATTGTGTATGGATGATTATCCGCCCATTTAGTCCCAACATCCTAGGTCACCTATTGAGGGTGAGGGTGAGGGTGAGGGTATGGCGGTTCGGCGATGTGACGAACCCCCGGATTTGTGTTGTTTATGCCGCTTTGGGGCTATTGACTTGATTTAAATGTGGTTAATATGAATTGTATGCATGGGTTGTGCTATTCACTGAGCGTGTGGCTCACCCCTCGCATCAAATCTTTTTCAGTGAGCACTGAGGAGGACTTGTCGGAGGAGCATCCTGAGCGACTACACCAGTAGCGGAGTAGCGCCACGTCCCTCGAGTTTTGAGGCCATCAGCACCCTTCTCTCAGTTGTATGTATATATCTCTGTGCTTGGGCACCTAGTTGGATGTTGTATGGATTTTTATTTGTGTATATATGGACATGTTGGCTCCCACAGGACATATGATTATGTATCGAGTCTGTAGTATATTTTGATTACAGATTCAGTCTTTCTAGCTTTCGCATTTGGTGTATATATTATGTCAGCCCTGCTTTATCTGTGTTGTCATTTTAGTTGTTGTGTGAGTATGTTATTGATTCCTGTTTACTGATATCATATATACACTTGCCGCGTCACGGGGACGGCCGCCCTGGGGCGTGACAAGCGCTACGTCCCGCGAGTTTCTGAGGCCATCAACATCCTTCCTTTTTATTGTATGTATATATTTCTGTGCTTGGGCACCCAGTTTGGATTGTATTTGGATGTATGTGTGTATATTGGCTCTCACAGGACATTTGATTTGTATCGAGTCTGTAGTATGTTTTTGAATTACAGACTCAGTCTATTAGCTTCCGCTATCTGTGTATATACTATGTCAGCCTTGCTTTCATCTGTGTTGTTGTCATTTTAGTTGTTGTTTAGAGTGATTTATCGATTCCCTGTTTAGACTGCTGATATCTTGTATACACTTGCCGCGACCCGGGGACGGCCGCCCTGGTGCGTGACATGGGCTACCCAAAATAGCTCGTCGAGTGTTGCTGTCCCCTACACCCGCATCTAGATTCCATTGCCAACAAATCCGGCCCGCGGAGTCAATGAAGTTGGCAAAAGAACCTGGCCCAATTCATTGTGAATACTGAGCGTGCTTTGTGGAAGCCCACTACATGATCCTCTAATTGGATCTTGATGAATTTCACTACAGTCCAAGCCCATCCTGTCACGCCCCAGGGCGGCCGTCCCCGGGACACGGCAAGTGTATATAAAATATCAGAATCTACACAGGAGGTCAATAATATATCATACACAAACAACCAGAATGACACACAGACAACAAAGGGGCTGACATGATATATACACCAAATGCGGAAGCAAAAGACTGAATCTGTAAATAAACCTTCTACAGACTCGATACTCAATCATCTGTCCTGTGAGAGCCAATATACACCAATACAACTGAATATATACAAACGCGTGCCAAGCACGGAAATAAAATACATACAGTCAAGAAGGGATGCTGATAGCCTCTGGCACTCGCGGAACGTAGCGCTGCTCCGCTACTGAAGGAATCCCTCGGAAGGCTCCAACTGCTGCTCCGGCTCCATCGGCTCAGTGACCACTGGGGAAAAACATATGCGAGGGGTGAGCCACACGCTCAGTGAACAGCACAACCCATGCATCACAAACAATATTTACCACAATTCCATTATTTATCCAGCCTCTAAGTGACATAACAACATAATCCAGTGGTTCGTACTTCGCCGAACCACCACACCCTCACCCTCACTCATCCATGGGTGACATAGGCTATTGGGACTGATAATCACCCATAAACAAATCCAGCGGGTCGCTCATTGCCAACCCACTACACCCTCACCCTCACCCTACCACGGGTGACATAGGATTTTGGGACTGACTAGGCTGTTGGTCACCCTTGGTCCACCGATAGTCTCTCCTCCACTCCGTAGGCCGCTGGCCTTCACCCATAACTTCAGCACAGTCCGTCACAAATATCGGGAGGCGCCTACTGATGGGAGCCCTCGGAAGGGACGACCTTATCACGCTGGGGCAGTCTCTACACGGATCCAACGAAGGGAAACATAACAGCCTATCCATACGCATATGATCCACTCGGATCCGCCGACAACACATCTCTACAACTCAAATGTCATGAACTCTTCAGAGTTCCTCCAGGGCGCATAACCAAGATGCGGGGAACATGTACGATAAAAGCAAGGTTGTAATATCATTGGGGGAAAGAACTCGGGAGGGCGGCGTGAGTTCCCGATATAGGACACCCGACAACCAAACAAGGAACACGGAGTACCCTAACCCGGGTCTCACCGCTGTCCTCGCAAGGCCCCTCCCCTATAATATTCACTAAAATTGCTAATAATCATACCAGTTATATAACATTACTTATAATATTACTGGGACTAGAAACCTTGGGAGGGCAGCATGAGGTCCCGATACAGGACATCCTGACAACCAAACAAGGAACACGGAGCACCCTAGCACGGGTCTCAATGTTGACCTCGCAAGGCTCCTCCCTATAATATTATCTAAGGCATGCGATTTTAACATACACTAGCATTTAATTTAATAAATAAACTAGTAGGACGCATGCATAGGCCGAGGTTTCCTAACATGAAAACAGGGGGCATGGTGCATGGCTCTTACACCTATCCTATGGGTGCAAGTCCCTAACATACAAAGACTAGGGTAGCATGCATTCTACATGTAAATCATACAAGCATGGATTACATATTACTGCAGGTTAATATACATCCATGGTGCCCCAGGAGAGGTCGGTATACGCCCGAACGCGTATGACCCCTCTCTACTGGGTTGGATTGTCCCACTCACTAAAGTTCGGGTCGTCGCGCGACCGCCCGTCAGGATCTGCAAGACAGACATTTATATGGTGAGTTAAAATCCACAGATACCCCAAAACACACAACATACACAAATAAATACCCAAAATCCCAAATCAAACACCCAACACTCGGGCAACCGTGCATACGACCCGCACGCACGCTAGCCCGAGCACCCCGGCAACCATCCGCACGGCCGGCAACCACCCGCACGGCCGCTCGACCGCCCGGATGCACCGCCGCGCCTCAGCCAACGCACCCCGCGCACCGCCGAACCTCCCGGGTGCACCGCGTGCCCCCTGCGCCCCAGCGCAGCGCCGCACACACCCCGCACGCTCGCGCTGGCCGCGAGCACCCCGCACGCCCCGCGCGTAGCGCCTCGCCCCGCGCGCACCCCGCGCGCACCTCCAACCCCTATCCGCGCGCACTCCGCGCGCACCTACCATCCTCTACCCGCGCGCACCACGCGCACCACCCGCTCGCACCCACTGCACCGTGCGCACGCCTGCGCCTCAGCCCAGCGCCCGGTATCCGCGGCCCAGCACCCGACGCTCAGCGCCCAGCACCCGGGACCCTCACCCAGCGCCCACGCGCACGCACGCGCAACACGCGCCCAGCGCGCCTGGCAGCACGCGCCCAACGCGCCTGCCAGCATGCCCGCGCTGCCTGCCTGCGCGTGTCGCCGAGTGGCCCGAGCACCGTTCGCCTTGCACGCCCAGCCACTGCCCGCCTGATGCCCGAGCACCCCCTGCCAGCTGCCCGAGCATGGCCTGCCCAGCCGGCCTGCCCTGCTCGCACAACCCGCAGCCATCCCGCTCCGCACACCTCCCTGCACCCCCCGAGCGCACGCCCGCGCACACGCGCTCGCGCGCCCGGCAAACTGGTGCACCTGCTCCCAGCCTACCCGAGCTAGTCCTACCCAGCACGCCCAGCACGCCCGCACGCCCGCACGCCCAGCACGCCGCGCACAGCACGCCCAGCACGCACGCACTGCTGGCCACCAGCTCCCCCCGAGCGCACGCACGCGCGCACGCCCGCGCGCGCCAGCCTGCTGCGCTGCTGTGCTGCTGCCGGTGCTGCCTGCTGCCCGGGACTGCCAGCCCACCTGCCCGAGCTCCTCTACCACCCACCTCCGGCCACCAATGGCCTCCGACCACCACCACAGCCCTCCGACGGCCACCCACCGCCGCCAACCGCCTCCCAACCCCAAAACTACCCTCCTAACATACATCTAAGCATGAAAAAGAGAGGAAAAGAGGCTTACCGAGGGGAAGAAGGGAAGTCTGGATGCTCTCCGCGCACCGAAACCTTTCCCCAAGGGCTTCCAACGCCCGGATCTACTTACCTCCGAGATGGGCCAAAACAGAGGAGAAGAGAGGGCGGACGGAGGGGTAAATCTCGTCGGAATCGAGATTTGAAACCACCGGGGTGTAGATCGGGACCCGATCTACACTTCCTAGGTTTTAGGTTTTTGGGTTTGAGGGGTCTAAGGGGCTCAAATGCAAGAAAAATGGAGAAGAGGAGAGAGGGGAAGGGTTGGTAGGGATGATGAATAGTGTTCGAAAATTAGATCCCACCTTTATATAGTGTGCGACTTAAAAACCCAGATACGCCCCGGAACTGTGAAATTTCGGAAACGTTACCGGAATTCGATGAAATTTTCGTGAGAGGCCTAAAATGGCACCAGGACACCAAATATGCAGTTAGATTTCCAATCGAGTCCTCTAACTCAGGACGATAGCTAACAGTCCAAAAATTAGCGGTTCCGATCGAAAACCGAAAAAAAATTGAAAAACTGCCAGGACGCTCCAACGGTTACCAGCAGGTTAAAATTGACACATATATAACATTCTTCCCCCCTTAGGAAATTTTGTCCTCAAAATATGCAAAAACATCTAGGAGGGGAAAAGATGCGGATACGCGTCACACCTGGCATCCTTGAGCTCCTAAGTGTCCTCGACACCGGAACGGTGCTGCCATCGCACCTCGACCAACTGGACGGTCTTGGTGCAGAGCCTCCTCACGCGGCGGTCCATGATCACAATCGACTGCTCCACGAATGACTGTCCGGCTCAGAGACGAGCGGCTCGAACGGGATGACGTGAGCAGGATCGCGGACACACCCTTACCCAACTGCGAACCCACCACTCCAAGACGGAGAGGTAAGAATTGGCGCTGAGGTGAGCCTCCGATTAAACTCCAGGAAGCTCTCCTCGCAAGACGGGGACCACTCGAACCGGACATCCTTCCGAGTAAGGCGGTTAAGAGGAACAGCTATCTTCGAGAGTCCCTCGTCAAGCTTCCTGCAATAACCCGCCAAACTTGGGAAGCTCCGAATCCTTGCGGGGTTCGACGGTCGACGCCAATTTGACGCGACGAGCGTCTTGCCCGGGTCCACAGATATGCCTTCACCAGAAATCACTCAGCCCAAAAGGCCTTAACCTCCAACCAAAACTCGCACTTGATCCTCATCTATCTGATGCTTCCATGGTATCCCTTGCCTGGGAAAAGAAACCTCGGGAGGGCACCATGAAATCCCGATATAGGATACCCCGACAACCAAACAAGGAACACGAAGTACCCTAGCCCGGGTTTCAACGCCGACCTCACAAGGCCCCTTAATCCAGAAAGGAACACTAGAAGAAGACATCATTTAAAGAACACTACTAACCCCTCCGGATCATCTACCTCTAGATGATCACCCAACGATGTCCTTCAACATCCACTACAAGACCGAACCCAACATCATCGGGAATGGTCCAACAGAAATTGGGCCACGAGCGACCCGTCTTCGCCTCATCCACACCCTCACTCCCGAAAGGAGACATTTTGGGACTTTGGGAGAGACTTAGACTGCTCTCTACCCCTGGTCCACCGGTAGCCTCTCCCCGCTCCGTAGCTCGCCTGGTCCTCTGACCGGGAGCCTGTCTAACGCCGGGGCTGTACTACGCGGATCCAACGAAGGGGAGAGCGATTCCACGCTCGCGGCACCATTCAATAATCTCTTACCGGGTAGCCCCTACCTAGCATACTCCCAAATTCAGTACCCCTCCGACTGCATCGGTGGTACCTACTGATGGGAACTCTCTACCAGGACGGCTATAACCCGGCTTCCTTAACCCAAACAACCACTCTTGACACTCACTCATCCAGATACCCCACACACTTGCATAATAACCACCAACTACACACACACATCCTTATGCTAGAGAGCTGGGAACACAAGACAATGCCTCGAACCATGATACCCGAAGGCTGCACCTCCTCGGCCGTAAGCGCTGCAACTCTGCCCTGGACCAACCGCGGCTGAGGAGCAGGGGCACGCCTCGCCGGCTGCACTGGCTGCTGCTGACGCTGAGGCTGCTGCTGCTGCTGCTGGCGCGGAAGCTGCTGCTGCAAGAACTGCGGCTGCTGAGGTGGCACTCGGGGTCGGCCAGCATCAGGGCAATGGTATCTGATATGCCCGATGCGCTGACAATGAAAACAGCGCCGCTTCTCCGGCTGCATGGACTGGATGGGCACTGCTGCAATGGGTGCTGGGTCCCACCCTGGCACCGCATCTGCTGGAGGAGAGGCAGCCGCTGACTGATCGAAGCGGGGCCTCTTCCTCTTGCGCTGCCCCTGGTCCCGACTCCCGGAAGGACCCTGATCTGCAGAAGGGGTCGGAGCCCTCACCTGGATCCCGAGGTCTCTCTCGACGGTCTTCGCTCGAGACACTAAGTCGGAGTACCTCGTGAAAGCGTGGGCGGTGACGTGCACCCGGATAGCGCTGCTGAGACCGAGCTCGAATCGACGGCACCTCGACTCCTCGTCCATCACCAACGCTGGAGCGAATCTGGACAGCCTCGTAAAGCGCGTAGAGTAGTCAGCAACCGACATGGAGCCCTGCGTCAACTGCTCAAACTCCCGCATCACCATCTGGCGCGTCGAGAACGGGAAATACTCGTCCAGAAAATGCCTCCGGAAACCCGCCCAAGAAAGCTGCTCCACTCCCTCTGGGATGTCCACCACTCGGGTAGCCCACCAGTCGGCGGCGTCACCCTTCAGCATAAAGGTGGCGAGGGGGACTCGCTGACGATCAGTGCAAAGCATGGCCGCGAAGATCGTATCCACCTCCCTCAACCAACGCTCTGGCGCAAGAGGATCTGCCGACTGCCCATGGAACTCGGGAGGGTGGAGCTTCAGAAAGGCGTTGAGGCCGCTCTGCTGCACTCGTGCTGTCGCCTCTAGCTCCTCCTCCCTCTGCACGGGACCCTGAACTCCTACCGCCGGAATCACCACTGGAACTGGGGGTACATCGGGTACCACAGGCGGATCTGGCACCAAGGGGACCTGCGGAACTGCCTCGCGGGTCGCCCTCAGCTCCTGAATCTCTCTAGCCTGCTCTGCCAACATCCGCGTCTGTGTCTCCACCAAATCAGCCAACCGAGCGAAAGCACGCTCCCAAGCAGGAGGCTCCTGCGTCAAGGGCTCTCCGGTAGCATCCTCGTCTCTGGTAGGTCCGGAAACCTCCAAAGACCGAGAGGGACCTCGTCCGCGCCGTCCTCTGCGAGGAGGCATATCAGCACCCTAAGAAAACCAGACACTAGGATCAGAATACTCATATAGAAATCCTAGGACTCATCTCTACGAAAGGAAGACTATTGGCTCTGACAGGACCAGGCTCTGATACCAACTTTTTGTCACGCCCCAGGGCGGCCGTCCCCGGGACGCGGCAAGTGTATATAAAATATCAGAATCTACACAGGAGGTCAATAATATATCATACACAAACAACCAGAATGACACACAGACAACAAAGGGGCTGACATGATATATACACCAAATGCGGAAGCAAAAGACTGAATCTGTAAATAAACATTCTACAGACTCGATACTCAATCATCTGTCCTATGAGAGCCAATATACACCAATACAACTGAATATATACAAACGCGTGCCAAGCACGAAAATAAAATACATACAGTCAAGAAGGGATGCTGATAACCTCTGGCACTCGCGGAACGTAGCGCTGCTCCGCTACTGAAGGAATCCCTCGGAAGGCTCCAACTGCTGCTCCGGCTCCGGCTCAGGCTCAGTGACAACTGGGGAAAAACATATGCGAGGGGTGAGCCACACGCTCAGTGAACAGCACAACCCATGCATCACAGACAATATTTACCACAATTCCATTATTTATCCAGCCTCTAAGTGACATAACAACATAATCCAGTGGTTCGTACCTCGCTGAACCACCACACCCTCACCCTCACCCATCAATGGGTGACATAGGCTATTGGGACTGATAATCATCCAATCACAAATCCAGTAGGTCGCTCACCGCCAACCCTGTCACGCCCCAGGGCGGCCGTCCCCGGGACGCGGCAGGTGTATATATCATATCAGAAGTCTACACATGAGGTCAAACATATATACTCTAAAACCACAGATAAAAATGACAACACAGATCAAACAAGACTGACATAATATATACACAATATAGCGGAAGCTAAAACTAAGTCTGTAACCCAAAACACATTACAGACCCGATACACAATCATATGTCCTGTGAGAGCCAATATACATAGTAACAACTGAACATATACAAACACGTGCCAAGCACTGAAATCAAATACATACAGACAAGAAGGGATGCTGATAACCTCTGGCACTCGCGGAACGTGGCGCTGCTCCGCTACTGAAGGAATCCCTCGGAAAGCTCCAACTGCTGCTCCGGCTCTAGCTCAGGCTCAGTGACCACTGGGGAAAAACATATGCGAGGGGTGAGCCACACGCTCAGTGAACAACACAACCCATGCATCACAGACAATATTTACCAATATTTCCATTATTTATCCAGCCTCTAAGACATAACAACATAATCCAGTGGTTCATACCTCGCCGAACCACCATACCCTCACCCTCACCCATCAATGGGTGACATAGGCTATTGGGACTGATAATCATCCATTCACAAATCCAGTAGGTCGCTCATCGCCAACCCACTACACCCTCACCCTCACCCTACCACGGGTGACATAGGATTTTGGGACTGACTAGGCTGTTGGTCACCCTTGGTCCACCGATAGTCTCTCCTCCAGTCCGTAGGCTGCTTGGTCTCCACCCACAACTTCAGCACAGTCCGAAACCAAATCAGGAGGTGCCTACTGATGTGGGTCCTCCGAAGGACGGCCTTTCTAACGCTGGGGGTAGCCTCTACCGGATCCAACGCAGGGAACAGAACACCCTATCCATACGCATATGATCTACTCGGATCCGCCGACAACACATCTCTACCACTCAAATGTCATGAACTCTTCAGAGTTCCTCCAGGGCGCATATCCAAGATGCGGGGAATAAGTACAATCAAAAGCAATGTTGGAATATCATTGGGGGAAAGAAACCCGGGAGGGCGGCGTGAGTTCCCGATACAGGATACCCCGACAACCAAACAAGGAACACGGAGTACCCTAACACGGGTCTCATCGCTGTCCTCGCAAGGCCCCTCCCCTATAATATTCACTAATCATGCTAATAATCATACCAATCATACAACATTACTTATAATATTATTGGGACTAGAAACCTTGGGAGGGCAGCGTGAGTTCCCGATACAGAACACCCCGACAACCAAACAAGGAACACGGAGTACCCTAGCACGGGTCTCAATGTTGACCTCGCAAGGCTCCTCCCGATAATATTACCTAAGGCATGCGATTTAACATACACTAGCATTTAATTTAATAAATAAACTAGTAGGACGCATACATAGGCCGAGGTTTCCTAACATGAAACAGGGGACATGGTGCATGGCTCATACACATATCCTAAGGGTGCAAGTCCCTAACATACAAGTCTAGGGTAGCATGCATTCTACATTTAAATCATGCAAGCATGGAATACATATTACAACAGGTTAATATAATCCATGACGCCCCAGGAGAGGTCGGTATACGCCCAAGTGCGTATAACGCCTCTCTACTGGGTTGGATTGTCCCACTCACCAGTATCTGGGTCGTCGCGCGACCGTCCGTCTAGATCTGCAAGACAGACATTCAATATGGTGAGTTAAAATCCACAAATACTACAAAATACACAAGAACTTACATAAACCCACAACTAAACTCCCAACACTCGGGCAAACGTGCATACGACCCGCACGCACGCTAGCCCGAGCACTCCGGCAAACACCCGCACGGCCGGCAACCACCCGCACGGCCACCCGACCGCCCGGGCGCACCGCCGCGCCTCGGCCCGCGCACTCCGCGCACCGCCGGGCCCCTGCCCGCCGCCGAGCCTCCCGTGTGCACCGCGCGCCCCCTGCGCCCCAGCGCAGCCGCCCGCGCACACCCCGCACGCCATCGCTGGCCCGCGAGCACCCCGCACGCCCCGCGCGCAGCGTCTCGCCCCGCGCGCACCCCGCGCGCATCTCCAGCCCCCCATCCGCACGCACTCCGCGCGCACCTACCACCTTCTAGCCGCGCGCACCACCCAGCGCGCCACCCGCTCGCACCCACTGCACCCCGCGCACGCCTGCGCCTCCGCCCAGCGCCCGGTATCCGCGGCCCAGCACCCGGGACCCTCACCCAGCGCCCAGCACCCGGGACCCTCACCCAGCGCCCACGCGAACGCACGCGCAACACGCGCCCAGCGCGCCTGGCAGCACGCGCCCAGCGCGCCTGCCAGCATGTCCACGCTGCTGCCCGCGTTGCCTGCCTGCACGCGTTGCCGAGTGGCCCGAGCACCGTTCGCCTGCACGCCCGGCACTGCTCGCCTGATGCCCGAGCACCTCCTGCCCTGCTCGCCTGCGCGCCCAGCCTGCCAGCCTGGCCTGCCCGGGCGCACAGCCCACAGCCTGCCTACCCACATGCCTCCCCCTGCACCCCCCGAGCGTACGCCCGCGTGCGCACCCGCGCGCACGCGCTCGCGCGCCCAGCAAGCTGGTGCACCCGCTCCCAGCCTACCCGGCCAGTCCTACCCAGCTCCTCGCGCACAGCTCGCCCAGCTCCAGCCGCTCGACCAGCTCCTCCCGGGTGTACCCGCGCACAGCACGCCCAGCGCCCGCACGCCCAGCACACCCGCGCGCCCAGCACGACCAGCACGCGCCCTGCACGCCCACGCGCATGCACGTGCGCACGCCCGCGCGCACCCAGCCTGCTGCGCTGCTGTGCTGCTGCCGGCGCTGCCTGCGCCCGAGACCAAACCCCCTGCTGCCCGAGACCACCCCCCCACCATTCCCGAGCACCCAAAGCACCACCCACCGACCTCCGACCACCCCACAGCCCTCCGACGGCCACCCACGGCCGCCGACCTCCACCCAACCCCAAAACCCACCTCCTAGCATCCATCTAAATAAGAAAAGAGGGGAAAATAGGGCTTACCAAGGGAGGAAGGGAAGTCCGGACGCTCTCCGCGCGCCGAAACCTTTCCCAAAGGCCCTCTTACGTCCCGATCTACCACGGCCTTCGAACCGGGCCAAAATAGAGGAGAAAGAGAGGAGGTCGGAGTGGCTAGACTTGTCGGAAAAGGGATTTGAAAACACCGTAGTGTAGATCGGGACCCGATCTACACTTCCCGTGCTTTAGGTTTTTGGGTTTGAGGGGTCTAAGGGCCTCTAATGGAAGAAAAAGAGAGAGGGAGGAGAGAGAGGGATTTGGTAGGGATGATGAATAGTGACATAAGATATTTTCTCACCCGCTATTTATACCAAGTCACTTAAAAACCCAGATACGCCCCGAAACTGTGAAATTTCGGGAACGTTACCGAAATTCGATGAAATTTTCGTGAGAGGCTTAAAATGGCACCAGGACACCAAATATGCAGTTAGATTTCCAATCGGAGTCCTCTAGCTCAGGACGATAGCTAACAATCCAAAAATAAGCGGTTCCGATCGAAAACCGGTAAAAACCGAAAAACTGCCAGAATGCTCTAACGGTTACCAGCAGGTTAAAAGTGACACAAATATAACAAACCCACTACACCCTCACCCTCACCCTCACCCTACCACGGGTGATATAGGATATTGGGACTGACTAGGCTGTTGGTCACCCTTGGTCCACCGATAGTCTCTCCTCCACTCCGTAGGCCGCTGGCCTTCACCCATAACTTCAGCACAGTCCGTCACAAATATCAGGAGGCGCCTAGTGATGGGAGCCCTCGGAAGGGACGACCTTATCACGCTGGGGCAGTCTCTACACGGATCCAACAAAGGGAAACATAACAGCCTATCCATACGCATATGATCCTCTCGGATCCGCCGACAACACATCTCTACAACTCTAATGTCATGAACTCTTCAGAGTTCCTCCAGGGCGCATAACCAAGATGCGGGGAACATGTACAATAAAAGCAAGGTTGTAATATCATTGGGGGAAAGAACTCGGGAGGGCGGCGTGAGTTCCCGATATAGGATACCCCGACAACCAAACAAGGAACACGGAGTACCCTAACCCGGGTCTCACCGCTGTCCTCGCAAGGCCCCTCCCCTATAATATTCACTAAATATGCTAATAATCATACCAGTTATATAACATTACTTATAATATTACTGGGACTAGAAACCTTGGGAGGGCAGCATGAGGTCCCGATACAGGACATTTCGACAACCAAACAAGGAACACGGAGTACCCTAGCACGGGTCTCAATGTTAACCTCGCAAGGCTCCTCCCGATAATATTATCTAAGGCATGCGATTTAACATACACTAGCATTTAATTTAATAAATAAACTAGTACGACGCATGCATAGGCCGAGGTTTCCTAGCATGAAAACAGGGGGCATGGTGCATGGCTCTTACACCTATCCTATGGGTGCAAGTCCCTAACATACAAAGACTAGGGTAGCATGCATTCTACATGTAAATCATACAAGCATGGATTACATATTACTGCAGGTTAATATACATCCATGGTGCCCCAGGAGAGGTCGGTATACGCCCAAATGCGTATGACCCCTCTCTACTGGGTTGGATTGTCCCACTCACTAAAGTTCGGGTCGTCGCGCGACCGCCCGTCAGGATCTGCAAGACAGACATTTATATGGTGAGTTAAAATCCACAGATACCCCAAAATACACAAATAAATACCCAAAATCCCAAATCAAACACCCAACACTCGGGCAAACGTGCATACGACCCGCACGCACGCTAGCCCGAGCACCCCGGCAACCACCCGCACGGCCGGCAACCACCCGCACGGCCGCCCGACTGCCCGGGTGCACCGCCGCGCCTCAGCCAACGCACCCCGCGCACCGCCGAACCTCCCAGGTGCACCGCGCGCCCCCTGCGCCCCAGCGCAGCCGCCCGCGCACACCCCGCACGCCTCGCGCTGGCCTGCGAGCACCCCGCACGCCCAGCGCGCAGCGCCTCGCCCCGCGCGCACCCCGCGCGCACCTCCAGCCCCCTATCCACGCGCACTCCGCGCGCACCTACCATCCTCTACCCGCGCGCACCACCCGCTCGCACCCACTGCACCGCGCGCACGCCTGCGCCTCAGCCCAGCGCCCGGTATCCGCGGCCCAGCACCCGACGCTCAGCGCCCAGCACCCGGGACCCTCACCCAGCGCCCACGCGCACGCACGCGCAACACGCGCCCAGCGCGCCTGGCAGCACGCGCCCAACGTGCCTGTCAGCATGCCCGCGCTGCTGTCCGCGCTGCCTGCCTGCGCGCGTCACCGAGTGGCCCGAGCACCGTTCGCCTTGCACGCCCAGCCACTGCCCGCCTGATGCCCGAGCACCCCCTGCCAGCTGCCCGAGCATGGCTTGCCCAGCCGGCCTGCCCTGCTCGCACAACCCGCAGCCATCCCGCTCCGCACACCTCCCCCTGCACCCCCCGAGCGCACGCCCGCAATTGGTGCACCTGCTCCCAGCCTACCCGAGCTAGTCCTACTCCGCACGCCCAGCACGCCCGCACGCCCAGCACGCCCGCGCACAGCACGCCCAGCACGCACGCACTGCTGGCCACCAGCTCCCCTCGAGCGCACTCCCGTGCACACGCCCGCGCGCACGCACGCGCGCACGCCCGTGCACGCCTAGCCTGCCGGGCTGCTGTGCTGCTGCCGGTGCTGCCTACTGCCCGGGACTGCCAGCCCACCTGCCCGAGCTCCTCTACTACCCACCTCCGGCCACCAATGGCCTCCGACCACCACCACAACCCTCCGACGGCCACCCACCGCCGCCAACCGCCTCCCAACCCCAAAACTACCCTCCTAACATACATCTAAGCATGAAAAGAGAGGAAAAGAGGCTTACCGAGGGGAAGAAGGGAAGTCCGGATGCTCTCCGCGCACCGAAACTTTTCCCCAAGGGCTTCCAACGCCCGGATCTACTTCTACCTCCGAGATGGGCCAAAACAGAGGAGAAGAGAGGGCGGACGGAGGGGTAAAACTCGTCGGAATCGAGATTTGAAACCACCGGGGTGTAGATCCGATCTACACTTCCTAGGTTTTAGGTTTTTGGTTTTGAGGGGTCTAAGGGCCTCAAATGGAAGAAAAATGGAGAAGAGGAGAGAGGGGAAGGGTTGGTAGGGATGATGAATAGTATTCCGAAAATTAGATCCCACCTTTATATAGTGTGCGACTTAAAAACCCAGATACGCCCCAGAACTGCGAAATTTCGGAAACGTTATCGGAATTCGATGAAATTTTCGTGAGAGGCCTAAAATGGCACCAGGACACCAAATATGCAGTTAGATTTCCAATCGGAGTCCTCTAACTCAGGACGATAGCTAACAGTCCAAAAATTAGCGGTTCCGATCGAAAACTGAAAAAAAATTGAAAAACTGCCAAAACGCTCCAACGGTTACCAACAGGTTAAAAGTGACACAAATATAACACATCCCCTCTACTCCCCCTGCCTCATAAGGCTGCCATCTGTCAAAAGCAACCCCTGCCACAGGTACAAAAGCAGGTCTAGAGGCTACCCCAGTCACCACCACCAGAGGTGACCCCTCGCTCTTCTTCAAATCTAGCCAGCCGTTGAAACAGGGGAGGCCACGCAGCATCTTTCGTACCTATGGCGATGGACGAGGATGGCCTCTAATACTCACGGGATGTGGCGCTACTCCGCTACTGAGGAAGTCTCTCGGGAAGCTCCTCCTTCAAGTCCGACTCAGTAATAACTGGAGAAAAATTATGCGAGGGGTGAGCCACACGCTCAGTGAATAGCACAACCCATGCATCACAATTTATATTAACCACAAATAATCATTAAAAGCCTCAAAGTGGTAGGAACTACAACAATCCAGTGGGTCGCTACATCACCGACCCACCACACCCTCACCCTCACCCCTCAATATGGTGACATAGGATATTGGGACTAACTAGGCTGTTAATCACCCTTGGTCCACCGATAGTCTCTCCTCCACTCCGTAGGCCGCTTGGCCACTCCCACATTCAGCACAGTCCGAATCCAAAAACAGGAGGTACCTACTGATGGGAGCCCTCTCACGGGACGGCCTTTCTAACGCTGGGGCAGTCTCTACACGGATCCAACGAAGGGTACAGAAACAGCCTATCCATACGCATATGATCCACTCGGATCCGTCGACAACACATCTCAACAACTCTAATGTCATGAATTCTTCAGAATTCCTCCAGGGCGCATAACCAAGATGCGGGGAACATATATAATATTATTGGGAAAAGAAACCCTGGGAGGGCACCATGAGGTCCCGATATAGGACATCCCGACAACCAAACAAGGAACACGAAGTACCCTAGCCCGGGTCTCAATGTTGACCTCGCAAGGCCCCTTAATATTCCCTAAGGCATGCTAAAATACCATAAGTTCACATTTAATTTAATAAATTAAACTAATAGGACGCATGCATAGGTCGAGGCTTTCCTAGCATGATAACAAGGTGACAGGATGCATGGCTCTTACACATATCCTAAGGGTGCAAGTCCCTAACATACAAGATCTAGGGTGCATGCATACTACATAACAATCATGTTTGCATGGATTACATATTACACAAGTTAATATTAAACCATGGTGCCCCAGGGGAGGACGGTACACGCCCAAGTGCATATAACGCCTCCCTACTGGGTTGGATTGTCCCACTCACCAATAACCGGGTCGTCGCGCGACCGTCCGTCAAGATCTGCAAGACAGGGTAATCAACTCGGTGAGTAAAATACACAAATATATACAAAATACACTAAAATACCCAACACTCGGACAAGCGTACATACGGCCCGTACGCACGCGAGTCCGAGCACCCCGACTCACTCCCGAACCCCCGGGCAGCCGTACGCACGGCCACCCGACCCAGGCGCACAGCCGCGCCCCAGCCCGCGCACCCAGGCGCACTGCCGAGCCCCTGCCCGCATGCCCGGACACGCTGCCGAGCCCCCTCGGGTGCACCGCGCGCTCACTGCGCCCCAACGCAGCAACCCGCACGCACACACGCACGCCCTGCTCCCCAACGCCTCACCCCGTGCGCACCCCGCGCGCACCACCGACTCGCCTCACTGCGCGCGCACAGCATGCCTGTGCCTCTGCGCAGCGCTCCGCGCGCACGCCCCCCCATGGCGCCCTGTGCGCAGCATCCGCACGCGGCTCCGCGCGCACAGCACGCCCACGCCTCGGCGCAGCGCCCCGCGCGCACGCCCCCGCACAGCGCCCAGCGCGCAGCACACACACACTCCTGCTCCACCCGCGCGCACGCCCGACAGCGCCCTGCCAGCCTGCCCGACAGCGCCCTGCCCTGCGCCTGCCAGCCTACCCGAGCCAAACAACCACCCCAACCACCACCCACAGCCACCGACAGCCACCAAACCCACCAAGAAAGCCTTACACACCCAAAAACACCTCCTAATCAAGCATCTAAACGAGAAATGAAGGAAAGGAAACCTCACCCAAGGAAGGAAAGGAAGGAAGGGAAGATCGGTTGCTCTTCGCGCACCGAAACACTACCTCAAGGACCACCACCACCAAGATCTCCTTCAGCCCTCGAAATGGCTGAAATCAGAGGAGAAAAGGGGGCATGAGAGGGAGTCACACTTGAGGGAGCTCGAATCCGAGACCACCGGAAGATAGATCAGGAGCTCACCTATCTTTTCTCTTCTTAGGGTTTTTGGTTTCAAGCACCCTAGCTAGGTCTAAATGTGGATTTAAAGAGAGGGAAGAGAGAGGGATTGAGTGGAGAAGATGATGAATAGGGACTTAAATGTTGTCGTGGGATTTCTTTATACTCACACCCACTCCACACACACTCACACCCTCAATTAGGGCTAATTAATTAGGTTTAGGCTAGGTTTAATTAGGTTTAAGCTAGGTTTGACCCTAGTCAACCCAACCACACAAAAAGCCAAACTCATTTGACCAAGTCATGGGCCCACTTTGACCAAGTCAAGTCTCCCAATGACTTCTCGCTCGGTCAAAACCCGGATACGCTTCGGAACTGTGAAATTCTGAAACGTTACTGGAATTCGATGAAATTTTTGTGAGTGGCTTGGAATGGCACCAGGACACATAATATGCAGTTAGATTTTCAATCGGAGTCCTCAAACTCAGGATGATAGCTAACAGTCCAAAATTTTAGCAATTCCGATCGAAAAACGAAAAAAACTGAAAAACTGCCAGAATGTTCCAATGGTTACCAGAAGGCTAAAAAGTGACACATATATAACATCTGTGGTTCTATAATTTAAGGATGATCATATTCGTGTCCGACCATGCCTGTAAGAACAATGGTTGATAAACAAAATCACAAGGTTGCTAAAAAAATGCACAATGACATGTTTAGAGCATCTTTAATCATATACTCAAACATTTACTCAAACTTAAATTTAAGTAAAAATCATTTAAAACCCTCTCCAATCATTTACTCATACTTATACCAAATCAAGCTTTTACTCAAGTATTTACTCAAATCAAGGGAGACTCAAATCTTTACCCAAAATTTAACATCTTTTTTTTTCCTTATCTCCACATTTTCTTCCAATGTAATATTTTTTTTTCCTTCAACTCCACCTTTACTTTAATTATATTATGATTTTTCCCACCCCCCCCCCCCCCCCCAAAAAAAAAAAATTTCACCATCTCTTGAAATTAAAAAAAAAGTCTTCTTTCTTAAGTTTTCATCTTTGTTTTTTAACTTCTTATTTTTACTCCAATAAAAAAAAATATTACTTTTACCTTTTTTAAAAAAAAATGGATGATTATAATTTTTAAATTTAAATATTTTGAAGAAAAGAAAAATTGAGTAGTAAAAATATTTAAGGAAAAGACTTTGAAAATGTTTATAGAAAATAATTAGAAGAAAATGTGAAATTTTTAAAGATTTGAGTAAAACACAAAGTGATTGTTGTAGACACATCATATTAAATCAAGCTTTTACTCAAATTTTAAGTATAATTTGAGTATAGATTTGAGTAAGGACTGGAGATGGCTTTAACGACTACACTTATCATCAAACCAACCACCAAAACCTACAACACCATGATCACCATCCATTTTAACATAACATCTACCAGGACACATTCCACAAACCCAAAACACGAACCACCCAACCACAACCATCACAAAAAACACATCACATATGAAGCCCAAAAAAAGAAACTACAACAATCACATACAACCATGGTCATTACCACTACCACCATCACCTCCACCAACATAACAATGAACTACACCATCATACACAAAACAAAACACAATCCTAAACCCAACAAATACAACCACCACCACTGGAACCACATTCATAACAAGAATCATCAATGCCACCACATCCATGAGAATGACAAAAAATTTAACAAAAAAAAAATGAATAGATACTAACATAAATGAAGAGTTCTGAACTAGGAGATCAATTTGAAATGGTGCAATGTCATCGGAGAGGGTCTGCAACACCGTGTTGGTCGCTGGAGGGTGTTCTTGTTTCCAACTGGCAGGTCGAGGGTGAACGTCGCGGTTGACCATGGAGAAAATGAGCGGGAGTCAGAAATGGCGCGATCAGTCGGTGGAGAATCGTCAGGGACGGTCAGTGACGTCGTCGTGGTGGTCACCAGAGACTGTTTGTGTTTCTGGCCGGCAGGTCGAGGGCGAACGTCACGGTCGACCGTGAAAGAAATGGGCGGGAGAGAGAACAAGACATGTTGGAGTGTTTTATTCTCACTGGGGGAGGCGGGAACAGCAATAGTATATTGTTCTTGTTGGTGGGAAGAGATGTCCTTGGTAGGGTTAGCCACTAAAAAATCAAATGTCATGTTTTGGGTTTTTGTTTTGATCGGTGGTGGGATAAGAAAATTGTTTGGTGAGGATAGACGGGCCCTTAGTAATTTAGTATCCATATCCATACAGCAGATGAATTATTAGTATATGACCTCTGTAATCCAAGAATATATATTCGCTCAGTATCACAACATAAAGAGCACTTCTATACCATAGCCTGGCAAAGAACAGAGTGATAAACAAGAGTTCACAATTTAATCAGAGAAGAAACCATGTTAACCTTTGTCAATGACATCCAAAAAGCACACCAAAACATAGTTTGAGAGAGGAAACACCACACAGACACTGTCATACCCACATACATAAACCATAACTGACCCAACACACAAAGACCCAACATGTTCCAAAAGCCTCAACTGAGTCCCAGACACACCTCCCTGAGTGGACCTCCTCCATTTTGCTCTCCTCAGCACCAGCATATCAGCACCCCTCATCATCATAGATGCTCAGCCCCAGCTTCAAAAAGTTCTGTGATCCTCCCCCTCCAAAACGCATTGGATCATACAAAATGAAACCCAGACGACAGCAGCAAAACAAGGTCCTTCACAGATTTATCATTCTTGTCAGCCCCTGTAGAACAGAGAAAAATAGTTTATGCTTGAATCCATCACAAATAATTGATTGCAACAAAATCATTGCATTATATCACCCCTCCTGTGAAGTCAACAGATAAGAGTCCAATGATTAAGGACAAGGCATACATGTCTGAGGCCATTCCAGATTTTGGTGTCTGTTGATTCAATATCTAAGAAAAATTTCATGCACATCACAAAGATGAATGCACCAACCGAACTGCAAAAAATGAGAAGTTGCACTATAAGTATTCCTCTATCTATTATAACAAAGAATTCATATCCACAATTATCAGTTGAATGGATCTTCTTGAAAAGGGGTAAAAGAACCCTCCTTGGACCCTAAGAGCTACGGTGAATGAAAACCATAGGAACTCTGAAGGCTTTTCATTGTTGGCAAATGAAACATGTACAAGGAATCAAATAGAGTTGCTGATGATATGGCGAGTTATAGAAAGGAACTTGGAGAAAATCTATATTGTCATCTGGAAAAAATTCATCCTCTTACAAGAGAGATGCTTCCTTTCCAGGTCGATTCTGAGGGGAATACCGTGAAACAATAATAGAATTTAATGACCAAATGGATATACATAATTTAAGAATTTACATGCGTCATGCACTTGATCTGATGATATAAATAAAACATGAAATGATAAATGTCCCTTGCTGATCTAGTCTTAGATTTAAACAGACACACAAAAGCATGGTATATACGTCATATGACAGGAATTTACATGATTTAGAAACACCAATATGTCAAAAACTACATAAATAAAGTACATCAATGTAACATAAAATCAGTCATCATGTGCCTACCAGCAGGGGTACAATTAGCAACCATCAAAGTTTAACCTGCTTTAAGGATTCTACACATGAAAAGATGGAGCAAATTAATAATAAAAATAAACTGGGTGAGACAAACCACCTCAGTGGTTGACATCATAATTTACACCAAAATGTTTTGCGTTCATATCCACCTTACCAACCCCAAAAAAAAGGAGCAGAAAATCATCCAATAAGTGAACATTCAAGTTTAGAGGATGACAACTATCTTTTATTATAGCAAACTACATTAACACATAAGAAATAGGGATATATCAAACTGTTTTTCCTGAATTGATAGTGAGCTGTCTATTTGCTCCTTCAAACTGCCTCGTATTTAATATAATGAGAAGCTTATTACTTTAATTGGTTATCACAAAGGAGAATATAACAAGAAGCTTGGTTTATATATTTAATATCATAAATCAATTACTCATTCTTCTTCACCACTCTATTGAAAATGAAAGCTATTAGTTAAGCCATGTTCATGCTTTACGCATCAAAGGTGTGCATTGAAAAAATAATTGAGTTCACAAGTTCAAACAACCAATCTTAAAACCTGAATGGTTAATAATATTCACTACAAAGTTCTTGTACAATCATTTCACGGAAAATGATATATCAATGAGAGGAAACCAGGCTAAATCTAGTGAGCAAAAGCATGGGAATGATCTAATAGAAACTGATTATCATATTTTTATGAAATTTCTATTGAGGCCCTAAACAGATTGCTCTCATAAAAATCTTTTTTTTTTTTGAGGAACAGTGAAAGCATTCATAATAATGCATAAGCATTCCATCCTAATAACATAGATCCTTTCATCTTAAAAGACCTCGAATTTTCTTCTCAGAAGATCATAAGACAATCATATGAACACAACAGATTTTTTCTAGAGAATGACCGCCTAACCTGAGTACTACTATTCTTCAGTTAAAAAACCAGAGAAAAACACCTTAAAACAGATGCTAAGGTGGCGTTTGGCAGCCGCAGAAAGCTGATTTTAAGTGTTGATTAATAAGTGCAGAAAGAGGTTAGCTGATAATCTTTAAGAGTTTAGAAAAAAAAGGTGTTTGGTTCAGCGAAAATTATTAAACAGTTATTTAGATAAGTGTGTTTGATTGACCACTTAACATATGTGATTATTAGAAGGGTATTTTGGTCCATTTTATAAGTGTTGAATGTTATTTTGATGTTTGGTTAAAAACTTGAAAACATGTTTTTTTTGAGAAATTGAAGATTATTTATTTTTTCACTCCCACTTCATGTAATCATTTTGAGTTGTAAACAGAGGTGCAATACAGGAATGAGATGTAAACATTACACAAAATTGTAAACAGAGGGTCATGGAGGTCCCCTCCTTCACAGATCATCCACGGCCCTGTCTTTAACAGAGGAAAATATTTATAATCAACAACAACCTGGACTTCAACATTCATTTGTGAGGAAGAACATA
The DNA here is from genome assembly GCA_030737835.1 of Acorus gramineus. NCBI lineage: Eukaryota > Viridiplantae > Streptophyta > Magnoliopsida > Acorales > Acoraceae > Acorus > Acorus gramineus. Next base: position 94,734 of record JAUJYN010000016.1, read on the forward strand.
GGATCCGGACACAATCAACTCAATTAGCACATAGGAGACAATAGGCCTGACCCTGAAGTCCAACCAAACTAATAGATTCATCACCATTATATACAAACACCACTGCCACTTTAAGGCCTATAAAAATCAATCCAAAGGATATTTTGATCTCAAACTAGTAGTTCTATGAAGCTCATTTTTGGTCATTGACTATTTTCTTTGGGTCTTCACATATTTCTAGTTTCATACCTGTATGTTGTTCAATGAATTCAATGACCCTTAACTAATCATTTCACATAACATAAAGATAACTCCAAAAACAAACACAGACTGACTGATTCATAGAAACCCAATCATTTCACATATACTGAAACCTCTCTTTCCCCCAAACAATCTCCAGCCTTCACAGCCCGGACACCACAACAAAGTTAAAATCCCAACTTTCCAACACAAATACCAAACCTTTTTCTATGAATCAAAACCAGAACCCGTAAAAATTCATGAGAAAAAAACATCTGCGAATCTAGGGTTGAGATTCGGAAAAACTCATCGGTTTCTAACTCGATGAGGATGGCTTGATACGGTGGATGGTGGTTCCTGAAGTCGATCTGCCATGGAGATCCGAAGAGGAGAGATGATCTAGAGGGACCAACGAAGGCTGTGGTGGTCGATTTGCTGAAGAAACAAGGCTAAGGTGGTTGAAGGTAGTGAGGAGCACGAGAAGACTTTAGAGGGTGGAGCAGATTCAGACGGAGTTGAAGGGGGTTTTTCCATAGCTAGGGTTTCATCAACTTTTTTGCTCGAAATGGTGTGTTTGAGGAGAGAGAGAAGTTAAAATGGGGGTTATATACCTGTGGTAATATGTGGTTTTCAGGGGGGGCATACTTGTCTTTTGGCAACCAATAAAGCGATTGGAGGAAAAAAAAGTGTCGGACGGGTTACTGAAATATTACGCGCTTGTTTATGAATAAGCACTGATATTCAGTGTTGTTTTTGTCCCCAACCAAACACCTGATTTCTTAAAAAGTACTTATTTTCAGCTTTCAGCTGAATAAGTGCTAAAAGCGGTAAGAACCAAACGGCCCCTAAGAGAATGATGATTTTAGGCATGAAATCCTACCCAACATGCTAGTTCAGGTTGCCCATTAGCCAATTTAAAATTATCTACTAGAAATGATTAATAAATAGTAAGAACTAGACCTGTTCAATTCGAGAGAGAACAAAGCCTCGCCAACAAATAATGAGACAATTTAGATATCGAAATAGGCATTTATTTAGCATCATTAATAAACCACATAAACTTTCTATTTCGAGAAAGTGATGATAATTATCTTCAAACAACAGAAGAAAATCATTCATGCTTGAATCTATCTGTAGCAAGCTCATTGAATTATATCAAACCTCCAGTGAAGTCAACAGACAATATTCCTATAAATACAAACAACACATACATGTTTTGAGGCCATTCATCATTAATTCAATATCTAAGAAGTTTATGCACAATGACAAACATAAATGCAGCAACCAAATTATAACAATGATAAGTAGTACTACATATATTCTATCTATCTATCATAACAATTAATTCACATCGACTAATATACATAGCTGCCAAAAGGAAAGTTTAATTAGCAACCAAGACAAGAATGCTCTCAATGGCTCCTGGCATATCATAAAGAGTTCAGAATTTAGAACTAGAGTCATTCAATATAAAGTTTATTAATGAATAATTGATGCATTCAAACATAACTAATCAGAATCCACAAGTATAACATAAAGGTATCCAAGAAATCAAGGTTGGACAACTGCCTGCTAAAAATTCTACTACACATTATAACCTGATTGAACAATCATCCCTGTTTGTTAATTCAAATAGACACCATCAAACTTGAATCACATTATGGATCTCACAAAAACAAATTTGAGAAGCATTCCTCTCTGTATACATTATACAAACATCAAACCTATGAATGCCTTTTATCCATCTTAATCTGAAAATTATGCTTCATATTAAAGCATTAAATATCTACCTTAACATTAATCAACAAAAGGAGTAACAAGAAAGACAGACAGATTTAGAAACATATACAAAAAAAAAAATTAAACATATTCCCGCGAATGGTCAACATCAAGAATTGAGATAAACTCGCACAACCATAGTCACAAGGTTCATTGAACTAGTACCTATCAGCCGAACGTACAGAAGTACATTGAACTCTGCATTTGGTACCTTTGTAATCCGGGTATCCATTTAGTTTTAATGAATTACCACATTCTTTGTAAATTAAAAGGCCAATCATAATTGTTCTGCTTCCTTTACATCGAATAAGAGGTTTGTACATGTATTTTTTGTATTAATAACCAGAATATATGTAGGAAATAGCTTAATTATAACCATACTTTTAGCGTACTTATCATGTATGATTTACAGCTGTACACGCACCGGACAGAATGAAATCCCCACCAAATACATGTTGCGCTATGCATACAACTGGGAATATTGACAGAGAAAACGAACCCACTTATTATCATGTCAATCTAGGAACATCAGTTTGAGAGGTAGCAAACAATGATCACACTAACACATAAAATTCAGTGAAAAAAAAACTCTTGCAAACTAGTATCACCTGAAAATATAACTTGCATTTGAAAATGCGAATATGGTTTCTAATAAATCCCATGACCTAATTTTAGGTAAGAAGACGGTTAGTCAAACTGGTAGGCAAATGCAAGCAACAACTTAGATTCTTCTACATCCTGCTCACATGTGTTAGATGTTCAAAAGTACATATTTTGATATACTTTTTAGAGTTATCTTGGACATTTCCCTATGCAATATATCATTTTCTACATACATATTAGGGAATTTTATTTTCAAAGCATAATATGCACAAATAAACTACATTTATACATGCATAATTATATTTGTCATGGAGATTCTAACATTAATCTAAATTTCATAGGATATGAAGATAAATTTCTACATGCTATTAGAGGAAAAGAACATGTGGATATTCAATGATGGAACAAACTTCTAAAAATCTAGGGCAATTAAGGAAAGAATGAGTCATCACAATTGCCAAAAGAAGAAAGAATCTCCCTCGCAAATTAGCTCCACCAGACAACCACAAATCAACATATCTGATCAATTAAATTAGCCTTAAATCTCCATCAAAATCACTGAAAATCAACTTCAACCAATCCATCAAATCCCCACCAAGATAGCCTGCACAATTCTACCAAAACAGCAAGATTTTTCAAATCCTGGGCAGCTGTCTAGCCTTAAAAGCTCCAGCCAATCCAGCCCCTAAAACTCTATAAAAAGGGGCCTGCAGAGAGAGAGGGCAGATCGATTTTCCAGCTAAGCAAAATTTTTGTTTTCCATTCTCTTGTTCTTTCTTTTCTGTTTTAAGTTTTCAGTTTGTGTTTCAGTCTGTATTGCTTTGGTATTAGACATAGATGCTATTGTATTTTGTTTATGCTTAATCAATAAAAAATTCTTATTTCTTTGATTTTCATGGAATCTTTTTATTGTTATTCTAGAATATCGCCAACCATGGTAGGCTAGAGAATCTTCCCATCAAGGAGAGGATTCCACCCCATGAGTATGAGTGATTAGTTCTTTTATTTGTGCATCTTATATTATTCTGATTAATGCTTAATGATTATATAGTTTCTTCAACTCAGATTTCTCATGATTATGGGTATTTTAAGATCTTTCATCGTTTTACTTAAATGAGACATGATTGATACTTTATAAACCCTATTTTCAAATCGAGTAGAAGTGAACTACTTTCTTTGAAATATTTTGTTTTCATTGGTTGAATACCTTAACTGCCAAGGAAGAGGGTCTTCACTATAAGAACCGTCATTGATCTAGTAGTTAATCGTGTATCAACTAATGAAATTTTAAAAGAGAACTTTAAATCTATATTCTCCATGTGAGCAAGTGAAATCTCTTGACTCATGTGAAGTAAGGGAAATATAAGTGCAATAGAAAGATTTAATCAATTATACTTGTGGGGTGGTTTCCAATCCTTGGTGGCTCCTCTTTTCCGTATCTTGATTCAAATTAGAATTTTATTTTAGCTTTTAAAGTAGTTTCCTTGGATCAATCCTCAAAATTCTTGTTTTAAAATCTTTTTGTTAGGAATTGATATCTTTTACAATTACTTGTTTGCTTCTATAGTCTCCTTGTAGGATCGACCTCTTACTCCCACTTTCTACCAAAAAGAGGTAAGAGAGTTATAAATTTCTTTTTTCGGTAAAGACTAAAATCTTAACAACAATTAAAGCATCGCCAAGGCAACAATATGGATCCCTATGGAATTGTCAGCTTTAATTGTAGCAGAATAACAAAAAAAAAAAGTCAGGACCCACTCATTACTAAGATATGCACACATAACGTGAGGTAGCTTGCAGTGACTAATATTCATTGAGTCTACTTGTATTCTTGCCCTACAGAATGTCAAATAGATATTAACTTTGTACTATGCAAAGTCAAATACAGTGAATAAAATTAGAGCAAGGCTAACATACTTAAACACAACGAGAAAAGGATAATGAAGAAAGCACACCAATCAATCAATGGAAAACAAATTCTACTTAACATTACCACATAATAAAACAAATTAAAACACATTCATGCATTGACTTTCACTAACAAAAATATGAAATAAGAAACTTTTTCAATTAAATAACACAATGCAAAAAATACAATACGTACCAAAAAGATGAAGTGACGTCCACTGTAATCAACCGAAATAATCAGCTACTGGCTGGCTGGCTGCATCATAGCCTCCGATATCTTCATGAACTCCATATTGATCAATTTGTTTTTCCTCCTCTCTAACTCATTCATTCTCTTGGACAGTTTCATGTCCAACACCCACAACTTCTTCCATTTTTTCTCCAAAGAATCAATCTCCTCCTTATCAAGAAGCATCAGACTCTTTCTCAGCATCCCTTCCCCCAACATTGTTCTGCCCTGACTAGAGCAAATTCTGACCGACTCCTCCAAGAAAGGTGGGAGCTCCCCACTCACCACCGGTAACACCTTCCCCTCATCCATATTGTTCTCCACCAAATTTTTCTTCGACCTCCCCTTAACATTCTCGTTTGCAGGGTTCCCCTTCTCACTCCTCCACAGCCTCTCCCACATTCCAGTCAGGGCAGAGTCGCCACGCTTTACCTGCCGTTCCTTCAATCGGCGGATCTTGTTCTTCAATTGCTCAACAGTGACACTTGTATGTAGGGTCCTTCCAACAGAGGCATGAAATCCTTCAAAAAGCCCTCTATTCTTCACAACACTCGCCGCATCAGCACCATTTGTCGAACAGAATTCAGCCAGGCCCCTCATCAAAGCCACCTCATCCTCCCCGGAGAAAATTCTACCAAAGGGGACGGATTTCGTGGCGGGGGTCTTCTCTTCCTCAGTCGCAACGGGATTTTGGACAGAAGGGGCCTTCTTCACCTTCTTTGACTTGCTCATCCCGTTCTCATCCCCATGGGAGCGCTTCTTGGAGGGTGCGAAATGGCCTGGCTCCTGATGTCGGACCAGCTGTGATTCTTCTTCTTTTGAGTTGCTACTTTCATCATCATCGGAGGCATCGGAGGAAGAATCGGAGAAAACTGGGGGTCCGGCTTTGGGAGGTGGAAATGTCCGCTTCTCTTTTGAAGGCGGCGGCGGAGGGTTGTGGGAAGAGCTTTCTTCCTCCGATGAACCAGCTGATGTTGAAGAGGAAGATTTCGGCATTCGAATAAAATTTGTTAGGGTTTTCGGTTTTTTGAGGTGGTACGGCTTTTGGGTTCTGAAATGAAAAACTTTGCTGAGGAAGTCGAGAATGCCGAGAAAATCAGCTCAGATTCTCGTAATCATAATTATTACTTTATTTATAAAATTTTAAAATACTTTTTGTGTTTTAAATTTTAGAAAGGTAGATAGATTGTTATTAATGAATAGTGTCAAAAAGAATTTACACTTCGAAACTCCTTAGGCTACTTAAGCTTTTTATTTTTTTTTGGAAGGGCTTAATAAGTTTCTTATTAAAAATATTAAATATAGATAATGTGGGTGTCAAATTTTTTGACCCCTAACTATGCTCCACGTGCTTGTGATCCAAGACCCAATTAACAAAGGTCCACGACCCAAATCACCCATGATCCATGAATCCAGCCCATCGACCCGTTCGCATCCGACGGTCAGAAAATATCATGTTAGATTTGGAATCAAATCTCAACAAAAAAATATGATTATTGTGTTATCAATGCAGATATTTCAGAATCTCATACAAATCTCATATTATATATTTGGATTTGGAATTATCTTTGACTGATTTTTAAATCCCAACAATAAATATTTTTAATTATGAACCATCATTAAGGATTACTAAATCCTAGCAACATATATTTTGGATTTGTAGTGATTAATAGCTGATTCCCAAATCCCAACAATATATATTAGATTTGGAAACATCATTAATTGATTCCATATAATCCCAAACAAAATATGAGCATTTATCAAGGACAATCAATGACTGATTGTGCAAATCCCTAATTATACATTTTCATGATCATCTAAATCAGGGATTCCTCCCCATCCGTCCGATGAGAGAGGGATCCATCATTAATTCTAAGGCATCATCTAAAGTACTATAAATAGAGGATCAATTCTCCCTGGACGAGGGGAGGAAAACATTTTTCCACTAGACCCCTTGTACATGACCACTTCCGGTGTGAAATTCCACCACAAAAAAGATGAACTACATATGACTTGATCCCTAAACAAAGGTACGTAGGCAGCCTAAGAGATTACGTCAGGTTCAGTCCAAACCACACCAGAAATCCCTTCGTTCGGTCCACCGCGGACCCTCATCGTTGGATCTACCCTCGGGTCCAGCCCATCTCGGGAAAGAGCATCATCGGCAACCAAGCGGTACCCATCGAAGGAGACAGGAGCGGACGGATCCGACTGTTGTGCCTGTGTCATTTGGAGCGCTCTATTTGAAAATTTGGGTACATAAATTTTTCCTCGAAGTTATGTATTCCTGATTTTTTATTTGGATTTGATTTTGTTAAAATCCAAGATGAAGAGGTTTAAATATGATTTTATTATGAGATGTCCAGTTTTGAGTTAGCTTTCGTACAGAAGTAGAATTAGATCAACTGGATTCTTGTAGTAAAAGTTATGGGTATTTTTCCAAGTATACCCCGGGGATGGAAATTCCGGCATCAGCCCTGCTCGATGTTTAGCTCTAATTTCGGAATAGCTTGAGAGATTATTCGATCTTGGCATAAACATAAAAGTTGTAGATAATCTTCTTAGCTTTCCAACGGACTTAGAATTGTGCAATTCGGAGCTATATTGAGGAAGTTATGGCTGTTCCAGTGAAGCATGCGCAGAATTTCTAGTCAAAGGGCGACTAGGTCATTTCATTTCCTTTTTAGATATTTGTAGCATAAATATCTCCTCTCTCTCTCATCCTCTCCCATATCCCCACGTCGACTTCAGCTCCTTGTCTCTCTTCCTCTCACACAAGCCCCCCATGTGTTTGTGGATTTTCCCCAATGAAAAAGAGATGGAAGAAGTGAAGGAAAAGAGTAGGTGTTTCATGTGTTGTTGTTGTTGCTTGTCTTCTCTCCTCTCAAGCTCCCTTTCCTTGATCCCCCCCCCTGATTTGCAGCCATGGAGGAGGCTGAGGAGGGCTGAAGGTGGTGGTGTGGGTGGTGGCGGTTGAGGTGGTCGCGGGTGCGTCGAGGGCCCCCGAACCTCCCCCTTTCTTTTCCCCTCCCAAGGTGAGCCCTTCCTCTTCTTTTCTTGGTTTTCATGGCTTAAGGGGATGTTTGGGAGGTCATGCATGCTAGGTAGATGGGTTAGGGTGTGTGTGAGGGGTTGGGAAGGGTTAAAAAGGGGTTAGGGCAAAGTGGGCGCGCGTTGGGAGCTGTCTGCGCGCTTGCGCGCGCAGGCGAGCGCAGGCGGGCGCTGGCGGGTGCACAGATGAGCGCGGGCGCGTGCGCGCGTGAGTGCGCGGGTGCGCGGGGGGGTGGTGGCGCGGGTGCGCGCGGGTGCTGGCACGAGCGGGGGTGCGCGCGAGAGTGCGCGCGGGCGCGCGCGGGGGTGCGCGCGAGCGTGCGCGCGCGCGGAGCAGTGCGCCTGGGCATGGGCCTGGGCGTGGGGCTGGGGACCAGTGCGCGCGCACGCGTGCGTGCGTGCGCGTGGGTGCGCGTGCTGGGGCGTGCGCGGGGTGCTGCGCGAGGGCTCGGGCTGGACGTGCAGTGCGCGCGGGCACGCGCGAGCGTGCGCGCGGGTGCGGCAGCGCGTCTGGGCGCGCGGGCAGGCGCACGGCAGTGCGCCGATGGTGCTGGGGTGCGTGCGTGCGTGCGCATTCGTGCGTGCGCGTGCGGGGGGCCATGCGTGTGGCTGCCCGAGGGTTCGGGTAGGTGTCGGGGCACTCAGACTCGCGTGCGTACGTGCGTGCTCGCATGTGTGCGAGCCCGTATGCATGCTTGTTCAAGTATTGAGTATTTCTAATGTTGTCTATGTGTAAATTGTGTTGTTTCTCACCAGTTGGATGCCCCTACCTTGCAGATCTCGTCGGATGGGATGCGCGAGGTCCCAGGTTGTAAGGTGAGTGGTTTGATTCCAATCCCCCCCCCCCCTCTCTAGGGATGCGCTCGACCCGCATAGACGCGCGTCGCGCATCGATGGGGGCCCCTAGCTAAATTATGTAGACACCTGTGCATGCCTGATTATTATGATGTATCCTTGCCACCTTAGACTACGTATGCTAGGGATACGCACCCTTATATCATGTATAGCGGCCTATGCATGTTTAGTAATCTTGTCCTTAATTGGAAAACCGACTATGCATGTTCCCATTTAGTTTAATCTATTTAAATCATGATGGGATTATGTGATTATACTGTTGTAAGCATGCCTTAGGGAATATTATAACCTTGTGGTTATAATATATGTCTCTCCGCATCTTAGTTATGCGCCCTAGAGGAATTCTTGAGAATTCATGACATTAGAAATGTTAGGAAGTGTTGTCGACGGATCCAAGAGGATCGCATGCGTGTGGGTAGGCTGTTTCTCTTCCCTTCGTTGGATCCGTGTAGGGACTCCCCAGCGTTAGACAGGCTGTCCTGACAGAGGGCTCCCATCTGTAGGTACCTCCGATGCGTAGGACTGTGCTGAATTGTGGGAGTAGACCAGGCGAGCTATGGAGTGGAGGAGAGGCTATCGGTGGACAAAGGGTGATTAACAGCCTAGTCAGTCCCAAGAGACCGTGTCACCCCTTCGAGGGTGAGGGTGATGGTGTGGTGGGTCGGCGATGTAACGACCCACTGGCTTGTGTAGTTACTCCCGCTTAGGGACTATGACTACTTTGGGGTTAATATGAGTGTGTTGGTTGTTGTTATGCATGTGTGTGATATCTCGATGAGCGAGTATCGAGAGTGGTTGTTTTCCATTGGGTTTCGCTTTGCAAACATGGGATCGTTCTCCCCTTCGTTTGGATCCGATGTAGGAACTCCCCGGCGTTGGCTATACCTGTCAGAGGACTAGGCGGAGGCCACGAGGGTGGGAGAGGCTACCGGGTGGATCAGGGGTGGAGAGCGGTGAGTTGAGGAGATCGGGTTGTAGATACTACCCGGGAGAGGGTTAATGAATGATGTCGCGAGCGTGGAATCATTCTCCCCTTCGTTGGATCCGTGTAGTGACAGCCCTGGCGTTAGACAGGCTGTCCTGACAGAGGGCTCCCATCTGTAGGTACCTCCGATGTGTTCGGACAGTACTGATCGTGGGAGTATACCAGGTAAGCTACGGAGCGGGGAGAGGCTACCGGTGGACCAGGGGTGTAGCGCAGTCTAAGTCTCTTCCCAAAGTCCCAAGTTTCCTCCTTTCAGGAGTGAGGGTGTGGATGAGGCGAAGACGCGTCGCCTCGTGACCCATTCATTGTTCGACCGTTCCCATAGATGTTGGGTCCGGTCTCGTGATGGATGTTGAAGGACATCGATGGGCGATTATCTAGATGTAGATGATCCAGTAGTGTTGAGTAGACCAGTAAATCCGGGTCTCTTCGACCGACGGCATGGTCTCTAGACCAGTAAATCCGGGTCTCTTCGACCGACGGTATGGTCTCTCCCCATAAGTCCCAAAAGACTCCCTCCGGGAGTGAGGGTGGGGGTGAGGTTGGTCGCGCCGCCGCGTGACCCTGTTATCCATTAGGTTTCTACCCATGTTTTTCCTTGGAAAAGGGAACTGATTATGTATTGAATTGTAGATGGTGGTTGGTTTCCAGCCACTCACTGAGCTTGTAGCTCACCCCTCGCATACTGTTTCTTTTCAGGGGCAGTGTTGGGCGTGGAGCTAGAGCTTTTCTGTGGCGTGGTCTTAGGGGCGTGGAGCGTTCCTGTTATATTTGTGTCACTTTTAACCTGCTGGTAACCGTTGGAGCGTCTTGGCAGTTTTTCAATTTTTTTTCGGTTTTCGATCGGAACCGCTAATTTTTGGACTGTTAGCTATCGTCCTGAGTTAGAAGACTCCGATTGAAAATTTAACTGCATATTTGGTGTCTTGGTGCCATTTTAGGCCTCTCACAAAAATTTCGTCGAATTCCGGTAACGTTTCTGAAATTTCACAGTTTCGTGGCGTATCCGGGTATTTTAAGTCGCTCACTATATATCGGTGGGATCTAATTTCGAAATCACTATTCATCATCCCTACCAAGTGATTTCTCTCTCTCCCCTCTCTCCTTTTCTCACTTTTGAGCCCCCTAGACCCCTCAAACCAAAAAACCTAAAGCATAGGAAGTGTAGATCGGGTCCCGATCTACACCCCGGTGGTTTCAAATCCCAATTCCGGCGAGATTTGCCCCTCCGTCCCCCCTCTCTTCTCCTCTGTTTTGGGCTGTTTCGAAGGCCGAGTGAGATCCGGGCGTTGGAAGCCCTTGGGGAAAGGTTTCGGTGCGCGGAGAGCATCCGGACTTCCCTTCCTCCCCTTGGTAAGCTTCTTTTCTCTCTTTTTTATGCTTAGATGTATGTTAGGAGGTGTGATTTGGGGTTGGGAGGCGGTCGGCGTCGGTGGGAGGCCGTCGGAGGGCGGGGGTGGTGGTCGGAGGCCGTGGGTGGCGGGTGGTGGAGGTTGGGTGGCTCGGTCTAGGAGTTGGGCTGTCCGGGCAGGGTGTTGGGCAGTCCCGGGAGGTTTGGCAGCAGGCGCAGCAAGCTGGGGCACCAGGTGCCGGGCGCGCATGCGCGTGCGCGCAGGCGTGCGCGTGGCGTGCGCGCGGGTGGTGCTGCAGGCGTGCTGGGCGAGCAGGGGTGCTGAGCGCTGGGCGCTGGGCACCGCAGGCGGGCGTGCGCGCGGCATGCGCTCGGGGCAGGCAGGCAGGCTGGGCGCGCAAGCGCGCTGGGTAGGTGGTGCTCAGGCACCAGGCGGACAGTGCTCGGTGGGTAGGCGAACAGGGCTCGGGCCACTCGGCGACGCGCGCAGGCAGGCAGCGCGGGCAGCACCGCGCGCAGGCTGGCAGGCGCGCTGGGCGTGTGCTGCGCGGGCGTGCGCGTTGGCCCTGGGTGAGGGTCCCGGGTGCTGGGCGCTGAGCACCAGGCGTTGGGCCGCGGGTGCCGGGTGTTGGGGGTGATGGCCGAGGGCAGTGCGTGCAGGGAGGTCGTGCAGGGTGCGCGGGGAGGGGGCGCGGCAAGGCAGTGGTGGTGCGCGCGTGGTGCGCGCGGGTAGAGGCTGGTAGGTGCGCGCGGATGCGCGCGGATAGGGGGGCTGGAGGTGCGCGCGGGGTGTGCGGGGTGCTCGCGGGCAAGCGCGAGGCGTGCGGGGTGTGCGCGGGCGGCTGCGCTGGGGCGCAGGGGGCGCGCGGTGCACCCGGGTGGCTCGGCGGCGTGTCCATGCGGCGGGCAGGGGCCCGGCGGTGCGCGGGGTGCGTGGGCTGAGGCGCGGCGGTGCACCCGGGCAGTCGGGTGGCCGTGCGGGTGGTTGCCGGGGTGCTCGGGCTAGCGTGTGTGCGGGTCGTATGCATGTTTGCCCGAGTGTTGGTTGTTTGTTAGGGGGTTTTGTGAATTTTGATGTCTTTGGTAGTAGTTGTGGATTTTAACTCACCATATAAATGTCTGTCTTGCAGATCTGACGGGCGGTCGCGCGACGACCCGAACTTTGGTGAGTGGGACAATCCAACCCAGTAGAGAGGGGTCATACGCATTTGGGCGTATACCGACCTCTCCTGGGGCACCATGGATGTATATTAACCAGCAGTAATATGTAATCCATGCTTGCATGATTTAAATGTAGAATGCATGCTACCCTAGTCTTTGTATGTTAGGGACTTGCACCCATAGGATAGGTGTAAGAGCCATGCACCATGCCCCCTGTTTTCATGTTAGGAAACCTCGGCCTATGCATGCGTCCTACTAGTTTATTTATTAAATTAAATGCTAGTGTATGTTAAATCGCATGCCTTAGATAATATTATAGGGAGGAGCCTTGCGAGGTCAACATTGAGACCCGTGTTAGGGTACTCCGTGTTCCTTGTTTGGTTGTCGGGATGTCCTGTATCGGGACCTCATGCTGCCCTCCCAAGGTTTCTAGTCCCATTAATATTATAAGTAATGTTATATAACTGGTATGATTATTAGCATATTTAGTGAATATTATAGGGGAGGGGCCTTGCGAGGACAGCGGTGAGACCCGGGTTAGGGTACTCCGTGTTCCTTGTTTGGTTGTCGGGGTATCCTATATCGGGAACTCACGCCACCCTCCCGAGTTTCTTTCCCCCAATGATATTCCACCCTTGCTTTTATTGTACATGTTCTCCGCATCTTGGTTATGCGCCCTGGAGGAACTCTGAAGAGTTCATGACATTAGAGTTGTAGAGATGTGTTGTCGGCGGATCCGAGTGGATCATATGCGTATGGATGGGCTGTTCTGTTTTCCTTCGTTGGATCCGTGTAGAGACTGCCCTAGCGTGATAAGGTCGTCTCTTCCGAGGGCTCCCATCAGTAGGCGCCTCCCGATATTTGTGACGGACTGCGCTGAAGTTATGGGTGAAGGCCAGCGGCCTACGGAGTGGAGGAGAGACTATCGGTGGACCAAGGGTGACCAACAGCCTAGTCAGTCCCAAAATCCTATGTCACCCGTGGTAGGGTGAGGGTGAGGGTGTAGTGGGTTGGCGATGAGCGACCTACTAGATTTGTTTATGGATGATTGTCAGTCCCAATAGCCTATGTCACCCATTGATGGGTGAGGGTGAGGGTGTGGTGGTTCGGCGATGTACGAACCACTAGATTATGTTGTTATGCCACTTAGAGGTTGGATAAATAATTGAATTGTGGTCAATATTGTCTGTGATGCATGGGTTGTGCTGTTCACTGAGCATGTGGCTCACCCCTCGCATATGTTTTCCCCAGTTGCCACTGAGCCTGAGCTGGAGCCGGAGCAGCAGTTGGAGCTTTCCGAGGGATTCCTTCAGTAGCGGAGCAGCGCTACGTTCCGCGAGTGCCAGAGGTTATCAGCATCCCTTCTTGACTGTATGTATTTTATTTCCGTGCTTGGCACGCGTCTGTGTATATTCAGTTGTATTGGTGTATATTGGCTCTCACAGGACAGATGATTGAGTATCGAGTCTGTAGTATGTTTATTTACAGATTCAATCTTTTGCTTCCGCATTTGGTGTATATATCATGTCAGCTCCTTTGTGTCTGTGTGTCATTCTGGTTGTTTGTGTATGATATATTATTGACCTCCTGTGTAGATTCTGATATTTTATATACACTTGCCGCGTCCCGAGGACGGCCGCCCTGGGGCGTGACAAAAGTTGGTATCAGAGCCTGGTCCTGTCAGAGCCAATGGTCCTCTTTTCGTAGAGATGAGTCCTAGGATTTCTATATGAGTATTCTGATCCTAGTGCCTGGTTTCTTAGGGTGCTGATATGCCTCCTCGCAGAGGACGGCGCGGACGAGGTCCCTCTCGGTCTTTGAAGGTTTCCGGACCTACCAGAGACGAGGATGCTACCGGAGAGCCCTTGACGCAGGAGCCTCCTGCTTGGCAGCGTGCTTTCGCTCGGTTGGCTGATTTGGTGGAAGCACAGACAAGAGTGTTGGCAGAGCAGGCTAGAGAGATTCAGGAGCTGAGGGCGGCTCGCGAGGCAGTTCCGCAGGTCCCCTTGGTGGCAGATCCGCCTGTGGTACCCGATGTACCCCCAGTTCCAATGGCATTTCCGGCGGTAGGAGTTCAGGGTCCCCTGAAGAGGGAGGAGGAGCTAGAGGCGGCGGCGCGAGTGCAGCAGAGCGGCCTCAACGCCTTTCTGAAGCTCCACCCTCCCGAGTTCCATGGGCAGACGGCAGATCCTCTTGCGCCAGAGCGTTGGTTGAGGGAGGTGGACACGATCTTCGCGGCCATGCTTTGCACTGATCGCCAGCGAGTCCCCCTCGCCACCTTTATGCTGAAGGGTGACGCCGCCGACTGGTGGGCTACCCGAGTGGTGGACATCCCAGAGGGAGTGGAGCAGCTTTCTTGGGCGGGTTTCCGGAGGTATTTCTTGGAGGAGTACTTTCCGTTCTCGACGCGCCAGATCGTGATGCGGGAGTTCGAGCAGTTGACGCAGGGCTCTATGTCGGTTGCTGACTACTCTACGCGCTTTACGAGGCTGTCCAGATTCGCTCCGGCCTTGGTGATGGACGAGGACACGCGGTGCCGCCGTTTCGAGTTGGGTCTCAGCAGCGCTATCCGGGTGCACGTCACCGCCCACGCTTTCACGAGGTACTCCGACTTAGTGTCTCGAGCGAAGACCGTCGAGCGAGATCTCGGGATCATCGTGGGGGTTCCGACCCCTTCTGCAGATCAGGGTCCTTCCGGGAGTCGGGACCAGGGGCAGCGCAAGAGGAAGAGGCCCCGCTTCGATCAGTCAGCGGCTGCCTCTCCTCCAGCAGATGCGGTGCCAGTGTGGGATTCAGCACCCATTGCGGCAGTGCCCATCCAGTCCAGGCAGCCGGAGAAGCGGCGCTGCTTCCATTGTCAGCGCATCGGGCATATCAGATACCATTGCCCTGATGCTGGCCGACCCCGCGTGCCACCTCAGCAGCAGCAGTTCTTACAGCAACAGCTTCCGCGCCAGCAGCAGCAGCAGCAGCTTCCGGGCCAGCAGCAGCCAGTGCAGCCGGCGAGGCGTGCTCCTGCTCCTCAGCCGCGGTTGGTCCAGGGCAGAGTTGCAGCGCTTACGGCCGAGGAGGTGCAGCCTTCGGGTATCATGGTTCGAGGTATTATCCTGTGTTCCCAGCTCTCTAGTATAAGGATGTGTGTGTGTAGTTTGTGGTTATTATGCAAGTGTGTGGGGTATCTGGATGAGTGAGTATCAAGAGTGGTTATTTGGGTTGAGGAGGCCGGGTTATAGTCGTCCTGGCAGAGATTTCCCATCAGTAGGTACCACCGATGCAGTCGGAGGGGTACTGATCGTGGGAGTATGCTAGGTAGAGGCTACCCGGGAGAGGATTATTGAATGGTGCCGCGAGCGTGGAATCGCTCTCCCCTTCGTCGGATCCGCGTAGTACAGCCCCGGCGTTAGATAGGCTCCCGGTCAGAGGACCAGGCGAGCTACGGAGCGGGGAGAGGCTACCGGTGGACCAGGGGTAGAGAGCAGTCTAAGTCTCTCCCAAAGTCCCAAAATGTCTCCTTTTGGGGGTGAGGGTGTGGATGAGGCGAAGACGGGTCGCTCGTGACCCAAGTTCTGTTGGACCATTCCCGATGATGTTGGGTCCGGTCTTGTAGTGGATGTTGAAGGACATCGTTGGGTGATCATCTAGAGGTAGATGATCCGGAGGGGTTAGTAGTGTTCTTTAAAATGATGTCTTCTTCCAGTGTTCCTTTCTGGATTAAGGGGCCTTGTGAGGTCGGCGTTGAAACCCGGGCTAGGGTACTTCGTGTTCCTTGTTTGGTTGTCGGGGTATCCTATATCGGGATTTCATGGTGCCCTCCCGAGGTTTCTTTTCCCAGGTAAGGGATGCCATGGAAGCATCAGATAGATGAGATATCAAGTGCGAGTTTTGGTTAGAGGTTAAGGCCTTTTGGGCCGATGTTTCTGGTAAAGGCATATCTGTGGACCCGGGTAAGACGTTTGCTATGTCGAATTGGCGTAGGCCGTCGAACCCCGCAAGGATTCGGAGCTTCCCGAGTTGGAGGGTTATTGCAGGAAGCTTGACGAGGGACTCTCGAAGATAGCTGTTCCTCTTAACTGCCTTACTCGAAAGGATGTCCGGTTCGAGTGGTCCCCGTCTTGCGAGGAGAGCTGCTGGAGTTTTATCGGAGGCTCACCTCAGCGCCAATTCTTACCTCTCCGTCTTGGAGTGGTGGGTTCGCAGTTGGGTAAGGGTGTGTCCGCGATCCTGCTCACGTCATCCCATTCGAGCCGCTCGTCTCTGAGCCGGACAGTCATTCGTGGAGCAGTCGATTGAGATCATGGACCGCCGAGTGAGGAGGCTCTGCACCAAGACCGTCCAGTTGGTCGAGGTGCGATGGCAGCACCGTTCCAGTGTCGAGGACACTTGGGAGCTCAAGGATGCCAGGTGTGACGCGTATCCGCATCTTTTCCCCTCCTAGATGTTTTTGCATATTTTGAGGACAAAATTTCCTAAGGGGGGAAGAATGTTATATATGTGTCACTTTTAACCTGCTGGTAACCGTTGGAGCGTTCTGGCAGTTTTTCATTTTTTTTTCGGTTTTCGATCGGAACCGCTAATTTTTGGACTGTTAGCTATCGTCCTGAGTTAGAGGACTCCGATTGGAAATCTAACTGCATATTTGGTGTCCTGGTGCCATTTTAGGCCTCTCACGAAAATTTCGTTGAATTCCGGTAACGTTTCTGAAATTTCACAGTTTCAGGGCGTATCCGGGTATTTTAAGTCGCTCACTATATATAGGTGGGATCTAATTTCGAAATCACTATTCATCATCCCTACCAAGTGATTTCTCTCTCTCCCCTCTCTCCTTTTCTCACTTTTGAGCCCCCTAGACCCCTCAAACCCAAAAACCTAAAGCATAGGAAGTGTAGATCGGGTCCCGATCTACACCCCGGTGGTTTCAAATCCCAATTCCGGCGAGATTTGCCCCTCCGTCCCCCCTCTCTTCTCCTCTGTTTTGGGCTGTTTCGAAGGCCGAGTGAGATCCGGGCGTTGGAAGCCCTTGGGGAAAGGTTTCGGTGCGCGGAGAGCGTCCGGACTCCCCTTCCTCCCCTTGGTAAGCCTCTTTTCTCTCTTTCTTATGCTTAGATGTATGTTAGGAGGTGTGATTAGGGGTTGGGAGGCGGTCGGCGTCGGTGGGAGGCCGTCGGAGGGCGGGGGTGGTGGTCGGAGGTCGTGGGTGGTGGGTGGTGGGAGATAGGGTGGCTCGGTCTCGGGCTTGGGCTGTCCGGGCAGGGTGTGGGGCAGCCCCGGGAGCGCTGGCAGCAGGCGCAGCAGCGTGGGGCACCAGGTGGCCGGGCGCGCATGCGCGTGCGCGCAGGCATGCGCGTGGCGTGCGCGTGGGCGGTGCTGCAGGCGTGCTGGGCGAGCAGGGGTGCTGAGCGCTGGGCGCTTGGCACCGCAGCCGGCGTGCGCGCGGCGTGCGCTCGGGGCAGGCAGGCAGGCTGGGCGCGCAGGCGCGCTGGGTAGGTGGTGCTCGGGCGCCAGGCGGACAGTGCTCGGGTGGGTAGGCGAACAGGGCTCGGGCCACTCGGCGACGCGCGCAGGCAGGCAGCGCGGGCAGCAGCGCGCGCAGCTAGCAGGCGCGCTGGGCGCGTGCTGCCAGGCGCGCTGGGCGTGTGCTGCGCGGGCGTGCGCGTGGGCCCTGGGTGAGGGTCCCGGGTGCTGGGTGCTGAGCACCAGGCGTTGGGCCGCGGGTGCCGGGTGCTGGGGGTGATGGCCGAGGGCAGTGCGTGCAGGGAGGTCGTGCAGGGTGCGCGGCAAGGCAGTGGTGGTGCGCGCGTGGTGCGCGCGGGTAGAGGCTGGTAGGTGCGCGTGGAGTGCGCGCGGATAGGGGGCTGGAGGTGCGCGCGGGGCGAGGCGCCGCACGCGGGGCGTGCGGGTGCTCGCGGGCAAGCGCGAGGCGTGCGGGGTGTGCGCGGGCGGCTGCGCTGGGGCGCAGGGGGCGCGCGGTGCACCCGGGTGGCTCGGCGGCGTGTCCATGCGGCGGGCAGGGGCCCGGCGGTGCGCTGGGTGCGAGGGCTGAGGCGCGGCGGTGCACCCGGGCGGTCGGGTGGTCGTGCAAGTGGTTGCCGGCCGTGCGGGTGTGTGCCGGAGTGCTCGGGCTAGCGTGCGTGCGGGTCGTATGCATGTTTGCCCGAGTGTTGGTTGTTTTTTAGGGGGTTTTGTGAATTTTGATGTCTTTGGTAGTAGTTGTGGATTTTAACTCACCATATAAATGTATGTCTTGCAGATCCTGACGGGCGGTCGCGCGACGACCCGAACTTTGGTGAGTGGGACAATCCAACCCAGTAGAGAGGGGTCATACGCATTTGGGCGTATACCGACCTCTCCTGGGGCACCATGGATGTATATTAACCAGCAGTAATATGTAATCCATGCTTGTATGATTTAAATGTAGAATGCATGCTACCCTAGTCTTTGTATGTTAGGGACTTGCACCCTTAGGATAGGTGTAAGAGCCATGCACCATGCCCTCTGTTTTCATGATAGGAAACCTCGGCCTATGCATGCGTCCTACTAGTTTATTTATTAAATTAAATGCTAGTGTATGTTAATTCGCATGCCTTAGATAATATTATAGGAATGAGCCTTGCGAGGTCAACATTGAGACCCGTGTTAGGGTACTCCGTGTTCCTTGTTTGGTTGTCGGGATGTCCTGTATCGGGACCTCATGCTGCCCTCCCAAGGTTTCTAGTCCCAATAATATTATAAGTAATGTTATATAACTGGTATGATTATTAGCATATTTAGTGAATATTATAGGGGAGGGGCCTTGCGAGGACAGCGGTGAGACCCGGGTTAGGGTACTCCGTGTTCCTTGTTTGGTTGTCGGGGTATCCTATATCGGGAACTCACGCCGCCCTCCCGAGTTCTTTCCCCCAATGATATTACAACCTTGCTTTTATTGTACGTGTTCCCCGCATCTTGGTTACGCGCCCTGGAGGAACTCTGAAGAGTTCATGACATTAGAGTTGTAGAGATGTGTTGTCGGCGGATCCGAGTGGATCATATGCGTATGGATAGGCTGTTCTGTTTCCCTTCGTTGGATCCGTGTAGAGACTGCCCCAGCGTGATAAGGTCGTCCCTTTCGAGGGCTCCCATCAGTAGGCGCCTCCCGATATTTGTGACGGACTGTGCTGAAGTTATGGGTGAAGGCCAGCGGCCTACGGAGTGGAGGAGAGACTATCGGTGGACCAAGGGTGACCAACAGCCTAGTCAGTCCCAAAATCCTATGTCACCCGTGGTAGGGTGAGGGTGAGGGTGTAGTGGGTTGGCGATGAGCGACCCACTGGATTTGTTTATGGATGATTATCAGTCCCAATAGCCTATGTCACCCATTGATGGGTGAGGGTGAGGGTGTGGTGGTTCGGCGATGTACGAACCACTAGATTATGTTGTTATGCCACTTAGAGGTTGGATAAATAATTGCAATGTGGTCAATATTGTCTGTGATGCATGGGTTGTGCTGTTCACTGAGCGTGTGGCTCACCCCTCGCATATGTTTTTCCCAGTTGCCACTGAGCTTGAGTTGGAGCCGGAGCAGCAGTTGGAGCTTTCCGAGGGATTCCTTCAGTAGCGGAGCAGCGCTACGTTCCGCGAGTGCCAGAGGTTATCAGCATCCCTTTCTTGGCTGTACGTATTTTATTTCCGTGGTTGGCACGGGTTTGTGTATATTCAGTTGTATTGGTGTATATTGGCTCTCACAGGACAGATGATTGAGTATCGAGTCTGTGGTATGTTTATTTACAGATTCAGTCTTTTGCTTCCGCATTTGGTGTATATATCATGTCAGCTCCTTTGTTGTCTGTGTGTCATTCTGGTTGTTTGTGTATGATATATTATTGACCTCCTGTGTAGATTCTGATATTTTATATACACTTGCCGCGTCCCGGGGACGGCCGCCCTGGGCGGTGACAGTTCTGCCGGCGGGTGGCGAGTGCGAGGCTGTCAGCATTCCTAGAGTCATTTTATGCTTTGTAAATCGTGCATGTGGCACAGGTTGTATTTTCTTTGGTCTAGACTTGGCTTCCACAGGACATTGATTGTGTATTCGGGTCTGTAATAATGTTTTTGATTTACAGACATTGTTATATATTATGCTTCCGCTTTTCAGTCAGTTATCTTTATCTTGCTTTGTCGCCTTGTGTATTGTTGTTGGTGTCCTTATTGACCTCAGGTATTGATTGCCACGTCTCGGGGACGCCTGGGGCGTGACACTGACTACCCGAAACCGGTAAGCAAAATTTTGCCCCTCCAGATAATTAGATATTTAAAAGGTGATTATGATAGGGAAAATGATCAAAACAATTTCCCAAAAGTTAGAAATATCAAATCAGTCACTTTTTAAAATTATACGTAAAAAAAATCTCATTTCACAATTTTAAAAACACAAAAGACTAATTTACCCTAATTAGATCATTAACATCCCTCTAACCCTTGTTATGTTACCACACCAAAAACCTATTTTTCCTACAAAACAACAATCTCTCTCTATATGATTCAAATCAATCTCTTTAGAGGTTTTATTATTATATATCATATTGTGTGTTTTTTTATATATATCTTATCTGATATTGTTTAACATTTTTCATTGTATATAATCATAATATGTAATTTAAATCTATGTTGTGCTCCAATACTGCAGATGAAATTTTTTTGTATTTTAAATCTTTATTCACTTTTTTTTTTTGCTTGGCTATTCACTTATTTTTATGACGTCATTAGTACATATCCATATATTTAAAGAAACATCAACATTTAATAGAGTTCATCATAAAAAACTCAAATTATATTAGCATATATATCACAAAAGTCACCTGATCACAAAAAATTTAGAGTAAAAAAAATTCTACATGAAAATGTGTGAAATACATTAACAAAATTAAAAAGGTAAAATATTTTAACAAAATTAAGAGGTATGGAATATATTATGGATCTAATTATATAAAGGTATGTTAGTCTTTTATGTTTCCAAAATTGTGAAATGAGACTTTTTTGTATAATTTTAAAAAGTGGCCGATTTGAGAATTTCCAATTATGATAGGAAAATGATAAAAAAAAAAAAAAATCTTACCCAAATCAGCAGCTTTTTAAAATTATACTTAAAAAAATCTCATTCACAATTTCAAAAACACAAAAGACTAATCTACCCTTATGTAATTAAATCATTAATATCCCTCTAATCCTTGTTCGATTATTCAATTTCAACACCAAAACACCTATTTTTCATACAAAACAACAATCTCCCTCTATATGACATATATCAATCTCTTTAGGGGTTTTGTTATTATACCATATTGTGTGTTTCTTATATATATCTTACCTTACGTTATTTATCATTTTTTATTGTGTAATAATCAAAATGTGTAATTTAAATCTGTGTTATACTCCAATGCAGCAGATGATATTTTAATATTCTAAATCCTTATTCATTTTTTTCTTGCTTGGCTATTCACATATTTTTATGACATCCGTAATACATTTTTTTAAAGAAGCATCAACATTTAATGGAGTTCATTATAAAAAATTCAAATTGTATTGGCACATATATCACAAAATCCACCTAATCAGAAATAATTTAGAGTAAAAAAAAAATTCTACATGAAAATGTGTGAAATCAGGTGCGGAACTAGGATTTTATGTGAGAGGGGGATAACAAGAATTTAAAATTTAATAAATAATTTGAATTTAATATAAACTAAACAAGTTCATAAATCAATTCTAATAAATTTTGATATACATAAGCAAAAATTTAAAATCAGACAAAAAAATTAGAGAATAAATAAAAAATTTAAAAACAAGAGGACTCTCGCTGGCTCTCGGTCCCCACTTAATATATATTTTTATCTAATAATTTCAAACATTGATATAGATAAGTCATTTTTTACTTGGACCACTTCTATATATATATATATCTAATAATTTCAAACATTGATACACACACACATTGACATTTAAATATTGTCAATTTATTATCACACATTAAATTTTTTTAATCCAAAAAATGGGTTCCATCAAGTCATCATATTGTTTCCGCACATTCTAGAAACAAGAGAAACAAGAATTACAAATGAAGCAATCAAGTATTCAAATATATTCAATAATATAATTTAACAAGCTACTACTTGTCAACTCCTCACAAGAACACCAGTCACACCACTCACCAGTCACACATGTGACATGACACACTCACACCAGCTTTACAAAAGCCCCAAACCCCCAATAAATAAATCTCAAATCTGAATAAAACACAGACAATTCTCAAATCCGAATAAAACACACAATCCTCTGTTTTTCCAAAACCCCAATCATCGCCCAATGGCCCCGATCGGCGATCGCCGCCCGTCTCATCAGGGGGTAGAGGGAGAGGGAAAGGGAGAGAGACAGGGGAGAAAGAGAGGGATCAACAGAGAAGAAAATTCAAACCTGGTCCCATGGTCTGCCTCCCTCGTCATTGGCCGATGCCCTAGTCGCCGTCCGTCAGCGCAGGGTTGCAGCAGAAATTGTGGGAGCCTGGGAGGAAGGAGGAGCCAAGAAGGGTTTTTAGGTTTTAATCAATTTTTTTATTCGGTAATTGGTGCGATTAGGGTTGTCTTTGGACATGGGTTAGGATGGTTGGGCTGGGCTGGGATGGGATGAGCTTTTTAGTTGGGGAGATTGGAGCTATGTATATTTTAAAAAAAAAATTTGATGGGGGCTATAGCCCGACCTAGTCTACATGTAGTTCCGCTCCTGTGTGAAATACATTAACAAAATTAAGAAGATGAAATATTTTAACAAAGTTAAGAGGTATGGAATATGTTAAGAATCTACTTACATAATATTAGGTTACTTTTTTGTGTTTCTAAAATTGTAAAATGAGAATTTTTTTATATAATTTTAAAAAGTTGTTGATTTGGATATTTCAAATTTTATGAGACTTTCTTTTGCCATTTTCCCATTATGATATTGGAAAACAAAAATCTAAAAATAATTTGTACTACTAGATTGAGTTTCTTCGATGAATATTAATTTGAACCCTGTATAAAGTTTATCTTGTAAAAAAAAATCTTATTACACTTTTGGAGGCACCAATATTATTTTGTGGTGGGTTAAACTAATTTTTAGTAATACTTTCATTCTTACTAACTATTGTATTCGTGCAAATGCACGTGAAAAAAATCTTCACATTGATACAAATTAATTTTATACCAATATATATTAGGCTTCGACAATGGGCCGGGCCGGGCTGATCCATTGAAGTAGGGCCCATACCCATGGGCTTGTCTGGCCAGCGGGCCCAGGTCTGAACGGGCCTGCCAGGCCAAGGCTTTGGGCTTATGGGCGAGCCTACGGCCCAGATTTTAAAAATGTAATTTCTATTGAATTTTTAATTTTAAGTTGTTCATTTATATAATATACTATTATAAAATGTACGAGTTAGAGTAAAAACATTTTAACCAACATTACCCTACATGTACAACACAAAAAGCCCAGGCACTACAAGAAAAAGGAGCTTTTGCGACATATTCTTTTACTACTGTCACGCCCCAGGGCGGCCGTCCCCGAGACGCGGCAATGGTATATATGATATCAGCAGTCTATACAGGAGGTCAATAACATACTCTAAACAACATCAAAAATGACAACACAGACAACAATGAGGCTGACATAATATATACACAAATAGCGGAAGCTAAAAGACTGAGTCTGTAATTCAAAAGACATATTACAGACCCGATACATAATCAACTGTCATGTGAGAGCCAATATATACAACGACATCCAAATATAATACAAACGTGTGCCCAAGCACAGAATACAATACATACAATCAAAGGGGGATGCTGATGGCCTCTCACTCGCAGAACGTGACGCTGCTCCGCTACCGGTGATGTGCCTCGGGAGCTCCTCCTTCAGATCCGACTCAGATATAACTGTAGAAAAATATATGCGAGGGGTGAGCCACACACTCAGTGAATAGCACAACCCATGCATTACAATTCATATTAACCTCAAATAATTTATAGCCCCTAAGTGCCAGTAACTACACAAATCTAGTGGGTCGTCCCATCGCAAACCCACTTTCCCTCCCCTCACCCTCACCCTCTCCGAGGGGTGACATAGGCCTCTTGGGGTAGACTAGACCGCTCTCCACTCCTGGTCCACCCGGTAGCCCTTTCCCACTCTCGTAGCCTCGACCTAGTCCACTCCAACTACCAGTACTGTCCGAACACATCGGAGGTACCGGACGGAAGCCCTCTGTCAGGTCAGCCATCGCCGGGGAGTACCTACATCGGATCTAACCAATAAGGAGAAGACAGTCTACTCACACGGATATGATCCTCATGGATCCGTCGACACCGATAGTAACGCTAAATAATGTCATGAATTCACCAGAATTCCTCTAGAGCGCATCACTAAGATGCGGGGAGACACATATTATAACAACAAGGTTATAATATTCGTTAAGGCATGCTCATAGTGATTTAATTAAATTAAACTAGGTGGGAACATGCACAGGTCGGGGCAAGGTGTCTAGGCATGCATAGGCCTCTCACATGATGTAAGGGTGTGTATCCCTAGCATACAAAGCCTAAGGTGGCATGGATATATCATATTTATCATGCATGCATAACTAAACATTTATTACTAGCTAATATGCTATTATGGTGCCCCAGGGGAGGGCAATGCATGCCTACGTGCATCGAACGCCTCCCTACTGGGTTGGATTGTCCCACTTACTGAAGCCCGGGTTGTCGCGTGACCGTCGTCAAGATCTGCAAGACAGGGCATTCAAAACGGTGAGTAACCACACAAATACATAAGAAAATACGCTAGCAATACCCTACACTCAGACAAGCATGCATACGGCCCGCACGCACGCGAGCCCGAGTGGCCCGACACACTCCCGCACCCCCGGGCAGCCATGCGCACGGCCACCCGCACGCGCACGCACGGGTGCGCACGCACACACGCACGGGTGCGCACGCACACACGCACGCCCTCGCCCCAGCCCTCGTGCCCAAACGCGCTGCTGCGCCCTGCCCGAGCGCCCAGACACGCTGCCGCGAGCGCGCGCACGCTCGCGCGCACCGCGCGTCCAGCCCTGCGTCTACCCCCGCGTACTGCGCCCCTGCGCAACACCCCACGCGCACCCCTGCGCAACACCCCTGCGCGCACGCCCACGCGTCCGCGTGTACGCCGCACGCCCCCAGCGCGCCCGACTGCGCGCGCCTGCTTTGCCTGCTCGAGCAGACTTGCGCCCACGCGAGCGGAGGACCCCGCACGCGCGCCCGAGCCAAACCCACCACCTCCCTCAGCCCTCCCACACCCTTAACACACATGCAAACCATGCACACCCAAATACACACCCTAATCATGCATCTAAACAAGATAAGGGAGGAGGAAAGACTCACCCAAGGGAGGAAGGACCAAAGGGGGACCCGGGTGCCCTTCTCGCACCGAATCACCACCACCAAAGCCACCACCACCAAGCCTCTTCTCAGCCCTAGCAAGGCTGAAAAACAGAGGAGAAAAGGGGGATAAGAGAGGAGGTCAACAAGGGGGAAATAAAAAACAAGACCATGGGAAGGTAGATCGTGTCACGCCCCAGGGCGGCCGTCCCCGGGACGCGGCAAGCGTATACATGATATCAGCAGTCAATACAGGAGATCAATAGCATACCATAAACAACAGCTAAAAAGACAACACAGACAACAAAGAGGCTGACATGATGTATACACAGATAGCGGAAGCTAAAAAGACTGAATCTGTAATCCAAAAACATACTACAGACTCGATACATAATCATATGTCCTGTGAGAGCCAATATACACACATACATCCAAATATAATCCAAACTGGGTGCCCAAGCACAGAAATATATATACATACAATAACAAGGAAGGATGCTGATGGCCTCAAAACTCGAGGGACGTGGCGCTACTCCACTACTGGTGTAGTCGCTCGGGAAGCTCCTCCTTCAAGTCTGCCTCGGTAATCACTGGAGAAAAATATTATGCGAGGGGTGAGCCACACGCTCAGTGAATAGCACAACCCATGCATCACAGTTTATATTAACCACAATTAATAGCAAAAGCCTCAAAGTGGCATAATCAACACAAGTCCAGTGGGTCGCTACATCGCCGAACCACCACACCCTCACCCTCACCCCTCAATAGGTGACAAAGGGTATTGGGACTTAATAGGCTGATAATCATCCTTACACAATCCTGTGGGTCGCCACATCACCGGCCCACCACACCCTCACCCTCACCCCTCAATAGGTGACATAGGCTCTTGGGACTGACTAGGCTGTTGGTCACCCTTGGTCCATCGATAGTCTCTCCCCACTCCGTAGGTTGTTTGGCCACTCCCACATTCAGCACAGTCCGTCTACCAAATCAGGAGGTGCCTACTGATGGGAGCCCCTGCACGGGACGACCTTTCTAACGCTGAGGTAGTCTCTACACGGATCCAACGAAGGGAACAGAACAGCCTATCCATCGCATATGATCCACTCGGATCCGCTGACAACACATCTCTACAACTCTAATGTCTTGAATTCTTCAGAATTCCTCCAGCGCGCATAACCAAGATGCGGGGAATACATAAGATAATAATGAGGAAAAGAGACCTTGGGAGGGCAACCTGAGGTCCCGATATAGGACATCCCGCCAACCAAACAAGGAACACGGAGTACCCTAGCCCGGGTCTCAATGTTGACCTCGCAAGGCCCCCTTAATATTCCCCAAGGCATGCTAAAAATATCTTAAGTTTGCATTTAATTAAATAAATCAAACTAATAGGACGCATGCATAGGTCGGGGCTTTCCTAGCATGATTACAAGGTGACAGGATGCACGGCTCTTACACATATCCTAAGGGTGCAAGTCCCTAACATACAAGTCTAGGGTGGCATGCATTCTACACACTAATCATGCTTGCATGGATTACATATAACAAGTTAATATTAACTATGTGCCCCAGGGGAGGACGGTACACGCCCAAGTGCATGTAGCGCCTCCCAACTGGGTTGGGTTGTCCCACTCACCGGTAACCGGGTCGTCGCGCGACCGTCCGTCAAGATCTGCAAGACAGGGTAATCAACCCGGTGAGTAAAATACACAAATACTACAAAATACTCAAAAATACACAAATAAATACCCAACACTCGGGCAAACGTACATACGGCCTGTACGCACGCTAGCCCGAGCACCCCGACTCACTCCCGCACCTCCGGCAATCATCCGCGCAGCCACCCACCCCCAGATGCACCGTTGCGCCCCAGCCCGCACACCCAGGTGCCCTGCCGAGCCCCTGCCCGCACGCCAGGACACGCCGCCGAGCTCCCCGGGTGCACCGCGCGCTCACTGCGCCCCATCGCAGCAGCCCGCGCGCACACCGCACGCCCCGCGCCCAGCTCCTCGCCCCGCGCGCACCCCGCGCGCACCACCGCTCACCTAATCGCGCCCTCGCCTCACTCCGCGCGCACCACCGGCTCGCCCAGCGCTCCATCGACTCACCGCGCGCGCGCACAGCGCGCCTGCGCCTCTACGCAGCGCTCCGCGCGCACGCCCCCGCACGGCGCCCTGCACGCAGCACCCCATCGCCCACGACCAGCGCCCAGCACACCCGCGCCCAGCGCCCAGCACACGCACCCAGCACACCCTCCAACTCCACCCGAGAGCACGCCCGCACGCACGTCCGCGAGCACGCGCGCGCGCGCCCAACCTGCTGCGCTGCTTGCTGCCTGTGCTGCTGCCTGTGCTGCCAACCCGCCCGAGGCAGTCAACCACCCTACCTGAGCCACCCTACCTCCTCTATCCGGCCACCAATCACCTCCAACAGCCACCAATCACCCCCCCCACTGTCACGCCCCAGGGCCGACCGACCCCAGTACGCGGCAGGTGTATATATGATATCAGTAACAAGAGTTCAATAACATACTCGCACAACAGCTAAAATGACAACACAAACAAAAGCAGGGCTGACATGATATATACACCAAATGCGGAAGCTAAAAAGACTGAATCTGTAATCAAAACATACTACAGACTCGATACATAATCATATGTCCTGTGAGAGCCAATATATACAAAGACATCCAAATACAACACAAACGCGTGCCCAAGCACGGAAAATAATACATACAAGCACAAGGGATGCTGATAGCCTCTGATACTCGCGGGACATGGCGCTACTCCGCTACTGATGAAGTCCCTCGGGGAGCTCCTCCTCCAGATTCGACTCAGATGACTCTGGAGAAAAATATTATGCGAGGGGTGAGCCACACGCTCAGTGAACAGCACAACCCATGCATCACAGCTTATATAAACCACAACTAGATATTATTAATCCACAATCACATTACTCAAGCCACAAAATGGCAACAACTCCGCAATCCAGTGGGTCGCTCCTGCCATCCCACCACACCCTCACCCTCACCTCTCAATGGGTGACCAAGGATATTGGGACTAATTACACAAAACCAGCGGGTCGCTACCGCCACCCGCTACACCCTCACCCTCACCCTCACTGGGTGACCAAGGATATTGGGACTTACAATCCAGTGGGTCGCCACATCGCCGGCCCACCATACCCTCACCCTCACCCTCAATAGGTGACCTAGGCTCTTGGGACTGACTAGGCTGTTGGTCACCCTTGGTCCACCGATAGTCTCTCCCCACTCCGTAGGTCGTTTGGCCACTCCCACATTCAGCACAGTTCTTCTACCAAATCAGGAGGCGCCTACTGATGGGAGCCCCTGCACGGGACGACCTTTCCAACGCCGGGGTAGCCTCTACACGGATCCAACGAAGGGAACAGAACAGCCTATCCATCGCATATGATCCACTCGGATCCGCAGACAACACATCCTACCAACTCTAATGTCCTGAATTCCTCATAATTCCTCCAGGGCGCATAACCAAGATGCGGGGAACATGCATAATAGTTCTAACAGGGTTGGAATATTAACGGGGAAAGAATCCTTGGGAGGGCAGCGTGAGGTCCCGATATAGGACATCCCGACAACCAAACAAGGAACACGGAGTACCCTAGCCCGGGTCTCACCGCTGTCCTCGCAAGGCCCCTCCCCTATAATATTCACTAAGACAGGCTAATAATCACATGCTCGCATTTTATTTAAATAAATTAAACTAAATAGGAACATGCATCGGTCGGGGCTTTCCTAGCATGGAAACATGATAACAGGGTGCATGGTTCTTATACGGGTCCTAAGGGTATAAGTCCCTAGCATACAAATCTAGGGTGGCATGCATACTACAGATTATCATGCTTGCATAGCTTTTCATATTAAACAGGTTAATATTTACTATGGTGCCCCAGGGGAGGACGGTACACGCCCAAGTGCATGTAACGCCTCCCTACTAGGTTGGATCGTCCCACTCACCGGAGATCGGGTCGACGCGCGACCGTCCGTCGAGATCTGCAAGACAGGGTAACAACTTGGTGAGTAAAATACACAAATACCCCAAAAATACACTTAAAATACACAAAAATACACTAAAATACCAACACTCGGACAAGCGTACATACGGCCTGTACGCACGCGAGTCCGAGCACTCCAACTCACTCCCGAACCCCCGGGCAGCCGCACGCACGGCCACCCGCATCCGCACGCACGAATGCGCACGCACGCACACACCCCGGCAACCCGCATGCGCACGCACGAATGCGCACGCACGCACGCACCCCGGCACCATCGACGCACTGCCGCGCGCCTGCCCGCGCGCCCCGACGCACTGCCGCACGCACGCGCACCTTCGCGCGTGCCCGCGCGCACTGCACGCACGCCCCAGCACGCGCACGCACTGGTCCCCAGCTCCGCGCCCAGGCGCATGCCCAGGCGCCCTGCCCCGCATCCAGGCACAGTGCCCAGGTGCCCTGCCGCGCGCGCGCACGCCCGCGCGCACACCCCCGCTCGGGCTAGCACCCGCGCGCACCTGCGCGACCACTCCGCGCGCACCCGCGCGCGACGGCGCGCCCAACTGCGCCCGCCAGCGCCCAGCGCCCAGCTCCATCCGCGCGCACGCCCGCGCGCGCCCTGCCATCTGCTCGCCTGCTGCACTGCCTGCCTGCCAGCCTGCCCGGGACAGCCTGCCAGCTCGCCCGAGACAGCCAACCAGCACTACGACGGCCCCCAACCGCCTCCAACAGCCTCCAACCGCCACCAACAGCACTCCGATGGCCACCCACCGCCGCCGACCACCACCCAACCCCAAATCCACCCCCCTAACATAGATCTATGCAAGGAAAGAGATGAAAAAGGGCTTACCAAGGGGAGGAAGGGATGTCCGGTTGCTCTCCGCGCACCGAAACCTTTCCCCAAAGGCCTCCAACGCCGGGATCTCTCTCGCCCCTCGAAATGGCCCAAATCAGGGAAGAAGAGAGGGGGGATGGAGGGGCAAAACTCGCCGGAATCCGGATTTGAAAGCACCGGGGTGTAGATCGGGACCCGATCTACACTTCCTATGCTTTAGGTTTTTGGGTTTGAGGGCTCTAAGGGGCTCAAATGGAAGAAAAGGAGAGAGGGGAGAGAGAGAAAGCTTTTGGTAGGGATGATGAATAGTGCCCATCTTATTTTTAGATTTCCTTTATATAGCAAGTCACTTAAAATACCCGGATACGCCCCGGAACTGTGAAATTTCAGAAACGTTACCGGAATTCGATGAAATTTTCGTGAGAGGCCTAAAATGGCACCAGGACACCAAATATGCAGTTAGATTTCCAATCGGAGTCCTCTAACTCAGGACGATAGCTAACAGTCCAAAAATTAGCGGTTCCGATCGAAAACCGAAAAAAAATGAAAAACTGCCAGAACGCTCCAACGGTTACCAGCAGGCTAAAAGTGACACATATATAACATTCTTCTCCCCTTAGGAAATTTTGTCCTCAAAATATGCAAAAACATCTAGGAGGGGAAAAGATGCGGATACGCGTCACACCTGGCATCCTTGAGCTCCCATGTGTCCTCGACACCGGAACGGTGCTGCCATCGCACCTCGACCAACTGGACGGTCTTGGTGCAGAGCCTCCTCACGCGGCGGTCCATGATCTCAATCGACTGCTCCACGAATGACTGTCCGGCTCAGAGACGAGCGGCTCGAACGGGATGACGTGAGCAGGATCGTGGACACACCTTTACCCAACTGCGAACCCACCCTCCAAGACGGAGAGGTAAGAATTGGCGCTGAGGTGAGCCTCCGAGTAAACTCCAGGAAGCTCTCCTCGCAAGACGGGGACCACTCGAACCGGACATCCTTCCGAGTAAGGCGGTTAAGAGGAACAGCTATCTTCGAGAGTCCCTCGTCAAACCTCCTGCAATAACTTGCCAAACTCGGGAAGCTCCGAATCCTTGCGGGGTTCGACGGCCTACGCCAATTCGACATAGCAAGCGTCTTGCCCGGGTCCACAGATATACCTTCACCACAATCACATAGCCCAGAAAGGCCATAAGCTCCATCCAAACTCGCACTTGATCCATCACCAGCTGATGCTTCCAGGGTATCCCTTGACTGGGAAAAGAACCTTGGGAGGGCAGCATGAGGTCCCAATATAGGATACCCCGACAACCAAACAAGGAACACGAAGTACCCTAGCCCGGGTTTCAACGCTGACCTCACACGGCCCCTTAAACCAGAAAAGGAACACTAGAAGAAGACATCATTTAAAGAACATTACCAACCTCACCGGATCATCTACATCTAGATAATCACCCATCGATAACCTTCAACCTCCATCACAAGACCGGACCCAACATCCGTGGGAACGGTCGAACAACAATTGGGTCACGAGGCGACGCGTCTTTGTCTCATCCACACCCTCACTCCCATCAGGAGACATATTGGGACTTTGGGAGAGACTTAGACTGTTCTTCACCCCTGGTCCACCGGTAGCCTCTCCTCCACACCGTAGGCCGCCTGGTCCGCTCCCACAATTCAGCACAGTCCGAACCCAAATCAGGAGGTGCCTACTAATGGGAGCCCTCTGTCAGGAAGGCCTCTCTAACGCTGAGGAGTCCCTACTCGGGTCCAACGAAGGGGAGAACGATTCCACGCTCACGACATCATCCATTAATCCATTTCCGGGTTAGCCCCTACCTGGCATACTCCCACGATCAGTACCCCTCCGACTGCATCGGCGGTACCTACGGATGAGAGCCTCCTGCCAGGACGGCTACAACCCGGCCTCTTTAACTCGAACAACCACACTCCTTACCCGCTCAACGAGACATCACACACATGCTTAACCGCAATCAACACATATATATTCTAGGGAGCTGGGAAAACAAAACATTACCTCGAACCATGATGCCCAAAGACTGCGCCTCCTCGGCCGAAAGAGCTGCAACTCTGCCCTGAACGAACTGCGGCTGAGGAGCAGGGGCACGCCTCCACTAGTCAACTCGACCCTCCTGTGGCTGCTGCTGACGCGGAAGCTGCTGCTGTAAGAACTGCGGCTGCTGAGGTAGCACTCGGGGTCGGCCAGCATCAGGGCAATTGTATCTGATATGCCCGATGCGCTGACAATGGAAACAGCGCCGCCTCTCCGGCCGCATGGACTGGATGGGAACTGTCGCAATGGGTGCCGGATCCCACACTGGCACCGCATCTGCTGGAGGAGAGGCAGCCGCTAACTGATCAAAACGGGGCCTCCTCCTCTTGCGCTGCCCCTGGTCCCGACTCCCGGAAGGACCTTGATCTGCAGAAGGGGTCGGAACCCTCACGAGGATCCCGAGGTCTCGCTCGACTGTCTTCGCCCGAGACACCAAGTCTGAGAACCTCGAGAAAGCCTGGGAGGAGACATGCACCCGAATGGCGCTGCAGAGACCAAGCTCGAAACGGCGGCACCTCGCCTCTTCGTCCATCACCAAGGCTGGAGCAAATCTGGATAGCCTCGTGAAGCGCGTGGAGTAGTCGGCGATAGACATAGGGCCCTGCGTCAACCGCTCAAACTCCTGCATCACGATCTGCCGGGTCGAGAACGGGAAGTACTCCTCCAGGAAATACCTCCGGAATCCTGTCCATAGAAGCTGCTCCACTCCCTCGGGGATGTCCACCACTCGGGTAGCCCACCAGTCGGCAGCGCTACCCTTCAGCATGAAGGTGGCCAGGGAGACTCGCTGGCGATCGGTGCAAAGCATGGTCGAGAAGATCACCTCCACCTCCATCAACCATCGCTCTGGGGCAAGGGGATCCGCCGACTGGCCGTAGAACTCGGGAGGGCGGAGCTTTAGGAAGGCTGCGAGGCCACTCTGCTGCACTCGCGCTGCAGCCTCTAGCTCCACCTCCCTCGCCAGGGGATCCTGAACCCTCACCGCTGGAATCGCCACGGGAATTGGGGGTACTTCGGGTACCGTAGGCGGATCTGCCACCGAGGGGACCTGTGGAACTGCATCACGGGCCGCCCTCAGCTCCTGGATCTCCCGCGCCTGCTCTACCAACACTCTGGTCTGGGCCTCCAGTGCCCTGGTCTGAGTCTCCACTAAATCCGCTATTCGAGCGAACGCACGTTCCCATGCGGGAGGCTCCTGCGCCGATCCTGACCTCACAGCCGTGGACTCTCCAGTAGCATCCTCGCCTCTAGTAGGTCCGGAAACCTCCAAAGGTCGAGAGGGACCATGTCCGCGCTGTCCTCTGCGAGGAGGCATATCAGCAACCTAAGAAAACCAGACACTAGGATCAGAATACACATATAGCAATCCTAGGACTCATCTCTACGAAAAGAAGACCATTGGCTCTGACAGGACCAGGCTTTGATACCAACTTTTGTCACGCCCCAGGGCCGGCCGACCCCGGGACGCGGCAGGTGTATATATGATATCAGTAACAAGAGTTCAATAACATACTCACACAACAGCTAAAATGACAACACAAACAAAAGCAGGGCTGACATGATATACACACCAAATGCGGAAGCTAAAAGACTGAATCTGTAATCAAAACATACTACAGACTCGATACATAATCATATGTCCTGTGAGAGCCAATATATACAAAGACATCCAAATACAACACAAACGCGTGCCCAAGCACGGAAAATAATACATACAAGCACAAGGGATGCTGATAGCCTCTGATACTCGCGAGACGTGGCGCTACTCCGCTACTGATGAAGTCCCTCGGGGAGCTCCTCCTCCAGATCCGACTCAGATGACACTGGAGAAAAATATTATGCGAGGGGTGAGCCACACGCTCAGTGAACAGCACAACCCATGCATCACAGCTTATATTAACCACAACCAGATATTAATAATCCACAAACACATTACTCAAGCCACAAAATGGCAACAACTCCGCAATCCAGTGGGTCGCTCCTGCCAACCCACTACACCCTCACCCTCACCTCTCAATGGGTGACCAAGGATATTGGGACTAATTACACAAAACCAGCGGGTCGCTACCGCCACCCGCTACACCCTCACCCTCACCCTCACTGGGTGACCAAGGATATTGGGACTTACAATCCAGTGGGTCGCCACATCGCCGGCCCACCATACCCTCACCCTCACCCTCAATAGGTGACCTAGGCTCTTGGGACTGACTAGGCTGTTGGTCACCCTTGGTCCACCGATAGTCTCTCCCCACTCCGTAGGTCGTTTGGCCACTCCCACATTCAGCACAGTCCTTCTACCAAATCAGGAGGCGCCTACTGATGGGAGCCCCTGCACGGGACGACCTTTCCAACGCCGGGGTAGCCTCTACACGGATCCAACGAAGGGAACAGAACAGCCTATCCATCGCATATGATCCACTCGGATCCGCAGACAACACATCCTACCAACTCTAATGTCCTGAATTCCTCATAATTCCTCCAGGGCGCATAACCAAGATGCGGGGAACATGCATAATAGTTATAACAGGGTTGGAATATTAACGGGGAAAGAATCCTTGGGAGGGCAGCGTGAGGTCCCGATATAGGACATCCCGACAACCAAACAAGGAACACGGAGTACCCTAGCCCGGGTCTCACCGCTGTCCTCGCAAGGCCCCTCCCCTATAATATTCACTAAGACAGGCTAATAATCACATGCTCGCATTTTATTTAAATGAATTAAACTAAATAGGAACATGCATCGGTCGGGGCTTTCCTAGCATGGAAACATGATAACAGGGTGCATGGTTCTTATACGGGTCCTAAGGGTATAAGTCCCTAGCATACAAATCTAGGGTGGCATGCATACTACAGATTATCATGCTTACATAGCTTTTCATATTAAACAGGTTAATATCTACTATGGTGCCCCAGGGGAGGACGGTACACGCCCAAGTGCATGTAACGCCTCCCTACTGGGTTGGATCGTCCCACTCACCGAGATCGGGTCGACGCGCGACCGTCCGTCGAGATCTGCAAGACAGGGTAACAACTTGGTGAGTAAAATACACAAACACCCCAAAAATACACTTAAAATACACAAAAATACACTAAAATACCAAACACTCGGACAAGCGTACATACGGCCTGTACGCACGCGAGTCCGAGCACTCCAACTCACTCCCGAACCCCCCGGGCAGCCGCACGCACGGCCACCCGCATCCGCACGCACGAATGCGCACGCACGCACGCACCATCGGCGCACTGCCGCGCGCCCCGATGCACTGCCGCACGCACACGCACTCTTGTGCGCGCCCGCGCGTACCGCGCGTCCAGCCCAGCGCGCCCCCGCGCGCACTGCAAGCACGCCCCAGCACGCGCACGCACTGGTCCCCAGCTCCGCGCCCAGGCGCATGCCCAGGCGCCCTGCCCCGCATCCAGGCACAGTGCCCAGGTGCCCTGCCCGCGCGCGCACGCCCGCGCGCGCCAGCACCCGCGCGCACCTACGCGACCACTCCGCGCGCACCCGCGCACCCACGAGCACGCACCCGCGCGCGACTGCGCGCCCAACTGCGCCCGCCAGCGCCCAGCGCCCAGCACCCGCGCCCAGCGCCTAGCACCCAGCGCCCAGCTCCATCCGCGCGCACGCCCGCGCGCACGCCCGCGCGCGCCCTGCCATCTGCTCCGCCTGCTGCACTGCCTGCCTGCCAGCCTGCCCGGGACAGCCTGCCAGCCCGCCCGAGACAGCCAACCACCACTCCGACGGCCCCCAACCGCCTCCAACCGCCACCAACAGCCCTCCGACGGCCACCCACCGCCGCCGACCACCACCCAACCCCAAATCCATCCCCCTAGCATACATCTATGCAAGGAAAGAGAAGAAAAAGACCTTACCA
Source organism: Acorus gramineus (assembly GCA_030737835.1). Lineage (NCBI taxonomy): Eukaryota > Viridiplantae > Streptophyta > Magnoliopsida > Acorales > Acoraceae > Acorus > Acorus gramineus. The sequence continues at coordinate 131,107 of JAUJYN010000016.1, forward strand.
AGGGGAGGAAGGGAAGTCCGGTAGCTCTCCGCGCACCCAAAACCTTTCCCCAAAGGCGTCCAACGCCGGGATCTCTCTCGGCCTTCGAAATGGCCCAAATCAGGGAAGAAGAGAGGGGGGACGGAGGGGCAAAACTCGCCGGAATCCGGATTTGAAAGCACCGGGGTGTAGATCGGGACCCGATCTACACTTCCTATGCTTTAGGTTTTTGGGTTTGAGGGCTCTAAGGGGCTCAAATGGAAGAAAAGGAGACAGGGGGGAGAGAGAATGCTTTTTGGTAGGGATGATGAATAGTGACAATCTATTTTTAGATTTCACTTATATAGTAAGTCACTTAAAATACCCGGATACGCCCCGGAACTGCGAAATTTCAGAAACGTTACCGGAATTCAACGAAATTTTCGTGAGAGGCCTAAAATGGCACCAGGACACCAAATATGCAGTTAGATTTCCAATCGGAGTCCTCTAACTCAGGACGATAGCTAACAGTCCAAAAATTAGCGGTTCCGATCGAAAACTGAAAAAAAATGAAAAACTGCCAGAACGCTCCAACGGTTACCAGCAGGTTAAAAAGTGACACATATATAACACCCACAGCCACCAACACCCAAACCCACCCTCCTAAGAAGCATCTAAACATGGAAAAGAAGGAAAAGAGCTTACCCAAAGGAAGGAGAGGAAAGGAAGGGAACCGGAAGCTCTTCTCGCACCGAAATGCCTCCCCAAAGCCCTACACCACCAAGGTCTCTTCCCACCCTCAAAAGGGCCGAAAACTGAGGAGAAAAGAGGGGCTAAGAGGGGGCTAAACACCTCGGAATTCGAATCCAAAACTACCGGTAGATAGATCGGGACCGGATCTAACCTTTCTATGCTTTGAGTTTTAAGGTTCAAGCATTCTAGGTGGCTCAAATCCAAGAAAAAGAGAGAGGGGGAGAGAGAAAATCTATTTGAGAAGATGATGAATAGTGGAGGGCACTTTTTAGATCTCACTTAAATAAGTCAACACACTTAAGTTAGTGTTAACCTAGGTTTAATTAGGGCTAAGAGAGGGTTAGGGTGATTTAAGTGAGCTTTGACTTGGGTCAACCCAACCACACAAAAAAACAAAAAGGGTTGACCAAGTCATGGGCCCACTTTGACCGAGTCAACTCTCCCAATGACTTCTCGCTTGGTCAAAACCCGGATACGCTCCGGAACTGCGAAATTTCTGAAACGTTACCGGAATTCAACGAAATTTTCGTGAGTGGCTTGAAATGGCACCATGACCCATAATATGCAGTTAGATTTTCAATCGGAGTCCTCAAACACAGGACGATAGCTAACAGTCCAAAATTTTGCGGTTCCGATCGAAAAATGAAAAAAACTCAAAAACTGCCAAAATGCTCCAATGGTTACCAGAAGGCAAAAAGTGACACATATATAACAGATCGGGTCCTCACCTTCCTTTTCTTCTTCAATGGCTTTCCATTTCCACCTCTCCTACTAGATCAAAATGGAGGTTTAAAGAGAGGAGAAGAGAGGGTTTTGTGAGAGCTTGAGAGAGAGGAGAAGATGAATAGGAGGGGGTACTATTGGGGGACGCCCCACTTAAAGCCACACACACACCACACACACACACACTCACTTACACTTAGGGTTAATTAGGTTTAGGTGAACTTTGACCCTAGTCAACCCAACCACACTAACAAACAAAACCAATTGACCAAGTCAAGGGTCAAACTTGACTTGGTCAAAGTCACCTTTGACTCGGTCAAGTCTCCCAATGACTTTTCGCTTGGTCAAAACCCGGATACGATTCAGAACTGCAAAATTCTGAAACGTTATCGGAATTCGATGAAATTTTCGTGAGTGGCTTGAAATGGCACCAGGACACATAATGTGCAGTTAGATTTTCAATCGGAGTTCTCAGGCTCAGGATGATAGCTAAAAGTCTGAAATTTTAGCGGTTCCGATCGGAAAAAAAAAAGTTGAAAACTGTCAGAATGCTCTAATGGTGACCAGAAGGTTAAAAGTGACACATATATAACAACTACGGTCTAAAAAAGCGTTGGAACTGCAATTAATTGCAATCGAATATCTAAACCACCGATAATATTTCATTCATTTTGTTGCGGTGTAGAAAGCCTCCGTAAAAATAATTATTTGCGATGGAAAAATACATTTTTTAAATGTCAGATAACAAAAATAATCCTGACAACACAACAACCTGTGAACACTTTGATTCATTTTCCCCAATCTGATAAAAAAAAAAAAAAAACTTCAAAACCCTTGATTTAGAGAGACCTCGACGTCTCCTCCGATTTCTTCGACGAGTTCCCCAAAACCCTGTCCCTTCTCAACGAAAACCCTTCATCGTCGTTGAGTCGCAACTTTTGCTCCGAGATCGACCTCTCCTCCCTCGGTTCCGTCACTGCCGCCCTCGCATCCGACACGGGGAGGTCTCGGGAGCACCTCCACAGGTCGATCCACAGTGGTCTCCACGGTCTGCATCGGCAGCGATCCACATCACCTGCATCAGCGGCAATCCACTACGCCTGCATCGCATCGGCGGCGGTGTGGGTACTGCTGTTAGGGGGCCTTCTTCTCCGTCAAGGAGGTTGACGTAGCGACCTCGCCGACATCGAGTCGCTCCATGCAATGGTGTGTATAAACTCTCTGTTCAATTCGAAATTGTTTTTTGTTGCCTCTATTGAGTATTTTTTGCTGCTTCTATTAAGAATTTTGCTTTTTCCAGATGTGCATATCTGAAAATCATTGATCATTTTCTCTTGTTCAATCCGACCTTCTAATCAAGGTATTACAACATAAACATCTGTTTTTTAGTATAATACTGTGAATTCATTGTAATTATCTGCTTAGTTGATTCTAGGGGTTTTTTTTTCTGATCTGTTTTGGTACAATATTGGCTTGATTATCTATCGAAGTTTGTGTGTTTTTTTGTTGTTAAAGAATCATTATTAGGATAATATTATATCTTTATTGTCATTATTGTGATATTATTAGTTTCCTAGTTTTCCTAGATTCCTTATCTGTATTTTAGGGTTTCCTCTATGTATCTATAAATAGAGCCATTTGACTCCTCTAATATAATAACAAGAATTCCCTTTTCTTTATTCTAACAGTTATATGAAAAAAATCACTGTCAAGGTTTGATTTTGATTTTTGATTTAATTATGCGGTTGGGCTTCTACAGATAGGAAATCTACAACATATATAGGTAAACTAAATTAATGAAAAAAAGGCATGCTTGGGTCTATAACTAGGAGGCACATTGTAATTTGAATGTGTCTAATGTACATATCTAATTCTCTCCAAGCAGTATGGTTTACCCAAGGGTGGGATGAGGATGTTTGCAACTGCTACTGGCACACAGATGGAGTGTCACTCTATACAGTTTATGTTTTTCATGTTTTATGATTCATATCAGCAAATTTATAATTCATTTCTTTTCAATACTGATTATGTAATCTATTGACAAACTTCAAATTTCTAACAGATGAGTGTGAATTTTCTACATTTTGAATACGGCAGAGTATTGTCATAATACAGTAAGTAAGCATGTGAAGTATATAAAATAGCTCAACACATAGTTTTTTTTATTAGACGGATCCTCATATTTAATGAAATTGGTGCTCCTAATTTAAATAGATATTTATTTATGACTTTGTAAATAGTTTTGGTGGTATCTTTCAGGTCTATATAAAAATATGAAGTCTTGAAATCGTCTTAGATTACTAAAAGAAATACTAGTATAACTCATCAGAACACACAAAGATGAACCACTCCGTCGGTAGGGGTTGGTGACGAGTAGGTTGGGGTGGGGGTAAGGTTAGGGAGGTGGTCGGAGAGGTGGGGCTGTGAGAGCTGTACGGGGTGAAGAGGATCTATGGCGTGACGAATAGAATCTTGATTGTCATGAATTTTGTTTTATTCATTGTTTTACTCTCATATCAGTCCATAAACCTGACCTACATGGATGGAATAAGGCTTGTTAGTTATGGTTATCTTTCTAGTATTTTAGGTTTATTTTTTCCACTAGATGAGAATGCAGATAGATTGAAGCAGCCAATATGTCATTGAATTATATGTTTGGGTTCATCCTGAATTTATTATCTGCTATTCATATGGGGATATAGCTCTGTTTTTAATTATTTACTAGTATGCTTACATTAGTGTGAATTAAGAGGTTGATTCAATGAGTTTTGAAATTGTACTTCCTCAACTTGTGATATGGGTAGATAGATGAAACCGATTAATGATTATTAAAATCTCAGTTCTTAATTATTTAAAATGTGTTTGATATACTGAAAAAATTGAGGAATAATCAATACCTTTTATTGTCATTGCGCAGTTATTTATTTTTCATTTGCTGTTATCCTTTGTTTGCAGATAAGGTCAAATCAGACTTGAACATTGCAAGGACGACTTTGAGTTCAAAAATTCTCTCACAGATCAAGGAACATTTCATTTAACTGGCTATGGATGCTGTCCTGAGGCTTAAGGTGCATGGTTTCCCTGCATTTTTGTTTCTATCTGACGAGTGCCTCTTAATTATAAAATTTGCATTTAGGTGAAACATTCTAAATTGTTAAAGGAGAATGAGTTGTGTGGTTGCTTGAATTATGGTATTTACTCACATGAACTCACTTGCAGGGTAGTACAAACCTTGAGAGTATTCTAATTATCAAGAAAGCAGAGAGATCATTGAAGGATTCTTTCTTAGATGAAGGGTGTGATTCAGATTTAGGAAATTTTAAATACATATATGATAAATAATGCTTTAAATACATATATGATAGATGATTTCTTTTGTGGGGGGGGGGGGGGGGTGCAGAGTGGGAGCTGCTGCTAATGAAGCTGTTGATGGTGATGCTATTACTACTGATATTTTCTATTTGGTTTGGAATCATTTATGCTGCAAATGGCAAACTTTTATATGTTGTTAATCATGTTGAATTGTATGAATCTGATCATGTTTGAAGGCTTTTTTGAATGATTGCAACAATATAATTTTCAAATCCTCAATACTCTATTGTTATGTCAAATACTTTTGATTTTTTTTTTAGGCTTCTTCTTTAATTTTTGGTGTTTTTCCTTTGTAAATACATTTTTTAATTTTTTTTATTCTCAAAACTCAGATATGACTAATTTCATTTTTATTGTTTTTATAGGTTCAACGATATACTTATTTTCATAACGAGTTAGCTTGGGGAAGAATTCCAGTCCAAATTTACAATGGATTTGGGAGGATAGTTTGATGTTTATACATAGTAATTGATGTCGTATTCACCTTTTCATACATAGTTATTGATGTTGTATTCATGATTTTTTATTACTTTTCAATTTTTTAATGAAATTGAATCTTTTGTCATTGGATAAAAATTTGAATGTCACAGGATTGAAATGAGTAATGATTTTAATGGTGAAATACTTATTTTATTTTTCTAACCGGATTTTTTTAATGAAATATTATTAGTTTTGTAGAATTTTTTTTTACAGCCGTCCCAAATAAACCAGCACATCAAGCACATCAGTTACGGCTTCTTTGTTGGATATTTGTGACGGCAGTTGGGACTGTCGCAAAAACAGATTATTTGTGACGGTACAAAAAATGTGGACGTAAAAGTGTTTTTGCTGCGGGTATTAAACCGTGGCAAATTATTTTCTACGCAAGCCGATGCGCCATCAAAACCGTTGCAATACTGCCTCAAATACTTTTTGCGACGGTTTGGGTGTCTTTTTGCAACGGATTTGATCCATCGCAAATACCTATTTTTCTTGTAGTGAGAATATTCTCTGACACAATGGCTGTAACAAACTGTCAGAAAACAGTTATGAGACGCTGATTCCAAGGTCCCACATGTCGATCGATCCAATAGCCACGTGAAAGATTCTATCTCACGCTATCCTCACACTTCCATAACACAACAAGCACACCCCTTCCCCCTATAAATAGAAGGAAACCCCTTCACCAAGAGGGGGGGAGACTTCTTCTTCTTCTTCTTTCTCAAAGGACCCTATACACAAGCTAAAAATCCCATTTTAATGGAGATTGGACTGGATCATCGAAGGTTCTTGAGACGGCACCACTTCTGGTGTGAGATCCCACCAAAAGAGGAACTACGTGTAACTTGATCCCTTAGTAAGGGTACATAGGCAGCTTGAGAAATTGCATCAGGTTCAGTCCAGACAAAAATTTCATCAATCGATCCACCGCGAATCCTCATCATCGTCTCTTCACGGATCTACCCAAGTCAAGCCTGAACCATCCTTGAGTCCGGTCCATTGAAGGAGGAGCACATTTTTACCTCCCACATTAAGTAATTAAAGTGTGAGATGTTTACTTATAAGAGAGACTTATGTACAATTTAAAGGGACTCAAATAGAGTCACCCTTTTTGTTTTGTGTTTTATGAAGCCCAAAAAAAAAAAAAAAAACTAAATACAAAGTGACGGGATACAAGGACTTGGATGGGTGAAATTTAAACTTCGAATTTAAAAAGGAAAACAAATCAGCATATATTTTCACTATCATAATTATTTTATTTATAAATTATAAATTTTGAATTTTTGAGTTTTAAATTTTAGAGAGGTAGATTGTTATTAATGAGTAGTGCCAATTTTTTTTAATACTTCGAAACTCCTGAAACGACTTAAGTTTCTTATTCTTGAAAATATAGATATTTAAGGTGCTTTTGATATTGAAAAACAAAAATTTTAAAATAATTTTTATCCAAAGCTCACTATTAGATTGAATTTTCCTCGATAAATATTAATTTGAACTCTAAATGAAGTTAATCCGGTAAAAAATAATATAAAATAGACTTTTTGGGTGGCCATCAAATATTATTTTGTGGTGGATTAAATTAATCTTTTGTAACACCTTTTGTTCTTATTTTTTTATTAAAATTCATTTTTAACCAAATAATTTGATGTTAAACTTGATAAAAAAAATTCATCAATATCTAATTAAAATGAGATATATCTATATGTAATATAAACTATATATGAAAAATATTATCAAAATTGAGTTATATAAGAATATAAAAAAAACACATTAATTCACAATATACCTCCAGTGATATTGGATATCAACAAGTTTTATAATTGAAATAGGAAAATAAAATGTTGAGTCCCTTGTACAGCTTCATTTGTAATACATGTTGTTATATGCAATGAAATATATATTTGTCCAAACCATTTTTTTTAATCATTTACTCTCCAATTGAAATACATGATATTATATGCAATGAAGTATATACTGAGATATACTAGTTTATATTTTTCTTTTTGAAAAATATTTTTTTTATTTCATATATTATGATAGAATCTCATACACTATAATAGCACAATACATATTTATTATCATAGTGTATGGGGATATAAAATAGACTACAAAACTGACAGAGTGTATATGTGTTCTTTAAAATATGAGTCATATTACATGGGCTACAAAATGTAAGTCTCATTCATAAGCTCCATTAGTTGTTATAATTTAGTTGTCCAACTGTTTAACTTTCATAATACATTGAGAAAACAAAATACTTAAATACACTTCTTATAAACCCAAATTTTTTTTTTTGGGTCCCACTTCATCCACTCCTTATGGAAACCCTAATAGATGCAACAAAATCGAGCGCCCATTCAAATTCAAAGAAAACCATAAAAAAAAACGATTATATGATTTTTGAACTTCCGTTTCATCGCGAAATCAATCATTTTCAGTCACCGAACATGCACACTAATGTCCAAAAGGGGTGAACATCATTTTTTTAGGGATTTTTTTTTGTGTGTTTTTCATGGATGCTTTATACGTCGATTAATCGAATCATTAATTACATTTTTTTTTCATGTTTTTCAATTCAAAACCATCGAGATTGAAGGTATAATTGTTTTTTTTTATGTTTTTTTTTATCAAATTGACCGCCATTGAAATTGTTTTTGTTGAATCTCCAATACACTGAGTTTTCAAATTTAAACATGCATCCAGATTTTATAGAATGTAAATGGATTTGGAACAATGTATTTAAATTTTAATTATAATTGAATTTTCAATGCAACTGAGTTTTCAAATTTAAACATGCATCTGAATTTCATAGAATGTAACTGGATCTAGAACAATGTATCTGAATTTTAATTATAACTGAATTTTCAAAATTAAAAAATGCATCTAGAACTTATATAGCTAACATAACTAATTAATCATTCATTAAATAACATTAGAAAATACTCACAAAAATATGTGCAAAAAAAAACTCAAAAAATATAGTGCAACTGATTTTCAGTTACATTGGAAAGGTATCTAGATTTCAATAAAAAGTTAATCCAATTAAATAACTGAAAACACATTTTCAATTGTAAAACAACCAATGTAACTAGACAATATATGATAAAGTTAACATATTAGAAATTAATCAATGAGTAAAAATATATAGAATAATATCACCGTAGCATTGAAAACATTAACCGATGGCTGCAAGCAAATGTAATTGGATTACTGTTTAAGTAAATGTAACTGAATTTAAAAAAAATGTGGAGATGGAGGCCGGAGGATGGCTGAAAGGTAGCCAAAACCACCTCTCATTTGATAGAGGACGCGAGAGGAATCCTCTAGGGGTGGTGATGCCAATCACTAGAGATGAGCAGACTGGCCAAAATGATTTTTTGAAGTGACGGATGATTTAGTAGTTGGTCCATGGAATCTCACATAATTTCTACAACTGCCAACTCATGGGGCTTATAACGAGTTAACCAATTGAACCTAAAAATCATTTCCGTTAAGATATTGATATAGAACCCACTTTTATTTTTGGGTGCCTCTAATTGCACCCCTCATTTTCAGGTGCACACCCCTTTAATTAGGTGGTTGTTAAAAAGATCTATTTATTTTCAGATTCTGTGCGCACCACCTTATTTATGTTTTGGAACCGGTTCGACACTTTTGTCATCGAGGGAACCGATTATTGTCGACTCAAGAGGTGTCTGAGTTTTCTGTAGTAGGTTCGACATTACTACCGTCAAGTATTTGATCTTCATTCGCCATCTTCACGGATCTCAAATCTATGTCTCTGGAATGGATTCGACACTTCCGCAGTCGAGGGAACCAATTAATGTCGACACCAGTACTGTCGACCTTTCAAAAGGGAGAATTAAAAGCAAAATGAACGCATTGACACCATTTATGTCGACAATCTTCACATCGGTCGACATATTTTTTGTCAATAGACCACCCAAATTGTTCATTCTGGGTGTGCCGCTAGATGTTATGTCGACGGTTTTGCTCTAACTCGACAATATCAGTGTCGATACTATCAACAAAACGCCAAGGATCATTTTTTTTTCTTGAATCTTCAGACATTAAAATAGTGAAACATTGTGTCATCTAGCTATTAACCTGTGTCAAGTAACTTTGAATTTCTAAAAGATTGAAATGTACAATATTGAAGCTTTGAAACATTGAAATGTTATATATGTGTCACTTTTAGCCTTCTGGTCACCATTGGAGCATTTTGGCAGTTTTTTTCAACTTTTTCTTTTTTTGATCGGAACCGCTAAAATTTTAGACTTTTGGCTATCATCATGAGCTAGAGAACTCCGATTGAAAATCTAGCTGCACATTATGTGTCCTGGTGCCATTTCAAGCCACTCACGAAAATTTCATCGAATTCCGGTAACATTCAGAATTTCACAGTTCCGAATCGTATCCGGGTTTTGACCAAGCGAGAAGTCATTGGGAGACTTGACCAAGTCAAAGATGACTTTGACCAAGTCAAGTTTGACCCTTGACTTGGTCAAATGTTTTTGTTTGTTTGTGTGGATAGGTTGACCATGATCAAAAGCACAAAAATACCCTAAGTGCCCTAATGTGAGTGTGTGAGTGGCTAAGTGTGTGTGTGTGAGCCTAAGTGAAGTCCACACCCACCAATAGTTCATCTTCTTCTCTCTCTCACTCACAAATCTCTCAAACCCTCTCTTTAAATCCCCCATTTGATCTAGTAGGAGTGTTTGAACAAGAAAGCCAAAGAAGGGAAAAAGGAAGGTGAGGACTTGATCTACCTTTCCATGGTCTTGGATTTGATTTCCCCCTTGTTGACCTCCTCTCATGGACCCCTTTCTCCTCTGATTTTCAGCCTTTGCTAGGGCTGAGGGAGATCTTGGTGGTGGTGGTCTTGGTGGTGGCGTTTCGGTGCGCGAAGGGCACCCGATTTCATCCCTTTGTTCTTCCTCCTTTGGGTGAGTTCTTCTCCTCCCATTTTCTTGTTTAGATGCATGATTAGGGTGTGTTTTTGGGTGTGCATGGTATGCATGTGTGTTAGGGGTGTGGGAGGGCTGAGGGAGGTGGTGGGAAGGGCTCGGGCGCGCGTGCGGGGTCATCCGCGCGCGTGCGCGCGAGTCTGCGCGCGCAGTCGGGCGCGCTGGGGGCGTGCGCGCGTACGCGCGGATGCGCGGACGTGCGCGCAGGGTGCTGCGCAGGGGCGCAGTACGCGCGGGTAGGCGCAGGGCTGGACGCGCGGTGCGCACGGGCGTGCGTGGCAGCGTGTCTGGGCGCGCGGGCAGGGGCGCTGGGCGTGCGGGCTGGGGCGCGGCAGTGCGCCCAAGGCGCGGGCGGGCGTGCGTGCGCGTGCGGGTGGCCGTGCGCATGGCTGCCCGTGGGTGCGGGAGGATGTCGTGGCACTCGGACTCGCGTGCGTGCGGGCCCGCATGCATGCTTGTTCGAGTGTTGGGTATTTCTAGCGTATTTCTTATGTATTTGTGTAGTATACTCACCATATTGAATGCCCCTGTCTTGCAGATCTTGACGGATGGTCACGTGACGACCCGGGTTTTGGTGAGTGGGACAATCCAACCCAGTGGGGAGGCGTTCTATGCGCGTAGGCGTGTATTGCCCTCCCCTGGGGCACCATAGTTGCATATTAGCTAGTATTAAATGTAAACTGTGCTATGCATGATCATTATGTTGTATCCATGCCCCCCTTAGACTTTGTATGCTAGGGATGTTATATATGTGTCACTTTTATCCTTCTGGTCACCATTGGAGCAAGCTGGCAGTTTTTCAACTTTTTCGTTTTTCGATCGGAACCGCTAAAATTTTAGACTTTTGGCTGTCACCTTGAGTTTGAGAGCTCCGATTGAAAATCTAACTGCATATTATGTGTCCTGGTGCCATTTCAAGCCACTCACAAAAATTTCATCGAATTCTGGTAACGTTTCAGAATTTCGCAGTTCCGAATCGTATCCGGGTTTTGACAGAGCGAAAAGTCATTGGGGGACTTGACTTGGTCAAAGTTGACCCTTGACTTGGTCAAATGATTTTGGTTTTTAGTGTGGTTGGGTTGACTAGGGTCAAATCCCACCTAAATCTAACCTAAACCTAGCTTAACCTAATCTTTTTTTTCACTAAGTGTAAGTGGTGAGTGTGTGAGGTGTGTGTGTGGCCCCCTTTAAGTCCACGCCCAAGAATAGTGGGTTGCCCTATTCATCATCTTCTCCACCTCTCAATCTCTCTCTCCCTCTCTTTAAAACCCCCTTTTGATCTAGCTAGAGGTGTTGAATCAAGAAGGCCTAGAAGGAGAAAAGAAAGGTATGGACCCGATCTACCTTTGTATGGTCTCAGATTCGAGTTCTCTCATGTGTGACCCCCTCTCATAGCCTCTTTTCTCCTCTGTTTTCAGCCCCTCTTTGGCTGAGTGGAGATCTTGGTGGTGGTGGTCTTGGAGGTGGTAAATCGGTGCGCGAAGAGCACCCGATTTCCTCCCCTTCCCTTCCTCCCTTGGGTGAGCCTTCTTTCCTTCCTTTTCTTGTTTAGATGCATGTTTAGGAGGTGTTTTTGGGTATGCATGGATGTTGGGGTGTTGGAGGGGGGCTTTTGGGGGCTGTTGGGTGTTAGGGTTGGCTCGGGTGCGTGCAGGCCCATTGGCGCGTGCACGCGAGCCTGCGCGCGCAGGGCGGCCTGCAGGCTGGCAGGCGCAGGGTGGCAGGCGCGCTATCGGGCGAGCTGGCAGGGAACGCGCGTGTGCACGCGGGTGCTGCGCAGGGGGCGCAGTACGCGGGGCGAGCGGGTGGTGTGCGGGTGCTGCGCAGGGGGCGCAGTGCGCGCAGGGTGAGCAGGCGTGCGAGCGGGGAGTGCGTGCGGGGCGCTGCGCTGGGGCACAGTGCGCACGGGTGCACCCGGGGCTGGACGCGCGGTGCGCGCGGGCGCGTCTGTGCGTGCGCCCGAGCGTGCGGCGTGTCTGGGCGCGCGGGCTGTGGTGCGGCAGTGCGCCCGGGCCGAAAGTGTGCGTGCATGCGTGCGCACCCGTGCGTGCGCGTGCAGGTGGCCGTGCGTATGGCCGCCGGGGGTTCGGGAGTGAGTCGGGGCACTCGGGCTCGCATGCGTGCGGGCCGTATGCACGCTTGTCCGAGTGTTGGGTATTTATAGCGTATTTTTGTATGTATTTGTGTATTTTACTCGCCGTGTTAAATACCTGTCTTGCAGATCTTGACGGACGGTCACGCGACGACCCGGGTATTGGTGAGTGGGACAATCCAACCCAGTAGGGAGGCGTATATGCTTTTAGGCGTGTATCGTTCTCCCCCTGGGGCACCATAGTTTAATATTAACTTGTATAATATGTAATCTATGCAAGCATGATTGTTATGTAGTATGCATGCCACCGTAGACCTTGTATGTTAGGGACTTGCACCCTTAGGATATGTGTAAGAGCCATGCATCCTGATCCCATATTTTCATGCTAGGAAAGCCTCGACCTATGCATGTGTCCCATTAGTTTAATTTATTTTAAATCAAATGCGAGTTATTTAGTAATGAGCATGCTTAGTGAATATTATAACCATGTGGTTATAATATATGCTTCCCCGCATCTGAGTTATGCGCCCTGGAGGAATTCGCGGGAATTCATGACATTTAAATTGTTAGGAAGATGTTGCCGGCGGATCCAAGTGGATCGTATACGTGTGGCTAGGCTGTTTCTGTTCCCTTCGTTGGATCCGTATAGAGACTGCCCCAGCGTTAGACAGACCGTCCTGACAGAGGGCTCCCATCAATAGGTACCTCCTGATTTGGTTTCGGGCTGTGCTGAATTGTGGGAGTAGACCAGGCGGGCTACGGAGTGGAGGAGAGAGTATCGGTGGACCAAGGGAGATTAACAGCCTAGTCAGTCCCAATAGCCGTGTCACCTATTGGAGGGTGAGGGTGAGGGTGTGGTGGGTCGGCGATGTTGCGACCCACTGGATTGTGTAGTTCCTGCCACTTTGAGACTTTGAATAATTTTGAGGTTAATATGAATTGTGATGCATGGGTTGTGCTATTCACTGAGCGTGTGGCTCACGCCTCGCATATTTTTTCTCCAGTTATCACTGAGTCGAATCTGAAGGAGGAGCTCCCCGAGGGACTTCAGCAGTAGCGGAGCAGCGCCACGTTCTGCGAGTGTGAGAGGCTATCAGCATCCCTTTTTGATTGTATGTATTATATTTCCGTGCTTGGGCACCCGTTTGTATTATATTTGATGTCATTGTATATATTGGCTCTCACAGGACAGTTGATTATGTATCGAGTCTGTAATGTGTCTTTGAATTACAGACTCAGTCTTTTAGCTTCCGCTTTTTGTGTATATATCATGTCAGCCCTGCTTTTGTCTGTGTTGTCATTTTGATGTTGTTTAGAGTATGTTGTTGACTTCCTGTATAGACTGCTGATATCATATATACCATTTGCCGCATCCCGGGGATGGCCGCCCTGGGGCATGACAAGGGATATGCACCCTTATATTATGTATAGAGGCCTACACATCCTGATACCATGTTTCATGCTAGGAAAGCCTCGACCTACGCATGTTTCCCATTTAGTTTAACTTATTTAAATCAAATGCGAGCATATGGTTATTAGCATGCCTTAGAGAATATTATAACCTCGTTGTTATAATATGTGTCTCCCCGCATCTTAGTTATGCGCCCTGGAGGAATTCTTGTGAATTCATGGCATTAGTAGAGTTGCAATCGGTGTCGGCGGATCCAAGAGGATCGTATCCGTGTGGGTAGGCTGTTTCTCTTCCCTTCGTTGGATCCATGTAGGGACTCCTCAGCGTTAGACAGGCTGTCCTGACAGAGGGCTCCCATCTGTAGGTACCTCCGATGCGTCGGACTGTGCTGATCATGGGAGTAGACCAGGCGAGCTACGGAGTGGAGGAGAGGCTATCGGTGGACCAAGAGTGATTAACAGCCTAGTCAGTCCCAAAAGATCATGTCACCCCTTTGAGGGTGAGGGTGAGGGTGTGGTGGGTCGGCGATGTAACGACCCACTAGATTGTGTAGTTACTCCCACTTGGGGGCTATGAATTGTATAAGGTTGATATGAATTGTGATGCATGGGTTGTGCTATTCACTGAGCGTGTGGCTCACCCCTCGCATATTTTTCTCCAGTGATCTCTGAGTCGGATTTGAAGGAGGAGCTCCCCGAGGCACATCAGCAGTAGCGGAGCAGCGTCACGTTCTGCGAGTGAGAGGCCATCAGCATCCCCCTTTTTATTGTATGTATTGCATTCTGTGCTTGGGCACACGTTTGTGTATTTGGATGTCATTGTATATATTGGCTCTCACAGGACAGTTGATTATGTATCGGGTCTGTAATATGTCTTTTGATTTACAAACTCAGCCTTTGATGCTTCCGCTATTTGTATGTATATTATGTCAGCCACCTTTGGTCTGTGTTGTCATTTTCGATGTTGTGTAGAGTATTTATTGAACTCCTGTTTAGATTGTTGATATCATATATATACTTGCCGCGTCTCGGGGACGGCCGCCCTGGGACGTGACAGAAATGTTCAAACATTGAAAGATTGAAACCAATACATACAATTTGGGAAACATTCAATGCATGAAAGATATGGCCAAATCTCAGCCTTCTTTCTTGTGGATTTGGCCTTCTTGAGGACCTTGTTTGCTTCCACATAACCAGTCACAATCTCCTTCTGTTGTTTCATTTTTATATCTACTGATTGAACTCCTGCAAAAAATTTAGATTCCACTGATTGTAATTTGTGGCTTGACTTTTGCTTCAACATTTTCTGAAGTTGAGCCTATGTCTTTAGAACGATTCTTCCTATTGGAGGTTATAGCTCGAAGACGTTCTTTAGGGGCCATACTACACTATTCCAAATGAACCATGGATTAAAACACACACAAGGAAGAAAAAAAAAATCTACATCAGTTTCATATGAATAACTCTTAATTAGTTAAATCATTCTCAAATGATTCAAACCCTAATAATAATTCCTAAACATGAGTCAAACCCTACAAAAGAACTTCTGCAATCACTTTGATAAATTGGATCTAAGGCTAACCGTGAATACTATCATGTGAATTCAACCATTTCTGTTTACATTTCCATTTCCTAGTTCCTCTTCCATGCAATTAAAGGTGGCATTACAAGTATTGTTGAATGTTTGTGATACAAGTGTCCCAATAATATATTGTACTTTAAAATAATCAGTTATAAAGTGTATGTCAACAATTGTAATATAATGGAAATCTTATAACAAAAAAAAGCCATTTAAAACACACAAGGATATAATAACATTTCTTTTTCAAATGAAATATGATGTCATAAAGAATCTTCTCATGAATTCGAACTACATGATGTAACGACTATGATTTTTCCTAGTTGTTTCTTGATTTTTGTGCATTGGGTCATATTTCTATAAAGTTTTGGAGGACTTATATATCTCAAATTTCAAAAGTTAAGGTATGGTTGGAATCGTTATTCTGTTAGCTTTCCAACGCTTTTTACGGATCATGAATCAGATGGGTATCGATCAAGTTATGAGCAAAATTGTGCTGAGAGGTCAGGCAGAGGAAATAGCGACGGCTCCAGTGAGATCCGTCAGTTTTTGTGACGGGTCCAACAGGAGCCGTCGATTGGGAAAAGATGTCGAACTTTAATATTTTCAGTGTTAGAAAGATTTAATGTATATTATTGGTTGATATGATTGGGATACGGTTGGTATTTCTTTTCCCACGTGTATAAGTGTATATATATACCCCTCTCTCTCTCCTTTTCCATCCAAACCCTAAAGCCTAAAAGTCTCTCTCTTCCTCTCTCCATATTTCGGTGGGTGTGTGTAGGGATCCAAAAAGGGAATTGTTTGGTAAGTATCCTTCTTGGTTTTTCAAGGTGTTTTTTATTGATAATGATTCTCTTGGAAGCCCTTCATATGTAGTTCGGTTTTTGAAGTTTTTCAATGGAAAGATTTGGTTTTCTTCATGATTTATGAATAATATTGTATGATTTTAGGTCCTTACGAAATAACTATGAAATTATAATGTTTTTATGATGTTTTAAAAGTTTTAAATGATGCTATTAGTCCTCCCATGTGTATTTTCGGATTTCATTAGATTCTTGAGTTTTCTTCTTGAGTTTTTCATAGTTTTGATGTATTGCATACGATTTTCGGACCCTTATCTTATAGCCATGAAATCATGGTATTTTCAAGGTAATTTTCAAATATTTCATGTCAAAAGGAAGGGGATATGTATATATCATGTCTAGGGTTGTTTATTAAAGGTAGAAAGCATGTTTATAAATGTTTAAAGTCTTGTTTTGACCCTTATATGCATAGATCCGAACCTATACATGTTCTAATGATTTTTAGAATTTTTATCATAGATCCATGTTAGTCGTTTCTATATATATTAGATCTATGGTTTTCAAGGATTTTGGAATATGTTTTAATGGTTCCTTATGTAAGTTTTATAAATTCTTTAAGGTCTAAGGTTGAATATAAAAGAATATCATGCTAAGTATAATAATATGTTATCTCTTGCAGTTTTCAAAGGATTTTATAAAGTATATTCAGATCCTTGGGTGTACCAAGTGTTTTAACGTTTTATCCATATTTTTACTGTTTCCATAAGCTAGGGTTTCAAATAAATTATTCTTATATACGATTTTTAATCTATCTCCTAATGTTTTGTATCGTTTACATATTATATATTGATTTTTATAATATGAATAGGCCTAAGTTTTTGGGAAGTTTTGAATAAGATTTAATTGACTTTATATATGTGTTTTTGCGAATCCTTAAAGACTAACGTTTTTATTTGATCTCTTACACACGAATGATCTTTGATAAATATTTCTTACTGATTTACATTATTTTACATGACTCATATATGTATGTAAATGATAAAAGGTATTTGGTTGTTTTAACAAAAAAATAAATAGAGTTTTTATATTGGTTTTAATTGGATTTCTCGTACGCATGATTTGATTTTAAAGATGAGTTCTTTCCTGTTTTACGCCGTTTTAAACGACTCGTGTATGGTTTTCCAATAATAGAACGTGTTGGGATGTTTTAAAAAGAATTAGGGTTTCGCTTTTTGTTTCGAGACGGCTCCATTGAGATCCGTCGGATATACTTCTAGACGGCTCCCAGAGGAGCCGTCGGTTCTGGCTTGGACGGTCCCTATGGGAGCCGTCGGTCTGCCTCCGGACGACTCTGCCAAGAGCCGTCGGTTTTCTATGAGTACGGGTGTGCCATCAAGTCCCGTACTGTTTGTGCGTATTGTGACCTAGTCGTATTATTTCAGATCTGGTTAGATTGCTATAGATGTTATATATGTGTCACTTTTTGGCCTATTGGCAACCATTGGAGCATTTTTGGCAGTTTTAAAATTTTTAGTGTTTTTCGATCGGAACCGCATATTTTTGGACTGTTAGCTATCGTCCGAGTTAGAGGACTCCGATTGGAAATCTAACTGCATATTATGTGTCCTGGTGCCGTTTTAAGCCACTCATGAAAATTTCATCGAATTCCGGCATCGTTTCCAAAAATTTCACAGTTCCGGGGCGTATCCGGGTTTTTAAGTCGCACACTATATAAAAGGAATCAAAAATATCTAATCGTACTATTCATCATCCCTACGACTTGCTTTTCTCTCTCCCCTCTCTCTTTTTCTCACTTTCAAGCCTCCTAGACCCCTCAAACCAAGAAACCTAAAGCACGGGAAGTGTAGATCGGGTCCCGATCTACGCTCCGGTGTCTTCAAATCCGAGTTCCGACGATCCTAGCCTCCCCGACCTCCCCTTTTCGTCCTCTGATTTGGCCCATTTCGAAGGCCAAGCTAGATCGGGGCGTGAGAAGGCCGTTGTGAAGGGTTTCGGTGCGTGGAGAGCACCCGGTCACCTCTTCCTCCCCCTTGGTAAGCTTCTTTTCCCCGTTTTTCTTGTCTAGATGATTGCTAGGGGGGGGTTTTGTGTTTGGGGGTGGTCGGCGGCAGTGGGGGTCGTCGGAGGGTGGTCGGAGGTGGTTGGAGGTGGTCGGCGGCAGTGGGAGGGGTGGTTGGAGGTGCTCGGCAGGCAGGGGCACTGTCCCGGGCAGCAGGCAGCGGCGGCAGCAGCCTAGGCCGCGCGTAGGCTGGGCGCGTGCTGGGATGCGCGCGTGCGCGCGCGGGCGTGCGTGCGCGCGGCATGCGCGCGGGTGTGCGCGGTCTGGGGCTGGCAGTGCTGGTCGTGCTGGGTATGCTGGAGGGGCTGGCAGGGCGGGTGTGTGGGCTGGTGGCCTCGGGTAGCTCGGGCGCAGGGGCTGGCGGGCGTGCGCTCGGGAAGAGCTGGAGGCCAGCTAGGGAGCGCGCGCGAGGTGCTGGTCGCGCTGGTCTGGGCGCGAGGAGCTGGTCGCGCGGGGTGCTAGTCGTGTGGACAGTGGCGGTGCGTGCGCGAGGTGCAGGCGGACAGCGGCGGTGCGTGCGCGAGGTGCAGGCGGACAGTGGTGGTGCTGTGCGCGAGGTGATGGCCGAGCAGGGGAGGTGTGCGCGAGGCGCGGTGGGGCAGGCGAGGTGTGCGCGAGGTGCTGGTCGAGCAGGGCAGTGCGCGCGAGGCGCGGCGAGGCGGCGGAGGTGCGCGCGGGAAGGCGCTGCGCGCGGGAGGCCGTGCGGGGTGCTCGCGGGGTGCTCGCGGGGCGGCGCGAGGTGTTTGGGGCGCTCGGGCTACTGCTGCGAGGGCGCAGTGGATGCGCGGAGCCCCAGGGGCGGTGCGGTGGCTTGTCCAGGCGGCGGGCAGAGGGTCCGGCGGTGCGCGGGGTGCGCGGGATGAAGTGCGGCAGTGCACCCGGGCGGTCGGGTGGCCGTGCGGGTGGTTGCCGAGGGTGTTGGGTGTTTGTTGTGGGTTTTGGGTATTTATTGTGTATTATTGGATAGTTGTGGATTTATTCTAACCAGTTAATAACTTGTCTTGCAGATCCCGACGGACGGTCGCGCGTCGACCCGATTTCCGGTGAGTGGGATAACCCAACCCAGCGTGGGAGGCGCTACATGCTTTGGGCGTGTACCGTCCTCCCCTGGGGCTTATAGTTAGTATTAACTGCTTTGATGTAATCCATGTATGCATGATGTGTGTGTAGAATTGCATGCCACCCTAGTTGTGTGATAGGGACTTGCACCCTTAGGTTTGTGCATGAGCCGTGCATCCTGCCACCTCGCTATCATGCTAGGACAGCCCGACCTGTGCATGCGTCCTATTAGTTTGATTTATTTAATTAAATGCAAACTGTATTAAATGATAGCATGTTTAGGGAATATAAAGGGGGCCTTGCGAGGTTAACACTGAGACCCGGGTTAGGGTACTCCGTGTTCCTCGTTTGGTTGTCGGATGTCCTGCATCGGGACCTCAGGTTACCCTCTCAGGGTCTCTATTTTTCCCCTTATGTCGTATTTATTTCCCCGCATCCTGGTTATGCGCGCTGGTGGAATTCTGAGGAATTCAGGACATTAGGACTGTAGAGATGTGTTGTCAGCGGATCCGAGTGGATCATATGCGATGGATAGGCTGTTCTGTTCCCTTCGTCGGATCCGTGTAGAGACTACCTCGGCGTTAGACAGGTTGTCCCGTGCAGGGGCTCCCACTAGTAGGCGCCTCCTGACTTGGTGAAGGACTGTGCTGAACATGGGAGTGGCCAAACAACCTACGGAGTGAGGAGAGACTATCGGTGGACCAAGGGTAACCAACAGCCTAGTCAGTCCCAAGAGCCTAGGTCACCTGTTGAGAGGTGAGGGTGAGGGTATGGTGGGCCGGCGATGCGACGACCCACAGGATTATGAATGGATGATTATCTACCCACTAAGTCCCAATATCCTAGGTCACCTGTGGAGGGTGAGGGTGAGGGTGAGGGTATGGGCTTCGGCGATGAACGAACCCCCGGATTGTGATACTATGCCACTTGTGGCTTATGAATTGCTTAAATGTGGTTAATATGAACTGTATGCATGGGTTGTGCTATTCACTGAGCGTGTGGCTCACCCCTCGCATATTGTCTTTTCAGTGATCTCCGAGGGAGGAGCTTCCCGAGCGACTACACCGGCAGAGGGTAGCGCCGCGTCCCACGAGTTTTGAGGCCATCAGCACCCTTCTTTCTGTTGTACGTATATGTTCTGTGCTTGGGCACTTAGTTGGATTATGTTTGGGATTTTATTTGTGTATATATGGGCATGTTGGCTCTCACAGGACTTATGATTATGGATCGAGTCTGTAGTATGTTTTGACTACAGACTCAGTCTTTTAGCTTCCGCATTTGGTGTATATATTATGTCAGCCCTGCTTTTACCTGTGTTGTCATTTTAGTTGTTGTTTGTGGTATATTATTGAACTCTTATTACTGATATCATATATACACTTGCCGCGTCCCGGGGACGGCCGCCCTGGGGCGTGACAATAGATTGGTTGCGGGTTGTTGGACGGGAGGTGAGCGGGTCGTTGGACCTGAGGTGAGTGGGTGTAGTCTCCTATGTAGTTTTTGAAGGATTTTATCAATGACTTTGAAATGCTATTTTATGTATAAACTCGAGCATGTCATATTATATAGGCTGATGCCTTATTATGTATTGTATTAAAAATGTTATTATTTTGAAAACTATCGCATGCATATTATTGAAATAAAAATATGTGTTGATCATGCATGTATCGCATTCGTCTAGGTGACGTAGCCTAGGTGGCATTAGTCTAGGTGACTACGGTTCAGAATGGACCCAAGTCTAGGTGACTTATGTCTAGGTGACATGTGTCTATGGGACACTGTGTGAAATCCTTGTGGCTAGGTGCCATAGATTGCTAGGTGCCATGGGATATGGGCATGCGTGTCCATTGCATTCATACGCATCATATGTTTTGACTAGATTGAGACATGCTTACTGAAGTGAGATTCTTATTAAGTTGGTTTATTGGAAAAATGTTGTATTTGCAAATATCATTTTATTGTATCTTGCAAATTGTTCTTACGATATCTTATTAAAGATTATTATTTTGAGATATACTGTATTATTGGGACCTAAGGTCCATTCACTGAGCATGTGGTTGCTCACCCCTCATTTCCCAACCTTTCAGATTTAAAGGCTTAGATTGGTGGATCTCGTGTAGCTGTGAACGAGGTCGTGGGTGCGAGAATGTTAGACTTGCTTGGTCGAAGGACTTGATAAATTTCATTGGCATGTAGTTGTCCCATCTTTCTAGTAACCATATTTATGTCAAGTTTTATATCTTTTCATGTATAAGTTATATCCAGACACATTGAGAGTATTGTTGAAATCTTGGATGTGTTAGTATCTTTGAAGAATGAAGTTTATTTTAATATTACTTTAATATATCTCTGGACAAAAGGAAAATTTTAGACCTCCTGAGATTTCAAGGAATTAAGTTAACACAACCGGATTTCATGCTTCAAAATGGAGTCGTGGATTCGGGGGCGTTACATGATGTATATGAATGCAACGGACACGCATGCCCGCTTTCCACGACACCTAGCCGCAGAGATTTCACTTTGAAAATCGGGCCACGTAGACAGAGCCACCTAGACTTGGGTCTATTTTAGACCGCAGCCACCTAGACTGAGCCACCTAGACGATTTAATGCATGCACAATCAAAACTACTTATTCTTTCAAGTATACAACATGCGACAATTTCCATAAATCCCATAATTTTCAATGCATACAATATATCCAAAATATCAACCTATATGATGATAACATGCTCATATGCTTCATACAAGATAGATTTCATAATCATAAAATAATATGATGCCGAAATGTATACATATATTATGATTTTCAAATAATATAGAGACATCCACTCACCTCTAGTCCTCGCAATACAAACCGATGCATGTGCATGAACACTATACACTCGCACATGGAAAACCTAGCATAACAATTATGCAATAATAAATCAGAAATCATTCAATCATGACCCAAACAACTGACAAGCAACTTACAACAACACTAGGCCCATTAATCCCAAAAGCCCATACCTAATAGACCTACAATCCGCAACTCACCTTAAAGGCCTAACAAAAATCCCAACTCCAAATAAATATTAAAGTGTTCATATCTCAAAATGATCTGATAATCAATATCCATTTATTTCATAAGGCCCACATAATCTATCAATCCTCGAATAAATATTTAGATAAATAATCTACTACAACTCCAATGATCCACTAAGGCTCCACTACAACTCCAATGATCCAAATAACTCAATCCAATCAATTTACATCCAAATAACAATAATATCCAATTAATATTACTTGATCACACTAAACCAAATTATCAATTTAAGATCCAATTTGAGTCACCGAGATCAACAAAATCATCAAAACCCATAAATCAAATTATACTCATTAAAAATCCATTTGGGATCCCTTTAATCTCTAAAATTCATTAAACTTGGTTATGAAGCTAAATATTTGAATTATAAGAAACTGTACAGAAATTTTTGAAAAATCATAAATTTCTACCCGTAACTCCGAATTGGACAATTCATAATTCGTTGGAAAGATCTTTTCAAAATCTATTTATGTTTGTGAAATATATTTTTCCCATAAATGACTATCACAGTCAAAAACACGATTTAACGTCCAAGTATATAATCAACCCGAAAATAACCCTTTAATCCCAAAACCAATAAATCTAATTTGATCTTAAGAAATCCTTTGAGATCCATTGAAATCTAATCAAATAATCATCTAATTAAAATTAATCAACCCTAACCCTAATCCATCTACCTTCTTCCCCAAACAATTGTTTGACACAACCATCAAAAATAAATTGAAATATTGAACAACAAAATCAATAGATAATGATTTCTCACCTTGTGGTACTCGACGGGTAGGGTTAGGTCATCACCAGTCTCATGAGATTTGGATGAAAACCCTAACCCAAAACGTGCTATTTAAAGGGGTTTTACCAATATTACATAACGACCCTGTTATATATGTGTCACTTTTAGCCTGCTGGTAACCGTTGGAGCGTTCTGGCAGTTTTTCATTTTTTTCGGTTTTTCGATCGGAACCGCTAATTTTTGGACTGTTAGCTATCGTCCTGAGCTAGAGGACTCCGATTGGAAATCTAACTGCATATTTGGTGTCCTGGTGCCATTTTAGGCCTCTCACGAAAATTTCATCAAATTCTGGTAACGTTTCTGGAATTTCACAGTTCCGGGGCGTATCCGGGTATTTTAAGTCGCCCGCTATATAAGTGGAATCTAAAAATATCCTGGCACTATTCATCATCTCCTACCTTGAGCCCTCTCTCTCCTCTCCTCCGTTTTTCTTCCATTTGAGGCCCTTAGACCCCTCAAAGCTTAAAAGTTAAAACCTAGGAAGTGTAGATCGGGTCCCGATCTACACCCCGGTGGTTTCAAATCCCAATTCCGGCAAGTTTTGGCCGTCTGTCCGCCCTCTCTTCGTCCCTGATTTGAGCCATCTCGGTGGTGGAGGTAGATCCGGGCGTTGGAAACCTTTTGGGAGAGGTTTCGGTGCGCGGAGAGCAACCGGATTTCCTTTCCTCCCCTTGGTAAGCCTCTTTTTCCTCTTCTCTCTTGCCTAGATGTATGCTAGGAGGGTGGAAATGGGGTTGGGTGGAGGTTGGCGGAGGTGGGTGGCCGTCGGAGGGCTGTGGGAGGCGGTCGGAGGCTGTGGTGGTGGTCGGAGGTGGGTGGAAGAGGAGCTCGGGCTGGCAGGCGTGCAGCTCGGGCTGGCGGGCTGCTGTCTCGGGCAGGGCAGCAGCGCAGGGTGGTGCAGGCGCAGTGGTTGGCGCGGGCGCGCGCGCGTGCGCGCGGGCGTGCGCTCGGATGGTGCTGGGGGCCAGCAGGGCTGGGCGTGCGGGCACTCGGCTGGCGCTGGAGGCCAGCAGGGCTGGGCGTGCGCGCTGGGCAGGCTGGCAGGGTTAGCTCGGGTAGGCTGGGAGCAGGTGCACCAGTTTGCTGGGCGCGCAAGCGTGTGCGCGCGGGTGCGCGCGCAGGCGTGCGCTCGGGGGGTGCAGAGGGAAGTGTGCGGTGCAGGCTGGCTGCGGGCAGTGGCTGTGCGCGCTGGCAGGCTGGGCGCGCAGGCGAGCAGGGCAGGGGCGCTCGGGCATCAGGCGGGCAGTGCCTCGGGCGTGCAGGCAAGCGGTGCTTGGGCCACTTGGCGACGCGCGCAGGCAGGCAACGCGGGCAGCAGCGTGGGCAGGCTGGCAGGCGCGCTGGGCGCGTGCTGCCAGGCGCGCTGGGCGTGTGTTGCGCGTGCGTGCGCGTGGGCGCTGGGTGAGGGTCCCGGGTGCTGGGCGCAGAGCGCTGGGCGCTGGGTCGCGGGTACCGGGTGCTGGCCGAGGGTGCTGGGCGCTGGGGCGCTGGGCGCTGGGCACCGCTCTGGGGCCTGCGCGCGGGGCGCTGGGCAGAGGCAGGCGTGCGCGCGGTGTGGGAGCTGGCAGTGCGTGCGAGGTGCGCGCGGGGCGGAGCTGGCGGTGCGCGCGGGGCGTGCGGCGTGCTCGTGCGGTGTGCGCGGGGAGCGCGGGGGTGCGCGCGGGCTGCTGCGGCGGGGCGCAATGGGCGCGGTGCACCGGGTGGCTCGACTGCGGGTCCAAGGTGGAGGGCTGGGGCCCGGCGGCGCCTAGGCGCGCGGGCTGAGGCGTGGCGGCGCACCCGAGGGGTCGGGTGGCCGTGCGGGTGGTTGCCGGTGGTGCGGGAGTGAGCCGGAGTGCTCGGGCTAGCGTGCGTACGTGCCGTATGTATGTTTGCCCGAGTATGGGGTATTTTTAGAGTATGTTTAATGTATTTTTGGGTATTTTGGGGTAATTGTGGATTTTACTCACCGTATAAATGCCTGTCTTGTAGATCTTGACGGACGGTCACGCGACGACCCGGATTTCAGTGAGTGGGATAATCCAACCCAGTAGAGAGTTGTTATACGCACTTGGGCGTATACCGACCTCTCCTGGGGCACCAGGGATGAATATTGGCATGTTGTAATTTGTATATCATGCGAGCATGATTTAATTGTAGAATGCATGTTACCCTAGACTTTGCATGTTAGGGACTTGCACCCTTAGGATATGGGTATGAGCCATGCACCATGTCCCCCGTTTCCATGCTAGGAAGCCCGACCGATGCATGTGTCCTACTAGTTTATTTATTAAATTAAATGCTAGTAAATGTTTAATTGCATGTTATAGTGAATATTATAGGGGAG
The DNA here is from genome assembly GCA_030737835.1 of Acorus gramineus. NCBI lineage: Eukaryota > Viridiplantae > Streptophyta > Magnoliopsida > Acorales > Acoraceae > Acorus > Acorus gramineus. The sequence goes on from JAUJYN010000016.1 coordinate 156,588, forward strand.
GGGCCTTGCGAGGACAGCGGTGAGACCCGGGTTAGGGTACACCGTGTTCCTTGTTTGGTTGTCGGGGTGTCCTATAACGGGAACTCACGCTGCCCTCCCGAGTTTCTTTCCCCCAATGATATTCCACCCTTGTTATAACCTTATGCATGTTCCCCGCATCGTAGTTATGCGCCCTGGTGGGTTCTGAGGAATTCAGAACATTAGTGTTGTTATGATGTGTTGTCTACGGATCCGAGTGGATCATATGCGATGGATAGGCTGTTCTGTTCCCTTCGTTGGATCCGTGTAGAGACTACCTCAGCGTTAGACAGGTTGTCCCGTGCAGGGGCTCCCAGTAGTAGGCACCTCCTGATTTGGTAGAAGGACTGTGCTGAACATGGGAGTGGCCAAACGACCTACGGAGTGGGGAGAGACTATCGGTGGACCAAGGGTGACCAACAACCTAGTCAGTCCCAAGAGCCTATGTCACCCGTTGTAGGGTGAGGGTGAGGGTGTAGTGGGTTGGCGATGAGCGACCCGCTGGATTTGTCTATGGATGATTGTCTGTCCCAATATCCTATTTCACTCATGTTGAGGGGTGAGGGTGAGGGTGTAGTAGGTTGGCGATAGCGACCTGTTGGATTGGTGTAGTTAGTCCCAATATCCTTGGTCACCCCTTGAGGGGTGAGGGTGAGGGTGTAGCGGGTTGGTGGAAGCGACCCGCTGGTTTTGTGTTGATTAGTCCCAATATCCTTGGTCACCCAATGAGGGTGAGGGTGAGGGTGTAGTGGGTTGGCGTTAGCGACCCACTAGTCAGAGGAATTGTTGTTATTTGTGGCTATGGTAATGTGGTTGTGGATGTTAAGAATTATCTGGTTGTGGTCAATATTGTCTGTGATGCATGGGTTGTGCCGTTCACTGAGCGTGTGGCTCACCCCTCGCACAATATTTTTCTTCAGTGTCATCTGAGTCGGATCTGGAGGAGTTGCTCCCCGAGGGACTTCATCAGTAGCGGAGTAGCGCCACGTCCCGCGAGTATCAGAGGCCGCATAATTTCAGACTGTTAGCTATCGTCTGAGCTAGAGGACTCCGGTTGAAAATCTAACTGCATATTATGTGTCCTGGTGCCATTTTAAGCCACTCATGAAAATTTCATCGAATTCCGGCATCGTTTACAAAAATTTCACAGTTCCGGGGCGTATCCGGGTTTTTAAGTCGCACACTATATAAATGGAATCTAAAAATTTGAAATCACTATTCATCATCCCCGACCTTGAGCTTTCTCTCTCCTCTCCTCCGTTTTTCTTCCGTTTGAGCCCCCTCCACCCCTCAAAATCAAAAACCTAAAGCACGGGAAGTGTAGATCGGGTCCCGATCTACGCTCCGGTGTCTTCAAATTCGAGTTCCGACGATCCTAGCCTCCCCGACCTCCTCTCTCTCTCCTCTGTTTCGAGCCAAATTGAAGGCCGTGATAGATCGGGGCGTGGGAGAGCCTTTGAGGAAGGTTTCGGCGCGCGAAGAGCTACCGAACATCTTCCCCTCCCCTCGGTAAGCCTCCTTTCCCTCTTTTTTTGCATAGATGTATGCTAGGGAGGTGGGTTTGGTGTTTGGGGGTGGTCGGCGGCAGTGGGGGTCGTCGGAGGGTGGTCGGAGGTGGTTGGAGGTGGTCGGTGGTCAAGGGAGGGGTGGTGGTGGCGCTCGGGCAGTGGCAGGTCGTCCGGGCCAAACCGCAGCAGCAGCAGCAGCCCAGGCGGCGCGCGGCGTGCGCGCGAGGTGCGCGCAGGTCTGGTGCGGGGCTACTCGGGCGGCTGTGCGCGGGGCTGTTGGTGCGGCTGAGGGCGAGGAGCTGCAGGCGCGAGGTGCTCGGGACGCGGCTGCTGCGGCTGGGCGCAGGGGACGCGCGGAGCCCCGGGGGTGGTGCGGCGGCTGGTGCTGGGCGGACTGGTGCGCGTGGAGCAGGTCGCGCGGGTGCGAGGAGGTGGCTGAGCAGCGGAGGGCGAGCCGTGCTCGCGGGCCGGCGCGAAGCGTGCGGGGTGCGCGGGCTGAAGCGCGCGGTGCACCCGGGCGGTCGGGTGGCCGTGCGGGTGGTTGCCGGAGTGCTCGGGCTAACGTGCGTGCGGGTCGCGTGCACGTTTGCCCGAGTGTTAGGTGTTTGTTGTGGGTTTTGGGTATTTATTTGTGTATTTAATAATGTTTGCGGATTTATACTTACCCAGTTAATACCCTGTCTTGCAGATCCCGACGGACGGTCGCGCGTCGACCCGAGTTCCGGTGAGTGGGACAATCCAACCCAGTAGAGAGGTGCTATACGCACTTGTGCGTATACCGACCTCTCCTGGGGCACCTTGGATGAATATTGACCATGTGTAATATGTATATCATGCGAGCATGATTTAATTGTAGAATGCATGTTACCCTAGACCTTGCATGTTAGGGACTTGCACCCTTAGGATGTATATGAGCCATGCAGCATGTCCCCTGGTTCCATGTTAGGAAGCCCGGCCGATGCATGTGCCCTACTAGTTTATTTATTTGATTAAATGCTAGTATTTGTTTACAATGCATGTTATAGTGAATATTATAGGGGAGGGGCCTTGCGAGGACAGCGGTGAGACCCGGGTTAGGGTACACCGTGTTCCTTGTTTGGTTGTCGGGGTGTCCTATAGCGGGAACTCACGCTGCCCTCCCGAGTTTCTTTCCCCAACGATATTCCACATTGTTATAACCTTATGCATGTTCCCCGCATCGTAGTTATGCGCCCTGGTGGGTTCTGAGGAATTCAGAACATTAGTGTTGTTATAATGTGCCGTCTGCGGATCCAAGTGGATCATATGCGATGGTTAGGCTGTTCTGTTCCCTTCGTTGGATCCGGTAGAGACTACCCCAACGTTAGACAGGGCCTTCCTGACAGAGGGCTCCCATTAGTAGGCACCTCCTGATGGACGGACTGTGCTGAATGTGGGAGTAGACCAGGCGGCCTACGGAGTGGAGGAGAGCCTATCGGTGGACCAAGGGTGACCAACAGCCTAGTCAGTCCCAAAATCCTGTGTCACCCATTGAAGGGTGAGGGTGAGTGTAGCGGGTTGGCGGTGTCATCTGAGTCGGATCTGGAGGAGGAGCTCCCCGCGGGACTTCATCAGTAGCGGAGTAGCGCCACGTCCCCCGAGTTGCAGAGACTCTCAGCATCTATCAGCATCCCTTGTGCTTGTATGTATTATTTTTCCGTGCTTGGGCACGCGTTTGTGTTGTATTTGGATGTCTTTGTATGTACATTGGCTCTCACAGGACATGTGATTATGTATGGAGTCTGTAGTGTGTTTTGATTACAGATTCAGTCTTTAGCTTCCGCATTTGGTGTATATATCATGTCAGCCCTGCTTTTGTTGTCTGTGTGTCATTCTGGTTGCTTGTGTATGATATATTATTGACCTCCTGTGTAGATTCTGATATTTTATATACACTTGCCGCTTCTCGGGGACGCCCGGGGCATGACAGACCCCTCAAGTATTCTGGGTTTACAACTAGGTTCCCTATCCGATTTACCAACAAGTCCTTGAAGGCTATTAGAAGGTATTCTAGATTCTCAACTAGATCCCTGGGCCCAATAACTTGACACGTAAACCAAAAAATCTAATTTCCCAAACTCCGAATCTCACCAAAATTCAACAAAAGTATCTTGAGACTATAAGGATCTCTAAAAAAATACAAAATAAATATTTCAATATCAAATTATAATTGTCATAATTATAAATTAAATTGGACCCATTTGGGCCCACCACCAAATCTGAAAAATGAAATAATTAAATTTCAATTTAAAATTTCTAATATATATTTAAAATAAATATATAAGGCTGAAAAATACAGAAACGTTACAATGCAATGGACATGCATGCCTGCTTTCCACGGCACCTAGCCGCAAGGATTTCACTTTGGAAATCGTATCACCTAGACACAGTCACCTAAACTTGGGTCCATTTTGGACCACACTCACCTACATTGAGCCACCTAGGTTGTGCCACCTAGGCGATATGATGTGTGTGGATGATCAAAACCACTTATTTTTTTCTAGCATAAATGTCTGCGACAGTTTTATAAATCTACGAAATGAAATATCAACCTATATGGCAATGACATGCTCATATGCCTTAAACACGATAGATTTCAATATCAGAAAATATTCATGATACCAACAGGTATACAAATATTATGGTTTAAAAATAAATAGAGACATCTACTTACCTCCAATTCAACGATTCGCAGACTAATCCAATAAATTCTACAGCAACCCAACAATTATCAGTTCTCTTCTTTGAGATCCTAATATGATTTCTCACTCCGCCACCAGAAGAAAGGATTGGAAGAAGAGAAGCTTTTAGGGTTTTGATAGGAAAAGAGAGAGAATAGATAAATATATACTCTTATATGTAGGAAACAACATAACTGACCTTATCACATTCATACCAATCACGTAATACACATTAAACCTTTCTGAAAATTGAAATTTTCTAAATTGAAATTGTTTCCAGGTCGACGACACCAAATAAACTCGTCCCAAAGTTAACAGCTCACCCTGGAGCCGTCACTTTTCCTCTATCTGACCTCTTAACACAGTTTGGCCCATAACTTAACCTATACACATCGGATTCGCAATCCGAAAGTTGCATTGAGAAGCTAACAGAATAAGGATTCCAATCATATCTTAATTTCTAAAATTGAAGAGTAATAAGTCTTTGAAAACCTTATAGGAACATGGACAAATGTACAAAACCAAACTCGAAAACATGAAACGACTAGGAAAACCATAGTCGTTACCACTGATGTTCCTGACTCACATGCCAACTCCTCTCATACTGATAATTGATGAGTCCAAGTTTTAAAACTCTATTGATAATTGCCCTCGCTGCCTCATTCGAACAATTATATTTGATATATCCAAAGGGATTTTATCAGCAAAAATGAAATTCAAAAACAGATATAAAACACCCCTTCATCAAGAGATGGAGGTAAGTAATTTCCATTTTAATTATTGTCATACAAGAAGCTCTCTCTTCAAGTTGAACATCGGAGTGTCTTTCACAAGAAAACATCATTCCTTGATAATAAGTGTTATATATGTGTCACTTTTTGGCCTGTTGGTAACCATTGGAGCATTTTAGCAGTTTTTGGAATTTTTGCATTTTTCGATCGGAACCGCAAAATTTTGGACTATTAGCTATCGTCCTGAGTTAGAGGACTTCGATTGAAAATCTAACTGCATATTATGTGTCCTGGTGCCATTTTAAGCCACTCATGAAAATTTCATCGAATTCCGGCAACGTTTCTGAAATTTCACAGTTCCGGGGCGTATCTGGGTTTTTAAGTCGCTCACTATATATATGTGGGATTTAATTTTTGAAATCACTATTCATCATCCCTACCAACCCTTTCCCTCTCTCCTCTCTCTCATTTTTCTCCCTTTTGAGGCCCTTAAACCCCTCAAACCCAAAAACCCAAAACCTAAGAAGTGTAGATCGGGTCCCGATCTACACCCCGGTGCCTTCAAATCCCATTTCCGACGAGTTTAGCCCTCCCATCCTCCCTCCTTTCTCCTCTGTTTTGGGCCGTTTCGAAGGCCGAGCAAGATCCGGGCGTTGGAGGGCTTTGGGGAAGCGTTTCAGTGCGCGGAGAGCACCCGGACACCCCTTCCTCACCCTTGGTAAGCTTTCTTTCCCTCTTTTTCATGCTTAGATGCTTGATAGGAGGGGGTTTTTGAGTTTGGGAGGTGGTCGGCGGCTGTGGGAGGCCGTCGGGGGTGGTTGGGGGCGGTCGGAGGCCGTCGGAGGCCATTGGGTGGTGGTGGAGGTGCTCGGGCAGTGGGGGTTCTGTTCCGGGCACAGGCAGCACCGGCAGCAGCACAGGCAGCGCGCAGGCTGGGCGGCGCGGGCGTGCGCGCGGGCGTGCGCGCGGGCGTGCGCTCAGGGGAGCTGGTGGCCAGCGAGCAGGCGTGCAGGGAGTGCGTGCTGGTCGTGCAGGGCGTGAGTGCTGGTCGCGCGGGTCTGTGTGCGAGGAGCTGGTCGCGCGGGTCTGTGTGCGAGGAGCTGGTCGTGCGGGTGCCGTGTGCGAGGAGCTGGTCGCGCGGGTCTGTGTGCGGGGAGATGTGCGAGCGGCGATACGCGCGGGTTGGCGGTGCTGGGCGTGCGGGTGCTGGGGGTGATGGCCAAGGGCAGTGCGTGCGGGAGGTCGTGCAGGGTGCGCGCGGGGGCACGGTGAGGCAGGGTGGCGTGCGCGGGGCGAGACGCTGCGCGCGGGGCGTGCGGGGTGCTCGCGGGCCGGCGCGAGGCGTGCGGGGTGTGCGTGGGCTGAGGCGCGGCGGTGCACCCGGGCGGTCGAGTGGCTGTGCGGGTGGTTGCCGGCCGTGCGGGTGGTTGCCGGAGTGCTCGGGCTAGCGTGCGTGCGGGTCGTATGCACGTTTGCCCGAGTTTTGGGTGTTTGGTTGTGGGTTTTGTGTATTTTAAGTCTTCTTGTTGTGTTTGTGGATTTATACTCACCAGTTAATACCTTGTCTTACAGATCTCGACGGACGGTCGCGCGTCGACCCGATTTCCGGTGAGTGGGACAACCCAACCCAGTTGGGAGGCGCTACATGTCTTGGAGCGTGTACCGTCCTCCCCTGGGGCACATAGTTGGTATTAACTGCTTTATTATAATCCATGTAAGCATGATGTGTGTGTGTAGAATGCATGCCACCCTAGACTTGTATGTTAGGGACTTGTACCCTTAGGTTTTGTGCATGAGCCGTGTATCATGTCACCCCGTTATCATGCTAGGAAAGCCCGACCTGTGCATGCGTCCTATTAGTTTGATTTATTTAATTAAATGCAAGCTTTAATATTGATAGCATGCTTTGGGAATACAAGGGGGCCTTGCGAGGTTAACATTGAGACCCGGGTTAGGGTACTCCGTGTTCCTCGTTTGGTTGTCGGATGTCCTACATCGGGACCTCAGGTTACCCTCCCAAGGTCTCTTTTCCCCATTTAAGTCTTATTTATTTCCCTGCATCCTGGTTATGCGCGCTGGTGGAATTCAGAGGAATTCAAGACATTAGAGTAGTAGAGTTGTGCTGTCAGCGGATCCGAGTGGATCATATGCGATGGATAGGCTGTTCTGTTCCCTCCGTTGGATCTGTGTAGAGACTACCCCGGCGTTGGAAAGGTTGTCCCGTGCAGGGGCTTCCATCAGTAGGCGCCTCCTGATTTGGTAGAAGGACTGCGCCGAACGTGGGAGTGGCCAAACGACCTACGGAGTGGGGAGAGACTATCGGTGGACCGAGGGTGACCAACAGCCTAGTCAGTCCCAAGAGCCTAGGTCACCTGTTGAGAGGTGAGGGTGAGGGTATGGTGGGCCGGCGATGCGACGACCCACAGGATTGTGTATGGATGATTATCAACCCATTAAGTCCCAACATCCTTGGTCACCTATTGAGGGTGAGGGTGAGGGTGAGGGTATGGTGGTTCGGCGATGTGACGAACCCCCGGATTTGTGTTGTTTATGCCGCTTTGGGGCTTGTGATTTGATTAAATATGGTTAATATGAACTGTATGCATGGGTTGTGCTATTCACTGAGCGTGTGGCTCACCCCTCGCATAAAATCTTTTTCAGTGATCACTGAGGAGGACTTGAAGGAGGAGCATCCTGAGCGACTACACCAGTAGCGGAGTAGCGCCACGTCCCACGAGTTTTGAGGCCATCAGCACCCTTCTCTTCGTTGTATGTATATATCTCTGTGCTTGGGCACCTAGTTGGATGTTGTATGGATTGTATTTGTGTATATATGGACATGTTGGCTCCCACAGGACATGTGATTATGTATCGAGTCTGTAGTATATTTTGATTACAGATTCAGTCTTTTTAGCTTCCGCATTTGGTGTATATATTATGTCAGCCCTGCTTTATCTGTGTTGTCATTTTAGTTGTTATGTGAGTATGTTATTGATTCATGTTTACTGATATCATATATACACTTGCCGCGTCACGGGGACGGCCGCCCTGGGGCGTGACAATAAGATGATCAACAATCGTACTAGATTGGCTCATAGTAGGGATGGCAATGGGACGGGTTTGGTGAAACCCAAACCCGCTAACAAAATTCCGTCCCAAACCCGTCCCAGCAAGCACGTAAAAAATCCAAACCCGCCCCGCCCCGTTCCATCCCATTTAGGTCGAGTCAGGTTGAACTAGAACGGGTTTGGAAAAAATATGAAAGCATATTTTAATATAATATTTAAAGGGAAATTTGCATGTATACCCCTATTAAATATAGTATTTTGCGTTATACCCCCATTAAAAAGCTAATTGCATCTATACCCCTGAAAAAATCTTTCGTGTTGCAACTGTGCCCCTGAAGTTAAGTTCCGTCGGATGAGAGTGGAATATACCGGGAATATTCCATTAACGGCGTTAAATGCAAAATGAATTGACCAAACTACCCTTTGGACCGTAGGGGCTTGAAAAATTGCATTTATACCCCTGTGTCTGTCTGAAATTTCATCTATGCCCCTGTGTTTGCCTGATGCTTATAAAACCTTTTTTTCTCATCTTCTTCAATAATTGATTGAAAACCTTATAATTATTCAAAAGACTAAGATAGATAGTGTTTATTTGGGTTTCACTAACAGATTTTATTTTCCATAATAGAAAATCTATCAACAAACACTATTTCAATCATATAACCATACCAGAAAATAATCACAAAATTCATTTTGAAATAAAAAAGCAATGACTAATTGCCCTTAAAAAATTATGAAGTGATAACTCCAGTTCCTTTCATTCTTTTTGAAACCAAAAGTTAGGTATTTCATTCTAAAGTGAAAAACAAAATAAAAAAAATTACTAAATTAATTTTTTTTTTGTTATGGTTGTTCATTTAAATTAAAAAATTATTACAAAAAATAACATAATACAAAACTTTAACTATTAGGATTTCTATTTATTTATTTGATCTTTTGTATAAATGACACAATAGTATTAAATATGAATTAAATGAAATAATCAAAATTACATGTTACAAAAAAAAAAACATAACGTGTTTAAAGACTTTTAATATCAAATTATATCTTCAATTGTATGTGAACATCATGTCAAGAGTGAGTTTTGCAACCTCCAGACCTATTGAAACTCTTTTTTCTCACCTTCTTCAACATAAAAACAAATATACTAGGATCTAGCTAAATTCTTCAGGTTGAAAACCTTACAATTATTCAAAAGACTAAGATAAATAGTGTTTATTTGGGTTTCATTGATAGATATTATTTTCCATAATAGAAAATATCAACAAACACTATTTCAATCATATAACCATTCTAGAAAGTAAGGCATAATCATCCTAACTATCACAGTGAAAAAAATATAAAAATATTGATTGACAAAATTTTCATGTCAGATGATCCTCAACATGTAGAATAAGCATCAATTAGCATAATACACCACATAGAGACAAAAAACACCGATTGATTGTAGGATGAACAAAAGTAAAAAATCACAAATTTTATTTCAATGTTGAGATTTCACGAACAAAAATCAAAAGACAATAGAATCTCTATTAGCATAATGAGAACCATATGGAACTCAACAATGATCCACTCCAAGCATAGAAGAACCAAGTAGAAATTTGATACTTTTTAGATAAACTGTTTAAACAATTGTCTTGATTTTAAAGTTGATATTACAAATATTTCAAGAAAAAAAATGGATCTATTCAGCTACTTATTTTTGCTGTTTAATAAACAAGATCACAATGATATGTGAAATGTATAAGCATTGAAAAATACAAGACATATGTTCTCTTATATGTTCTTATATGTTCCTTTTCCTGAGCTATTATCAATCTTCCAAAACCCTCCATACCTAAAAATTAGATCAACATGAGTGTCCTATTCTAACTGCAATACAAAACAACATAAATTATATGTTCAGCCTTGGTAACGGAGATGGACGGAGGGGCACAGTTGTAACACGAAAGAAGTTTCCAGGGGTATAGAGGCAATTAGTTTTCAATGGGGGTATAACACAAAATACCATATTTAACAGGGGTATAAATGCAAAATTCCATGGGGTAAAAGAGACATTTCGTGGGGTAGAGTTAGGTTCGTAACCATGGTTGGTTCAGCCTTGGTAACGGAGACAGACGGAGGGGCACAGTTGCAACACGAAAGAGTTTTTCAGGGGTATAGATGCAATTAGCTTTTTAAGGGGGGTACAACGCAAAATACCATATTTAACAGGGGTATAAATGAAAAAATCCCATATATAAAATATAAAATAAGAAATAAAAAAAATATAAGCATTCATCCACTAAAAAAAAGCAACATGACACAAGCTCCCTTCATATCTCTTTAAACATAAACTACATCTCAAATAAAATTGCTTTCAATCTACTAAAAAGAACAACATTGCAAGATTAGAAAGACAAAAAGTGAGAAGGACTTGTCCAAGTTCCTTCATCTATTACTTACTGTGGAGGTAAAAATCCTCACCGCGACACGTGTCACCTCGAGGGGTAATGCTTCACACCAGGACGAACGTGGGCTTACCGTGGGACCCACAAATCCGAGTTCCAATCCTTGGTCATGATAACTCTCCTACATGTGCTGACACGACTAGATCCAATGTCTAGCTGAGCGGTTGGGCACCCAAAGGCGAGTAGTCTAAGGCACGACCAAACATGAGATCTGGTCGGTCGACCTTACTCCTCGGAGGCGAGCAGTCTAAGGCACGACCAGACACGAGGTCTAGTCGGTCGACCTTACTCCTCGAAATTGAGTAGTCTATGTCACGCCCCAGGGCGGCCGTCCCCGGGACGCGGAAAGTGTATATATGATATCAGTAAACAGGAGTTCAATAATATACTCACACAACAGCTAAAATGACAACACAGATAAAAGCAGGGCTGACATGATATATACACCAAATGCGGAAGCTAAAAGACTGAATCTGTAATCAAAACATACTACAGACTCGATACATAATCATATGTCCTGTGAGAGCCAACATGTCCATATGCACACAAATATAATCCAAACTAGGTGCCCAAGCACAGAAATATATACATACAACAAAGAGAAGGATGCTGATGGCCTCAAAACTCGAGGGACGTGGCGCTACTCCGCTACTGGTGTAGTCGCTCGGGAAGCTCCTCCTTCAAGTCCTCCTCGATAATCACTGAAAAAGATTTTATGCGAGGGGTGAGCCACACGCTCAGTGAATAGCACAACCCATGCATACAGTTTATATTAACCACAATTTATAGCAAAAGCCTCAAAGTGGCATAATCAATCACAAGTCCGGTGGTTCGCTACATCGCCGAACCACCACACCCTCACCCTCACCCTCACCCCTCAATAGGTGACAAAGGGTATTGGGACTTAATGGGCTGATAATCATCCATACACAATCCTGTGGGTCGTCGCATCGCCGGCCCACCATACCCTCACCCCTCAATAGGTGACATAGGCTCTTGGGACTGACTAGGCTGTTGGTCACCCTTGGTTCACCGGTAGTCTCTCCCCACTCCGTAGGTCGTTTGGCCACCCCCACATTCAGCACCGTCCTTCTACCAAATCAGGAGGCGCCTACTGATGGGAGCCCCTGCACGGGACAACCTTTCTAACGCTGAGGTAGTCTCTACACGGATCCAACGAAGGGAACAGAACAGCCTATCCATCGCATATGATCCACTCGGATCCGCTGACAGCACATCTCTACAACTCTAATGTCTTGAATTCATTCAGAATTCCTCCAGCGCGCATAACCAAGATGCGGGGAAATAAATAAGACAAAAATGAGGAAAAGAGACCTTGGGAGGGCAACCTGAGGTCCCGATGTAGGACATCCCGCCAACCAAACAAGGAACACGGAGTACCCTAACCCGGGTCTCAATGTTAACCTCGCAAGGCCCCCTTATATTCCCCAAAGCATGCTAATCAATATCACAGTTTGTATTTAAATAAATAAATCAAACTAATAGGACGCATGCATAGGTCAGGGCTTTCCTAGCATGATAACGGGGTGACAGGATGCACGGCTCATGCACATATCCTAAGGGTGCAAGTCCCTAACATACAAGTCTAGGGTGGCATGCATTCTACACACAGATCATGCTTGCATGGATTATAATAAAAACAGTTAATACCAACTATGTGCCCCAGGGGAGGACGGTACACGCCCAAGTGCATGTAGCGCCTCCCAACTGGGTTGGGTTGTCCCACTCACCGGAAGTCGGGTCGTCGCGCGACCGTCCGTCGAGATCTGCAAGACAGGGTATCAACTGGTGAGTAAAAATCCACAAATACTCAAAATACACAATTAAATACCCAAAATCCCAAAATCAAACACCCAACACTCGGGCAACCACCCGCACGGCCACCCGCCACCGGGTGCACCGCCGCGGCTCAGCCCGCGCACCCAGGCGCACCGTCGGCCCCTGCCCGCGCGCCTGGACCCGCAGCCGCACCACCCGGGGCACCGCGCGCCCACTGCGCCCTGCCGCAGCAGCCCGCGCGCACCCCGCATTGGCCCGCGAGCACACTGCACGCCCCGCGCGCACAGCGCCTCGCCCCGCGCGCACCTCCCCCGCCTCGCCCCGCGCGCACTCCACGCGCACCTCCCCTGCCTCGCCCCGCGCGCACTCCGCGCGCACAGCTCTCCGCACCAGTCGCTCGACCAGCTCCTCGCACCAGCCGCTCGGCCAGCTCCTCGCACCAGCCGCTCGACCAGCACCTCGCACCAGCCGCTCGACAAGCACCCCCAGCACACCCGCGCACAGCGCCCAGCACGCGCGCCCTGCTGGCCTCCAGCTCCCCCCGAGCGCACGCCCGCGCGCACGCGCGCGCGCGCCCAGCCTACTGCGCTGCTTGCTGCCTGTGCTGCCTGCTGCCCGAGACCACCCATCCACCCTGCCCGAGCACCTCCACCACCAACCCTCGGCCTCCGACCACCTCCGACAGCCTCCCACAGCCGCCGACCACCCCCCAAACACAACCCCCCCCCCCCCCCAACATACATCTAAGCCAAAACGAAGAGGAAAAAGAGCTTACCAAGGGGGAAGAAGAGGTGTCCGGTTGCTCTCCGTGCACCGAAACGCTCCCCCAACGGTCTCTACCACCAAGACCTACTCCCACCTCCGATTTGGCTCGGATCTGAGGAGAAGAGAGGGCGGATGGAAGGGCTAGGTTGGCCGGAATCGGGATTTGAAAGCACCGGGGTGTAGATCGGGACCCGATCTACACTTTCTATGCTTTAGGTTTTTGGGTTTGAGGGCTCTAAGGGGCTCAAATGGAAGAAAAGGAGAGAGGGGAGAGAGAAAAAGCTTTTGGTAGGGATGATGAATAGTGGAATCCAAATTTTAGATCACCTTTATATAGCAAGTCACTTAAAAACCCAGATACGCCCCGGAACTACGAAATTTTGGAAACGTTACCGGAATTCGATGAAATTTTCATGAGTGGCTTAAAATGGCACCAGGACACATAATATGCAGTTAGATTTTCAATCGAAGTCCTCTAGCTCAGGACGATAGCTAACAGTCCAAAATTTTAGCGGTTCCGATTGAAAAACGAAAAAAACTCAAAAACTGCCAAAATGCTCCAATGGTTACCAGCAAGCCAAAAAGTGACACATATATAACAGTCTAAGGCACGACCAGACACGAGGTCTGGTCGGACGACCTTACTCCTCGAAATCGAGCAGTCTAAGGCACGACCAGACACGAGGTCTGGTCGGTCGACCTTACTCCTCGCAAACATGCTATGAATTGTACGGGCGAGCACGTCAAGAGACCCCGAGAAGGAAGAAGAAACGGTCAGAAGACCACTAACACTTGTAACTGCCGAGGTAGCATTTAAGGCCCATTACCAACAGAACGTGGGTAGTCAAGGACCAACGTGGAACATAAATACCAGGGGCGTTTCCTTGGAAAAAGGCCCACTAAGCACTTAGTGGCAAGGCGGTTACAAGGACATTAAAGGAACTACGTGTGACTTGATCCCCAAGGGGTACGTAGGCAGCCTATAAAGAGGTTACGTGCTCATCACTCTAAAGGCACAGTCAAAAAAAGGTGAAGATAGTTACCCATTGAGTCAAACCCAATCTTTGAGCTCTGTTTGGTGTCTTTCCTATTCAGTCGTGAAGAGAATCGAAGCATAGCTGCGAAATTCGTATTGCTTGAGTTTTTTTTCCCAGTAAACTTACAAATTTAACTGAAGGGGGAAAATATCCTCCTCACTTACTTATTAAAAGAATTCTTTGATCCAGTATTTTCATTTCCCTTTTTATCCTTTAATAATTTATTTAATTACTAATACTAATACCAATAGATTTATTTAAACTTTTAGAATTTTAAATTATTTAATGATACAGTCTTATCTAATAAGATTATGATTAGTAACAGATTTATTTAAATTTTAAAATTATTCAATGAAAATAATAGATTTATTTAAATTTAAAACTTTTAAATTTAGGCAATAATACAATTTTATCTAATAATAAAAATAATAATATTATTTAATGATACATTAATATATTTAAAAAAATTGATAAAATCTATTACTTATCATCTATTACTTACTTATTAAAAGAATTATGTGACCCAGATTTTCATTTCCCTTTTTATCCTTTAATCATTTATTTAATTACTAATAATAATACTAATAGATTTATTTAAACTTTTAAAATTTTAAATTATTTAATGATGCAGTCTTATCTAATAAGATTATGATTAGTAATAGATTTATTTAAATTTTAAAATTATTCAATGAAAATAAAAGATTTATTTAAATTTAAAACTTTTAAAATTATTCAATGATACAATTTTATCTAATAATAAAATTATAATATTATTTAATGATACATTAATATATTTAAACAAATTGATATAATCTATTACTGACTTATTAAAAGGATTATGTGACCCATTATTTTCATTTCCCTTTTTATTATTTAATGAATTATTTAATTACTCAAGAGTAATAGATTTATTTAAATTTAAAATTTCAAAGTTATTCAATGATACAATCTAATCTAATAAGATCTTTTGTATTCTTTAATCAATTTTTAAATTATTAATATTAATATATTTATTTAAATTTTAAAATTATTCAATGATACAATCTGATCTAATAAGGTTGTGATATGATAAAACAATAATTATTTATTTTTTGTTAGATGTGATCTAGCTTTTTCAGGTTTATTTTTACACCATAAATTTATTAAAAAATATTTTATTTAATTTTTAAAACTTATTCATATTTTTTATTTATTATTTGACTTTGTAAATAATAAAATCAATGTACATGTTATATTTCATACATTACATATTTTGTATTTTCTGGTCTTTCTTTTATTCGATTGTTTTCAATTTTTTAGTCACATATAATTTTTATTTTTTTTTTATTTTTTTGCTATTTATTTCCATTTATGCTTATCATCTTTTATTTTCAAATTTTTAACACCCTATTTATTGGGATTCTTATTTAATAAACTTTTTCTATTACTTACTTATTAAAAGAATTATGTGACCCAATATTTTTATTTCTCTTTTTATCCATTAATCAATTGTTTTATTATTATAGATTTAAAATTTGAAATTTATAATTATCTGTATCATATTACACCATAGATTTAGATAATTATCTTTAAAAAATTCACATATCTTTTGCATGGTTATCTTTCTATTTAAAATTCTACATCAGAAATTCTATATCAAATACATTATGAATAGTTATTTGTATCATTGGCCTGCAATAAAATTCTTCTGGAAGTTTTTTTATTAGGTAACACCACAATAATTTTTAATTTCCTTTGGATTTGTCTTTCCATAATTACATCCATCAAATTTTATTTTTAATTTCATGTTCATGATTGTTTGTTCTAATTAATTTTTCGTATATGTAGTTATTGTTTTCATTAGGTTTTTTTTTTTTTTTTGTTATCGAAGGGACCCTCCGTGGCTGACCTTACGGTCGAGCTGGGAAGGCTACCTCCGCCTGTTTGCCCCGGTCCCATAGAAAATTCTTTCAAATAATCGTCAACAAACAGGTGGGTAAGTCAGCACCATTGTTTTCATTAGTTGCTAATGTTAATCTTTATATTTTCTTTTCCGGATATGTTTTTCTAGAATTACATTAAATTCGATTTAACTATTGATTATAAATTTCATGTTCATGATTTGATATTATAAGGTTTAGTTTCATAGTATGTTGGATTAACTTATTTTGATTACATAAAGCATTAATATGTTCATTGATTTATTATTGTTAAATTTTTTACTATTTGTTTAATCTTTTATTTATAATGTGAACATTAAAATTCATGTTAGAATCATACATAATAATAATACATAATAATAATAATAATTTTATATAAAGGATTATAATTAAAGAACCGACTATTTTTTTTGTATGATAATTCCTATTTTATAGGAATTTTATATTTTCATTTTAAAAAAATGGCCCTATTTGTTATAATTTTTATCTACTCCAAATTTTGTAGGGATTTATTTTTACTTATTCATTTGTTATCATAATTAACATGTTTCGTTAAAAATAATGTAAATTTTTTCCAAATTTTTGTTTTCACTTTTGGTTTTATTTGTATTTTTTGTTATTTAATCCCTATTTTATAGAAAATTATTTGTCTATTAATAAAAGATAAGCTATAATAGTCTACTTTTTTTTATTCTAAAATCATTATAAATAAAATATATTCCATTTTTAAACTTTTTATGTGAAATCTCATAAAAAAGAATAATAGTAAAAAATAGCTTTTTGATATTTAACTTTTGATATATTATTTTTTCATACTTTAACATATCCGCCTTATTATTTTAATTTTAATTATATTTTTTTTATTCATTGATAATGTATCACAATTAATGCAAATAATTTATATTTTTCTGATTTTTTAAATTTTATTCATTTATTTTTCTTCGATTCATTTGTTATATTTTTTTTTATCAATCCCTATTTTAAAGGGATTTATTTAGTTTTCATTATCATAATTAACATCTCCAAATTATATCTATACTTTTTTCTGTTTTGGATTTTTGTATTTTTTTTATCTCATCTTGATTTTTTATAGATTTATTTTTTACTTGTAATTTTGAATTTTTTTTCTTTTTTCTCTCTTTTGGTTTTCTTTGTTATTTTTGTTATCGAATCCCAAATATATAGGGATTTATTCATCATAATAAAATATCTTAATTTTAACACAAAAATAAGTAAAATAAAATTTTTTATTTTTATTTCTTTTAAACAAAATAATCTAAAATTGAATATATGATGCATATAATAATCATTTTTTGAATTTGAAATACATGAGGATTAAAAATAACAAAAACAATTTGAAAATTCACTTTTTAATGAATTTTAAATTTCAAGTACATCATAAATAATTTAAAATTAAAATATAGGGATTATAAAATTAATTTCTTATTTTTTTTAAATTTAACATACATGATAGATAATTTAAAATTAAATATAATGCACAGAAAATCAGTTTTTACCATACATTTTAATACATATGAAAATTTTAAAAATTTCTTATTAGAGTAAAATATGATCAGGTTTTTAGTTCAAATCAATCAAATTTTGAATTTATATTTAAAAAAATTATGTTTTTTGAATATTTTTTAATATTTCAGGTCATATTTTTATTAGATTAAATAATTTTTTTCTTAGATTATCTATATGCTATTATATATATATATATATTCTTAGATTATCTATATCCTATTATATATGTGTGTGTGTGTGTATTACCTTATTGTAATTGTAATTTTTAATTTAATATTAAAATAAATAAATATATAGCAGATGGTATATATTTAATAAATTATAAAAAAAACAGTACTATAAAAATATACTACCTTATATATATATATATATATATATATATATATATATATATATATATATATATATATTATGTATCACTTTATTTTTTTTATTTTTTATATTGAATAAAATGGAGGAAAATTTTGATTTTTAAAATTCTAATTTTCATTATTGCCCCTACATAATGGAAGTATATTCATTTGTTTTTTATATTATTACCTTAAGTATCTCCTTCAATTTACTTTTATTTTCTTTTATTTTTTTGGGTTTTTCTCTCATTGAAATATCAATAATTGAAACATACATATATATTTGTGTTATAGTTTATATAAAATGGCCTTTTTATTCCGAATGGCTTTTACATGTTATTCAAAGTTGGGCTATTTATTTATTATTTTTTAATTGAGTGGTTTTGTTTTGATATTTTTTTAAAATTCTTTTTTCATGATGTAGGTTTTGAGGGTTGAGAAGGAATGTGGTTGAATTGACTTTTCGTTAAAATTGGATTTTTTTTATTTATGAGGATATGCTATTATGTTATGAGATGAGATTGTGAGAAAACACTTTTAATTAAAAAATTAAGATTAAAAAAAAAGAGTTGAGGATTAAAATAGAAATTCTTTTTCAAATATATGTCAATAACTTTGTTCATTTGTTTGAATTTTTGACCATTTGTTAGAATTATGATCTTAATTAATATAGAATTATAAATCAATATCAAAAGTTTACAAGAAATAATTTATAAATATAATTTATTTTATTTTGTTTGTTGAGAAAAATATCTCTCGACAATATCAATTTTTTTAAATAAATTCGCTCTTGACAGTAATAAATTTTATTAAAATATTCTAATTGTGTATGCTAATATATAATGTAGCTCATAGTATTAGATTTTATTAATTTAAAATTTATTAGAATATAAATATATAAATTATACCTCGTGCTTGAGCACGTGCAAGAAGCTATATCTCTTTAAAGAAGAGTACCAAAAGAAAGCATAGCATCTCCCTGTATTTTTTTAACAAATGAAAGATTCATTAATACTTAAAAAAATGAGCTAATTAACAAAAAAAATGTTGAATATAACAAATAAGTAAATAGATTAATAAAATGAAAATACATACATCAATAAGGGGTGGACCGATGGTTGGTGGTGAGTGGTAGGCCTATGGTTGGTGGTGAGTGGTGAGGGAATAAATCAATAAAGGGTGAAAAATGTGAAACGGTTGGTCTTGCTGTCTTGGGCTCTTGCCTGGTCAATAGGTAGGTTTAGGTTATTAATTACTCATTATTCATTTCTTTATTTTATTTTATTTTTTTTCCTTTTATGGAAAACCAAAGGTTGATTTGTTCATTATTATTCAATATTCAAATTCAAATTTAAAAAAAGTTTCATCACCCAAGTGATTAAGTGAATGCTTTTTTATTTTGGTTTTTGAGAATATCAAAAGACATTAACAAAATATGTAATTATTATATTAAATATATACGACAGGGGCTACTGCAAAGGCTTCCAAGATGGTACGGATGGGGAGCCCGAGCCTGGCCCAAAACGAGTTATACAAGTGCTCAGGCCCCAACTCCTTGAGTCCGATGCCAACCTCGACAAGGAGGATCTCCCGAATCCGGTCTCCCCCTCCCAGCAGAAGGAAATGACCGGTCAGGTAACCTGTCACGACCCCAGGGCGGCCGTCCCCGGGACGCGACAAGTGTATATATGATATCAGTAAAATAGGAGTTCAATCATATACTCATACAACAGCTATAAAGACAACACAGACTACAAAGCAGGGCTGACATGATATATACACCAAAAGCGGAAGCTAAAAGACAGAGTCTGTAATCCAAAAACATACTACAGACTCGATACATAATCGCACGTCCTGTGAGAGCCAATATACATAATACATCCAAATAATACACAACTGGGTGCCCAAGCACAGAAATATATACATACAATAACAAGGAAGGATGCTAATGGCCTCAGAAACTCGCGGGACGTAGCGCTACTCCGCTACTGGTGCAGTCGCTCAGGGAGCTCCTCCTTCAAGTCCTCCTCAGTAATCACTGGAAAAATATTATGCGAGGGGTGAGCCACACGCTCAGTGAACAGCACAACCCATGCATCACAGTATATATTAACCACAATTAATCAACAACTAGCCTCAAAGTGGCATAACAACATAAATCCAGTGGTTCGTACATCGACAAACCACCACACCCTCACCCTCACCCCTCAATAGGTGACATAGGATATTGGGACTTATAATCATCCATACACATCCATACACATCCATACACCCTCACCCTCACCCCTCAATAGGTGACATAGGATATTGGGACTGACTAGGCTGTTAATCACCCTTGGTCCACCGATAGCCTCTCCTCCACACCGTAGCTTACCTGGTCTACTCCCACATTCAGCACAGTCCAAGTCCAAGATCAGGAGGTGCCTACTGATGGGAGCCCTCTGTCAGGATAGCCCGCTATTGCCTGGTCTACTCCCACATTCAGCACAGTCCGAGTCCAAGATCAGGAGGTGCCTACTGATGGGAGCCCTCTGTCAGGATAGTCTGTCTATGCTGAGGAGTCCCTACACGGATCCAACGAAGGGGGGGAGAAACAGCCTACCCACACGCATATGATCCACTCGGATCCGCTGACAACACATCTCTACAACTCTAATGTCTTGAATTCATCAGAATTCCTCCAGGGCGCATAACCAAGATGCGGGGAACATGCATTAATATAGACGGGAAAAGAAACCTTGAGAGGGCACCATGAGGTCCTGATATAGGACGTCCCGACAACCAAACAAGGAACACGGAGCACCCTAGCCCGGGTCTCAATGTTGACCTCGCAAGGCCCCTTAATATTCCCTAAGGCATGCAATAATATTACCAGTGGCATTTAGTTTAACAAATTAAACTAATAGGAGCATACAAAGGCCGAGGCTTTCCTAGCATGATAACAAGGTGACAAGATGCATGGCTCTTACACAACCTAAGGGTGCAAGTCCCTAACATACTCAGTCTAGGGTAGCATGCATACTACATATCAATCATGCTGCATGGATTACATATTAAACAGGTTAATATTAATCTATGGTGCCCCAGGGGAGGACGGTATACGCCCAAGTGCATATAGCGCCTCCCAACTGGGTTGGATTGTCCCACTCACCGGAAGTCGGGTCGTCGCGTGACCGTCCGTCAAGATCTGCAAGACAGGGTATCAACTGGTGAGTAAAATCCACAAACACATCAAAAATACACTAAAAATACCCAACACTCGGGCAAACGTACATACGACCCGTATGCACGCTAGCCCGAGCACCCCGACTCACTCCCGCACCCCCGGCAACCACCCGCACGGCCACCCGCCCCCGGATGCACCGCCGCGCCATAGCCCGCGCACCCAGGCACCCTGCCGAGCCCCTGCATGCACGCCAGGACACGCCGCCGAGCTCCCCGGGTGCACCGCGCGCAGCCCGCGCGCACACCGCACGCCCCGCGCCCAGCGCCTCGCTCCGCGCGCACTCCGCGCGCACCACCAGCCTCGCCCCGCACGCACCCCGTGCGCACCATCCGCTCGCATCATCCGCTCGACCAGCCCCCCCCGCTCCGGGCACCCGCGCGCACTGCGCCCCAGCGCAGCGCCCTCGCACGCGTGCCCTGCACATCCGGCACGCCCAGCACGCCCACGCCCAGCACCCGGGACCCTCACCCAGCGCCCACGCGCACGCTCGGCAACACGCGCCCAGCGCGCCTGCCAGCCTCCGCGCCGCTTTCCCGCGCTGCCTGCCTACGCGCATCGCCGAGTGGCCCGAGCACCGCTCGCCTGCTGCCCGAGCACAGCCTGCCAGCTGCCAGCCTACCCAGCACGCCCAGCACCCCCTGCACCACCCGAGCGCACGCCCGCACGCACGCCTGCGCGCACGCGCTCGCGCGTCCAGCCACCTGATACGCTGCCTGCTACGCCCGCTGCCATCCTACCCGGGACAGCCTACCACCCTGCCTGAGCAACCCAACCTCCTCTCTCCGGCCACCAATGGCCTCCAACCGCCTCCCAACCACCACCTACAGCCACCCACAGCCGCCGACCACCACCCCACCTCAAAACCACCCTCCTAACAAGCATCTAAACCAAAAAAGAAGGAAAAAGAGCTTACCAAGGGAAGGAAGGGAAGTTCGGTTGCTCTCCGTGAACCGAAATGCCTCTCCAAGGGTCTCCACCACCAAGACCCCTTCCCACCTCCGAAAGGGCTCAAATCTGAGGAGAAGAGAGGGTGGGAGAGAGGGCAAGACACGCCGGAATTCGTATCCGAAAGCACCGGGGTGTAGATCGGGACCGGATCTATCCTTTCTATGTTTTGGGTTTTAAGCTTTGAGAACCCTAGGTGGCTCAAAACTAAGAAAAGGAGAGAGGGGGAGAGAGAAAGTGAGTTTGAGAAGATGATGAATAGTGCTAGGCAACATTTGCTACCCACTTAAATAAGTCAAACCAACATTAATTAGGGTTTAAGCTAGGTTTAAGTGAGGATTAAAGGCTTTAAGTGGGTTTTGACTTGGGTCAACCCAACCACACAAAAAGACAAAAAGGGTTGACCAAGTCATGGGCCCACTTTGACCGAGTCAACTCTCCCAATGACTTCTCGATCGGTCAAAACCTGGATACGCCCCGAAACTGCAAAATTTCAGAAACGTTACCGAAATTCGATGAAATTTTCATGAGTGGCTTAGAATGGCACCAGGACACATAATATGCAGTTAGATTTTCAATCGGAGTCCTCTAACTCAGGACGATAGCTAACAGTCCAAAATTTTGTGGTTCCGATCGAAAAACGAAAAGAACTCAAAAACTGCCAAAATGCTCCAATGGTTACCAGCAGGCAAAAAGTGACACATATATAACATAACCAGTTTCCTCGACTGTACCTTATCGGATATAATTGATGTTGATGAATTTCCTTCCCCTGGTCGGCCGGATAACTCTTCTGCCATGAAGTCGGTGCTTGCGAATGTTGCAGGGGTGAAGAATGAACCCGCCGAGAACGCTACAGAAGCAGAGGCTCGCCCCCCTGTTGCTGAAGCATCCGAGTTCGTAGTCCACATGAATGAAGACTTAATTGGTGACACTAGCAAGCGGAGTCAGCAACCAGGACGATATCGAAGATGACTCCGTTGTCCTGATTCACCGAACTTCTTCGATGTGTAATGCGGGGAGGATCTAGACCGACATTGTGAGAGCTTTTTGAGAGTTTTTTTTTTATTTTATGGCATGAGTGCCACTTTATTGTATGGTGATTTTGTGTGAACAATTTACTTTGCTTTTAGCTTGTGGTTTAATTTTTGGTATTGTTGCCTTGTCTTTTTTGCATGATCTTTCCCTCTTTTCATATTGTCTTGTGATGCTGACATGATTTATTAGCAGGGAGAAGTTAATGGCTTGAGGACGGCATTTGTTATCCTTCCTGGTACGCTTCTCAGATCTATGTTCTTATTTCTTGTTTAGAAGTCATAGATTACACCGGTCTTCTTTGTTATTTGTGCTTTACGCCATTCTTTGAACGCATGCAGCGCGGGTGTCCCGACTTCATTTTTCCGTTTAGGTTAATGCGCGGCCTCTCGGTCAGAGTAGAGTTGAGTGCTACTTGATTAGATGAACAGAGCAGAGCTCCTAGCACTTCTTCCCATGGTCAGGATAGAGTGTTGTTCATTTGCTGCAGGCGGAGCATGGCTCCTCGCAACCTCACTCATTCCCTGACCTACCGAGTACGACTTAGTTTTGCCATTTTGGCTAATTTTTACATTTGATGTCACCTCTTGAATGCGTGTGTTGCGGGTGATCTACCTTCGTTTTGCCCCATCCCTACCATCGGACTTCTTCTCGATCCAGCCCAAGTGCCCTTGCACTCTCTCAAGAATTTGGATTTCAAAATCCAATTCCATCTCCTTCTTCTTCTGCTCAGCCTCAGAAATGACACGAGCCTTTTCAGCTCGTTCTTTCTCCAAGGCCTTGGAGATTTCCGTAAAATCTTTTTTAAATTTTTTGACTGCCCGGAAGTGTTCCTTGTGGGCAGCTTTCAGATCGACCTCGGCCTTCTCCTGAGCTACGCCTTCCTCATCACGCTCGCGGTGCGCCTTCACGGCGTCACTGATAACCTAGTCGAATTTACAGCCTGCCATGCTCGAGTAAACGTTGAGCTGCACCATAATAAGGAAACCATGAGAATTGCAAAAGATAAATAAGTATATAATCTTTCGGAATATGAGCCATAACGACATAGGTGTATCTGGTAGGCCATACTGTGCAGGAATAACCCTGCCTCAGAAGCAGATATCTCATCTACAAGAGCCATGTCCTTCTTGAGGATGACATAGTGCATTAGGCCAACGGCCACATCGCGGTCCTTCAGACCAGAGTCAGAAATCCGGACAAGGCGCATCTTGGTCTTGGGGGCTAGTGCAAACACCTGAACCTCTGAGTTCAAAGGAGCGATTGGTGGGGGTGGTGACTGAAAGGCGGGAACGACCTCTTTGCCCTTACTCAAGGGGGTGCTGAGGGCAGGTGGCAACGACTTAGGAGTTGAGGACGGTTGACCGACCACGATCTGCTTGCTTTTCTTGGTCGGGGTACTTGCGGACTGCCTTGTCGGTGAGTATTTTCACTTTTCTTGACCGGGGAGCTTTTCAATATTCCCCAATCGCCTGTCAATATCAGCCTGGAGCGCAGCAAGTCTGGTCCTCTTCTCCCTCTCACTGGAGCTCAAGGCTGATCTCTCAACTGGGCCAGAGCCTGACTTAACCCACCCCGGTCTGAGGACTGTTCTTGGATCCCCTGTGGAGTCTTGAACCGTGCCGGGCACCACTGGAAGAGCTCTCAGTTGCCATCAGATCGCCAAAACCCAACTGGAAAAGTAGTTCTAGATCCTCTTCAGAATGCTCTTCTGCCGCTGAAAGTTAGCCTGCCTGTGCAGCTAAAGGACCGGACTCGTCAAAGGGAGGAGAAGGTGGAGCCGCAAAAATGCCTCCCAAGCAGGGCTTTAGTCGGCAAGTGCTGCTAGGGTTGGGCTTATCCCAGCCAAGGATCTTGTAGAAGGTTCTGTTGTTCATCTTCGAAGAGACTGTTATGTGTTCCCACTTCACCGAGTCCTTGGATGGACGAGAGTTTGCTGCGAAAGCTGAACCAAAACAGAAAAGGAGTTGCAAGTCAAAAACAGGCAACAACAAACACGAATGAGTGAGATTAAAATCACATATGCACAGACTAAGTAGTGTTGTCCGACCTATTTGGGACATCAGAATGAATCGAGGAACCCTCCATATGTCCTCGGGACCATCGCCAAACTCCTAGTCACCGGATAGAACAATCAATTTGCTATCAGCCCAATTTTTATCAGAATCCGACAGTTCATCTATGATTTTCTCTTTAGAACTCCTGGCTCAAAAATGATAACCTCTGTCAGACTTCCTGAGCTCGTACGTGTACATTATCTCAGGGACGCCTAAATCTAGGTTAAATTCGATATTTAATGCTACATAACACATCAAGACCCTAAAGAAATTGGGGTTGCATTGTATTGGGTGGAGTTCAAAGGTTGACAAGAACTTCCTCACTAGCAAAGGAAACGGCAGAGTCAGGGCACCCTTGGCTATATGAGAAGGGTATATATACCAACACGAATGGTCAAGACTACTTGTGGGGAAGGGAAAACTATTAAATTCGGACCATGACATGACCACCGACTATGGAATATCAAACATGCTCCTAAGGCCAGACATGGACTTAGTGATGGACATCCTCATTGTGACAGAACAAACGAAAAATGAGCAAAAGGAGGAAACAAAGATTGAAAGTTTTTTGCAAAACAAAAATTGTTTCCTCTTGATAGATGAAAAAGGGCCACAATGGAAGTGCAAATCGATTTAAAAATTCAGGGATAGGGAAGAGAGCAATATCTCGTTCGAAGAAGGAAGGCTTGATTATCTCCCCATCAAACCATTGAACCCCTATTTAAAAGACGCCAGCAGCGCGGAAGAGACGGCGCGTCTTTTTGACTGACCAAGTTGGCATTTCTAGAAGAAGAAACGGCCACCCTAATCATAAGAGCCAATTTCTAACTCCTTAAATATCCCGCCTATGTGCCACGTGTAAAGTTTTCCGCAGACCCCTGATGGAAAAAGATTTGCAAAATCGCGTGTTCAGAATCTTTATGATTACATGGTTGAATCAAACTGCCAAGCAGGAAAATCAACGGTTACAAAACAAAGCCTAACCTGGGAAGCCAGACTTGAAAAGTCAGTCCTGTAATGCCCGACCTAAAGGGCCAGACCTACAAAGTCTGACCTAAAAAATAAAAATGGGCAAACAGTGGCTTGAAAAGGTAATCGCATACAGCAAAATAAGCATACACACATACATGCATGAATAATTTTCAGCATCGAATCAAACCATCATAAGCATTTATCATGCAATTATATAAGATAAGCAGAGATATTCATCACATAAGAAAAATTGTATAGTGTTTGGGTAGCAACAGGAAAGGCAAAACACAGGACGCAGCCCTGATAAACAGTGCATAAATAAACGATTGTTCAGATAAAAGAAAAGACATGGCAAAGCCCACAAAACACCATTTCAACGCCAAGACGGGGAGCGAAGGGAGCGGGCTGAGCAGAGGTACTTGGGACTGCCCCAGCATATCGACCATTCCACCTCTCGAATAGATAAGCGCTGTATATATTTTCTAATTGGTCTGACGAAAGGAAAGGGCTCCCCACTACGCCCAGCAAGATAGCCGTCATAAAAACAAGAACAGAAATCTCCGGGTCTCTCTTCTTCTTCCTCTTCCTTGATCCGAAGTCTCAACTCCTCGACCTTTTCATGGATAGTGAGGATGCGATCCCAAGCTGCGCTGCTAGCACTGCTAGGAATGACAGGGGGCACCACGAATGGGATATCGCACTTGGGCGTATACCGACCTCTCCTGGGGCACCGTGGATGTATATTAACCTGAAATAATATGTAATCCATGCTTGTATGATTAAATTGTAGAATGCATGCTACCCTAGACTTTGCATGTTAGGGACTTGCACCCTTAGGATATGTATATGAGCCATGCACCATGTCTCCTGTTTCATGTTAGGAAACCTCGACCTGTGTATGCGTCCTACTAGTTTATTTATTCAATTAAATGCTAGTGTATGTTAAATCGCATGCCTTAGGTAATATTATCTGGAGGAGCCTTGCGAGGACAGCGGTGAGACCCGTGTTAGGGTACTCCGTGTTCCTTGTTTGGTTGTCGGGATGTCCTGTATCGGGACCTCATGCTGCTCTCCCAAGGTTTCTAGTCCCAATAATATTATATGTAATGTTGTATGTTTGGTATAATTATTAGCATGGGTAGTGAATATTATAGGGGAGGGGCCTTGCGAGGACAGCGGTGAGACCCGTGTTAGGGTACTCCGTGTTCCTTGTTTGGTTGTCGGGGTATCCTGTATCGGGAACTCACGCCGCCCTCCCGAGTTTCTTTCCCCCAATGATATTCCAACATTGCTTTTGATTGTACTCATTTCCCCGCATCTTGGATATGCGCCCTGGAGGAACTCTGAAGAGTTCATGACATTTGAGTGGTAGAGATGTATTGTCGGCGGATCCGAGTGGATCATATGCGTATGGATAGGCTGTTCTGTTCCCTGCGTTGGATCCGGTAGAGGCTACCCCCAGCGTTAGAAAGGCCGTCCTTCGGAGGACCCACATCAGTAGGCGCCTCCCGATTTTTGTGACGGACTGTGCTGAAGTTGTGGGTGGAGACCAAGCGGCCTACGGAGTGGAGGGAGAGACTATCGGTGGACCAAGGGTGACCAACAGCCTAGTCAGTCCCAAAATCCTATGTCACCCGTGGTAGGGTGAGGGTGAGGGTGTAGTGGGTTGGCGATGAGCGACCTACTGGATTTGTGAATAGATGATTATCAGTCCCAATAGCCTATGTCACCCATTGATGGGCGAGGGTGAGGGTGTGGTGGTTCGGCGAAGTACGAACCACTGGATTATGTTGTTATGTCTTGGAGATTGGATAAATAATGGAATTGTGGTAAATATAGTCTGTGATGCATGGGTTGTGCTGTTCACTGAGCGTGTGGCTCACCCCTCGCATATGTTTTTCCCCAGTGGTCACTGAGCCTGAGCTAGAGCCGGAGCAGCAGTTGGAGCTTTCCGAGGGATTCCTTCAGTAGCGGAGCAGCGCTACGTCCGCGAGTGCCAGAGGCTATCAGCATCCCTTTTCTTGGCTGTATGTATTTTATTTCCGTGCTTGGCACGCGTCTGTATATATTCAGTTGTTTCTATGTATATTGGCTCTCACAGGACGTATGATTGTGTATCGAGTCTGTAGTATGTTTTATTTACAGACTCAGTTTTTAGCTTCCGCTACATCGTGTATATATTATGTCAGCCTTGTTTGATCTGTGTTGTCATTTTTATATGTGGTTTAGGGTATATGTGTTTGACCTCATGTGTAGGCTTCTGATATGATATATACACCTGCCGCGTCCCGGGCACAGCAGCCCTGGGGCGTGACAAGGAGAGACTACCGGTGGACTACGGGGTGACCAACAGCCTAGTCAGTCCCAAAATCCTATGTCACCCGTGGTAGGGTGAGGGTGAGGGTGTAGTGGGTTGGCGATGAGCGACCCACCGGATTGTGGTTGGATGATTTATCAGTCCCAATAGCCTATGTCACCCATTGATGGGTGAGGGTGAGGGTGTGGTGGTTCGGCGATGTACGAACCACTGGATTATGTTGTTATGTCACTTAGAGGATGGATAAATAATGGAATTGTGGTAAATATTGTCTGTGATGCATGGGTTGTGCTGTTCACTGAGCGTGTGGCTCACCCCTCGCATATGTTTTTCCCCAGTGGTCACTGAGCCTGAGCTAGAGCCGGAGCAGCAGTTGGAGCTTTCCGAGGGATTCCTTCAGTAGCGGAGCAGCGCCACGTTCCGCGAGTGCCAGAGGTTATCAGCATCCCTTCTTGACTGTATGTATTTGATTTCCGTGCTTGGCACGTGTTTGTACATGTTCAGTTGTATTTGTGTATATTGGCTCTCACAGGACAAATGATTGAGTATCGAGTCTGTAGAATGTTTATTTACAGATTTCAGTCTTTTGCTTCCGCATTTGGTGTATATATCATGTCAGCCCCTTTGTTGCATGTGTGTCATTCCAGTTGTTTATGTATGATATATTATTGACCTCCTGTGTAGATTCTGATATTATATATACACTTGCCACGTCCCGGGGACGGCCGCCCTGGGGCGTGACAAAAAGTTGGTATCAGAGCCTGGTCCTGTCAGAGCCAATAGTCTTCTCTTCGTAGAGATGAGTCCTAGGATTTCTATATGAGTATTCTGATCCTAGTGTCTGGTTTTCTTAGGGTGCTGATATGCCTCCTCGCAGAGGACGGCGCGGACGAGGTCCCTCTCGGTCTTTGGAGGTTTCCGGACCTACCAGAGACGAGGATGCTACCGGAGAGCCCTTGACGCAGGAGCCTCCTGCTTGGGAGCGTGCTTTCGCTCGGTTGGCTGATTTGGTGGAGACACAGACGCGGATGTTGGCAGAGCAGGCTAGATAGATTCAGGAGCTGAGGGCCACTCGCGAGGCAGTTCCGCAGGTCCCCATGGTGGCAGATCCGCCTGTGGTACCCGATGTACCCCCAGTTCCAGTGGCGATTCCGGCGGTAGGAGTTCAGGGTCCCCTGCAGAGGGAGGAGGAGCTAGAGGCGGCAGCGCGAGTTCAGCAGAGCGGCCTCAACGCCTTTCTGAAACTCCACCCTCCCGAGTTCCATGGGCAGACGGCAGATCCTCTTGCGCCAGAGCGTTGGTTGAGGGAGGTGGATACGATCTTCGCGGCCATGCTTTGCACTGATCGTCAGCGAGTCCCCCTGGCCACCTTTATGCTGAAGGGTAACGCCGCCGACTGGTGGGCTACCCGAGTGGTGGACATCCCAGAGGGAGTGGAGCAGCTTTCTTGGGCGGGTTTCTGGAGGCATTTTCTAGACGAGTATTTCCCGTTCTCAACGCGCCAGATCGTGATGCGGGAGTTCGAGCAGTTGACGCAGGGCTCCATGTCGGTTGCTGACTACTCTACGCACTTCACGAGGCTCTCCAGATTTGCTCCGGCCTTGGTGATGGACGAGGACACGCGGTGCCGTCGATTCGAGCTCGGTCTCAGCAGCGCTATCTGGGTGCACGTCACCGCCCAGGCATTCTCGAGGTTCTCGGACTTGGTGTCTCGAGCGAAGACGGTCGAGCGAGATCTCGGGATCATCGTGGGGTTTCCAACCCCTTCCGCAGATCAGGGTCCTTCCGGGAGTCGGGACCAGGGGCAGCGCAAGAGGAAGAGGCCCCGCTTCGATCAGTCAGCGGCTGCCTCTCCTCCAGCAGATGCGGTGCCAGGGTGGGATCCAGCACCCATTGCGGCAGTGCCCATCCAGTCCATGCAGCCGGAGAGGCGACGCTGCTTCCATTGTCAGCGCATCGGGCATATCAGATACCATTGCCCTGATGCTGGCCGACCCCTAGTGCCACCTCAGCAGCCGCAGTTCTTACAGCAGCAGCTTCCGCGCCAGCAGCCAGTGCAGCCGGTGAGGCGTGCTCCTGTTCCTCAGCCGCGGTTGGTCCAGGGCAGAGTTGCAGCGCTTACGGTCGAGGAGGTGCAGCCTTCGGGTATCATGGTTCGAGGTATTATCTTGTGTTCCCAGCTCTCTAGTATAAGGATAGGTGTGTGTGTAGTTGGTGGTTATTATGCAAGTGTGTGGGGTATCTGGATGAGTGTATATCAAGAGTGATTGATTGGGTTAAGGAAGCCGGGTTTTAACTGTCCTGGCAGTGAATTCCCATCAGTAGGTACCACCGATGCAGTCGGAGGGGTACTCATCGTGGGAGTATGCTAGGTAGGGGCTACCCGGTAAGAGATTATTGAATGGTGCCGCGAGCGTGGAATTGCTCTCCCCTTCGTCGGATCCGCGTAGTACAGCCCCGGCGTTAGACAGGCTCCCGGTCAGAGGACCAGGCGAGCTACGGAGCGGGGAGAGGCTACCGGTGGACCAGGGGTAGAGAGCAGTCTAAGTCTCTCCCAAAGTCCCAAAATGTCTCCTTTCGGGAGTGAGGGTGTGGATGAGGCGAAGACAGGTCGCTCGTGACCCAAGTTCTGTTGGACCATTCCCAATGATGTTGGGTCCGGTCTTGTTGTTGATGTTGAAGGACATCATTGAGCTATCATCTAGATGTAGGTGATCCGGAGGAGTTAGTAGTGTTCTTTAAAATGATGTCTTCTTCTAGTGTTCCTTTCTGGATTAAGGGGCCTTGTGAGGTCGGCGTTGAAACCCGGGCTAGGGTACTTCGTGTTCCTTGTTTGGTTGTCGGGGTATCCTATATCGGGATTTCATGGTGCCCTCCCGAGGTTTCTTTTCCCAGGCAAGGTATGCCATAGAAGCATCAGATAGATGAGAGATCAAGTGTGAGTTTTGGTTAGAGGTTAAGGCCTTTTGGGCCGATTGTTTTCTGGTAAAGGCATATCTGTGGACCCGGGTAAGACGCTTGCTATGTCGAATTGGCGTAGGCCGTCGAACCCCGCAGGGATTCGGAGCTTTCCGAGTTTGGCGGGTTATTGCAGGAAGCTTGACGAGGGTCTCTCGAAGATAGCTGTTCCTCTTAACCGCCTTACTCGAAAGGATGTCCGGTTCGAGTGGTCCCCGTCTTGCGAAGAGAGCTCCCCGGAGTTTTATCGGAGGCTCACCTCAGCGCCAATTCTTACCTCTCCGTCTTGGAGTGGTGGGTTCGCAGTTGGGTAAAGGTGTGTCCACGATCCTGCTCACGTCATCCCGTTCGAGCCGCTCGTCTCTGAGCCGGACAGTCATTCGTGGAGCAGTCGATTGAGATCATGGACCGCCGCGTGAGGAGGCTCTGCACCAAGACCGTCCAGTTGGTCGAGGTGCGATGGCAGCACCGTTTCGGTGTCGAGGACACTTGGGAGCTCAAGGATGCCAGGTGTGACGCGTATCCACATCTTTTCCTCTCCTAAATGTTTTTGCATATTTTGGGGACAAAATTTCCTAAGGGGGGAAGAATGTTATATGTGTCACTTTTAACCTGCTGGTAACCGTTGGAGCGTTCTAGCAGTTTTCGTTTTTTTCGGTTTTCGATCGGTACCGCTAATTTTTGGACTGTTAGCTATCGTCCTGAGCTAGAGGACTCCGATTGGAAATCTAACTGCATATTTGGTGTCCTGGTGCCATTTTAGGCCTCTCACGAAAATTTCGTCGAATTCCGGTAACGTTTCTGAAATTTCACAGTTTCGGGGCGTATCCGGGTATTTTAAGTCGCTCACTATATATAGGTGGGATCTAATTTCGAAATCACTATTCATCATCCCTACCAAATGAGTTTTTCTCTCTCTCCTCTCTCTTTTTCTCCCATTTGAAGCCCTTAGACCCCTCAAAGCTTAAAACCTAAAGCATAGGAAGTGTAGATCGGGTCCCGATCTACACCCCGGTGGTTTCAAATTCCCATTCCGGCGAGTTTTGCCCCTCCGTCCCCCCTCTCTTCTCCTCTGTTTTGGCCCATTTCGGAGGTGGGAGTAGATCCGGGCGTTGGAAGCCCTTTGGGAGAGGTTTCGGTGCGCGGAGAGCATCCGGACTTCCCTTCTTCCCCTCGGTAAGCCACTTTTCCTCTCTTTTCTTGCATAGATGTATGCTAGGAGGGTGGATTTGAGGTTGGGTGGTGGTCAGCGGTGGTGGGTGGCCGTCGGAGGGCTGTGGGAGGTGGTCATAGTCCTTGGGGTGGTCGGAGGTGGGTGGTAGAGGAGCTCGGGCTGGCAGGCTGGCAGTCCCGGGCAGCAGGCAGCAGCACAGGCAGCTCAGGCGCAGCAGCTAGCAGGGGCGCGCGCGCGTGCGCGCAGGAGTGCGCGCGGGCGTGCGCACGGGTGGCGCTGGGCGCTGGGCGCTGGCGGGTGCAGTCGGGCGTGCAGTCGCGCGCGGGTGCGCGCGGAGTGGTCGCGCGGGTGCTGGCGCGAGCGGGGGTGTGCGCAGGAGTGCGCGCGAATGCGCGCGGTCGCGCGCGGGCGTGCGCGCGATCGTGCGCGCGCGCGGGCAGGGCACCTGGGCACTGTGCCTGGGTGCTGGGCAGGGCGCCTGGGCATGCGCCTGGGCGCGGTGCTGGGGACCAGTGCACGCGGTGCTGGGGCGTGCGTGCAGTGCGCACGGGGGCTCGCTGGGCTGGACGCGCGGTGCGCGCGGGGCGGGTGGCCGTGCGTGCGGTTGCCCGGTGGGTTCGGGAGTGAGTCGGGATGCTCGGATACGCGTGCGTACGGGTCGTATGTACGCTTGTCCGAGTGTTGGGTATTTTTAGAGTATTTTTAATGTATTTTGGAGTATTTATGTAGTTTACTCACCGTATAAATGCCTGTCTTGCAGATCTTGACGGACGGTCGCGCGACGACCCGAACTTCGGTGAGTGGGACAATCCAACCCAGTAGAGAGGCGTCATACGCATTTGGGCGTATACCGACCTCTCCTGGGGCACCATGGATGTATATTAACCGGCAATAATATGTAATCCATGCTTGCTTGATTTAAATGTAGAATGCATGCTACCCTAGTCTTTGTATGTTAGGGACTTGCACCCATAGGATAGGTGTAAGAGCCATGCACCATGCCCCCTATTTTCATGCTAGGAAACCTCGGCCTATGCATGCGTCCTACTAGTTTATTTATTAAATTAAATGCTAGTGTATGTTAAATCGCATGCCTTAGATAATATTATAGGGAGGAGCCTTGCGAGGTCAACATTGAGACCCGTGTTAGGTACTCCGTGTTCCTTGTTTGGTTGTCGGGATGTCCTATATCGGGACCTCATGCTGCCCTCCCAAGGTTTCTAGTCCCATTAATATTATAAGTAATGTTATATAACTGGTATGATTATTAGCATATTTAGTGAATATTATAGGGGAGGGGCCTTGCGAGGACAGCGGTGAGACCCGGGTTAGGGTACTCCGTGTTCCTTGTTTGGTTGTCGGGGTATCCTATATCGGGAACTCACACCGCCCTCCCGAGTTCTTTCCCCCAATGATATTACAACCTTGCTTTTATTGTACGTGTTCCCCGCATCTTGGTTATGCGCCCTGGAGGAACTCTGAAGAGTTCATGGCATTAGAGTTGTAGAGATGTGTTGTCGGCGGATCCGAGTGGATCATATGCGTATGGATAGGCTGTTCTGTTTCCCTTCGTTGGATCCGGTAGAGACTGCCCCAGCGTTAGAAAGGCCGTCCCTTCCAAGGGTTCCCATCAGTAGGCGCCTCCTGATTTGGTTTCGGACTGGGCTGAAGTTGTGGGTGAAAACCAAGCGGCCTACGGAGTGGAGGAGAGACTATCGGTGGACCAAGGGTGACCAACAGCCTAGTCAGTCCCAAAATCCTATGTCACCCGTGGTAGGGTGAGGGTGAGGGTGTAGTGGGTTGGCGATGAGCGACCCACCGGATTGTGGTTGGATGATTATTAGTCCCAATATCCTATGTCACCCATTGAAGGGTGAGGGTGAGGGTGTGGTGGTTCGGCGATGTACGAACCACTGGATTATGTTGTTATGTCACTTAGAGGATGGATAAATAATGGAATTGTGGTAAATATTGTCTGTGATGCATGGGTTGTGCTGTTCACTGAGCGTGTGGCTCACCCCTCGCATTTGTTTTTCCCCAGTGGTCATTGAGCCTGAGCTAGAGCCGGAGCAGCAGTTGGAGCTTTCCAAGGGATTCCTTCAGTAGTGGAGCAGCGCCACGTTCCGCGAGTGCCAGAGGTTATCAGCATCCCTTCTTGACTGTATGTATTTGATTTCCGTGCTTGGAACGTGTTTGTACATGTTCAGTTGTATTTGTGTATATTGGCTCTCACAGGACAGATGATTGAGTATCGAGTCTGTAGAATGTTTATTTACAGATTTCAGTCTTTTGCTTCCGCATTTGGTGTATATATCATGTCAGCCCCTTTGTTGCATGTGTGTCATTCTAGTTGTTTGTGTATGATATATTGTGTAGATTCTGATATTATATATACACTTGCCGCGTCCCGGGGACGGCCGCCCTGGGGCGTGACACGACTTGAAGTACTAATTGACCAAACCCTAATACCCGAACTGAAAAATAGGTCGGCCATACGTTAGCCCCTGCAAAATAACGTTAACCAATGGAATATTCCCTGACACAGGAAAAGGACTAGATGTCAGAAAATTGGTTATAGAATGGTAATCCTTAGGTGACACATGTCCGCAGATCTAAGAGCCACGTGGAGATTCCATCTCATGATACAGTTACTCCACTAAGCTAAGCTCGGCACGCCTCTTCTCTAGTATAAAAGGGGGACTTCATCTCCCTCTCAAGGCAAGCACTCTCTCTCTCTTTCCCCTACTCGCACTCAAGAATTCTAAGTTCTTCTTCCTCTCATGGAGAGATTACTGACTTGAGTATCGGAGAGGCATTAGCCAACACCACACTGGTGTGAGTTTTAGGTGTTTGAAGGCTGAAGAAGGAGGAAGACGACAGGCAGGAGAGGCTTGTTGCGGATCGTCGTGAAGAGGAGTCAGCATCAACATCATCTCGGATCTACATCAAAAGCCCGGATCTGCGTCGATCCGACCAAGGAGGGGAGGACCTGATTTCACCCTCCACAAAGGAATATTTTAATAAATGAGATTTTTCATGGATATATATGCAAAACACCTTTATATTATTACGCAGACAAATCCTAATATTTTAGTTCTTTTTCGTTATTTATTCTCTTTTAAAGGGAAGTTCTGACAATTGTCTCCCATTTATCAAGTACATATTAATTTTCAAGTTTTTGTTTTATTGATATCTATTTGAAGAATAAAATACAATTTTATTCATAAAAATAAAATATATACTCAAACAAACATAATTTTTAATTGTTATTGAGTGAAATATATAATTTTTTATACTATATTAATGATGTTGTAATTATAAACCGTGCCGCAAAAAAAAACCTAAATTTATCAACTGAAAAAGACATAGCAGAAACCATTTGGAAGGGTAACGGTAGATGTGGATTTACAATGGAAAAACTTTATGTTAAAATCTCCTCAAAGATGAGCATGATCCGTTTGAATCCTAGGTAGGTATAGAAATAATGCCGGCCTATATAAAATCTAGAAAAAAAATTGATACCCTTCATTTTTTAAAAAAAATTACACTCATCTATTGAAATAAATATTGTTATATGAAGTTAATTATATACTGCGCTATCATAGTGTATGAGATTGCAAATGAGACAATAAAATAGACTAAATAAATACATGTTTATTAGAACTTATAAATAGTAGATCATACCTTTTAGTTTAAAATAAACAGTTATTGCATTTATTGAAACTTATTTTAACTAAAAACAACTAAAAAAAATAAGAATCTCGCTTTTCATATTATAATTATTTAAAAAAATCTTTTAAACATTAATGCCTTTAATTTTTTTCACTAATGACCATACCATAATATTAATGGACATTAAATATTAATGATCAAATATATTACAGTGGTAGTATAATATTTAAAAATTGTAGTGAATTTTAACTTTTTAGTATTATACTAATTTGCCTTTAAAATATTTGTAAAAATAATTTTATTTATAAAACCATCTTATTTTATAAACAAAATCAAATTTAGCTTTCACATTTTAAATGGGTACTTTTGATGATTAAATAGTAAAAAGCTATTTTACAATTTATCTTAAAAGCATCCACTAATGTTTATTCTCTGCATATAAACATGTCTACTACTTATTAGACAAGTTATAATTTATAATCTATAAGCTATAATATATAATCTGTATTAAAACTAACCTAAGTGTATCATCTCCAAAATCTAATCTGCCTCATACAACTGGTAAGTCCCAGACCAACCAGACGAGCAAATTCTTTTGTACAATACCTCTCCTTGAGCTTATCCTGTTTATGGTTCATATTCATTGTTTTGCTTCTTCACTAACAAATCATAATGTCCCTAATAGAAAGTCAAATATTGGGATGGATTGAAATATCAAAATGGATTGGTATTCATATCCACACAGCAGAATAATTATATGACCTCTCTAATCCAAGAAGATACATTCACACAGTATCACAACATAAAGAGCACTTCTATACCATAGTTCACGATTTAATCAGAGAAGAAACCCTGTTAACCGTCTGTCATCGACATCAAAAAAGGACACCAAAACATAGTTTAAAGGGGGGGAGAAGAAGAAACACCAGACAGACACTGTCATACCCACATACATAAACCATAACTGATCCAACATGTTCCAAAAACCTCAACTGAGTCAGAGACACGCACCTCCCTGAGTGGACCTCCTCCATTTTGCTCTCCTCAGCTTCAGCACCCTCATCATCATTGATGCTCAGCCCCAGCTTCAAAAAGTTCTGTGATCCTCCCCCCCCAAAACACATTGGATCATACAAAATGAAACCCAGACGACAGCAGCAAAACAAGGTCCTTCACAGATTCACCATTCTTGTCAGCCCTGTAGAACAGAGAAAAATAGTTTATGCTTGAATCCATCACAAATACTTGATTGCAACAAACTCATTGCATTATATCACCCCTCCTGTGAAGTCAACAGATAAGATTCCAATGATTAAGGACAAGACATACATGTTAGACGCCATTCCAGCTTTTGGTGTTTGTTGATTCAATATCTAAGAAAAAGTTCATGCACAATCATAAAGATGAATGCAGCAACCCAACTATAAAAAATGAAAAGTTATACTACAGATATTTTTATATCTATTATAACAAAAAAAATCATATCCACAATTGGCAGTTGAATGGATTCTCAAAAAGGAGTAAAAAAAATAAAAAAATAACTCCTTGGACCCTAAGAGCTACTGTGAATGAAAACCATAGAAACTTTGAAGGCTTTTCATTGTTGGAAAATCACAAATGAAACATGTACAGCGAATGAAATAGAGTTGCTGATGATATGGTGAGTTACAGATAGGAACTTAGAGAAACTCTATATTTTCATGTAGAAAAAATTCATCCTGATGCTGAAGCAAGATGAAGCGGGGTACAGAAGTGAAGCGGGGTACAAAAGTCAAAGTTGAAAGATCAAGCTCAAAATGAATTTCAGAAGTGAAGGGGGTCAATGTTTCATCTGGAACAGAAGATGATGACATTCTCAATTTGTTTGTTATTTTCTGCATTTGTACAGATTTGTACACATTCTGCTACTACTTAGATTAGAGGATGCAAATAGTTATTTAGCACTAGTTATCCTCTCTAACTAGACTAGTACAGACTCTTCTGATGTACATTTGGTTCATAGTAATGAAAATTACACACATTACTGGAAAAAAAAGGAATTCATATCGACTACTATTTAGCTGCCAAAAGGAAAGTTCAATTAGCAACTAACACAAGAATGTTCCCAATAGCTCATGTTATATCATAAAGCGTTCAGAAATTAGAACTACAGGCATTCAAATAAAACTTTCTGATCGAGTAATTGATACATTCTAACTTAACTAATCACAATTCACAAGTATAGCATACAGGTCCTCATACAAATCTGGAAGAAGCCCAGGTTGAACAACTGCCCACTGAAAATTCTACTACTCATGACAACCTCTCAAACTTTTAACATAAAAATTGTGGATCTCACAAAACCAAATTTAAGAAGCATTCTTCTTTGTATACAAACAACAAACAGGCAGCATGCACTTGGTTGTTTGAGATCAAGTGTTAACCAATTAGAGAAGGCTGACTGAGTTTTAGGTAGTTAACTCAATGGAATTCTGCAGCCTTGGCAGAAAGACTCTGAGAAGTGGCACAGAACCAGGAGTCTATAGGGGTCAGGTGGATCAAAAAGGAAATATCTTCAGCGTGAGAAAATTCAGTTTGCAGCCGCCTCATCATCTAATTCTTGGGCTTGGAACATGATTACGATGGATGAAGAACAAAATGCAGTTTATTATTTTCTCCAGACAGCATATAAGTCTATGGAAGAACTATTAGATTAATGTATCCTGTTTAAAACATCAATCCATAGACACAAGCCTTTCATCTTGGTCCGTTAGTGAATTACAATTATTTGATCCCTTAACATCCTTTTCAGAGATAAGGGGTACTAATTGCTAACCAGAGCTCAGTTAGTGAATTACAATTATTTTGAATAACCCAAAACAAAGAAAAACCTACAATTGGACCACCCAAACCATGCGTCACCCATAATGGTGGAAAGTTAAGAAAC
Organism: Acorus gramineus; assembly: GCA_030737835.1. Lineage (NCBI taxonomy): Eukaryota > Viridiplantae > Streptophyta > Magnoliopsida > Acorales > Acoraceae > Acorus > Acorus gramineus. The sequence continues at coordinate 195,742 of JAUJYN010000016.1, forward strand.
ACACACACTTCAATGAACATGTCGTGTCTGTCTTCGTGGCCGATACGAATCGGACACGCGACATGATACGGCACGCGTTGGACACGAGTTGGACATGTTACATATGTGTCCAATATTTATATATAAATTTTTAGATTTTGGACACACATGACGCATGATAGACACAGAGTCGACACACAACACATATGCACACAACATTATTTATAGTTTATGGATTCATTGACGTGTCTTTGCCATGTCAATGCTACTAAATGTAATTACTGCTACTGTTCAGAGTCTGATGGAAAAAGACCATCTGCACTGATGAATCCTGAACTGTAGAAATAGAAAAACACTGTTACTGTTCTAACTAGATAGTACCCTCCTCCAATGGGATGGATTAAAGTGAACTCAGATGGACCCCCGTCTGCTGATTGTGCTGGATATGGGATGTTACTCAGAGACGGTGAAGAAAAATTTATTGTTGGCGAAATGGGTAGATCTGAGTATGCATCAGTCAACCATCTTGAGTTGCTCAGTTTAAAAAGGGGTATTCAGATTTGCCTAGAGAAAGGATTTTCCGAAGTCCAATTTGAAATTATCCTCAAACAGTGGTTAATTGGATACATGGTAAAGATTGTATCCCACGGAGGCTGGTAATACAAAAAATGGAACTGTTACATGAGTTAACTGAATGGACAGTTATCCACACCCATTTTATTGTTGGCAAAATGGCTAGACCCTTTTATGATGTAATAGGCATTCGTTGCGAGTCAACCAAATGCTCTGCCTTTATTTTTACATGTGATTACTCTGCCTTTATTTGGAGGTCAACAAGAACTCATTTTATAACTTTTACTCATTGGTTGAACAGGCTGTCCAAGCTGTACATAAAAAGCCTTCCTAAAAAAAATCTACAGTACTTTTTTGCTACTACTATTGGTTGCATTTGGAAGGAAAAATTTTGCAAGGTGTTTGATGTGAAGGAAAAGCACAAAACCATGCTACTAAATGTAATTACTACTACTGTTCAGATTCTGATGGAAAAAAAAACATCTGCACTGATGAATACTGAACTGCAGAACCAGAAAAACACTGCTAATGTTCTAACTAGATGGTATCCTCCTCCAATGGGATGGATTAAAGTGAACTCGGATGGACCACTCTCTGCTGATCATGCTGGATATGGGTTGTTAATCAGAGACTGTGAAGGAAATTTCATTCGTTGGGGAAATGGCTAGATCTGAGGACGCATCAGTCAACCATCTTGAGTTGCTCGGTTTAAAAGGGGTATTCAGATTTTCCCAGAGAATGGATTTTCCACATTCCAATTTTGAAACTGATTCTCAAACAGTGATTGATTGGATTCATGGTAAAGGTTGTATCCCATGGATATCAAAGAGGCTGTTAATACAAAAAATGGAACTGTTGCATGAGTTAACTGAATGGACTGTTATCCACAATTCCACACCCATTTACATTCCAATCATCCTGCAGACTTCGTTGCAAAGATCACTATTGGTAGTGTAATCATCCAACCTCACAATGTTTGGCCTGAGCTCCAGCAGTCCATTCTACTGGATAAACGGGGGTCTTTATGAAAGACAGGCAAGGGATTAGCTAAACACCACTCAATGCTTATGTTTGCCAAAGCCCACAATGAAATTACATCAGTTTTTTTGCTTATTGATACTTCGGTACAATTTGATGTAAATGTAATTAGGATCTTCCCTTTACTACTAGAAAAGCCTGTAAACAGAGAGGATGCAATCTAATCTTAAGACTAGATCTTTTCAAAGTTGGTATAACCCATAGTCCTCTGCTAAAAGACTGTTGGCAGTGAAAGATTCAAAGATTGATGTGAGACATCTGTATATGAGTACATTTGGTTCTATTAATACAGTTCATTGATTACCAAAAAAAACACCACCTTTTGCCCATCTTAATCTGAAAAATATGCTTTATATCATAAACACTAAATCTCCAGCTCTTCAACATCTATCAATGAAGGAGCAACAAGAAAGAAAGACAAAGATTTAGAAACACACACACAAAAAAAAAAATATCAAACTTATTCCCACAAATTTTCAACAACAGGAATTGAGAGCAATTAGTACAACAGGGAATAGTAACAGAGGAAATGGACCCATGTATTATAACTTCAATTGTCAATCTAGAAACATCAGTTTGATAGGTAGGCATGTAATGATCACACGGCCACCTAAAAACGATGAAAAAAAGAACTGCTATAAATTAATTAATCCTGCTAAAGTAAAATGCAAGCATTAGTTTCCGACGGATGAACTCATTTCAGGTAAGAACAAGGGCCATAGTCAGACTGGTTGGTGAATGCAAGAAACAACTTAGAATCTTCTACATCCTGCTCAAATATGTATCTCGAAAGAATTGACAACTTAAATTATGGCAATATAACAAAAAGATTCAAAACCCAATCATCAAGAGCTGCACCTCTAAAATGAGATAGCTTGCAATAACATTTTACGGCTAGGGTAAGTCTAATCGCGATGATTCTACTTGCAATTTTCATCCTATAATATGGATAACAGCCACTATGCAAAGTTAACTATTGTCTGAATAAAAACTAGAGCAGTGTTGACAGGCTCAAAATACTACAGGGAAAGAATACTGAAGAAAGCACACCGATCAAGCAACGGAAAACAAATTCTACTTAATATTTATATTCATTATAAAGACAAATGAAATCATAAGTTTATGAAAACCTATACAAATATATAGCCAATATGACAAACGACATTCATGCATTAACTTTCACTGAGAAAAATATGAAATCAGAAACTCTTTCAATGAAACACCACAATTCAAAACAAAACCATACCAAAAAAGAGAAAGTGATTTCCACTGCAATATGTTGAAATCGCCGGCTACTGGTTAGCCGACCGCGTCAGAGCCTCCGATATCATCCTCAACTCAATGTTAATAAGCTTATTCTTCCTCGTCTCTAACTCATTCCGTTTCTGTGAGAGTTTAACATCCAATTCCCATAACTTCATCCATTTTTTCTCTAAATAACCAACTTCTTCCTTCCCAAGAAGTGCCAAATTCTTCCTAAACACCCCTTCTCCTAACAGTGTTTTCCCATCCCTACAACAAACTTCCACCGACACATCTAAAAAGGGCGGGAGCTCCGTACCCTTCTTCGGCACCACCTTCACATCTTTTACGCCATTCCCATTCTCAGAAACGGTGTCCACCTTCTCATCCTTCCACAACCTCCCCCACATGTCTGACAGGGCAGGATCTTTGACACGCCTGCCCTTCATTCGCTGGATCTTGTTCTTCATCTGTTTCCCCGTGACATTAACATGCAGCAACCGCCCCACAGAGGCATGAAAACTGTCGAAAAGATCCTTGTTCTTCACGACGCTCACCGCATTCACACCCTTCTTCGCACAGAAATCGACAAGCCCCCTCATGAGGGCCACCTCATCCTCCTCTGTGAAGACTCTAATGAATAGGGGGGTTTGCGAAGACTTCTTTTCCACAGGCACCTTCAACTTCTTTGCCTCGTCCTTCCCATTCTCGCCACCATGGACGCGCTTCTTTGAGGGCACGGAAGGGCCTGGATCCTGAACTCGGACCGGTTGACATTCTTCTTTTTCGTCGCCACCGACATCGTCGTCAGAGTCGTCGGCAGAAGAAGAGTCGGAGGTCAACGGGGGTGCCGATTTTGGAGGAGGCAGCGGCGGCGGAGGGGACTGGGAAGAGGTTTCCGAGGATGATGTTGAAGAGGAAGACGAATCTTGAGGTTTTGACATTGTAGAATTTTTTTTAGGGTTTCGTGTTTTTTTTTTTTTTTTTTGGTGAAATGAAATGTTTTGGTTTAGTAGCGTATTATAGAGAGGGAAGGATTCACACGGAAAAGGCGGGATACGAAGGGACGGGATACCAATTACCAAGGTCATAAAGTTAAGATGGGTGGGTCGAGTTTACAATTGAATTACTTAGCACAGATTCGTATGATCATAATAAATGGTGCTATTGTAAACTAAGTAAAATATAACTACATAAATAAAATACACAAATAAATAGAGAAGTAGAGAGAGGTATTTATTCTTCTTTGTTGGTTGATTGAATACAAGAGAAAGCCCCTCTATTTATAGGGTGCATGGAGAAATCCTAAAGGTGGAGAGTTACAAGTCCATAGAGGTGAGGGGGAGATAGTGGGGCAATAATAGGAGTGTTATGGAATAGAAGAGTGGGGGAGGTTATGGAGTTGAATGAGGGGGTTATGGAGTAGAAGAGTGGGGGAGGTTATGGGTTAGAGAAGTGGTGGTTATCCACCACCATATTCACAACACTCCCCCTTGGATGACCACCACGCTAAGAAAATTGCCTCATTAAAACCTTGCTTGGAAAACCCAATGGGAAAAAACCAAAGCGAAGGAAAAAGAGTACAATGTAAGTTAATCGTATAATAGTGTATGCGTTTGACACTGCCTCATTAAAACCTTGCCAGGAAAACCCAATGGGACAAAACCTAGGCGAAGGAAAAAGAGTACAGTTCACAAAATGTCATCAAAAATTACTCCCCCTCATAAGTACAAGATTTCAAGAATTTTGGTCACAAACTCGTCGCATCCCGATTTCATACACCAGCTTCTTGAATGTTGATGTCGACAAAGCTTTAGTAAATAAATCTGCAAGATTGTCCTTTGACTGAATTTGTTGAACATCAATTTCATGTCTCTGCTGGAGCTCATGAGTGTAAAAGAATTTTGGAGAAATATGCTTCGTTCTATCACCCTTGATATATCCCCCATTGATTTGAGCAATGCATGCTGCATTGTCTTCATATATAGTTGTTGAAACATCTGTAATGAGCGATAGTCCGCATGCAGTACGAATATGATGAACCAAAGACCTTATCCACATGCATTCCCGGCTTGCTTCGTGGAGTGCAAGAATCTCAGAGTGGTTAGAAGACGTGGCGACCAAAGTCTGTTTCGTAGATCGCCAAGAGATTGCTGTGCCACCGCAAGTGAATACATAGCCTGTTTGTGAGCGAGCCTTGTGAGGATCTGAAAGATATCTAAATCTGCATAACCCTTTAGTTGTGCACCATTATTGGAATCCTTTGCATAGAATAGACCCATGTCTGATGTTCCACGAAGATAACGAAAAATGTGCTTCACACCATTCCAATGCCTTCGAGTTGGTGCAGAGCTAAATCTGGCCAATAAATTAACTGAAAATGCAATGTCAGGTCTAGTGCATTGGGCCAAATATAATAAGGCACCAATTGCACTAAGATATGGTACTTCAGGACCAAGAAGATTTTCAGTATCTTCTTTTGGACGAAAAGAGTCCTTCTTTGGGTCAAGTAACCTTACTACCATTGGAGTACTTAATGGATGACATTTGTCCATATTAAACGCTTCAGGATTTTTTCAACATATGTTGTTTGATGAACAAGTATCCCATTTGAACTTTGCTCAATTTGCAAGCCGAGACAGTATCTTGTTTTTCCAAGATCTTTCATTTCAAACTCTTTTTCAGATATTCGGAAGCCTTTTCGAGCTCTTCAGGAGTTCCAATTAGATTAATATCATCAACATATACTGCAATAATGGTAAATCCGAATTTCGTTTTCTTAATAAATACACAGGGGCATATCGGATTATTGACATATCCTTCTTTTATTAAGTACTCACTAAGACGGTTATACCACATTCGTCCAGATTGCTTTAATCCATACAATGATCGTCTTAGCTTGATTGAGTACATGTTTCGTGGTTTTTTTAGTCCTTCAGGGACTTTCATATAAATGTCGGTATCTAATTTTCCATATAAATATGCAGTAACCACATCCATTAGCTGCATGTCAAGTCCTTCTGAGACTACAAGACTAATTAAATACCGAAATGTGATCGTGTCCATCACAGGAGAATATGTCTCTTCAAAATCTATCCCAGGTCTCTGCAGGAAACCCTGTGCCACAAGACGAGCTTTGTATCTAACAATCTCGTTTCTTTCATTTCGTTTTCTCGCAAACACCCATTTACATCCTACTGGTTTAACACCTTCAGGGGTTAGGACTACTGGTCCAAATACTTGGTGTTTTGCAAGTGAATCCAATTCTGTTTGAATAGCAGCTTTCCATTGTGGCCAACAATTTTTTCGTCTGCATTCATCCACTGAACGTGGTTCTAAATCATTATCTGAAATGATTTCTGTAGCTACTGCAAATGAGAATATATCATCAACAAGCACTTGCTTTCGATCCCACAATATTTGTGAATTTGCATAATTTATGGAAATTTCTTCATTTCCATATACTTGTTCTTCATGCACGGGCGTCACTTCAGGGACGTCAGTCTCTTCGGGGACTTGTATCACTTCAAGAGCTTCTTCCTCTGTAGGAGTTATTATTGTGGGTCTTTCAAGTGTTTCATACTCTTCTAGAGAATTATTCTTTATTGTTTTTCTCCTTCGGGGAGCTGAATCTTTTGAGCCTATAGGTCTTCCACGCTTCAGGCGTGTTTTTGTTGATTCATTAGCCGGCATATTAACAGTTTTTCCTATTGGAACATTAATTCGAGCTGGAGTATTAGCAGCTGGAATATGTGATTTCATCACTTTTGCTGCATCATTGAATGCATCTGGCAATTGATGCGCAATTCTTTGAAGATGGGTGATTCTTTGCACTTCAGTTTCACATTGATTAGTGCGAGGATCAAGATGAGACAAAGATGGAGTTTGCCATGTAAGTTTACGTCGTTCTTCTGGCGACGGATTTTCTCCCCCTAACGACGGGAATATTGTCTCATCAAAATGACAATCCGCAAATCGAGCGGTAAAAACATCCCCTATCAATGGTTCAAGATATCTTATAATAGAAGGAGAATCAAAGCCTACATAAATTCCCAATCGACGTTGAGGGCCCATTTTAGTTCGTTGTGTAGGGGCAATAGGAACTTGTACAGCACAACCAAAAATTCGAAGATGTGAAATATTTGGTTGATGACCCAGTACGAGCTGTAAAGGGGAATATTGATGATAAGCAGTTGGCCGAAGGCGAACTAATGCTGCTGCATGCAATATAGCATGACCCCAAGCTGAAACGGGTAATTTTGTCCTCAAAAGCATAGGACGTGCAATTAGCTGAAGATGCTTAATAAATGATTCAGCTAATCCATTTTGGGTGTGCACATGAGCAATAGGGTGTTCAACATCGATGCCATGCGACATACAATAGTCGTTAAAAGTTTTCGATGTGAATTCACCAGCTCCATCAAGGCGTATTGACTTTATAGGATAATCTGAAAAATGAGACTGTAATCGGATTATCTGAGCAAGTAGTCTTGCAAATGCAGCATTCCGAGTGGATAATAGACAAACATGCGACCATCTAGCAGATGCGTCTATCAATACCATGAAATATTTGAATGGTCCACATGGGGGGTGGATTGGGCCACATATATCCCCTTGGATTCTTTGCAAAAATGTTGGTGACTCAACATTGACTTTTGTAGGGGATGGTCTAACTATCAATTTTAGCACGAAGTGCATTGATAGTGATTAGGTAAAAGAATCTTCTGGTTCTTAATGAATGCCCAAATGAATTATCAATTATTCGACGCATCATTGTAGACCCTGGATGCCCGAGACGATCATGCCAAAGTGTAAAAATATTTGAATCATAGAACTTCTAGTTTGTTATAGCATATGATTCGATTGTTTTTATGGTTGTATAATACAGCCCGGATGAGAGAGCATGAAGTTTCTCTAATATATGCTTTTGGCCTGAAACAATTGAAGTAATACATAAATACTCCATATTGTTTTCACTTATAGTCTCAATATGATATCCATTAATACGAATATCCTTAAAACTTAGCAGATTTCTTCTGGATCTTGCTGAATATAATGCATCATTAATACAAAATTTTGTACCTTCTGGTAATATTATATTTGTTCTTCCAGAGCCTTCAATTAATTTTGTAGTACCAGAGATGGTATTAACATTTGCATTAATTAATGTCAACGTTGAAAAATATTTTCTATTTCGTAGGATTGTATGCGTTGTTGTTATATATGTGTCCCTTTTAGCCTGCTGGTAACCGTTGGAGCGTTCTGGCAGTTTTTCGTTTTTTCGGTTTTCGATCGGAACCGCTAATTTTTGGACTGTTAGCTATCGTCCGGAGTTAGAGGACTCCGATTGGAAATCTAACTGCATATTTGGTGTCCTGGTGCCATTTTAGGCTTCTCACGAAAATTGCATCGAATTCCAGCAACGTTTTCAAAATTTCACAGTTCCGGGGCGTATCCGGGTATTTTAAGTGACTTGTGTATATAAATGAAATCTAATATTTCATTAGGCACTATTCATCATCCCTACCAAAGCTTCCTCTCTCTCCCCTCTCTCCTTTTCTCCCATTTGAGCCCCTTAGACCCCTCAAACCCAAAAACCTAAAGCATAGGAAGTGTAGATCGGGTCCCGATCTACACCCCGGTGCTTTCAAATCCGGATTCTGGCGAGTTTTGCCCCTCCATCTCCCCTCTCTTCATCCCTGATTTGGGCCATTTCGAAGGCCAAGAGAGATCCGGGCGTTGGAAGCCTTTTGGGAGAGGTTTCAGTGCGCGGAGAGCAACCGGACTTCCCTTCCTCCCCTTGGTAAGCCTCTTTTTCCTCTCTTTTCTTGTATAGATGTATGTTAGGAGGTGGGTATGAGGTTGGGAGGCGGTCGGCGGCGGTGGGTGGCCGTCGGAGGGCTGTGGGTGGTGGTCGGAGGCCTTGGGGTGGCCGGTGGTGGGTGGTAGAGGAGCTCGGGCAGGGAGGCTTGCAGTCCCGGGCAGCAGGCAGCACAGGCAGGCGCAGCAGGAGAGCAGCGGCAGGGCGCGCGCGTGCGTGCGCGCGGACGTGCACGCGGGCGTGCGCTCGGGTTGGCGCTGGGCATGCTGGGTGCTGGGCGTGCGGGGCGCGCAGGGTAGGCTGGCAGGGCTAGTTCGGGTAGGATGGCTGGGCTGTGTGCGCTGGCAGGCCGGGCAGGCAGGCTGGGCGCGCAGGCGTGCTGGGCAGGAGGTGCTCGGGCATCAAGCGGGCAGTGCCCAGGCGTGCAGGCGAGCGGTGCTCGGGCCACTCGGCGATGCGCGCAGGCAGGCAGCGCGGGCAGCAGCGCGGGCAGGCTGGTAGGCGCGCTGGGCGCGTGCTGCCAGGCGCGCTGGGTGAGGGTCCCGGGTGCTGGGCGCTGAGCGCTGGGAGCTGGTCGCGGATGCCGGGTGTGCTGGGCGAGGGTGCTGAGCGCTGGGCGCAGGGGAGCTGGGCACAGTGCACCGCAGAGGTGCATGCGCGCGGGGTGCTGGGCAGAGGCACTGGCGTGCGCGTGGTGAGGAGAGCAGTGGGTGCGAGCGGGTGGTGCGCGCGGGGCGAGGCTGGTGGCGCGTGCGGAGTGCGCGCGGAGCGGGGCTGGTGGTGCGCGCGGGGTGCGCGAGGGGCGAGGCGCTGGGCGCGCGGGGCGTGCGGGGTGCGTGCGGGCTGCTGCGGCGGGGCGCAGTGGGCGCGCGGCGCACCGGGTGGCTCGGCTGCGGGTCCAGGCGTGCGGGCAGGGGCCCGACGGTGCGCCTGGGTGCGCGGGCTGAGGCGCGGCGGCGCATCCGGGGCGGGTGGCCTTTCGGGTGGTTGCCATGGGTTCGGGAGTGAGTCGGAGTGCTCGGGCTAACGTGCGTACGGGCCGTATGTACGTTTGCCCGAGTGTTGGGTTCTTTTGGGTACTTTGTGAGTATTTTGATGTAATTGTGTATTTAACTCACCGTATAAATGTCTGTCTTGCAGATCTTGACGGGCGGTCGCGCGACGACCCGATCTCCGGTGAGTGGGACAATCCAACCCAGTAGAGAGGCGTTATACGCATTTAGGCGTATGCCGACCTCTCCTGGGGCACCATGGATTATATTAACCTGTTGTAATGTATATTTCATGCGAGCATGATTTAAATGTAGAATGCATGCTACCCTAGACTTTGCATGTTAGAGACTTGCACCCTTAGGATATGTGTATGAGCCATGCACCATGTCCCCTGCTCTCATGCTAGGAAGCCTTGGCCTATGCATGTGTCCTACTAGTTTATTTATTTAATTAAATGCTAGTGTATGATAAACTGCATGCCTTAGATGATATTATAGGGAGGAGCCTTGCGAGGTCAACACTGAGACCCGGGTTAGGGTACTCCGTGTTCCTTGTTTGGTTGTCGGGGTGTCCTGTATCGGGAACTCATGCTGTCCTCCCAAGGTTTCTTGTCCCAATAATATTGTAAGAAATGTTATACCAAATTATATGATTATTAGCATATTTAGTGAATATTATAGGGGAGGGGCCTCGCGAGGACAGCGGTGAGACCCGGGCTATGGTACTCCGTGTTCCTTGTTTGGTTGTCGGGGTGTCCTATATCGGGAACTCACGCTGCCCTCCCAAGTTTCTTTCCCCCAATGATATTCCACCCTTGCTAATTATTGTGTATGTTCCCCGCATATTGGTTATGCGCCTTGGAGGAATTCTGAGGAATTCAGGACATTAGAGTTGTAGAGATGCGTTGTCGGCGGATCCGAGTGGATCATATGCGTATGGATAGGCTGTTCTGTCCCCTTCGTTGGATCCGGTAGAGGCTGCCCCAGCGTTAGAAAGGCCGTCCCTTCCAAGGGTTCCCATCAGTAGGCGCCTCCCGATATTTGTGACGGACTGTGCTGAAGTTGTGGGTGAGGGCTCCCATCAGTAGGCGCCTCCCGATATTTGTGACGGACTGTGCTGAAGTTGTGGGTGATAGCCAAGCGGCCTACGGGGTGGAGGAGAGACTATCGGTGGACCAAGGGTGACCAACAGCCTAGTCAGTCCCAAAATCCTATGTCACCCGTGGTAGGGTGAGGGTGAGGGTGTAGTGGGTTGGCGATGAGCGACCCACTGGAGTTGTGATTGGATGATTATCAGTCCCAAAATCCTATGTCACCCATTGAAGGGTGAGGGTGAGGGTGTAGTGGGTTGGCGATTGAGCGACCCACTAGTTTGAGTAGTTGTTACCATTTTGTGGTTGTAAATAAGAGATTGTGGATTATTAAGATCTGAATTGTGGTCAATATTGTCTGTGATGCATGGGTTGTGCCGTTCACTGAGCGTGTGGCTCACCCCTCGCATATGTTTTTCCCCAGTTGCCACTGAGCCTGAGTTGGAGCCGGAGCAGTAGTAGGAGCTTTCCGAGGGATTCCTTCAGTAGCGGAGCAGCGCCACGTTCCGCGAGTGCCAGAGGCTATCAGCATCCCTTCTTGACTGTATGTATTTTATTTCCGTGCTTGGCACGCGTTTGTATATGTTCAGTTGTATTTGTGTATATTGGCTCTCACAGAACAGATGATTGAGTATCGAGTCTGTAGTATGTTTTATTTACAGATTCAGTCTTTTGCTTCCGCATTTGGTGTATATATCATGTCAGCCCTTGTTGTCTGTGTTGTCGTTTATCTGTTTGGTTATGATATATATATTATTGACCTTCTGTGTAGATTCTGATATTTTATATACACTTACCGCGTCTCGGGGACAGCCGCCCTGGGGCGTGACAGTTGTAGCGCTGTCCAATCTTGCAATCGCAAGTGCATCCAATCATACCGAGCTTTGGGGAGGATGACAGTCTTTTGGTGATCGTATCGATCTTTCAAGCTCTCCCAAAGGGTAAGAGGATCTTCACCGTGAGGTACTCGCTTTTGAGATCCTCATGAATGTGGTGGCGAAGGAAAATCATTGCTTTTGCGCGGTCCTGCAGGGACACTTGATTTCCTTGCTTTATTGTGTTGCCAAGGTTCATGGCATCAAGGCGAATTTCAGCATCGAGTATCCACGAAAGACAGTTGTTGCCCGAAATATCAAGTGCGGTGAATTCGAGTTTTGTAAGATTCGACATGGTAGATATCTCTATAAGAAAAATGAAGTAATGTCACTACATGTATTGAGAATATAAATAATAAAACTTGAAGGTTCGGCAACAAGTATTTGTAATACCGACATATTTGAATAAACCATAATAATTTTCAAAATCATGGATTTATTGAAAAACCCAAACAAAAGGGACTACCTTTATTTTATTTATTTATTTATTTATTTTTTTTTAAAAATGTGCACTATTCACTAAAATATGTCTACTTTTAATAGAAAAAAAAAATGTATTCATAAAGACTATATATCTCAACTCATCAAAATCTAGAAAGTGGTCTACCAATAAGATTATTAAATAAAATTAAGTATACCCATCCGGTTAAGAATGCACTACAATGACATTGTCAGAACTATCTTTTCTAGTCTAGAATTAAAAAAAAAGGAACTTGGGCATGTATGCTATTTTCAAAATCTGAAGCCAAACATTAAGAAAGGTTGTGTCAATTTGACAAGCAAGCAGAAAGTCATTACAAGCATTTTTTAAAAAACTAGCCTGTGTACAAAAGATTCGATTGTGCTAATTAATGAAATATACAGAGAATATGCAGAAAGTGGGATACTTGTATGTATGTATATATATATATACCATAAGAAATGCATTAAAAAAATGCCTTCTTAAAACAAATCTATAAAAGAATATAACGACACATAAGTATATTTAATTATGTAGCATAGAGTAAGAAAATTCATTTTTCTTTATCAGAAAGAAAAATCATAAAATTGCCACTTCACCGAGTCCTTGGATGGACGAGAGTTTGCTGCGAAAGCTGAACCAAAACAGAAAAGGAGTTGCAAGTCAAAAACAGGCAACAACAAACACGAATGAGTGAGATTAAAATCACATATGCACAGACTAAGTAGTGTTGTCCGACCTATTTGGGACATCAGAATGAATCGAGGAACCCTCCATATGTCCTCGGGACCATCGCCAAACTCCTAGTCACCGGATAGAACAATCAATTTGCTATCAGCCCAATTTTTATCAGAATCCGACAGTTCATCTATGATTTTCTCTTTAGAACTCCTGGCTCAAAAATGATAACCTCTGTCAGACTTCCTGAGCTCGTACGTGTACATTATCTCAGGGACGCCTAAATCTAGGTTAAATTCGATATTTAATGCTACATAACACATCAAGACCCTAAAGAAATTGGGGTTGCATTGTATTGGGTGGAGTTCAAAGGTTGACAAGAACTTCCTCACCAGCAGAGGAAACGACAGAGTCAGGGCACCCTTGGCTATATGAGAAGGGTATATATACATACACAAATGGTCAAGACTACCTGTGGGGAAGGGGAAACTATCAAATTCGGACCATGACATGACCACCGACTCTAGAATACCAAACATGCTCCAAAGGCCAGACATGGACTTAGTGATGAACATTCTCATGGTGACAGAACAAACGAAAAACAAGCAAAAGGAGGTAGCAAAGATTGAAAGTTTTTTTGTAAAACAAAAATCGTTTCCTCTTGACAGACGAAAAAGGGCCACAATGGAAGTGCAAATCGATTTAAAAAGTCAGGGATAGGGAAGAGAGCAATACCTCGTTCGAATAAGGAAGGCTTGATTATCTCCCCATCAAACCATTGAACCCCTATTTAAAAGACGCCAGCAGCGCGGAAGAGACGGCGCGTCTTTTTGACTGACCGAGTTGGCATTTCTAGAAGAAGAAACGGCCACCCTAATCATAAGAGCCAATTTCTAACTCCTTAAACATCCCACCTATGTACCACGTGTAAATTTTTTCGCGGACCCCTGACGAAAAAAGATACCCAGAATCGTGTGTTCAGAATCTTTATGATTACATGGTTGAATCAAACGGCCAAGCAGGAAAATCAACGGTTACAAAACAAAGCCTAACCTGGGAAGCCAGACTTGAAAAGTCAGTCCTGTAATGCCCGACCTAAAGGGCTAGACCTACAAAGTCCGACCTGAAAAATCAAACTGGGCAAACAGTGCCATGCAAAGGTAATAGCATACAGCGAAATAAACATACACACATACATGCATGAATCATTTTTAGCATCGAATCAAACCATCATAAGCATTTATCAGGCAATTATATAGCAGAAGCAGAAATATTCATCACATAAGAAAAATTGTATAGTGTTTGGGTAGCAACAGGAAAGGCAAAACACAGGACGCAGCCCAGATAAACAGTGCATAAATAAACGATTGTTCAGATAAAAGAAAAGAGATGGCAAAGCCCACAAAACACCATTTCAACACCGAGGACGAGGAGTGAAGGGAGCTGGCCAAGCAGAGGTACTTGGGACTGCCCCAGCATATCGACCATTCCGCCTATCGAATAGAGAAGCGTTGTATATATTTTCTAATTGGTTCGACGAAGGAAAGGGCTACCCACTACGTCCAGCAAGATAGCCGACATAAAAACCAGCATAGAAATCTCTGGGTCTCTCTTCTTCTTCCTCTCCCTTGATCAGAAGTCTCAACTCCTCGACCTTTTCATGGATAGTGAGGATGAGATCCCAAGCTGCACTGCTATCACTATCAGGAATGGCAGGGGGCACTACGAACGGGATATCACCCCTGATGCGAGCGTCAGGCACGAACTGAGGGGGGCTGAGGCTGTCAACTTGTTCTAGCATTAACTGAGGAGGGATAGTGTCGTGTCTGTGTCATTGGGAGCGCTCTGTTTGAAGATTTGGGTACATAAATTTTTTCCTAAGTTATGTATTCCTGATTTGGTTTTTGGATTTGATTTTGTTAAAATCCAAGATGAAGAGGTTTAATTATGATTTTATTATGAGATGTCTAGTTTTGAGTTAGCTTTCGCACAGAAGTGGAATTAGATCAACTGGATTCTTGTAGTAAAAGTTATGGGTATTTTTCCAAGTATACCCTGGGGATGGAAATTCTGGCAGCAGCCATGCTCGATGTTTAGCTCTAATTTCGGATTAGCTAGAGAGATTATCTGATCTTCCCATGAGCATGAAAGTTGTAGATAATCTTCTTAGCTTTCCATCGGTCTTGGAATCAAGCAATTCGGAGCTGTATCGGGGAAGTTATGGCTGTTCCAGTGAAGCTTGCGCAGAATTTCTAGTCGGAGGGCGACTTAGTAAATTCTCCTTAAGATATTTGTGATAAATATCTTTCTCCTCTCTCTTCCCCTCCCAATGTGCACGTCGACCTCTGCTGGGTCTCATTTTCTCTCCTTCAAAGCCCCCACCAAGTGTTTGATCAAATGTTTCAATGAGAAGAAGAGAAGGAGGTGGTGGAGGAAGAAGAGCTTGTGTGCATGTGTTGTTGTTGTTTGTTCCTCTCTATCTCAAGCTCCCTTTCTCATGATTTCTTCCCCCCCTGTTTGCTGCCATGAGGAGGCTGAGGAGAGGCTGAGGAGAGGTGGTGGTGGTGGTGGTTCCGGCGGCGGCGTTTCGGTGCGCGAAGGGCCCCGAACCTCCCCCTTTCTTTTCCCTCCCAAGGTGAGCTCCTCCCCTCCTTTTTCTTGGTTTTCTTGGCCTAAGGGGTGTTGGGAAGGTCATGCATGTTGGGTAGGTGTGTTAGGGAGTGTGTGAGGGGTTGGGGATGGTTAAAAAGAGGTTAGAATGGCTTGGGCGCGAGCTGGGCGTCGTCTGCGCGCGTGCGCGCGCAGGCGCGCGCGCAGGCGGGCGCTGGCAAGCGCGCTGATGGGCGCGGGCGCGTGCGCGCGGGTGCGCGGGAGCACGCAGGAGTGCGCGCGGGTGCAGGCGCGAGCGGGGGTGCGCGCGGGAGTACGCGCGGGTGCGCGCGGGTGCGCCCGCGGGCAGGGCACCTGGGCACTGCGCCTGGGTGCCCGCGGGACAGGGCGCCTGGGCGCGGAGCTGGGGACCAGTGCGTGCGCATGCTGGGGCGTGCGCGCAGTGCGCGCTGGGCTGGACGCGCGATGCGCGCGGGCGCGCGCGAGCGTGCGCGTGCGTGCGGCAGTGCGTCGGGGCGCGCGGGCAGGCGCGCGGCAGTGCGCCGATGGTGCCGACGTGCGTGCGTGCGTGCGCATTCGTGCGTGCGCGTGCGGGTGGCCGTGCGTATGGCTGCCCGGGGGTTCGGGAATGAGTTGGGGTGCTCAGACTCGCGTGCGTACGGGCCGTATGTACGTTGGCCCAAGTATTGTGTATTTTTAGTGTATTTTTGGGTTATTTGTGTATTTTACTCACCGAGTTGATTACCCTGTCTTGCAGATCTTGACGGACGGTCGCGCGACGACCCGGTTACCGGTGAGTGGGACAATCCAACCCAGTTGGGAGGCGCTATATGCACTTGGGCGTATACCGTCCTCCCCTGGGGCACCATAGATTAATATTAACCTGTTTAATATGTAATCCATGCAGCATGATTGATATGTAGTATGCATGCTACCCTAGACTGAGTATGTTAGGGACTTGCACCCTTAGGTTGTGTAAGAGCCATGCATCTTGTCACCTTGTTATCATGCTAGGAAAGCCTCGGCCTTTGTATGCGTCCTATTAGTTTAATTTGTTAAATTAAATGCAACTTGTAATATTATAGCATGCCTTAGGGAATATTAAGGGGCCTTGCGAGGTCAACATTGAGACCCGGGCTAGGGTGCTCCGTGTTCCTTGTTTGGTTGTCGGGATGTCCTATATCGGGACCTCTTGGTGCCCTCCCAAGGTTTCTTTTCCCGTCTATATTAATGCATGTTCCCCGCATCTTGGTTATGCGCCCTAGAGGAATTCTGATGAATTCAAGACACTAGAGTTGTAGAGATGTGTTGTCAGCGGATCCGAGTGGATCATATGCGTGTGGGTAGGCTGTTTCTCTTCCCTTCGTTGGATCCATGTAGGGACTCCTCAGCGTTAGACAGGCTATCTTGACAGAGGGCTCCCATCAGTAGGCACCTCCTGATCTTGGACTCGGACTGTGCTGAATGTGGGAGTAGACCAGGCAAGCTACGGTGTGGAGGAGAGGCTATCGGTGGACCAAGGGTGATTAACAGCCTAGTCAGTCCCAATATCCTATGTCACCTATTGAGGGGTGAGGGTGAGGGTGTATGGATGTGTATGGATGATTATCAGTCCCAATATCCTATGTCACCTATTGAGGGGTGAGGGTGAGGGTGTACGGATGTGTATGGATGTTTATCAGGCTAATAAGTCCCAATATCCTATGTCACCTATTGAGGGGTGAGGGTGAGGGTGTAGTGGGTTGGCGATAGCGACCCACTGGCCTGTATAGCTGTTGCCATTTTGTGGCTTTTAATAATGAGATTGTGGAATAATAATATATGGTGGTTAATATATATATTGTGATGCATGGGTTGTGCTGTTCACTGAGCGTGTGGCTCACCCCTCGCATAATATTTTCTCCAGTGTCATCTGAGTCGGATCTGGAGAAAGAGCTCCCCGAGAGACTTCATCAGTAGCGGAGTAGCGCCACGTCCCGCGAGTATCAGAGGCTATCAGCATCCCTTTTTGCTTGTATGTATTATATTCCGTGCTTGGGCACGCGTTTGTATTGTATTTGGATGTCTTTGTATATATTGGCTCTCACAGGACAGTTGATTATGTATCGAGTCTGTAATATGTTTTGGATTACAGATTCAGTCTTTTAGCTTCCGCTATTGGTGTATATATCATGTCAGCCCTGCTTCTGTTGTCTTTGTTGTCATTTTAGTCGTTGTGTGAGTATATTATTGAACTCCTATTTACTGATATCATATATACACTTGCCGCGTCCCGGGATCGGCCGGCCCTGGGGCG
The DNA here is from genome assembly GCA_030737835.1 of Acorus gramineus. Taxonomy (NCBI): domain Eukaryota; kingdom Viridiplantae; phylum Streptophyta; class Magnoliopsida; order Acorales; family Acoraceae; genus Acorus; species Acorus gramineus. The sequence continues at coordinate 213,397 of JAUJYN010000016.1, forward strand.
TGACAGATAGTGCCGTGGGCCTGATCGGGCACCCGCACTGGAGATGGAGTAGGCATCACTGCTGTCACGCCCCGGGCGTCCCCGGTACGCGGCAAGTGTATATAAAATATCAGAATCTACACAGGAGGTCAATAATATCATAAACAAGCAGCCAGAATGACACACGGACGACAAAAGCAGGGCTGACATGATATATACACCAAATGCAGAAGCTAAATACTGAATCTGTAATCAAAACACACTACAGACTCCATACATAATCACATGTCCTGTGAGAGCCAATATACATACAAAGACATCCAAATACAACACAAACACGTGCCCAAGCACGGAAAATAATACATACAGGCACAAGGGATGCTGATAGCCTCTGCAACTCGCGGGACGTGGCGCTACTCCGCTACTGATGAAATCCCTCGGGGAGCTCCTCCTCCAGATCCGACTCAGATGACACTGTAGAAAGATATTATGCGAGGGGTGAGCCACACACTCAGTGAACGGCACAACCCATGCATCACAGACAATATTGACCACAACCAGATAATCCTTATCATCCACAATCTCATTACCATAGCCACAATTAACAACAATTCCTCAAACTAGTGGGTCGCTACCGCCCACCCACTACACCCTCACCCTCACCCTCAATGGGTGACCAAGGATATTGGGACTGATCAACACAAAACCAGCGGGTCGCTACCACCAACCCGCTACACCCTCACCCTCACCCTCAATGGGTGACATAGGATATTGGGACTTACAATCCAGTGGGTCGTCACATCGCCGGCCCACCATACCCTCACCCTCACCCTCACCCTCAACAGGTGACCTAGGCTCTTGGGACTGACTAGGCTGTTGGTCACCCTTGGTCCACCGATAGTCTCTCCTCACTCCGTAGGTCGTTTGGCCACTCCCATGTTCAGCACAGTCCTTCTACCAAATCAGGAGGCGCCTACTACTGGGAGCCCCTGCACGGGACAACCTGTCTAACGCTGAGGTAGTCTCTACACGGATCCAACGAAGGGAAACAGAACAGCCTATCCATCGCATATGATCCACTCGGATCCGCAGACAACACATCATAACAACACTAATGTTCTGAATTCCTCAGAACCCACCAAGGCGCATAACTACGATGCGGGGAACATGCATAAGGTTATAACAAGGGTGGAATATCATTGGGGGAAAGAAACTCGGGAGGGCAGCGTGAGTTCCCGTTATAGGACACCCCGACAACCAAACAAGGAACACGGTGTACCCTAACCCGGGTCTCACCGCTGTCCTCGCAAGGCCCCTCCCCTATAATATTCACTAAAGCATGCAATTAACATTTACTAGCATTTAATTTAATAAATAAACTAGTAGGGCACATGCATCGGTCGGGCTTCCTAACATGGAACCAGGGGACATGCTGCATGGCTCATACACATATCCTAAGGGTGCAAGTCCCTAACATGCAAAGTCTAGGGTAACATGCATTCTACAATTAAATCATGCTCGCATGATATACATATTACACATGCCAATATCCATCCATGGTGCCCCAGGAGAGGTCGGTATACGCCCAAGTGCGTATAACACCTCTCTACTGGGTTGGATTGTCCCACTCACCGAAGTCCGGGTCGTCGCGCGACCGTCCGTCTAGATCTGCAAGACAGACATTCAATATGGTGAGAACAATGCATAAATACACAAAAATACATCTAAAATACCCAACACTCGGACAAACGTACATACGGCCCGTACGCACGCGTATCCGAGCATCCCGACTCACTCCCGAGCCCACCGGGCAACCGCACGCACGGCCACCCGCCTCGGGCGCACCGCCGAGCCCCCGGCCCGCGCGCCCGGACAGCCTGCCGAGCATCTGCCCGCAAGCCCTAGACACACTGCACGCCCGGGCGCACGCACGCGCACGCCCATGCGCACCGCGCGTCCGGCCCTGGGTGCACCCGCACGCACCGCGCCCCCGCGCAGCACCCGCACGCACACCCCGCCTGCACTGCGCCCCAGCGCAACGCCCAGCACTCCCTGCCGCACGCCCGAGTGCCCTGCGCCCCACGCGCAGCACCCGCGCGCGCCCCGCGCACACCCCGCGCACACCACGCGAGCACACCGCACGCCCCGCGCGCCCAGCGCCTCGCCCCGCGCGCACCGCCAGCTCCGCCCCCGCGCGCACCCCGCGCGCACCGCCAGCTCCGCCCCGCGCGCACCCTGCACGACGCCCCGCAGCGGTGCCCAGCGCCCAGCGCCTCGCACCCTCGGCCACACCCGGTACCCGCGACCCAGCGCCCAGCGCTCAGCGCCCAGCACCCGGTGTCACGCCCCAGGGCGGCCGTCCCCGGGACGCGGCAAGTGTATATATAATATCAGAATCTACACAGGAGGTCAATAATATATCATACACAACAACTAGAATGACACACATGCAACAAAGGGGCTGACATGATATATACACCAAATGCGGAAGCAAAAGACTGAATCTTTAAATAAACATTCTACAGACTCGATACTCAATCATATGTCCTGTGAGAGCCAATATACACAAATACAACTGAACATATACAAACACGTGCCAAGCACGGAAATCAAATACATACAGTCAAGAAGGGATGCTGATAACCTCTGGTACTCGCGGAACGTGGCGCTGCTCCGCTACTGAAGAAATCCCTCGGAAAGCTCCAACTGCTGCTCCGGCTCCAGCTCAGGCTCAGTGGCAACTGGGGAAAAACATATGCGAGGGGTGAGCCACACGCTCAGTGAACAGCACAACCCATGCATCACAGACAATATTTACCAATTCCATTATTTATCCAGCCTCTAAGACATAACAACATAATCCAGTGGTTCGTACTCCGCCGAACCACCACACCCTCACCCTCACCCATCAATGGGTGACATAGGCTATTGGGACTGATAATCATCCATTCACAATCCAGTAGGTCGCTCATCGCCAACCCACTACACCCTCACCCTCACCCTACCACGGGTGACATAGGATTTTGGGACTGACTAGGCTGTTGGTCACCCTTAGTCCACCGGTAGTCTCTCCTCCACTCCGTAGGCCGCTTGGTCTCCACCCACAACTTCAGCACAGTCCGTCACAAATATCGGGAGGCGCCTACTGATGTGGGTCCTCCGAAGGACGGCCTTTCTAACGCTGGGGCAGTCTCTACCGGATCCAACGAAGAGAACAGAACAGCCTATCCATACGCATATGATCCACTCGGATCAGCCGACAACACATCTCTACAACTCAAATGTCATGAACTCTTCAGAGTTCCTCCAGGTGCATAACCATGATGCGGGGAAATAAGTACAAGGTTGTAATATTATTGGGGGAAAGAACTCGGGAGGGCGGCGTGAATTCCCGATATAGGATACCCCGACAACCAAACAAGGAACACGGAGTACCCTAACCCGAGTCTCACCGCTGTCCTCGCAAGGCCCCTCCCCTATAATATTCACTAACATGCTAATAATTATACCAATCATACAACATAACATGTAATATTATTGGGACTAGAAACCTTGGGAGGGCAGCCTGAGGTCCCGATACAGGACATCCCGACAACCAAACAAGGAACACGGAGTACCCTAACACGGGTCTCAATGTTGACCTCGCAAGGCTCCTCCCTATAATATTATCTAAGGCATGCGATTTAACATACACTAGCATTTAATTTAATAAATAAACTAGTAGGACGCATGCATAGGCCGAGGTTTCCTAGCATGAAAACAGGGGGACATGGTGCATGGCTCTCACACCTATCCTATGGGTGCAAGTCCCTAACATAAAAGCCTAGGGTAGCATGCATTTTGTATTTAAAATCATGCTCACATGCAATACATATTACTACAGGTTAATATAATCCACGGTTCCCCAGGAGAGGTCGGTATACGCCCAAATGCGTATAACGCCTCTCTACTGGGTTGGATTGTCCCACTCACCGGTATCTGGGTCGTCGCGCGATCGTCCTTCCAGATCTGCAAGACAGACATTCAATATGGTGAGTAAACAAAACATAAATACTCTAAATACCCAAACATACAAAACCCACAACTAAACACCTAACACTCGGGCAAACGTGCATACGACCCGCGCGCACGCTAGCCCGAGCACTCCGGCTACCACCCGCACGGCCACCCGCCCTCGGATGCGCCGCCGCGCCTCAGCCCGCGCGCCCCGACGCACTGCCGCACGCACGCGCAAGCTCGCGCGCGCCCGCGCGCACCGCGCGTCCAGCCCAGCGCGCCCCCGCGCGCACTGCACGCACGCCCCAGCACGCGCGCACACTGGTCCCCAGCACCGCGCGCACTGGTCCCCAGCACTGCGCCCAGGCGCATGCCCAGGCGCCCAGCCCGCGCGCGCGCACGCCCGCTCGCACGCGCGCGCGCCCCTGCCAGCTGCTGCGCCTGTGCTGCCTGTGCTGCCTGCCTGCTGCCTGGGGCTGCCAGCCTGCCAGCCTGAGCACCTCCACCACCACTCCTCCGGCCACCAATGGCCTCCGACCACCTCCACAGCCCTCCGACGACCACCCACCGCCGCCGACCACCTCCCAACCTCAAATCCACCCTCCTAACATACATCTACACAAGAAAAGAGGGGAAAAGAGGCTTACCAAGGGGAGGAAGGGAAGTCCGGTTGCTCTCCGCGCACCGAAACCACTCCCCAAGGGCTTCCAATGCCCGGATCTACTCCCACCTCCAAGACAGCCCAAAACAGAGGAGAAGAGAGGGGGGACGGAGGGGCAAATCTCGCCGGAATTCGGATTTGAAAGCACCGGAGTGTAGATCGGGACCCGATCTACACTTCCTATGCTTTGGGTTTTAAGCTTTGAGGGGTCTAGGGGGCTCAAAAGTGAGAAAAGGAGAGAGGGGAGAGAGAAAATGAAATTGGTAGGGATGATGAATAGTGTCACTCAAAAATTAGATTTCCTTTATATAGCAAGCGACTTAAAATACCCGGATACGCCCCGGAACTGTGAAATTTCAGGAACGTTACCGGAATTCGATGAAATTTTTGTGAGAGGCCTAAAATGGCACCAGGACACCAAATATGCAGTTAGATTTCCAATCGGAGTCCTCTAACTCAGGACGATAGCTAACAGTCCAAAAATTAGCGGTTCCGATCGAAAACCGAAAAAAAACAAAAAACTGCCAGAATGCTCCAACGGTTACCAGCAGGTTAAAAGTGACACATATATAACACCCGGGACCCTCACCCAGCGTCCACACGCACGCCCGCGCAACACGCGCCTAGCGCGCCTGGCAGCACGCGCCCAACGCGCCTGCCAGCCTGCCCGCGTTGCCTGCCTGCGCGCGTCGCCGAGTGGCCCGAGCACCGCTCGCCTGCACGCCCGGGGCACTGCCCGCCTGATGCCCGAGCGCCCCTGCCCTGCTCGCCTGCGCGCCCAGCCAACCAACCCGGCCTGCCAGCGCGCACAGCCACTGCCCGCAGCCAGCCTGCTCCGCACACCTCCCCCTGCACCCCCCGAGCGCACGCCCGCGCGCGCACCCGCGCGCACGCGCTCGCGCGCCCAGCAAACTGGTGCACCTGCTCCCAGCCTACCCGAGCTAGTCCTGCCAGCCTGCCCAGCGCGCACGCCCAGCCCTGCTGGCCTCCAGCGCCAGCTGAGCTCCCGCACGCCCAGCCCTGCTAGCCCCCAGCACCGCCCGAGCGCACGCACGCGTGCGCACGCCCGCGCCAACAACTGCGCCTGCTGCCCTGCGCTGCTGCCCTGCCCGAGACAGCAGCCAGCTAGCCCGAGCTGCAAGCCTGCCAGCCCGAGCTCCTCTTCCACCCACCTCCAACCACCACCACAGCCTCCGACCACCTCCCACAACCCCCCGACCGCCACCTACCGCCGCCAACCTCCACCCAACCCCATTTCCACCCTCCTAGCATACATCTAGGCAAGAAAGAGAGGAAAAAGAGGCTTACCAAGGGGAGGAAAGGAAATCCGGTTGCTCTCCGCGCACCGAAACCTCTCCCAAAAGGTTTCCAACGCCCGGATCTACCTCCACCACCGAGATGGCTCAAATCAGGGACGAAGAGAGGGTGGACGGACGGCCAAAACTTGCCAGAATTGGGATTTGAAACCACCGGGGTGTAGATCGGGACCCGATCTACACTTCCTAGGTTTTAACTTTTAAGCTTTGAGGGGTCTAAGGGCCTCAAATGGAAGAAAAACGGAGGAGAGGAGAGAGAGGGCTCAAGGTAGGGGATGATGAATAGTAACTCAGGATATTTTTAGCTTTCACTTATATAGCGGGCGACTTAAAATACCCGGATACGCCCCGGAACTGCGAAATTTCGGGAACGTTACCGGAATTCAACGAAATTTTCGTGAGAGGCTTAAAATGGCACCAGGACACCAAATATGCAGTTAGATTTCCAATCGGAGTCCTCTAACTCAGGACGATAGCTAACAATCCAAAAATTAGCGGTACCGATCGAAAACCGAAAAAAATGAAAAACTGCCAGAACGCTCTAACGGTTACCAGCAGGCTAAAAGTGACACATATATAACAACTGCTTCTGGCTCCTCATCAGCCATTGGAGAGTCCGAGGGAAGCTCCACATAATCCTCCAGTTGGGGGGAACGATCTAAGAAATCTGCAAGAGGAGGAGTTGCTTGGCGATCCAAGGAAGGGGCACCTCCAAGATCTTCTTCCTCTTCTTCTTCTCCAATCACGATCAGGTGACCGTACGGGACAGCCGACTTGACCGCCACTTTGCGGTGTCGGCCCAACCTCCTCAACGCTCCGCCCCCACCAGAAGCGGAGCTAGAAGCCTCGCCTCGAGGAGCAGGCGGATTGCCTTGACGAGCACCCCGACTTGTGGACAGCTGCGAAGTCTAAGGGGGTATAGCACGAGGACTGAGAGGAGTGGCACCCAACAAGGTCTTCCAACTAGGAAGCCTAGGGCACAGTTTATGTCTTCCATACGAATGCTTTCTCGCGGAGGACATGTGTTGAGAGAAGACTCACCTAAGATGAAAAAGTATTATAAGGAGAAATCACTCAAAGAAATAAAGCAAGAAAAAGGAAGGATAATGCGGTAAAGAAAGGCCGACCTGATCCTAACGGCGAATCCCTCCAGTGAAGTGGGACCCGGTACACACACCCTTCAGGCATCCACGCACCTTGAGTCCTAAATATTTTGAGCTTCCAATCATACACGAACTCTTGGGCATCCTTTATTAGCTCCCTCAATGCCGATCTCCTTGCCAAATAAAATGTCTTGCCCCCGTCGTTGAGAAGATTCAAGACGTAGAGGCTACTCTCCTCATTCAGGCCAAGGTTTATACCACAGGCGCGGTTAAGGGCAGTGACCGCCATCAGGATGAGATATGCTCCCGGGACGAGTTGGAGTGGATGGATGTCGAAAAAGCTCAAGAACTCCATTATCAACAGGGATAACGGAAAAGTGAGCATGCCCGCCTCGATCTGACTAGAGAAGAGCATGAGTGATTCAGGGTCCGGAGGAGGAGGCATCTCTCCCATGTATTCTTCAACCACCAAGTTATCAGGAAAATGAGCCATTCGAACAGAAAAGAGGTGCAAAAGGGTTTGAGGATTCTAAAGCAATGCAAGAGTTGTAGGATAAAAGGGAAATGAGAAGAAAGGAGCAGTTATATGTAGGAGGCTGCGAGTGAAAATTTAAACCGCTCCGATCGTTTGGGAAAATGAGGTGACAAAATTGAATTTCTGACAAGTGTCACACAGACAGATCATCATACCCAAGGTCCAAAGCCAATCGACCCAGAAAAGCTTGTCGGACAAGCTTATGAGCTGGTCAGGTCTCCTGAAGATCAGTTCTTCTGGACTCCCAAGTAATCGAGAGACCAAAAGAAGGGGGCATTGTAGAAGACCGAATTTATCACAAAATGGAATAAGGAATAAGATTGCATAAGTACGGGAATTAAGTATAAATTAGCCCATGATGATTAAAAGGAAATCCAGGGTGAGAAAGTCCATGGGCCCAAATCCCCCTACTGGTTAAATAGACCCATCTTCCCCGTCAGGTCAGGCAAATGATATTGCCCGACCAGGTCAAGACGGACATACACAGCAGGTCGGATGATTAACTCTTGACCGACCAAGGACGGACCCATAGTGTTGCCTGACCAAGTCAAGATGGCCGAGTACAAAAGGTCCGACTTGAAGTACGAATTGACCAAACCCTAATACCCGAACTGAAAAATAGGTCGGCCATACGTCTGCCCCTACAAAATAACGGTTAACCAATGGAATATTCCCTAACACAGGAAAATGATTAGATGTCAGAAAATCAGTTACAGAATGGTAATCCCTAGGTGACACATGTCCGCATATCCAAGAGCCACATGGAGATTCCATCTCATGATACGGTCACTCCACTAAGCTAAGCTCGGCACGCCCCTTCTCTAGTATAAAAGGGTGACTTCATCTCCCTCTCAAGGCAAGCACTCTCTCTCTCTTTCCCCTACTCGCACTCAAGAATTCTAAGTTCTTCTTCCTCTCATGGAGAGATTACTGACTTGAGTATCGGAGAGGCATTAGCCGACACCACACTGGTGTGAGTTTCAGGTGTTCGAAGGCCGAAGAAGGAGGAAGACGACGAGCAGGAGAGGCTTGTTGCGGATCGTTATGAAGAGGAGTCAGCATCAGCATCATCTCGGATCTACATCAAAAGCCCGGATCTGCGTCGATCCGACCAAGGAGGGGAGGACCTGATTTCACCCTCCACAAAGGAATATTTTAATAAATGAGATTTTTCATGGATATATATGCAAAACACCTTTATATTATTACGCAGACAAATCCTAATATTTTAGTTCTTTTTCGTTATTTATTCTCTTTTAAAGGGAAGTTCTGACAATTGTCTCCCATATTTGGAGAATAAAATACAATTGTCTACATATTAATTTTCAAGTTTTTGTTTTATTGATATCTATTTGAAGAATAAAATACAATTTTATTCATAAAAATAAAATATATACTCAAACAAACATAATTTTTAATTGTTATTGAGTGAAATATATAATTTTTTATACTATATTAATGATGTTGTAATTATAAACCGTGCCGCAAAAAAAAACCTAAATTTATCAACTGAAAAAGACATAGCAGAAACCATTTGGAAGGGTAACGGTAGATGTGGATTTACAATGGAAAAACTTTATGTTAAAATCTCCTCAAAGATGAGCATGATCCGTTTGAATCCTAGGTAGGTATAGAAATAATGCCGGCCTATATAAAATCTAGAAAAAAAATTGATACCCTTCATTTTTTAAAAAAAATTACACTCATCTATTGAAATAAATATTGTTATATGAAGTTAATTATATACTGCGCTATCATAGTGTATGAGATTGCAAATGAGACAATAAAATAGACTAAATAAATACATGTTTATTAGAACTTATAAATAGTAGATCATACCTTTTAGTTTAAAATAAACAGTTATTGCATTTATTGAAACTTATTTTAACTAAAAACAACTAAAAAAAATAAGAATCTCGCTTTTCATATTATAATTATTTAAAAAAATCTTTTAAACATTAATGCCTTTAATTTTTTTCACTAATGACCATACCATAATATTAATGGACATTAAATATTAATGATCAAATATATTACAGTGGTAGTATAATATTTAAAAATTGTAGTGAATTTTAACTTTTTAGTATTATACTAATTTGCCTTTAAAATATTTGTAAAAATAATTTTATTTATAAAACCATCTTATTTTATAAACAAAATCAAATTTAGCTTTCACATTTTAAATGGGTACTTTTGATGATTAAATAGTAAAAAGCTATTTTACAATTTATCTTAAAAGCATCCACTAATGTTTATTCTCTGCATATAAACATGTCTACTACTTATTAGACAAGTTATAATTTATAATCTATAAGCTATAATATATAATCTGTATTAAAACTAACCTAAGTGTATCATCTCCAAAATCTAATCTGCCTCATACAACTGGTAAGTCCCAGACCAACCAGACGAGCAAATTCTTTTGTACAATACCTCTCCTTGAGCTTATCCTGTTTATGGTTCATATTCATTGTTTTGCTTCTTCACTAACAAATCATAATGTCCCTAATAGAAAGTCAAATATTGGGATGGATTGAAATATCAAAATGGATTGGTATTCATATCCACACAGCAGAATAATTATATGACCTCTCTAATCCAAGAAGATACATTCACACAGTATCACAACATAAAGAGCACTTCTATACCATAGCCTGGCAAGGGAACTGAGTGAAACAACAGTTCACGATTTAATCAGAGAAGAAACCCTGTTAACCGTCTGTCATCGACATCAAAAAAGGACACCAAAACATAGTTTAAAGGGGGGGAGAAGAAGAAACACCAGACAGACACTGTCATACCCACATACATAAACCATAACTGATCCAACATGTTCCAAAAACCTCAACTGAGTCAGAGACACGCACCTCCCTGAGTGGACCTCCTCCATTTTGCTCTCCTCAGCTTCAGCACCCTCATCATCATTGATGCTCAGCCCCAGCTTCAAAAAGTTCTGTGATCCTCCCCCCCCAAAACACATTGGATCATACAAAATGAAACCCAGACGACAGCAGCAAAACAAGGTCCTTCACAGATTCACCATTCTTGTCAGCCCTGTAGAACAGAGAAAAATAGTTTATGCTTGAATCCATCACAAATACTTGATTGCAACAAACTCATTGCATTATATCACCCCTCCTGTGAAGTCAACAGATAAGATTCCAATGATTAAGGACAAGCCATACATGTTAGACGCCATTCCAGCTTTTGGTGTTTGTTGATTCAATATCTAAGAAAAAGTTCATGCACAATCATAAAGATGAATGCAGCAACCCAACTATAAAAAATGAAAAGTTATACTACAGATATTTTTATATCTATTATAACAAAAAAAATCATATCCACAATTGGCAGTTGAATGGATTCTCAAAAAGGAGTAAAAAAAATAAAAAAATAACTCCTTGGACCCTAAGAGCTACTGTGAATGAAAACCATAGAAACTTTGAAGGCTTTTCATTGTTGGAAAATCACAAATGAAACATGTACAGCGAATGAAATAGAGTTGCTGATGATATGGTGAGTTACAGATAGGAACTTAGAGAAACTCTATATTTTCATGTAGAAAAAATTCATCCTGATGCTGAAGCAAGATGAAGCGGGGTACAGAAGTGAAGCGGGGTACAAAAGTCAAAGTTGAAAGATCAAGCTCAAAATGAATTTCAGAAGTGAAGGGGGTCAATGTTTCATCTGGAACAGAAGATGATGACATTCTCAATTTGTTTGTTATTTTCTGCATTTGTACAGATTTGTACACATTCTGCTACTACTTAGATTAGAGGATGCAAATAGTTATTTAGCACTAGTTATCCTCTCTAACTAGACTAGTACAGACTCTTCTGATGTACATTTGGTTCATAGTAATGAAAATTACACACATTACTGGAAAAAAAAGGAATTCATATCGACTACTATTTAGCTGCCAAAAGGAAAGTTCAATTAGCAACTAACACAAGAATGTTCCCAATAGCTCATGTTATATCATAAAGCGTTCAGAAATTAGAACTACAGGCATTCAAATAAAACTTTCTGATCGAGTAATTGATACATTCTAACTTAACTAATCACAATTCACAAGTATAGCATACAGGTCCTCATACAAATCTGGAAGAAGCCCAGGTTGAACAACTGCCCACTGAAAATTCTACTACTCATGACAACCTCTCAAACTTTTAACAAAAAAATTGTGGATCTCACAAAACCAAATTTAAGAAGCATTCTTCTTTGTATACAAACAACAAACAGGCAGCATGCACTTGGTTGTTTGAGATCAAGTGTTAACCAATTAGAGAAGGCTGACTGAGTTTTAGGTAGTTAACTCAATGGAATTCTGCAGCCTTGGCAGAAAGACTCTGAGAAGTGGCACAGAACCAGGAGTCTATAGGGGTCAGGTGGATCAAAAAGGAAATATCTTCAGCGTGAGAAAATTCAGTTTGCAGCCGCCTCATCATCTAATTCTTGGGCTTGGAACATGATTACGATGGATGAAGAACAAAATGCAGTTTATTATTTTCTCCAGACAGCATATAAGTCTATGGAAGAACTATTAGATTAATGTATCCTGTTTAAAACATCAATCCATAGACACAAGCCTTTCATCTTGGTCCGTTAGTGAATTACAATTATTTGATCCCTTAACATCCTTTTCAGAGATAAGGGGTACTAATTGCTAACCAGAGCTCAGTTAGTGAATTACAATTATTTTGAATAACCCAAAACAAAGAAAAACCTACAATTGGACCACCCAAACCATGCGTCACCCATAATGGTGGAAAGTTAAGAAACACACACACTTCAATGAACATGTCGTGTCTGTCTTCGTGGCCGATACGAATCGGACACGCGACATGATACGGCACGCGTTGGACACGAGTTGGACATGTTACATATGTGTCCAATATTTATATATAAATTTTTAGATTTTGGACACACATGACGCATGATAGACACAGAGTCGACACACAACACATATGCACACAACATTATTTATAGTTTATGGATTCATTGACGTGTCTTTGCCATGTCAATGCTACTAAATGTAATTACTGCTACTGTTCAGAGTCTGATGGAAAAAGACCATCTGCACTGATGAATCCTGAACTGTAGAAATAGAAAAACACTGTTACTGTTCTAACTAGATAGTACCCTCCTCCAATGGGATGGATTAAAGTGAACTCAGATGGACCCCCGTCTGCTGATTGTGCTGGATATGGGATGTTACTCAGAGACGGTGAAGAAAAATTTATTGTTGGCGAAATGGGTAGATCTGAGTATGCATCAGTCAACCATCTTGAGTTGCTCAGTTTAAAAAGGGGTATTCAGATTTGCCTAGAGAAAGGATTTTCCGAAGTCCAATTTGAAATTATCCTCAAACAGTGGTTAATTGGATACATGGTAAAGATTGTATCCCACGGAGGCTGGTAATACAAACTGTTACATGAGTTAACTGAATGGACAGTTATCCACACCCATTTTATTGTTGGCAAAATGGCTAGACCCTTTTATGATGTAATAGGCATTCGTTGCGAGTCAACCAAATGCTCTGCCTTTATTTTTACATGTGATTACTCTGCCTTTATTTGGAGGTCAACAAGAACTCATTTTATAACTTTTACTCATTGGTTGAACAGGCTGTCCAAGCTGTACATAAAAAGCCTTCCTAAAAAAAATCTACAGTACTTTTTTGCTACTACTATTGGTTGCATTTGGAAGGAAAAATTTTGCAAGGTGTTTGATGTGAAGGAAAAGCACAAAACCATGCTACTAAATGTAATTACTACTACTGTTCAGATTCTGATGGAAAAAAAAACATCTGCACTGATGAATACTGAACTGCAGAACCAGAAAAACACTGCTAATGTTCTAACTAGATGGTATCCTCCTCCAATGGGATGGATTAAAGTGAACTCGGATGGACCACTCTCTGCTGATCATGCTGGATATGGGTTGTTAATCAGAGACTGTGAAGGAAATTTCATTCGTTGGGGAAATGGCTAGATCTGAGGACGCATCAGTCAACCATCTCGAGTTGCTCGGTTTAAAAGGGGTATTCAGATTTTCCCAGAGAATGGATTTTCCACATTCCAATTTTGAAACTGATTCTCAAACAGTGATTGATTGGATTCATGGTAAAGGTTGTATCCCATGGATATCAAAGAGGCTGTTAATACAAAAAATGGAACTGTTGCATGAGTTAACTGAATGGACTGTTATCCACAATTCCACACCCATTTACATTCCAATCATCCTGCAGACTTCGTTGCAAAGATCACTATTGGTAGTGTAATCATCCAACCTCACAATGTTTGGCCTGAGCTCCAGCAGTCCATTCTACTGGATAAACGGGGGTCTTTATGAAAGACAGGCAAGGGATTAGCTAAACACCACTCAATGCTTATGTTTGCCAAAGCCCACAATGAAATTACATCAGTTTTTTTGCTTATTGATACTTCGGTACAATTTGATGTAAATGTAATTAGGATCTTCCCTTTACTACTAGAAAAGCCTGTAAACAGAGAGGATGCAATCTAATCTTAAGACTAGATCTTTTCAAAGTTGGTATAACCCATAGTCCTCTGCTAAAAGACTGTTGGCAGTGAAAGATTCAAAGATTGATGTGAGACATCTGTATATGAGTACATTTGGTTCTATTAATACAGTTCATTGATTACCAAAAAAAACACCACCTTTTGCCCATCTTAATCTGAAAAATATGCTTTATATCATAAACACTAAATCTCCAGCTCTTCAACATCTATCAATGAAGGAGCAACAAGAAAGAAAGACAAAGATTTAGAAACACACACACAAAAAAAAAAATATCAAACTTATTCCCACAAATTTTCAACAACAGGAATTGAGAGCAATTAGTACAACAGGGAATAGTAACAGAGGAAATGGACCCATGTATTATAACTTCAATTGTCAATCTAGAAACATCAGTTTGATAGGTAGGCATGTAATGATCACACGGCCACCTAAAAACGATGAAAAAAAGAACTGCTATAAATTAATTAATCCTGCTAAAGTAAAATGCAAGCATTAGTTTCCGACGGATGAACTCATTTCAGGTAAGAACAAGGGCCATAGTCAGACTGGTTGGTGAATGCAAGAAACAACTTAGAATCTTCTACATCCTGCTCAAATATGTATCTCGAAAGAATTGACAACTTAAATTATGGCAATATAACAAAAAGATTCAAAACCCAATCATCAAGAGCTGCACCTCTAAAATGAGATAGCTTGCAATAACATTTTACGGCTAGGGTAAGTCTAATCGCGATGATTCTACTTGCAATTTTCATCCTATAATATGGATAACAGCCACTATGCAAAGTTAACTATTGTCTGAATAAAAACTAGAGCAGTGTTGACAGGCTCAAAATACTACAGGGAAAGAATACTGAAGAAAGCACACCGATCAAGCAACGGAAAACAAATTCTA
The DNA here is from genome assembly GCA_030737835.1 of Acorus gramineus. NCBI lineage: Eukaryota > Viridiplantae > Streptophyta > Magnoliopsida > Acorales > Acoraceae > Acorus > Acorus gramineus. The sequence goes on from JAUJYN010000016.1 coordinate 228,428, forward strand.
CTTAATATTTATATTCATTATAAAGACAAATGAAATCATAAGTTTATGAAAACCTATACAAATATATAGCCAATATGACAAACGACATTCATGCATTAACTTTCACTGAGAAAAATATGAAATCAGAAACTCTTTCAATGAAACACCACAATTCAAAACAAAACCATACCAAAAAAGAGAAAGTGATTTCCACTGCAATATGTTGAAATCGCCGGCTACTGGTTAGCCGACCGCGTCAGAGCCTCCGATATCATCCTCAACTCAATGTTAATAAGCTTATTCTTCCTCGTCTCTAACTCATTCCGTTTCTGTGAGAGTTTAACATCCAATTCCCATAACTTCATCCATTTTTTCTCTAAATAACCAACTTCTTCCTTCCCAAGAAGTGCCAAATTCTTCCTAAACACCCCTTCTCCTAACAGTGTTTTCCCATCCCTACAACAAACTTCCACCGACACATCTAAAAAGGGCGGGAGCTCCGTACCCTTCTTCGGCACCACCTTCACATCTTTTACGCCATTCCCATTCTCAGAAACGGTGTCCACCTTCTCATCCTTCCACAACCTCCCCCACATGTCTGACAGGGCAGGATCTTTGACACGCCTGCCCTTCATTCGCTGGATCTTGTTCTTCATCTGTTTCCCCGTGACATTAACATGCAGCAACCGCCCCACAGAGGCATGAAAACTGTCGAAAAGATCCTTGTTCTTCACGACGCTCACCGCATTCACACCCTTCTTCGCACAGAAATCGACAAGCCCCCTCATGAGGGCCACCTCATCCTCCTCTGTGAAGACTCTAATGAATAGGGGGGTTTGCGAAGACTTCTTTTCCACAGGCACCTTCAACTTCTTTGCCTCGTCCTTCCCATTCTCGCCACCATGGACGCGCTTCTTTGAGGGCACGGAAGGGCCTGGATCCTGAACTCGGACCGGTTGACATTCTTCTTTTTCGTCGCCACCGACATCGTCGTCAGAGTCGTCGGCAGAAGAAGAGTCGGAGGTCAACGGGGGTGCCGATTTTGGAGGAGGCAGCGGCGGCGGAGGGGACTGGGAAGAGGTTTCCGAGGATGATGTTGAAGAGGAAGACGAATCTTGAGGTTTTGACATTGTAGAATTTTTTTTAGGGTTTCGTTTTTTTTTTTTTTTTTTTTTGGTGAAATGAAATGTTTTGGTTTAGTAGCGTATTATAGAGAGGGAAGGATTCACACGGAAAAGGCGGGATACGAAGGGACGGGATACCAATTACCAAGGTCATAAAGTTAAGATGGGTGGGTCGAGTTTACAATTGAATTACTTAGCACAGATTCGTATGATCATAATAAATGGTGCTATTGTAAACTAAGTAAAATATAACTACATAAATAAAATACACAAATAAATAGAGAAGTAGAGAGAGGTATTTATTCTTCTTTGTTGGTTGATTGAATACAAGAGAAAGCCCCTCTATTTATAGGGTGCATGGAGGAATCCTAAAGGTGGAGAGTTACAAATCTATAGAGGTGAGGGGGAGTAGTGGGGCAATAATAGGAGTGTTATGGAATGGAAGAGTGGGGGAGGTTATGGAGTTGAATGAGAGTGTTATGGAATAGAAGAGTGGGGGAGGTTATGGGTTAGAAAAGTGGTGGTTATCCACCATCATATTCATAACACTCCCCCTTGGATGACCACCACGCTAAGAAAATTGCCTCATTAAAACCTTGCTTGGAAAACCCAATGGGAAAAAACCAAAGCGAAGGAAAAAGAGTACAATGTAACTTAATCGTATAATAGTGTATGCGTTTGACACTGCCTCATTAAAACCTTGCCAGGAAAACCCAATGGGACAAAACCTAGGCGAAGGAAAAAGAGTACAGTTCACAAAATGTCATCAAAAATTACTCTCCCTCATAAGTACAAGATTTCAAGAATTTTGGTCACAAACTCGTCGCATCCCGATTTCATACACCAGCTTCTTGAATGTTGATGTCGACAAAGCTTTAGTAAATAAATCTGCAAGATTGTCCTTTGACTGAATTTGTTGAACATCAATTTCATGTCTCTGCTGGAGCTCATGAGTGTAAAAGAATTTTGGAGAAATATGCTTCGTTCTATCACCCTTGATATATCCCCCATTGATTTGAGCAATGCATGCTACATTGTCTTCATATATAGTTGTTGAAACATCTGTAATGAGCGATAGTCCGCATGCAGTACGAATATGATGAACCAAAGACCTTATCCACATGCATTCCCGGCTTGCTTCGTGGAGTGCAAGAATCTCAGAGTGGTTAGAAGACGTGGCGACCAAAGTCTGTTTCGTAGATCGCCAAGAGATTGCTGTGCCACCGCAAGTGAATACATAGCCTGTTTGTGAGCGAGCCTTGTGAGGATCTGAAAGATATCCTAAATCTGCATAACCCTTTAGTTGTGCACCATTATTGGAATCCTTTGCATAGAATAGACCCATGTCTGATGTTCCACGAAGATAACGAAAAATGTGCTTCACACCATTCCAATGCCTTCGAGTTGGTGCAGAGCTAAATCTGGCCAATAAATTAACTGAAAATGCAATGTCAGGTCTAGTGCATTGGGCCAAATATAATAAGGCACCAATTGCACTAAGATATGGTACTTCAGGACCAAGAAGATTTTCAGTATCTTCTTTTGGACGAAAAGAGTCCTTCTTTGGGTCAAGTAACCTTACTACCATTGGAGTACTTAATGGATGACATTTGTCCATATTAAAACGCTTCAGGATTTTTTCAACATATGTTGTTTGATGAACAAGTATCCCATTTGAACTTTGCTCAATTTGCAAGCCGAGACAGTATCTTGTTTTTCCAAGATCTTTCATTTCAAACTCTTTTTTCAGATATTCGGAAGCCTTTTCGAGCTCTTCAGGAGTTCTAATTAGATTAATATCATCAACATATACTGCAATAATAGTAAATCCGAATTTCGTTTTCTTAATAAATACACAGGGGCATATCGGATTATTGACATATCCTTCTTTTATTAAGTACTCACCAAGACGGTTATACCACATTCGTCCAGATTGCTTTAATCCATACAATGATCGTCTTAGCTTGATTGAGTACATGTTTCGTGGTTTTGCTTCAAGCAATTTTAGTCCTTCAGGAACTTTCATATAAATGTCGGTATCTAATTTTCCATATAAATATGCAGTAACCACATCCATTAGCTGCATGTCAAGTCCTTCTGAGACTACAAGACTAATTAAATACCGAAATGTGATCGTGTCCATCACAGGAGAATATGTCTCTTCAAAATCTATCCCAGGTCTCTGCAGGAAACCCTGTGCCACAAGACGAGCTTTGTATCTAACAATCTCGTTTCTTTCATTTCGTTTTCTCGCAAACACCCATTTACATCCTACTGGTTTAACACCTTCAGGGGTTAGGACTACTGGTCCAAATACTTGGTGTTTTGCAAGTGAATCCAATTCTGTTTGAATAGCAGCTTTCCATTGTGGCCAACAATTTTTTTGTCTGCATTCATCCACTGAACGTGGTTCTAAATCATTATCTGAAATGATTTCTGTAGCTACTGCAAATGAGAATATATCATCAACAAGCACTTGCTTTCGATCCCACAATATTTGTGAATTTGCATAATTTATGGAAATTTCTTCATTTCCATATACTTGTTCTTCATGCACGGGCGTCACTTCAGGGACGTCAGTCTCTTCGGGGACTTGTGTCACTTCAGGGGCTTCTTCCTCTGTAGGAGTTATTATTGTGGGTCTTTCAAGTGTTTCATACTCTTCTAGAGAATTATTCTTTATTGTTTTTCTCCTTCGGGGAGCTGAATCTTTTGAGCCTATAGGTCTTCCACGCTTCAGGCGTGTTTTTGTTGATTCATTAGCCGGCATATTAACAGTTTTTCCTATTGGAACATTAATTCGAGCTGGAGTATTAGCAGCTGGAATATGTGATTTCATCACTTTTGCTGCATCATTGAATGCATCTGGCAATTGATGCGCAATTCTTTGAAGATGGGTGATTCTTTGCACTTCAGTTTCACATTGATTAGTGCGAGGATCAAGATGAGACAAAGATGGAGTTTGCCATGTAAGTTCACGTCGTTCTTCTGGCGACGGATTTTCTCCCCCTAACAACGGGAATATTGTCTCATCAAAATGACAATCCGCAAATCGAGCGGTAAAAACATCCCCTATCAATGGTTCAAGATATCTTATAATAGAAGGAGAATCAAAGCCTACATAAATTCTCAATCGACGTTGAGGGCCCATTTTAGTTCGTTGTGTAGGGGCAATAGGAACTTGTACAGCACAACCAAAAATTCGAAGATGTGAAATATTTGGTTGATGACCCAGTACGAGCTATAAAGGGGAATATTGATGATAAGCAGTTGGCCGAAGGCGAACTAATGCTGCTGCATGCAATATAGCGTGACCCCAAGCTGAAACGGGTAATTTTGTCCTCAAAAGCATAGGACGTGCAATTAGCTGAAGATGCTTAATAAATGATTCAGCTAATCCATTTTGGGTGTGCACATGAGCAATAGGGTGTTCAACATCGATGCCATGCGACATACAATAGTCGTTAAAAGTTTTCGATGTGAATTCACCAGCTCCATCAAGGCGTATTGACTTTATAGGATAATCCGAAAAATGAGACTGTAATCGGATTATCTGAGCAAGTAGTCTTGCAAATGCAGCATTCCGAGTGGATAATAGACAAACATGCGACCATCTAGCAGATGCGTCTATCAATACCATGAAATATTTGAATGGTCCACATGGGGGGTGGATTGGGCCACATATATCCCCTTGGATTCTTTGCAAAAATGTTGGTGACTCAACATTGACTTTTGTAGGGGATGGTCTAACTATCAAAGCACGAAGTGCATTGGTAGTGATTAGGTAAAAGAATCTTCTGGTTCTTTAACGAATGCCCAAATGAATTATCAATTATTCGACGCATCATTGTAGACCCTGGATGCCCAAGACGATCATGCCAAAGTGTAAAAATATTTGAATCATAGAACTTCTGGTTCGTTACAGCATATGATTCGATTGTTTTTATGGTTGTATAATACAGCCCGGATGAGAAAGCATGAAGTTTCTCTAATATATGATTTTGGCCTGAAATAATTGTAGTAATGCATAAATACTCCACATTGTTTTCACTTATAGTCTCAATATGATATCCATTAATACGAATATCCTTAAAACTTAGCAGATTTCTTCTGGATCTTGCTGAATATAATGCATCATTAATACAAAATTTTGTACCTCCTGGTAATATTATATTTGCTCTTCCAGAGCCTTCAATTAATTTTGTAGTACCAGAGATGGTATTAACATTTGCATTAATTAATGTCAACGTTGAAAAATATTTTCTATTTCGTAGGATTGTATGCGTTGTTGTTATATATGTGTCATTTTTAGCCTGCTGATAACCGTTGGAGCGCTCTGGCAGTTTTTAGTTTTTTCGGTTTTCGATCGGAACCGCTAATTTTTGGACTGTTAGCTATCGTCCGGAGTTAGAGGACTCCGATTGGAAATCTAACTGCATATTTGGTGTCCTGGTGCCATTTTAGGCCTCTCACGAAAATTTCATCGATTTCCGCCAACGTTTCCAAAATTTCACAGTTCCGGGGCGTATCCGGGTATTTTAAGTGACTTGTGTATATAAATGAAATCTAATATTTCATTAGGCACTATTCATCATCCCTACCAAAGCTTCCCCTCTCTCCTCTTCTCTCTTTTCTCCCATTTGAGGCCCTTAGACCCCTCAAACCCAAAAACCTAAAGCATAGGAAGTGTAGATCGGGTCCCGATCTACACCCCGGTGCTTTCAAATCCGGATTCCGGCGAGATTTGCCCCTCCGTCTCCCCTCTCTTCTTCCCTGATTTGGGCCATTTCGGAGGCCAAGAGAGATCCGGGCGTTGGAAGCCTTTTTGGAGAGGTTCCAGTGCGCGGAGAGCAACCGGACTTCCCTTCCTCCCCTTGGTAAGCCTCTTTTCCTCTCTTTTCTTGTATAGATGTATGTTAGGAGGTGGGTATGAGGTTGGGAGGCGGTCGGCGGCGGTGGGTGGCCGTCGGAGGGCTGTGGGTGGTGGTCGGAGGCCTTGGGGTGGCCGGAGGTGGGTGGTAGGGGAGCTCGGGCTGGCAGGCTGGCAGCCCCGGGCAGCAGGCAGCACAGGCAGGCGCAGCAGGCGGGCAGCGGCAGGGCGCGCGCGCGCGTGCGCGTGGACGTGCACGCGGGCGTGCGCTCGGGTTGGCGCTGGGCGTGCTCGGTGCTCGGCGTACGGGGCGCGCAGGGTAGGCTGGCAGGGCTAGCTCGGGTAGGATGGCTGTGGGCTGTGCGTGCTGGCAGGCCGGGCAGGCAGGCTAGGCGCGCAGGCGTGCTGGGCAGGAAGTGCTCGGGCATCAGGCGAGCAGTGCCAGGCGTGCAGGCGGTGCTCGGGCCACTCGGCGATGCGCGCAGGCAGGGAGCGCGGGCAGCAGCGCGGGCAGGCTGGTAGGCGCGCTGGGCACGTGCTGCCAGGAGCGCTGGGCGCGTGCTGCGCAGGCGTGCGCGTGGGCGCTGGGTGAGGGTCCCGGGTGCTGGGCGCTGAGCGCTGGGAGCTGGTCGCGGATGTCGGGTGTGCTGGGCGAGGGTGTTGAGCGCTGGGCGCAGGGGCGCTGGGCACCGTAGAGGTGCATGCGCGCGGGGTGCTGGGCAGAGGCACTGGCGTGCGCGTGGTGAGGAGTGCAGTGGGTGCGAGCGGGTGGTGCGCGCGGGGCAAGGCTGGTGGCGCGCGGGGCGTGTGGGGTGCGCGCGGGCTGCTGCGGCGGGGCGCAGTGGGCGCGCGACGCACCGGGTGGCTCGGCTGCAGGTCCAGGCGTGCGGGTAGGGGCCCGACGGTGCGCCTGGGTGCGCGGGCTGAGGCGCGGCGGCGCATCCGGGGCGGGTGGCCGTGCGGGTGGTTGCCATGGGTTCGGGAGTGAGTCGGAGTGCTCGGGCTAACGTGCGTACGGGCCGTATGTACGTTTGCCCGAGTGTTGGGTTCTTTTGGGTACTTTGTGAGTATTTTGATGTAATTGTGTATTTAACTCACCGTATAAATGTCTGTCTTGCAGATCTTGACGGGCGGTCGCGCGACGACCCGATCTCCGGTGAGTGGGACAATCCAACCCAGTAGAGAGGCGTTATACGCATTTGGGCGTATACCGACCTCTCCTGGGGCACCATGGATTATATTAACCTGTTGTAATGTATATCTCATGCGAGCATGATTTAAATGTAGAATGCATGCTACCTTAGGATATATGTATGAGCCATGCACCATGTCCCATGTTCTCATGCTAGGAAGCCTTGGCCTATGCATGTGTCCTACTAGTTTATTTATTTAATTAAATGCTAGTGTATGATAAACTGCATGCCTTAGATGATATTATAGGGAGGAGCCTTGCGAGGTCAACACTGAGACCCGGGTTAGGGTACTCCGTGTTCCTTGTTTGGTTGTCGGGGTGTCCTGTATCGGGAACTCATGCTGCCCTCCCAAGGTTTCTTGTCCCAATAATATTGTAAGAAATGTTATACCAAATTATATGATTATTAGCATATTTAGTGAATATTATAGGGGAGGGGCCTCGCGAGGACAGCGGTGAGACCCGGGCTAGGGTACTCCGTGTTCCTTGTTTGGTTGTCGGGGTGTCCTATATCGGGAACTCACGCTGCCCTCCCAAGTTTCTTTCCCCCAATGATATTCCACCCTTGCTAATTATTGTGTATGTTCCCCGCATATTGGTTATGCGCCTTGGAGGAATTCTGAGGAATTCAGGACATTAGAGTTGTAGAGATGCATTGTCGGCGGATCCGAGTGGATCATATGCGTATGGATAGGCTGTTCTGTCCCCTTCGTTGGATCCGGTAGAGGCTGCCCCAGCGTTAGAAAGGCCGTCCCTTCCAAGGGTTCCCATCAGTAGGCGCCTCCCGATATTTGTGACGGACTGTGCTGAAGTTGTGGGTGAGGGCTCCCATCAGTAGGCGCCTCCCGATATTTGTGACGGACTGTGCTGAAGTTGTGGGTGATAGCCAAGCGGCCTACGGAGTGGAGGAGAGACTACCGGTGGACTAAGGGTGACCAACAGCCTAGTCAGTCCCAAAATCCTATGTCACCGTGGTAGGGTGAGGGTGAGGGTGTAGTGGGTTGGCGATGAGCGACCCACTGGAGTTGTGATTGGATGATTATCAGTCCCAAAATCCTATGTCACCCATTGAAGGGTGAGGGTGAGGGTGTAGTGGGTTGGCGATTGAGCGACCCACTAGTTTGAGTAGTTGTTACCATTTTGTGGTTGTCTAATAAGAGATTGTGGATTATTAAGATCTGAATTGTGATCAATATTGTCTGTGATGCATGGGTTGTGCCGTTCACTGAGCGTGTGGCTCACCCCTCGCATATGTTTTTCCCCAGTTGCCACTGAGCCTGAGTTGGAGCCGGAGCAGTAGTAGGAGCTTTCCGAGGGATTCCTTCAGTAGCGGAGCAGCGCTACGTCCGCGAGTGCCAGAGGCTATCAGCATCCCTTCTTGACTGTATGTATTTTATTTCCGTGCTTGGCACGCGTTTGTATGTATTCAGTTGTATTGGTGTATATTGGCTCTCACAGGACAGATGATTGAGTATCGAGTCTGTAGTATGATTATTTACAGATTCAGTCTTTTGCTTCCGCATTTGGTGTATATATCATGTCAGCCCTTTTGTTGCCTGTGTGTCATTCTGATTGTTTGTGTATGATATATTATTGACCTCCTGTGTAGATTCTGATATTATATATACACTTGCCGCGTCTCGGGGACAGCCGCCCTGGGGCGTGACAGTTGTAGCGCTGTCCAATCTTGCAATCGCAAGTGCATCCAATCATACCGAGCTTTGGGGAGGATGACAGTCTTTTGATGATCGTATCGATCTTTCAAGTTCTCCCAAAGGGTAAGAGGATCTTTCACCGTGAGGTACTCGCTTTTGAGATTCTCATGAATGTGGTGGCGAAGGAAAATCATTGCTTTTGCGCGATCCTACAGGGACTCTTGATCTCCTTGCTTTTATTGTGTTGCCAAGGTTCATGGCATCAAGGTGAATTTCAGCATCGAGTATCCACGAGAGATAGTTGTTGCCTGAAATATCAAGTGCGGTGAATTCGAGTTTGGTAAGATTCGACATGGTAGATATCTTTATAAGAAAAATGAAGTAATGTCACTACATGTATTGAGAATATAAAAAAAATAAACAATAAAACTTGAAGGTTCAGCAACAAGTATTTTTAATACCGATATATTTGAATTAACCATAATAATTTTCAAAATCATGGATTTATTGAAAAACCCACACAAAAGGGACTACCTTTATTTTATTTATTTTTTATTTTTTTTAAGAAATGTGTACTATTCACTAAAATATGTCTACTTTTTAATAGAAAAAAAAAATGTATTCATAAAGACTATATATCTCAACTCATCAAAATCTAGAAAGTGATCTACCTATAAGATTATTAAATAAAATTAAGTATACCCATCCGGTTAAGAATGCACTACAATGACATTGTGAGAACTATCTTTTCTAGTCTAGAATTAAAAAAAAAAGGAATTTGGGCATGTATGCTATTTTCAAAATCTGAAGCCAAACATTAGGAAAGGTTGTGTCAATTTGATAAGCAAGCAGAAAGTCATTCCAAGCATTTTTTTAAAAACTAGCATGTGTACAAAAGATTTGATTGTGCTAATTAATGAAATATGCAGAGAATATGCAAAAAGTGGGATACTTATATGTTTGTATATATATATACATATACCATAAGAAATGCATAAAAAAAAATGCATTCTTAAAACAAATCTATAAAAGAATATAACGACGCATAAGTATATTTAATTATATAGCATAGAGTACGAAAATTCATTTTTCTTTATCAGAAAGAAAAATCATAAAATTGCCTATCATGTTGTATACAAAATATAAGATAAAATCATGATGATTTGAACATCATGAACCAACCAAAATACAAACCTCTTTAGCGAATTAGACAAGAGCGTCGTCGTGCTGATAACGTATTGTAAACTAAGTAAAATATAACTACATAAACAAAATACACAAGCAAATAGAGAAGTAGAGAGAGGTATTTATTCTTCTTTGTTGGTTGATTGAATACAAGAGAAAGCCCCTCTATTTATAGGGTGCATGGAGGAATCCTAAAGGTGGAGAGTTACAAATCTATAGAGGTGAGGGGGAGTAGTGGGGCAATAATAGGAGTGTTATGGAATGGAAGAGTGGGGGAGGTTATGGAGTTGAATGAGGGGGTTATGGAATAGAAGAGTGGGGGAGGTTATAGGTTGAGAAGTGGTGGTTATCCACCACCATATTCACAACAGGTGCAATTTTTTAAATTTAAATTGGAATTTTTAAATTTGAGGAGACTCTGTGTTTCACTTAGGTCATCTTCAAGGTTTAGACCCTCTACTTATTTTTCTATACTTGTTTTGTGCTTTCATCGATCAGACGGTCATAAATTTATCAAATAAATTGGATCTATTTATCAAATTCATGATTTGATATATTTATAACCGTTGATTTTAAATGTAATGATGTGTCAATCCTACAATAAAAATCAAATAAGATACAAGCAGGAAAAAACGAACAAAGAATTCAAATCCGTCATCTTTAGCCCTTATTCAAACTTTTACTCAAACTTATACCCAAATTTCACTTAAAATTTAAGTAAAAGCTAGATATAATTTTTTAAACTGCCTAGGGGGAGAATATATGAGAAAATAGAGGAGAAATAACCCCAAGGCCTATTTGACAAGGGGTTAAGGTTTTGAAAATAAGTAATCTTAATTTTGAGGATAAAAAGTTTATCAATTTTATTTCATATTTACATTTAAAAAAATTGGGATAAAAAATAGAAATAAATGTTATCCCACCCTTTAGGTGGAACAAAATATCTCCATTTTCATTTTAAAATTGAAAAAATCGTCTGTAGTTTATCTAGATTATTTTTTAAACCAAAAGGGAATAAGCTGTCCTCCCACTCACTTATTCCTATAATTTATCCACCATTTATCCTTTTCCAAAACTAGCCCTAAAAGGCTATTTGGGCGAAAGAAAAAAATAGGTATAGCTATGATAGAATATTTATGAATAAACTTACATTTATATTCCATATTTTTCAATAATTGTGTTATTTCACCAAATCTATTTCACTAATATAATGGGACCCCGTACGTTAAATTTTATCATCTCTTATAAATCAAAGTCACAAGTGAAATCATTTTTTCACATTTTATAAATTTTTATCAATATCATATTCAAATTTTATCCACAATTTATTCATAGTCTATCAAACAATTAAAATTTCATTATTACATTTCCTATAACAAATAACTAAAAACTCAACAAAAAAAAAATCATTTATTCCACTAGTATTATGAGTTATTTATAAAATAATCATAAACCTTAAAATATCTTATGTCTCTGTTCAAAGCGGGGCATACACACTTCTTACCAAAAAAAAAAAAAAAAACACAACCTAGACAACTTACTTTTTTCATAAAAAATAGATATTTAAAAAAAGGTGCTTATGTCCTTATAAAAATTAAAACTATAAGTAATGGTGGTCGCTATTAAATTGATATTTCCCCTGATAAATAATAATTTGAACCACGCATAAAATCAGTCTTGCCAAAAATATGGATAAAATATATTTTTTTGTTAACTAAATCCTTGTAAAAAAAACCCTAGCATGTTAGTCTATGTAGTTGTGTTGGCTCATTAAATTATCCAATTATCTTTTGTTAAAACTTAAAAGTAAAGATATTGAATAAATTGTCATGTTGGGACTCGAGAGTGCAATAAAAATGTCTTATGAATATGAGTATTTCTAATTGAGAATATATCGTGATGTTTAGTGTTATTCAATTATTCAATTGATTTGAAATGTTAGTGCTCCATAATTGATTTTTTTTTTTTGTTTGCTGAAATTGTTTGGGTTGCAAAATCCCCTAATAATATAAGTTATACAAAAAAATGCAAAGTCAATCACAGAGAAATTGATCATAATCTCCTCTTCCACATCTCTTTATTTTTGCTTCTAAAATTCTGAGTTCAAAATTCAACAGTGTGTAACGAAGCTCTAATGTAAATAATTAATCATTATGATTTTCATATCAATTTATATATCAATAGCTATGACGTCTTCACTAATGAATAATATTTCATTATTTTTGAATGAACTAAAATAAATATATCTTTATAGTAGAAAAAAAATATTGTACTTTGTGCGTAAATATATTAAAAATAAAGATATTTTGGTGTCTCTACTTGATTTAAATTGCGCTAAGCAATATATTTAACAAAATTCAATGGAACTTTGAATATTTTAAAACATCTTAATTATATAAGTTTAATTATATTACACGTATAATATAAAAATTGTTAGAGATATTCTACATATTTTATGGCATTTTTGTATTTTTCTTGTTTAAAAATATTTTTACAGTACTAGAGAGTGTACTGTGATTACTTAATAGCATGCACCCAAGGGTGGGGGAGGGATCTACAAATCCGCTTTTAGTTGCGTGGGTGTTTTCGTTTCTACCTTCTTTATTTTTTCTCATCCCCAAGGTTCAAGAAATTTTTTATATCAATATATATTAATGAGAATTCCATCAATAATATTTTGATGGATAACACATGTTCATTAAAGTATAAAATAATCACACATGTAGTCTATTCAGACACATATCGATTTGAAATTTTTCCCCCAATTCAAACTTCTAAACTCACTTTGTAATATAAGTGCTAATAAGAAGTTCTACATTCATCACTTTATCTGATTCTAATATCTAACATGACATGAAAATTTGGATTCATTGTTTGAAACTTTGGATCTATTGTTTCGTGGACATCATCTCTGTCTGCTGTGGCCCGGGCTTCGTCCGCTGTCCCCCGCGGTGCAGTCCACAAACACGCCAGCTCCCTCGATTTCCGCGCGCCTGTCACGAGATCTTCCGCCTGCAAGATCCGCGCGCCTGTCGCGGGATCTTCCGCGCGCAAGATCCGCGCGCCTGCTGCTGTCACGCGAGATCCGTGGATTCTGCGCGTCTGTCGCGGGATCTTCCGCGTGCAAGATCCACCCGCCTGCAGGTGACACGCGAGATCCGTGGATTCCGCGCGTGTTCCAAGGACCAATCAGACACATAAATACATCAATTTTATTCTTTTATATGGAAAGTATTTAGGGCTTCTTGCATATATACCCTTCAAATACATGCTAATTATTTTTATAACATTGTAAATCACATTTTTATTTGTATACCATCAAAATCTTAGTTAGTGTAAAAATATATCATTTAATCACTTGTTATGATCGAAACCTAATTTAACTATAGCTAACGTATAACTAGTGAAAAAAATAACAAAAATAACCTTAGCTTGAAGTTTATAAAAATTGTCTAATCTTTGTAATTATATTTTTAATAATTGATTGTTATTCACTTAAGTGATTATTTTTCCTCTTTCCATATTTGCTTCAAATTAAATATATATGTTGAGTTTTCTATAGTTTTATCATTTTGTTATATGATAAATATTTAAATGATTTTTCTATTACTTTTATTATTTTATTAATGTAATAAAAAATAAGGAAAACTTTTTGATGATTAAAATAAATATGATTGTAAATCTTTGTTGACTAAACATTTTTTTTTATAAACTTGAATTCTATATTTTTTTATATATTAACAAATATAGATGTTATATTATAAAAATAAATACTATACTGTGAGAGAATATATTAAAAAATAAAATAAGGGTATTTTGGTCTTTCTATGTGACTAAATTGTGTTAATTAACATATTTAGAAAAATAATATGGAAACTTAAATAGATCGGCAAATATGTAAAAACTTTATATTTTTTAATCGTATAAAAGAAAATAGAGTATTTGTAATGGTTTAAAAATAAATTTCATATTTTTGAAGGGTATATATGCAAAAAACCCAATTATTTAATAAAACACATCTAGAGGATGGAGGGTCCCTATCGGTACAAATAAACCACATGCTAACAAAAAAAAATTTCATATCAGTACATATTGATAGAATTGATATAAATCTCATTAATGCACTTTGATGGACACGTGTCACTCATCAAAACACGTATTGTTAGGATTTCTATTAGTACATACTGATATGAAAATTTTCCCACTAACCCTTGGCCTACGTAGCATCTCTCTCTCTTAAAAAATAATAATAATAATAATAATTATAACAACAACAACAATAATAATTGTGTGTTTCTTATATATAAAATCTTACTTAATGTTGTTTATCATTTTTCATTGTGTAGAATCATAATATGTAATTTAAATATGTGTTGTGCCTCATTACATCAGGTGAAATTTTAATATTATAAATCCTTATTCACATATTTTTTTGCTTGGCTATTTACGTATTTTTATAGCATCATTAATACATATTGACACATATCTCACGTAATCCACCTAATCACAAATAATTTAGAGTAAAAAAAATTCTACATGAAAATGTGTGAAATACATTAACAAAATTAAGAAGGTGAAACATTTTAACAAAGTTAAAAAGTATGAAATATGTAAAAGATCTAATTAAATAAAAATAAATTAGTCTTTTGTATTTCCAGAAATTTTTAAATAAGACTTTTTTTATATAATTTTAAAAAATGACTGATTTAGGTATTGATTTGGGTATTTCTAACTTTTAAAAGACTTTTTTTGTCATTTTCCCTAAATAAATGTTATATTTTATGAATATTTTTATTTCAAACTTTCCAAAGCATAGGGTATTTTTTAATTATAATATATTTCCTCAAATTAAAATTAATATCAAACTCTCTTGTACATTTATATCATTATGATTATTTTATTTACATTATCACATATAATATGAAATGTTGTACCTTGTGTTTTAATACGTGCATAAAACCCAGTATATCCCTAACAGAGTAAAAAATTCTGTTGGATTGAAATTTCAAAATGAGTAAAAGTACCCATATTTACAGGGTAGATAAGTGACTTGCAGCTTTAATGAACTCATAGAAGAAAAGGTAGGAATGGATGCATTAGTTTTTATGGATTCCATATATCAAATGACATCAGAAGCATTTGTCAGCAAATCAACCTCTCTGCCAAAGCTGTATGGGTACAACAATCAGAACAAATGACTCGGTAATCAACATAGATATACACTTATCACTGTCGCATTTACGGAAGTAACGTTACATTAGACATTGCAAAACCCACCATTACCTCAACCAGGGATCAGCAGCATGGACTGTCAGAAATTTTACCATATTTCATTCTTCCCAGTTGAGCTTTATAACTATTGATCAGCCACTCGGAAGGCGTCACCCAAGTTGAACTTTATACTATGTCTCATGGTTCTCCTCCCAATACCACCATTGCCCTTTCTCATCATCGCAGCAAACTCTCCATAGTCAATCTGTCCATCCTGTGAAGCAAAGAAAAAAAGAAGCATAGTAAGATCATAAAAAAATAGCAGAATGAAAGGAGCTCAGAAGATGAAATTAAACACAGTGCACATAATTAGAGATTGTTTAGAAGTATTTGCTTAAGAAAATCAGATGTAAGGGGGTTCACATTGTCCTGATCAATTTCTCTGATCATTTCATCAAGATGAACATCACTGAGGCCGAAATCTTGGCATGCTTGTTGAAGTTCATCGATGGTTATATAACCACTGCCATCTTTGTCGAAGAAAGAAAAGGCTGATATTAGGTTTTCCTCTCTCTCCATCTTATTCAGATGCACGGTTGCGGCTAGAAATTCACCATAGTCTATGCTACCACTATTGTCGATATCAGCCTGCCAAAAGGCAATTCATTCATCAGCACCACATCAATAAACTAAAAAAACATGTTAACATGCGTGAGTCGCAAATGTGTTCTAAACATGGGATATACGAAAAAATGATGATTCATAAAGACAAGCTCACCGCATCCATAAGAGACTTGATCTCAGATTCCATCAGTTCAGAACCCACACGTCTCAGACCTTCTTTAAGTTCCTCAAATGTTATTGTCCCACTGTTGTCCGTGTCAATCATCTTGAATAGCTCCTTTAGACCACCAATTTCTTCCTCTGATAGGCTTTCCGCTATAACCTGAAACATAAATTGTTACATTCATGTCAGTACATTGTTCTAGCGATATGATTTTTCACTTTTTTTAGCATATTGAACTATAAAAAAAGAATCACGCTGCACAGTTATTGTGCAATCATAAACTAAATGATCAATAGTTAATGGAACTGCTACGACATAGTCAGGGCTCATAAGAAATCATTAAGAAGAAATGATCATGAGCTTTACCCGCAAAGCCATCTTTTTAAGTTTGTTCATTGCTGAGAACTGCTTGAGGCGTGATAAAACTGCAGAGTCCAGAGGTCTGTCTGGGGCAACTCTGTCGTCCACAATCCATGGGTGACCTGTTAGAGAACCATTTCAATGTTAGAAAAATTTGAAAAAGGAACACTGGATATTTTCCTTTTTCTATCAACTAAGTCTATCAATTATCCGAAAATATTTGTATTCGCTATGAACCGTATCCAAAAAATCAGAAATTATACAATATTCAAATATGTATCCGCTCCAAAAAAATATCTGATCTGGCATATATTTATTGTAATAAATATACTTTTGCATTATATATTTTTTTATATCTTGCATGATTAATCATACTCTTAAAATTTTAAATAACTGTTGTAGTTTTTATGCATGATTTCCGGAAGAGAGGAGAAGCCATGAACTCTCAATTTAAATTCTCTTGATCTCTCTAATATGTCACCAGATATCTAGGCATGTCAATTCTACGAAAAATATCCGTAATCACTCTGAATCCAAAGAGATTCTGAATTTGAATATCAATATCTGCATATGAAAAATTTGGGATAGGATACAAAAATTAAGATATCTGATTTGTTGGCAGGATTACTATCAACCTCTTATAGAATGTTTTAATTGCAATTACTTACAGAGAACCTGATGTGCAGTCAATCTTTCTTTGGGGTTCCTATTTAGCATCTTCCGTATTAGATCTTTAGCACTTTCAGAAATGATAGGCCAGGGCTCTGAGACAAAATCTAATTCTTCTTGTAGAATCTGTTTGAAGATGCCTGCTTCAGTTTCTGGTGATAAAAAGACAACCAAATAAAATAACCAATATAGATATATTACAGGAGATATATTACAGGCAAAACGCACAACAAAGACTAATTCAACACCTAGCAGGTATTTTTGAAATACCTGCCCAGAAAGGTGGAACACCACTTAATAAGATATACAAGATCACACCAGCACTCCATACATCTGCCTCCGGACCATAAAGTTTTCTCAATACCTCTGGTGCCACATAATATGGGCTGCCAACTACATCAGAAAATGTGTCCCCTGAAAGATAGAAAATCTGAATTTCAGTGATGACAGAAGAAAAAAAAAAAGAATAAGAGCATGATTTTCTTTCTATGCTGATAGAGAAACCAAGGCATAGGCTTTCATAGTAACTCTCTGTCTTGTTTTCTGGATCGACGACTTGACAAATCAAATTTGAGAAACTTATATAAATGCACTACCAATATTCCATAAATATAATTTTTTTCATTAGAAAACAATAGAATGTCTTCTCAAACTGCAAAAGGTTAATGAATGAATCATTTTTTATTGTTCATTGTTCACAATTAAAAAGTAGTTAAAGGGTGATATGATTGATGGAAGCGGAACAGGGTCAGACACCTCATCACTGCACAAAAGTCAAAAGAAATTTTGGGGCCTGAGAACTCCTCTAAAGGTCAAAGCATTCAAGTGGCTTCTCTACCAAGATGGGGTTCTGACCAAGTCCTATAGGTTTAAATGGTCGCAACAAGAGGGTATTGCATGCTCCATGTACCAGGGGGAGGTAGAACCACTGAGCACCTCGTAGTTCGATGCCCAATTGCGAGACAGGTTTGGCGGCTTATTTCGGAAGCGACATGATTCGATGAAAATTTCACATTGCTGGAGGAGCTAGGCAGAATCTCAGGCAGCAGGGAGACAGACGTTTGAAGGCCCAGGTTTCCCAAACTCTGGTTCCCGTCGTGGCATGGAGATTTGGAATTCGAGGAATCATCATTTATTCCGTGGGGAGAGGGTCTATGTTGAGAATGAATGGGAAATGGTTATACATTTTGCTAGGGATTGGGTTATGTTTTGTGTGGGCGCTAAGTCTACCAGTTTTTTGAGGGACAACCACCTTATTGAGGAGTAGGCATTCCCAAGGTTGTTATTGGTTTCAAGCCTGAGCTTAAATAGTCAACTCTTCTAATTAGCTTGTGGCTTTGAATCCTAACCCCATGTTGGTATTGTATTTGTAAGCATTTTGGGCTCCTATTTCATGATTAATGAAATAAGGTAGGTAGTCAACCTTCCCTTTTCAAAAAAGAAAAAAAAATTGTGTTTAACTTGATAATCTAAGCAGTGACATCAACCACATGTATAACTGGATTAGAATTTGAATCTTCAAAAGCAATGAGCTTGCATATTTAGGCAGTGTTTGAAAACAAGTTTGAAAATAAGCTTTTCACTTAAGTAGCTTTTCAAATTAGCTTTCTAGAAAGCACAAATTTTGTTAGATTCTGAAGAACGTTTTTTTGTAACTAAAAGTTGTTTATCTTTTTCATCTTCTCAAAAACTGAGACCATTAAGGACATTTTGAAACGGGTATGGATTAAATATGAATCCTACAAAAGCAAAATCTCCAAAGGCTAACCCAACCCATTTCCAAACACTGCCTTACCTCCAGGGGCATCATCATGTTCAAATCCTGTCCAGCTGGAAAAGTGCCAAATCAAGACCTTAAGGAGTTCAAATGTTGGCTCAGAGACACAGCTAAATGGGGTAAAGGTATTTGCAACCAAAATTCATGGGTACAAATCCAGCTTCAATGAAATAAAAACGGAAAAAAAGAAGACTCAAAGGTTTTATGACGGAAAAAGGGAGTAGTTGATGCTGCATAACTTTAAATTTGGGGTTCATGCACATAACAACTTGAAATCAAGCTGTACTTTGGTTGTCATTGGCACAACTAACTTAGTCCTGTTTTATTTTTTTATTTTTATGTTTTGAAAAAAATGGTAGGCACCCTGATGCAGGACAAAGGAAAAAGCGAGGAGAGAAGATAGAAGAGAGAGAAAAACAACAATTCTTCAAATTCTTCAATAATTTAGATTCAATTCCCAAAGGGGTAAACATTTATTTAAATAATCAAACACTAAATCATAACCAACTAAAACAAACCACATCCTAACCAATCAAATCGCATCATAACCAACCATATCTTAACAAATCAAATCTAAACAAATCCCTAAATCTAATCAATTATAAAAATATATATTATCCTAATTATCCACATCACAACCTATCCCAATTTAATAAAAATGAAGAGAATGCCCAAGATGAACAAAAACACAACAAAGAGAAAAGATTCAACTGTATCTCGTTATAAGAGTCATCTATCAAAGATACAGTCCCAACCAACTAAAACAGCAATTCTACTCCTCAACAACCTAATCCCTGAGTGCAACACCCTACTAGCCCCCACACAAACTCTCCATTCAAAAAATAATCCTTGATGAACGGGATAACTGACTTAAAAAATTTTCAACATACAGCGGAATGCCCTTGAACACCACCTAATTCTGAGCGAGCCATGGAGACCACACCACAGCCGAAACAAAAGAATGGGAATTTTTGTCTTCACACTTCTATCCCGCATTGATCTCAACCTCTTCCCAACTAACCACATGCCTTCCAAAGACGTGAACTGCACAAAGATCCCTGTAGCCGAGGCCAACAATGCCCATACATGACGAACCACCGGGCAAAGCACAAATAGGTGTTTTGTAGTTTCATCCGCCCTACTCTACAACATGCACATCACTTTTTCATTTGGCACTTATTTTAGTCATGGTTTATGCAAAATATGTGATCAGTGATCTTATCTCAAAACAAGCTCTCCATATAAAAACTTCTGATTAACGTTAGGAAAAAAAACTAGCTCACGAGTGTAATGATTTGGTCAAATCACTTCAATGATGTCAAAACCCAGAAAGGTCATGTCCAAAAAACATAACTCACGGTTTCAAATCACCTGATAGATTTTGTGTGCTCGTTTGAACTATTCAGGGTTGATTTGCAAGTGGTTGAAAATTTAGTCACCAAATGGAACCACACATACTCGTACTCTATAGAAGCATTTGTTTATCTTAGCAATTAAGCCATCTCGAAGAAGCCAACCACATGCATTTTCCAAGGAAAATCCTAGGTTCCCTTCATATGAAACATAGCCACCTTGATGGTGGAAGATATTAAATATGGAATTGAGCTTTCTCAATGTAGTGAATTTCCTAGAAGAGTACACGTGCCCCCAAAAGTTACTTAGAGATGAAGTATCAGAGTATGGCGCCCCCACCCCTATTCTGTTTAAAGCATTTGAGGAGTCCACATATTAGCTTACATGACAAAATATTGACACAAACATTCCTCTTTTGGGACTCCAGAAGACAAGGGACCATTAGGAGGACTAGCGATAACAAGAAGGTGATGTCATCCCCGGATGCGTAGTTCGCTCCTAGAATTCTCGCAATCCGCAACTCTCTTGCAGGATAAGGAACATGCCTGAGGACTTCGGTAAAGGAACTCCTTTCCATGAAAATGGCACATCAAGCAGTACTTCAGAAATTCATTGTGGAGGAGTGCACCTTCAGCCAAACCTTCATAACAACTCAACAGCCAGCCTTGACCGACTCCAGAAAGGACATGCGAGACTCTGGGAGGAGGTGTCCTTGGAGCCCAATTGTTTCACTCCCTTCCTTCAAAAAAGGGACTCTAGGAAGTTGTCCCAACTCCCAAGGCCCAGCCTTTACACTCCTGATCTATTGTTCCTGGAATGATTGGCTTAAAAGTTACAAAGCATGTCTGCCCACAACCAACAGTCACAACGCCATAGTCCTATGTGTGCACGTGATCCTCCAAATGGTGATACATAACTATCTTAACTGCTCATATGCACGCTCAAGTCATACCTCGGCACGTGTCCAATCCTCTAGATTCTAAACACATTTCATCATTTTAGCGCGACACTTCTACATAAGATGACCTCATCAAAAAATACTAAGTGCCCCAGAATTCATCTATAAATAGAGGTTCATGCCCCAAATATCGAGGTACGAGATTCATTATCTCATTTTCGCTGTCTAGTCAATCTTTCTTTCTTCCACAATAAAAGTGAGATTCCTTTACTTGAGCATGAGAGAATCATTAACAGGCACCACACCGATGTCAAGATCATGGTTTTCTCCGTCTCAGGCGATCCTTCCAATATAACCAACTACATCACCAACTTCTGATGTGACAACGGCGTAGACACATGTTGTTGTTGGACATAACACCAAGAAAAGGCTTAACACCTTGATGTCAAACAAAGTGACATAGACCCACATGGGGTTGACACTTCGGCTAGAGTCATGGGGTTGACACTTCGGCTAGAGTCATGGGTTTGCCACCCATAGGTCTCGAGTTTAAATTCCTTCGGGCTTATCCAATGTACATGGTTTGTGGGTGATTGTGTGCATATGGGGTTCTTCAAACCAAAGTTGTGATTCCTCACCACCAAAAAAATAATTATAATAATTAGCATATTGTTGTAGAAGGCTATAAATTACAACCATGAAAACATGTGCCCAGCAAATAATACTATTATTTGGTCATTGAGTAATTTCAAAATTCTACCAAACAATCAGCTGCAAATCCCTGAGAAGTTGATCAAACTAACCAATGCTTTCGTATTCCACATTTTACACTGATTAGATTTAATGAGCTTAAGGTGTTTTTTTTCTTTGGGGGTGAAGTGCATTACTAATTTACTACTAAAACTCATGCTTGCAACCAGAAATGAAAATGGTGCAATTGTGATGTAGTTAATTGATTTTACACATTGGAGTAAACCATGAGGAAATGCTTGGCACTAATACATCCAGAGAAATCACCTCTCATTAAAACTCGGCACCATATACGAGTGAACAGTCTCCATTTCTGACTTGCAACTTCATTTCATTTACATAATAACTGATGTCTAACCAATTTTTCCTTAAGCTTATAAGTTTCCCAATGTTTCCTTGGATACTAGCTAATATCATTATCACTCTCAACTGTTGAGCTCGAATAATTTTCAAACAACACCCAAAAATACTTTTGTTTAATGAAGGGTAGTAATCAACCACCAAGATTTTATTAAAATCTTGGTAAACTTCAAAAAGGAGCAATGAGAATCAATAGCGACGGGATGAGAACCAATACCAATTGCTCCAAAAAGGAGCAATGAGATGTGGAATCTATTCCGAAAAAGAAGGAAGAAAGGAGACCGTAGCAACGAAGTTAAATTTCAATGGCTAATATCTCAAGCGGTTTGTTGGTGTATATGGTTGACTTGGAATGAATGAATCTTTCAAAAAAAGAGGGTGTAGGTGAAGAATACTTGGGCACTAATTTCGTATACACTTAGGGCCTGTTTGGATAGGAGTATTGGGTGCCTGGATTGGGATTGAGAATCCCAATCTAGGTCAATAATTTGTTTGGATAATTTTTAAAAGGGGGATTGTGATTGGAAGAAAGGGATTGAGAATCCTTCATTAAGGGGATTGAGAATCCCACTCAAGAGGTGGTATTCCCCCAATCCCTATCTAGGTGGATTGAAAAAAAGACTTTTTTACCCAAATTTTTCATCTCCCTTTTTTAATAATTGATTTTTCTCTTCCTCATCAATCCCAAACCATTCTTGCCCCAGGAACAATTTTTCCATCTCCACCAGCCAATAATATATATAAAAAACAAAGACCTCCTTTTATAGCTCTGTAAGACCAAAGACTCCTTTTATAGCTCTGTAAGACCAAAGAAACTTCTTCTTCGTTTAATTTTTTTTTTTTTTTTGTGCTTATGTGTCATTAACGCATGGATTTCATATGTATTTAATTATTTTTTTTTATGTTTGTTAGTTTATAGACCCTCTATAAGACAAACACATTAGTTTAATATTGATTTTGTTTATTCCTTGGTTTAATATTCTTTAGTTTAATCATCAATTTGATTTTTTTTTGTTTGAATTTATATATATATTTTAATTTGCTTTGTATTTTTTAAAGATGAAAAATTAAACATAAATGTTTGCCTATAAGATGTTGATTTTATTCACATGACTAAAATATTTTGTTTTAGATAATTCTATGTATTGTTAATTATTTTGGTATATAGTTGTTACTCTCATCTTATTCACTTGAATGAAATTTTTTTAATGAACAACAATTTAATGCAGTAATGGCTCGTAGACATTTGGGAAGGAGAGAAAAGTTGTTGTTGGCACATTTACAAAATATGATGGTGATTTTAATTGCTATTGTTGCAGAGAGGATCTATAAGAAATATTTGCTAAAACGTCAACCTCGTAGTTTGACATTGTTACGTATGGAAAACCTAAATGAGATGATTTTCAGAAATGATGTGACATGTATCGAACAACTAAGAATGGATAGACAGACATTTAACGTATTATGTACTATGATTCGCACCAATCGTTTATTAAAGGACACGAGGCACATTACAGTAGAGGAGATGGTTGCAATGTTTTTACACATTCTCGCGCATCATGTAAAAAATCGAGTTATAAATTTGTACAACTATTTTATTTAACTTTTCAAGCATTCTTTTAGGATGGATAGTGAACAAATCACACAGACAGGTAGAGATGCTAACAATAAACATGTATGGATGTCTCAAGAAGATTTGATACTAGTGGAGAATATGGTTGAATTGTGTGTTGCTGGAAAAATAAAAGCAGACAATGGGTTTAAGCCAGGTACTTTTGGAGAGATTGAGAAAATGATGCATGATAAATTACCTGGATGCGGAATTAAAGCACATCCACACATCGAATCCAGATTGAAATATTTGAAGAATAAATACAATGCAATAAATGAGATGCTAGAACATGGTAGCGGGTTTGCATGGGATGGAGACAAGAAAATGGTGATATGCGAAAAAACAATTTATGACGGATGGGTAAAGGTAAATAGTTGTAATTTTTTTTATTTTATCTTAATAAAATTTGTGATTTATTCTTTTTTTTTTTTTTTGTAGAGTCACAAAATTGCCCAAGGATTGTGGATGAAACCTTTTCCACATTATGATGACCTTGCACTTGTGTTTGGAAAAGACCGAGCTAATGGGAGAGGATGTTTCACACCTACAGAACTCGCAGAAGATGTAGAACAAAATACTAATCCACACATTCAGGATGAAGGCTTGGAGAAACTTGTTAATGAGGATATTTCAGTGACCCAATCACGGCGGACAACACCGACTGGGGAAGAGGGAACACAGAGTCGTAGGAAGAGAAGGAAGAGCTCTGATTCTTTCACGACAGAATTTTCTAACTTGGTAGAGGCTTTTAAACTTTCAGCCAATGCAATTGCAGATAGTCTTAACAAGCTTGATGAAGCCACAGTTAGAATGGATATGGTTTTTTCTGACGTGTTCAACATATTGGGTAGAGATGATGGGCCTCGTTGTTTGCGAGTAACTGAAATTATAATGCGTGATCCTGTGAAAGTTAATTTACTCTCAAACATGCCTGAAGAACTGAAGAAGGATTGGCTTTCATCTTTACTTCTGTCAGATTAATTAATCAGGCGAATGGCTTTTGAATTGAGGTTGTGAATTCTAGTGTTAATTTGTTTATGTGTGTCAACTCTAGTGTTAATTTACTTATGTGTTTAGAGTAAGAAAACTTATCTGATTATTTTTCAATAATTTTTTAGCATTTCCTATTAATAATTTATTTTATTTTACTTGTGTTGTCAACATATTGGTCGTTAATGTTACAACATTAAAGAAAAGTTTATTTTAAAAAAATCATGAATTTTGATGCTTAACATTGTAAAGAAAGAATGTTTGTTAAAATTTTATTAAATAAAGGATAATTTTGGAAGATGTGTGTGTGTATTAGATGATGTAAAATTGACTATGAGTTAACATATATTTGATTTTGTAGAAAGGGTATTTTTAGAAATATATATTTTTTATATTGTAATCCAGGCAATACCAAACACATGATTGGGATTGGGAATCCCAATCCTGTTTTCTGAATCATGTTCCTTACCAAACAGGTTGATAGGATTCTCAATCCCAATCCACCTGGATTTAGAATCCTAGGATTCACATAATCCCAATCCCACTTGTCAACCAAACAGGCCCTTAGGGATTGGGTGAAGATGATTCTTCAATGGTTCATGAGGCATTAGATCTATTGTATTTTGATCAATTGGGAGTTTGTTCCTTTTCGATTTTATTTTCTCCTTTTCCTTTTGTCTAGAGATCCCTCGTCCCCGTTTGTTCAGAGGTTTTAATTAATAAAAATTCCTATCTCTTTTCAAAAAAAAAAATCCAAAAAGGAGCAGATGAAAAAAATCCAAAAAGGAGCAGATGAGAAGTCTTCTACCAATGCCAAACAGCATAAAAGCAAAGAACAGGATGCCAATTACAGATTTAAACCACTACTACTTACTCTCCCTTGAAATATATACTGACCCAGTCCAATACAATTACTTCCACAGTCCTTCACAAATCTACCCATGGAATCCCAGACATTTCAAAGTACAGTGGAACCCTTGAAAGATCACCTGAAATCCTTGAATGCTCATTGTCCCAAAAAAAAAAAAGTTAGAAGCTCAACGGGTACACACAAGCTCAAACTAAGCATTGAACATTTACAGTTCACCTTCAATATCAATTTTCTTTACCACCAACACACTAAACCAATATTCAATACCCATACTCATAGTTCTATTAGCTTATTTCACTTCATCAAATGGAATTATGGAACCCAATCTCGAACTTGTACATCACGACCCTTGTACACCCTAGTTTTCCATGAGTTACAGCAGTACATAAGAGGAAAAGCAAAAGAAAGATGACTGAATGGATCGAGTGAGATGCTTCCAATAAAATGATATCATATCATACCAACAGGCCCTATCCAATTAATTTGGGTCAGCTTACAGCATAAACAACATGATTTGTGATTATTTTACAACTGTCTCTCAACCTAACATCAACACCCTATTGACTGCTACTGATATTGTAGAGGCGCAGTTGCTTAGCAAGATAGTGGTTTTTATTATAGGATTTGCATTCATCTTGGAAGCAACTTACCAAAGGCCATCTGAAAACATATTTGATTTACACGAACGTCTAACTAAAGCACACAAACTTGTAACTTCGATCATAATTTACGGAGAAAAAAAGTCATCAGGATCTTGTTGGAAAATAGTAAAGGATCATGCATACAAGACAATATTTAATGATAAATGCTAACACTAATACACTGAAATAGTTCAATATATATATAAGTATATATAGTAATCAATACTTATGTAATAAACTATAGTAGTAAGAACAGAGTGAAGAAGAACAAGGTGTACGTCAACTCTATGGAAGGCTATACAACCTAAACTATACCATACAATCAAACAATAAAACATCTATAATACCCATTTTAATAACCAAAACAAGCAAATATAAACAAGTAAACAAACACCAAAAAAAAAAAAACTCCAACATACGCCTATCAAAAACCCACTTAAGACATCCACCATAATCTATCAAAAAAGTTATATATATCACACAAAAACAATAGGATGCAAGCAATTAATAAATTCAACAAAGACCCACCCACCAACGAACGAACGAACCTGGCTTGTAAAACACCGACAACCCAAAATCCGTGGCCTTGAGCACGGCATCTTCATCCCCATTAGCAAACAAGAAATTCTCCGGCTTGAGATCCCGGTGCATGACCCCAAGCGAATGGCAAGCCTCAACAACACCCACAATGGTCTTAATGAGCTGCGCCGCCTTCCTCTCCGTGTAATGCCCCTTCTGAACAATCCTATCGAAAAGCTCACCCCCCGCGCAAAGCTCCATCACCAAGTGCACGAACACGGGGTCCTCGTACGCGCCCTTTATGCGCACCACGTTCGGGTGCTCCGACAGGTGGTGCATTATCTGGATTTCCCTCCAAACGTCCTCATAGTCCTCCCTGCATATTAGCTTCCTCTTGGGGATCGTCTTGCACGCGTACTGCCGACCGTCCGATCGGTCGATGCAGAGGTACGTCGTCCCAAACTGGCCCTGCCCAAGCTTCTTTCCTATCTGGTAGTGCTCCTTCAGGTTTGGGGTCTGGTAAGGGAGGACCGATGTGGGTTTGGTGTTTGTTGGTGCTCCAGATGTGGATTTCTTCATTGGGTCTCTCTCAGCTTTCTCAAAACTTGGGTTTTTTTTTTTTTTGATGGCTTGATCTTGGATTTTGGATTCTGAAATGGGGTTTTGGGTATTGGGTTGTTGGATGTACTAAGATTACATAAAATAAAAACAAAATAAAAATCTACCAAGATCTTGAGATAGATTTTTTGGGGTTCTTTTTTTGGATTCAGAAGCTGAGATGGATATTAATGGGTATCAGCTTTCTCAAACTTGGGTTGATCTTGGATTTTGGATTCTCAAATGGGGTTTTGGGTATTGGGTTGTTGGATGTACTAAGATTACATAAAATAAAACAAAATAAAAATCTACCAAGATCTTGAGATAGATTTTTTGGGGGTTTTTTTTGGGGGGTTTCAGAAGCTGAGATGGGTATGATTGGGTCTGGGGTTTTGGGGGAAGAAGGTGAATGGGAGCTGAGTCAAAGAAGTACTCTGTCTCACATTTTTCTTATTTTGGGGTTTGAATTATTTTATCTATTCTGATTAGAGGGCAAAAAGAAAAGTCACCCGTGACTTCATTGGACAGAAGACCCCACCAAAATTCTTCGGATCAGACTTCAAATTCAAACATGTGGATTTTTGTTCAAATAGAGCTACTTTGCCAAGTTTTTTTATTAAAAAAAATTCATATAACCACGTATAATCCATTATACTTTTCTAAAATTTATATAATTTTTTAAAAATATTAATATAAATTTAAATAGCTCATTAAATTAAATTTTCATTGATGAGTGAAAAATATTTTACAAATATTTTATTTAGTTAATTTTAGTTAAAAACACAGTATATTAAAATTCTATGCAATATGTTAAAAATACAAAAAATCTTCTATAAATTATAAATTTACCCCTCCGAATGAGATTTTGTAATCTATTTAAATGGGTAAAATCATCATTTATAAAGAGTTTTTCACATTTAACAAATTGTAGAGTGGTTTTGAAATATTGTATTTTCAACCACGATTAACCAAACGAAGTATTTTTATAATATTCTTCATCTGTCAATAGAAGTTTAACTCAGATAGATTATTTGAATTTACATAAGTGTTTTTAAATGGTTATATGGACTTCAGAAAAATGCAGGGGCTATATGAATTTCAAACAATTTAAAAGGAGTTATTTGAATTTTTTCCTTTTTTTGTTTATTTTTGAATAACAAAATCATACATACGCCCCCACATACATATTTTAATTTTTATCAAAACATATACATCTCATCAGCAAATGTAATAAAAAATGGTATATGAACACTTTGTTTTTTAAAATAATAAACTGTTTGTTTATTCCAAACTATTTGTTGGGATTTTTAAAAATAGATAAATAATTAATTTTAATTATTAGACTAATTATCAAATTTATAAACACTAAAATCTTTATTTCAAGTGATTTTTCAAATATAAAAAATGGTGTTTTTTTTTTTTTGCTAAAATGATATTTTATAGTCAACAAAAAAATATATATATGACATTTTAAATTACATGATGTATGCTTTTTCACTTTTAAATGTCATTGAAATTGACATTTTTATAACAACTGCTATAGTAATTTTTAAATCAAATAATTAGTTGGATAAATGATATTGTTATATTTCTATTATGGTAATCAACTTTTTACAGCATAGTTTAATGACATTCATAAAAATGCAATAGCTCACGGAGGTTACTCAGGAAAATTAAAAACTGGACAGCTTTTGATGAACCTTAATTGACCTAAAGAGGATTTTCATGTTTCATTATTATCAGATGTTATTTAATCTTCATTAATTAACTGAACTGTTTTATGTAAATTCTTATATGTTGTATGTTTCTTCACTTAAATGTCATTGACGATGACATTTTTATAACAACTTTTTTAATAATTTTTTAAACAAATAATAATTTTTTTTTGTTTTTTTTTGCTTAATAATCAAATAATAAGTTGGAAGAATGATATTATTATACTTCCATTGCGGTAATCACCAATTTTTTATGGCATGGTATAGTGACATTCATTCATATGAAAATGCAAGAGCAGTATCATGGAGGGTACACAGGAAAATGAAAAACTAGATAGCTTTTGATGAACCTTAATTTGACTTAAAGAGGATTTTTATGTTTCATTATTATTAGATGTTATTTAATCTTCATTAATTAACTGAACTGTTTTATGTAAATTCTCTTTTCAGGTTTGAAAAGAGAGTACTATGGTCGGTGGATTATTCAGAGGTAATGGTTGCATTTGCATGTGCTATTATGCATGGAGAGGACTGTTGTGTGTTATCATATGTGATAATTCCAAATTATTATTGTAAAGGTTAAAAGGTTGTATGCATTAAAGATTTTCTCATTATATTGTTTGTTCTCAAAATACATGTATTTGCGTTTCCCAAGAACATATTGTTAATATTTTGTATATTATGTGACCTTTACATGTTTATATTTAATTAGTTACTAGATGTTACTCCATAAAAAAAAAAAAGATTTATGAGAATAATTGGAAGGTGAACCAATGAATTTATGGCATCCAAAAAGATTTTATAGACAATAGAACATCCGTTGTATTTTAAAATGTATTCCATCTTCATTCATGTATAAAATTAAATTCCATTATAATTAATAGAGTAATAAGAAAACTCATTGCATTTGGTGGTTATGAGTTATGGAAAACCAAAGATCATTAGAAAATCATGTAACTCATGGACTAATGGGAATACTAATGGTTGTATTCATGTATAACTTATGGATTAATGGAATAAGTTATAGAAATACTAATGGTCTTTAATAGGAAAACCAAATGTTGATGAAGATGTCTATATAAGGGTGAGGTTCCAAGTCATACTCTCATACACTTAACACATTCACACATTGTGTTAGAAATTCCTACATCACATTTGTTACCCATTAAGCTAAGTGAGAGTAGTGACCTGAAGATAGGGTTGATAAACGAACCAAGCCGTTCGGGCTCAGCTCGGGCTCGGCTCGGTTTGAGCTCGTTCAGGCTCGTTCAATTAGACAAATGAGCGAGCATGAACAATTTTTAAAGCTCGGTTAGGCTCGGGACTTGGATAGAGCTTCATTTTGTGTTCAAATTCGACTCGTTGTCTTATAAAAAACTTAGTTGAAACTTGACTAAACTCTTTTATAAAATCAGAACATTAAATTAATACAAAGCTATGCTCGTTTAGGCTCATGAACTTGGCTCATTTAGGCTAAAATTTTGTTTTCAATCCCTAAAAACCCTGAAATGAAGAAGAACGCTAGGCTCGTTGAGGCTCATGACCTCAGCTCGGCTTGACTCGTTTATAAACGAGCCGAGTTTCAACATGTCAAAGCTCGGCTTGTTCGGCTCGTTTACCGCCCCTACTTGAAGATCTCAACCAAAGAAAGTCAAGTCTTGAGTACTTTTGGCACACCACTTACCTTGGTATCATGGAACAAAGTTAGTAATATATTGTGTTATTTTGTTATGGAAAAATTTGCTATGTTTTTATACATCAAAATTGTATTCATAAAATTCTGCTCCGCATAATGATAAAGTCTAACACATAATACATAAATTCTGTTTGGAAAATGTTTTCTAAACCTCATTTTCAACCCTAAACGCAGTTCACACCTTTTTTACCTTTTCAAAAATAGTATAGTACGTACTTTTATAATAATAATAAAAAATTGTAAAATGCATTTGGACCCCCTAAAGCATTTGAAACATGCAGAAACACCCCGTGTGTTTTAAAAACATGCAATTACACCCTCTGCTGTTAACTTTTCCGTTAACATGAAACAGAAATAACATGAAATCTTCATTTAAATAATGCTCTATTCCTCTTCCTTTTGAAACTCCAGGGGATGGAAATACATTAACCCAAGTACATATGGCCAAGCAAAAACTATTCCATATATGTAATTCCAAGTTTCCAACAAATACAAAAAGAAGTTAAAAAAAAAAAAAATCTTTCATCCACAAAATCAATTTAAACGAAACATGACCCAAAAATCAACTCATCAATATATGGTATCCTTTGAGTTTATAACCTATAAACTCACCTCTGCACATGGTATTATTTATATTTCATCGCCCACTACTAGAATATCTAATGCCCTTTAGATCATCACCAGTAAAAACACAATTTACTTTATAAGTAACATACTCCATATGATGGACAGATACAACACAGATGCTATATTATCAAGATTAAGTGAGCCCCATCTATTAAATTATCGACATCAAAATAGAATAAAACAAATCCCCCATGCTGGAGGGGCATAATTTTGACTTACCGGATTCAAGTTATCGAATCTGTCCCCTCCCGCTCTCCTCCATTTGTTTGACTGTCGTCCACCGGTGAGCACTCCTTGAATGTTGATAACACGAGGAGGTGGGGACCTGCAGAAGACCCTCCGACGCTCAAGTCAGACAATCTGGCCAATGAAAGGTCTTTTAGAAAAAGAATTGTGCATACCTTCTCTGTGATGTGAGTTTTTCCCTATTTATAGAGGGCTTAAGATGGTGTTAGGGTTTCTTGCTGACCTCTTCCCATTGGACGGACAAGAATTCATAAGTCATTAGTGAGAGACCAAAGATATCTTATAGGATTTGGTCAATTATAAATTGATAAATACATCCACATTTAGTTGGGATTTCCTGGATTTAGTCAATGATGACTTGACCCTGTGATATACATTGTTATTGATTGGATTTGAATGTCAATAATCATCAATCAATGAAAATATATCCAATGGGATCAAGGAAATATATGACTGGATAAGTACTGACTTGGGAGAAGGTCGGATTGGAGCGGGTCAGCGGGTCGACCCTAGTCGGGCTTGGGCCCATCAGTCCGTGGTGCTGCTGAGTCAGATATTGGGCTTTCCAAGATCCGACCCCCTTAAGGAACCAGGGATTTTGGAGCCCACAGATGCCCCATTTTTCCCGTTCGACTGGTAGTTCTTCCTGTCAAATGGAAAAAACAACAGACGAGGTGCCAAGTGTCAAGCGTCACCCCTGTCCGGTCGAAATGATGTTGTTTGGATTCTACGGCTGCTTTTTGTTATGCCTGTCTCATTCGAAGCCTTTTTTTTTTTTCATCGGAGTCGTTAAAATTTTGACTTTTAACCACCTACGGGAGTTGGAGTACTCTGATTGAAAATCTAACTGCATATTATGGGTCCTGGTACCATTTTGTACTACCCATAAAAATTTCATCGAATTCTGGTAACGTTTTGAAAAATATGCAGTTCTGAATCGCATCCGGGTTTGGCCGTTACTGGGTTTCGGTGGGTGAGATATTTTCGAGTGTGGTGCTTTTCCGCACGCTTCCCAATAAAGGAAAAAATGAGTGGTTGAGTGAGGGTGAGCCTAACCCTAACCTCACCACCCCCTTAGGGTCACCCCTAGACACTATTTGGGCTTGAAAAAGACATTTTTGCCCTCTCTCTCTCCCCCCTCTCTCCCATTTTGTGGAACTCTCTCAAGCTCCATCTCTTGGTCTCTTTTCCCCCTCTTTGTGTGTGAAGAAGGAGGAGGAATAAGCAATTGAAGGAGAAGGTGAAGAAGGAAGTGCAAGAAGGTAGGTTTGTGTGTGTTGTTGTTGTGGTTTCTCTTCTCTCAAGCTCCCTCTCATGTCTTCCCCCCCTTGTTTTTCAGCCAAAGAAGGCTGAGGAGAGGCTGTGGAGGTGGTGGTAGTGGTGGTGGTGGTTGAGGTGGTCGCGGGTGCATCGAGGGCCTCCGAATCTCCCCCTTTCATTCCCCCTCCCTTGGTGAGCTATCCCCCTTCTTTTCTTTGGTTTTTCATGTGTTAGGGGTTGTAAGGGGATCATGCATGCTAGATGATTGAGTTAGGGTGTGTGAGGGGGGCTGGGGAGGGGTGTTGGGTGGCTGGGCACGCTCGCGGGCTGTCCGCGCGCGTGCGCGCTCAAGCATGCGCGTAGAGGGGTGCAGGCGAGTGCAGTCGGGCGCATAGGCGGGCGCGTGCGTGCGCACGGGGTGTTGGCAGGCGCGCGGTGCACGCCGGCGTGCTCAAGCCTGCGCGCGCGCGTGGGGTAGCGCGTCTAGGCGTGCGTCTGGGCTCCAATGGGCTTGGGGGCGCGTGCGTGCGTACGCGTGCGGGGCCACGCGTGTGGCTGCCCAGGGGCTCGGGTAGGTGCTGGGGCACTCGGGCATGCGTGCGTACGCGCGTGCTCGCATGCGTGCGAGCCCGTATGCGTGCATGTCTAAGTCTTTGGTATTTCTAGTAAATTCTAAGTGTTTTAAATGTGATTTTACTCACCAAATTGGATACCCTTGCCTTGAGAATCTCGTTGGATGGGGTGCGCGACGATCCGGGTATCGGTGAGTGGTTCAATCCAACCCTTCGGGGTGCGCTCGATGCACGTAGTCGTGCATCGCGCATCCATGGGGCTTCCTTGCACCCTAAATATGTTAGATATTTGCATGCTAGGCTTGTATAGCTTGTATATTGTGTAGAACCCCTTTTCTACCATATACTTGCCTATGTATATTCATGTGTGAATTATTATGTATGCATGCGCCCTTCATGTATGGGCATGTGTGATGTGGGTTTTCATGAATGTATAGAATAAGCATGCCTTAGGTAGTCCCTATGAGTAATACTACCATATTAATTGGAATATCCAGCATGATTAAGTCTGGGTTAATAACGAGCACATGCCTAATATTCCCTTGTGATAAGACTCGAGGGCGTGGTGTAGTTGTTGCACCCATGCTAATGGGGCAAAGCTATGACCAACTTCAAGAGATGATGATCTCTCTCTCGCCCTCTCCCTCTGCACGAACTGAGTAAGTAGATGCGATTTCCTACTCGACTCAGGTTCGTTTGAAATATTGGCATGCACCTGTTAGTGCGCGAGATCGCTCTTGACCCTTCTTTTTTAAGTTGGTGATATTCAACGCATGCTTAAGTTATGCCTTGTGTGCTTATATGATTAATAGCCATGTATGCATGTTTAAGTGGGCCATACTTTGTATGCATGTTATATGATTTGTTGTTTATGATGTAAATCCATGTTAGCGGTTACCCTTATAGTCAATTATTAGATGATCGTGCATATGGTTCATGCACACAGCTATGATATGATTCTCCTGTTATATATACGCACATGTTAAAACTAAGTAGGCCTATCTGAAATAAGCGTGGGTATGACCCGCCGTTGGGATGTACCTCATTAGTTAGTGTGCGAGCGATGTAATCGCCCCTGCATCTGTGTGATGCACTTGAATGGAAATCAGGAGAATTCATTTGTTGTATCGGTTTTCTTAAACCGGTAGCTTTGGCATTAAGTTAGGCGATTATCGAGAGTAGTTATTTTTTCATTGGGTTCGCTTTGCAACATGAAGTGTTTCCTCCCAATGCCGTCCGTGTTGAAGCGGCCCGGGTTGTAGCTGTCTTGACAGAGGGCCCCCACCTATAGGTACTATCGATGCATGCGGCAAGATGTACTGATCATGGGGGTATACCAGGTAGAGGCTACCCGGGAGAGGGCTAACGAATGATATTGCGAGCGTGAAATCGTTCTCCCCTTCGTTGGATCCGTGTAGGAACTCCCCAGCATTGGAAAAGCTGTCCTGACAGAGGGCTTCTATTCGTAGGTACTACCGATGCGTTCGAGAACGTACTGGTCGTGAGAGTATACCAGGTAGAGGCTAACCTGGGAAAGGGCTACCGGTGGACCAAGGGTGTAGAGCAGTCTAATCTCTCCCAAAAGTCCTATGTCACCTCTAAAGGGTGAGGGTGAGGATGAGGTGAAGACACGTCGCCGCGTGACCCATTCGTTGTTCGTCCGTTCCCATAGTTGTTGGGTTCGGTTGCGTATCGATGTTCAAAGACATCGTTGAGTAGTTATCTCGATGTAGATGATCCAGTAGTGTTGTGTAGACCAGTAATTCCACGTCTCTTCGACCAACGGTATGGTCTCTCCCCAAGAGTCCCAAGAGTCTCCCTCCGGGAGTGAGGGTGAGGGTGAGGTTGGTCGCGCCGCGCGTGACCTTGTTATCCTTTGGGTTTCCACCCATGTATTCCTTGAAAGGAAATTGCCTTAACATTGAACTGTTGTAATGGTGATTGGTTTTCAGCCACTCACTGAGCTTGTAGCTCACCCCTCACATACTGTTTCTTTACAGGGGCAGTGTTGGGCGTGGAGCTGAAGCTTCCCTGTGGCGTGGTCTTATGTGCGTGGAGCGTTCTGTCCGGCGGGTGGCGAGTGCGAGGCTATCAGCAGTCCTAGAGTCATTTTATGTATTGTAAATCTTGCATGTGGCACAAATTGTATTTTATTTGGACTAGACTTGGCTCTCACAGGACAGTGATTGTGTATTCGAGTTTGTAATAATATTTTTGGTTTACAGACATTGTTGATATCTTATGCTTCCGCTTTTCAGTCAGTTATCATTTATCTTTGCTTTGCCACCTTGTGTATTGTTGTTGGAGTCTTTGTTGACCTCAGGTATTGTTAGCTGATGCTTTATATATTGCCAAGTCTCAGGGACGGCCGCCTTAGGGCCTAACACTTTTGATTCGATGGCTCATCCGAGTTTCGAGAGCAGTTAAGGCGGGCTCGTCAAGTTGCCTTGATCGAAATGGCGTCATTTTGGTTGGCGAGCTCGTTGGTTAATGAGGGTCATGATTATGTCTTGTCATCAATGGACGCTCCAATTTGGGGAACGGTGTGGCAAAGATGAAGGGGCAGATCTTCGACCTATATATTGTATCGACGGGATGAGGGTGACCCTACCGCCACCTGTTGGCCCAAAGTTTTTGAGTTTCCCTCTCATTTTTCGTCTTTCTCTGTCATTTGGTCGAGATGGTGCAGAGGAGGCTCCCACTATCGAGGGGGATGACAGTGAGGCCGGTGGAGGCCGGCCATATGTTCATGACGATGCTGGCCTCCTCCCCGGGGAAGTGTATTTTTTTGTCTTCAATCTTTAACCCTACTTTTGTTTCTTTCTTTGGGTTGGTGCCGATGCAAATCCATCCGAACGTGTTCCGAGTTATGGCTGCCGCCCTCTACCTAAACGAAATGCGGGGCCACGGTCTTAGAGTCCGTGAGGTGGTATTCTTCTATCGGTTCACCTAATGCCCAGGAAACTCGCAGAGGTATTACTTCGTGATGAGGGGGAGCCGGATCCTCATGCTAGGCATCCCGGACCGGGACCGAGGATGGAAGGAGGAGGTCGTAGTGGTAAGGGGACCGTGGCAATGCCATGTTGCCGGCGTGCCCCCTATTTGGACGTCCTTCGGCAAATTCAGTACATCAATCCCCCAATCGGAGCCTTTGCCCCCTTTTCTTAAATTTTTTTTTTACTTGCATTTCATTGTTCTCGTAGGGTGTCTGGACCCCACTGTAGGGATGAATGAGTCTAGGGTGTGGTTCTTGAATGACACCGTCCTCAAGGTGGTGAAGACGCTGATGTGGGACCAGGCCTTCTTTGATCTGATCATGCTGGATACGTCAGTCCCAGACGTGAGGGAGTTGACGGCCATAGCAGGTACGCGCCGCTTTTTCCCCTCTGCACGTTACAGCGGCACTAGTGGAAGCATACCAGTTCGTGGGGAGAGCAACCGACCTG
The DNA here is from genome assembly GCA_030737835.1 of Acorus gramineus. NCBI lineage: Eukaryota > Viridiplantae > Streptophyta > Magnoliopsida > Acorales > Acoraceae > Acorus > Acorus gramineus. The sequence goes on from JAUJYN010000016.1 coordinate 265,390, forward strand.
GAGGATACCAACATCGGGATGACGACCATCGCAGGACGCGTTAGCTTATTATTGAGAGTGACGACGATGGCTCCGAATTGAGTGGTGAGGAGGATGATCTCGCTTTTGCCTCTGCGGGTGGCAGAATGCCTTCCCCTAGGGCAGTCGCTAGAGCGGAGGAGTCGGCCCTTCAAGCCGCCGTGGAACTTTCCTCGGTGTCCACAGAACGGGGCTCCCTCCACCGATCCACAACGCGGTGGCAAACGCGCACGTTGGAGCTTGAAGGAGAGGTCCGTGCACTCGAGGATGACCTTGAGGCCGGGCTCAGTCTGACTTGGGCCCGCACTTACAGGGAGGCGTGGAATGCCTGCTTTTGCCAGCAAGGAGCTCAAGGAGGATTTCGCCCGAGCTCATCAACTAGGAGGAGGGTTTCATCCTGAACGTGTATTCAGAACTCCCCCAGCGTTGTCGCAACCGTCCCCATGGCACACGGTGGTTCGGGTGGTCGCTAGGATCCCGTGGAATAATGTAACCCCCCCCCTCTTTTTTTTTTTTTTTTGCATGTACTGAACCTTGTAATCAATAAAGTTTCTCTTACTGCATTGGTTGCTCGTGTTTTGCGCATATTCTCACTCGACGCATGATCGGCGTTCATCAAATTTGTTTGTTAGCATCGAAACACGCGTCAGCGCAGCCGCCAAGGGTTTGAGTTGCCCCTTTGCGTTGGCGTTTTGGGACGATGTGGCTGTACTAGGGTTGGTAGGATCTCAATAGTGTGAGACGTGGGGTAGCATTGCCCTTGGGATTTGGAACGCTTTGATTATGTTTCGTTCACATGATGCGGCAGAGTGGGTTGGGCTTGAGTCATTAGTACAACGTAGCTGATCGGGGCATCGTAGGGGTGGACCACCTTGGGCTTGAATTGCCTGTGCGACGAGGCCGAACAAAGTGGTATGAGAATGGGTTGCCTTGGGCTTAAGTTTCCTGTGCAACATGGGCGAACATGGTGGTGCAATCCTTCCCTCAGACTTCGAGCAATCATCACCGTCTGAGGGAGAGTATTGAACGCGTGCGATGACCCCGTTGATATTGTTGATGGGGGGGGATAGTTTATGCGTATCCCCCACCATCTTTTGCGCACGTAGGATCAGGCAACAGTTCGTCATTGGTCAGCATACGACCGAGAGTGCGAGGGGTAGGGGCTAAGTTTACCAACATAACCCCGACGCCATTGGCTCGGCCGAGGAGACATGGTAAACCATTCAAAATTTTGCATGAATAACACACAAAAAACAATACTCGGAAGAAATAACATTTATTTGCTAACAAAGGTCAAATAGCGTGCCAAAGGAACGTAACAGAAATAAGATCCATTACGTTTATTTAATAAAGGCCACTGAGGGCTATGCATAAAACTTCCTTAAGTTCATAGTGTTTCAGGGGGTCGGGATGAGTATCTTCCTTGGACCGACGGTGCACATCTTGTATGGCCCCTTTCCGTAGGCTTCGACCACTTCATACGGGCCTTCCTAGGTGGCCTTGAGTTTCCTGGCATTGGGCTCTCATGTGTTATCAGTAACACGCCGAAGCACCCATTCACCTAGGGAGAACGATTGGGGTTGGACCTTTTTGTCAAAGTGGCGAGCCTGTCGGCGTTGGTATGCGGCAAGGCGGATCATAGTTGTCTCCCTCAGTTCTTCGAGGAGCACAACATTGCTGGCGAGGGACTCATCGTTCTGATGGGTAAGAGCGACGGAAGATCGCAAGGTGGGTAGACCAACTTCAATGGGGATGACCGCTTCAGTATATATGCGAGGGCGAATGGCGATTCTCCAGTGGGCTTCTTTCAAGTGATTAGGTAAGCCCACAGCACCCCCGGGAGCTCTTCCAGCCATGCCCCTTCTTTTCGTCAAGTCGCTTCTTGAGCATAGTGAAGATGGTGCAGTTGGTAACTCTTGCTTGACAATTTCCCTGTGGATACACACGCGAGGAGAAACGCTGCTGGATCTCGTATTTGTTGCAAAACTCACGAATAGGTGCGTTCGTGAACTGCGTCCCATTGTCCGCTATGAGAACTTTGGGGACGTCAAACCTGCATATGATGTGCTTCCAAAGGAAGTTTCAGACGTAGGCATGCTTGACAGTTTTGTAAGCTCGGCCTCCACCCACTTGATGAAATAGTCCGTTGCTAGAAGGATGTACTTTTTGCCGCCTATTGTGGTCAAGAACGGACCTGCAATGTCAATACCCCATTGGGTGAACGGCCAAGGGGAGTGTATGGAGCTCTTTCGCGGGGGTGTGAATGAACGGAGAGAACTTCTGACATTTCTCACAGTTTCGAGCGAAGGTTAGGGCGTCTCTTCTTAGGGACAGCTAGAAGTATCCATGGATCAGGATGCGATGGATGAGGGATCGCCCACTTGAGTGATCGCCGTAGGACTCCTCATGTATTTCTTCCATCAATGGCTTAGCCTCGGTCACGCTGAGGCATCTTAGGAACGGATCGTCGACGTTCTGACGGTAGAGCATGCCTTCTATGATGACGTAACTAGCGGATCAATGCCGGACCTTATGAGCTTCGGCCGGATCTGCCGGGAGCTCTCCATCATGGATATAGGCCTTGATTGGATCCATCCAGTGGGGGGCCGAATCGATGGAACGCTGTTGCAGGCCAGAACTATAGGCATGACCCATCGGCCTCCAATCGTCATGGCCCCCATGGCTAACGAGTCCGCCTCCCCATTCTCGTCCCAAGGGAGGTAGTTGATTTCAAAATAAAAAAATGCATGGGAGAGTTTGACGGCCAAGTGATGGTATTGTTCCATTCTTTCATCCTTGGCCGTGTAAGTCCACTGGATCTGTAGCACCACCAGTTGTGAGTCGCAATAAACACATAGATACCTGACATGGAGAGCCTTGGCGAGCTGTAGGCCGTTGATGAGGGCCTTGTATTTAGCTACATTATTTGTGGCCAGAAAATCCAGTTGGATTGAATGTTCAAGCTGAGTCTCATGTAGGGTTCGTAACACGATTCTGGCGCCAATGCCCCCAGCATTCGACGATCCGTCGATGAAAAGAGTCCACCACTCCGATAGATCTGGCGGGTCATCGAGTTCTGTTGCGGTCTTGCGGATATCCTCTTCCAGGTTGAACTCCAGAAGGAAGTCGGCCACCACTTGTCCCTTTTTGGCCCCCCGGGGTTGGTAGTCGATGTCAAATGGAGATAGCTCTATGGCCCATTTGGTCATTCTCCCGTAAGGTCTGGCTTGTGCAAGAAGACCCGGATAGGATTAGAGGTCAACACAATGATGGAATGCGCCTTGAAGTGGTGAGATAGCTTCCTTTTTGTTACCACAAGATCCAGGATGAGCTTCTTGATGGGGGAGTAATGGGTTTCCGTGTCGAGAAGAGCTTTGCTCACATAGAAGACTGGATGCAACCGTCCTTGGTCTTCCCTGAAGAGCGCGGCACTAAGCGCAGCAACCGAGACGGCCAAATAGAGGCAAAGCACCTCACCAGTGCTAGGGACTGAGAGGATCGGCGGTTGACTGAGATGGTCCTTGAGGCTCTGGAATACCGCTCATTTCTCTTCGAACCAGACTCTCCCCCTTTCTGCCTTGATTGTCTAAAAGAATGGTCGACAGCGATCCGAAAGATGGGAAATGAAACGAGATAGGGCAGCTATTCGGCTGTTAATCAACTGGACGTCGCGAATGGACGTAGGAGTAGCGGAGTTGCGTAATTCCTGGATCTTGGTGTGGTTAGCCTCGATGCCTTGTCTGTGCACGATGTGCCCCAAGAGTGGCGCTAGATCTGCCATAGACCCTTAGCAGGAAGAGAATTTTTCCTCAAATGGGGGTCAGCTAATAAAGATATGGATATGAAAAAGTAAGTCGCAAGGGTGACTATTGACTAAACAGGTGCAAGGGAGCACGGTTCACCATAATGTTGAGGCCCTGATGATGATGGGGGTAAAGACTCATCTTTCGGTGCAATCAGGTACTTATGGATAATAGTTGATTTGGATATGGCGGGGGAATCCGGAGGGAGCTCCTCAAACAGACGGGATCACAAGTGGATCTAGCAATTGGGATGACTCGACTGCTCCCTCAAATTGTGCATTTTTAAATATAAGTGGTTCTGATTTGAGAACATGAAATATTGGTTGTATTAGGTCTATGTCATTCTCAGAATCTGATGAATCAAGATTTGATTCATTTGAGGCCACCAAGGTAGGTTTGATGGGTATTGATATGATTTGATCATGAGCAGGTAGGGACAAGGGGTATTCAGATTCAACTGGTTGTAAGGCTTGGATGATGGGTTTAGGTTGTATTGGAGTAGGGTAAAAGAGTTCTGATAGTTCTCCATCCAAAAACTCATCATCATCGTCAGAGTCCTGCTTGGGACATTCTGCAGATTTAATAATTTCAGGAGCTGGAGACTCATAAATCGATGGGGGCGGAATAGCGGTGTATTTCCTTTGTGGTACTTGCTGGGGAACAAAGGCTTGCGTCCTCAGTGGAGCAGAGGGATAAGTAGGAAGAACTCTGGCCCTAGTGTCATTGGTCTGACTAGGTTGTGCTTGGGGGAAATGGTCCAATGGTCAAATGGGACCTCCCTTTACGGGGTAAATTGTGATGGGTTCATGTATTTGTTCTGTGTATAGGGGGAGGGGCTTGATAGGGTTTGGGTGCATTGGGGAAGGTGTTGGAAGGATTACACCACCTGGAATCATTCTAGGTAATTCTTCCTGATTCGTGGCTCCTATTGCGTAGGCGTTTAGGTTTTCTAGTTCTTCCATCAAGGCTTGTATAATAGGTTTTCGTTTTTCAATATTTTTTTATATGTATTGGGATTTGGTTTATAGGGTTTTGGACTATGGGATTCTGGGTTAACGGGCTTTGTCGTAACGGCACGGAAGTGGGTACCAATCGAGGAAAAAATGTGTTTGGATAAGTAGCTTGCCGAGGCAGCACATATCCGGATGAACCGGGTGTATACTGTCTCAAAGCTGGTCCTCGATCAGGGACTCGCGCTCCGTTCGGGTAGAGTGCCAAGACTTGTGGTGTAATCCCCTCTACCGTGGGGGTGTGCGCCTTTCTCGGCGGTTGTCCAACCCTATGGCTGATAGGTGGGGACTGGGTCTGGACTACTGGGGCTGCACAACGGGAAATCTTGTTTGTGGCGGTCAATGAGAAGTTGGTACGTGGTGCAGTCTCCGTATGAAAGACTCGTACGGAGCTTTGAACTCAGGCTCTGTAACATCATGTCGATTTCTTGACATTCCGTTAATTGAAGGCCGGTTCAGTGGACGAGGGTGTGCCACCTGGACACGTACTGCTCAAATTCCTCCCTAGGCCTCATTCTTTCTACGGTCAGGTCTAAAATAGAGGGGGTCCTAACCATAGAGGCCTAGAAACTTCTCGCTTACAGCCGAGAAGTTTGACAGATGATCTATAGGGAGGGTGGAGAACCATTGTAGTGCTTCACCTTCCAATGATTTTTGGAAGAGGAATACTAGCAGAGGTTGGTTATCTAGAAACGGTCGGGCGTCTAGATAGAAGGCGGTCAAATGAATGTTTGGATCTCCACGACCGTTACACCGGTGAAATTTTGGGATTTTGAATCCCTCCGGTAGGTGGACTAACGGGATCTGTCTAAGGTTGTGCAAAGACATGTGTTTGGGGGTAGAAGGTGTTACGCCCCGGAGCGGCCGTCCCCGGATTATAGCATTATATAAATATCAGGTGATCAATACAAGAGGTCAATAATGACTCCAAGGGATACATCGATGATCGAACATATGACATATCTGGTTTAACAAAGCAATAATAATAGATAGCTTATCAGAAAGTGCAGAACCGTAAAATGACACAAATCTGTAATCCAAAGTAATATTACAGATCCAATTAACACAATTACTGTCTTGTGAGAGCCAAGTCTAGTCAAAATCAACTAAAAATAACGACATGTGCCTCAAGCACGAATACCATAACATACAGGTAAGAGGAATGCTGACAGCCTCACGCTCGCAGTACCAAAAGATCGGACGCTGCAACAACTACTGAAATCCCACCTCACGGAGCTCCTCCTTTAAGATCAACTCAGCCTCTGGTGGAGAAACAATACATGAGGGGTGAGCTACAAGCTCAATGAATGGTAAGAAGCCACACACCGCATTTATATCACATCAATAGTACAATAATAGTTCCAACCAAGACATGGAATAACCTACAATAACATAACATCACGCAATGACGTGCCCTCACTGTGCCCTCACTATGCTCTCACTCTTGCCCATAGGGATGTCAAGAGACTTTTAGGAGAAATCAATACGCTAACGCCCTACATCATCCTGTAGTCCTCTTCCAGGTAACCCACTTCCTGGCGAACATCATGGCGGCACCACGCAGGAAAGCTTCAACGCTAGACAGCTTCAACGCACGATGATGTGTAAAAGAAACACTCTACTATCACAATATATATAAACCTTATGAATCCTCCACTATCAGTTAGTCATTACTGATACGCTATCGAATTCACATGAATTCCTATAAAATTGCATCCCTTAGATGCGGGAAGATTAACTATATTCACAACTAAATAATGTCCTAGCATGACCCCAAAGGCGGGTCCTACACACACCTATAACTAATAGGCAAAGTTTAGTATTCAAGTATTTAGTTTTAACATTCCATAATATATCTAAGCTAAGTATGGAACCATACAAACTTAATGATAAATAACATACCACATATTTAACTAATCATGGAGCAAATTCAATATACGAATTTCATATGGCATACCATATTCAATGATACTAAATACATAAGATACAATATCATGCTAGCATTAGATGTATAAAAATATGATTATTTATGCATGTATTATGGTGGAAAAACAAGTAATGGGTACAAATATAAATTGTCTACGCAAAATACAAATTATAAATATATATGGCATGCGTTATCTAGCATGGTAAGTTATAATCCTAATAATACGTCAATTATACGAATACTACATAACTACAGCGCTCTTAGAATACACGGAGCACGACTACGTGTATTACGCGCTTCCTAAGTGAGTGGATCGAACCACTCACTATTACCCGAATCATCGCGAGTTCTATCAACGAAAGCTGCAAAACACAATCAATGATGCTCAATTAAAATATGAAGTCTCCTGACACACATACAAGCCAACTTTATGAAGATACTAACTCTTAATGGTTCTCACATCATGCATAATAGCTCTTTGACACACAATCAAGTAAAACTGGTACATCTACTACAACCAGCACTAAACTTTAATCTTCACAGCACCAAATACACATCCAATAATTCTAAAATAAATCATACACATTCTTTGACATGTTAGGATCATAATCTGATTTGGCCTCTACATGGCTGAAATAAAATATTTTCAGAAACTGGTCATTTCCTACACGAATCTGAACAGTCCATGCAAATCAGGTTCTAACTTACAACGCAGATAATATTATGATACCAAATTTCATATATAGAATCTAGACAAATGTATGATCATATCACACAATCCTAAAAATATGCCTCTAAGTACTAGTTTCACAAGGATTGTTACAAGATAGAAATATGTCATATCATAACACAAAACTCCCAACAACAAGAAAAGGGGAAAAACACATACAACAACACCTATGCATCTTTGCTGACCATCCAAAGCACTAGATAACAACACTCATACTTCATTGAAGCATAAACACAAACACTTACATGATACAAAGGGGAAACAAACATACCATGAGAAGAAGAGGGGAAAAGGATGCACACAAGGGATTCCACCACCACCACCACAAGCAATCAATTCATCACACATGCATAGCCATTACCACCACTAGATCAACACCCTCACATAAGCCAAAACAAACAATGAGGTTAAAAGAATGCCATGGAGAAAAAGAGGGAGGTGGGGGGGAAATACAAGGTTAACACACATACTCACCATCCTTTTCACTCTTCCTTCATTTTCTTCTTTTCATCTTCACTTGCACCACCAAAAATCACACACAAAGGGGGCAGCCCTAGAAAAATGAAAGGGGGAGAGAGAGAAATTATACTCAATTTAGGGTTTTGAGTGTGAGATGGGGGCAAAAAAGGTACAAATGTGCTTGGTGTGATGACATAAGGAGGGGGATATACTTAGCCTTACACTCACCTCTAATAGAGACTTAGGAACTAAGGGTTGGAGAATGGGGTGATATTTGCTTAGAGTCACCACCCACCCAATCAAACAACCAACCAAAACCCAATAACAACTAAACACGGATACCATTTGGAACTGTAGAATTTTTAAAACGATGTCAGGACACGATGAAAATTTATATGTAAGTCAAAACAGATACTAAGATCACTGATATGCGGTTATATTTTTAAATTAAGGGCATGAACTCTAAAAAGAAATAAAAACATGATATCTAATCACTCAAAAGTGACAAACATAACAGAAGGTCCAGTCTCAGAGAGAATTCTCCGGATGGTTTCATCCAATGTTTCTCCCCTAGGAGGGCTGTTTAGCAGTCCCGGGTTGGAGGTAGCCTAGTAAGGGCTCGGGGCAAATATGGTTGGGAATATTGGATTCGCAGGGGATGGTGGGGCAAAGGAAAAGAGGCTTGGACTGGGATTTACCGAGAGGCGAGGTGTTGGTAGTGTATCAGGGGTGGGGCAAGCCTTGGGGGTCTTAACAAAAGTTTTCTGCTTCAAGGTCTTGGCCTGGTGATAGTCGGTGAGGTCATTGAACATGTCCTCGATCGATTGATATCCTAGGGTAGCCATTCTCTCCTCTAGATGGCTGAGGAATTAGGCGGTTTGGTCTCCCTGGTTGTCTTTTTCCTCTACTATTTTCTCCTGGGTGTAGGCCTCCATGGTGTGAATATGCAAAAGCTTAGGTGTGAGTGAATGCAGATTCAAAGCAGTAAATAAAGCGATAAAGAGGTGCGCAGCTGTGTGCGGCTTAAAACAGTAAAAAGGGTGCGCAGCTGTGTGCGGCTTAAAACAGTAAAAAGGGTGCGCAGCTGTGTGCGGCATAAAGCAGTAAAAGGGGTGCATAGCTGTGTGCGGCTTAAAGAAGTAAAAGATGTTGTAATGCAAAGTAGATGAGGGTCAGACTTGAGGGGTGGGAAATCTCAATTTTCCTAGAGAGGTGATGGCATTCTAGTCAGGTTATTGGAAGGAAGCAGAGGAGGATTACCTTTTGTCGTCTTTCAAGAGGGAGGTCCCACTGTGATCGTCAGGCTGTCGGTATCAGATTTCGGGGAAAAGGGGATGAAAGGGGCCCTCCCTTCCTTCCTCCTCAGCTCCTCCGATGTGTCTGTGCGTGTGTGGGGGTTCTTCGGAGGCTCAGATTCGGAGAGCTGCACCTTGGCGGTCTCGGTCGGATCGTCTCTCGGAAGGGGTGGGTGGTTTGGTTGTTCGTTCCTGGCTGAGGCGGTCGACGAGTCCTCAGGAAGATTTAGGGGTTGTTGTGATCGCCACCTGCTTTTCTAAAAAAACAGGAAAAGTAGGGGTGGATTTGATCGCCTTCGTGGGGGAGTTTGTGGGGTCTCCGCTCTGAGACATGGACATGCCGTACACAGAGGTGAAGACAGAGATCCTTTTCTGCTTCAAGAACCTGACTAGAGGAGAATTGGGACTTGAGGTGGGCTAGGGAAGGGCCGGCTAGTTGGATTTAGCCGCCTGGTGGGGGCGGCTAGTTGTAACGTCTCTGTATTTTTAGCCTTATATATTTATTTTAAATATATAATAGAAATTTTAATTAAAATTTAATTATTTCATTTTTTTTATTTGGCGGTAGGCCCAAATGGGTCTAATTTGATTTATAATTTTGATAATTATAAATTGATGTTGAAATATTTATTTTATATTTTTTTGAAGATCTTTATAGTCTCAAGATATTTTGGTTGAAATTTGGTGAGATTCGGAGTTAGGGAAATTAGGTTTTTAGGATTTTGTGTTAAGTTATTGGGCCCAGGGATCTAGTTGCGAGTCCAGAATATCTTTTAATAGCCTTCAGGGATCCGTTTGTAAATTGGATAGGGATCTGTTTGTAAATCGGATAAGAACCTAGTTGTAAACCCGGAATACTTGAGGGGTCGTTTTGTAATTTGGTAAAAACCCTTTTATATATAACACATTTTGGGTTAGGGTTTGCATCAGAATTCTCACGGGACAAGAAAGGTGGTGATGACCTAACTCTACCTGTCGAGCACTACAAGGTGATAAATTTTTCTCTTTTGATTTTTATTGTTTAGTGTTTCAATTTAGTTTGGTTAGGAGATGATTGTGTCAATCTATTATTTGGGAAAGAATATTGATGGGTTAGGGTTAGGGTTTGATTGATTTTAAATAGATGATGTTTTTATTAGATTTCAATGGATCTTGAAGGATTTCTTAAGATCAAACTAGATTTATTGGTTTTGGGATTTAAGGGTTATTTTCGGGTGGATTGAATACCTGATCATTAAATCGTGTTTTTGACTATGATAGAGTCATTTCTGGGAAAATTGTATTTCACAAACAGAAATAGGTTTCGAAAAGATCTTTCCAACGAATCTTGAATAGTCTGATTTGGAGTTACGGGTAGAAAGTTATGATTTTTCAAAGATTTCTGTGCAGTTTCTCATAATTCAAATATTTAGCTTCATGATCAAGTTTGATGAATTTTAGAGATTAAAGGGATCCCAAATGGATGTTTAATGAGTATAATTTGATTTGTGGGTTTTGATGATTTTATTGATCTTGGTGACTCAAATTGGATCTTAAATCAATTAATTTGGTTTAGTAGGATCAATGAATATTAATTGGATATTTTTGTTATTTGGATGTAAATTGATTGGATTGATTTATTTGAATCATTGGAGTTGTAGTAGATTATTTGTCTAAATATTTTATTCGATGATTGATCGATTATGTGGGCCTTACGAAATAAATGAGTATTGATCATCGGATCATTTTGAGATATAAATATTTTAATATTTATTTGGAGTTGGGATTTTTGTTAGGCCTTTAAGGTGAGTTACGGATTGTAGGTCTATTTGGTACGGGCTCTTGGGATTATTGGGCTAAGTGTTGTTGTCAGTTGTTTGTCATGATTGAATGATTTTCTTATTTATTGATTGCATAATTGTTATGCTAGGTTATCCACGTGCGAGTGTATAGCGTTTATGCACGTGCATCGATTTGTATTGCGTGGACTGGAGGTGAGTGGACTTGAGTTTCATATGTAGTTTCAAAAGAATATATTATGTATTCATGCTAGGACCATCTATTTTGTGGAATATAACTGCTAGTTTCGAAATAAAAATATGAGCATGCCTTTTATTGAGATATTTATCATGAATTGATTGGTGTGTTGAGATTTTTGCATGCTCTATTCTTTTGTGAATTTTGAAGATATGATAGGTTATCAATGCATCCATTTTCGTCTAGGTGGCTCAGTCTTGGTGGCCAACGTCTAGGTGGGCGTACGTCTACGTGGCCAGGTCCGAGAACGTAGGACCCAAGTCTTTGTGGCTATGTCTACGTGGCCATGCCTGTGAAAGGCCTCGCGAGCTAGGTGCTGCGAAGACGGACATGCGTGTTCGTGGTGTTGCATGCATCATGTTGGATAGGATTTGTGTGTATATATATATATATTATTGCATGTCTTGGTAGCCTTGTTGTATATTTATTTTCTTGATATATTACATGTCTGTGTAGACATATTATGATATTGATATTTTGAATATAAATGTACTAACGGGATGATGATGGTCCATTCACTGAGCGTGTTGTAGCTCACCCCTCTCTTCCCAACCTTTCAGATTAGCTGTTGGTGGTTGTCGATCTCGTTAAGGCGTTGGAGGTTGAAGCTCATATTTTATTTCCGGAGCACTAGACTTGTGTAAAAGGTGTTGATCATTTCTTTGGCATGTAGAGGACCCATATGTATGATAGTGTGGATATATAAATTTAGTTGTTCCCGATGTATATTGAATTTGTGTTGGATTTTGGCCTTGACCATATATGTATAATTATGGTGATGTATTCATATGTTCTCTGGATGAAAACAAAAAATATATATATATATAGAACTCTGAGATTCGAGGAATTTAGTTAACGCACCCGGATTTCACGCTTCAAAACGGAGCCGTGGATTTGGGGGCGTTACACTAGTTGTGGGTAGCCACCTAGTGTCTGGTTCAATTTGGACAGAACCTGAGTAGGGTTTGGGTTTGGGTTTTGGCAGAGGTTAAACTGGGTTTAGCCTGGGTTTTGGAGAGTGGATTTGAAGAGTGGTTTGGTGTAGGAAATGGGTTTCTTTCTCAATTTCTCTCTCAAGGGTTCAAAGTGGTGATGTGGGGGGTGTAGGCTTGATGGTTGGGAATGGGTTGTTGGGGTTTATTGATGGGTATTGATTGGGAATGAAATTGATTATGAATGAATGTTTAGAGACCCCCTATTTATAGTAAAATAGGTGTAAAGGAGTGTCCACTGGACAATTGATCAAAATGGGTAATAAGGTGCTTGATTTGACCTTCCATTAGATCTTTGTTCTCTGACAATGTCTAGGTGAGGGGCGGCTACTCTCAGGTAGCCGCCCCCATCATAACCTGCCATACGTCCCATCCAAGAAGGCGGTTTGGGATCGGTTAGGGGGGCGGCTACTTGAAAGTAGCCGCCCGGCCCTTGTCCAAGCTCTTAGATATTTCTAAGTGTTGGACTTAGGGTTTCCGGTTTCGGTTTCTGAGGGAGTTTTCTATTAGATGTCTAAAAGTGGTTGTTTTCCAATATTACTTGAAGTAAATTTCTTTTCTTTGGACGGTCAAAATTAGGGTGAGACATCGCATGACCTGGTGCAAGGTGGACGGGACCCCCTCCATTTGATGGATCCACTCACGACCCATGATAGCGTTGTATGCCGAGGGGGAGTCGATAACGATAAACTTGACGTTTAGGGTGCGGTCGACCACTGTCAACGATAAGGTTACCACTCCGACCGGACTTACCCTTCTGCCATCGAATCCAACCAATGGAGGGTTTGGAATGCTTGATGCCTTCGGCGTCTAGTCCCATCCGACGGTAAGCGTCTAAAAACAGGATGTCCGTGTTGCTTCCCCCGTCGATCATAACCCTTTGAACTTGCCAATTGTAGATGTATATTGTAATAACCAAGGGGTCTGAGTGTGGCAGGGATACCTATTCAAGGTCATCTGCTCTAAAACAGATCGAGTTGATGGCGGTTTCATGCTCAGGGACCGGCCCTATGATATAGTGCGCTTTCGTGACCCCGATTGACTCTTTGGATTCGGTTCCGCCTCACCCGGAATGGGCCACCCATGAATCACCATGACGATCCTGGTCGGGGGTTACCCTGGCTTGGGGCGGCCCCTCTCCTGTCGTCGTCTGGCTTGGCTGGGTTTGGCTATCATGCTACGTAATGTGTGAGGTGCCCATCCCGGATCAAGTTCTCGACCTGTCCGCGGAGACTCTTGCATTCTTCGATGGTGTGACCTATCGAAGAATGCACGAGTCTTCGCAGCCCCCTCATTATGGAACTCGCACTTGAGGGTCTAGTCACAATTTTTGACCAGAGTTTGGATCTAAAATGGGGTTTTGAAATACCCCTTGTCCTTGTTATCGCGCCAGAGTTGCTGTATTGACATGGTGAGAGGGGTTGCTTCGAAGTGTTTCTCTTTTTGCGGGCGAGAACCGCCTAGCTTGTCGTCACCCTTTCGAGACATTGCGGAGGGCTGCTTTTTGGAAGATGGACCCTCCTTCAAAGATGGGCCGACGGTGATGAGGGTAGCCGACTTGCGAGTAGTGAAAGTGACGTCGTCCTCCAGGCGAATGGATCCCTCAGCACGGGAGAGTACGCCCTCCATGTCGGTTGGTGGCTTGCGGACAAGAGATTTGTAGAGGTGTCCGGTGGGGATCAATCCTCCTCGGATCGCCATGGCTGTAGTACGAGGACTGCACGATTCAATTTGTGTCATCTCCATGCTAAAGCGTGTCAGATAATCTTGGAGACGCTCGCCTTCCTCTTGTTTCATCTCGAACAAGCTCGCCATGTCTTTCTTTCTTAGGCTTACAATGACATATGTAGTGGCTGATGAACACCTCACATAGGCTGCGAAAATCGGATATCGAAGCGGCTGGCAACTTCTGGAACCAGGTTAAGGCCTTACGTATGAGATTTTGGGGAAATACCTTGCAGAGCAAGGCGTCATCTCCTGCGTCGAGAGACATGCGTTGCTGGTAATGAAAAATGTGTTCGGTGGGGTCTGACTTACCCTCGAATAACTTGAATTTCAGATGTGTGAACTTATCTCATTTGGGTGCTCGGACGATTTCTTCAATGAGCAGGAAGTTGTTGAGTAGATGCACCGTTTGCATGACTTATATCTGCTGGGGTCCGAAGCTTTAGGTTGTGTATGATATGACGGTCTACCTCTTTCTCATGTTGTCATGCCAGACGTGGTTTGCTTCACGGGGTCGTTTGGAGTTGGTGACGACGTTAGAAGACACTGCTGGTTGTTCCGGATGGTCATTTCCCGGAGGGTTGGCGTGTCCATTGGTGCGCTGAGGATTGTTCAGCACGAGCGGCACTGATGGGCACTGGCTCAGAGGGTTGACGTTGTCCTGTTCAGCCCGGAGGTTCTCGTTCTCCTCTCAAGCCACCTCGATCGTACGGACTAGCTCCTCGATTAACTTTTTGGCCCTCTCCGTTCGGGTAAGGGCCTTGTCGCAGATCTACTACAAGGCAATGACCTCAGGATTGGGTTCGTTGCCCTCGGTCACACTAGGAAGGGATGACGGGTTGGCCGCTGACGTGTTGGCCGGCACCGACGTTGGCAGAGGAGTTCTCTTGGGAGAAATAACGATGAGCTAGGCTTTTCGTTCGAGTCCCACAGATGGTGCTAAACTGGAGGGGCGAAATTTTGACTTACCGGATTCAGGTTATCGAATCTGTCCGCTCCTGCTCTCTTCCACCTCGTTTGACCGTCATCCACCGGCAAGCACTCCTTGAACATCGATAACACGAGGAGGTGGGGACCTTCAGAAGACCCTCCGGCGCTTAAGTTAGTCAATCTGGCCGATGAAAGGTCTTTTAGAAAAAGAATTGTGCATACCTTCTCTGTGAGGAGTTGTTTCCTATTTATAGAGGGCTTAGGATGGTGTTAGGGTTTCATGCTGACCTCTTCCATCGGATGGACGAGAATTCATCAGTCATTAATGAGGAGACCAAAGATATCTTATAGGATTTGGTCAATTATAATTTGATAAATACATCCACATTTAGTTGGGATTTCCTGGATTTAGTCAATGATGACTTAATGCTGTGATATACATTGTTACTGATTGGATTTTAATGTCGATAATTATCAATAAATGAAATATATCCAATGGGATCAAGGAAATGTATGACTGGATAAGTATTGACGTGGGAGAAGGTCGGATTGGAGCAGGTCAGCGGGTCAAGCCTAGTCGGGCTGGGGCCGATCGGTCTGCTTTGCTGCAGAGTAGAATATTGGGCTTTTCAGGATCCGACCCACCTTAAGGGACTAGGGATTTTGGTGCTCACACCTGCCTTGATATTTTACCCAAAAAACAATGAGGCCCAAAGTGGAGTGTACCGGATGCATGAAGATGGATGCCTTGCTGAATCCTCGTCGACAAGAAGAACAAAAAAAATGAGTGTTTAATCAGAGGGTATAACAATAATTTAATGATATTATATTTCATGTTGATGGAAAAGTTAACGACAGGGGGGTAATTGCATGTTTTTTAAACATAGGGGGTGTTTCTGCATGTTTTAAAAATTTTAGGGTCAAAATTCATGTTACCCTAAAAAACATATACTCAATGAATTGTATGGCTCACTTATTGAATATTTTAAAAAATTTATAAGGGGCTAAGAAGATCTATAGTGTTGCAATTGAGGCTATAAAATGGGATGAGTGTAACAACGTTCAACGCTCATTATGTTCCTTTATAACATAATGTCTCCTTAGATAATTGTGATGAATTCAATTTTTCAATTAGTATAGGATAAATTATTTCCGGTTCTTACAAGTCACCCTCGAATTATTTTCAGGTCTGTGAAATTTTTTAGAGTTTTTTTAGGTCCATATTCCATTGTATCAATTTTTTTTGGTGATTGGAGTCGGATGGCATTTGATGCCTCGTTTGTAGATAATAAACAATATATTATCCTCACATAGCAATGAGGATCTTGATTAACATATTTATGAATACTATTATCATATTATATATTGTAACACCTATGCATTTTCTCTTATTTATATATTTGATTTAAATATATAAATAGGATATTTGAATTAAAATTAGTGTATTTTGTGTGTTTTTAAGTTTTGGCCCATTTAGTGTATCCTTATGGGCCCATTTTAGTTTGCAATTTTAAATACTATTTGTTAATTTTAAAAATTGTATATATTTTCTTTCAAAGATTTTCAAGATTTTAAATGGTTACAATTTTATAAAATTTTAGAGCTCAAAAGATCAAGTTTTGATATTTCATTGTTATTGATTTTCAGGGACCTAGTTTTGAATATTGAATTTTTCTATTATAGACTATAGGGACCTATCTGTAATTTGTATAGGGACCTATTTGTAAATCAGAAAAAATTCAAAGGCCATTGTATAATGTTTCCATGCCTCCGTTTCTGCAATGATTTTCTAATCAATGTTTTTCACGCCTAAAATATGTATATCTTACATAATTGTGTTGCAATTGATATTGTATATTTGATTTGATTTGTTTTATTACATATATGATATAATAAATATAAAATTTATGATTTCCTTAATTGTCATTTCTTATTTTGGTTATTCATATACTCTTTTCTTTTTGTGCATATCTTTTCAAATCTTTCTCATAACTACTTTTTAAATTTAAATTGAAATCAAATGAGAATATTAGATTAGATAAATATGTATATATAGAGAGAGAGAGAGAGAGAGAGAGAGAGGGAGAGAGAGAGATGTGAGGTGCCGAAGAGTTTGGGAGAGAGAGAGAGCGGAGAGAGAAAGGAGTTAGAGAGAAAAAAAAGGTATTTAATATATCTTTTCTTTTTACCTTTTGATTTTCCTATTATTTATTAGATCCATGCTTAGGTATTTGGATTTTTGAGCTTTTAATAAAAAAAATAGGGTTTTGATTTATTAATTATTTTAAGAATTAAATATATTTTTTTTATGGGATTTTGTGTTTTTATCAAATTAGAGTTTTGATATACATATGTTCATGTTGTTAGATTCTTATATTTTTATAAAACCAGGGTTTTGATCTATTATTTATTATTATTAGATCTAAGTTAGATTATTAAAATTGAATTTTCTTTAATAAAGCTAGGTTTATGATTTATACAAATCCATAAGATGATAATTTTTATTTGTTTTCAACTTTTACTAATTAATAGTTTATTTTTATAGAGAAAAATGTGTGTTTTCATGTTATTATATCAATTTTTGTTATTTTATTATTATTTTGAATTTTCTGGATATTGTCTTTTTCTGTGTTTTATCTTTTTTGGTTTTGTCTTTTAGTGTTTGGTTAGATGGTAAATAGGTTTTTATTCTTCTTCTTAGGTTCTATTATATTTTCTTTTGTATGATTTATATGAGATAAATTTAGCTCATTGGGTATAAAGATTTATACCTATTGATTATGATTAGGAAAATTAGGTCTAGGCTTGAATTATAGGTTTTAATTAATAATTTATTTGGTTCATCTAGGTTGTAAATTTTGTTGCGGGCTTCATTCTCCGGACCTAGGGTCCATTCGAGGTGAGTGGGCTTATCGATTTATTTCGTGTGAGCTTTTGCTCTATAACGTTGAATTTCATATGCCAATGATATTTATTGTGATAAATTTGCATGATTTGGATATTTTTTTTCATATTGGTCAAATTGCATTTTTATTAAATAAAATTGCATGATTTAATTCATTCATTATGTCATTTAAAATAGCATGTATTATGCTATTCATGTTTCAAGAATTAATGTAATACATTTTCTAATGCTTATGTTTTTGAAATAATATTTGGATTAAGGATTATCATTTTTGATATTTTTGAAAAAAATTAGGACTAGTGGAGACAACCTAGTCCTAGGTGATTTTATTAAGATGCACATCATAGCATATTTCATGAATAAATCCCCCCGTTGTATTTCGCCTTTGGGGAGGAAGGTCTAGGACTCGAAGAGTCCCATGATCGGTGAGAGGTGTGGTAAAGCGTTCCTTGGAGCGACAGATTCCTTTGTTTGGAGTTTGCAGCAACCGGGGCATCCTGTGCTGGTGTTCTCGTAGTGATGGCAGCGGCGACCCATCAGCGTCTTCTAGATCCGACGTCTCCTCGAGGGAGCTTTTTGAGCGATTTAGTCGCTTGGGGCTTGGCACACCTATTTTGGGGAAACGGTTCTTCCGATTGAGAACCCGACCCGGTCATATCATTTAAACCTCATGATTTCTACAACGTGGGCCAAGGATTGGGCTACATGATTGCTTTAAAATATATATTTTTTTAGCTCATGAATTTATATTGATTTATTAAAGGAAATTCTTGTTTTTAATATAACTTTATTATATATATATATATATATATGATTGTATCATTTAACTCTCATGCTTTCTCGTGTGTGGGCCAAGGATTGGGCCATGTGCTTGCATTAAAATGTTTTTTTTTTTAAGTTCATGATTTTAAATCGATTTAATAAAATAAAAGATTTATTAAAAGAAATTCTGATTTTTATATAACTTATTTTTATATATAACTGTCACGTGAAGTAATTTGTCAATGGGCTTATTCACTGAGTTAATTGCTCACCCTTTTCGATATGGGCTGGTTGTTTCATAACCAGGTATCGCATATTTCGAGGATCAAATTGAAGTTTGGGCTTTTCGCATCTTTCATGAATATCTTCGAAGTAGTGGTTCAAATGTGAATTATAGTCACGATCGACTACTTGGGTTTGTTCAGTTTAGATGGCTCCCACAGGGGTGGTTTATTGTGTATTTCCTTTTAGTATCTTGTTTCCGTAAAACTCTGATATTTTGTAAGACCATTGGTGATTTAAAAACATTGGATATTATTTATATTTATTATCATCTGTTTTATTATATTGTTATCATAAAAAAAAAGTGCTGCAAATTTTGGTCTTGTATTTAGATTAAATTTATTAGCGATGCATTTACCTTCTGATAAACGGTTAGGTTAATGCGGGGCGTTACATATATATATGTATATATATATGTGCATATATAATATATATGTGTGTGTATGTATATATATATATATATATATATATAGAGAGAGAGAGAGAGAGAGAGAGAGAGAGAGAGAGAGATCTTTCTCCATGATAGATAGCCTTCCTTTAGAAGGATTCTTCACTCTTACATCTGTCTTAGTGGACTACTCTTGCTTGTGCAAAAACAAGCAAGAAGTTTAGTTCGATTAAAAAGTATATATATATTTGATTAACAAATACTTCAGTTTGATTAACAAGTAGTTTAATTCGATTCAACCACAATTTCAGTTCGTGTCATTGGTGCTGGATAATTTGATTCATTAGGAGTTCAATTCGATTAACAAATACTTCAGTTCGATTAACAAGTAATTCAGTTCAATTCAACCACAATTTTAGTTCGTGTTATAGGTATTAGATGGTTTGATTCATTAGTAGTTCAATTTGATTAATAAGGAGTTTAGTTAGATTCAACCACAATTTCAATTCGTGTCATGAGTACTTGATAGTTCGATTTATTAGTAGTTCAGTTTGATTCACAAGTATATGTATTAGACATTTCTGAATATTATAGAAGGCTATAATTGGTTACGGATGCATAAACCATTCATGAGGACTATGTTAAAAAAAAAACTTACATACACTTGAAAATATGAATGTATCAAATGAATAATGAATGTATCAAGCTGAATAAATTTTGAATTAAACTGAACTATTAATGAATAAAGCTGCAGCACACATGAATTGAACTGAACAAGCCAATTCCAAGATTCAACTTCTTCTTTATATAACTAATTACATCTTTACAATTATAACAAAATTTTTGTACAACTCTAATTATGACTCTTAACTATAGTAAAATATCTTTTTGCAACTATAATTATAACAAAAATTTTGTACAATTCTAATTACAAAGCCTAGTAATAGCAAAATAAACAAGACAAGTCTACTTGATTTCTTGGAGTTCACCACCTCTTTCTTTACTATTTTTATTTGCACGTACAAACACATGTTAATGTCTCAAATTACAAAAATTAACATTTAATGGACATAGAACATAAACATCTTCTCAATAAATGTATAAGTGTACAAGAAATAAAAAGATAAATTAAACTGCACAACCTAAGAATTGAACAACACAACATATAAATCAAACTACATGACCTAAAAATGAAATTACAAATTTATTAATCGAATTATATAATTTATGAATGAAACTACACCCATATGAATTGAAATGACTTGACATATGAATCCAATTATACAACCTATAATCATAATGCACTTTATATGAATTGAATGCGTTTGGTTGCGCGATTGCAAAACTGATTCAGCAAGAATTTAGGTTTTAAAATTGATTCTGCAGGAAGCTCACTCCCCTCAGCCTTTTGAAATCGCAGCTTTTGGGCATTATTTGCCTGAAATATGTGTGCAGGAAGCTGCTACAGTAAAACTGTTTGGTTGCACGATTGCAAACGCAGCTTCCTGCAATCGTAAATGCTGTGCAATCGCACGACCAAACGCACCCAAGCAACATATGATCTGAACTGTAAAAATCAGAATCAAACTACACAATATATTAATCGAACTTCACAACATTAAAATCGAACTATACAAGCTATGTATACAAAAAATACAAAATCCTTAACATAGAAAACCCTATAAGGGAAACAAAAGCCATCATTAACAAATTTTAAAATCATACAAGGGATACAAAAAGTATTTATAATAAATATAAAAAACCCTAAATATATATGTTCAGAAAAAAGAGAGAGAGAGAGGGGAAGAAAAAAATGATCTTTCTAGGATTTGTGGGCAAAAGGGAGAGGGAGGGAAAAGAAAAAGAGATAGGGAGGGAAAATTGAAAAAATGGTCGGTTGGATTTTTTGACGTTAACATACGTTAACGTTAGGGGTGTGGGGGGGTGTTAAGGGTGGTTTTTGTTGGGGACACTTGTCAGGTGTCCATGATACACTGACGGGTCTAATCGGATCCAATCATGACTGGATCAAGACTGAATCCAGTCCCCGACTATATAATATGTGCATATGCGGAATTGGGTTGCATATACAGGCCACACCCGCATATGGCACAATTCCGTTCAAGGCGGTTCGGTCAGTAGACCAAACCGCTTGTGCAGTCGCATATGAGGTCGCATAGACCTCCTTTCAGAACACTGGTTGACATAACTAGCTTTATCAATTGAAAATCACATTATACACATTAGAGTAATGCTCTTTTGTTTTTCTAAAAAAAATAATTGGCCAAATCAAAATTGACACAACTAACGTTATCAATTCCTCTATAACGTGATTTCTATTGTTAAAAAGGATACTAAAATAATAAATTAAAGATTAAGTTCTTTTAATGATAACTAGTATTCGTTCAGTGCATCATTTGTAACGTGATAATTCATATGCTTTAGGGTGCGTTTGAGTGCGCAATTGCAAAACTGATATTTTGGATATGCTGGATTTTAAAATTGATTATACAGAAAGTTGACTCTCATCTTTTAAAAAATAAAGTTTTTAGATACTATTTGCCTGAAACATGCCATACAAAGCTGTACTAGTTTTCTTGGGTTAAAAATAAAAACCGGATATTATATTATATCATAAAAATTATCATAAAAAACCCAGGAAAAAACAGCGTACAGATGAACGCCACGTAGACTTTGAGAAGTCATATAACATCCTCCGCGGTCCACAGGGTGATCAGACCCTTCTAGATATTCGATGATGGATGATTCATTTTCCCTAATTTTTCTTTTCCCTCTCTTCGCTTCTTGAAGTTCTTCCTCACACGCATACACTCTCTTTCTCTCGTCTCTGATAAACCCTTGCAGCCTTTAATGGCCTCGGACACCGAGGCGGTGGTGGAGGCTCTGGAGGAACTGGCGGCCGACGATGAGTCGCCTACGGCGGCGGCCGCGGCAGATGACGGCGACGAAGAAGACAACCCCTTGATGGCACGGGCGCAGGTCCTGATGGATAAGATCATCGCCTCGCGCGTGAACCCTAACCCTAGACACCTCCACGCGCTTGCTTCCATGCTCGAAGCCCAGGAGTCCAGGTAATATTCCTCCTCCTCCCCTCGGAACACGCGGTGGGTATTTAGGGCTTTGATTCCCTATTGATTTGGTGTCCTGCCCTTCTTGGGTGACGGGTTAGGGTTAAAGAGAGATTTGTTTAGATTTAGGGTTCATCATGAATTTGTGTTTTTATTTTTAGCTTGATTTTTTTTCGTTTGATTTTCTTGGTTTGGCTGGGGAGGATTGGTGGCCATGGGTTTACGATTTGGCATATTTTATTGTAATTTTTGGACTATAAGCATTGGTTTCGTTTACTGCATGTCCTCCTTTTTTTTTTTTTTGCCGAAAATGGAAAGTGGTCTTAGGGATAATTTTTTTTTTTGTTTAAAATGCATCCAACACGCCCAAAAAATTATCTTGTTATTGAGGAGTGGGTGAGGCATGTTGTGATGTCATTACCCATTTCGGGTGGGGGGTGGGGTAGCGATCTCCACTACTGTTCAGTTGGAGAATGTTCCCTGATTTGATGAATGAATCGTGGTAGCTTGATTACCTTGTTATTTAAATAAAAATGCACAAAAATTCTCTTCAATCCCCATAAATTCTGAGTGAATATGATGTAGTGATCTCCACTACTGTTCAGGTTGGAGAATGTTCCCTGATTCGATGAATGAATCGCGGTAGCTTGATTACCTTGTTATTTAAATAAAAATGCACAAAAATTCTCTTCCATCCCCATAAATTCTGAGTGAATCTGATTTATAGAAGAAAAGCTGAACTTTATCTTTAAATGTTGTTACGAACTGTGCTGCGGGTGGAAAATGAGCTTGGCAGATCTACCTGTAGTCTCTCCTATCTCTTAGGTTTTCTCTAATGGAAAGAAGATATTAGTGTAGGATTCCCTTTCTTGCTCTTATTAGTCTTTATGCTTTTCTTGGCTTAATAGACTATCATTGGGATCCCATATATAGCAAACAGCTGTTGAACGTATTAAAGTCCCCTATAGAGTAAATTCAGGGTGCTTGGTCTCTCTCCACGTACCCCCACAGTAATATTCATTTATCACTTCTGCAATGGATGATCCCAGATAGGAAGATGGTTGAAGGCAAAGTTTAGTAGAAGTTGGAAAGACAAGGATAGAACGGATGCCGGGTTGGATTGAAAGTAACCAGTATGGTATGGATTGGCTGCTTTCTTGAATTCAGATGTATAATAGAGCCTAATTTGTACAGGAGATTAAATGATCTTATTTGATGATTTTTTTCAGATGAATTGAAATTTGTTGATTTAAGGATCAAATGATATTAATGCAAGATTCTAAGTGGTATAAGGCGATGAAAACTTTAAAAGAAGAAGGAGAGCTTTAAATTGCCAAAGAGGAGTGAATTAGAAGTGCAATAGATAAATGGCGTCCTCAAGGGTCCTAGGCGGTTCCTAGATTTGCCCCCCGGTATCTGCATCTATAGAATGAACTTTTTATTTGAAACATCGTCATTTTTGGATTTATAATCCCCATGATCAACACATGGTTTACAGAAAATCCCATATATACTCTTAAATAATTCCCAAGTAAGGTAAGCTACTGGACATAGTGTGCCAGTAATTTATTGATCACCTGACTAGGAAACTTGAAAGATGTTCACCAACATTGTTTGTTATCTTTATATTTGTTAATTCTTCACAAGATTCAAAATTTCTATGTGGTTGTTTTGTGATATTTGGTGATATATGTTTAATATGAGGGTGGCCATTGCTTGGAGCAATGGTATAGTACTCGGGACAAAATAAAAGTTTTGGGTTCAAGTTCTACTAGTGGTACGGTACCTTGTGTAAAAAATACCAATTGTGGGGTCATATTCTGTCTCTCCCCTCCAGTACCCTACTATAGGCAGGACCTCTCTGGGTGATGGCCGTTTTATGTTTAGGATGTAATTTTATATCATGCTATGAAGAGCTTTTGAAAACTTTTTGAAATTCTTGGAGAGCTTTTGACAATGATCTTAAATTTTACAACTGCTGTGTATTAATTGCTTTGGTAGTTTATCTGTAGTTAATTCTTTCGATGGTTCGGTTCTGTCATATTCACGCATCATGCTTTCATCGCCTGTGATATCATATGAGGTCTTTGACATACTTTTTTAAGGTGTTATATCTGGGGTATGAAGGAAATCAACCTGATTATTTATTTTTATTGCTTATTTCTGGTGTTATGATATGTGATCTAAGTCATAATATTTGTTTTGCTGTGTATTTTATCATTGGCCTGGTTGTCGAGTTTGATACTCTGTATTGTTTTAATTTTAAATATTTGTGCACATGTTCCTGGTAATTTGTACTGTGATATTTTGAAATGGAATACTTATGTGGATTGTACTTCATTTTTCTATTTACAAACCCTTTGGGACATATTTGTTCCTTGCTTCTTGAGTTCTGAAGTTGTTACTGATGTAGTGCAATTTTTGGTCGCTTCTATGGCTAAACCTTCTTTATTTTCTAGAACTTGTATATGTTAGCCTGGATACTTATTTTGTGATGCTAGCCTGTTGCCCTGACTTACTATTCTAGTTGATCTTTTTACAGATATGTGCAGGAGTCGGGCACTTCCTCCTCCAATAATGGCAGGGCTTCTCATAGCATAGGAAAGCTAGGAAACTTAGTTCGGGTAGGCTCTTCTATCCTTGATTAGCTGCATGACTTGAATTTGAGAACATTACTACTGACTTCTATTCATAATATAATATTTAGCCTTTCAGCAAACTTTGTTTATCTTATGTACAAGTGTGGCACTAAGTGCCAAAATCAAGACCTTAAGAAGTATCAGTAGAACATTTTTGTATGTTATAAATGAACTCGTGGGCTGTGGCACTCAAGTAATTTCTTCTGTACTTGATTTTTCATTTGCAGGAAAATGATGATTTCTTTGAGTTCATATCGTCCAATTTTCTGTCAGAAAGCAGATACTCTATCAGTGTTCAGGCTGCTGCTGCTAGGCTTCTTCTCAGTTGTTCTGCAACTTGGATGGTACTTTTGGTTTGATTTCTGCTTTAACTCAATTAATATAAGAAAAAATTAGGTTTTAATATTTTCCAATGTCATTTTTTGTGATATTCTGTTTTCTGCAGTATCCACATGTTTTTGAGGATGCTGTTCTGGAAAACATTAAAAAATGGGTGATGGAGGACATCGCAAATAATCATGGAGATGAATACAATTGGAAGGCTAATTTGGATGGGAATAACCCCACAGATGGAGAAATGTTGAAGACCTATGGTACTGGGTTGCTGGCTGTATCCTTGGATGGGTAGGTTTTTTTTTTTTTTTTTTTAAATAATAAACCGAGGACTTCAAAATACAGACATGTTCTTAGCCTAAAATATTTTTAACACTCTTTACTTGCTTTCCAGAGGTGCTCAAGTTGTTGAGGATATCTTGACTTCTGGTCTGTCTGCAAAGCTTATGCGTTTTCTGCGCATGCGAGTTCTGGGTGACATGCAAAATATCCAGGACACTGATTCTACTCATGAGGCAAAACATGATTTTGGTGTCAGTCACAGCAAGGGTAAAGAAGAAAGCAGAGGCAGACTGCGGCAGGTCATGGATATCACTCATTTTGATGCTTCAAGGACTGGAAATGAGAAATCAGTGGATGATGGTATGAATTCACTGGATTCACAAGAATTTAATGATGCTTCAACACAAGTCATTGGTACTTATGAGATAGAAGAAGATGATTCTGAATTGCTGGGTGGTGACCGACAACATAATAGGCATTTCTTTGATGGAAAATTAAGACATAGTGACAGACATGGAACAAGCAGGTCCAGTAGAGATGATGATGAAGAAGAAAATGCAAGAGATGATTCATCTAGACGCAGGACAAATAAGGCTTTGTCAAGGACCAGAGGGAAAGGAAGGATGGATGAAGGTTTGACAGAATATGAAAGGGAACCTGTACGAGTCGGTGTTCCAGGACGGGGAAATAAAGATCAAAATTATGGAAAAAATGCAGAATCAAAAAGATCATTAGATACCAGAAAGTTCTTGAGTACAATTGATGCAGATGTGGATGAGGATAATGATGATCGCTTTAAAGATTGTATTGTTGGAACAAAGGATATCTCTGATCTGGTTAAGAAGGCAACAAGAGCTGCTGAAGCTGAAGCTAGAGCTGCGAATGGTTCTCCTGAAGCGATCAGAGCGGCAGGTGATGATGCAGCTGAACTTGTGAAGTCGGCTGCTTTGGAGGTACATGCTTGATATTTTATTTTCTTGCTCTTCTTTGATCTCTGGTTGCAAATTTCATTTATCCTTGTCAGATTTCTCTAGGCTTTTAAAAGTACAAACGATGAAGAAGCTGCTGTCCTGGCTGCATCAAAAGCTGCATGTACGGTCGTGGATGCTGCAATGGCAACTGATATTTCATGGTGAGTATTGGTAATTTTGAAATGAATCCGTTTGTCATGTGGATGGAGATGATTACTAATGATTGTATCCTTTACAGCAAGGTCAATAGTGACACTGTAAGTTCAAAGGCTGTCGAACCTGAAACTGAGGACTTGGAAGAATTTTCCATTCTGGACACTGAATCTCTTGGACATTTAAGAGAGAAGTATTGTATCCAGTGTCTTGAAATCTTAGGAGAATATGTTGAAGTTCTCGGCCTTGTTTTACATGAGAAAGGTGTGGATGTCTGTCTTGCTTTATTGCAACGCAGCATCAAAACTAAGGAGAAATCAGAGGACCCAGTGCTGTTACCAGAAATTCTGAAATTAATATGTGCCTTAGCTGCTCATCGTAAATTCGCTGCGGTTTTTGTGGATAGAGGGGGCATGCAGAAACTTCTTTCTGTTCAAAGAGACTCTCAGACATTCTTTGGACTTTCTTCATGCTTATTCACCATTGGTTCACTTCAGGTATGAAGATAAAGATATTGATATTGTGATTTTCATGTGTCTTTGATTTATTATCTTAGTTCAAATTTAATTGCACATGCTTACTTATTGCGTGCATTCAATTTTCACTTCTTTGCGCTTCAGGGTATTATGGAACGTGTGTGCGCCCTTCCTCCTGCCATTGTTCACCAGGTGGTTGAGTTGGCTCTTCAGCTTTTGGAGTGCCCTCAAGATCATGCCAGAAAAAATGCTGCAATATTCTTTACCTCTGCATTTGTCTTTAGAGCAATCCTGGATGCTTTTGATGCACAGGATGGTCTACAGAAAATGCTGAACCTTTTGCGTGGTGCTGCATCTGTAAGATCAGGGGGGAACTCTGGAGCATTGGGATTGGGCAACGTAGGACCCATGCGAAATGATCAAGCACCTGTTGAAGTTTTGACTGCGTCTGAGAAGCAGATAGCATATCATACATGTTTTGCATTACGCCAGTTGTTTAGAGCGCATCTCCTCTTGCTTGTAGATTCCCTGCGTCCCAATAAAAGTCATCGAAGTGTAGCTCGTAGTAATCCAAGTGCAAGGGCTGCCTATAGGCCTCTTGACATTAGCAATGAGCCAATGGAAGCAGTATTTTTGCAGATGCAGCGCGACAGGAAGCTTGGTCCTGCATTTGTACGTGCCCGTTGGCCTGTGGTGGACAAGTTTTTAGCTTCTAATGGACACACCATCATGTTGGAACTATGTCAGGTATGACATATTTGGTATTCACTTTCATGTTTTTTTGTCTCACTTCATAATTTTTACTGTATAATACAATTAATTTTTTTTCTTTTCTAGGCCCCACCAGGAGACCGCTATTTGCATGACTTGGCCCAATATGCGTTGGGGGTACTGCATATTGTCACATTTGTACCCTACAGTCGGAAGCTGATCATTAATGCTACTTTGAGCAATCATCGTGTTGGATTGGCAGTTATTCTGGATGCAGCAAATTTAGGCTATCTTGAAATTGAGGTAGTATTATTTTGTTTTTATATGGAAATGACATCTTTTTGTCCCATGACTTTGATTGCCAAGCAGAGTTCTTGTATTTCTGGCATTCTGGTGATTCATGATATGTGCTTGGTCATACATGTTTGAACTGTGACTTACATCATTCATTGTACGGCAGGTGATCCAGTCAGCATTGAATGTGTTGGTCAATCTTGTTTGCCCTCCTCCTTCAATCAGCAATAAACCCTTTTTGACCGCGCAAGGTTTGCAGTCTGTCTCGACTCAAACATTAAATGTTCATGCATTGGAGAATAAAGAGAGGAATTCTGAAAGAAATGTATCAGACCGAACTGCTCCTTTGTCCATCCAGTGTGAGTTCAAAGAGCGGAGTGGGGAACCAAATACAACGGAACGCACAGTTACAGCATCACACGGGCTTCCATCATTGTTTAGTAGTTCACAAACAGCTGTGCCTAATGTTGTATCTGGAGCAGTTGGAGATCGCAGGATATCCTTAGGACCAGGGGCTGGTTGTGCTGGGCTTGCTGCTCAACTGGAACAAGGGTATCATCAAGCGCGGGATGTTGTTCGTGCGAACAATGGCATAAAGGTTCTTCTACATCTTCTCCAGCCAAGGGTATTGAGTCCTCCAGGGGCTATTGACTGTATCCGTGTGCTTGCATGCCGAGTTCTGCTTGGTTTAGCCAGAGACAGTACAATTGCACACATATTGACAAAGCTACAGGTGAGTAATATTGGTCAGTTATTTGCAATTAAAATTGGTAAAATGTTGTTGTAAACCATGTGGACTTGATAGATTCTTGATTTCTCAAGCTAGCTTTTAGCATGTAAAGTAGTGATATCAAATGAAAGGGGAAAAATGTGATTCTAGTATTTAGTTTCTATAGTATTCTATGCTGTTCTGAGTAGATTTTCTTTTCTACATACAACTTTTAGTTAATTAGGTGAATAAAATAGTTTATGGGAACTTTCTACTATGCACTTTTTTTTGCGCCTTATGTTGAAATTGAAATATTTTACAGAATCTGCACAATTCACTGTTCATTTGGGCTTGAGAACTTCACCATTTTCATTTGGCCATGCCTACTTGTTACTTTATGTTTCAATTATAGGCGTTTATGTGAAATTTCATTTGGTGATGTTTCTTTTATATTGGAATGTACATTCCAGAGACCTTAAGTAGTGGTTGATTTCTCTACCTACATATAATTTGATGGCCCAGGTAGGAAAGAAGCTCTCTGAACTCATTCGGGATTCGGGCAATCAAGCACCTGGAACTGAACAGGGAAGGTGGCAAACTGAACTTGTCCAAGTTGCTATTGAGCTCATCGGAGTAAGGACCAAGTCACTTTGGAAAAAATGATGCAATCATTTGAACATGTTTAATTTATTTGATGTAACTTCATATCTTGTAGATTGTAACAAATTCTGGGCGTGCCAGTACATTAGCAGCCACTGATGCCGCTGCTCCTACTTTAAGACGCATTGAGAGAGCAACAATAGCCGCTGCTACCCCAATTACCTATCCTTCCAGGTTGGTGCTACTGGTTTCTTTATTCCACATTCTTCCAATGGCCTCTTCTCTTTTCTTTTTCTTTCTTTCCCTTTTACACCTTCATCTTTTTCCCTCATGGATGCTTCAGGGAACTGTTACTCCTCATACATGAACACCTTCAGGCATCTGGCCTGACAACCACTGCAGATTCATTGCTGAAGGAGGCTCATTTGACACCTTTGTCATCAGCGGGCGCTCCACTTCTGCATCAAACTCCTATTCAAGAAAACTTAACCATCCAGCTACACTGGCCATCGAGACGTTCCAGTAATGTTTTTCTTGCAGATGTGGCAAAACTATCACGAGATGATGATGCTGGCCAAAAGCCTGACTCAGTTTTACCTTCTTCAAAGAAGAAATCACTAGCCTTTTCTTCCAGTTTTGGCTCCCAAGGAAAAACTCATGTTTCATTGCACTCATCTTCCTTTAACAAGGCATCCAGCGATTTGAAGAGTGTCACAGAATCTGTGTTTTTGCCAGAAACTTCATTGCCTGTTCCCACAGCTACTTCAGATACAGAGTCTTTATTGAAGACTCCAATATTGATGCCTATGAAGCGGAAATTTACAGATTCTAAGGATTCAAATATATCATTACCAGCAAAACGTCTTGCGTCTTATGAGAATGCATTGTTTCATTCACCAATGTACCAGACACCCAACATTTCTTGTAAACCTGGCCTTATTACAGATATTGATAACCCAGATGACATTCTGTGCCACACTACTCCAGTGGGCCTGTCAACACCCTCTACTTTGCAACCTGGTCTTTTATCTGATTTGCAACCAGGAAATACGGAAAGGGTGACCCTTGATTCACTGGTGGTTCAATATCTGAAGCATCAACACCGCCAATGCCCAGCTCCCATAACTACTTTGCCACCCCTTTCCCTCTTGCATCCTCACGTTTGTCCTGAGCCCAGGCAGAGCCTTGATGCCCCGGTAAATGTGACAGCTCGGTTGAGCACGCGTGAGTGTCAGAGGCAGTATGGTGGGATTCTTGCCCACCGAAGGGACCGCCAGTTTGTCTACAGCAGGTTCAGACCATGGCGCACTTGTCGGGATGATGCTGCGCTACTAACTTGCATTACATTCTTGGGAGATGCTTCTCGAATTGCAACTGGGAGCCATTCTGGAGAGCTAAAGATTTTTGATTCGAACAATAACACCATCGTGGAAAGTCATTCATGCCACCAGTCACCTATCATGCTTGTCCAGTCAGCCTTCTCTGGTGACACTCAGCTGATCCTTTCATCAGGCTCATTTGATGTACGCCTGTGGGATGCATTTTCCATCTCGGGTGGACCGCTGCACTCATTTGAAGGGTGTAAAGCTGCTCGTTTTAGTCACTCTGGCTCTACGTTTGCAGCACTATCTACTGATGCCTCCCATCGGGAGGTCCTCCTTTATGATGTCCAGAGCAGCAATTTGGAGGTGAAGTTCTCAGACACCAATTCAGTTATTTCAGGTCGTGTCCTACACCCACTTATTCATTTTAACCCTTCGGATTCCATACTCCTATGGAATGGAGTCTTGTGGGACCGAAGATGTTCCGGATCCGTACATCGCTTTGACCAGTTCACTGACTATGGCGGCGGCGGCTTTCATCCTGCTGGAAACGAGGTATATAGTATAATTGTTTCCATACTAAAATGAATTTGAGAAAATAAAATAAGATCAAAGTGGAATTCAAATCTATATTTAAAATGACTTGGTCCAACTTTATTGGCCTTTCAAGGTCCATGTCTTTAAAATTCTCTCTTTTTAAGGAAATGTGTTAGCCCAATGCTCTACTTAGTGCATGTTTGGCAACATTTTTCAAAAGCAGCTTTTAGCTTTTGAGGTCACATCAATTCAAATACATTATCATTTAAAAGCTAAAAGCTAAAAGCTGTTTGTCAACTTAAATACATTATCATTACTAGATTTTATCTCTAAACTATACCTCGAAATCTGTGTTTTATAAAACAGCCATCATCATTACACCCTCAAATCATCATCGTTACATCCTCAAAAGATGTGCATAAAGTTGCAAAAGCTAGAAGCTGCTTTTCAAACTGTGTTCCCAAACGTTACCTTAGAAGTATTAAACCTGTTCTGTCTTTTATGATTTTTCTTTTTTGTTCATTGTAATTTACATTTTTGGCATTGTCATGCTGATAGAGGTGATAAACTTGACTAATTGTGGGGCTACTATCTCCTTTGGTAAGAACTAAGAAGGTAGGAATATTGTTAGGTTGGAAAATGGTAGATAACTGAAGTGTCAGCTGGGGTAAAGGTGAGATACTGGTAGTTAGTGATTTTGTTAGTTATAATGAATCTTAGGTTGGAGTTACTTAAGATTTACTATAGGCCTTATGGTGAATACATCCTATAGGAGCTAGAGCCTGACATCCCATGACAGGAACTTAGGAGGAATCTTTGAACCACTCAGTCCTATAATACAAAATTTGGGGATGCCATGTTCCGTTGAAAGTAAAGACCTTCATGTTCCGTTGACAGGAACTTAGTTGGTCTATCATCATCGCATTCTTACCATGGCGTACTTGGCTAAGTGGTCAACGAACATCAATCTTGCATGTGGCCTATGTGGGGAAGCAGAGGAAACGGTGGAGCACTTATTCCTCTGGTGCCCTATAGCGAAAGAGGCATGGAGGTGGTTATGTTTGACGACTGGAATGGATGGAGGTCGGGGAGGAGACTTCGAGTTGTGGGAGATAGAAGTGTGGCCGCGAAGGTTTCACAATCCTACATCCCGGCTGTCCTATGGTCCATTTGGTTGACTAGAAATCTCGTGGTGTTCCGTGGTTGCTATTCGTATGTGGAAAATATTTGTGAGGGAGCGGTGAGATTCATTGTGGAATGGGGATGCTTTTGTGCGGGGGCAGGTGGGGTGGTGATGAGGGGAGGGCGTTTTTGTGTGCTGGAGTAGTTTAATCCTTGTGATCGATCGGGGTTCCTCTAGGGATACTGGTTGGTAGAATCCTCTTTTACTCCAGTCCTCTCCTTACAGGAAGTCTTTTTAATTTTATATTTTATCTCTTTTTTTTTTTGTTTTTTTGGCAAGTGTTTTTGTAGCCCTTGCTTGGGCATTCCCTCTTTTATCTAATACAAGGGCGAATGCCAACCTTTTCTTTTTTTTTTTTTAAAAAAAAAAAAAAAAAAAAAAAAATGAAATCTGAAATTTTCCCGGTCAATCAACCTCCACCCCACCCCATTCACACACACACGAGGGAGGGAGGGTTAACTATAAGGAAAAATATATTATACTTCCCTTTGGGATAGATTTATGCTTTCTAATCCCATACTGTCCTGGGATGGCAATCCCAGCATCTATTTGCTAAAAATACTTTCTTTGTACACTTTCTTTTGCCCATTGATGCCTACAAAATAGATATATCTACTTTCTGCCTTCTCAAAATGCACATACTGCTTGCCAACCTCAACTTTTTTTCTTTTCATTTTTTTTTAATTTAAAGTTTAAAACACTTAAAATGCACCTCCACCGATTTGTAGCTTCTGCTTGTGGTATTTATGTTTCATTCCATATAATATCTAAGGGTTTTTTAGTTTCCACCCCCTGTAAAACAAGTGAATTATTGAAAACCCCTTACAAAAAATGATTTTCTTATTAACCTCTTATAAAATTATTACATCTTATTGAAAAACTCAAATATTTATGGTAATTTAGTTTTCGCCCCTTCTAAATAGATAAATTATTTAAAACCCCCTCCAAATATGCATTATTATTTTGGGATCCCTCAAATACAAATTATTATTTAGTTTTCGCCCCTTCAAAATAGACAAATTATTTAAAACCCCCTCCATACCATTTCTTAAAATTCTTACAAATTTCCTACCATTTATACCATTCGTGTTATTTCATTTCATTTTGGACCATTACGTACCAACCATACTATTTTTCTTTATCAATCATACCATGTTGTGTGTGTGTGTGTGTGTTTAATAAATGCCAAAATAGATTACAATCTACTAATATTTAGTAAGTGGATCATTTGAATTAATTGGAATAGAAACCCCACATTTAAAGATGTAGTATTATCTATGCATCTTTTTTTTAATGGTTTCATAAGAGGAGACATCTAGGTTTTTGTGAAGGCAATCCAAAAATTTAAGGGGTTTTATAATAATAATTATTATTATTTTGAGGGTTTTTAAAATAATTTATCTATTTAAGAGGGGCAGAAACTAAATACCCTTAAATTATTGGGTTTTTTTTAATAAGATGTAATAACTTTGTCAGGGGTTAATAATGTAATCACTTTTTGTAGGGGGTTTCAATAATTAACTTGTTTTAACGGGGGGTGGGGTAGAAATTAAATAACTTAATATCTGATTGTTAACAGGTTTGATAATCCAAGAGTTGGTTAAGTAAGTAACATTCATTCTACATCTCTCAGATTATTTTTCAAAAATCAATTCCCAACAGTTTCTTCCATTTAGTGAAGATGTTTGTGAATCTTTTTTTTCATGCAGGTCATTATAAATTCGGAGGTTTGGGATCTCAGGAAATTTAGGCTCCTGCGGAGCGTGCCCTCGTTAGATCAGACTGTCATCTCATTCAACGCAGCTGGGGACGTCATATACGCGATTCTTCGTCGCAACCTTGAAGACGTTACATCGGCGGTCAACACTCGCCGCGCTAGGCATCCACTGTTTCCCGCCTTCCGCACCGTTGATGCCGTCACCTACCGTGACATAGCTACCATCCCTGTGGTCCGATGCGTCCTCGACTTTGCAACTGAACCAACAGATTCCTTTGTTGGGGTTGTGGCATTGGATGACTATGATGAGATGTTTTCGTCAGCCCGTCTGTATGAGATTGGACGGAGGCGGCCAACTGATGATGACTCTGATCCGGATGATGGGGTCGACACGGATGATGAGGATGATGAGGAT
Source organism: Acorus gramineus (assembly GCA_030737835.1). Lineage (NCBI taxonomy): Eukaryota > Viridiplantae > Streptophyta > Magnoliopsida > Acorales > Acoraceae > Acorus > Acorus gramineus. The sequence continues at coordinate 300,063 of JAUJYN010000016.1, forward strand.
GATTCGGAGGCTGATGATGACCCGATATTGGGTCATGACTTGGATGGTGATGGAGACAGCGATGGGGATGACTTGAGCAATGACGATGACGATGATGATAGCATCAACGATCTTGATGATGAGACGGCAGAGTTCATCGATCGCATGGATTTTGGTGGGAGAGGGGGTATACTCGAGATTATGACAGATGGTGAGGACAATGATAGTGAGGTGGATTCTTTCAGCAGTGATGATGAAGGGGGTTTCGGGCCTGGTGGATATGCATATTAATTAACATTCAGTTCTTACATGGTCATGAAATCGGTGAGCTTTAGTCATTGTTTCCATCTACTGACAGAGGGAGAAACTCCTGGCAGAGCGAGCACACAAGTGAGGAATAAGGGGGGGCGGGGGGTCATAAATTTTTTTATTCTGCATGTTTTCTTGGAATAGCTCCCTAGATTTTTGGGAAGATTACTGTTGCAGATGGAACACTCACATCTGAGGTGCTATAGAGGCACAAAATTGTAAATTTTGTGTTAATTGATAAGAATATGCATGGTTTATTTTGTTCTGCCTCGCTCTATGGTTATTGATAATATTTTAATAATATTCTAATTAATCATGTTTTTAGGTCTATTTGTTGCTCCAAAATTAAGTGAAAGGTATATGTAGAATTTCATGGATCTACGTTCTTTTAAAATGAACACATCTATGCATTAACACGTTCTGAAGAAGTCCCAACATGAGTCACAACCACCCCTTGTTTTTCATGGGGCCATAAAATATGTAATGAACGTTTAGAGATGTTATATATATATATAGATTCTTTTATTTTTGTGCTACATGTATATTTGAGTTTTGGTTCATTCTCTCTGCCCTAAATCTGACATGGTATTAGAGCTTGAATCTTTTTTTTTCTTTTGTATAAATGTTAGTTTGTTGTGCAGTGCTCTGTGCAGTTTCCATGTTAATGGATAATAAATACTCGCGGTGTTAGGTAGGGTTGGTAAATAAACCAAGCCATTCGGGCTCGGTTCGGTTTGAGCTCGTTCAGGCTTTGTTCAATTAGGCAAACGAGCGAGTTTGGACAATTTTTAAAGCTCGATTAGGCTCGGGACCTGGATCAAGTTTCATTTTGTGTTCAAATTCGACTCGTTGTGTTACAAAAAACTTAGTTGAAACTTGACTAAACTTCTTTATAAAATCAGAACATTAAATTAATACAAAGCTATGTTCATTTAGGCTCTGAACTTGGTTGATTTAGGCTAAAATTTTGTTTTTAATCCCTAAAAACCCTAAAATGAAGAAGAACGCTAGGCTCGTTGAGGCTCGTGAGCTCGGCTCGGCTCGGCTCGACTCGTTTATAAACGAGCCGAGCTTGAACATGTTAAAAAGCTCGGCTCGTTCGGCTCGTTTAGCACCCTAGTGTTAGGTGAAAAGTTTATTTGATGTTGTTGAAACATTCACATGGGTAGCTTCATAAACACAACAACAACATTCACATGGGTAGCTTCATAAACACAAAACTCAGATCTATCATTAAGGCCTAGTTTGATAAATGTATAAACTTTTAAGATAAGTTAATCTAATTTATGGGGATAAAAAAATCACTATTTTTTTTTCAGATTTGCATTTGGTAATGTTTTTTATTATCCTTATTTTTTGTGTTCTTATCTTCAATCTTGTATTTGGATCAAATATGTGATAACATCAAATTTTTTTAAAAAATACCAGATCTACCCTTCTTATTAATGAGGTATTAATATTGTTTGGTGGAACACATTTTTTCTTTTTATTGGTTTTTGGTTTTTTTTTTTTTTGGGAAGGGTAGTCATAAATGTTATCACAATTTTACAAAATAGGGATAAAAAATTAAGATAGAGTATGTTTCACCTTTTACCCAGAATAAACTATCTCCATTTTTTATCTCAAAACGTGGACAATTGTCCATGCTTTATCTTTTTTTTTTTTTAATGTCATATGGGATAACAAATGATTTAACCTAATTTTTTTTCCTTTTCTCAACCCTTTATCCCTATGTCAAACTAGACATAAAGGAATATATACCTCTTCGATCAGGGTCGCAACTCGGGCGGGCTGTGTTCAATACCTCAATAAGACCCACCATTACATTTTCCAAGGGGCTCACCCAAGTACCCAACCAGTTGCTGCTTCAACTGTTGATGATAGGCCACATCACAAATGAACGAGAGTCCTACCCAGAACAATTTTAAAAATGATAGGACTCAATGGGGGTGATAAATACATTTCAATATATGAAAAATATAATTTCAATATTTTAATCAAATTTACTTGAATTACATAGTAAACAACCAAAGAAATCTATATATTTTCATGATATTATATAGGTTGCCGCATTATGATTTTATTTCATTATTATCATACACTATGTATGAAATTTCATTATTATTACAGGGCATTAGAAACCAGAGGCAGAGCCATCTGGAGATAAGCATGCTTGCATTTTGGAAAATCATGGTGATTGATGGCGAAATTTTCACAAGTAAATGAGATTTTCTGCCACCGCAACAATAGTTAGTTGATGCACGTTGGGGCTCTAGTATTGAATTTTCATAACTCACAACCATTGATATGCGCTCTAGTATTGAATTTTCACAAGTGAATAGGATTAATGGTCTAGTTTTGAAGACGGTTGGGATGAAAAAGAATATTGTGTATCCACATGTTTATTTACTTATTACATTAATGCTTACACTACCAGTTCCTACAGCTACAGTTGAGAGAGCCTTTTCTACTATGCATATTGTGAACAATAAGATGCACAATCAGATGGAAGATGAATGGTTGTTTGATAACATACATCGAAAAGAATATAGGATATTTTTGATAGCATTGATACTGAAAATATCATGCAGCGTTTTCATATTATGACAAGTCATCGATGAGTACTGTTGTAGAAACATTTTTTACAATATATATCAATACAAATTTCATTATTATTATTTTGTAAATGAGATTCTACTTTTAAAAAACACTAGCATTGAGGGACATGTTTTGTTTGTGTAAGGGAAAATTGAATATTTCGTTAAGAAATCGATATATGCTTGATATTTTCCCTCCGTTTGGGTGAAGCATAAACGATTGATAGGGGAGAATACAGTAGAATAGCCCTCAAACAGCTGTTTGTTTGACAAGAATAAACCTTGATAGCTATGCCTGGATAAGCTAGGATAAAGCCTGATAACTATTCTAAGAAAATGGTAGAATTGCTTATCAGGGCTTATCTATGCCAATTGATAAAAATACCCTTCTGTGTCATTTTAAAATTTTTATCTAACCTAATACTCTCTGCATACATTTCAAAAACTGTTACATCTATCATATTACACACACCTCTCATACTTATTCTCAAACACAAATAATTTATGCAAGGGTATAGTTGTCATTTAAAAAGTCATAAACTCTTATTCATCTCTTATCTACCACTTATTCTTACTTTATCCAAGGTGAATCAAACAACAAAAAGATCAATTTTACGTTTCCCAATGAGAATAACAGAAAAGACAACCAAATAAAAATTTACCTATTCAGCATGGATTGTTATTGTTATATATGTGTCACTTTTAACCTGCTGGTAACCGTTGGAGCGTCCTGGCAGTTTTTCGTTTTTTTCGGTTTTCGATCGGTACCGCTAATTTTTGGACTGTTAGCTATCGTCCTGAGTTAGAGGACTCCGATTGGAAATCTAACTGTATATTTGGTGTCCTGGTGCCATTTTAAGCCTCTCACGAAAATTTCGTTGAATTCCGGTAACGTTTCCAAAATTTCACAGTTCCGGGGCGTATCCGGGTTTTTAAGTCACTTGGTATATAAGGTGGGTGAGAAAATATCCTGGCACTATTCATCATCCCCTACCTTGAGCCCTCTCTCTCCTCTCCTCCGTTTTTCTTCCATTTGAGGCCCTTAGACCCCTCAAAGCTTAAAAGTTAAAACCTAGGAAGTGTAGATCGGGTCCCGATCTACACCCCGGTGGTTTCAAATCCCAATTTCGGCGAGTTTTGCCCGTCCGTCCGCCCTCTCTTCGTCCCTGATTTGAGCCATCTCGGTGGTGGAGGTAGATCCGGGCGTTGGAAACCTTTTGGGAGAGGTTTCGGTGCGCAGAGAGCAACCGGATTTCCTTTCCTCCCCTTGGTAAGCCTCTTTTTCCTCTCTTTCTTGCTTAGATGTATGCTAGGAGGGTGGAAATGGGGTTGGGTGGAGGTTGGCGGCGGTGGGTGGCCGTCGGAGGGCTGTGGGAGGCGGTCGGAGGCTGTGGTGGTGGTCGGAGGTGGGTGGTAGAGGAGATCGGGCTGGCAGGCGTGCGGCTCGGGCTGGGTGGCTGCTGTCTCGGGCAGGGCAGCAGCGCAGGGTGGTGCAGGAGCAGTGGCTGGCGCAGGCGCGCGTGCGCGGGCGTGCACGCGTGCGTGCGCTCGGGCGGTGCTGGGGGCCAGCAGGGCTGGGCGTGCGGGCGCTCGGCTGGCGCTGGAGGCCAGCAGGGCTGGGCGTGCGCGCTGGGCAGGCTGGCAGGGTTAGCTCGGGTAGGCTGGGAACAGGTACACCAGTTTGCTGGGCGCGCGAGCGCGTGCTCGCGGGTGCGCGCGCGTGCGTGCGCTCGGGGGGTGCAGGGAGAGGCGTGCGGAGCAGGCTAGCTGGGCTGTGCGCGCTGGCAGGCCGGGCGAGCAGGCTGGGCGCGCAGGCGAGCAGGGCAGGGGCGCTCGGGCATCAGGCGGGCAGTGCCCCGGGCGTGCAGGCGAGCGGTGCTCGGGCCACTCGGCGACGCGCGCAGGCAGGCAACGCGGGCAGCAGCGCGGGCAGGCTGGCAGGCGCGCTGGGCGCGTGCTGCCAGGGCGTGCGCGTGGACGCTGGGTGAGGGTCCCGGGTGCTGGGCGCTGAGCGCTGGGTCGCGGGTACCGGGTGCTGGCCGAGGGTGCTGGGCGCCGGGCGTTGGGGCGCTGGGCGCTGGGCAGGGAACCAGTGCGCGCGCGCGCGTGCATGCGCGTGCGTGCGCGTGCTGGGGCGTGCTGGGGCATGCTGGGGCGTGCTGGGGCAGTGTGTGGGGTGCTGCGCGAGGGGCGCGGGCTGGATGCGCGGTGCGCGTGGGCGCGCGCGAGCGTGCGCGTGCGTGCGGGTGCGCGTCTGGGCGCGCGGGCAGGCGCACGGCAGTGCGCCGATGGTGCCGGGGTGTGTGCGTGCGTGCGCATTCGTGCGTGCGCATGCGGGGGGCCATGCGAATGGCTGCCCAAGGGTTCGGGTAGGTGTCGGGGCACTCGGACTCGCGTGCGTACGCGCGTGCTCGCATGCGTGCGAGCCCGTATGCATGCTTATCCGAGTTTTGGGTATTTCTGTGCATTTCTATGTATAAATTGTGTGGTTTCTCACCCAGTTGATTACCCTATCTTGCAGATCTTGACGGACGGTCGCGCGACGACCCGATCTTCGGTGAGTGGGACAATCCAACCCAGTAGAGAGGCGTTATACGCACTTGGGCGTATACCGACCTCTCCTGGGGTGCCATGGATGTATATTAACCTGCGTAATATGTAATCCATGCTTGTATGATTTAAATGTAGAATGCATGTTACCCTAGACTTTGCATGTTAGGGACTTGCACCCTTAGGATGTGTGTATGAGCCATGCTCCATGTCCCCTGGTTCCATGTTAGGAAGCCCGACCGATGCATGTGCCCTACTAGTTTATTTATTAAATTAAATGCTAGTAAATGTTTAATTGCATGTTATAGTGAATATTATAGGGGAGGGGCCTTGCGAGGACAGCGGTGAGACCCGGGTTAGGGTACACCGTGTTCCTTGTTTGGTTGTCGGGGTGTCCTATAACGGGAACTCACGCTGCCCTCCCGAGTTTCTTTCCCCCAATGATATTCCACCCCTGTTATAACCTTATGCATGTTCCCCGCATCGTAGTTATGCGCCCTGGTGGGTTCTGAGGAATTCAGAACATTAGTGTTGTTATGATGTGCTGTCTGCGGATCCGAGTGGATCATATGCGATGGATAGGCTGTTCTGTTCCCTTCGTTGGATCCGTGTAGAGACTATCTCAGCGTTAGACAGGTTGTCCCGTGCAGGGGCTCCCAGTAGTAGGCGCCTCCTGATTTGGTAGAAGGACTGTGCTGAACATGGGAGTGGCCAAACGACCTACGGAGTGAGGAGAGACTATCGGTGGACCAAGGGTGACCAACAGCCTAGTCAGTCCCAAGAGCCTAGGTCACCTGTTGAGGGTGAGGGTGAGGGTATGGTGGGCCGGCGATGTGGCGACCCACTGGATTGTAAGTCCCAATATCCTATGTCACCCATTGAGGGTGAGGGTGAGGGTGTAGCGGGTTGGTGGTAGCGACCCGCTGGTTTTGTGCAGTTAGTCCCAATATCCTTGGTCACCCATTGAGGGTGAGGGTGAGGGTGTAGTGGGTTGGCGGTAGCGACCCACTAGGTTGCGGAATTGTTGTTATTTGTGGCTATGGTAATGTGGTTGTGGATTATAAAGAATTATCTGGTTGTGGTCAATATTGTCTGTGATGCATGGGTTGTGCCGTTCACTGAGCGTGTGGCTCACCCCTCGCACAATATTTTCTTCAGTGTCATCTGAGTCGGATCTGGAGGAGGAGCTCCCGAGGGACTTCATCAGTAGCGGAGTAGCGCCACGTCCCGCGAGTATCAGAGACTATCAGCATCCCTTGTGCCTGTATGTATTATTTTCCGTGCTTGGGCACGTGTTTGTGTTGTATTTGGATGTCTTTGTATGTATATTGGCTCTCACAGGACATGTGATTATGTATGGAGTCTGTAGTGTGTTTTGATTACAGATTCAGTCTTTAGCTTCCGCATTTGGTGTATATATCATGTCAGCCCTGCTTTTGTTGTCTGTGTGTCATTCTGGCTGCTTGTGTATGATATATTATTGACCTCCTGTGTAGATTCTGATATTTTATATACACTTGCCGCGTCTCGGGGACGCCCGGGGCGTGGCAAATTGGTGGTATCAGGGCCTGGTCCTGTCAGAGCCAATGGTCTTCTTTCGTAGAGATGAGTCCTAGGATTTCGAGATGAGTATTCTGATCCTAGTGTCTGGTTTTCTTAGGATTGCTGATATGTCTCCTCGTGGAGGACGGCGCGGACATGGTCCCTCTCGACCTTTGGAGGTTTTCGGACCTACTAGAGGCGAGGATGCTACTGGAGAGTCCATGGCTGTGAGGCCAGGATCGGCGCAGGAGCCTCCCGCACGGGAACGTGCGTTCGCTCGGATAGCGGATTTGGTGGAGACTCGGATCAAGGCACTGGAGGCCCAGACCAGAGTGTTGGTAGAGCAGGCGCGGGAGATCCGGGAGCTGAGGGCGGCCCGTGATGCAGTTCCACAGGTCCCCTTGGTAGCAGATCCGTCTGTGGTACCCGAAGTACCCCCAGTCCCCGTGGTGATTCCAGCGGCGAGGGTTCAGGATCCCCTGGCGAGGGAGGTGGGGCTAGAGGCTGCAGCGCGGGTGCAGCAGAGTGGCCTCGCAGCCTTTCTGAAGCTCCACCCTCCCGAGTTCTATGGCCAGTTGGCGGATCCCCTTGCCCCAGAGCGATGGTTGATGGAGGTGGAGGTGATCTTCTCGACCATGCTTTGCACCGATCGCCAGCGAGTCTCTCTGGCCACCTTCATGCTGAAGGGTAGCGCTGCCGACTGGTGGGCTACCCGAGTGGTGGACATTCCAGAGGGAGTGGAGCAGCTTTCTTGGGCAGGATTCCGGAGGTATTTTCTGGAGGAGTACTTCCCGTTCTCGGCGCAGCAGATCGTGGTGCAGGAGTTTGTGCGGTTGACGCAGGGCTCTATGTCTGTCGCCGACTACTCCACGCGCTTCACGAGGCTATCAAGATTCGCTCCAGCTTTGGTGTTGGACGAAGAGGCGCGGTGCCGCCGTTTTGAGCTTGGTCTCTGCAGCGCCATTCGGGTGCATGTCTCCTCCCATGCTTTCTCGAGGTTCTCAGACTTGGTGTCTCGGGCGAAGACAGTCGAGCAAGACCTCGGGATCATCGTAGGGGTTCTGACCCCTTCTGCAGATCAGGGTCCTTCCGGGAGTCGGGACCAGGGGCAGCGCAAGAGGAAGAGGCCCCGCTTCGAGCAGTCAGCGGCTGCCTCTCCTCCAGCTGATGTGGTGCCAGAGTGGGATCCAGCACCCATTGCGGCAGTGCCCATCCAGTCCAGGCAGCCGGAAAGGCGGTGCTGCTTCCATTGTCAGCGCATCGGGCATATCAGATACAATTGCCCTGATGCTGGCCGACCCCGAGTGCTACCTCAGCAGCGGCAGCCGGCGAGGCGTGCTCCTGCTCCTCTGCTGCAGTTTGCTCAAGGCAGGGTTGCAGCGCTTTCGGCTGAGGAGGCGCAGGTTTCGGGCGTCATGGTTCGAGGTAATGTTTTGTTCCCAGCTCCCTATGATATATGTGTGTTGATTGCTGCTAAGCATGTGTGTATTATTTCGATGAGCGGGTAAGGAGTGTGGTTGTTCGAGTTAAAGAGGCCGGGTTGTAGCCGTCCTGGCAGGAGGCTCTCATCCGTAGGTACCGCCGATGCAGTCGGAGGGGTACTGATCGTGGGAGTGTGTCAGGTAGGGGCTAACCCGGAAATGGATTAATGGATGGTGTCGCGAGCGTGGAATCGCTCTCCCCTTCGTTGGATTCGCGTAGTACAGCCCCGGCGTTAGACAGGCTCCCGGTCAGAGGACCAGGCGAGCTACGGAGCGGGGAGAGGCTACCGGTGGACCAGGGGTAGAGAGCAGTCTAAGTCTCTCCCAAAGTCCCAATATGTCTCCTGATGGGAGTGAGGGTGTGGATGAGACAAAGACGCGTCACCTCGTGACCCAATTGCTGTTCGACCATTCTCGCGGAGGTTGGGTCCGGCCTTGAGATGGATATGGAAGGATATCGGTGAGTGATTATCTAGATGTAGATGATCAAGTGCGGTTGGTGGTATTCTTTAAAATGATGTCTTCTTCTAGTGTTCCTTTTCTGGTTTAAGGGGCCGCGTGAGGTCAGCGTTGAGACCCGAGCTAGGGTACTTCGTGTTCCTTGTTTGGTTGTCGGGGTATCCTATATCGGGATTTCATGGTGCCCTCCCGAGGTTTCTTTTCCCAGGCAAGGGATACCATGGAAGCATCAGATGGATGGTAGATCAAGTATGAGTTTTGGTTGGTGGTTAAGGCCTTTTGGGCTGAGTGTTTTCTGGTAAAGGCATATCTGTGGACCCGGGCAAGACGCTTGCTATGTCGAATTGGCGTCGACCGTCGAACCCCGCAAGGATTCGGAGCTTCCCAAGTTTGGCGGGTTATTGCAGGAAGCTTGACGAGGGACTCTCGAAGATAGCTGTTCCTCTTAACCGCCTTACTCGGAAGGATGTCCGGTTCGAGTGGTCCCCTTCTTGCGAGGAGAGCTTCCTGGAGTTTTATCGGAGGCTCACCTCAGCGCCAATTCTTACCTCTCCGTCTTGGAGTGGTGGGTTCGCAGTTGGGTAAGGGTGTGTCCGCGATCCTGCTCACGTCATCCCGTTCGAGCCGCTCGTCTCTGAGCCGGACAGTCATTCGTGGAGCAGTCGATTGAGATCATGGACCGCCGCGTGAGGAGGCTCTGCACCAAGACCGTCCAGTTGGTCGAGGTGCGATGGCAGCACCGTTCCGGTGTCGAGGACACTTGGGAGCTCAAGGATGCCAGGTGTGACGCATCTTTTCCCCTCCTAGATGTTTTTGCATATTTTGAGGACAAAATTTCCTAAGGGGGGAAGAATGTTATATATGTGTCACTTTTAGCCTGCTGGTAACCGTTGGAGCGTCCTGGCAGTTTTTCATTTTTTTCGGTTTTCGATCGGTACCGCTAATTTTTGGACTGTTAGCTATCGTCCTGAGTTAGAGGACTCCGATTGGAAATCTAACTGCATATTTGGTGTCCTGGTGCCATTTTAAGCCTCTCACGAAAATTTCGTCGAATTCCGGTAACGTTTCTGAAATTTCACAGTTCCGGGGCGTATCCGGGTTTTTAAGTCACTTGGTATATAAGGTGGGTGAGAAAATATCCTGGCACTATTCATCATCCCCTACCTTGAGCCCTCTCTCTCCTCTCCTCCGTTTTTCTTCCATTTGAGGCCCTTAGACCCCTCAAAGCTTAAAAGTTAAAACCTAGGAAGTGTAGATCTACACCCCGGTGGTTTCAAATCCCAATTCCGGCAAGTTTTGGCCGTCCGTCCACCCTCTCTTCGTCCCTGATTTGAGCCATCTCGGTGGTGGAGGTAGATCCGGGCGTTGGAAACCTTTTGGGAGAGGTTTCGGTGCGCGGAGAGCAACCGGATTTCCTTTCCTCCCCTTGGTAAGCCTCTTTTTCCTCTCTTTCTTGCTTAGATGTATGCTAGGAGGGTGGAAATGGGGTTGGGAGGAGGTTGGCGGCGGTGGGTGGCCGCCGGAGGGCTGTGGGAGGCGGTCGGAGGCTGTGGTGGTGGTCGGAGGTGGGTGGTAGAGGAGCTCGGGCTGGCAGGCGTGCGGCTCGGGCTGGGTGGCTGCTGTCTCGGGCAGGGCAGCAGCGCAGGGTGGTGCAGGAGCAGTGGCTGGCGCAGGCGCGCGCGCGCGTGCGCGCGGGCGTGCACGCGTGCGTGCGCTCGGGCGGTGCTGGGGGCCAGCAGGGCTGGGCGTGCGGGCGCTCGGCTGGCGCTGGAGGCCAGCAGGGCTGGGCGTGCGCGCTGGGCAGGCTGGCAGGGTTAGCTCGGGTAGGCTGGGAATAGGTGCACCAGTTTGCTGGGCGCGCGAGCACGTGCGCGCGGGTGCGCGCGCGTGCGTGCGCTCGGGGGGTGCAGGGAGAGGCGTGCGGAGCAGGCTAGCTGGGCTGTGCGCGCTGGCAGGCCGGGCGAGCAGGCTGGGCGCGCAGGCGAGCAGGGCAGGGGCGCTCGGGCATCAGGCGGGCAGTGCCCCGGGCGTGCAGGCGAGCGGTGCTCGGGCCACTCGGCGACGCGCGCAGGCAGGCAACGCGGGCAGCAGCGCGGGCAGGCTGGCAGGCGCGCTGGGCGCGTGCTGCCAGGGCGTGCGCGTGGACGCTGGGTGAGGGTCCCGGGTGCTGGGCGCTGAGCGCTGGGCGCTGGGTCGCGGGTACCGGGTGCTGGCCGAGGGTGCTGGGCGCCGGGCGCTGGGGCGCTGGGCAGGGAACCAGTGCGCGCGCGCGGGTGCATGCGCGTGCGTGCGCGTGCTGGGGCATGCTGGGGCGTGCTGGGGCAGTGCGCGGGGTGCTGCGCGAGGGGCGCGGGCTGGACGCGCGGTGCGCGTGGGCGCGCGCGAGCGTGCGCGTGCGTGCGGGTGCGCGTTGGGCGCGCGGGCAAGCGCGTGGCAGTGCGCCGATGGTGCCGGGGTGTGTGCGTGTGTGCGCATTCGTGCGTGCGCATGCGGGGGGCCATGCGAATGGCTGCCCAAGGGTTCGGGTAGGTGTCTGGGTACTCGGACTCGCGTGCGTACGCGCGTGCTCGCATGCGTGCGAGCCCGTATGCATGCTTATCCGAGTTTTGGGTATTTCTGTGCATTTCTATGTATAAATTGTGTGGTTTCTCACCCAGTTGATTACCCTATCTTGCAGATCTTGACGGACGGTCGCGCGACGACCCGATCTCCGGTGAGTGGGACAATCCAACCCAGTAGAGAGGCGTTATACGCACTTGGGCGTATACCGACCTCTCCTGGGGCGCCATGGATGTATATTAACCTGCAGTAATATGTAATCCATGCTTGTATGATTTAAATGTAGAATGCATGTTACCCTAGACTTTGCATGTTAGGGACTTGCACCCTTAGGATGTGTGTATGAGCCGTGCAGCATGTCCCCTGGTTCCATGTTAGGAAGCCCGACCGATGCATGTGCCCTACTAGTTTATTTATTAAATTAAATGCTAGTAAATGTTTAATTGCATGTTATAGTGAATATTATAGGGGAGGGGCCTTGCGAGGACAGCGGTGAGACCCGGGTTAGGGTACACCGTGTTCCTTGTTTGGTTGTCGGGGTGTCCTATAACTGGAACTCACGCTGCCCTCCCGAGTTTCTTTCCCCCAATGATATTCCACCCTTGTTATAACCTTATGCATTTTCCCTGCATCGTAGTTATGCGCCCTGGTGGGTTCTGAGGAATTCAGAACATTAGTGTTGGTAGGATGTGTTGTCTGCAGATCCGAGTGGATCATATGCGATGGATAGGCTGTTCTGTTCCCTTCGTTGGATCCGTGTAGAGACTTCCTCAGCGTTAGACAGGTTGTCCCGTGCAGGGGCTCCCAGTAGTAGGCGCCTCCTGATTTGGTAGAAGGACTGTGCTGAACATGGGAGTGGCCAAACGACCTACGGAGTGAGGAGAGACTATCAGTGGACCAAGGGTGACCAACAGCCTAGTCAGTCCCAAGAGCCTAGGTCACCTGTTGAGGGTGAGGGTATGGTGGGCCGGCGATGTGGCGACCCACTGGATTGTAAGTCCCAATATCCTATGTCACCCATTGAGGGTGAGGGTGAGGGTGTAGCGGGTTGGCTGAAGCGACCCGTTGGTTTTGTGCAGTTAGTCTCAATATCCTTGGTCACCCATTGAGGGTGAGGGTGAGGTTGTAGTGGGTTGGCGGTAGCGACCCACTAGGTTGCGGAATTGTTGTTATTTGTGGCTATGGTAATGTGGTTGTGGATTATAAAGATATCTGGTTGTGGTCAATATTGTCTGTGATGCATGGGTTGTGCCGTTCATTGAGCGTGTGGCTCACCCCTCGCACAATATTTTCTTCAGTGTCATCTGAGTTGGATCTGGAGGAGGAGCTCCCCGAGGGACTTCATCAGTAGCGGAGTAGCGCCACGTCCCGCGAGTTTCTGAGACTATCAGCATCCCTTGTGCCTGTATGTATTATTTTCCGTGCTTGGGCACGTGTTTGTCTTGTATTTGGATGTCTTTGTATGTATATTGGCTCTCACAGGACATGTGATTATGTATGGAGTCTGTAGTGTGTTTTGATTACAGATTCAGTCTTTAGCTTCCGCATTTGGTGTATATATCATGTCAGCCCTGCTTTTGTTGTCTGTGTGTCATTCTGGCTGCTTGTGTATGATATTATTGACCTCCTATGTAGATTCTGATATTATATATACACTTGCCGCGTCCCGGGGACGCCTGGGGCGTGACAGTTATCTATCCTAATATAGCTATTAAGAGGGAATTACTTTATGTCACACCCCAAACTTCCGTTCCTTTTTAGTTCGTTTAATTCCATCTTAATTGTTCCATCTGTATTTGTGTCGTTCATACACAAGCCTGCCTTTTAATCCGCTCCTGGAGAATTCAAATGGACATCCCTGTGTGTATATGTAGCATCACAAGATCACACAACAAACAAATTACACAATCACGAGAAGAAAATTTGATAAGGAGAGAAGACCAAGCAGTACATTTTAGGATTAAAGACATCTGCATCCTTGCAAACACAGATAATCCCATACAAGTCCCTGTGAAAGTTGGGGGCAGACACATGAGTCCCTTAAAACTCATAAAAACCTAATTATCATCCTTGGGTTAAAATTTTATTCAAATTTGACAGAATATTTTATCATCATGTCATTATGTAAACATTATAGTCTCCATAAATAATTATAAAAACAAATTAGTCTATACAAAGATCAAATTATTTTTGTAAGACTTTTTATGTTTCTTTCATTTGCATGGAGATATTGATTGAAAATGGTTAAAAATTTGAGGATAATTTAATCATTTCATGGTTATAGGTTAAAGTTAAATAGAGGTTGGGTATGATTAATTTTTGTTGAAACTAGGGATGTATATAGGTTTTTATGAGTTTTCAAGGACTTATATGTCTGCCTCAACTTTGATAAGGACTTATATAGGATTACCTATGTTTGCGAGCACTTAGATGTCTTTAACCCTATATTTTAATATGGGAAAAAATCCATATAACCTCCTGACATTTTCCTGCAGTCTCTATGAACATTTTTTAACACATTGTAGGGAAAAGTGCAATACAACCTATTAAAAATATGGGAAATCATATACAAATGACGATTTTATCCATCTAGATAAGGTTTTATAATTTATTTAGAGGGGTAAATAATCATCTACAAATGATTTTATGCATTTTTAACTTTTCACCGAGGGTTAACTAAATGGAATATTCACAAAATATTCCTAATCTGTCAACGAAAGTTTAACTTATGGGTTATTTGGATTTACATAGGTATTTTCAGGGGGGTTATATGAACTTCAGGAAAAGTCAAAGGGTTATGTAGATGTCGGGTAGTGTGGGCGCCAAATTTTCTGGCTGAAAGTACTGGGCCGTATCTCGAAACCCATCCGGATCTGAAAGTACTAAATGACGACCTGCAGGGCGTGAGCCCATCTTGATGGGCCGGGTGATCGGTCTCACTGCCCGACGACGCGATAGCCCAGCCGACCCAAATCCGAAACTGGTCCGACCGATTATCGCAGACCAAGTCAGTAAGTAATCCATCCAATTATTGCATGGATCCACACAAATCCAGTCCATTAAGGGATAATCATTAGCATTCAATCCCCATTAGTTCCATGCAAATCACCAAATCGCCATGGATTATGAATATATATGTCAATTCATAATTGACCAAATCAAGGGGCATATCCTTTGTCTCATGAGAAATGATCAAGGGATTCTGGACCGTCCGATGGAGAGGGTCGATCCAAAAACCCTAGCACCATCTCATCACCACTATAAGTAAGAGGCAAGAACAGACTCATGAGGTAGGCACAATCTTTGCTTTCTACTCCCTTTTGATTGGCCACTTTCACTGACTTGAGCGTCGGAGGGTCTTCTGCAGCCCCCCCACCTCCCTGTGTCAAAGGTGTCCAGGAGCGGCTGACCAGTGGATCAAGGCTAGTTCAAGTGGAGGAGAACGGGAGAGGCGGAGTCTGTTTACTCGAATCCGGTAAGGCAAATTTTTGCCCCTCCAGTTTGGCGCCGTCTGTAGGACCCGAACGAAAAGCCTAGCTCTTCATCATGCCTCCCAAGAAAACTCCACCCCCCACGATGTTGCCGGCCAGCGCGTCAGCGGCCAATCCGTCATCCCTTTCTGGTGTGACCGTGGGGGGATGAGCCAAGTCCCAAGGCCATCGCGCTGCAGCAGATCTGTGATGAGGCTCTCACCCCCGCGGAGCGTGCCGAAAAGCGGGTCGACGAGTTAGTCCGAACGATCAAGGTGGCTATGGAAGAAAACAATCGTCTCAGGGCCGAGGGGGGGAACCCGAATCCCCCCAGCCAGTGTCGACCTTCATCTTCAGTGCCAAACGACCCCCAGCGGACAAACGGACACATCAGCTTCCCGCGGAACGAGCGTCCGGAGCAGCCGACAGTCTCTTCTAACGCAGTCGCACCTTCCAAACTCCCCCGAGAGGAGGACCACATTTGGCAAGACAGGCAGGACAACATGATGAAGGAGGTCGACCGGCGCATTCTTCACAACCTGAAGCCCCGGACCCCGGCAGACATCGTCATGCAAACGGCGTACTTGATCAACACCTCCCCGCTCGTGCACCCAAACCAGATAAGTTCACCCCTCCAAAATTTAAGTTGTTCGAGGGAAAGTCGGATCCGACCGAGCACATCTTCACTACCAACAGCTTATGTCCCTCGATGCAGGGGACGATGCCTTTCTTTGTAAGGTCTTTCCGCAGAGCCTCGGGGGACAGGCCTTGACTTGTTTTTGCAAGCTCTTGGCCGTCTCCGTTAATGACTTCTGAAGCCTCTATGAGGCGTTTATCAGCCATTTCATATGTCATTGCAAACCCAGGAAGGGTGTGGTGAGCCTGTTCGGCATGAAGCAGGCGGAGGGCGAGTGACTCCGGGACTACCTCACACACTTCAGTGTAGAAATGATGCAGATCGAGTCCTGCGATCCCCAGACCGCAGCAATGGCGTTCCGAGGTGGTCTGATCCCAATCGGGCATCTCTACGAATCCCTCATCCGAAAGCCGCCTACCAACATGGCGGACGTGCTCTCCTGCGCAGAAGGATCCATCCGCTTAGAGGACGATGTCTCATTCGCTTCCCGAAAGGCGACCACCGTCGTGACGATTGGGCCATCCCGCAAGGACGCCCATCCCCCAAAAAAGCAGTCTTCCGCAATGTCGCAAAAGGGAGAAGAGAAGCCGGGAATTCTCGCCCTCCAAGGTCAAAGAATTCGTGGCGACACCGCTAACCGTGCCGGTGCGGCAAGTTTGGCGCGAAAACAAGGATATGGGATATTTCAGGACACCTTTTCTGATACGAAGCCCCCTTGAGAATCGAGACCAAGCTCGTAAGTGCGAGTTCCACAACAAAGTCAAGCATACCATAGAAGAATGCAACAGTCTTTGTGGACAAATCGAGAATTTGATTTGGGACGGGCGCCTCGCGCATTACGTGGCACGACAACCCCAAGCTACCAAGCCTGACAGCGATGGTAGTGAGGTCGCACCCAAACCTGATGGCGCTCTGACTAGAATCATTTCGGTCATCCACGGGAGGCCACTCCTTAGTTGTGAACAATCTTGCCCCAAGGGACCAACCGGAATCGTGAAAGCGTCCCACTGCGGGTCCGGCCAACGAGCGCGAGATCGCCATCAATTCTATCCGTTTCGGGGCTCATGACCTCGAGTGGGTATCCTTGCCACACGTTGACCAGCTGGTCATTAGTGTCTATATATGCAATTGTCAGGTATAGAGGGTTATGGTCGATAGGGGAAGCAGCGCGGACATCCTATTCTTGGATGCCTATCGCCGGATGGGTTTGGACCTGGAGGAGATCAAGTGTTCCAACCCTCCTTTGGTTGGCTTCGACGGAAAGCGGGTAAGCCCAGTCAGTGTTGTTGCACTCCCCGTCACAGCCGCCGACCGTACCCTCAACGTGGAGTTCATCGTCATCGACTCCCAGTCGGCCTATAACGCTATCATGGGCCGCGACTGGATCCACCGAATGGAAGGAGTTCCTTCCACCTTACATCAGGTCATGCGGTGTATGACTAAGGACAGACAATCCACCATCGATATCCTTGGGGATTAGGTAGTGGCGCGGAAATGCTACGCCTTGGCGTCCCAGGTGCCCGAAGGACCCATCGAGGGGCCACTCCCCCCGGGCTTATAGCAATCAACCGACCGGCTATCGAAGTGGGTTCAAGCGTTACTCGACTCCGAGCCCGAACCACCCACTCTTGAGCCAGTCGACATCATCCCCTTGGGCGAGGACGATCCAAGGAAGACGATACAGCTAGGGAGTCTCCTCCCCAACCACGAAGTGAAGTCTATGATTTCATTTTTGCAAGACAACTGGGACGTGTTCACCTGGACTCACAGCGACATGCCAGGTATCGACCCCGCCATCGCCGTCCATGAATTAAACGTGCGTAGGACGCGATCCCAATGAAGCAGAAACAGCGCTGATTCACTCCCGAGCGGAATGAAGTGATCTCCGATGAGATCGACCGGCTTCTCGCTCCCGGATTCATCCGGGAAGTCCATTACCCCGACTGGATATCCAAAGTCGTCCTAGCAGAAAAGAAGGGTGGGAGGTGGTGTGTCTGCATCGACTTTTTCAACCTCAATAAAGCATGCCCCAAGGACGGTTTCCCAAAGATAGACCAGCTTGTGGATGCCACGGCGGGGTACGAGCGTCTCTCGTTCGTGGACGCATATTCGGGGTACAACCAAATTCCCCTCCATCCGCGCGATCAGGAGAAAACTGTGTTCACCTCAGAACATGGGCTACTCTGCTACAAGGTAATGCCCTTCGGACTTAAAAATGCAGGTGCCACCTTCTAGCGTTTGGTCAACAAAATCTTCAAACACCTCATCGGGCGGACGATGGAAGTATACATCGATGACACGGTGGTCAAAATCCGCAACCACACTGAACATTTGCGACATCTCGCTGAGGTCTTTGACGCCCTTTGAATGCACCGCATGAAGCTAAACCCGTTCAAGTGCTCGTTCGGCGTCTCTTCCAGCCACTTTCTGGGCCACGTCGTGCATCGGCAAGGCATAGAGGCTAACCCGACGAAGATTTGAGAACTCCGAGATTCCGCCACCCCTAAGAGCATTCATGACGTCTAGGTGATCACAGGCCGAATAGCTGCCCTATCCCGTTTTATTTCTCGTCTTTCGGATCGTTGCCGGTCATTCTTCCAGGCTATCAAAGGAGTGAAGGGCGAAAACTGGATGGACGAGCAACAGGCCGCTTTTCGGAGCCTCAAAGACCACCGCAGCGAGCCACCAATCTTGTCCGTCCCGGTCGAAGGCGAGATGCTCTTCCTTTATCTCGCAGTGTCAATAGCTGCGGTCAGCGCTGCACTGTTCAGAGAAGACCACGAATGGCAACATCTGGTCTTCTATGTTAGCAAGGCCCTACTCAAGGCCGAGACCAGATATTCACCCATTGAAAGGCTTATATTGGCACTCGTGGTAGCAAAAAGGAAGCTCCGACACTACTTCGAAGCACATCTGGTCATCTTTTTGACGTCCTATCCCATCCGGGTCTTCTTGCACAAACCAAACCTTTACGGACGAACCGCCAAGTGGGCCTTGGAGCTGTCGCCCTTTGACATTGCCTATCGACCTCGAAGACGACATGCAGAGGGCCATCTTAGAACTTGATGACCCGCCAGAGCTTCCGGATTGGTGGGACCTCTTCGTCGACGGGGCATCTAACGCTGGTGGCAGTGGTGCAGGGATCATATTGAAAGCTCCCGACGACACCCAGCTCGAACACTCTATTCGGCTGGACTTCCCTTCCATGAACAACGTGGCTGAGTACGAGGCCCTCGTCAATGGATTGCAACTCGCCAAAGCGCTCCATGTGAGGTATATACGAACACACTGCGATTCACAGTTGGTGGTACTGCAGGTCCAGGGGGCATATGTTGTGAAGGATGAGAAAATGGAGCAATATCACTGCCTGGCCGTCTGGCTCTCCCAGGATTTATTTGGCTTTGTAATCAACTACCTGCCCCGCTAGGAAAACAAGGAGGCAGACTCGTTAGCAGTGGCGGCCACCATCCCAAGGGGGCGATGGGTCATGCCAACGGTCCTCCAGCGGCCCACAGTCGACCCGGAGCTCATTGTCCATGTAATTGAGAGGGAATCCCCTTGCTGGATGGATCCGATTGAGGCTTATATACACAACGACACGCTACCAGCAGATCAAGTGGAAGCTCAGAAGATGCGACATCGTTCCGCAAGCTACACATCATAGAAGGAACACTTTACCGTCGCAACGCATGTTGCCCCTTCCTTTGGTGTCTCAGCTCGACTGAAGCCACGCCGTTAATGGAGGAGGTCCATGAGGGGTCCTGCAGCGACCATTCCAGCGGACGATCGCTTGCCCATCGAATTCTTATCCAGGGGTATTATTGGCCCACGCTCAAGAAAGACGCCTCCGCATTCGCCTTAAACTGCGAGAAGTGTAAAAAATTCTTCCCAATTATCCACCTCCCCGCAGAGGAGCTCCATACACTAACTACCCCCTGGTCGTTTGCCCAGTGGGGGATTGATATCGCAGGACCATTCCCAACCGCTGCGGGAGGAAAGAAGTACGTGCTCTTGGCAACGGACTACTCCACCAAGTGGGTCGAGGCGGAGGCGTACAAGACAGTCAAGCATGCTGACGTCAAGAATTTCCTATGGAGGCATATCATATGCAGGTTTGGCATCCCCAGGGCCATCGTTGTCACGCCCCAGGGCGGCTGTCCCTGAGACGAGGCAATATACATAATATATATGTCAATACCTGAGGTCAACAATGACTCCAACAATAACACACAAGGTGGCAAGGCAAAGATAAATGATAACTGACTGAAAAGCGGAGTATAAGATATCAACAATGTCTGTAAACCAAAACATTATTACAGACTCGAATACACAATCACCGTCCCGTGAGAGCCAAGTCTAGTCCAAATAAAAATACATCATGTGCAACATGCATGATTTATCAATACATAAAATGACTCTAGGACTGCTGACAATCTCGCACTCGCCACCCGTCAGACGGAACGCTCCACGCACACAAGACCATGCCACAGGGAAGCTCCAGCTCCACGCCCAACACCGACCCTGTAAAAAGAAACAGTACGTGAGGGGTGAGCTACAAGCTTAGTGAGTGGCTGGATACCAATCACCATTACAACAGTTCAATACTAAGGCAAATTCCTTTCAAGGAAAAACATGGGTAGAAACTCAATCGATAACAAGGTCACACGACGGCGCAACCATGCCTTGCCCTCTCCCTCGCCCTCACTCCCCGGAGGGAGGCTTTTGGGATACTCGGGGAGGAACAACTGCTAACCATAACACATGGTGTTACTGGTTAACAAAATACAACGAGTCCATCTGCTACGAGGTAGAGATATACTTCGATACCTCAAGCGTTAGGAGCAGCATACCTAGAGTATACTCGATGGGTATAAGAGTCACGTGACGACGTGACTTCAACTTACCCTCACCCTCACCCCTAAGGGTGACATGGGACTCTTGGGAGAATTCTTTTTCTCTACACCCTTCATCATCCGGTAGCCCTCTCCCGAGTAGCCTCTACCTGGTATATTCACATGAACGGTACATCTGTCGAACGCATCAGTAGTACTTACAGGTGGGAGCCTTCTGTTAGGATAGCTTCAACGTTGGGCAGCTTCAACGCGAATCTGATGAAGGGGAGAATGATTCCACGCTCGCAATATCGTCCGGTAGCCCTCTCCCGCGTAGCCTCTACCTATCGGCCTTCCACGATCGGTACATCCGCTAGATGGGTATAGCAGTACGCATCAGTAACACTTACAAGTGGTGGCACTACACAGGACAGCTTTGACGCTGGGCAGCCCCAGTGCACGATGATATTGGGAGAAAGACTTCACATTTGCAATGCGAACCCTATGAAA
This sequence comes from Acorus gramineus, assembly GCA_030737835.1. NCBI lineage: Eukaryota > Viridiplantae > Streptophyta > Magnoliopsida > Acorales > Acoraceae > Acorus > Acorus gramineus. The sequence goes on from JAUJYN010000016.1 coordinate 320,988, forward strand.
AATCAACTATCCTAGGTAATCCCATACCAAGGCTATCAAAATACACTTGAACTCCCATAGAGATGCGTCGCTCAGACGTAGGGAGTCACCTCTATTCTCGCACAGAGGTAAGCCCTAAGGCATAACCCAACAGGTGGTTTATACACTCGCCTAACATGGGTAGGCCTAACTTAATGCCATGACTACCGGCTTAACAAAACCGATAAGATAATGAATTCTCCTGAATTCCAAATGAGTGCATCGCTCGGATGCAAGGGGCGATTACATCGCTAGTGCTCTAACTAATAAGGTACAACCCGACAACGGGTCATACCCTCGCCTATTTCAGACAGGCCTAATTAGTTTTAACATGCGTATATACATTACAAGAGAATTATATCATAGTTATGTATATGAACTTACATGCATGATAATATAACAATTAATTATAGGGATACTCCCTAATATGGATAAAACATAAAATATATATATATATATATATACACAACATGCATAACCAGGCATGGCCTAAATCATATGCATACAAGCATACTAGCATACAAGCATACATCATACAAGCATCCCTAAAATGCGTTGGATATCACCAACTTAAAAGGGAAGGGTCAAGCGCGATCTCGCGCACTAACAGGTGCATGCCAATATTCTCAAACGAACCTGAGTCGAGTAGAAAAATTGCATCTACTTACTCAGTTCGTATAAAGGGAGAGGGCGAGAGAGAGCTCATCATCTCATGAAGTTGGTCATAGCTTTTCCCCATTAGCATGGGCACAACAACTACACCACGCCCTCGAGCCTTATCGCAAGGGAATTTTAGGCATGTGCCCGTTATTAACCCAGACTTAATTATGCTAGATATTTCAATTAATATGGTAGTATTACTCATAGGGACTACCTAAGGCATGCCATTTTCTATTCATCCATAAGACTCATACGAAAATACATGCCCAAACAAGAAGGGCGCATGAAAAACACAATTATTCATACATGAATACAATACATAAACTTATATATGGTAGAAAGGGGGGTTTTACACAATATACGAGCTATACAAACCTAGCATGCAAATAACTAGCATATTAAGGGTGCAAAGAAGCCCCATTGATGCGCGATGCACGACTACGTGCATTGAGCACATCCCTAAGGGTTGGATCGAACCACTCACCGCAACCCGGGTCGTTGCGTGACCGTTCGCCAAGATTTGCAAGACAAGGGCATCCACAATGGTGAGTATAATTTACATAAAAGTACTTAAAATTAACTAGAAATGCCTAAGACTTAGACATGCACGCATACGGGCTCACATGCATGCAAGCACGCACGTACGCGCGCATGCCCGAGTGCCCCAGCACCCACCTGAGCCCTCGGGCAACCACACGAGTGGCCCTGCACACATACGCACGTGCATGCAAGCACGCACGTGCCCCCTCGTGCCTGTTGGTGCCTTGCCGCGTGCCCAGCTGCGCGCCAAGACTCGCTGCCGCGCGGGCGCGCACCGTGCGCCCTGCCTACCCCCGCGCGCATGCCCGAGCGTACACGCACGTGCCCACTTGCGCGCCCGTCTACACGCGCGCGGACAGAGCTGCACGCGCACCCAGCCACCCCAACCCTTCACCCACCCTCCTCATGTCACGCCCCAGGGCGGCCGTCCCCGGGATGCGGCAAGTGTATATATGATATCAACAGTCTAAACAGGAGGTCAATAATATACGCTAAACAACATCAACAATGACAACACAGACAACAATGAGGCTGACATGATATATACACAAATAGCGGAAGCTAAAAGACTGAATCTGTAATTCAAAGACATATTACAGACTCGATACATAATTAACTGTCCTGTGAGAGCCAATATATACAACGACATCAAAATATAATACAAACGTGTGCCCAAGCACAGAATACAATACATACAATAAAAAAGGGATGCTGAGAGCCTCTAACACTCGCGGAATGTGGCGTTGCTCCGCTACTGCTGAAGTCCCTCGGGGAGCTCCTCCTACTGATCCGACTCAGATAACACTGGAGAAAAATATGTATGCGAGGGGTGAGCCACACGCTCAGTGAACAGCACAACCCGTGCATCACAATTCATATTAACCACAAATCATTCATAGCCTCTAAGTGGCAACAACTACACAAACCAGTGGGTCGCTCATCGCCAACCCACTACACCCTCACCCTCACCCTCAAACTGGTGACATGGGCTTTTGGGACTGACTAGGCTGTTAATCACCCTTGGTGCACCGATAGCCTCTCCTCCACACCGTAGCTCGCCTGGTCTACTCCAACAATCAGCACAGTCCGAAACCAAATCAGGAGGTACCTACTGATGGGAGCCCTCTGTCAGGACGGCCTGTCTAACGCTGAGAAGTTCCTACACGGATCCAACGAAGGGGAGAGAAACAGCTTATCCACACGTATATGATCCACTTGGATCCGCGGAATTCCCTTAACTGAAATAAGAAACCTTGGGAGGGCACCATGAGGTCCCGATATAGGATATCCTGACAACCAAACAAGGAACACGGAGTACCCTAGCCCGGGTCTCAACGCTGACTTCGCAAGGCCCCTTAATCCAGAGAAGGGAGACTCTACTAATGTCATGAATTCTTCAGAATTCCTCCAGGGCGCATAACCAAGATGCGGGGAACATATATAATAACTACCAGGTTATAATACTTACTAAGGCATGCAAAAATACCATAATTCGCATTTAATTTAATAAATTAAACTAATAGGACACATGCATAGGTTGAGGCTTTCCTAGCATGAAACATGGTGTCAGGATGCATGGCTCTTACACATATCCTAAGGGTGCAAGTCCCTAACATACAAGGTCTAGGGTGGCATGCATACTACATATTAATCATGCTTGCATAGATTACATATTATACAAGTTAATATTAAACTATGGTGCCCCAGGGGAGGACGGTATACGCCCAAGTGCATATAGCGCCTCCCTACTGGGTTGGATTGTCCCACTCAGATGCAAACTATGGGTCGTCGCGTGACCGTCTGTCAAGATCTGCAAGACAGGTATTTAACACGGGGAGTAAAATACACAAATACATACAAAAATACCCAAAAAAATACCCAACACTCGGACAAGCGTACATACGGCCCGTACGCACGCGAGTCCGAGCACCCCGACTCACTCCCGAACCCCCGGGCAGCCATACGCACGGCCACCCGCACCGGGCGCACAGCCGCGCCCGGACACGCTGCCGCGCCCAGCCCGCGAGCCCAGACACACCACACGCTCGGGCGCACGCACGCGCGCGCCCGTGCGCACCGCGCGTCCAGCCCCAGATGCACCCGTGAGCACTGCGACCCAGCGCAGCACCCCGCGCGCACTCCCGCTCGCCTCACCGCGCGCACAGCACGCACTGCGCCTCTGCGCAGCGCTCCGCGCGCACGCCCCGCACGGCGCCCAGCGCGCAGCACCCGCACGCGGCTCCGCGCGCACAGCACGCACTGCACCTCTGCGCAGCGCTTCGGGCACACGCACCCGCACGGCGCCCAGCGCGCAGCACCCGCACACCACCCGCTCAACCCCCGCGCACGCCCGTGCGCATGCGCGCATGCCCTGCCAGCGCTCCTGCCCAGCGCCTGCCAGCCTGCCTGCGCCTGCCTGCCTGCGCGCGCCGCTGAGCCCGCATGCACCCGAGCCAACCCTAACACCACCAACCACCCCCAACAGCCCCCCTCCCCAACTCCTCAACAGCCATGCACACCCAAAAACACCTCCTAAACATGCATCTAAACAAGAATGGAAGGAAAGGAAGCTCACCCAAAGGAGAGGAAAGGAAGGAAAGGAAGATCGGGTGCTCCTCGCGCACCGAAACACCACCTCCAAGACCACTACCACCAAGGTCTCCACTCAGCCAAAGAGGGGCTGAAATCAGAGGAGAAGAGGGTCCACTAGAGGAGGAAAAACAAAGGGAAATGAAGATCCAAGACCATGGATGGATAGATCGGGACAATACCTTGCCTTTCTCCTCTTAGGGTTTCTCAATCCAACACCTCTATCTAGGTCATATGGAGGATTTAAAGAGAGGGAGAGAGAGAAATTTTTGGAGAAGATGATGAATAGTGGGGGATATGTTGTGGTGGGATTTTATTATGCTCACACACCCACCACACATACTCACACCCACTTATACTTAGGGCTAATTAATTAGGTTTAGGCTAGGTTTAGGGGAGATTTGACCCTAGTCAACCCAACCACACTAAAAACCAAAATCATTTGACCAAGTCAAGGTCAACTTTGACCAAGTCAAGTCTCCCAATGACTTTTCGCTCAGTCAAAACCCAGATACGCTTCGGAACTACAAAATTCTGAAACGTTACCGGAATTCGATGAAATTTTTGTGAGTGGCTTGAAATGGCACCAGGACACATAATATGCAATTAGATTTTCAATCGGAGTCCTCAAACTCAGGATGATAGCTAAAAGTCTAAAATTTTAGCGGTTCCGATCGAAAAACGAAAAAGCTGAAAAACTGCCAGAATGTTCCAATGGTTACCAGAAGGCTAAAAAGTGACACATATATAACACCTCACACACCCTAACCCATAAACCCAACGTGCATGACCTCCCTAACATCCCCCCTAGAACAATAAAATTCATAGAAAGAAGGGGGAGAGCTCACCAAGAGAGGGGGAATGAAAAGGGGAGATTTGGGGGCCCTCGATGCGCCCATGACCACCTCAACCACCACCACCACCACCTCCTCCTCCTTAGCCTCTCCACCAGCCTTTCTTGGCTGAAAACAGGGGATAAAGGGGGGCATGAGAGGGAGCTAGAGAGAAGAGAATCAACAACAACAACAATACACACACACACACCTTGCCTTGCACTTGCACTTCCTCTTCTTGCTCCATCTTCTTTTCCATCAAAACACACCCAAAAAGGGGGCTGAAACCAGGGGAAAGAGAGGGAGAGAGTTCAGCTCGGATGGAGAGAGAGAGAGGGAGAGAAAAGGAGGGCAAAAATGATATTTTCATGCCAAAATAGTGCCTAGGGGTGACCATAAGGGGGGGGGGGAGGGTGAGGTTAGGGTGGTTAGGCTCACCCTCACTCAACCACTTATTTTTGCTTTATTGGGAAGCATGCGGAGAAGCACCACACTCCCAAAAATATCTCACCCATCGAAACCCAGTAACAGCCAAATCCGGATATGAGTTGGAACTGCATATTTTCTAAAACGTTATTAGAATTCAATGAAATTTTTATGGGTTGTATGAAATGGTACCAAGACCTATAATATGCACTTAGATTTTCAATCAGAGTACTCTAACTCCAGCAGGTAGCTAAAAACCAAAATTTTATCCACTCCAATTGAAAAATAAGGCTTTGAATGACACATGCATAACATTCGTCGCCAATAACGGGACTCAGTTCGCGAACGCTCTGATCCAAGAATTCTGTAGTAAATACGGTATCTGATAGAATTTCTCCTCACGAGTGTACCCGCAAGGAAATGGGCAGGCCAAAGCAACCAACCGCACCATATTCACCATGCTCAAGAAGCGGCTCGACAAGAAAAAGGGTGCATGGCTCGAAGAGCTCATGGGCGTGTTATGGGCCTACCGCACCACTTGAAGGAAGCCCACAGGGGAGTCACCATTCGCCCTCGCTTACGGGACCGAAGCGGTTATCCCCGCTGAAGTCGGGCTGCCCACTCTGCGAACGTCCATTGCCCTTACCGACCAAAACAGCGAGGCCCTCTCCAGTAATGCAGTACTTTTGGAACAGAGGAGAGAAACCGCTGCAATCTGCCTCGCTGCCTACCAGCGCCGGCAAGCTCAACATTTCGACAAAAGGGTCCGCCTGCGGTCGTTCTTGCTCGTCGAATAGGTGCTCAGACGGGTTACCGATAACACACGCGAGCCCAATGCGGGGAAACTCAGGGCTAACTGGGAGGGGTTGTATGACGTGGTCGAAGCCTATGGCAAGGGGGCATATCGACTATGCACCATCGGCCCAAGAAAGGTACTCATAGTAACTCCTTGGAATGCTATGAACTTAAGGAAATTTTATGCGTAGGGCCCTCGGTGGCCACCATTGAATAAATGTAATAGACACTATTTCTATTACCTTTTTTTTTTACTACTTTCAATAAATGGATGCCCCTCTCTACGGCTTTTCTCCTCAAAAAATTACCTGAAATAATTTTCTGCATCTTGTGAATCGAATCGATGGTGCCGAGTTTATGTCGGCAAGTTTCTATCCTATCCCGCGCATCCTCGATCAAACTCAGAAGCCCCTCGCCTGGCTACGTCATGCGAAGCGGCCCAGCCCGAGGCGGTTGGATCTAAATAAGCCCTTCGTCTAGCTACGTCGTGCGAAGCGGCCCAACCCGAAGCGGTCAAATGAAGCGGCCTCCTCGCCTGACTACGTTGTGTGAAGCGGCCCAGCTCAAGTCGGTCGAACCAAACAAAGCCCTTTGCCTGACTACGTCGCGAAGCGGCCCAGCCCGAGGCGGCAAACTCTAGCCGAGCTAACGGCCCATGCCCGAGAAGGCACGGGCGCGACGACCATCCCGATTGAACCAATAAGCCGGTTCATGACCAGCCACAATGATTCAAACGGCTAAGACCCGCGACGGGCCATTCGTTACAAATATACCTGAAAGGGTCACGCACCCTACACGGGGCTAAGACCATGGTGCTCATCCCATTCGAACAAAACATACGGCACAATATTTGCATCGAAAAGAAAATTTTATTTCAGAATTCAGTACATGCAAAAAGCATATATACATTTTTACGTCCCCGATCACTACCCGAACCTACAAGTGCCACAGGGTCGATAGCGGCAATGGCAGGGTAGCTCGGAGTACATGTTGGGGGCAAATCCTTCCTCCCGAACAATAACCTCCGGTGGCACCCTCCTGGCGTTCCCAACGGGCAAGAGAGCAGCACCCCACGCCTCTCGATACGTCCGGGCCCACGTCACGCTAAGCCTAGCGTCGAGGTCATCCTCAAGGGCGCGCACTTCCCCTTCGAGCCCCGCATGCTTTGCCATTAACCAACACCGAAGTCCCTGACGAAGTCCCTTGTTCATATGGAAGAACCCGCATGCTTTGCCATTAACCAACACCGAAGCTTTGGCTGAAGAAATACAATCCCTTATCATACGAGTCCATGATGGTTCAAAGCCATGGCAGCTAAGCAGATGAAGTAGGAACTCCCAACGAATATTGTCCAAAGCCATGGCAAAATCTAGCCTAATGACCACCCCCTTCCAATTGTCCCGATGCACTGCAGAGATAGTCTGCTGCGCGGCCATATATCCATCTTGAAGGAGGCAACCAGGGAGGAATGCCGTTTGGTTGATCTCCACAAGGCCACCCAGGACGGGCTTAAGACGCCCAGCAAGGACCTTCGCCACCATCTTATAGCTACCGTTAACTAAGCTGATGGGCTGGTAATCCCCGATCTCCAACGCGCCCTCCCTCTTCGGGGTGAGGGAGAGAAATGTGGCATTCAACCCTCCTAAGCCCTGTGTCCCGTTATAGAACTCAGCGAACATGTTCGAGACGTCGTCCTTGACCTCTTACTAGAACTCTTGAAAGAACCACAAGCCGAATCCATCAGGCCCAGGGGCCTTGTCCGCATCCGCACCGAAGATCACCCATTTGATTTCTTCCCGGGAGAACGGGGCCTCAAGACCAGTCCACAAGTGGTCTGGAACCTTGCGGAGATCTTCGTCGATCCAAACCGGACGCCACCCCCTAGGCTTCATGAAAGCCCTCGAGAAATGCTCCACCAGGGTATCTTCAATCAATTGGGGCTCCTCGAGGATCTGATCACGAACCTGCAATTTTGAAATCATATTAAGACGTCTGCGTTGGTTAGCCGCCTTGTGGAAGAATGTTGTGTTGTTGTCGCCCTCCTTGAGCCATGTTTCCCTTGAACGTTGCCTCTATTCAGCTTCTTCCATACGAAGGATCGTCATCCAATGATCTTTTAAGGATGCACGCCGGGTCCTATCTTCCACCGTTAACGGTCCGACCTCTTCTAAAGTGTCAAGAACCTGAATATCCTTTTCCAATAGATTTTTCTGACTCCTTCTCAGCCTCTATTGCTCCCTGCCCCACCTTTTGAGCACTCCTTTGAGGCGTCTCAATTTGAATGCAAGTAGATGGGCTCCTGACAGAGCCCCCACTGGGAGAGCCCACGAGGCTGTAACCACGCTCATGAAATTTGGACACAATAGCCACCAATTCTCGAATCTGAAAATTCTGTGTTGCCTCCCCTGTATCCCCCCTTCGAACAAAAGCGGTGAGTGGTCAGAGGTCACCCTTGGAAGTCCAGTAAGCTGACACAAAGGGAAGTGCTCCTCCCATTGGAGATCCAAGAAAACTCTGTCCTGGCGCGCGCAAGTGGGATGCTCTCGAAGATTACTCCATGTGAATCTTTGATTTGAGAGCGGCACATCAAGGAGGCCTTCAGAGACGATCCACTCCGAGAAGTTGGACATAGCCTCCGACGTGGCCCCCAGTCTGTTTCACTCACCTTCAAAATGAGTGACATTAAAGTCTCCCATGATACACCACGGGAGACCCCACCTCGCTCGAGCCTCCGAAAGTTCCTCCCATCCTTGTGAGCGCATAGAATCATCATTGGGACCATAGAACCCGGACCATAACCATCGCCAACCCGACGCGCACTCTTCTAAAACCACTGAGATAGAAAACGTGCCAACTGATGAATCAACTTTCTTCCACCTTCTGTCATCCCAAAGCATCACAATGCCTCCTGATGCCCCCACTGAGGGCTTATAGTCAAAGGCGAGCAGGCGCCCTGTCCCAATCAACCTCACGTCTGACTGTGAAACCTCCTCCATCTTGGACTCTTGAAGACATGCGAGATGCACTTCGTTGCCCATAATAACCTCCCTCACCACTGCTTTTTTCCGCAGATCATTTAGTCCTCTCACATTCCCGCAAAGAAACTTAAACATAAGAACCACTTCAGCACCCAACACCACGTCACAGGAGCAAGCTAAGCCTCTGCGCCCGCTATGAACTTCTTGAAGTTATCTTCATCTGACTTGTAAGGAAGCAAGACCCCAAGCTTTTGAGCCTTCCTACATGCATGGTCGCCCAAGAAGGCTTCTGCCAGACCCGACGCAGTTCCCTTCCCAGGGGAAGCCCTTTGAAACTCTTCCCTCACTCTTGATACCGGAGAGACGCCACCACCCGCGCATCCGGAGAGCTCTCCTTCTTCCAGATCAAGAGAAAGCCCAGGAGATATATTGAGCATATCACATGAATCGGATGACGAGGAGTGAACTGATCCCTCACTTTTACCCGACACCACCGAGTGGAATGTGTGAAAGTAAATCAGAGGAGGTGGTGATGTGAGATTATTCACGTATGCATTGGGAGGGGTTGGGGAGACCATTAAATGGGATGGATGGAAAGGGCCCACCACCTCCTGGCCCGAATCCGATGGGAACCAAACCCATCTAATAGTCCCATCTAAACCCACTTGATTAGCCCAAGAACCCGAGCCCATTGACGAATGTACGCTGGGTTGCGGCCCAAGAACAGGGCTGTGAGGAGAAACCCTCAATGGAACCGGAAGATGGGCCGGGTTGAAGGGCTCTAACCTGAGTAGCCTCAATGAGCACCCCATTCACGTGGACCTGGTGAAATCGTGCCACGTCACTCTGAACGATGGGATGGGCCAGCTGGTCGTGAGCGGGCGACGCTTGTGAAACACACAATGTCCCCTTCTGACAGCTTTGAGTGGGTATTTCTTGATCGCCAAAATTGTGCAAGGCCTGCAGATCCTTTCGAACCTTGATCTTCCCATGCAATGGAGTAGATGTTTGCGTGGGCAAAGACATCTGTCGTACACACCCAGACAGCAATGCCTTTTGTTGCTGCACCACTCCACCCCCAGGGACAGGTGTCGTGATCTGCTTTGACCTTATTTGCTTTTTTGACCTTCTCCTGCCACGTGTTGTCCCCTGGATTGAAGGAACATCTGTTGGACACATGGGAGCAGATTCTCCGCCAGAGGAGGAAGCTCCACCATCGGAAGAGGAAGCTAGGATGGGGGAACGCGCTGAAGACGTCCAGGACATGACCACTGCACTTTTGAGTTTACAGTCGCCAAGGACGTACAGCGGCGGCGCTTGACCCCGCACTCTAGGCTGGACCACTGCTCCGTCAGTCTCCATGAGCCTACCAGGGGTGAAAACGTCTCCCTCTCCACTGGACAACCTCCGCGAAAGATCTGTCCTTGGCTGCACCCCTGTGAATCAGCTTCACCGGGACTTCCCACCCATCTAGGACCACCTTGATCTCGGGCGGGAAGACCCTTCCTGGGTTTGCCCAGAGCTCCACCCTAAGTGAGGATCCAATCCCCTGCTCCCCCAGCACCTCCAAGAACGACAGAAGGTGGCCGAGCCCCTCCACCAACCTTCGAACTACCGATTCTGTATGCCACACCATGGGTAGCCCCACAAGATGTGAGGTAACCTGAACCCCTTTCGAATCAATATCCCCAAAAGAGAGGGGACAAGCTCTGAAAGAGATGGGCAGCCCCTGAAATTCCAAGCTCTTTTCAGCTAGAATCAAGTCTCGGGCTGATCCAGTTGGTAAGAAGACCAGGCGCTGGAAGGGTCCAAGATCCTGAGAGGACAGGAAGTCAATGCCTTCCCATCGTTCGCTCAAAAAATGAACAATGGAATCCCATCCACCTCCAATGCCTTCCACCTAAGAGACCAAGACACTGCAGCTGAACCGGGCTTCTCTGTGCCCCAAGTTTGAGTCCCAGGGGATATCCACCATGTGCGCAGACCGACCCACAAACACCGTGGCTGGATCCGCTACATCCTTCATAGGACTCAGTCCATCGTGGGTGACCCGACGGAGGCCCTCAACCCTATTCCTCAAGCAGGCAGCACTTCTGTGCCCGAGACCCTGGCAAGTCCAGCACTTCGGAGGCTCCCGACAATCCCTTGCAATATGGCCCTTTCTAAGACACCGGAAGCAAACACGAGGATTGGAGTTATACCGCTGGCCCCTGTACCACTGCCGTGAACTCCCTTCCCCTACCGAGCCCCTTCGGGAGGCCGGACCCTTCCCTTTGTTCCTCCTGATTGTAATCCATGGGTGCCCGCCTGCCTCCCTGATCTGCTGGGGGATAGGGGCTCCCCCAATGCCCCGTAAAGCCACCTCTTCCACCCCTTCCTACGGCACCTTTAAACCGCCAGCACCTTCTCCGCTCATGCCACTGCCAGCCACATCACCCCTAGATAGAACGGGAGGGAGGGGTGCCTTGATGGAGACCCTCTCCTCTGTTAGGACTGTGGGCCTGAGGCGCAGCTCGTCGTTTTCCTCGACGACCTCTTCTTGGATGGTGTCAAGCCTCCAATCTGGACGACCTCGACCCGCTCCAGGACCCCTTCCTCCCGCCCCACCCGCGCCGCCGGTGTTGAACCCACCAACTCCTTTCACACTGTCCGCCCATCTCGCACCGTCCGCCTCGTTCTTGCCGTCCGCCCCTCTCGCACCTTTCACACCGTTTGCATCGTTAGCCATTTTTTGGTAACACTTTTGTTAACACTTTTCATGTATAAGTTATATCCAGACAAAAAATCTTACGATTGAAAATCTAATAAAACATAGCTTTTCAAAAGCTCAGTTTAAAACATAAGATTTTAAGAATATGAGAGTTTCAACCTCACATCCAAACGCACGCTATAGTCAATGATGATATGTAGGCATTTTTTTTAATATATAGATCCATATAAGATTTTTTATGGTTTTATTGAAATCCACTCAAAACATAAAAAAATATGTAAATATCTGAAAAATATGGACTATAAATCACATTGCTAAATCCTAACTATGAAGCCCCTATTTTTCCTTCTAAAGAATTCTCTCGCAGAACAAAGACAAGATTCATAAGGCGAGGAAATTTCTCTCTACACAAAATTTACCCATATATCTATAACATAATTTTCTTCCACACATATATATGTTAAAGGTAAAATATTGTGTACCAGTGACTCAAAAAGGAAAAAAAAAGGCATTCCAAACAGACTTCAACTTCTTCCATACCAGCTCATAACGCATTCCAAACAGACTTCTCGACAAACAGACTTTGAAGATCTGCTGAATTAACTGGCAGAGGAGATCCAAAAGTGGGCTGAAATTGACATGTAAAAGTTTTATCCACTGCTAAAAGCAATAATTTGAACAAATTTTCAAATGATAACAACATTGCCAAAGGGTGTGGAAGTAAAAAATAAAAACAAAGCATGCAAACACAGTAAAGAATTTTGTAGCAACAAACTTGTACAAATAGCTAATGTTAGGACGAATCCCCTTTGTTTGCATCAGTTTCAAGCTTGTTCGCTGAATCGGAAGGATTAATATATCTCCAAGCAAACCCCAGACTGCTTCCCATTACATTCATGATCACAGCAGACATGGCAAGTGGCAATGCCACCAATGAGGATGTGAAATGGGAAGTCGCAAGAACTACTCCCAAAGATGAGTTTTGCATGCCCACCTGCACACAAAAAGTATGGGCATTGTTACACAAACACTTCTGCAGTCATTTTTGTAGATGCCACATCACCTAACAAAGTATATGAGCATCAAACATAGTATATATACTCTACTATGTCAATATATACTCTCTTAATAAAAACATAAATTTGCGTTTTTTTTTAATAAATGCACGTACTTCATTAGACAAGTATATATTTTAAAAGAAAAAATTAAACCATGTGCGGTTTACAAAAGTGACTACAAAAATGACAGTAATATTTTCCAAAGAGTAAAAGATGGCTTGCAACAAAAAAAGCAAAATTCCAATGGAAAGCTCATTCAGCTTTTGTTGCTGAGGCATCGCATACCTTTGCATATTCCTATGCCTAGAAAAAAATCATGGCTGCTCTATTGAACATAGACATTATATGCCAATGCATATACTTGAGAGGGGGTGACTACATTAACCTATTAGGACTAATTGATCTTATATTGACCAACTTAGTAAGGTGCAATACCTCAATTGATATGGCCCGTCGTTGACGTTCTTTGAATCCACAAATAGCTGCGGATATGTACCTGAATCACAATAAAAACATTTAGAATCAGAAAGAGGTATGATGAACTATTACCATACAAAATGTGGGAGAGTCAGGAGTTCACCTGCAACTGACATCATGTTATCTGCAACTTGACAAAATAACCCAAAATTTACAACAATTGGATTGTTAAAAATTACCAATTTGACTATTAAGTGTTGCTAATGCACACTGGAAACTATCTTAAGTTTCTTGTGTTTTTTGAACATCAAATTTATGAACAATTACATCCATGGGCATGCAGTGTCCATGCCAGCACACATTCAACCACAAGTATAGACATGTGAACACAGCCACATGGGCCCCAATGTTGGCAATCAAGGCATACTGTACATGTATGTACCAACCATGTGAACAAGCATCACATATACATACACTAGAATTAAAGAAGGAACCCACTGGATTTCATCAAGATTCAACAAACAAAAAAATTGCCGAATGATTTCAAACAATATTTCCCGTTGATTCCAATGTGAACACATAAATAAAGGGAAAGCCAACCACCTAGACTCTTCGAGGGAGTCAAATCTCCAATTTTTATGGTTGAAGTGATTTAATTAGAAAAAAATGGAATCTTTAAATAGACTCTGCGTTACTACTAATTACCTAAAATCTTAGAAATTAAATAACAAACTAATAACAAAATAGCTATCCTAACAAATAATTGTCATCCATAGCTACAGTTGGGGTGTGATGAAAGAAGTTTTCTTTTATAATGAACCTAGGATAAAAGAGAGTTAAAAGACAAATGGGGGTGGAAGTGCTGATTACCAGTGGGGGCTTACGCTATGGTCGACGACGGGCAGGGCTACGCAATGGAAGAACGACGGTGGTCATGATGGCGACGGCGGTGTCTTTGATACCATATGGTAGGAACCAAGATAAATAAATAGGTTTCTTCAAGGGAAACCTGAAACCCAACCTCCTAAACTCTTCGAGGTAGTCAACCCTCCTATTTACTGTTGAATTCTTTTCTGACTTTAGAAAATATTGAGTCTTTAAATAGACTTTGCTTTACAACTAATTACTTAAAATCTAGAAAACTAAATAACAAAACAACTATCTGATGCAGGACGATTTGACAAGAAAATCAACCATTGTTGGGGAAGGAAAGTTAAAAAAAGGAAACAATTAATGTGATGTAAAAAAAGGAAACAATTAATGCTCATAATTAGGAGAATCAAATTTACATTGATTTCTCCATGATTATCAATCTATTTTGAATATTTTTAGTCACATTTAATTATCTATTAATTTAGAAGCAATATATAATATTTTAGGAGCTATTTTAGTAAGTTTTAATGGTGTTTTAGTGGCTCCATTATAGGAATCCGAATTTCTGTATTTTCCTTTTTTTTCCTTAGGTTTTCTTGCTTTGTAAGTCACATCACCCTATTTAATCATGTCAAGGGGCTGTGCAAATAATCAATTAATAATATTTTGAGTTTTTTAAATATTTTGAGAGTTGTTTCTTTCATTCCTTCTTCCGTCCTACGGAAAGAATTTTACGGAGTTGACGTTATTCGTCTTCGTCTTGTTTCTCGCAGCGTTTCACGCTTCCGACTACGTTAAGAGTCCCCTCCACTTGTAGAGAACTTGTCCTCAAGTTCGTAGCTATTGCTATATCCTTCTCTTTGAATGTTTTAAAGTGTTGCTTGTCAATTTTCGTTGCTCTAAACTTTGCATTGGACTCCTCACGTTGTTCTTCATCCATGGATTTTTTCACAAAATCCTTAATGGAAAGAAAAGAGCGTCTCTCCACTTTTAAAGCTTTGGGAGATTTCTCATCCTTCATAGGAACAATAGCAATGTTTCTAGTGTTGCATTGAGATGATTCATTTACCTTTGGTGTGCATATCAACCGCTGAACCATAAGAAATTCTCCTGGAGGACATATAGGTGGAACCTCTTCCTGCAGTTCTCCATCTTCCTCATCGTCACCAGCATACTCGTGATAGTTGGCATCCTCTTCTGTGACATCTTTGCTTAGTGCTAGATTCATGGTACGACGATCTCTTTGAGGACATTGGTTGGATCGATGCCCTTGTTCTTCACATCGATAACAAACGATCCTCTGCTCGAACTGGGACTCATAAGGATCCCTTCGATTCACCGTATGAGCCATTGTGGTTGACGATGTAACTTCGTCACCATGTCCTTTTCCTTGTTCCAGGAACGTTTGGGTTGGCTGGTTTGTTCCAATACTCGGAATCAGAGTAGTCTTCTTGTCAAACGATGCCGTCGAGATTTGAAATTTTTTTTACAATATCATGGTCATACATTGAACTTCTCATAATTGAACGACTATGAAGTATTTCCACCCTCTCCGCCATCTACATTGCATATGATAATGTCCAAATAGGGTGCAAAGACACCAAATCATAGATCGTCGGCTTTAACCCACCGATGTAATGAGCCACCCGTTGCACCTCTGTTTCTACAATGTTGTTGCGAGACGACAATCGATAGAACTCTTTTGTATAGTCCCTCACAACCCTATTGCCTTGGCTGCAATTTTGGTATTGTTGGAACAAAATTTGATCATAGTCGACTGGGAGAAATCGTTGAGGAAGAAGCTGCTTCATACAGTACCATGTCTGAATTCGACGCTTCCCCATCCTGGTACGAGACAATTGAAGTTGTTCCCACCACGCTGATGCCCCGCCTTTAAGCTTGATTGCTACAAGCTTTGATTTCTTCGCGTCAGGCACCTCCCTATAGTCGAAGAAGCGTTCGACTGCCACAAGCCAATCGAGAAAATCCTCGATGTGAAGTTGGCCGTTGAATTCGGGCAAATCGACCTTCACCCAGAAGTCGCGGGTACGATCTGCAACCTGGGTCGTTCATAAACACCACACGCATGTCTGGAATTGAGAAACTCATCGAGTTCCTCTTCGGAGAAGTCATCCTTGTCGTGTCGAGGGACTCAAGGATTTTGAGTCCTCCGTGGAACCGTTTCATCGACCACCGGACGCTCCCGATCTTGACGAACCGTCACACGCTCCATCACCTCCGTCAGCCGTTGAACGGCAGCCTCTAATGCTTGAAACCGCTCAGGAGTGACGAGGTTTTGGTTTCCTTGTTCTCCTTCCGTCGCCATGGAGTGTAACCTAGCTCTGATACCATTTGATGTAGTCGGAAGCGCGAAACGCTGCGAGAAACAAGACGAAGACGAACAACGTTGACTCCGTAAAATCCTTTCCGTAGGACGGAAGAAGGAATAAAAGAAACAACTCTCAAAATAACTAGAAAACTCAAAATATTATTAATTGATTATTTGCACAACCCCTTGACATGATTAAATAGGGTGATGTGACTTGCAAAGCAAGAAAACCTAAGGAAAAAAAAGAAAAATACAGAAATTCGGATCCCTATAATGGAGCCACTAAAACACCATTAAAACTTATTAAATTAGCTTCTAAAATATTATATATTGCTCCTAAATTAAGACCCAATTAATAGATAATTAAATGTGACTAAAAATATTTAAAATAGATTCATAATCATGGAGAAATCAATGTAAATTTGATTCTCCTAATTATGAGCATTAATTGTTTCCTTTTTTTACATCACATTAATTTTTCCTTTTTTTTTAACTTTCCTTCTTGTCAAATCGTCCTGCATCACTATCCTAACAAAATTGATAGATCTAGAGAAACTGCCATCCTTAATAAGGTGGATCTCTATTAGAATCTCTTTCAAAACATAAATATATTGATGAGGAGACCTGATTCATTCCGAGAGAGAAGAATGGCGGCCACAATGTAGTGGACAATGAGCAAAGGGATGATGAAATAAAATGGTTGTCCACAAAACCATCAATTGTTTGATGTTATTAGGCCTATTCTGAAAGTTTTGAATTTGAAATTTAAAAACCAGCTCATGTAAATGGTGAATCTTCCTTCAGATCATGATCTTAGCGGGTTGAGGAATAAGATCTTGAACCAGACCGACTGAAGATGAAGATAATGTGGTTAGACAAGAATGAGGAGGCGCAACATTATAGATGCGCCTATTTCCTGGTGAAGATCAATAGCGTGTAACCCTCAACTAGTGTGACAAAAAATAAGAACCAGTCGATCCAATTAAATATGCATAATCCCAAGGAGGAACCCCAGGATCTAGCTAAACTTCTTGAAACCTATAAATAGGGTCCAGGCTTTAGAAGGAATGACATACTTGAAATATTTGCTAAAGCTTGTAAGCTTGTAAAGTGTGATAGTACTTTGAATTTCAATAGTTAGAAAGATTGTGCATATATTTAATTCTTTCATTACCTTTTTCATTAGTATAACAGATAAGTGATAACCTATCCAATTAAGGGTATTCAAAAGGTCAATTTGCATCGTTTGGTTATATTTGCGTGACAAAACATAGGAACAACTGTTGCAATTTAGTGGACATCAAGCAAAAGGACGATGAAATAAAGTGGCCATCGACATGAGTATAAATAGGAGGCTGAATTAAGATTAACCATCAGTTATTCTCTAGATCTAGTTTAAAACATTTGACTTAAAACTTAAATTGGAATTTTAAATAAAATTGTTCATACACCAAATAGCACAACTTGACTTTAAAAACACCATATATCTGATATGGTATCACTTTAAATTAGATCAATTAAAAAACAAGAAGAAGAACTGAAATAAAAAGGACAAATATTCAACTAATTAACATTACAATTTAAAAGCTTACAAGGTTTCATAAATATAAAATTTTAAATATTTAATTGCATCCCTTTTCAAAGTCGGATATATCTTATTTATGAACTATTGAGGAAAATGGAAGAATCCCAAAAATTCCCTCAAAATAAGCATATTTGATCAGGTCAACAGTCATAAGTGTCCTTGTGTAGAAAACCGCCTCACCTTCCGGGTTGGTGTTGAAGTGTTACTAGGTATGGATAGGGGGTCCGGATTCTCTGCTTGACTTTCTATGCTTGGATCTTGCTTTACTTTGAGTGTGAGAATGTCACATGTACACAATTACATCAAACAGTTAGATTTTTACTTTTGTGGATCCCACGTTTTTTTTTTTGGCTGACATAGTCGCTTTTGTTTTTTTTTTTTGTTCCTTGGACCCCACGCTTTGTTGGCTGACACAACCACTTTCTTTATACCTTTTGATTTTCACAACCAAATTTTTTCTTTTATTTCTTTCAAACTTTTTGTTCCTTTTGGCTTTCACAGCCAATTTTTTTTATTTTTTCTTTTATTTCTTTCACAGTTTCACAAGTCTTCCAAGTTTTTTTTTTTATATTCCAGTTTCAGTGGTTTGGGACTAACGAAGCATATGGGACTAAAATTGGGGCTTGTGAAACTATGAAATGTGAAACATATAAAAGAAAAAATAAAAAAATTGGCAGTGAAAGCCAAAAAGAATAAAGAGTTTGAAAGAAATGAAAGAAAAAAATTGGCTGTGAAAGCCGAAAAGAACAAAGAGTTTGAAAGAAATCAAAGAAAAAAATTGGCTGTGAAAGCCAAAAGGTATAAAATAAGTGATTGTGTCAACCAAGAAAATGTGGGATCCAAGGAACCCAAAAAAACCTGGAAGACTTGTGAAACTGTGAAAGAAATAAAATAAAAAAATAAAAAAGTTGGAAAGCCAAAAGGAACAAAAAGTTTCAAAGAAATAAAAATAAATTTGGCTGTGAAAGCCAAAAGATATAAATAAAAAGTTGCTATGTCAGTCAAGAAAGCGTGGGGTCCAAGGAACCCAAAAAACAAAAGTGGTCGAGTAAGCCTAAAAAAAAAAAAAAACCTAACCGTTTGATTTAATTGTGTACATATGGCATTCTCACACCCAAAGTAAAAAAAAATCCAAGCATAGAAAGTCAAGCGGAGGATCCGAACCCATAGGATGAGTGCCTTTTGCTAGATAAGCATATACTACCTAATCCCCACTTCCCAAGGCAATGGGCTCATCGGTGTTGTCGCCCCCTACAACTACTGTCCTCCTCATTCCTCTTTACCCACCTTATCTTCATCTTTTGACCAATAACAACCAGTCAATGATCCGAAGGAAATTCATGATTTACATGAGGCAATATCATTTAAAATTAAAATTAAATTTCAAATGTTTTTAAATTGACCTAAAAAAAAAAACAATCAATGGTTATTCTGAATTAATCATCCCCACAACAACCACTTTATTTCTGTCATTCCTTTGTTGATGTCCACTACTTTGTGGTCTTCATCCCTTAGTCTCATCATGCTCTATTTACTCCATGCAAGAGAAAGTACGCCCTGAAGTTCATATGGTCTGTCATGTACACCATGGTAGAATGTGCATGAGTCATCCTCTAATTTTCCTACAAATAGTTGGAATCTGCAAAATAGTATTTATCTTGCACATCACCAAGTATGGTATCCTTCAAATACCTTGAACCATCCCAGTTGGAATCATCATAACGTGTGTAGTTTTTGTACTCGGTTTCTACATTTGCGTGGGGAAAACATCATTTCCATGATCATCCACCTGCCATGCCCTTGACGAATAAACCCAATCAGCCTTGATGCAACTCTATGTGGAAATCTAATCTCGAAAACATCTATCATACTTCGTACTTGATCCAACCACTCGCTAAGGGTTTCCATTTCTTACGTCATTTCCTTTGTCTTTGTTGTTAAGTTGGTGAGAGACATTTCTTTCTCGAAGTAAGAATCACCCTGGCTTTGCTTGAATCAAAGCCTAGAGTCATTTTAGACAACAACATCAAGAAAACCTTCACCAAAAAGATAGAACATAGACTATGATACCAATTACCAAATGATACAATGACTTCAAGAATATCCTTAATTGGATTATGTATCTCATAAATTCAGATAGACCATGAGAGAATTGAAATAAAAGGGAATAAACATTCAAAAGCTTACAAGATTCTCAAGTACAAAATTTTAAATATTTCAAATATATCATTCCTTCCAAAGATTAAGACCTTTTTTTGAAGCTTTTCATAAATAAAAAAAGATATAGTTATAGTTTCGAGGTTGGCAAAATCAGAGATGCCCTTTCAGAACTAAGCATCTTTGTTTTGTTCCACTTGTCAATGGTCTTATGCTATTGATCATCACCAAACTGACAAGTACATTTGTATTTTTTCCCCGTATAGCCCCTCATTCCTCTCTGACCACCTTATGTTCATTTTTGGCCAATCAACTTGATCCAAGATCTTATCTAACAAGATAAAAAAGCACGATCTAATAGAAGATGTGTGATTTACATGATGTGGTTTTACTTCAAATGCAAATCTAAAATTAAATTCAAAAATATCAAACAAGGCCTAAAAAACAACAACCACTACCAATGGTTATTCTTAATTCAGCCATCCCCTCCCCCTTAGAACCATGTATTTATAG
Organism: Acorus gramineus; assembly: GCA_030737835.1. Lineage (NCBI taxonomy): Eukaryota > Viridiplantae > Streptophyta > Magnoliopsida > Acorales > Acoraceae > Acorus > Acorus gramineus. The sequence continues at coordinate 341,469 of JAUJYN010000016.1, forward strand.
TCATTTCAATGGCCAGTTTATTTCTGTTGTTCTTTCAACAATGTCAGACATCCACTAGATTGTTTCATCGTTTCCATGTATCATCATGCATTATTCTTTCTAAAGTTTAAAAGAGTTTGACCTTGAGCTCATATGGTCTATCTTGCAAACTAAGGTCAAATGTGTCGCCTTCAAATTTGTCTTTTATATAGATGGAATCTGTGAAGTAAGACACATGGAATTCTCCAAATGCTCTGAATCATCCAAGTCGAAATCATTGGCATGTGTAGTTTTTTGTCCTTGGTTCTGATGAGACTATCCATGTGGGGATGTTGTTTTCATCCACCTACAATGCTCTCAATGGTGATTGATCTCAATTGGTCTCAAAGCAACTCCACAAAGAGATCTCATCTTCAGAGCATCTATATTTGCTTTGTATTTTAGTAGTTGTCGGCCCAACCAATCATTTGAGAATCACTACTTCCCCTCTTTGCATTTGAGTAGTTGTCGACCCAACTGCTCATATGAGAATCACTACTCATGCTTGTGAGAAACATCTTCTTCCTCAAAGTAAGTATCATCATGGTAATACCTTAAACTTGTTAGACACAACTTCACTAACACATTCACTAAAAATCAGAACAAATTCTCTAAGTAATTGTTAGATATTCAAAAGAACATATTTTTATATGCTTTTAAGAGTTGTTTTGGAACATTTCCCTATGTAATTATTCATATATACATGCATATTAGGGAAGTTTCTATTCTTTATATTCAAAGCATATTTTGCACAAATTGACAATATTTATACAATTAATATGCATTATCATTTATTTAATGTGGAGTCATATTTTAAAATTTAAAATCTAAATTTGGCAGTTTTTAAATTTGTCAGGTTATAAATTGGAGAAAGAATTAACATTCAAAGCTTCATCAAAACTTCTAAAAATGATCCACCAAATCAATAAAATCTTCAATCAAATCAACTTTGACATCTCCAACAAATCAACAAGATCTCTAACAGATTTTGCAATTATATCTCCAACATATTTTGCAAATCAGCATTAACAACTCAAGCAAATCAGCATTTACAACTAATTCAACCCTCAAAACCCCTATAAAAAGGGCACTCTAGAGAGAGAGGAAGGCATCTCTTCATTCAGCCAAGAAGGAATTTATTTTCAGTTTTTGTTCTTTCTTTTCTATTTTGAGTTTTTGTTTTTGTTTTTGTTTTTATTAGAAACAGATTCTCTTGTGTTTTCAATAAAAGTGCATTGTTATTTTGTTTTCATGGAATATTTTTATGTTTATTCTATAATTTCATCAACCATGATAGGCTAGAAAATCCTTCCATCAAGGAGAGGATTCCACCCCATGCGTTTGAATGATTGATTCTTTTCTTTATGCATTGATATTTTCTGATTTGTTCTTCATGTTTATATAGTTTCTTCAACTTAGATTTTCTTTTATTATAGGCATTTTTAGATCTTCCGTCGTTCTACTTAGATGGGATACGGTTGATGCTTTATAAACCCTATTTTTAAATTGAGTAGAAGTGAACTGCTTTTGAAATATTCTGTTTTCATTAGATGCAAAAGAAAGAATTATCACGATACACGTGGGGTGGATTTCCAATCCTTGGTGGTCTTTTGTATACATTAGTTTCAACTTTAGCTTTTAAATTAGTTTTCTTAAATCAATCATTGATAATTTGTTTTTAAACTTTTTTGTCAAAAATTGATAATCTTTTACTTTTATTCGTTTGCTTCAATAGCCTCCCTGTGGATTCGACCCCTTGCTACCACTTTCTACCTAGGTAAGGGTTTTATATTTTTGTTGGCAAAGACGAGATTTTAACGACAATCAAAACCACCAACAATAATGCAATTTGAGTCTAAGAACATCTTTAATTGAATAATGGCTTATATCTAAAATTGATATAGATAAATAGAACGAGAAAAGAATTGAAATAAAAGACTTAATTCCACTAACTACTGAAATTTAGAGAACTACTATAATTTGGAATCTTACAAGCTTTTACAAATACAAAATTTTAAATATTTCAAGGCTATTTATACACTTTAAATATTCCTTCTAAAAGTCAAGATCTTATTTATGCGCTTCAAGGAGGTAAGAAAAATCTCAATAGTTGATGAGGATGATGATTACTTTTGATTTTTTATTTTTATTTTTTTGCAGACGATTGTAAGCCATTGATGGACCCAATGCGATGGGCATATTAGTATAGCCACCCATATAGTTGCCTCTATGTTCCTCTCAAACCACCTTATTTTCACATCTTTGAGCAGTCAACTTGGTCCAAGATTTTATCTAACAACCCACTAATCCCAATATGAAGGACAACCCATGATTCATATAAGATGGTTTTTAAAATTAAAAGTTTCAAATTAGACTTCTTTTTATGAGCAAAGATGTTGGAGCATTCATATTATAAAATGATACCCCTTAAGCAAAATGGAGATGATGGATCCGAAGAAAAGAGTGTAAGATAAAACAAGAAGAACCACCCCCGAAAGCAAGGATAACCTTGCAATGTCTCAACCAGGGAGACTCATGGCCCAAACCAATTCTTGCCCATAAGAGGAGAAGGCGACTCCTTTCTACAAGCATGATACTCATGTGATATGGAGAGACATGATCGCCGCTCAAGTGTTATCCACATAGATTTTTTTTACTTTGGAAGATGACTTCGTTATGCAAAAGCCAAATTCCCCCGCAAACAACATGAGGAATAAGCCTTTGAAATTTGTATTTGTTGCTATGGTTGCTTCTTTTTCGCTTCTTTTGCAACCATTTCCACATGCCATCAAAATCATTAAAAGTAAAGGATGAGCTAAAAGCCAGTCCCACTTTCCCCCAAATCCGATCACTCAAAGGACTACCATAGAAGAGGTCCTCTCTTGTTTCCTCTTACTTGCCACATAGTTCACAAATGATATTGACATCATTAGCCTATTTCAACTAATTGGATTTAGTAAGGACTTTGACGAGCATGAGAATCTCCACATGAATCACCGCAATTTCAATAGAGAGGTGGTTCCCCAAATTAGATGGCTATGCCTCACAATAGGGAGATCTCGGGAAGGATTCATGTTGAGCTTTCAATAAGAGGATCTCAGAGAAAATCCGATTTGGGAGAATCTCTTCCATTGCATAATGTCCTCTTCTTCCAAGTTCAAATTTACCTCTTGAAGAGACGCAAGGAACGATGCCACCTCTGTTGTCTTTGTTAATGATCCACTGGAAACAAGGAAACCAAATGATAGTGTTGTTTCCACAAGTGATGACTCACATATGATATCATCCTTGTTTGTTGCCAACCTAAAGAAATTAGGAAAAGAGGTCAGGGGAACACCTTCAAGGCAATCCTTCCAAAATCAAATCTCCCTCTGGTATGGAATTGAAGCTCTACTTAAATCTCAATAGCCAAATCTCAACATCCAAGGACAATATATCGTATCCCATATAGTATTTTTTCAGAATAACTCTAGCCCAGTCCAGATCCGTAGGGAACCTCCATAACTATTTCCCCAAAAGATCTTTGTTCATGTTAAAAATACTGAGCACACCCATTCCGCCGCCTCCTTGTCATGACATACTAGGTCCCATTATTCTTAAATCAATCAGACCCCATGAAATCACCTTGTAGCCATTTCAATGGCCAATTTATTTTTCGTCCCTTTACCGTCATCCACTAGATTGTGGTCATTGTCCCTCTATCTCACCATGCATCATCATGACCAAACATAATATTAGAAAAGGAATTCAAAGCTCACAATGTCTCAAATTCACAATGCCATACAAAGTAGAGCTTGCAAGCGTTTAATACAATTTGTCTGTAATTATATAGTAGATGATAATTGAATATAAAATAAGAGAAGGAATAAATAATGGCTAGTAATGATACAAATTAATTGATATCCATGGAATATGCGTATGATCTTCATAATCAGGAAAAATCACAAATGAAATGGATGAAACGGAAGCCCTGAAGGGTGATCATTATCTAACGTGTTGACAATGATAACTTACAACACATTTATTAAGTTGAGCATATTAGCATAAAAGCAATTATATTTTTGTCATGTTTTGTCTTGTTCATATAGGATATGCATGGAGAATAATCCCCAAGCACAAACATGTTTTCCAGATTAATAGGAGAGTGGTAAGAAACAGATTGATTTAACATATTGTGCCAGACTTTCTGTTTTGCTATTTTGTAATTGTTATCTTTTCTTTTCTTTGTTGTTTCTTTCATGGGGCCCAGAAAGCAGAACACTCATTTAGTGGTCTCACATCATTTTGTTTATTTTTATGGAACTGTACCCCATTTGATTCTAATGAAAAAAGGTGGTAGGGTTCCCACCAATCTCCAAAAAGAAAAAAAAAGGAAAAAAAAAAAACTGTGCCAAACTTAAGTACGGTATCTTACTCCTCAAAGGTTACTTGAAGGGTTAGTATTAAGGTTTTAGTCTGGATCTCAGTCCTAACCCTTCAATTAACTATCTAAAACATTCGCCAAATCAGATCTCAATCAAACATGCCCTCAACATGAGAGAATGGTTCCGATTACAGGACGTAAAAGAAATATGCAATTCACAGAACAAGTAACAATTTGATTGAATATTTCTGTAAACAAATGACAGAAAGTTCATACCCAATAAAGAAGCCCGCGAAATGTAACAAAATGACAGACAATAATATGATTCCCAAATCTCCACACAAAGCATCCCAAATTGCAGAAAGTGGACCTATATTAGTTCTCATCGAAGTGCTGACCATAGACGACCTCAGACGCACTACATTTTCTGAAAATACACTGAATAAGGTAATACATCCATAAGTAACTGTTTAAAAGGAAAAAAAATTAGCCATGGGCTAGGAAACCAAATACATTCAAAAGACAAACCTGCTCGCCAGCAATGATGAAGACAATACTGCAAGAAGTGGAGCAAAAGGTGTAATCAACTTTACAGTTGCTGGGAATGCACTCTGCATATATGAACCCAAAAGAATTGGTGCGACCACAACCTGCCAAGAAGAAGATTTAAATACCAAAACCACAAGAAAAACTGACATGGTAATCAAATATATAAAAGAAGATGCATCTTGACCTGCAGAGTGCTTATGGAAAGCTTAAGAGCATCCACATGGATATATGCGCCTGCCAGGATTTTGGTCAAGAGAGGAGTCAGAACCACCGCACCCAGAGTCGTGCATACAGTCATAACAATGGATAGAGGCACATCTCCTTGAGCAATTAAGGTCACCTGTAATACTATTTGACAGAAGCGGGCAATGAAATGGGCATAATGAATATTCTTAAGATTATGACAAGATGCAGGACCTAGAGGAATTTCAAAACGAAACCAATTAAACATCTTATCCAATACAATCTTACCATCTTGCATATGAGATCTCCCCCCCCCCCCCCCCATTCGGTTCATGAATAGCTTATCCAGGTATAGAATAGTTATATAGGGAGAATAAGATGGTTCTCTATTTGGTTGTTATTCCTTTCTCAGTATTGATAAATTTGTCTTTTGTGTGTTGTCTTATTAGTTTGTAATTATAATTTTGAATGGATAAGTAGGAATAGACCATACCTACCTCCCCCAAGTATAGTTATCAAAGTTTATTCTAATTCATCCAAACATAGTCATTACAGTTTATCCACTGGGGCTTCAGGTTTAGGGGAAAGTGAAAGATATAAAGAAACCCAACAAATAGATAATCTTTTAACATTATCCAAAAACACACCAAAACATACAAATTTTCAACCATAATAGATCATGAAAGATGCTCATCCTTATGAACTGCCAATAACTATGTTTTGTCCCCAGTCAGCCCATATTACCCTTATCAATTTGTATATATATAGTCATTCAAAGTCATTTGCTTTCCTTCAACAAAAGGGTATGCTACAAGTACACTCAGACCCTCTATGGTGAATTAGCAGACTTAATATAGTTGTTTCTCACAAATAGCAAGCAGTTCTTCTTCTCACATCCTCACTGACTTTCCATCATGTTTGAGATGTTACTCAAATTGGCTTTGGCTGCGTCATGAATAAAACTTCAATCTGTGTTGTCATGAACACCTTTTAAGCTACTATTCAAGAATAGGAAATGCAGATTCCTAGGATGTGTCACAGAGATAATTGAATATGTGCGAAGATTAGATGGAAAGAAAAACATGATATCAAAAGTCCACCAAAAAAGAAGAAATTTAGTTAGCTTTTCTAACATGGTCACAAAAAATTGAATTGGTGCCAAACAAAAAAGTATCAAATTATTTAACCCATAGCCAATTGCTCGCTTGCATGTTTGTAGCATCCTGAACAAAATAGGTATTTACTTACCCCATTTGGGGTGTGACATAAAGTTATTCGCCCTTCATAGCTATACTAGGATAGATAACAATCCATGCTGAATAGGTAAATTTTTGTTGATTGTCTTTTCTGTTATTCTCATTGGGAAACATAAAATTGATCTTTTTGTTGTTTGGTTTATCTTGGATAAAGTAAGGATAAGTGGTAGATAAAAGATGGATAAAAGTTTATTACTTTTAAATGACAAAATATACCTCTGCATAAATTATTTGTGTTTGGGAATAAGTATGAGAGATGTGTGTGTGATATGATAGATATGACAGTTTTTGGAATGTGTGTACAGAGTGATAGATTAGATAAAAAATTTAAAATGACAGATAAGGGTATTGTTATCCATTGGCATAGATAAGCCCTGATAAGCAATTCCACCATTTTCTTAGAATAGTTATCAGGCCTTATCCTAGCTTATCCAGACATAGCTATCAAGGTTTATTCTTGTCAAACAAACAGCTGTTTGGGGGCTATTCTACTGTATTCTCCCCTATCTATGGTTTATGTTCCACCCCAAACGGGGGGTTAGTATTTCAATAGATATTTTGGCAAAGCCAAGAAATCTCAAGTTGACCTGTTATTGGCTAGCAGAATTATTGAAGATTAGAGACATGATGGACCGCTATATATTAGCCTAATCAAATGTTTGATATCTATCTGCATTTAAGGGTCATTCCATCATGCTTCTCAACAAATTTTGCACACTCAGAATTGAAACTCTGAATTATTATCATTTTTAAACTTAACTTCTACAGAGTAAATATTGGCAAGGTAACCCACATGGGGTTGGCTCTTGGAAAAGAGACATGGATTTGCCCTCATAGATCTTGAGTTCAAGTCATTCCATGCTTAGGCAATGCACATGGTTTGTGGTTGATTTTATGCATCCAGGGATTTTCCCAACCAATGTTAGGATTCCTCCTCACAAGTCTATAATATTTACAAGCTGTTGTTACTCGTCTAGTGCTCAAACTTTCCATGTTACATTTAAGTTATGCAAGATAGCTCTTAAAAAGGAATACCAGCAAGTTTAACAAGCATGACCTGTCAAAGAATTATATTTTCAATCAATGACACATTCTATTTTTGTTTTATGAGCATGTGATCCCATGAATATTGTAAGTTCTTATCAATTATCATACTTCAATAGTGAATCCTTTCAATTAAATTATGCTTAATTCATTACTCTTATGGGCCACATGTTGCAAATAATTGGAAAGGCATTGGCTAACCTTTCCTAATGGAACAGATTCATGTGCGCTTTATATCGTCACGCACCTTGTCACCAGTTCGGATTGGGAATAATCCAATGAGGATAATGGTTCACAGTTCAATATAATTCAAGTTAAGTTCGGGAATATTCAGGAGAAGTTCAGAAAAATTAAATTTATAAAAATATTATGACGTGCAAAATCCCTAATATTAATCAAATCAGTGATATGATCTGTTGGTGATGTTATAAAGAATTCTAAATCCAAGCTGTTATATTTGAATTTAGGCAAAGTCATCAAAGACTGACATTAAAATCTAATAGTGCATAGCCTAGTAGAGCATTTTTCCTTTCTGGTTTTAAGTCTGTCGCAATGTAAAATATGTATTACGTACCTAATACATATTTAGTTCATTTAATTAATGAATTATTGAAGAAGACATGTATTATGAATGAGGACATGATTGAACAGGAATTAAACATTTAAATGAAAAGTGTGCATTTAATACATGAATTAATCAATAATTTGAAGTATTATGTAACAAGGGGCACACATGAATGACTTCACCTCCGGCAAGCTAGTGGCATACCCAATTTGGGATTTTTATAATGCTATGCATATGTACAAATTTAATAGTTTATTTAATATGGTAGTTATTAGAAGAAAATAGTTATGAAGTAGGTGGTTGTCAAGAGTAAACTGTACCTTACATGTGTGTATATGTATATGTGCATGCATTTGTGTGTGTGTGTGTATACATATGTGTATATATACATATTATACACGTATATAAAAATGTTACTAAATGTCATATAGCTTATGATGAATGAAGAAACCAATTTACATTGGGCATGACTTCGAGGTTTCCATGCCATCAATATTTGTTATAAAAAAACAGAAATCAGCTGTATCGTTGTGGCATTTACTAGGTCAATGAGTAGCACATGAATGCAAAATGCATTTATCTTTGACTTGCAGGATCTGCTTCGTTCTCTTCATGGATTGTCCAAGAAATATAAAATTCAATTCTCTTTTTTTTAGTCCAAGGACTTATGCTATAGAGGCAAAGAATAAAGCTCAATTTATTGAAAGACAAGGTATTTGACTAGTATGAGTGCTTCCTAGAAAGCACCCAAGAATTTAAAATAATGATCATTTCTCATCCATCCAGAGGACATTAGTGAACAACATTTTGTCCCTCACTATTCATTAGAGTTCATTTGAGGTAAGCAATCTCAAATTTAATGAGATCAACAAGAGAGAAGGAAGCACATTTCTGGTCATTCAATGCATTTGTGGAAAAGTACTCCTTTCCAGGAAGAAAATGTGTAATATGCTATAAATCCTTTCACATCGGTTTATATTGACATCCTGATGTAACAAGCTTTGCCTGCTGCTACGTATCTAATTTATTGGATATAAGATTAGCTATAACTGTTTCTTTGGAAGTTGTAAGATGACATCAGGTAAATTTATATTTCAAGAATTTTTCACTATCCCCAATTATATCAAGTTCAACAAATCTAAAGGTACAACTTATTGTTTTACTGAACCTCGTAAGATAATAACTTTAAGAAAAGTAAATAACCTTAATGAGAAATAAATAAATTCAAGAAAAGTAAATCAAGTTCGATATTTGGAGAAAGGTAAATAACTTTATGACGAATCCTGTTACAAATATCACAACAGCCAAACAATTATATGTAATTGCCCCTTCGGTTTATAAGAAAGTTCATGTCATCACATAATGACAAAACAAGGGCAAAAAATTAAAAATTCCTTTCATGCAGTTCCATGAAGGTGACGCAATGGGGACAACAGAGCATCTCATGATTGGTTGCCCATTTGGTGAGGAGGTTAGGGTGCAATAAATTGTTTTGCATGTAAAAGAATCATGTTTAACTCAGTTGAACAAATATGGTCTTTCTTGCACAAACAGGATAAGACAGGGAATAAAGGCAGTAAAGACTAAATGCAAATTTGGCAAATTATCCCTCATTCAATGTCTTGGCACATTTCACTAGCTAGAAATGACATAGGTAGAATCAGTGCCATTTGAGTACCCCAAAAGTCTCCTCAGAATCCATTTGGGTTTGCCTAATGGATAGGATTTGTGGATGATTATATGCACCATCCCCAGTGTTTCCCAAACCGATGTTGGATTCCTTCATCACCTAAAAAAAAAAGTTGGGCGAGTACAAATGGGAAAGAGCAGTGGGAAAACTGAGATCTTGGAGCAAATCCACCATTATGGTTGAGACGATAAGGCTTGATAGCCATGGCATATTATTTGTTGTGAATTTTGGATTTTTTGTTCTATATGTGAGGGTTTTTTTGGTTGCTCCCACTCTTGGAAGATTCTGTATTTCCCTGTGTATTACGAATGTTCTCCATTATATGATACTAGTTATTGTGAACAAGCAATGCATGTGAGTAACAACGGCTAATTGAGTCCTATGATTTATTTTTTAGTATATTAATCTATCATACATAATTAAAGAGTAACATAAAAAAATAAAATTAAAATGAAATATAAATAAGTTAGCGTACCAACATATACACACATAGGCTCAATAATATAAAAAATAAAATCTAAATCTAAAATGATTTCAAGATGTGAAGATAAACCATGAATGACCTTAAAAACTACATTATCATATCAGAAATCTTGTGATAAATTATACTCGCAAAAGACCAATAGCAAAGGGCAATAGCGGGCTTCCATACACAGACCATAAAGCATTGAAATGTATCTTAACCACATTCTATAAACTTTAATTGTAAATGGGAGTTCTTTCACTTTAACATACAATAAGGTTAATATATGGATTGATCAATTGTGGGAGGGTAATATTGGAATGTAATTGAAACTCCTACCCTTTAATAAATATATGTTAATAAATTATAAGAAACACCCCTTCCTTTTCACATATATATAGTTCTAAAAGGGGAAAGGGTGACCATCAACAAGCACAGGTTGTACAATTCTCAATCTTAAAAACATAAACTAGATTTAAAAAAAAAACAAGCACTTTTCCTACATGAGCATTGAGCATTGAAAAGTTTATCCATATGAAAAAAAAGTCACAGTAATTCCTTGCTTGTATTCTTTTGGAAAATATGATGGTCTTTGCATAATTTTGAGATTCAAAAAGCACCCAATCCTTTTATCTTTAATAGGAGGGAAAAATAATATAAATATGAAAGATTCATGTATCTTACCACATTGGATGCAGTGCCCCCAGGGCAACATGAAAGCAAAATCAAACCAACTGAAAGGGACGGAGATAACTTTAGGACTTTGCTAATGATCACTCCAAAAGCTGGCATAATGGTATATTGAGCAGCACAACCAAATAATATCTGCATTCAAAAAATATAGAACATGTCACCAAAAATAATATTTAAAAGGAGCCTAATGAGATACAATCAATCAGTCTACAAAAAAGAGGCACATCATTGCTAATAGGTGGTCATATAATGAAGGTGACCTACACAATAATCAAACATGCATTTCTCATACTAGAGCGTTGAACAATATTGCCTCGGACTATTTTTCTATGAAAAAATAACTTCTAGTTTTTTATCGATAATGTGGGGCTGCTCAAACTCCAGTTAGGAGAATATAAGATTACGCTCTTTTGTTCTATCACCTGCTAACATAAACTGGACTAAATTCTCTGTTTAATTACACCCCCCCCCCCCCTCCAACCCAACCTCCCCCAAAACATACGAGCGTTAATACACTCGGTCCATTTTGTAGCCCTATCTACAGCACAAAAGCAGTCCCCCAATAGTCTGTACACAGTGATAGAGCAGTATAAATTGTGATAGCATTGTGTATACCGCAAATCGCAATGTATGGAAATAAAAAATTCATTTTTTCAAATAAAAAAAATAGTGTATCTGAATGTATACTTCACTTTTTATAACAGTATGTATTTGAATGGACGATTATATATTTTTTTAAAAAAAGGGGTGAGGGTTGCGGACGGGGCCGCACATAGGGCTGGACAGAGACATGTCACTGTTCCGAGATGCACGACACTAATTCACTTTCTCCATTTCACATATCGATAAAAAACGGACACTCTCTAAAATGCAACAATCAATGTCCTTTTCAACAAAGACACATTTTATGGATTGCCTAACTCTTTGGGTTGGCTATTTAATATAGTGCATTACAAATCATTCTAAAGTAGCATTTGAAATAGATCTGAAAAGGAGTTTTTCCCTTAAAGCTGCCTTTGAAATTAAATTTTATGAAGCATACTTTTATTAGATTCCTCGAAAACTGTTTTTTTTTTTTTACTTTTTATGACTTGAAACTGTTTTTTCCTTAAAACATTGAGTTCATTTTATATGATTTTTACAAAAGCATAATCATCTAAACATACTTCCAACATAACCTATATCCACCAAAAATTTCAACAATCCACTTCATTCAAAATCCAATCATTTGAATTTCAATCTTTTCCACTATAGTACAACATATTAGGCTAATTAGAATTATAATTTAAAGCAATACCCATAATGTTTACTGCCCCCCATATCCCACCTTACAAAACGAAAAGGAACACGAGATAATAAAAAAAAGCCAAAAAAAAAAAAAAGCCAGTTTGGCAAGAGGATAAATGGTGGGATATGAGGATAATTTATCCATTTGGTATATAAAAAAAAACATTGGAATAAAGAAGGGACAATTGTCTTGATTCTGAAAAGAAAATGAGAATATTGTATTATGATAATCCCCTATTTCCTCCTTATTTTGACAAATGAAAAATAAGAATACAGCGTTGATACACTCGGTCTATTTTACAGCCAAGTCTGCAAACCCATGTGCTATAATAGCACAATATATACTGCTATCATAATATACAATGAGGAAAAAAAAATGCTATTGTATCTTCTTATATATTTCATTTCATTTAAAAGACATTCTTCAATAGGATAGTGTATAATTTACCAAAAAAAAAAAAAATCCAATGTAAACTGCAGATGGGGCTGCACTAGAGCTGTATATCATTTTCCATAAGAATAACATTGATGCACTCTTTAGAAACTTATCACATTGCCAAACTAGCTCCAAAAAAAAAAAAAAAGATAACACCTCTCCTCCAATAAAAGATTTGAAATACCGATAGAGGCCTTTGCAAGAACAAGCGGAAGAGGTCCTTGAGCTCGAGAGAGAGCCCCATAGCGAGCATTATGAACCCGAGAGACAGGCTATACGAAGTCGGGGACCTCTCCACGAACCACGCGAACGAAGAAGGCCTGACGCAGGCGACGATCCCTCCTACCGACACGTAGACCGGGTAGAGGCTCGCCGCGAAGGATAATAACTCTTCCCATCTGGGCCTCTGATGAGGAGGCGGTGGAGCGGGGTGGGAAGGGGGCAGGGATTGGACGGCTGTGATGGCGAGTTTGGAAGGGCGGCGGGGGACGATCGACGGTCGGAATCTTATGATGGGCTTGGGGTGGTGATGGCGGGATTTGGGGGCGGAGAGGATGGACAGTGGGGACAGTGTATTGCAGAGTGACATTTTTTTTTTTTTGGTTTATATTTGGTTATCTGAGAAGAACTGTTTCGAGAAGACCAATAGGTGGCTAATTGAAGGGAGAAATGCATGCCACATGTTGTGAGTGGGAGAGGCACTTTACATGCATAGCTATTTCAGTTATCAATGTGAGGTCCAAATGTAGAATAGGGGCACGTAATCTCCTTTTCCATATGGTTTATACATAAAGAAAATGAAAAACGGACGACGGAAGGCTGGAGGACGAAGGTTAGGAGACAAAGCGGGCGAAGCAGCGACAGACGAGCGCCGTTCATGAAAAGGAAGGAGGGGCGTCGACTAGCGGATAACCGATGCTTCAGGTGCCTGGGGGCTGGTCACTGGAGTAGGGAGTGCAGGGATCCGGTGAGGTGCAGAAAATGCGGTGGGAGCGGGCACCTCGCCTCGGCTTGTCACCGGGAGCTCCCCAAGGAAATCAGGGAGAAGGGGGAGCCTGTTCCCATTCTGGTGCAACTACCGGCGAGGTTCAATCCGCGCCCAGAGGAGAGGAAACTTCGATGCTGCATTACGGCATCCGCCCTCGGTTGGGCTCCCTCATCCGCGGAAGTCCGACAGTTGATCACAGAAGCGTGGGGAGGAGGAGGATGGAATCTGGAAAAGAGACTAGGAGCGGGTGTTTTCCTCATTCGGGTGTTCAATGGCAAGCTCAGATCCAAAATGGTGAGATGCGGAATTACCGGGCCGAATGGGAAGAACCTCAAGTGTGCAGTGTGGGAGAAGGAATTCGGAGCGGCATCAGGATCAGGTGCCAGATGGCACCTCCGGTTAGGTGGCCTTCCCATGCACTGGCAAAGCGAGGAGAGCCTTCGGATCATAATGGAGGGATTCGGAGAGGTGTCGGAGTTTGGACGGAGAGGGCTGGATGTTTCGGGGAGGACATTCACAGAACTCACGCTAAGGTCGGGACCGCGGTCGGGATGGCCACGAACGGTGATCTTTTCGATGGGGGCCGAGTCGTACCAAGTTACAATCGACGCACAAGAAGCGTTCATGGCTTCCAAGCGGTCGTGGGCTGAACTGGTTGCGGGTCCCGCAATGCCCTCCTCATCAAGGTCGTCGTCCGCGGACGAGTTCAGCGACGACGCACGCCGTCGGGTGTCCCAACGCTGGCAATTGGTGTCGGGGCCGAGATCGGAGCAAAGGGACAAAGGCAAACTTCCGATGGACCAGCCGGAGGGGGTACCAAACTACGAGGAGGTACAGTCTGCTCAAAGCACGCGTCGGAGAGTCTACACGCAACGTCTGACAACGACCTCGAGCCCAACCCGGCGGGCAGAGTCGTACCATATCCTATCACGCGTCGAAAGAAAGCAGGTACAGCCACCGGGTATGGCAGAGGGCAAGGAGGACAGACGGGGTTCCACCTCGGACCAGGAGTGGAGTCCAGAGGGGCCCCTGGGACGGTCAAAGTTGCTAGTCGTACGGCCGGCGCAGGCGGCCACGTGGAGCACAGACATGGAAAACGAGAAAACGGACCTGGCAGAGCCAGTGCAGTCCGTCTCGCGGATCGCAGAAACAATGCCGAATACCAACACTACCGGGCCATATTCGTCGAGTATCATCATGGACCGGCCCACAGAGTCAGATAGCTCAAAAACGGAGAGAGCGAGAAGCAGCCCGATACTGAGCAGCCCAAGCCCATCATCAATTCGGTTGGTGGGCTCGCCGAGTCGCGGAAGTGGAATCCAGTTAGAACTGTCAATTGAGAGGCCGGTATACCTCGACGGACCGCCTCTTCAAAGGGGGCATGAGGCGGGTTACAACATCGCTCGACTCTGTGCGACGCACATGGATTTCAAATTGCACGAGGACCTGGAGCACACGAAGTTCGTCAACATTCTTCGAGGGGACTTTGGACGATGCGGGCCGTTCACTACGGAGGACGTTCCAGTGAGCGCGGAGTCACCTCCCTCGACCACGGGAGATGAAGCGGACCGATAGACGACGGTGTCGAGTCCCAGAGGGAGGAGGGTGTCAGAGGGGATTATATCGTTACCGTTATGTTGAAAATGTTAAATTGGAACATTCGGGGTCTAAACGACCTAGCGAAGCGGAGGGCGGTGAGGGAGTTAGTGTCGGAGGAGACAGTGCAAGTGTGCTGCCTGCAAGAAACCAAGATGGAGGTGATCGATCGTGAGATTATTCGAGATATAAGCGGAAATTACTTCGATGCCTATGCATACAAGGCGGCCATTGGGGCGGCTGGAGGTATCCTGATCGGATGGCACTCCGGAAGCTGGGACTTGATCGCCCAGTCCACAGGAAGTAGTTCCCTTTCGATCCTGCTAGAATGCAAGTCGTCAGGCTGGCGATGGAACTGCTCCTGTGTCTACGGCCCACATGCGGAGGATGCGCGCGAGCAAATGTGGGAGGAGTTATCAGCCACTCGGTCTCTATGGAATGTGCCATCCGCAATTCTTGGCGACTTCAACATTACGAGAAGCATCGATGACCGGAATCACCCGAATTCCCTGTCGCATGGGATGACTGCCTTTTCGGAATGGATAGATAATGAAGGTTTGGTGGACCTACCAGTGACAAATCATCGATTCACGTGGAGTAACATGCGGGAACAGCCTTCTTTGGCCCGTCTTGATCGTGTCTTGGTGGATGCGGACTGGGAAGATCACTTCACAGGGTGCGAAGTACTCGGGGCGACACGGTCAGTGTCAGATCACATTCCTCTCATCATCAAAACCAACATGGGGAGGACTCCAAATCAACCATTCCGTTTTGAGTCATGGTGGTGTGAGGCGGACAACATTGACGAAATAATTAGTTCGTCTTGGCAAGCAAGCGCTGGGGGCCTTAGTGGCGCTCGCAGGGTGTCCCACAAGTTAGGCCGTCTAAAAAAGGTGCTGCGGGAGTGGAGTAAAAAGGAGCGCGCAAATAGGACGTTAAAGAAAGTTTCCATGACCGAAATCATTCAGGCGCTGGACCGGGCAGAGGAGGCGGGCGCCATTTCAGTTGAGGATAGAGCGCTACGGGTCAGGGCAAAAGAAAAGCTTGCGGACATCCTGAAACTCGAAGAGATTGAGTGGCGCCAAAAATCAAAAGCGTTATGGCTAAAGGCGGGGGACAACAACACAAAATACTTCCATATGGTGGCAAATCAACGCCGGCGCATCAACCGATTAGCACATCTGGAAATGGACGGACAGGTGTGGAAGGACCCAAACGACATTAAAGCAAAGTTAGTACAGCATTTCAAGAAAGCCTTTCGCAAGAGAAGGGGTTGGAGGCCGGAATGGTCTGACGAGACCCTTCCTACACTCGCACCGGAACAACATGAAAGTCTGGAGGCTCCTTTGGAAGAGATGGAGATACGACGAGCGATCTTCGGGGTGGACGGGGACAAAGCGCCGGGACCCGACGGCTTCAGCCTCAAATTCTATCAACGCTTCTGGCCCACAGTGAAGGAGGACATAATAAACATGTGCAAGGAGTTCTTCAATGAACAACGCGGGATTGCATGTCTAAACTCTTCGGCGTTCGTACTTATACCCAAGAAGACAGGGGCGGCACACATTGATGAGTTTCGACCAATATGTCTGGTCAATGGAGCCTATATGATCATAGCTAAAATCATGGCGCATCGACTCAAAAAAGTCTGCGGAACGCTCATCGACGATGCACAAGCCGCTTTTATCCCTGGCCGACACCTACAAGATGGATTTCTTGCGGCCCAGGAGATCATTTCAGCGTTGCATAAAGATCATCGCAGAGGACTGTTGTTCAAACTTGATTTTGCAAAGGCGTATGACAACGTTGATCGTGGATTCCTGCTCAAAGTGATGGAGATGCATGGTTTCTCTCAACGATGGATTAGAATGGTTAGTCAATGTATTGAGACCGTGCGGGCGTCGGTGCTATTCAACGGGTCGCTGGCAGGATACTTTCCGCTAAACAGGGGACTACGACAGGGCGATCCTCTGTCCCCGCTGCTATTTGTGCTAGTTGCAAACATCCTAAGCCGTCTAACGAGAAAAGCGGAGATGCACGGATGGACCTCCGGTCTCGATTGCGCCCCAAGAGGAAGGAAAGTGTCTCTCATTCAATACGCAGACGACACACTCATGTTGTGCGAAGCTGAGGAGAAATTCGTTCGTAGCAGTAGATTCATCCTTAAATGCTTCGAAATACTATCAGGGTTGAAGATTAATCCCCGGAAAAGCTCACTACTCGGGATTAACACCTCAGAGGACGAAAACAACAGAATGGCAACTTGGATGGGTTGCGGCATTGCGACTTTCCCAACCCGCCACCTTGGTTTGCCGTTGGTGAAGGGGAGGCTGGTCAAAGCGGACTGGGATCCGTTCATCGAGCGGATGCACAGACGTCTGGCGGGATGGAAAGGGCGCCTGCTGAGCTGGGGTGGCAGACTGGTCCTCCTGCAATCAGTCCTCACAAACCTACCATTATTTTTCCTGTCGGTGTTCCGAACTCCCGCGGGAGTCCTCACAACTATTGACCAAGCTCGGCGGCGATTCCTTTGGCGAGGAGCATTGGATACACAGAAAACCCCCTACTTGATGAAATGGGACGTGGTGTGCCGAAGCAAGAAGGAAGGAGGATTGGGTGTCCTAAATCTGAGAGACATGAACCGTGCGCTACTAGCGAAATGGATCTGGAAATGGCCTCAGGGACACAATTCTCTATGGATCTCGCTCGTACGTGACAGATACGGAGGGGAGGGGCTGGGTGACAAAAGGTGGCCACTGATCAACACCCGAGCCTCGCACACCTGCAAGGAGATTTTTGCGGATCGTGCCGAATTGTCAAGCGCCTTCAGCTGGAAAGTCGGAAACGGACGCAAGGTCCACTTCTGGCAGGACTGCTGGGCAGGGGAAGTCGACTTACGAACTCAATGCCCGGACCTCCACCTCATCGCAGTAAAAAAAGAAGGGACGTTGGCTGAGATATGCCAAACCAGTGGGGAGGCGGATCTACGATGCCTGGAACTGTCTCGCGCTCGATTATCGAACGCACAGATCAACCAATATGCATTGGTGCTGGAAAGGATGGGGGAGGTAGTGCTGGCCGTCGGCACAGAAGATCAAATCAGGTGGAAGCCGCATTCATCCGGGCGCTTCTCCGTCAAAGAAGCGTACAAGTGGTGGTGTCGAGATCGAGCGGGCTCATCTCCTATACAAAGGATGCTGCCACAAATATGGAAACCCAAAGTTCCTTTGAAGATCAAAATCTTTTCTTGGCTCCTCTACCACAACAGGATGGTGACGATGGTATACAGGACCAAATGGAACCCGACGGCCTCAACCACATGCATTCTTTGCCTGGAGGAACCGGAGACGACGCAACATTTATTCTGCCAGTGCGGGATTGCTAGACAATTGTGGGACGCGATCGGGGACGCCACCGGACTCTCGGTTGGGTTCCAGTCGCTGGAGGACCTTTGGGCCGCCGGAAAGGATCTTCATCGCCCCGGAATGGGAAAGGTGGCCGCGCACATCTCACAATCCATTGTCCCGGCAGGCACGTGGACGATCTGGCTCTCTCGAAACGCCGCACTATTTAGGGGTTCGAGAACATACTGGGAGAACATGTGGGAGTTGTTTTGCGGGTTCGTGCGCGATTGGGGTCTTTGCATCGCAGGCGCGAGGGGGGTGCAATTCGACAACGGGGGCCTGAGGATCGAGGCATAAACGGGGAAAATTCCCGGTAGCAAGACCGGTTAAACATCTCTAACCGGTCTTGCAGCCGAGGATAATCTCTTCCTTTTCTTCCTTCCTATGTAACCAGCTAGATTTCTTCCTAGTCTTGTTCTTCTAAATTCTTCTCACCTCCTTCAGTGTTGTACTTCGAAATCGTTAATGAAATCGGGGAAACAATATCTACCGAACTTTCAAAAAATAAAGAAAATGAAAAACATTATCAAGTTGTTATACAGTTCTTTCAACCGTGTGTGTAAATATAAAGTTCAATAATTACGAAGTTGTCTTTCCAAGCACCGTGTGCCTAAATATAAAATTCAATAATTAATATAATGATATATTAATATATTTTTAAAAAAACCCATCAACAAAAAAATATATAATAAAATAATATGATGTTTTAACCTTTTAATAAAATTGAATAAAATAAAGCAGGACGGGTCCGTAAAACCCGATATCCTACCAAGAAGGTCCACGGTGGATCGCCCCTAACCTGACTAAGCATGGCCCATCGTGCCACTTTGATCCAACGACTGCGTCTCAAGTCAATACATTTCAAAGGGTCTTGCTACATGGGCTTTAAAATTTAAGCCTCATTAAGAAGCTTCAATATGTGTCATTAGCTGATTGGTTTCATGTTTAACTTTTTAAAAAGATAAAAATAGCAAAGACAATATTATCCTTCCTTTATTCACTCCCAAAAAACAATCCCTCATTAATTAGGACTGGATAACCACCTCCTAGCACTCCTTAATTGAAAATTTTCTTTTTAACCCTCATAAGTCATCCGTCACTTCAAAAATTCATTCCAGTCGACCTCCTCATCTCCAACAATCGGCACCACCACCCTTGCATTTCTCTCGTTGTCCTCTATCATATGAGAGGTGGATCGGCTATCTTTCGAGCTCTCCTGTGACCTCCACCTCCTACGATCTCTACCTCCATTTTTTTTTAGATACAGCTACAAATACATATGAATATATTATAATTTTAGATACAGATGAGCATATTAGTTTTTTCATATACATATATAGATTTGAATACAGTCTTATATTAGTTATTTCAGATATACATGTATCTAAAAAAATTTCGATACAAATTTCATCAGATACAATATTAAGATAGAGTTATGTATCTGAAATCAATATGAAACAATTATGGTTTACATGCTAATGAGGCATTGTTTAGATGATTAATAAAAATCTTTAAATATACATGACAAAAATAATTAAATATTATTCAGATACATATTAATTAAATCCATCGGAACCAATATAACAAACAACAAATTGAGCTAGATAAATCATTTAGATACACATATATCTGAAATCTGAATTAACAACTTTACATTAGATACAAGTGTATCTGGAATTTGAATGAGTTTTAAAATGAAACAATTATGGTTTACATGTTAATGAGGCATTACATAGATGATTAATAAAATTCTTTAAATATAAATGACAAAATATAATTAAATATTATTAAGATACACATTAATCAAATCCATTAAAAACAAAAATAACAAACAACAAATTAGGTTAGGTAAATAATTCAGATACACGTGTATCTGGAATCTGAATTAACAATTTTATATTAGACAAAGGTGTATATGGAATCTGAACAAGTTGAAAAATGATCATACAAGGCTAAAAAAATGCTGAATGACTCAATATGCATAATTATACACATACACAACAATAAAAATGATTATACAAATCGTACTTAAACACAAAGTGCAAATAAAATCCAAATACAGTGGCCATGTATCTGAATTTAAATTAAAAATCCGATCTCAAAAATGTACATGAGTATTCAAAGATAAATGTAAAAGTTTTTCATTCTCGACTGAAATAAATATGTTTTATTCAGATTAAAAAAACCTAACATGATAGGATCACTATTGTTTGCACTATAATCAAGTCATAAATAAAAAAAAATGAATCAAGTAATTTTTCTTTTCTTCTCTAATCCCAACCATGGATTTGTAAAGTGTAAACCACTTCGCGTAAAGCCAAAATAATATTAAATTCCGATCGTTTATCGTACGCCCTCCCTTCGGTCGCCTGTGGTCACCTCGTTTAATTCGCTTGGCAACAACCGACTAAAAAAAAGTTAGTACTGGAAAACAACAAACTTTGTCAATGGAAATTCCACTGGTCGAACGTCGGTCACTTGGCTACTCATCCAACAAAGACTAAAGAAAGTGCGTTGGTCGTTGGTATGGAAGAGATGTTCAAGTAAAGACGCCCGCTCATTTAATGCGATGAAAGATTTTTTTTTTATTGCTTTAAAAAAAACCCAAATCGTAATAACCTCGAGATTCAAGGGATAAAGTGGATAATTTAATTTTATCACCTCATGGAACTTGAGATGGGGTCTACCAATTAACTAGGGCTTAAAAATCATTATTGTATTTCAAATCATATTTTTTCTTGATCCCTTAAAATATATCCACTTTGATTTGAAATTATCAGCATTCAATTTTAAAATCACAAAGAATATATCACAGGACTAGGTCATCATCGATTAATCCATGAAATTCCAACAAAATATATGTATTTATCAGGATGTGATTAGGTTCTCTATAAATAGGGAGTAGGTTCTCTCGAAGAGGTATGTGAAATTCCTGTCAACAATTCCACTTTTCAGCCACCATATATCTCAAAACCACAACAATTTATTAACAAAAAATAATGCAAAAATAAAATAAAATAACAATTTAATCCTAACAAACTTTTTTTCACCTAGATTCTTGTAACCGAATGAATTTTAATGCATATCCCAAAAAATCAATTTTTGAGCCACTATCCTAAAAAATTCAAAACCCAAAAAAAATTTAGTTAAGAAAAAATTTCACCATCCACCCTTTGTCGTAATCCTTTTTACTAGAGAGGTGAAGGCGGAGGAAGGAGGGGGAGGGGGAGGGGGAGGGAGAAAATTGGGGAGGAAAGGTGGGTGGCGATCAGAAGAGGTGGAGGGGTTCAAAGAGGGGGAGAAGGAAAGAGAGAAGGTGGGGTAGGAAAGGATAGATGTGTAAAACGAACCGTACCAACCCATAGAGAAACTGGCCAATGGGCTACCCGGTCATGTCGACCCAGCCCAACCAATCCAATGGGATGAACCACCATTATTTTTAAAAATATTTGTTTTAGTTTAAACATATATTTTTTTAATATTATATACAAAACATACTTCATTTTTAATATTCTGCGAGGGAGAGATATATTAATTGTGTTGGAGGGGATGCCGAGGAGACATCGAGTGTAGGACGCAGAACATGCATAGAAAAAGAGAACTAGACTTCAAGGCTTGATCGAAGTGACGATATCTTCGAAACGTATTTTGCTCTCTTCCAATGCACAACGGGTTGATGGCAAGTACACTCCCAAGATACAATGGAGCCCAAATCCCTGTTATCAACACCAAACTATGCACTCTTTGGTATTGGACTAAACAACTTTGATGGAATTGAACTTCCCCTAAAGAAACTTTGAGACACTCAAAACACTTTGTGAAAGTTGACACTTTTAAAACACTCTTTGGGAAGACTTGTGATTGTTGTGTTTCTAATGATTGAGGAACCCCTCAATTTATAGGCATCTGGCACCCTTCGGAGAAACCCTTTCATTTGAATTTGAATTTTCCTAACATCTCAACCAACCAACTCTTTAGGACATCTCAGAGAGTCTTATAGGACATCTCTTCATTTGAATTTTGATTTGCAGATGAACCCCTTCAGAGAAACCCTTTCATTTGAATTTGAATTTTCCTAACATCTCAACCAACCAACTCTCTAGGACATCTCAGAGCGTCTCATAGGACATCTCTTCATTTGAATTTTGATTTGCAGATGAACCCATAGGATTCAATCAACGGTCCTGATTCACTCATCAAGACTTAAAATAGTCCACCATCTATATTTTGTAGCGATCAATATATACACTCAATCAATGGCCATGATCATTCCATCATGTATGGAATGATCCATTGTCCATAAAATCTCATAGGAACCAATCAATGATCCTTATTAATCCATCAAGAATTAAATGAACCATTTAATTCTTTCAATCATATGGACTTTTAATTTGATAGGCCTTTTAATGGATGGTCAAGATTAAAAAATTAAATTCAAAGGGTTCATATATTTAAATAATACACGTGCACATGTAACATGCCATGATTACTTATTTTTTGATAAGTACAATGGGGATCCTAATATATATATTGGATTGAAAAAACATTTTTTTGATATGGGATAAAACATTTTAGAACACCTTTTAGAAAATAAAAGATGATAAAATCATATCCCTAAAAAATTGCATTATTTTGAAATATTATTTTTATCCATAAAAACCCAACAAATTGTAGTTTCAAAAAATCATTGTTTGATCTTTTTTTTAAATCAAGTGCTCTTAAATAAAATAATGTTTTTATAATCAACTTAATTTAATATTTATTTGTTTGAAATATTCATAATTCAATCTTAATTAAGTAAAAAAATTCAAAATTTTACAAAGTAACTAAGTTGAAATCATTTATATATAGTTTGCATAATAGATAGATGAGGATCAATTGTGATCCCTAAAATCAGGGATTACATTTTTAAAAATTGATATATCACATGTGGAGGTAAAAATCTGCACTAGGACATGTGTCAAGACGAGACGGACATGGACTATCTGACTTGAGACCCACAAAGACCCGATCCAGGTCGGGCAATCTTATGATGACGTCTTCAAATGTGATGGCACGACTTGACTATGGGTCTGTCACCTCGAGCAATCTAAGGCACGACTAGACATGAGGTCTGGTCGGTCGACCTTGCTCCTCGAAAACGAGCAGTCTAAGGCACAATAAGACATGAGGTCTGATCAGTCGACCTTACTCCTAAAAAACGAGCAGTCTAAGGAACGACCAGACATGAAGTGTGGTCGGTCGACCTTACTCCTCGCAGACATATTGTGAGACGTACAAGCAAGCACGTCAAGAGACCTCGAGCAGAACGGAGAAACGGTCAGAAAACCACTAACGCCTGTAACTGCCAAGTTGGCATTTAAGGCCCACTACCAGCAAAACGTGGGTAATCAAGGGCCGACGTGGAGCATAAATACTGGGGACGTTTCCTTGGAAAAAGGCCCACTAAACACTTAGTGGCAAGGCGGTTACAAGGGTAAAAAAGGAACTACGTGTGACTTGATCCCCAAGGGGTACAAGGCAGCCTATAAAGAGGTCGCGCGACAGCACTCTAAAGGCCCAGTCATTCATTGAGTCAAGCACAGTCAGTCATTGAGTAAAATATAGTCACAAATTCTTATTTTTAAGGTTTACCGCAAAGTGATCTACAAATTTAACTGAAGGGTGAAATATCCACCTTAGTTTGGCGCTGTTTGTGGAATACTGAAACAAAAAGTCAGTGTCCGCAATGTCAAATCCTAGTGACACCAATGCAGGAAGACGACAGGAATGAAACGTTCTCCCATCCGATGCTGTTGACGGCTCACCGAAAACCCTGATTAGTCAGATCTAGGACCTCAGGCGGGTAATGGAGTACACGCAAAAACTCTATTTACCCGACTGCAGGGATCAATGCAGCAGATGATCGAAGCCTTGATGCAATAGTTCTATACGAACATGCATCGACAACAGCCAGTCCAGGAGGAAATTCAGCCACCGCCTCCTGTACTGCCCAACCCCCTGACCGTCAATGCTGAAGGTTCGGAGGGAAGTACCTCTTCCTCCAATCAAAGGCAGCGATCTCGTTGGTGTTCGCGCACTCCTCGAGCGGGTCGACGGCCTCATGAAGAACAAAGGCGCTGGCGCTCACCTCATGGAGAACGCTCCGCCTGGCGGGAGGCTTCTCGGAGGCAAACACACCAAGGGCGATCGGCCTTATGCGAAGTATCGGAAGGACATCAGTATAACTCTCCACCACACCAACAAACCGGGGGAGTAGTCGCACAGCCTCATTACACCTTGCGCTCTGAGGTACGGCGTGTTCCGAATCACGAGATGGTGGAGCACGCAATACGGGGATTCGCCTCCCTGTTTTGCAAAGAGATTCTCAGAGAACGACTTCCCTGGAAGCGCGTTCAACCCAAATTCAAGCTATACATGTCACGCCCCAGACGTCCCCGAGACGTGGCAAAGATGAAATATCAGCTATCAATACCTGAGGTCAATAAAGACACCAACAACAATACACAAGGCGGCAAAGCAAGATAATGATAACTGACTGAAAAGCGGAAGCATAATATATAAACAATGTCTGTAAATCAAAAACATTATTACAGACCCGAGTACACAATCAATGTCCTGTGAAAGCCAAGTCTAGACCAAAGAAAATACAACCTGTGCCACATGCACGATTTACAAAGCATAAAATGACTCTAGGAATGCTGACAGCCTTGCACTCGCCACCCGCCGGTAGAACGCTCCACGCCCATAAGACCACGCCACAGGAAAGCTCCAGCTCCACGCCCAACACTGCCCCTGAAAAGAAACAGTATGCGAGGGGTGAGCTACAAGCTCAGTGAGTGGCTGGAAACCAATCACCATACTACAGTTCAATACATAATCAATTTCCTTTCAAGGAAAACATGGGTGGAAACCCATGAATAACTGGGTCACGCGGCGGCGCGACCAACCTCACCCCACCCTCACTCCCGGAGGGAGTCTTTTGGGACTTTTGGAGAGAGACCATACCGTCGATCGAAGAGACCCGGATTTACTGGTCTACACAACACTACTGGATCATCTACATCTAGATAATTGCTCAAACGATGCCTTTAAACATCGATTCAAGGCCGGACCCAACAACTATGGGAACGGTCGAACAACTAATGGGTCACGCGGCGATGTGTCTTCATCTCATCCTTACCCTCACTCCAGGAGGGAGACTATTGGGACTTTTGGAAGAGGCTTAGACTGCTCTACACCATTGGTCCACCGGTAGCCTCTCCCGCGTAGCCTCTACCTGGTATACTCCCACTATCAGTACCCTTCCGAACGCGTCGGTGGTACCTACGGACGGGAGCCCTCTGTCAGGACAGCTGTAATCGGGAAGTCCCTACTCGGATCCAACGAAGGGGAGAACGATTCCTACGCTCGCAGCATCATTCGTTAACCCTCTCCCGGGTAGTATCTACAACCCGATCTCCTCAACTCACCGCTCTACACCCTTGGTCCGCCAGTAGCCCTTTCCCCGGGTAGCCTCTACCTGGTATACTCCCACGATCAGTACTCGTCCGAATGCATGGGTGGTACCTACGGATGGGAGCCCTCTGTCAGGACAACTAAACCCTAGAAGTTCCTACATCGGATCCAACGAAGGGGAGAACGATCCCATGTTCGCAAGGCGAACCTAATGGAAAACAGCTACTCTCGATACTCACTTATCGAGATATCAAAACACAGGCATAACAACAATCAACACACTCATATTAACCTTAAAGTAGTCATAGTCCCTATACGGGAGTAACTACACAAGTTAGTGGGTCGTAACATTGCCGACCCACCCCACCCTCACCCTTTAGGGGTGACATGGGCCTTTTCAGACTAGACCGCTCTCCACCCCTGGTCCACCTGGCAGTCTCTCCCACACTCCGTAGCCTCTACCTGGTATACTCCCACGATCAGCACTGTCCGACGCATCGGAGGTACCTACAGATGGGAGCCCTCTGTCAGGTCAGCTTTCCAACGTCGGGGAGTCCCTACATCGGATCCAACCAAAAGGAGAAGACAGCCTACTCACGCGTATACGATCCTCTTGGATCCGCCGACAACGATTTCTAACACTACTAATGTCATGAATTCTCAAGAATTCCTCCAGGGCGCATAACTAAGATGCGGGAAAACATATATTATAACAACAAGGTTATAATATTCTCTAAGGCATGCTCGTGATAATATGCTGTCATTTTGATTTAATTAAATTGAACTAAATGGGAAACATGCATAGGTCGGGGCTTTCCAATCAAGGGACATGGTGTCTAGGCATGTATGGGCCTCTATACATGTATCATGGATGCATATCCCTAGCATACCAGGTCTAATATGGCATGGTTACATCATATTAATCATGCATTACATAGTATCTACATATTATAGCTAGGGGGCCCCATCGATGCGCGACGCGCGTCTACATGGGTCGAGCGCATCCCTAGAGAGGGGGGGGGGGGATTGGAATCGAACCACTCACCATACGACCCGGGACCTCGTGCATCCATCCGACGAGATCTGCAAGGTAGGGGCATCAAATTTGGTGAGTAACAACACAATTTACATATAGAAATCATTAGAAATACCAAATACTCGGACAAGCATGCATATGGACTCACACGCATGCAAGCACGCACGTACGCACGCGAGTCTGAGTGCCTCGACACCTACCCGATCCCTCAGGTAGCCACACGCGTGGCCCCCCGCACGCGCAAGCATGAATGCGCACGCACGCACGCACCCCAGCACCCTCATGCACTGCCGCGCGCCTGCCCGTGCACCCAGACGCGCTGTCCAGCCTAGCGCGTACCCGCGCGCACTGCGCCCCCCGCGCAGCACCCTGCGCGCACGCCCCAGCACGCACACGCACGCGCACGCGCGCGCGCGCGCACTGGTCCCCAGCCCCGCGCCCAGGCGCACTGCTCCGCGCTCGCGCACGCTCCCGCGTGCACTCGCGCGCACCCCTGCTCGCGCCAGCACCCGCGCGCACCCGCGCACTCGCGCGCACGCGCCCGCACGCGTCTGCGCGCCCGCCATGGCCTGCCAGCGCCCGCCTGCGTGCGCGCACGCACGCAGACTGCCCCCAACGCGCGCCCAGCCCCTCCCAACCTCTTTTTAACCCTCCCCAACCTCTCACACACACCCTAACACATCTACCCAACATGCATGACCTTCCCAACCATCCCTAAGCCATAAAAACCAAGAAAAGAAGGGGAAAGGCTCACCTTGGGAGGGGAAAAGAAAGGGGGAGGTTCGGGGGCCCTCGATGCACCCGCGACCACCTCAACCGCCACCACCAACACCACCACCTTCAGCCTCTCCTCAGCCTCCTTCTTGGCTGCAAATCAGGGGGGGGAGGATCATGAAAAGGGAGCTTGAGAGAGAGGAGATCAACAACATAACACAAGAACAACCCTTCTCTTCTTCCTTCACCATCTCCTTCTCTTTGGGGAATTAAAACAAACACCTAGGGGGGCTTGAGAGAGAGGAAGAGAGGGCCAAGAAAAATGGGCGTGGAAGTGAGAGGGAGAGAGAGAGAGAGAAGATATTTATTTGCACACAAATATCTAAGGAAGGATGGAAATGACCAAGTCATCCTTTGACTAGAAATTCTGTACAAGCTTCACTAGAACAGCCATAACTTCCTCAATATAGCTCCGAATTGCACAATTCCAATTCCGTTGGAAAGCCAAGAAGATTATCTACAACTTTCATGTTCATGCCAAGATCAAATAATCTCTCCAGATATTCCGAAATTAGAGCTAAACATAGAACAGGGCTGCTGCCAGAATTTTCATCCCCGGGGTATACTTGGTAAAATACCCATAACTTTTACTACAGGAATCCAGTTGACCTAATTCCACTTCTGTACGAAAGCTAACTCAAAACTGGATATCTCATAATAAAATCATATTTAAACCTCTTCATCTTGGATTTTAACAAAATCAAATCCAAATACCAAATTGGAAATACATAACTTCGAGGAAAAAAATTATGTAGCCAAATTTTCAATCAGAGCGCTCCAAATGACACAGGCACAACAATACAATGGTATGACGGATCCCTACGATCATATCTTGGTGTTCCATCATTCGATGGCGTTGTATGAACTCTATGATGGTCTTATGTGCCGCCTCTTCCCCTCCAGCATGGAAGGGGCCGCACTGACTTGGTTCCATCTCCTTCCACCTGCGACAATCAGAACTTTCAAGGAGCTCGGCACCATGTTTGCCGAGCACTTCATCTGTAGTCGATGGAGGAAGAAGGATCTCGGCGATCTCATGAAGATCCAAATGCAGTCAAGGGAGACGATTCGGCAGTTTGTTTATCGCTTCCACATCCTGAAGTTTGAAGTAGAAGACTGCAATGAGGACGCTGCAATAATGGCTTTTCGTAACGGCTTGCCATCCGAAAACGGCCTCAAGGAGTCGCTTATCAAGCGCACTCCATCCGACTTACGTGATTTGATGGGGCGTGCTGAAAAGTACGCCAAGGTGGAAGAAGAATCCAGGATCCTTAAGCAGGCTGTGGCTGCTCCCTGGTCTTCACCAACGGCCGCCACCTCATCACTAGCAATAAAACGCCCGTAGGAGCCACGTCAGAAGAACCAGCAGGACGAGAAGGGCAATAAGCCCGGTGCCTCAACAAATGAGGTGCGAGAAGGACATGGGATGTTCTTCAAGATCCCTCCATCGCAGATCCTGTCCAAAATCCAGGGGGAGCCGTGGTTCCCATGGCCTGCACCCATGAGGAGTGACGAGTCAAAGCGGGATCAAACTCTCCACTGTGACAACCACAAGAGCATAGGCCATACTTGTCACGCCCCAGGGCCGGCCGTCCCCGGGACGTGGCAAGTGTATATATGATATCAGTAAAAATAGGAGTTCAATAACATACTCACACAACAGCTAAAATGACAACACAAACAACAAAAGCAGGGCTGACATGATATATACACCAAAAGAGGAAGCTAAAAGACTGAATCTGTAATTCAAAGACATATTACAGACTCGATACATAATCAACTGTCCTGTGAGAGCCAATATATACAAAGACATCCAAATACAATACAAACGCGTGCCCAAGCACGGAATATAATACATACAAGCAAAAAGGGATGCTGATAGTCTCTGATACTCGCGGGACGTGGCGCTACTCCGCTACTGATGAAGTCCCTCGGGGAGCTCTTCCTCCAGATCCGACTCAGATGACACTGGAGAAAATATTATGCGAGGGGTGAGCCACACGCTCAGTGAACAGCACAACCCATGCATCACAATTTATATTAACCACCAGATTTATTAACCACCATCACATTATTAAAAGCCACAAAATGGCAACAACTAAACAATCCAGTGGGTCGCTATCGCCAACCCACTACACCCTCACCCTCACCCCTCAATAGGTGACATAGGATGTTGGGACTAACTACACAAATCCAGCGGGTCGCTTATCGCCAACCCGCTACACCCTCACCCTCACCCCTCAATAGGTGACATAGGATATTGGGACTTACAAGCCAGTGGGTCGCTACATCGCCGGCCCACCACACCCTCACCCTCACCCTCACCCCTCAATAGGTGACATAGGATATTGGGACTGACTAGGCTGATGGTCGCCCTTGGTCCACCGATAGTCTCTCCCCACTCCGTAGGCCGTTCGGCCACTCCCACATTCAGCACAGTCCGTCCCAAATCAGGAGGTGCCTACTGATGGGAGCCCCTTCACGGGACAGCCTTTCTAACGCCGGGGCAGTCTCTAAAGGATCCAACGAAGGGAACAGAACAGCCTATCCATACGCATATGATCCACTCGGATCCGCCGACAAACACATCTCAACAACTCTAATGTCATGAATTCTTCAGAATTCCTCCAGGGCGCATAACCAAGATGCGGGGAACATGTATAATAATAATAATAGCAAGGGTATAATATTATTGGGAAAGAAACCTTGGGAGGGCAGCGTGAGGTCCCGATATAGGACATCCCGACAACCAAACAAGGAACACGGAGTACCCTAGCACGGGTATCAATGTTGACCTCGCAAGGCCCCTCCCTATAATATTATCTAAGGCATGCAATTAAACATATGCTAGCATTTAATTTAACAAATTAAACTAGTAGGACACATGCATAGGCCGAGGCTTCCTAGCATGAGAACAGGGTGACAGGATGCATGGCTCTTACACATATCCTAAGGGTGCAAGTCCCTAACATACAAAGTCTAGGGTAGCATGCATACTACATTTTTATCATGCTTGCATGGATTACACATTACAATAGGTTAATATAAATCCATGGTGCCCCAGGGGAGGGCAATACACTCCCAAGTGAGTAGTACGCCTCCCTACTGGGTTGGATTGTCCCACTCACCGGTAGCCGGGTCGTCGCGCGACCGTCCGTCAAGATCTGCAAAATAGGGTAACCAACTTGGTGAGTAAAATACACAAATAAATCCAAAAATACATCAAAATACACAACACTCGGACAAGCGTACATACGGCCTGTACGCACGCGAGCCCGAGCACCCCGGCTCACTCCCGAACCCCCGGGCAGCCGTACGCACGGCCACCCGCCCCGGGCGCACAGCCGAGCCCCGGCCCGCGCGCCCAGATGCACTGCCGAGCCCAGCCTGCACGCCCGGACACCCTGCCGAAACACCCAGTGTGCACCGCGCGCTCACTGCGCCCCAGCGCAGCAACTCGCGCGCACACCCGAGCGCCCTGCGCCCCATCGCCTCGCCCTGCGCGCACCCCGCGCGCACCACCCGCTCGTCCAGCCCTGGGTGCACCCGCGCGCACTGCGCCCTCAGCGCAGCGCCCTGCACGCGCACCCGCGCGCACTGTGCCCCGGCGCAGTGCCCCGCACACACTCCCCGCTCAACACCTTGCGCGCAGCACCCGCACGCGGCCCTGCGCGCACGGCACGCACTGCGCCTCGCGTAGCGCCCCGCGCGCACGCCTCCGCACGGCGCCCAGCGCGCAGCACCCCAGTGCCCAGCACCCGCAACCAGAGCCCGGCATCCGCGACCATCGCCCAGCGCCCAGCGCCCAGCGCCCAGCCTGTGCTGCCTGCCAGCCTACCCGGGACAACCCGCCTGCCCTGCCTGCCTGCCTGCCCGAGCCACTCTACCACCCCTCTCCGGCCACCAATGGCCTCCAACAGCCACCAACCACCACCCACAGCCACCAGCACCCAAAACACCTCCTAAACAAGCATCTAAGCAAGAAAAGGAAGGAAAGAAAGCTTACCCTAGGAAGGAAAGGAAGGAAGGGAAGACCGGGAGCTCTTCGTGCACCGAAACACCTCCCCAAAGCCCTCCACGACCAAGAACTCTTTCCACCCTCAAAGGGGCTGAAATCAGAGGAGAAAAGAGGGTGTTAGAGGGGGTCAAACTCGTCGGAACTCGAATCCGAGACCACCGGTGGATAGATCGGGATGAGATCTAACCTTTCTCTTCTTTGTGCTTTTGATTTTAACCCCTCTAGCTAGGTCAAAACCAAGAAAAAGAGAGAGGGGGAGAGAGAAATCAAATTGGAGAAGAAGATGAATAGTGGGGAGATATTTTTGCTCACTTATATTTAATCCCCACAATTAGATTAGCCTAACTAGGTTTAATTAGGGCTAAGAAAGGATTAGTGAGGGATAAGTGAGATTTGACTTGGGTCAACTCAACCACAAATAAAAACAAAAGGGGTTGACCAAGTCATGGGCCCACTTTGACCAAGTCAACTCTCCCAATGACTTCTCGCTCGGTCAAAACCCGGATACGCCCCGGAACTGTGAAATTCTGAAACGTTACCGAAATTCGATGAAACTTTCGTGAGTGGCTTGGAATGTCACCAGGACACATAATATGCAGTTAGATTTTCAATCGGAGCCCTCAATCTCAGGACGATAGCTAACAGTCCAAGATTTTAGCGGTTCCGATCGAAAAGCGAAAAAAAACGAAAAACTGCCAGAATGTCCCAACGGTGACCAGAAGGTTAAAAGTGACACATATATAACAATACTACCGATTAATGCCATATCCTCCGGGGGTTCTTGGAGAGCCAGGTCCAAAGGGGGCGCTTGAAGGAATATGTTAAAATCGAGAAGACCCCAGCTCCCGGTGAGCAGCATGTGATGAATATTGACCCTAACACTTCGGCGGGGGTGTCATTGACATCATTTTTGGAGGCGTACAACACTTTGTCACGCCAAAAAGCACCCGACGAGATTCGTGGAAGATGCAGGTCTCCTTCGAGATGGTGCAGATTGATCGGGAGCCAAAGCTGGTCGTGAAGAGACCAAGAAGTGGTGATGAAGGGGCCATCACTTTCTCTGACGCCGACCTGGAAGGAGTCTAGGCCCCGCACTCGGATGCGCAGGTAATCACTTTGCGTATCTCTAATTTCGACGTTAAAAGGATTCTCGTTGACACTTGAAGTTCAGCCGACATCCTCTTCGTGAAACCCTTTCTTCAGATGGGGTTGAAAGCTGTTGATCTCACCCCAACGAAGGACCCTCTAGTTGCATTCAACGGAGCACGAGTCATCCCAGCCGGACGTATTACGTTACCAGTTCGAGCAGGGAACCAGACCACCATGACGGAGTTCACTGTCATGGACATCCCGTCTCCTGATAAGGATATTAATTATACACTTAAACCCCTTAATCTAATTTTCTATATCCTTATTTTATGTATAATAATAACTAATATTAAGAATTAATGTGTTATTGCAGGTAATTGACATAAATGATGATTATCAATACAAGATATGCTACAAATCAGTTAAAGATATGAAGGGGAATCAAGAGTTTCTAGAAAATCATTATGGAAAAAGATTTGGTTAAGATTGAAAAAAAATCAATCCAATCAAATATATTCTTCAAAATCCCGTCTGTTTTGATCATAACTTTTGCCTTAAGTATCGAATTTATGCTCATGATGCAGCGTTGGAAAAATAATTTCAAGATCTACAAATCACTATTTCATGAAGATTTTGTAATTCCATTTTACTACGGGTCAAAAGGCCATCTGAAGATTCTGCAGAAAATCAACGACGGGAATTAAATCTAAACTTCATATGTCACGCCCCAGGGCGGTCAACCCCAGGTCGCGGCAAGTGTATATATCATATCAGAAGCCTACACAGGAGGTCAATAATATATCATACTCAAACAACCAGAATGACACACAGACAACAAAGAGGCTGACATGATATATACACCAAATGCGGAAGCAAAAGACTGAATCTGTAAATAAACATACTACAGACTCGATACTCAATCATCTGTCCTGTGAGAGCCAATATACACAAATACACTGAATATATACAACCGCGTGCCAAGCACGGAAATAAAATACATACAGTCAAGAAGGGATGCTGATAGCCTCTGGCACTCGCGGAACGTAGCGCTGCTCCGCTACTGTAGGAATCCCTCGGAAAGCTCCAACTGCTCCTCCGGCTCCGGCTCAGTGGCAACTGGGGAAAAATATGCGAGGGGTGAGCCACACGCTCAGTGAACAGCACAACCCATGCATCACAGACAATATTGACCACAATCTCTTATTAACAACCATAAAATGGTAACAATTAGACAAACCAGTGGGTCGCTCAATCGCCAACCCACTACACCCTCACCCTCACCCTTCAATGGGTGACATAGGATTTTGGGACTGATAATCATCCAATCACAACTCCAGTGGGTCGTTCATCGCCAACCCACTACACCCTCACCCTCACCCTTCAATGGGTGACATAGGATTTTGGGACTGACTAGACTGTTGGTCACCCTTGGTCCACCGATAGTCTCTCCTTCACTCTGTAGGCCGCCTGGTCTACTCCCACATTCAGCACAGTCCGTAACCAAATCAGGAGGTGCCTACTGATGGGAGCCCTCTGTCAGGAAGGCCTGTCTAACGCTGGGGTAGTCTCTACCGGATCCAACGAAGGGAAACAGAACAGCCTATCCATACGCATATGATCCACTCGGATCCGCCGACTACGCATCTCTACAATTCTAATGTCCTGAATTCCTCAGAATTCCTCCAGGGCGCATAACCAGGATGCGGGGAACATGTATAATAATGGCAAGGTTGTAATATCATTGGGGGAAAGAACTCGGGAGGGTGGCGTGAGTTCCCGATATAGGATACCCCGACAACCAAACAAGGAACACGGAGTACCCTAACCCGGGTCTCACCGCTGTCCTTGCAAGGCCCCTCCCCTATAATATTCACTAAAATTGCTAATAATCATACCAGTTATATAACATTACTTATAATATTAATGGGACTACAAACCTTGGGAGGGCAGCATGAGGTCCCGATACAGGACATCCCGACAACCAAACAAGGAACATGGAGTACCCTAACACGGGTCTCAATGTTGACCTCGCAAGGCTCCTCCCTATAATATTATCTAAGGCATGCGATTTAACATACACTAGCATTTAATTTAATAAATAAACTAGTAGGACGCATGCATAGGCCGAGGTTTCCTAGCATGAAAACAGGGGCATGGTGCATGGCTCTTACACCTATCCTATGGGTGCAAGTCCCTAACATACAAAGACTAGGGTAGCATGCATTCTACATTTAAATCATGCAAGCATGGATTACATATTACTTCCGGTTAATATACATCCATGGTGCCCCAGGAGAGGTCGGTATACGCCCAAGTGCGTATAACACCTCTCTACTGGGTTGGATTGTCCCACTCACCGGAATCCGGGTCGTCGCGCGACCGTCCGTCAAGATCTGCAAGACAGGCATTTATACGGTGAGTAAAATACATAAATACATAAAAAATACTCTAAAATACTCAACACTCGGACAAACGTACATACGGCCCGTACGCACGCGTATCCGAGCATCCCGACTCACTCCCGAACCCACCGGGCAGCCGCACGCACGGCCACCCGCCTCGGGCGCACAGCCGAGCCCCGGCCCGCACGCCAAGGCGCACTGCCGAGCCCAGCCCGCACACCCGGACACCACCGGCGCACTGTCGCGCGCTTGCCCGCGCGCCCCGACGCACTGCCGCACGCTCGCGCGCGCCCGCGCGCACCGCGCGTCCAGCCCAGCGCGCCCCCGCGCGCACTGCACGCACGCCCCAGCACGCGCACGCACTGGTCCCCAGCACCGCGCGCACTGGTCCCCAGCACTGCACCCAGGCGCATGCCCAGGCGCCCTGCCCAGCACCCAGGCACAGTGCCCAGGCGCCCTGCCCGCGCGCGCGCACGCTCGCGCGCACTCCCTCGCACACCCCCGCTCGCGCCAGCACCGCGCGCCCGCTCCGCGCGAACCCGCGCTCCCGTGCGCACGCACCCGCGCGCGACTGCGCGCCCGACTGCGCCCGCCAGCGCCCAGCGCCACCCGCGCGCACGCCCGCGCGCCCCTGCCAGCTGCTGCGCCTGTGCTGCCTGTGCTGCTGCCTGTGCTGCTGCCAGTGCTGCTGCCACCAGCCACCCTGCCCGAGCACCTCCACCACCACCCACCGACCTCCGACCACCACCCCATCCCTCCGACGGCCCCCCACAGCCGCCGACCTCCACCCAACCCCAAAACCCCCCCCCTATCAAGCATCTAAGCATGAAAAAGAGGGAAAGAAGGCTTACCGAGGGGAGGAAGAGACGTTCGGTTGCTCTCCGCGCACCGAAACCTCTCCCATAAGGCTTCCAACGCCCGGATCTACTCCCACCTCTAAAATGAGCCAAAACAGAGGAGAAGAGAGGGGGGACGGAGGGGCAAATCTCGCCGGAATCCGGATTTGAAAGCACCGGAGTGTAGATCGGGACCCGATCTACACTTCCTATGCTTTAGGTTTTAAGCTTTGAGGGCTCTAGGGGGCTCAAAAGTGAGAAAAGGAGAGAGGGGAGAGAGAAAATGAAATTGGTAGGGATGATGAATAGTGATTTCGAAATTAGATTACACATATATATAGTGTGCGACTTAAAAACCCGGATACGCCCCGGAACTGCGAAATTTCAGAAAACGTCGCCGGAATTCGATGAAATTTTCGTGAGAGGCCTAAAATGGCACCAGGACACCAAATATGCAGTTAGATTTTCAATCGGAGTCCTCTAACTCAGGACGATAGCTAACAGTCCAAAAATAAGCGGTTCCGATCGAAAATCGAAAAAAACAAAAAACCGCCAGAACGCTCCAACGGTTACCAGCAAGTTAAAAGTGACACATATATAACAAAACTTCATATGAGAAAGGTTGAGGCCAATCTTAACTACTCAATCTTAACCATCCAATATATTGTAAATATGTGGTTGAGATTCAAGAGCTGGAGGCTATAAAAGGAGCACGTGTGAAAGGATCAATGAATAGAAAAAAACAAGGAGGCAAAAAGACAATCAAAGGAGAAGAAGGATTCAAGAGTTTTGCTTTGTTTTTGTTTTTCTTTTCATCTCATATATTTTGATTCTTGTATTCTATTAGATCTGAATTTTAATATTAATTTTGTGTTTTTATTTTCAAGAATTTTTTAATAATATGATGTCTTTTATTTTTCTTTTCTTTATTTGATCATGTCTTCTAGTAGCTAAATCTTCAACTAGGGTTGAAGATGAAACCATGCAATGCTAGTTTAGGATTTTATATTTAGATCTGAATTCTCCATATTGTTTGCTTTATTGAGTATCAATCTCTCCTTCAATTCTCTTTTGAAACCTTTTATGTGAATTTCTTATTACCTTCTTCAAAAATCTCTTGTATTTGATTTGATAAAATATGCTTTGATTGAGTTCTATGATATTTTATGCTCTTCTTAACATGTTGAATATTGAGTTGGTAGATTTTATAAGAGGAAGGGAGATAGATCATTATATTGGGTTTTCATAAATCAAGGTTTTTAATCGTAGAATCATCTTCAAGGATCTTTTGTTTAGGGTTTGATAGGGTATGCTTGGTTAACTATTTGATATCTTATTCTCTTCCTAATATGTGAATATTGAGATGATTGTTTTGATTTCAAATATGATTTTATGAAATAATTAATATGATTTTAAATATTTATTTTCCGATTGGTATTTGATTAACGTCAATATTGATTGAGTTATATGATGGAGTTTCATATTTGAATATAACCATAAATTGGTATTGCATGGTGGATTCTAAAACCCTATTTATCTTTTTATATTAATATTCACTTTTAAATAAATAATAAAAAAATAAACCTTCATCAATCTTTCTTTCTAGTTCGATTAGTTAAATTTATTAATAATCTGATTTGAACAATTCTCTATGGGTTCGACCCGTATTTGCTAGATCTATACTTCTGTAACGATCCGTGCACTTGCGGTAATTAATAATAACTTAAAATATTTAATCAAGTTTTTGGCGCCGTTACCGGGGAATTGTTTCAAATTATATTTGATGTTGATTTATCTTTCGGATTAGTTTTTTTTCTTTACTTTTGCTGATTTTTTTTCTCTTCATGTTTTGTAGGATATCAAGAACCTACAAGAACACAACAAAGAATGGAGTAAAGCTTAGACCATTCTTTCTCTAAACGAGCATCCAAAAGTGTTCAAAGGCAACCCCATAAGGTGAACTATTTCATAGCGGCCAAAAAGGTGGATTTAATTGTTCCCTCACTGTGTGTGAGTTGTGAGTATTTCATTCACCCACGAATCTTCAGCAAGTGGGTTACTTTTGGGCTTGATTGGGATTTTCGGTGTGTGCATTTTTCAATTAGCATACATTAACTAATCCATCTAAGGGTTGTTCCATATAACATAAGGTGGGGATTTCATCACCCTTCCTTGGCCCACAAATCATCATCTTGAGCATTTGTCAAACCCATGAGCCTAATTAAATTAAAATGAATTAGACTAGCTCAATAAGACAAGAGACGCCAAGAGATACTCCAGTGAGCAATTAACCATTTAATGATGCTAGGAAAGTGATTTCATAAGGTTTCTACCTTATGAAAGCATGGAAGACCCCCCACTAATCCTTTACACTTTCCTGGTTGTTGGGTGGTTGATCGTAAACTGGTAAACTTGAGGTTTATCTTAGAACAGTTAGGAGCTGTCCATTTAGGGAGGAACATCCTCAAGAACTAGATCTCTTAAAAATCATCTTCCCTCACTTAACAAGATAAATCCTAATTTGTTGATTGTTGAAATATGTCTATGATTTGGGGTATTTTGATTTATGAGCATTTGGTCTAGGGATTCTAAAAACCGATTGATTCGTATTGATACACTTGATTATCCCGTGATTTCATCTGAACCAACCATCACTATGGATAACATAGAAGCTGCTATTCCAAAGACCTTGAAGGATTACATGTATCCATCTAGAACTACGCAACCCTCATGCATTGTGTTACCAACAACCAATGCTAACAACTTTGAGATCAAGCCTGGGATGATTAATATGCTTCCAAAATTGATGGATCTGAAGATCCATATCTTTTTATTAGGGAATTTGAGGAAGTTTGTTCCACACTAAAACTTCAACAGCTAACTGATGATTCCATCCGGTTGAGGTTAATCAACTTCTCCCTCAAAGATAATGCTAAAAAGTGGTTGTATGCCCTACCTGCAAATTCTATCAACACTTGGGATCAATTAGTTATGATATTTTTGAAGAAGTTCTTTCCTAATCATAAAACTGCTAAGATTCGCATGAATATAAATCAATTCATTCAAAAGGATGGAGAATTTTTATGGAGATATTTAGAGAGATTCAAGGACTTGTTGTTGCAATGTCCTCATCATGGATTTGAGGTTTGGAGGTTAGTGCAAATTATATATGAAGGTTTGAATTACACCACAAGGACTATGGTTAAATCAATGTGTAGTAGTGAATTTACTAATAAAAATGAAACTGAGGTATGAGCATTTCTGGAAGAAGTAGTTGAAAAATCCATGCAATGGGAGACAATTAGAGAGCCTGAGAAACCCATATCTTCTAAGGGAGGTATTCATTCCATTAATAGTAGCTTTGAGTCTGAAGCCAAGTTTACATCTCTCATTCGTAGAGTAGAGGCCCTAGAGATGAAACCAAATCAAGATTCTGTTAATCAACTCTCCACCTCCACCCCTACTACTGTTTGCATTTTATGTAAATATTCAAATCACCTAGTGGAAGACTGTCCTTCCCTGTCATCCCACAAGGAAAGTTGGGCCGAACATGGTAATAGCTTACAATGGAGGAAAAATGATCCATATGCTCAAACTTATAATCCTGGATGGAGGAATCATCCAAATCTGTCATGGACTCAATGCCCACATTAGGGAGGCCCACAGGGACCTCCTCAAGCTCTCATGAATCCTAGACCTAACATAGGACCCACTCTTACTCCATTTTCTCCGCCTGGTTTTCAAATAGATAACGAGAAGAAGTTCTCCTCCTTAGAGAAAGGGTTAGATGTTCTTATGAAGTCCACTCAAAATTTAACTCAATCATCCTCCCAGATGTCTGCCACTTTGAAACAATTTATGCAATCTACAGGGCAAATTCTTCAATCCACCACCCAGGCAATCTCCCGTCTCGAGATTCAAGTTGGTCAATTGGCCACCACCATGAGTGAGAGAGAGAAAGGAAAGTTTCCTAGTCAACCTGAGCCCAACCCTAGAGGACCCATTCTTCAAGGACAAATCCAAGATTCTTCTAGTAACCAGTCCAACCAGGTTAATGCAATCACTACTCTAAGGTCTGGTAGACAAGTGGACAACAAGGTTATCATGCCTAG
This sequence comes from Acorus gramineus, assembly GCA_030737835.1. Taxonomy (NCBI): domain Eukaryota; kingdom Viridiplantae; phylum Streptophyta; class Magnoliopsida; order Acorales; family Acoraceae; genus Acorus; species Acorus gramineus. The sequence goes on from JAUJYN010000016.1 coordinate 381,729, forward strand.
CAATGATGTTGAAGATGATAAGGACAAACCCAAATTTATTCATGAGGACCTAGATTCTAAATCCATCCCTCCTAGCCCATCCATCTCAGAGAAAGCAAAGCCCAATGATTCTCCTGAGAGAGTTTATGTTTCAAAGGCCCCATATCCACAGCGATTATGTTCAACTAAGAAATTTGCCCAGCTAGATAAAATTTTAGAGGTGTTTAAGCAAGTTCGTGTGAACATTCTGCTCCTAGATGCTATCCAACGGGTACCAGTTTATGCTAAATTTTTGAAGGACTTATGTACCCAAAAGAGGACCAACAATGTACCCAAGAAAGCTTTCCTAGCATCCCATGTAAGCTCCATTCTTTCATGTGAAACCCCAATCAAGTATAAGGACCCAGGTTGTCCCACCATTTCATGTGTGATTGGAGACACTCGTATTGATAGAGCTTTGCTAGACTTAGGTGTGAGTGAAAATCTATTGCCATATTCAGTGTACAAACAGTTAGGCATAGGAGAATTGAGGCCTACCCCAGTGACCTTACAATTAGCAGATCGATCTATGAAAATTTCTAAAGGTGTCATTGAGGATGTCCTGATTAAGGTTGGTGTCACGCCCCAGGGTGGCCGTCCCCAAGACGTGGCAAAAATAAAATATCTGTCACGCCCCAGGGCGGCCGTCCCCGGGACGCGGCAGGTGTATACATGATATCAGCAGTCTATACAGGAGATCAATAAATCACTCTAAACAACAACTAAAATGACAATAACACAGATGAAAGCAAGGCTGACATGATATATACACAGATAGCGAAAGCTAAAAGACTGAGTCTGTAATCCAAAAACATACTACAGACTCGATACATAATCAAATGTCCTGTGAGAGCCAATAAACACACATAAATCCAAATACAATCCAAACTGAGTGCCCAAGCACGGAAATATATACATACAATAAAAAAGGATGCTGATGGCCTCTAAAACTCGTGGGACGTGGCGCTACTCCGCTACTGATGCAGTCGCTCGGGGAGCTCCTCCTTCAAGTCCGCCTCAGTAATCACTGGAGAAAAATATTATGCGAGGGGTGAGCCACACGCTCAGTGAACAGCACAACCCATGCATCACAATTTATATTAACCACAATTAATCACCAACAAGCCTCAAAGTGGCAGGAACTACACAAATCCAGTGGGTCGCTACATCGCCGAACCACCACACCCTCACCCTCACCCCTCAATAGGTGACATAGGATATTGGGACTTAATAGGTTGATAATCATCCATACACAAATCCAGTGGGTCGCTACATCGCCGACCCACCACACCCTCACCCTCACCCCTCAATATGGTGACATAGGATATTGGGACTGACTAGGCTGTTAGTCACCCTTGGTCCACCGATAGTCTCTCCTCCACTCCGTAGCCGTTTGGCCACTCCCACATTCAGCATAGTCCGTCCCAAATTAGGAGGTGCCTACTGATGGGAGCCCTCTCACGGGACGGCCTTTCTAACGCTGGGGCAATCTCTACACGGATCCAACGAAGGGAACAGAACAGCCTATCCATACGCATATGATCCACTCGGATCCGCCGACAACACATCTCAACAACTCTAATGTCATGAATTCTTCAGAATTCCTCCAGGGCGCATAACCAAGATGCGGGGAATATATAAGATAATAATGAGGAAAAGAAACCTTGGGAGGGCAACCTGAGGTCCCGATATAGGACATCCCGACAACCAAACAAGGAACACAGAGTACCCTAGCCCGGGTCTCAATGTTGACCTCGCAAGGCCCCCTTAATATTCCCCAAGGCATACTAATAGACATATGCTCGCATTTAATTTAATAAATCAAACTAATAGGACGCATGCATAGGTCGAGGCTTTCCTAGCATGATAACAAGGTGACAGGATGCACGGCTCTTACACATATCCTAAGGGTGCAAGTCCCTAACATACAAGTCTAGGGTGGCATGCATTCTACACACTAATCATGCTTACATAGATACAAAATTACCAAGTTAATATTAACTATGGTGCCCCAGGGGAGGACGGTATACGCCCAAGTGCATATAGCGCCTCCCAACTGGGTTGGGTTGTCCCACTCACCAATAACCGGGTCGTCGTGCGACCGTCCGTCAAGATCTGCAAGACAGGGTAATCAACTCGGTGAGTAAAATACACAAATACACCAAAAATACACTAAAAATACACAACACTCGGGCAAACGTACATACGGCCCGTACGCACGCGAGCCCGAGCACCCCAACTCAATCCCGAACCCCCGGGCAGCGGTACGCACGGTCACCCGCCCTGGGTGCACAGCCGAGCCCCGGCCCGTGCTCCCAGACGCACTGCCGAGCCCAGCCTGCACGCCCGGACACCCTGCCAAAACCCTCTCGGTGCACCGCGCGCTCACTGCACCCCAGCGCGGTGACTCATGCGCACACCCGCACGCCCAGCTCCCCATCGCCCCGCCCCGCGCGCACCCTGCGCGCACCACCGGCTCGCCTCATCGCGCGCACACAGCACGCTTGCGCCTCTGCGCAGCGCTCCGCGCGCACGGCCCCGCACGGCCCCCTGCGCGCAGCACCCGCACGCGGCCCCCTGCGTGCAGCACGCACTGCGCCTCTGCGCAGCGCCCCGCGCGCACGTCCCTGCACGGCGCCCAATGCGCAGTACCCGCACGGTCCTGCTTCACCCGCGCGCACGCGCGCGTGCCCTGCCAGCCTTCTCTGCCTGCCCTGCCTGCCAACCTGCCTGCTTGTGCTGCCTGTGCTGCCAGCCTACCCGAGACAGCCTGCCATCCTGCCCGAGCCACCCTACCACCTCTCACCGACCACCAATGGCCACCAACCACCACCAACCTCCACCAACGGCCACCCACCGCCACCAACATCCAAAAACACCCTCCTAACATGCATCTAAACATGGAAAGGAAGGAAAGAAACCTTACCCAAGGAAGGAAAAGAAGGAAGGGAAGATCGGGTGCTCTTCGCGCACCGAAACACCTCCTCAAGGACCACCACCACCTAGATCTCTTTCAACCTTCAAAGGGGCTGAAATCAGAGGAGAAAAGAGGCTATGAGAGGGGTTCATACATGAGGAAAATTGGAAAAGAAACCATAGGAAGATAGATCTGGTCAATACCTACCCTTTCTCTTCTTTGTGTTCTTGGTTTCAAGCACTCTAGCTAGCTCAAATGGTGGAGAAAGAGAGAGGGGGAGAGAGAAATTTTATTGGGGAAGATGATGAATAGTGGGGGAAAAGATATTTTTAGCTCACTTATAATCAACTCTCACTTAGATTAGGCTAACTAGGTTTAATTAGGGTTTAAGAGAGGATTAGTGAGCTTAAGTGAGCTTTGACTTGGGTCAACCCAACCACACAAAAAAACAAAAGGGGTTGACCAAGTCATGGGCCCACTTTGACCAAGTCAACTTTCCCAATGACTTCTCGCTCGGTCAAAACCCGGATACCCCCCGGAACTGTGAAATTCTGAAACGTTACCGGAATTCGATGAAATTTTCGTGAGTGGCTTGAAATGGCACCAGGACACATAATATGCAGTTAGATTTTCAATCGGAGTCCTCAAACTCAGGATGATAGCAGTCCAAAATTTTAGCGGTTCCGATCGAAAAAAACTCAACAACTGCCAGAATCCTCCAATGGTGACCAGAAGGCTAAAAGTGACACATATATAACAAATACCTGAGGTCAATAAAGACTCCAACAACAACACACAAGGTGGCAAAGCAAGGATAATGATAACTGACTGAAAAGCGGAGCATAATATATAAACAATGTCTGTAAACCAAAAACATTATTACAGACTCGAATACACAATCACTGTCATGTGAGAACCAAGTCTAGACCAAAGAAAATATAACCTGTGCCACATGCACGATTTACAATACATACAATGACTTTAGGACTGCTGACAGCCTCGCACTCGCCACCCGCTGGAAGAACGCTCCACGCCCATAAGACCACGCCACAGGAAAGCTCCAGCTCCACGCCCAACACTGCCCCTGAAAAGAAACAGTATGCGAGGGGTGAGCTACAAGCTCAGTGAGTGGCTGGAAACCAATCACCATACAACAGTTCAATACATAAACAATTTCCTTTCAAGGTAAACATGGGTGGAAACCCCTGGATAACAGGGTCACGCAGCGGCGCGACCAACCTCACCCTCACCCTCACTCCCGGAGGGAGACTCTTGGGACTTTTGGGGAGAGACCATACCATTGGTCGAGGAGACCCGGGATTACTGGTCCACACAACACTACTGGATCACCAACCTCACCCTCACCCTCACTCCCAGAGGGAGGCTCTTGGGACTTTTGGGGAGAGACCATACCGTTGGTCGAGGAGACCCGAGATTACTGGTTTACGCAACACTATTGGATCATCTACATCGAGATAACTGCCAACGATGTCTTTAAACATTGATACGAGACCGGACCCAACAACTATGGGAACGGACGAACAACGAATGGGTCACGAGGCGACGTGTCTTCATCTCATCCTCACCCTCACTCCCGGAGGGAGACTCTTGGGACTTTTGGAAGAGACTTAGACTGCTCTACACCCTTGGTCCACCGGTAGCCCTTTCCCGGGTAGTCACTACCTGGTATACTCCCACGATCAGTACGCTTCCGAACGCCTCGGTGGTATTTATGGATGGGCACCCTCTATCTGGACAGCTTTTCCAACGCTGGAAAGTTTCTACATCGGATCCAACGAAGGGGAGAACGATTCCACGCTCGCAATATCATTCGTTAACCCTCTCCCGGGTAGTCTCTACCTGGTACACTCCCACGATCAGTACGCTCCCGAACGCATCGGTGGTACCTACAGATGGGAGCCCTCTGTCAGGACAGCTACAACACGGCCCTCTTCGACACGGACGACATTGGGAGTAAACATTCCATGTTCGCAAAGCAAACCCAATGGAAAAACAACTACTCTCGATAATCACTTATCGAGATATCGAATACTACTGTACTCCCACACCGTTGCGTCGCTCGGACACAGGGGGGGTGTCATGCCCCAACTACCGGCTTAACAATCCGATAAGATAATGAATTCTCCTGAATTCCAAACGAGTGCATCGCTCGGATGCACGGGGCGATTACATCGCTAGCGCTCTAACTAATAAGTTACAACCCGACAGCGGGTCATACCCACGCCTATCCCAGATAGGCCTATCAGTTTTTAACATGCGCATATAAATATATCCAGGAGAATTTTATATCTAGCTATGTGCATGAACCATATGCACAATAATCTAATAATTATAGGGACACTCCCTAACATGGATTTACATCATAATAAATCATACAACATGCATACATGGTCATTAATCACATAAGCACACAAGGCCTAACTTAAACATGCGTTGGATATCACCAACTTAAAAGAAAGGGTCAAGCGCGATCTCGCGCACTAACAGGTGCATGCCAATATTCCAAACGAACTTGAGTCGAGTAGGAATTCGCATCTACTTACTCAGTTCGTTCAGAGGGAGAGGGCGGGAGAGATCATCATCCCATGGAGCTGGTCATAGCTTTACCCCATTAGCATGGGCGCAACAACTACACCACGCCCTCGAGTCTTATCGCAAGGGAATATTAGGCAGGTGCCCGTTATTAACCCAGACTTATTCATGCTGGATATTCCAATTAATATGGTGGGAGTATTATTACAATACTATCTAAGGCATGCCATATTCTATACATCCATACACATTACCAAAAATACATGCCCATACTAGAGGGGCTCATGCAACACAATCATTCATACATGAATACAATACATGTATATAAGCCTAGCATGCAAGATATCTACATATTATAGCTTAAGCATGGCCATACTACTTATCTACACAAGTAGTATAGCTAGGGGGCCCCATCGATGCGCGACGCGCGTCTACACGCGTCGAGCGCATCCTGAGAGGGCGGGGGGATTGGATCGAACCACTCACCGATACCTGGATCGTCGCGCGTCCGGTCTACGAGATCTGCAAAACACAAATAATGATCCATAATTAATTTATGGAACCTCCTATCACACATATAAGCTTACTTCATGAAAACCCTAACCCCTGATACTTCCATATTATCACCCAAGACACATGCAACCAACTCCTTGACACTCAACCAAGCAAAACTGCTAAACCTGCCGCAACCAGCCCTACTAATTGGTCTTCATAGCACCCAATACACTTCCAAAAATTATGAAATAAATCATGCACATTCTATGATATGCTGGGATCATAATCCATGAAGACATTAGAACCTAATTTGTCCTCTACAAGCCCGAAACAAATCATTTCCCGAAGCAGGTCAATTCCTACGCGAATCTGGACAGGTCATGCAAAACTGGTTCTAACTTACACCACAGATATCATAATGACCCCAAATTTCATATATAACATCTAGACACATAGCTGATCAAATCATAAGAAGACATAATCCTAAAAATATGCCTCTAAATACTAGATTCACTGAGATCTTTAAAAGATAGTGAGCTGCCTTACCGAAACAGGGGGAGGGAAATGGGGAGATGCGGGGTTATCGACACACCCACGACCACCTCAACCACCACTACCACCATCTCTTCAGCCTCTCCACCAGCCCTTCTTAGCAGAAAATAGGGGTGCAAGGGCATGAGAAGGGGATTGAGAGAAGAGAAACAACAACAACAACAACAACACATGCTCACCTTTTCTCACCCTTTCTCACTCTTTCTTGAGCTTCTTCTTCATCCTTTCCTCCATTAACCACACACACACAACCAAAAAAAAACATAGAGGGAGAGGGAGACGAGAGTGAGAGGGAGTGAGAGGTTTCCACAAAAGGGGGGTTTTAAATGGATATAAAGTGAGTTGGTGGGGGGGGGGGGGGGGGGAGGGAACAAGACCAAATCGTCCCTGACCAGAAATTCTAGACGGGATTCACTAGAACAGCCATAACTTCCACGATGTAGCTCCGAATTGCACAATTCAAAATCCTTTGGAAAGCCAAGAAGATTATCTACAACTTTCATGTTTATGCCAAGATCAAATAATCCCTCCTGCTATTCCGACATGAGAGCTAAACATTGAACAGGGCTGCTGCCAGAATTTTTCATCCCCGGGGTATACTTGGAAAAATACCCATAACTTTTACTACATGAATCCAGTTGATCTAATTCAACTTTTGTACGAAAGCTAACTCAAAACTGAGCATCTCATGATAAAATCATATTTAAACCTCTTCATCTTGGATTTTAACAAAATTAAATCCAAATACCAAATCGGAAATACATAACTTCTAGGAGAAAAATTATGTAGCCAAATCTTCAATCAAAGCGCTCCAACTCTTGCAGGTGACTAAAAGCCAAAATTTTAGTGACTCCGATCGAAAAATAAGGCTCCAAATGACACAGGCATAACAGTTAGAAATTTCGTGTTTCCTGTTGACTTTATAGTTTTAGAAACCCAACCTGTTCTAAACCCGAAAGGACAAATTCCTGTAATTTTAGGCAGACCATTCCTGGCTACATCTAATGTTTTGATTAACTGTCGAAATGGATTGATGAAATTATCTTTTGGAAATATGACAATTAACCTAAATATCTTTCACATTGGAAAACAGTCAGGAGATTATAATGATGAATTAGAGGATGTAAATTCTACTGAGGAAATAATTGAAGATTTGAAACATCATTCTATGAGCATGAAAGATCCTTTGGAGTTTTGTCTGCCCCACTTTGGAGAAAATTTTGATATGGAAAAATCGATCATGGAAGTAAATGCTCTCCTAGATTCAGAAACAACCATCCCATTTAATAAGTGGCAACCAAAGCCTAAGCCCCATCCTCTGTCACCACCCCTTCCTTCCATTGATGAGCCTCCCGAGCTAGAAATTAAACCATTTTTGCAGTTACCGCTGGAGAAAGTGGAGGTCATTCACCTCCATGATTCCATCTATCAAGATTAAGCTCTCTTGATAATTGTTTTGTACCATATTTTTCTGGGTTGCCTTTTCTCCCAAATCATCATTTCCTTGTTCATGCTGTAAACTAGGTTTGGGGGCGTTAGGGTAATTTCCATTTTCAGTCTAGGTTTTGTGTTTGTTTGCATCCACTATCATCGAGTCATTGGATGTAGTCTTTATTTTGAAATATGATGAACTAATGAAATTGTTTTGATGTCATCATATAGCAGCAGTTCAATGGTGATCACTTGGTATGGTAAAATTCTTCTTTTTTCATTCTCCTTTCTTGATATTTCATGTGTCCAATGATATGAACATTGAGGACAATGTATGGATTATGTTTGGGGGGGTTTTTGACAATTGATTCATCATTCTCAGTATTGATAGACTATTTTCAAAAAAAAAAAAAAAGCCTAAATCCCTACAATGGTAGCATGAGCTATTATGTTAACTTCTATTTTAGTAGGTCTTAAATGCTTGATATTGGAAAATTCACTACACATCTAGATGCATTTTTGAGTTAAGATGAATTTGTGAAGTGGACTTAATAATTGCCTAGAATGTTAAGAACTTCCTAAAACCTGTTGAACGTAAAAGTCTAGTTCATTGGTTTGCTTGATAAGGAGTTAGGGTTTACATCAATTGAAAAGCGACCATTGAATCACAAGTATAGTGGAAAATGGCTACTTATCATTAGGTCTTGAAAAAAAATATATCGATATAGTACTTTTCCAAAAAAAAAAAAAAGAAGAAAGAAAGAAGAAGAAGAAGAAGAAAAATATCTATGGTGCTATGAACAAAGAGCTTAGCAATCATTATGTGAAGTTTAAAGACCGATTCAATAGTGATAGAGTGAAAGCCTCCTTGTAAAAGATAGTAAGTAAGCTGGAATATCACATATAAAGCCCATGTATAAAGTGAAAATCCAAATCTCTTGCTGGCTTAGTAGACTATTTTGGTTTTGACTTAGTGTCTAAGGGAGAATCAACCATTCGATAGCAATTAGAAGGAAAATTCTTACTTAGGAGTCTAAACCTCTTGAGTGTTGTCCAGATTTTCACGAGCTCACCATGTCATTACATTAAGCATTTTTTTGAAGGGAATCTAATATCTTGAGCTCTACGATATTATCATGGGATTATGGCAAAAAAAAAAAAAAAAAACAAGAAAAAAAAAGAGAGGTGTGAATCATGAATTTTGTGGGTAGATTCGCTGCAAACCCTCACGAGTCAAACTCATCCATTAGGGGTGACCTAGGGGTTTAAGGGCTTGTTGCATACGGTAAATGCAACCGTGAGAGCCTGCAAAAGTGACCTTATCCTTATTTTTAATTTTATTTAATCACTTTCATTGCTAGAGGTCTAGCAAAAAACTAGGTTTGGGGGGTGTTTGATAAGGATATTAATTATACATTTAAACCCCTTAATCTAATTTTCTCTATCCTTATTTTATGTATAATAATAACTAATATTAAGAATGAATGTGTTATTGCAGGTAATTGACATAAATGATGATTATCAATACAAGATATGCTACAAATCAGTTAAAGATATGAAGGAGAATCAAGAGTTTCTAGAAGATCCTTATGGAAAAAGATTTGGTTAAGATTGAATAAAAATCAATCCAATCAAATATATTCTTCAAAATCCCGTCAGTTTTGATCATAAATTTTGCCTTAAGTATCGGATTTATGCTCACGATATAGCATTGGAAAGATAATTTCAAGATCTACAAATCACTATTTCATGGAGATTTTGTAATTCCATTTTATTACGGGTCAAAAGGCCATCTGAAGATTCTGCAAAAAATCAACGACGGGAATTAAATCTAAACTTCATATGAGAAAGGTTGAGACCAATCTTAACTACTCAATCTTAACCATCCAATATATTGCAAATATGTGGTTGAGATTCAAGAGCTGGAGGCTATAAAAGGAGCACGTGTGAAAGGATCAATGAATAGAAAAAAAACAAGGAGGCACAAAGACAACCAAAGGAAAAGAAGGATTCAAGAATTTTGCTTTATTTTTGTTTTTCTTTTCATCTCATATATTTTGATTCTTGTATTCTATTAGATCTGACTTTTAATATTAATTTTGTGTTTTTATTTTCAAGAATGTTTCAATAATATGATGTCTTTTATTTTTCTTTTCTTTCATTTGATCATGTCTTCTAGTAGCTAAATCTTCAACTAGGGTTGAAGATGAAACCATGCAATGCTAGTTTAGGATTTTATATTTAGATCTGAATTCTCCATATTATTTGCTTTATTGAGTATGAATCTCTCCTTCAATTCTCTTTTGAAACTTTTTATGTGAATTTCTTATTACCTTCTTCAAAAATCTCTTGTATTTGATTTGATAAAATATACTTTGATTGAGTTCTATGATATTTTATGCTCTTCTTAACATGTTGAATATTGAGTTGGTAGATTTTATAGAGGGAAGGGAGATAGATCATTCTATTGGGTTTTCATAAATCAAGGTTTTTCATCGTAGAATCATCTTCAAGGATCTTTTGTTTAGGGTTTGATAGGGTATGCTTGGTTAACTATTTGATATCTTATTCTCTTCTTCATATGTGAATATTGAGATGATTGTTTTGATTTCAAATATGATTTTATGAAATAATTAATATGATTTTAAATATTTATTTTCCAATTGGTATTTGATTAACGTCAATATTGATCGAGTTATATGATGGAGTTTCGTATTTGAATATAAACCGTAAATTGGTATTGCATGGTGGATTCTAAAACACTAGTTATCTTTTTATATTAATATTCGCTTTTAAAAAAATAATAAAAAAATAAACCTTCATCAATCTTCCTTTCTAGTTCGATTAGTTAAATCAATTAATAATTTAATTTGAACAATTCTCTGTGGGATCGACCCGTATTTTCTAGATCTATACTTCTGTAATGATCCGTGCACTTGCGGTAATTAATAATAACTTAAATATTTAATCATCTTTGTACAACGCTATCATCGGGCGCACCTGGCTAGCAGCTATGAAGGCAATTCCATCCACCTATCACCAACGTCTCCGTTTCCCCACGGCCGAGGGGATAATGGAGATCTGAGGAGATCAAGTCACCGCAAAACGTTGCTACATGGCGGCAATGTCAGGGAAGTCAACCCTGCCCGAATTCAAGGAGCAGCCTGAGGATGGTGAGATTCATCCAAAAAGGCAGCAATTACTTCAGGACCGAGTCAAGGCCGATGAGCACCGGCCCGGTCTCGAAGACCGAGTTCTTGAAGACCTCGAACAGGTCCCGATAGATCCCCTTGACCTCGAGAAATACTTTCTCGTCGGAAGTTTACTATCCGCAGAAGAGAGAAAGGCAATACTTGACCTCCTTGTCGAGAACAAGGACATCTTCGCCTGAAAGCCTCAAGACATGCCGGGGATCGACCCCGAGGTGGCAAGCCATCGGCTGTTCATCTCGCCCACCATTCGTCTAGTCCAAATGAAGCAGCGACGAATGGCCACAGTACACGCTAAAGCGGTACAAGACGAGGTGAACAAACTCCTAGCCGCCGGATTCATCTGCGAAGTGCGACACCCTAAGTGGCCGGCCAACATCTTGGTTGTCACGCCCCAGGGCGGCCGTCCCCGGGACGCGGCAAGTGTATATACGATATCAGTACACAAGAGTTCAATAACATACAAACACAACAGTTAAAATGACAACACCGGTAAAAGCAGGGCTGACATAATATATACACCAAATGCGGAAGCTAAAAAGACTGAGTCTGTAGTCAACAACACACTACAGACTCGATACATAATCGTATGTCCTGTGAGAGCCAACATGCCCATATATATACAAATAAAAATCCATACATATCCCAACTAGGTGCCCAAGCACAGAATATATACGTACAACTGAAAGAAGGGTGCTGATGGCCTCAAAACTCGTGGGACGTGGCGCTACTCCTCTACTGGTGTAGTCGCTCGGGAAGCTCCTCCCTCAGAGATCACTGAAAAAGATAATATGCGAGGGGTGAGCCACACGCTCAGTGAATAGCACAACCCATGCATACAGTTCATATTAACCACATTAAAATCAAGCCAATAGCCCAAAGCGGCATAAACATCACAAATCCGGGGGGTTCGTCACATCGCCGAACCGCCATACCCTTACCCTCACCCTCACCCTCAATAGGTGACCTAGGATGTTGGGACTTAATGGGTGGATAATCCTCCATACACAATCCTGTGGGTCATCGCATCGCCGGCCCACCATACCCTCACCCTCACCTCTCAACAGGTGACCTAGGCTCTTGGGACTGACTAGGCTGTTGGTCACCCTCGGTCCACCGATAGTCTCTCCCCACTCCGTAGGTCGTTTGGCCACTTCCACGTTCGGCGCAGTCCTACCAAATCAGGAGGCGCCTACTGATGGAAGCCCCTGCACGGGACAACCTTTCTAACGCCGGGGTAGTCTCTACACAGATCCAACGGAGGGAACATAACAGCCTATCCATCGCATATGATCCACTCGGATCCGCTGACAGCACATCTCTACAGTCCTAATGTCCTGAATTCCTCAGAATTCCACCAGCGCGCATAACCAGGATGCGGGGAAATAAATAAGACAAGGAGGGGAAAAGAGACCTTGGGAGGGTAACCTGAGGTCCCGATGTAGGACATCCGACAACCAAACGAGGAACACGGAGTACCCTAACCCGGGTCTCAATGTTAACCTCGCAAGGCCCCCCTTATATTCCCTAAGCATGCTATCAATATTAAAGCTTGCATTTAATTAAATAAATCAAACTAATAGGACGCATGCACAGGTCAGGGCTTTCCTAGCATGATAACGGGGTGACATGATACACGGCTCATGCACAAATCCTAAGGGTGCAAGTCCCTAACATACAAGTCTAGGGCGGCATGCATTCTACACACACACACATCATGCTTACAGGTATTATAATAAAAACAGTTAATACTAACTATCTGCCCCAGGGGAGGACGGTACACGCCCAAAGCATGTAACGCCTCCCAAACTGGGTTGGGTTGTCCCACTCACCGGAAATCGGGTCGACGCGCGACCGTCCGTCGAGATCTGCAAGACAGGGTATTAACTGGTGAGTATAAATCCACAAGTACCCAAAATACACAATTAAATACCCAAAACCCACAACAAACACCCAACACTCGGGCAAACGTGCATACGACCCGCACGCACGCCAACCCGAGCACTCCGGCAACCATCCGCACCCCCGGCAGCCACCCGCACGGCCACCCGACCGCCCGGGTGCACCGCCACGCTTCAGCCCGGGCACCCCGCGCACCGCCGGCACCTCGCCGCGCCTCGCGCCACCACAGCCGCCTCACCGCGCCCCGTGAGCACCGCACTGCCTCGCCGCGCCCCCGCGCGCACGCACCACCCCTGCCTCGGCCATCACCTCGCGCACGGCTCCCAGCGCTCGCACGCCTAGCTGGCCTCCAGCTCTCCCCGAGCGCACGCTCGCGCGCACGCACGCGCGCGCCCCAGCACGCACTCCGCGCGCATCGACCACTCACACATCTCCCCGCACCAGCCGATCGACCAGACCCGCGCACAGCTGTTCGACCAGCCCCCTCGCACTGAGCGCACGCCCGCGCGGGCGCGCCCAGTCTGCCGCTCCGCCTGCCGCGCTAGCACTGCCCCTGCACGGTGCTCTGCGCCATGTGCCCCAGCGCCCTTGCCCAGCACCTCCAGCACCCAGCACAGCCAGCAAGCCCACGCCCAGCGCCACCCGAGCGCGTGCCTGCGCGCACTCCCGCGCACACGTGCGCGTGCGCCCTGCCAGCAGCTCTGCTTGCTGCGCCGGTGCTGCCTGCACTGCTGCCCTGCCCAAGACAGTGGCCCTGCCTGCCGAGCACCTCCAACCACCCATCCCACGGCCGCCGACCACCTCCGACCACCCCCAACCACCTCCGACAGCCTCCCACAGCCGCCGACCACCCCTCATACACAGATCTACCCTCCTAGCATACATCTAAGCCAAAAATAAGAGGAAAAGAGCTTACCAAGGGGGAGGAAGAGGTGTCCGGTTGCTCTCCGCGCACCGAAACGCTCCTCCTTCGGTACGCGACAGGTGTATATATGATATCAGTATAACAAGAGTTCAATAACATACTCACACAACAGCTAAAATGACAACACAGACCACAAAGCAAGGCTGACATGATATATACACCAAATGCGGAAGCTAAAAAGACTGAATCTGTAATCAAAACATACTACAGACTCGATACATAATCATATGTCCTGTGAGAGCCAATATATACAAAGACATCCAAATACAACACAAACGCGTGCCCAAGCACGGAAAATAATACATACAAGCACAAGGGATGCTGATAGCCTCTGATACTCGCGGGACGTGGCGCTACTCCGCTACTGATGAAGTCCCTCGGGGAGCTCCTCCTCCAGATCCGACTCAGATGACACTGGAGAAAAATATTATGCGAGGGGTGAGCCACACGCTCAGTGAACAGCACGACCCATGCATCACAATTTATATTAACCAAAACCAGTTATCATTAATCCACAAACACATTTCACAAGCCACAAAATGGCAATAACTCCGCAATCCAGTGGGTCACTACCGCCAACCCACTACACCCTCACCCTCACCCTCCCTGGGTGACCATGGATATTGGGACTAGTTACACAAAACCAGCGGGTCGCTACCGCCACCCGCTACTACACCCTCACCCTCACCCCTCAACAGGAGTGACATAGGATATTGGGACTTACTACACCAATCCAGCAGGTCGCTATCGCCAACCTACTACACCCTCACCCTCACCCCTCAACAGGAGTGACATAGGATATTGGGACTTACAATCCAGTGGGTCGCCACATCGCCGGCCCACCATACCCTCACCCTCACCCTCAATAGGTGACCTAGGCTCTTGGGACTGACTAGGCTGTTGGTCACCCTTGGTCCACCGATAGTCTCTCCCCACTCCGTAGGTCGTTTGGCCACTCCCACGTTCAGCGCAGTCCTTCTACCAAATCAGGAGGCGCCTACTGATGGGAGCCCCTGCACGGGACGACCTTTCCAACGCCGGGGTAGTCTCTAAAGGATCCAACGAAGGGAACAGAACAGCCTATCCATCGCATATGATCCACTCGGATCCGCAGACAACACCTCCTATCAACTCTAATGTCCTGAATTCCTCAGAATTCCTCCAGGGCGCATAACCAAGATGCGGGGAACATGCATAAAAGTTATAACAAGGTTGGAATATTAACGGGGAAAGAATCCTTGGGAGGGCAGCGTGAGGTCCCGATATAGGACATCCCGACAACCAAACAAGGAACACGGAGTACCCTAGCCCGGGTCTCACCGCTGTCCTCGCGAGGCCCCTCCCCTATGATATTCACTAAAACAGACTAATAATCACATGCTCGCATTTATTTAAATAAATAAACTAAATGGGAACATGCATCGGTCGGGGCTTTCCTAACATGGAAACATGATAACAGGGTGCATGGATCTTATACGGGTCCTAAGGGTATAAGTCCCTAGCACACAAATCTAGGGTGGCATGCATACTACAGATTATCATGCTTTTCATATTTAACAGGTTAATATTTACTATGGTGCCCCAGGGGAGGACGGTACACGCTCAAGTGCATGTAACGCCTCCCTACTGGGTTGGATCGTCCCACTCACCGAAGATCGGGTCGACGCGCGACCGTCCGTCGAGATCTGCAAGACAGGGTAACAACTTGGTGAGTAAAAATCCATAAATACATCAAAAATACTCTAAAATACCCAACACTCGGTTAACGTACATACGACCCACACGCACACGTATCCGAGCATCCCGACTCATTCCCGAACCCATCGGGCAGCCGCACGCACGGCCACCCGCCTCGGGCGCACAGCCGAGCCCCGGTCCGCGCGCCAAGGCGCCTTGCCGAACTCAGCCCGCACGCCCGGACACCACCGGCGTACTGCCGCACGCCTGCCCGCGCGCCCTGACGCACCGCCGCACGCACGCGCGCCCCCGCGCGCACTGCACGCACGCCCCAGCCCAGCGCGCCCCCGCGCGCACTGCACGCACGCCCCAGCACCGCGCGCACTGGTTCCCAGCACCGCGCGCACTGGTCCCCAGTACCGCGCCCAGGCGCATGCCCAGGCGCCCTGCCCAGCACCCAGGCACAGTGCCCAGGTGCCCTGCCCTGCGCCCAGGCACAGTGCCCAGGCGCCCTGCCCGCGCGCGCGCACGCTCGCGCGCACACCCTCGCTCGCGCCAGAACCCGCGCGCACCCGCGCGCACCCCTGCGCACACCCTCGCTCGTGCCAGAACCCGCGCGCACCCGCGCGCTCGCTCCGCGCGAACCCACGCACCCGCACGTACGCACCTGCGCGCGACTGCGCGCCCGACTGCGCCCGCCAGCGCCCAGTGCCCAGCGCCACTCGCGCGCACGCCCGCGCGCACGCGCCCGCGCCCCTGCCAGCTGCTGCGCCTGTGCTGCCTGTGCTGCTGCCTGCTGCCCGGGACTGCCAGCCTGCCAGCCCGAGCTCCTCTACCACCCACCTCCGACCACCCCAAGGACTCCGACCACCTCCCACAGCCCTCCAACGGCCACCCACCGCCGCCGACCACCACCCAACCCCAAATCCATCCCCCTAGCATACATCTATGCAAGAAAAGAGAGGAAAAGAGGCTTACCAAGGGGAGGAAGGGAAGTCCGGTTGCTCTCCGCGCACCGAAACCACTCCCCAAGGGCTTCCAACGCCCGGATCTACTCCCACCTCCAAGACAGCCCAAAACAGAGGAGAAGAGAGGGGGGATGGAGGGGCAAAACTCACCGGAATTCGGATTTGAAAGCACCGGGGTGTAGATCGGGACCCGATCTACACTTCCTAGGTTTTGGGTTTTTGGGTTTGAGGGGTCTAGGGGGCTCAAAAGTGAGAAAAGGAGAGAGGGGAGAGAGAAAATGAAATTGGTAGGGATGATGAATAGTGTTTTCGGAATTAGATCCCACCTATATATAGTGAGCGACTTAAAATACCCGGATACGCTCTGAAACTGTGAAATTTCAGAAACGTTACCGGAATTCGACGAAATTTTCGTGAGAGGCCTAAAATGGCACCAGGACACCAAATATGCAGTTAGATTTCCAATCGGAGTCCTCTAACTCAGAACGATAGCTAACAGTCCAAAAATTAGCGGTTCCGATCGAAAACCGAAAAAAAACGAAAAACTGCCAGAATGCTCCAACGGTTACCAGCAGGTTAAAAGTGACACATATATAACAGTTGTGCCCATGCTAATGGGGCAAGGGGCAAAGCTATGACCAACTTCAAGAGATGATGAGCTCTCTCTCGCCCTCTCTCTTTGTGCGAACTGAGTAAGTAGATGTGGTTCCTACTTGACTCAGGTTCATTTGGGAATATTGGTATGCGCTTGTTAATGCGCGAGATCACGCTTGACCCTTCCCTTTTAAGTTGATGATATCCAACACATGTTAGGGTATACTTGTATGCTTGTATGACTAATGGCCTTGTATGCATGTTTAATTAGGCCATACCATGTGTCACGCCCCAGGGAGACCGTCCCGAGGCGCGGCAATGGTATATATGATATCATCAGTCTATACAGGAGGTCAATAACATACTCTAAACAACATCAAAATGACGACATAGACAACAATGAGGCTGACATAATATATACACAAATAGCGGAAGCTAAAAGACTGAATCTGTAATTCAAAGACATATTACAGACTCGATACATAATTAACTGTCCTGTGAGAGCCAATATATACAACGACATCCAAATGTAATACAAACATGTGCCCAAGCACGGAATACAATACATACAATCAAAGGTGGGATGCTGATGGCCTCTCACACGCAGAACGTGATGCTGCTCTGCTACTGCTGATGTGCCTCGGGGAGCTCCTCCTTCAGATCCGACTCAGATATAACTGGAGAAAAATATATGCGAGGGGTGATCAGTGAATAGCATAACCCATGCATCACAATTCATATCAACCTCAATTAATTTATAGCCCCTAAGTGGCAGTAACTACACAAACCAGTGGGTCGCTACATCGCCGACCCACCACACCCTCACCCTCACCCTCAAACTGGTGACATGGTCTTTTGGGATTGACTAGGCTGTTAATCACCCTTGGTCCACCGATAGCCTCTCCTCCACTCCGTAGCTCGCCTGGTCTACTCCCATGATCAGCACGTTCCGACGCATCGGAGGTACCCACAGATGGGAGCCCTCTGTCAGGACGGTCTGTCTAACGCTGAGGAGTCTCTACACGGATCCAACAAAGGGAAGAGAAACAGCCTACCCACACGGATACGATCCTCTTGGATCCGCCGACACCGATTTGTAGCTCTCCTAATGTCATGAATTCTTCAGAATTCCTCCAGGGTGCATATCTAAGATGCGGGGAAGCACATATTATAACCACGAGGTTATAATATTCTCTAAGGCATGCTAATAACCATAAGCTCGCATTTGATTTAAATAAATTAAACTAAATGGAAAACATGCGTAGATCGAGGCTTTCCTAGCATGAAAACATGGTATCAGGATGCGTAGGTCTCTATACATAATATAAGGGTGCATATCCCTAGCATACAAGGTCTAAGGGGGGCATCGATACAACATAATGATCATGCATAGCACAGTTTATATTTAATACTAGTTAATATGCAACTATAGTGCCCCAGGAGAGGGCAATGCACGCCTACGTGCATCGAACGCCTCCCTACTGGGTTGGATTGTCCCGCTTACCAATACCTGGGTCGTCGCGTGATCGCTCGTCAAGATCTGCAAGACATGGGAAACCAAAATGGTGTGTAAAATACACAAATACACAAGAAATACGCTAGAAATACTCAACACTCGGACAAGCATGCATACGGGCCCGTACGCACGCGAGTCCGAGTGCCCCGACACATTCCTGCACCCCCGGGCAGCCATGCGCACGCACGGGTGCACCCCCGCGCCCCGGGCGCACTGCAGCGCCCCAGCCCGCGCGCCCCTGCCCGCTCGCCCAGACACGCCGCACGCTCGTGCGCACGCTCGCGGGCGCCCGCGGGCACCGCGCGTCCAGCCCTGCGCCTATCCGCACGTACTGCGCCCCTGCGTAGCACCCCGCGTGCACCCCTGCGCGCACCGCACGCACTACGCCCGTGCGCAGCACTCCCCGCGCACGCCCGTGCGCCCGCGCGTATCGAGCATGGCCCCAGCGCGCCCGACTGCGCGCGCCTGCTCTGCCTGCGCTCACAGACTCGCGCGCACGTGCGCGGATGACCCCGCACACGCGCCCGAGCCAACCCCACCACCTCCCTCAGCCCTCCCACATCCCAAACTCACATCCAAACCATGCATACCCAAAAACACCTCCTAATCAAGCATCTACACAAGAAAAAGGGAGGAAGAAAGCTTACCCAAGGGAGGAAAGGAAGGGAGGGAAAATCGGGTGCTCTTCGCGCACCGAAACACCACCACCAAAGCCACCACCACCAAGACCTCTTCTCAGTCCAAGAATGGCTGAAAACAGAGGTAAAAAGGTGCCATGAGAGGTGGTCAAACAAAGGGAAACACAAATCTAACACCATGGAAAGATAGATCGGGTCCTTACCAAGCTTTTCTCCTTCTAGGGTTTTCTTGTTCAAGCTCTTCTACTAGATCAAAAGTGGGAAATAAAGAGAGGGAATGAGAGGTTTGTGTGATAGAGAGAGATGGGGAAGAAGATGAATAGAGGGGGCACTATTCTTGGGCGTGGACATCACTTAAAGGCCACACACACACACCACACACACACACACACACACACCACTTACACTTAGAATTAATTAGGTTTAGTTAGGTTTAGGTGAACTTTGACCCTAGTCAACCCAACCACACTAACAAACAAAACCAATTGACCAAGTCAAGGGTCAAACTTGACTTGGTCAAAGTCATCTTTGACTTGGTCAAGTCTCCCAATGACTTTTCGCTTGGTCAAAACCCGGATACGATTCGGAACTGCGAAATTCTGAAACGTTACCGGAATTCGATGAAATTTTCGTGAGTGGCTTGAAATGGCACCAGGACACATAATGTGCAGTTAGATTTTTAATCGGAGTTCTCAAGCTCATGATGATAGCCAAAAGTCTAAAATTTTAGCGGTTCCGATCGAAAAAAGAAAAAGTTGAAAAACTGCCAGAATGCTCCAATGGTGACCAGAAGGCTAAAAGTGACACATATATAACATTCTTCCCCCCTTAGGAAATTTTGTCCTCAAAATAAATAAAAAAACATCTAGGAAGGGAAAAGATGCAGATATGCGTCACGCATGGCGTCCTCGAGCTCCCAAGTGGCCTCGACACCGGAACGGTGCTGCCATCGCACCTTGACCAACTGGACGGTCTTGGTGCGGAGCCTCTTCTCACGACGGTCCAGGATCTCGATCGGCTGCTCGACGAATGACAAGTCCGGCTCGAAGATGAGCGGCTCGAACGGGATGACGTGAGCAGGATCGTGGACGTAACGCCTCAGCTACGAGACATGGAAGACGTCATGGGCCTGAGCCAACTGTGGGGGCAGAGCGATGTGATAGGCCACCTCCCCAACTCGCTCGAGGATGAGGAACGGCCCAATGAAACGCGGACTCAGCTTGCCCCGCACGCCGAAACGGAAGATGCCCTTCATCGGGGACACCTTCAGGAAGACATGGTCACCAACCTCGAAAATGAGCTCATGGCGACGACGGTCGGCGTAGCTCTTCTAACGGCTCTGAACGACTCAGATACGCTCGCGAATCGTCTTGACCATCTCTGAGGTCTGGTGGATGATCTCTGGTCCCTCCAACTGGCACTCTCCGACCTCGTCCCAACACAAGGGGGACCTGCAGCTGCGGCCATAGAGCGCCTCATATGGAGCCATCTTGATACTCGAGTGGTAGCTGTTGTTGTAGGCAAACTCCACCAACGGAAGATGCCTCTCCCAACTGCCCCCAAAATCGAGAATGCAAGCTCGTAGCATGTCCTCCAGGGTCTGAATCGTCCTCTCCGACTGGCCGTCCGTCTGCGGATGAAACGCTGTACTGAAGTGGAGGTTCGTACCAAGGGCGTGCTGAAGGCTACGCCAGAACCTCGAAGTAAATATCGCGTCTCGATCAGAAATGATGCTGACGGGAGTGCCATGGAGACGAACAATCTCGGAGACAAACAACTGCGCCAGGGTGTCCAGAGAATTGGTGAGTCGGATGGGGAGGAAATGAGCGGACTTAGTCAGTCGGTCGACGATTACCCAGATGGCATCGCGACCCGAACGTGACCTCGGCAAGCCCGAAACGAAGTCCATGGTGATCTGCTCCCACTTCCACTGAGGAATCTCAATGGACTGCAGCTTCCCCGCAGGGCGCTGATGCTCTGACTTCACCTGCTGGCATACCAAGCAACGGGCAACGAAACGGGCAATATCCGTCTTCATCCCGCGCCACCAGTAGCCACGACGAAGGCCCCTGTACATCTTCGTGCCACCAGGATGCACTGTGTACCTCGAACGATGGGCCTCGTCCAAGATCTTCTGCTTCAGCTCTGCGTCGTCAGGAATGCATACTCGACCTCTGAACCGCAGGATCCCGTCCTCGCGAATCTGGTAGTCCGGACGCTCGCCCCGGGCGACGCCTTCAGAGAGGACTAGAAAGTGAGGATCCTGCCCCTGAGCCGTGCGGATCTCATCGAGAAGAACGGGCTGCACCACTAGCCTGGCCAAAAAGCCACCCGCAGGAGTCTCTCGAACGCTGATCCAGCAAGCGGCCTCCTCCAGAAGCCTCCAACGATGTACAGCCAAGTGGGCGGCCATGCCCAAGGGCTGCCTGCTGAGAGCATCGACCACGACATTCGCCTTACCCGGATGGTAAGCGATGTCACAATCACAGTCCTTCAGGAACTCGACCCAACGTCTCTGACGCATGTTGAGCTCCGGCTGGGACTGCAAATATGTCAAGCTCTTATGATCGGTAAAGAGCTCGAACTCCTCGCCATAAAGGTAGTGCCTCCACATCTTCAGCGCAAAGATGATCGCTGCCAACTCTAGGTCGTGGGTGGGGTAATTCTGCTCATGGGGCTTCAACTGACGTGATGCGTAAGCCACAACCTTACCGTGCTGCATCAGGACGCAACCCACACCCAACCTGTTGGGCGTGGAGCTGGAGCTTCCGGTGGCGTGGTCTTATGGGCGTGGAGCGTTCTGCCGGCGGGTGGCATGTGCGAGGCTGTCAGCATTCCTAGAGTCATTTTATGCTTTGTAAATCGTGCATGTGGCACAGGTTGTATTTTCTTTGGTCTAGACTTGGCTTTCACAGGACATTGATTGTGTATTCGGGTCTGTAATAATATTTTTGATTTACAGACATTGTTATATATTATGCTTCCGCTTTTCAGTCAGTTATCATTATCTTGCTTTGCCACCTTGTGTATTGTTGTTGGTGTCCTTATTGACCTCAGGTATTGATAGCTGATATTATATTATTTTTGCCACGTCTCGGGGACGCCTGGGGCGTGACAAAAAGTTGGTATCAGAGCCTGGTCCTGTCAGAGCCTAAGTCTAGTCGTATAGATGATGAGTCATAGGATTGTCATCCGAGTACTCTTGTTTTAGAAGTTATCTTAGGTTGCTGACATGCCTCCTCACATCCGTTGACGTGGACGTGACCCCCTGGACCCACCCTTAAGTTGTCGACTGGGTCGACTGGTTAGGGTCAGTTGTTAGATCTCTTGTGCGGGATTAAGGCTTGGGTAGGAGATTCCAGCCCAGTAGTGTGATAGTGATGAATTGGTTGCAATTTCTAAGGTATGGATTGCGTCTCGATAATGGAGCTCTTTCCCGTGTATCGGTATCGCTGGTAACCATTGAGTTCGCGTGCGGCGCCAGTGTAAAGTGTTGAGGATGTGGCGTATTGCTCATTAAGGGATGATGTCTTCTTCTAGCCTTCCTACTCAGGATTAAGGGGCCTTGCAGGGTCAGCGTTGAGACCCGGGCTAGGGTACTCCATGTTCCTTGTTTGGTTGTCGGGATATCCTATATCGGGACCTCATGGTGCCCTGTCAAGGTTTCTTTTCCCAGTCAAGGAATACCTTAGAAGCATCAAATTGATGGTGGATTTTTTCCTCTCACTTGGAAGGTGCTGTAGCGAGTGGTGATGCGTACGATCGGGATTGGGTGCGTCCTATTGCAGCTCAGTGGGCGATTGCTTGTGGACTGGGTTCCATAGTGGCATCTGGAGTCGCTTCGATATATCATTGTGCGTTGTAGCTGCCCGGTTGAGGCCAGAGCCCTGTGAGGTGCTCCCAGATACTATGCTTGTGGTGCGCCCATATGGCAGAGATAGTAGGCTTGGGAGGCTACCAGGTAGAGGCCACACTGGGAGAGTGCTGCTAAATGATGTCGAGAGCGTGGACTCCCCGTGATGAATCTGCCCATGGAGTGCAGGATGTTGGAGTTCCAATGGTTATAGATGAGCGACCTATCTCTGGCAGCATGTGAAGCACAGTTGTGGATACTGTCGCGTTTTGCCCCACATTGGTCGCAAATAAGGAGACGCGATGCTAGCGTTCGTAATGGGACTCAACCGCCCTATCAGATAGATGACGTCGCATAGGCATTGTCGAGGTTCGACGACCCCTTATTGCGTGTCTTGTGGATTAAGTGCGGTTGAGCGGCTTACCAAGCGTGTAAGTGTCATCATGAGCGCCAGCCATGCTCAAGGAGCAGAATCTGGACTTAATTGTTCGTGGTGTTGTTTTGATCTCCCCGTGGAGGTTGAAGATCAATTACCTTTGCCGCGAATCGATGATTTATTTGACCAGCTCTGGGAGCGAGTGTCTGTCGTTAGATCGATCTTTGCACCAGGGTACCACAAGTCGGAGATCCGAGGGTTGGACATCCCGTAGATGGCCTTTCGTGACCGTTCAGGCACTACGAGTTTTAAGTACTGCTGTCGGGGTTGACGAATGCGCCGGATGCCTTCGTGGATCTCAAAAGTTTTATTGGGCCTCCGTGGACTACTTTGAGATAGTGCGATGAAAAGGTGATATGGGTGACCTTGTTTCCCCAGGTTGGCATGCCCTCAGGCAAAGTTCGAGAATCATCATCATCGCGTTGGAAAGCGTCAGTCCATGGAGATTCCTCAGTGGACGTGGGAGTGGGTTATCAGGGATTGTTGCGGACTCGCTAATGTCACATTCGGGTCACGACGCCGTCTAGGTGATCATTGACCGACTGACTAAGTCCGCGTTTCCCTCCCTAATACAGCTGATTGAGTCTCTGGACGCCTTGACGTGGGTTTTCACTTTCGCGATTGTTCGTCTTCATGACACTCCAGTCGGCGCTATTTTGGTTGAGACGCGAGGATTACTTTGAGGTTGTGGCGCTGCCTTTGGCGCGAGCCTCCTTTTAAGTATAGCGTTTCATCGCCGATGGACAGCCAGACAAAGAGGACGATTCAGACCTTGGAGGACATGCTAAGTGCCTGCGTGCTCGATGATGAGGGCAGTTGGGTGAGGCACCACCCATTTGTTGGGGTATGCCTGCAAGCGACTGCCATTCGAGCACCTAGATGGATCTGTGAAAGGCACTCTACAGGCGCAGTTTTATACCTCCCTTGTGTTGGGACGGTTGTGGAGCGCCAGTTGGAGGGGCCATAAGTTAGTTGTTTGACCTTGTGGTGGCCAGGTTGGTTCGTGTGTACATCTGCACCTCCCAGAACCGACAGAAGGGCTACCCAGGTCATTGTCGCCAGGGGCTTACCTTTGGGTTTGGCGACCATATTTTCAAGAAGGTGTCCTGGTTAAAGGGCACCCTCTGTTTCGACGTTCGGGGCAAGCTGAGTTTACTCTTTAATGGGACCATTTCTCGTCATTGAGTGGATTGGGGAGGTGGCTTATCATGTAGCATTTCCCCCACAGCTGGCTCATGCCCACGACGTCGTCCTTGTCTCATGGCCGAGGCGTTATGTCCACGATCCTGCTCATGTCATTCTGTTCGACCGCCTCATCCTCGAGGTGGATTTGTCGTTCGTGGAGCAGTGGATCGAGGTCAGGGACAAGCATGAGAAGAGGCTCCACGCTAAGACCGTTCCTTTGATTATAGTGGGTTGGTAGCGCCAGTCCGGTGCGAAGACCACTTGGGAGCAAAAAGTCTATGCATGATACTTTCGGTCTTCCCTTTGGGTTTCCTTAAATTTCGAGGACTAAATTTCCTAAGGGGGGAAGAATGTTGTGCCTGTGTCATTTGGAGCGCTCTGTTTGAAAATTTGGGTACATAATTTTTTTCCTAGAAGTTATGTATTCCTGTTTTGGTATTTGGATTTGATTTTGTTAAAATCCAAGATGAAGAGGTTTAAATATGATTTTATTATGAGATGTCCAGTTTTGAGTTAGCTTTCGTACAGAAGTGGAATTAGATCAACTGGATTCTTGTAGTAAAAGTTATGGGTATTTTTCCAAGTATACCCCGGGGAGGGAAATTCTGGCAGCAGCCCTGTTCTATGTTTAGCTCTAATTTCGGAATAGCTGGAGAGATTATTTGATCTTGGCATGAACATGAAAGTTGTAGATAATCTTCTTGGCTTTCCAACGGACTTGGAATTGTGCAATTCGGAGCTATATTGAGGAAGTTATGGCTGTTCCAGTGAAGCATGCGCAGAATTTCTAGTCAAAGGGCGACTTAGTCATTTCATTCCCTCTTAAGATATTTGTTGCATAAATATCTCTCTCTCTCTCTCTCCCCTCCCATTTTTCCCCACGTCAACCTCATCTTGGACCCCTCTTTCACTCTCTCAAAGCCCCCAAGGTGTTTGTGAAAATGTCTAAAAGAGATGGTGAAGGAGATGGTGCAAGTGCTAGAGAAGCTTGTGTAAGTGTGTTGTTGTTGTTTGTTCTCCCCTCTCTCAAGTTCCCTTTCCATGATCCTTCCCCCCTGATTTTCAGCTGAAGAGGAGGCTGAGGAGAGGCTGAGGAGGTGGTGGTAGTGGTGGTGGCGGTTGAGGTGGTCGCGGGTGCGTCGAGGGCCCCCGAACCTCCCCCTTTCGTTCCCCCTCCAAGGTGAGCCTTTCCCCTCCTTTTCTTGATTTTTATGGTTTAAGGGGATGTTGGGGAGGTCATGCATGCTAGGTAGATGTGTTAGGGTGTGTGTGAGGGGTTGGGGAGGGTTAAAATGAGGTTGGGATGGCTTGGGCGCGCGCTGGGCGCGGTCTGCGCGTGTGCGCGCGCAGGCGTGCGCGCAGTCGAGCGCTGGCAGGCTCTGGCAGAGCGCGCGCGGGCGTGTGCGCGCGAGTGCGCGGGTGCGCGCGGAGTGATCGCGCAGGTGCACGCGGGTGCTGGAGCGAGCGGGGGTGAGCGCGAGTGCGCGCGGAGCAGACGCCTGGGCATGCGCCTGGGCGCGGGGCTGGGGACAAGTGCGCGTGCGCGCGTGCGTGCACGTGCGTGTGCGTGCTGGGGCGTGCGCGGGGTGCTGCGCGGGGGGCGCAGTGCGTGCGGGTGCGCGCTTGGCTGGACGCGCGACAATGCGCCGATGGTGCTGGGGTGCGTGCGTGCGTGCGCATTCGTGAGTGCGCGTGCGGGGGGCCATGTGTGTGGCTGCCCGAGTGTTCGGGTAGGTGTCGGGGCACTCGGACTCGCGTGCGTACGTGCGTGCTCGCATGCGTGCGAGCCCGTATGCATGCTTGTCCGAGTATTGGGTATTTCTAATAATTTCTATGTGTAAATTGTGTTGTTTCTCACCAGTTGGATGCCCCTACCTTGCAGATCTCGTCGGATGGGATGCGCGAGGTCCCGGGTCGTAAGGTGAGTGGTTTGATTCCAATCCCCCCCCCCTCTAGGGATGCGCTCGACCCGCGTAGACGCGCGTCGCGCATCGATGGGGCCCCCTAACTAATATGTAGATATCTTGCATGCTAGGGATATACATCTATGTATCGTGTATAAAGGCCCGTACATTCCTGGACACCATGTCCTGTACTTAAAAGCCTTGATCTATGCATGATCAATATGATGTATCCATGCCACCTTAGACTTGTATGCTAGGGATATGCACCCTAATGTTGTGGACAGAGGCCTATGCATCCTGACACCATGTTTCATGCTAGGGAAGCCTCGACCTATGCATGTCCCCATTTAGTTTAATTTATTTAAATCAAGATGGGATTATGTGATTATATTGTTGTAAGCATGCCTTAGAGAATATTATAACCTTGTGGTTATAATATATGTTTCCCCGCATCTTAGTTATGCGCCCTGGAGGAATTCTTGAGAATTCATGGCATTAGAAATGTTAGGAAGCGTTGTCGACGGATCCAACAGGATCGTACGCGCGTGAGTAGGCTGTCTTCTCCTTTTGGTTGGATCCGATGTAGGGACTCCCCCTACGTTGGAAGGTTGTTCGACCTGACAGAGGGCTCCCATCTGTAGGTACCTCCGATGCGTCGGACAGTGCTGATCGTGGGAGTATACCAAGTTTGAGGCTACGGAGTGTGGGAGAGGCTACCGGGTGGACCAGGGGTGGAGAGCGGCCTAGTCTGAAAAGACCCATGACACCCCTAAAGGGTGAGCGTGGGGTGGATCGGCGATGTTACGACCCTCTAACTTGTGTAGTTACTCCCGTATAGGGACTATGACTACTTTGAGGGTTAATATGAGTGTGTTGATTGTTGTTATGCCTGTGTTGATATCTCGATAAGCGAGTATCGAGAGTGGTAGTTGTTTCCATGGGGTTCGCTTTGCGAACATGGAATGTTAACTCCCAAGGTTGTCCGAGTTTAAGAGGAACTCCCCGGCGTTGGTTATACCTGTCAGAGGACTAGGCGGAGGCCACGAGGGTGGGAGAGGCTGAGTTGAGGAGATCGGGTTGTAGATACTACCCAGGAGAGGGTTAACGAATGATGTTACGGGCGTGGAAATCGTTCTCCCCTTCGTTGGATCCGATGTAGGAACTCCCCGGCGTTGGCTATACCTGTCAGAGGACTAGGCGGAGGCCACGAGGGTGGGAGAGGCTACCGGTGGACCAGGGGTGTAGAGCAGTCTAAGTCTCTTCCCAAAGTCCCAAGATGTCTCCTTTCAGGAGTGAGGGTGTGGATGAGGCGAAGACACGTCGCCTCGTGACCCATTCGTTGTTTGACCGTTCCCATAGTTGTTGGGTCCGGTCTCGTGATCGATGTTGAAGGACATCGTTGGGCGATTGTCTAGATGTAGATGATCCAGTAGTGTTGTGTAGACCAGTAAATCCTGGTCTCTTCGACCGACGGCATGGTCTCTAGACCAATAAATCCGGGTCTCTTCGACCGTTGGCATGGTCTCTAGACCAGTAAATCCGGGTCTCTTCGACCGACGGCATGGGCTCTAGGCCAGTAAATCCGGGTCTCTTCGATCGACGGTATGGTCTCTCCCCATAAGTCCCAAAAGACTCCCTCCTGGAGTGAGGGTGGGGGTGAGGTTGGTCGCGCCGCCGCGTGACCCAGTTATCCATGGGTTTCTACCCATGTTTTCCTTGAAAGGAAATTGATTATGTATTGAACTGTAGAATAGTGATTGGTTTCCAGCCACTCACTGAGCTTGTAGCTCACCCCTCGCATACTGTTTCTTTTCAGGGGCAGTGTTGGGCGTGGAGTTGGAGCTTCCTGTGGCGTGGTCTTATGGGCGTGGAGCGTTCTGCCGGCGGGTGGCGTGTGCGAGGCTGTCAGCATTCCTAGAGTCATTTTATGCTTTGTAAATCGTGCATGTGGCACAGGTTGTATTTTCTTTGGTCTAGACTTGGCTTTCACAGGACATTGATTGTGTATTCGGGTCTGTAATAATATTTTTGATTTACAGACATTGTTATATATTATGCTTCCGCTTTTCAGTCAGTTATCATTATCTTGCTTTGCCGCCTTGTGTATTGTTGTTGGTGTCCTTATTGACCTCAGGTATTGATAGCTGATATTATATTATATTTTGCCACGTCTCGGGGACGCCTGGGGCGTGACACAACCGCGATGCATCGGAGTAAACTGCGAACCCACCACTCCCAGACGGAAGGGTAAGAACTGGCGCTGAGGTGAGCCTTCGCTTCAACTCCAGGAAGCTCTCCTCGCAAGCCGGGGACCACTCGAACCGGACGTCCATCCGAGTGAGGCGGGTAAAAGGTACATCTATCTTCAAGAAACCCTCGACAAACCTCCAGCAATAACCCGCCAAGCCCAGGAAGCTCTGAATCTCTAAGGGTTCGACGGTCGACGCCAATTCGACACGGCGAGCGTCTTGTCCGGGTCCA
This sequence comes from Acorus gramineus, assembly GCA_030737835.1. NCBI lineage: Eukaryota > Viridiplantae > Streptophyta > Magnoliopsida > Acorales > Acoraceae > Acorus > Acorus gramineus. The sequence continues at coordinate 410,983 of JAUJYN010000016.1, forward strand.
CAGATATGCCCTCGCCAGAAATCACGTGGCCCAGAAAGGCCATGCGCTCCAACCAAAACTCGCACTTACTGAACTTGGTGAACAGCTGATGTCGGCCCAAAGTTTCCAAGACAGTGCGGAGATGGGGAGCGTGCTCCTCAAGACTCCTCAAGTACACCAAAATATCATTGATGAACACTACTACGAAGGAGTCAAGGAAGGGCCGAAACACCCGGTTCATCAGATCCATGAAGGCCGTCGGCGCATTCGTCAACCCAAACCGCAGTACTCTAAACTCGTAGTGCCCATAACGGGTACGAAAGGCCGTCTTCGAAATGTCTGACTCCCGGATCTTCAGCTGATAGTAGCCCGAACGGAGATCGATCTTAGAAAAGACTCGCGCTCCCTGGAGCTGGTCAAACAGATCGTCAATCCGTGGCAAGGGGTACTTGTTCTTCACGGTCCGCTTGTTCAGCTGCCTGTAATCAATACAAAGCCGCAGCGAACCGTCCTTCTTTCGGACGAACAAAACAGGGGCTCCCCACGGAGAAACACTCGGACGTGCAAAGCCCTTCTCAAGCAACTCCTCCAACTGCTCCTTGAGCACCTTCAACTCTGCTGGGGCCATCCGGTACGGAGCTCTCGAAATCGGCTCGGTCCCCGGAATCAGATTTATCTCAAACTCGATCGCGCGATCCGGTGGTAATCCTGGAAGATCATCGGGGAAAACCTCGGGATACTCTGCCACGATCGGAGTTTGACTGATATCTGACCGCAGCGGTGCGTCCTCCTGAGCAATATTCACCAGAAAGCCCTCGCATCCTCCCTGAAGGTGTCTCCACACCTGGATGGACGACACGAACCCCAAAGGGGCACCGTCACGATCGCCCACGTACTGAAGGACCTCCGACCCGGAAGGTGGAAAGACACTGACTTGGCAAAACAGTCGATGCTGGCGTGACTAGCTGAAAGCCAATCCATTCCCAGGATGGCATCAAAGTCCGTCATGGCGAGCTCTACCAACTCCACTGGAAACTCATGCTCCGCAATCACCACCGTACACCCTCGGTACACAGAATGGAGGAGAATACGGTCTCCGACGGGCAATGATATCTCCAGGATAACATCAAGAGGGGCGGACACCACGCCCATCTGTCTCGCGAAAGCGGGAGACACGAACGAGTGCGTGGCTCCGGAATCAAATAACACATATGTAGGGAGCTGGGAGATCTGAACAATACCTCGGACCACGCTACCCGAAGCCTGCGCCTCCTCGGCCGAAAGTGCTGCAACTCTGCCCTGAACAAACTGCGGCTGAGGAGCAGGGGCACGCCTCGCAGGCTGCACTGGTTGCCTCCTCTGGCCAACACGGCCACCCTGTGGCTGCTGCTGCTGACGCTGAGGTTGCTGCTGCTGCTGGCGCTGAGGCTGCTCCTGCTGGCGCTGAGGCTGCTGCTGCTGGTACGGCTGCTGCTGCTGCTGCGGAGGCAGCACGCGGGGTCGGCCAGCATCAGGGCAATTATATAAAATATGCCCGATGCGCTGACAATGGTAACAGCGCCGCGTCTCCGATCGCCTGGACTGGACTGGATTGGTACTGCTGCAATGGGTGCTGGACCTCGCACTGGCACCACATCGACTGGAGTAGCGGCAGCCGCTGTCTGATCAAAGCGGGGCCGCTTCTTCTTGCGCTGTCCATGGTCCTGGCTTCTGGGAGATCACTGATTTGCAGAAGTGGTCGGAACCCCTATAGAGACCCCGAGGTCTCGCTCGACTGTCTTCACCCGAGACACCAAGTCCGAGTACCTCATGAACGCCTGAGAAGAGACATGCACCCGAATGGTGCTAATGAGACCCATCTCGAATCGACGGCACCGCGTCTCCTCATCCATCACCAAGGCTGGGGCGAACCTGGAAAGCCTCGTGAAGCGTGTGGAGTAGTCCGCGACTGACATGGAGCCCTGCGTCAGCTGCTCAAACTCCCGCATCACGATCTGGCGCGTCGAAAACGGGAAGTACTCCTCCACGAAATACCTCCGGAACCCCGCCCATAGAAGTCGCTCCACTCCCTCGGGAATGTCCACCGATCGGGTAGCCCACCAGTCTGCGGCGCTACCCTTCAGCATGAAGGTGGCCAGGGAGACACGCTGGCGATCGGTGCAGTGCATGGTCGAGAAGATCTTGTCCACCTCCATCAACCATCGCTCAGGGGCAAGGGGGTCCGCCGTCTGTCCATGGAACTCGGGAGGGTGGAGCTTCAGAAAGGCAGTGAGGCCACTCTGATGCACTCGCGCTGCAGCCTCTAGCTCCACCTCCCTCTCCAGGGGATCCTGAACTCCCACCACTGGAATCACCACGGGGACAGGGATACATCGGGCACCACAGGTGGATCTGCCACCAAGGGGACCTGTGGAACTGCCTCGCGGGCCGCCCTCAGCTCCTGAATCTCTCTAGCCTGCTCAGCTAACGCCCTCATCTGGGCCTCTAGTGCTCTGATTTGAGTCTCCACCAGATCTGCTATCCGAGCGTAAGCACGCTCCCATGCAGGAGGCTCCTGCGCCAATCCTGGCCCCATAGCCGAGGACTCTCCAGTAGCATCCTCACCTCTGGTAGGTCCGGGAACCTCCAAAGGCCGAGAGGGACCACGTCCACGAATTCAACCTAAGAAAACAGACACTTGGATCAAAATACTCATATAGAAATCCTAGAACTCATCTCTACGAAAAAGAAATTGGCTCTGACAGGACCAGGCTCTGATACCAACTTTTGTCACGCCCTAGGGCGGCCGTCCCCGAGGCGCGGCAAGGGTATATATGATATCAGCAGTCTATACAGGAGGTCAATAACATACTCTAAACAACATCAAAATGACAACACAGACAACAATGAGGCTGACATAATATATACACAAATAGCGGAAGCTAAAAGACTGAATCTGTAATTCAAAGACATATTACAGACTCGATACATAATCAACTGTCCTGTGAGAGCCAATATATACAACGACATCCAAATATAATACAAACATGTGCCCAAGCACGGAATACAATACATACAATCAAAGGGGGATGCTGATGGCCTCTCACACGCAGAACGTGACGCTGCTCCGCTACTGCTGATGTGCCTCAAGGAGCTCCTCCTTCAGATCCGACTCAGATATAACTGGAGAAAAATATATGCGAGGGGTGAGCCACACGCTCAGTGAATAGCACAACCCATGCATCACAATTCATATCAACCTCAAATAATTTATAACCCCTAAGTGGCAGTAACTACACAAACCAGTGGGTCGCTACATCGCCGACCCACCCCACCCTCACCCTCACCCTCAAACTGGTGACATGGTCTTTTGGGACTGACTAGGCTGTTAATCACCCTTGGTCCACCGATAGCCTCTCCTCCACTCCGTAGCTCGCCTGGTCTACTCCCACGATCAGCACAGTCCGATGCATCGGAGGTACCTACAGATGGGAGCCCTCTGTCAGGACGGCCTGTCTAATGCTGAGGAGTCTCTACACGGATCCAACAAAGGGAAGAGAAACAGCCTACTCACACGGATACGATCCTCTTGGATCCGCCGACACCGATTTGCAGCTCTCCTAATGTCATGAATTCTTCAGAATTCCTCCAGGGCGCATAACTAAGATGCGGGGAGACACATATTATAACCACGAGGTTATAATATTTCTATGGCATGCTAATAACCATAAGCTCGCATTTGATTTAAATAAATTAAACTAAATGGGAAACATGCGTAGGTCGAGGCTTTCCTAGCATGAAAACATGGTATCAGGATGCGTAGGTCTCTATACATAATATAAGGGTGCATATCCCTAGCATACAAAGTCTAAGGGGGGCAACGATACAACATAATGATCATGCATAGCACAGTTTATATTTAATACTAGTTAATATGCAACTATGGTGCCCCAGGGGAGGGCAATGCACGCCTACGTGCATCGAACGCCTCCCTACTGGGTTGGATTGTCCCACTCACCAATACCCGGGTTGTCGCGTGATCGCTCGTCAAGATCTGCAAGACATGGGAAACCAAAATGGTGAGTAAAATACACAAATACGCAAGAAATACGATAGAAATACCCAACACTCGGACAAGCATGCATACGGGCCCGTACGCACGCGAGTCGGAGTGCCCCGACACACTCCCGCACCCTCGGGCAGCCCTGCGCACGGCCACCCGCACGCACACGCACGGGTGCGCACGCACGCACGCACACCCGCGCCCCAGCCCGCGTGCCCAGGCGCACTGCCGCGCCCCTGCCCGCTCGCCCAGGCACGCCGCACTCTCATGCGCACGCTCGTGTGCGCCCGTGCGCACCGTGCGTCCAGCCCTGCGCCTATCCTCACGTACTGCGCCCCTGCGCAGCACCCCGTGCGCACCCCTGCGCGCACCGCACGCACTGAGCCCCGCGCAGCACTCCACGTGCACGCCCGCGCCCACGTCCGCGCGCCCGCGCGTATGCCCGCACGTCCCCAGCGCGCCCGACTGTGCGCGCTCTCTGCTTGCGGGCGCAGACTCGCGCGCACGCGCGTGGATGACCCCGCACGCGCGCCTGAGCAAACCCCACCACCTCCCTCAGCCCTCCCACACCCCAAACACACATCCAAACCATGCATACCCAAAAACACATCCTAATCAAGTATCTACACAAGAAAAAGGGAGGAGGAAAGCTTACCCAAGGGAGGAAGGAAAGGGAGGGAAAATCGGGTGCTCTTCGCACACCGAAACACCACCACCAAAGCCACCACCACCAAGACCTCTTCTCAGCCCAAGAATGGCTGAAAACAGAGGTAAAAAGGTGCCATGAGAGGAGGTCAAACAAAGGGAAACACAAATCTAACACCATGGAAGGATAGATCGGGTCCTTACCAAGCTTTTCTCCTTCTAGGGTTTCTTCTTTCAAGCACTTCCACTAGATCAAAAGTGGGAAATAAAGAAAGGGGATGAGAGGTTTGTGTGATAGATAGAGATGGAGAAGAAGATGAATAGAAGGGGGTGCACTATTTGTGGGCGTGGACCTCACTTAAAGGCCACACACACACCACACACACACACACACCACTTACACTTAGAATTAATTAGGTTTAGTTAGGTTTAGGTGAACTTTGACCCTAGTCAACCCAACCACACTAACAAACAAAACCAATTGACCAAGTCAAGGGTCAAACTTGACTTGGTCAAAGTCATCTTTGACTTGGTCAAGTCTCCCAATGACTTTTCGCTTGGTCAAAACCCGGATACGATTCGGAACTGTGAAATTCTGAAACGTTACCGGAATTCGATGAAATTTTCGTGAGTGGCTTGAAATGGCACCAGGACACATAATGTGCAGTTAGATTTTCAATCGGAGTTCTCAAGCTCATGATGATAGCCAAAAGTCTAAAATTTTAGCGGTTCCGATCGAAAAAAGAAAAAGTTGAAAAACTGCCAGAATGCTCCAATGGTGACCAGAAGGCAAAAAGTGACACATATATAACACCATGTATGCATGATATGTTATTTATGCTTTTATCCATGTTAGGGAGTACCCCCCATGATTAATTATTATGTTATCGTGCATCTGGTTTATGTATATAAATACAATAGAATTCTTCTATTATGTTATGCGCATGTTAGACTAATTGTGCCTACCCGTGCTAGGCGTGGGTATGACCCTTAGTCTGGTTGTACCTTATTAGTTAGAGCGCAAGTGATGTAATCGCCCTTGCATCCATGTGATGCACTCATATGGAATTCAGGAGAATTCATTACTGTATCGGTTTTGTTAAACCGATGGCCATGGCATTAAGTTCGGCCTACCTGTGCCAAGCGCGTGTATGAACCGCCTATTGGGTTATATGCCTTTTGGCTTATTTCTGCGCGAGAGCAGAGGTAACTCCTCGCGTCCGAGTGACGCATCTGTGTGGGAGTTCAAGAGTATTCGATATCTTCAGTATGTGATTATCAAGAGTAGTTGACTTTTCCATTGGGTTCGCTTTCCGAACATGGAGTATTTCCTCCCAATATCATTCGTGTTGAAGCGGCCCGGGTTGTAGCTGTCTTGATAGAGGCCCCCCACCTGTAGGTACTATCGATGCATGCGGCAAGATGTACTGATCATGGGAGTATACCAGGTAGAGGCTACCCGGGAGAGGGGTAACGAATGATATTGCGAGTGTGGAATTGTTCTCTTCGTCGGATCCGTGTCGATGCTGCCCGGCGTTGTAGCTGTCCTGACAGAGGGCCCCCACCTGTAGGTACTATCGATGCATGCGGCAAGATGTACTGATCATGGGGGTATACCAGATAGAGGCTACTCGAGAGAGGGTTACCGGATGACGAAGGGTGTAGAGGAAACAGATTTATCCCAAAAGTCCCTAGGGTCACCCCTCCGGGGAGTAGGGTGAGGATGAGTTGAAGTCACGTCATCACGTGACTCTTATACCCGTCGAGTATACTCTGGGTATGTTGCGCCTAACACTTGAGGTATCGTAGTGTATCTCTACCTCATAGCGAAAGGACTTGTTGTACTATGTTATGTTTAACTCTTGAGGTATCGTAGTGTATCTCTACCTCATAGTTGTTTGACTCGTTGTATCTTGTTATCCAGTAAACACCATGTGTTATGGTTAACAGTTGTTCCTCCCCGAGTGTCCCAAGAGCCTCCCTCCGTGAGTGAGGGCGAGGGTGAGGTTGATCGCGCTGTCACGTGACCTTGTTATCCTTTGTGTTTCTACCCATGTTTTGTTTTTCCTTGAAAGGAAATTGCCTTGCATTAAATTGTTGTAATGGTGTTTGGTTTCCAGCCACTCACTGAGCTTGTAGCTCACCCCTCGCGTACTGTTTCTTCCACAGGGGTGATGTTGGGAGTGGAGCTAGAGTTTACCTGTGGCGTGGTCTTGCGTGCGCGGAGCGTCCTGTCCGGCGGTTGGCGAGTGCGAGACTGTCAGCAGTCCTAGTGTCATTTATGTAAATGAAATCGTGCGTGTTGCACATGATGTATTTTATTTGGACTAGACTTAGCTCTCACAAGACAGTGATTGTGTATTCGAGTCTGTAATAATGTTTTTGGTTTACAGACTTATTAACATTTTTATGCTTTCGCATTTCAGATGAGTTATCACTTATCATTGCTTTGTTAGCCATGTATGCTTTATATTTGGCGTTAGTGTTGACCTTCTGTATTGATTATTGATATTATATATTTGCCACATCTCCAGGGACGGCCGCCTTGGGGCGTGACATGAACAGCGCATGTCCAGAGGATAGCTTCCCACTTCAGAAGATTGACCAGCTGGTGGACTCCTCATCGGGTAATGAGCTAATGAGTTTCATGGATGCTTATTCAGGCTATCACCAGATCTCGACGTATGAGCTCGACCAAGAGAAAACGGCGTTCATAACTCCCACTGGCATTTATTGCTATAAAGTAATGTTGTTGGGGTTGAAGAATGCTGAGGCCACTTATCAGAGGCTGGTGACTAAGGTCTTCCAGTGCCAAATCGGAAAAACTGTGGAAGTCTACATCGATGACATGATGGTCAAAAGCGAGTGCCGAGTTGACCACTTGGCTCACCTGGAGGAAGTATTCGCTGTATTTTGTAAGTACCGCCTTAAACTGAATGTGATGAAATCTCCTTCGGAGTGACCTCGGGCAAGTTTTTGGGGTACTTGACGACACAGCGAGGAATCGAAGCCAATCCTGATCAGATCAAGGCGATAATGGAGATGGAGCCTCCGTGAAACAAAAAGGAGGTGCAAAAACTAGCAGGGAGGTTGACCGCACTCAACCGGTTCATCTCCAGGGCCATCGATCGATGCCAGTCTTTCTTCCAGCTGCTGCGAAAAGCTCAGAGGTTTGAATGGACGCTAGAATGCCAAAAGGCGTTCGAGAAAATAAAAAAGTACCTTAGCACGCCGCCACTTCTGGTAAGCCCTTCCTTCGGAGATATCCTGCTCCTTTACATAGCAGCCTCCGAGCATGCTATTAGCTCTGCGCTACTGAAGGACATCGACCGAGGGTAGAGGGAAATCTACTATGCAAGCAAGGCACTCAGCGGGGCAAAAACAAGGTATTCCCGCATCGAAAAACTTGCGTTCGCCTTACTCATTTCTGCCCGGAAGCTGCGCCATTACTTTCAAGCCCATACTATCCATGTCATCACCGACTCGCCTCTCAAAGTTGTGTTGCGGAAGGCGGATGTCGCTGGGCGGTTGCTCAAATGGGCAGTGGAACTTTCAACTTTTGATATCCACTACCAGCCCAAGAACACAATCAAAGGGCAGGTGGTCGCGGATATCATCACCGACCTTACACCTGCAGAGCAACAGGTCTGCGCTGTCTCCGACTACAGACCAATTTCTTGGACACTCCATGTCGATGGGGCGCAGTGAAGATGGATTCCTGTTTGAGCACGCGATCAAGCTTGGGCTCAAGGCTTCTAACAACGAAGCTGAATACGAGGCTCTCATCGCGGGCTTGGAATTCACAGTAGATCTCGTTGTCATAAAACTGGTAGTCTACAGCGACTCTCAACTCGTGGTATGTCAAAGCACTGGAGAATATCAAATGAAGGACGATCACATGGCGGCTTACCAGGGCTACGCACGTACTCTGCTCACACAGATCGGTGATTGGGAAATCCATGCAATCGATCGTGAGCATAATACTCAAGCTGATACCTGACAAATTTGGCGAGTGCGCTAGAAGGAAAACCATCCCAGAAAATTCAGGTCGAGTTCTTAGGGGAATCGAGTATCGCCCACCTCGAGCAGGTCATGGCGCTGGAATTGGAACCCTAGGAGACGACTTGGATGGATCCCATCCTGTCCTACCTGAAGGATAACTTCCTCCCAGTAGGCAGAGAGGAAGCCAGAAAAGTCAAGAGCCGATCCGCTCGGTTCTTGATTTCTGATCAAGGCACTCTATACAAGCAAAGCTTCAAAGATCCACTCCTCAGATGCATCACCCTCGAGGAGGCCAAGGAGGTGTTGGAAGAGATGCATTCAGGAATATGCGGGAGCCATACGGCCTCAAGATCCTTGGCGAAACACGTATTGATTGTCTAATACTTCTGGCTGACCCTCGCAAAGTATTCACTCGACCTGGTGAGGAAATGCGACAAGTGTCAGCGATTCGGTCCGCTGATTCACTGACCAGCTGGGGATTTGAATACATTGTCATGTTCTTGGCCGTTCGCACAATGGGGGTTTGATATAGTCGGACCTATGCCTTTGGCGCCATCCCAGAAGTGATTCCTCCTGGTCGCCACTGACTATTTAAAAAAATGGGTGGAGGCTGTATCCCTGGCTAGGATCCACGACGTTGAGGTACGAAATTTCCTTTGGAAGGAGATCGTGTGCCGGTTCAGGGTACCGAACACCATAATCTCCGACAACGGAACACAATTCAATAATGCCACCATGAAGGAGTTTTGCGAAGAGTTGGGTATAAAATACCTTTTCTCCTCTCCGCGCTACCCCAAGAAAATGGTCAGGTAGAGATCACCAATCGTACCATCCTTGACGGGATCAAGAAGTGGCTCGACGCAGCCAAAGGCAACTGGGTGGACGAGCTTCCCTCGGTGTTATGGGCATATCGCACCACGGCGCGAAGGGCCACAGGGGAGACTCCATTTTTTTTTGGCTTTTGGCATCAAGGCTGTGATTCCCAGAGGTCGGGATCCCGACATTTCGGATCGAGAACTTTGAGCCGCAGGCTAATGAAAAAGTTCTCGCGTCTGACCTAGACCTGAGGGACGAGCGAAAGGAAGCAGCTTCCATCAGGATGGCAAACTACCAGAACCAGATCGCACGAAGCTACAACAAAAGGGTTTCGCGATGAAGCTTTCGAGTTGGAGACATGGTCCTTCAAGAGGTATTCCCTGAATCCCGAAAAAGATCTGATGGTAAGCTCGGACCCAGTTGGGAGGGCCCGTACAAGGTCATCGAACTGGGTCCCGAAGGAGCTTATTATTTAGAACGAATGAATGGAGAGGCACTCATATGACTTCGCAATGTAGTGCATTTGAAAAAGTATTACTTTTTAAATAAAAGGATTTTTTGTTTGGAATATTTTATGTGAATGGAAACCCGTTCGAGGTCGCGCGTGAACTTGGTTTCAAATCAAGCACTCTTGTAGAGAGGTCGCGAGATTAGCACTCTCGACAAAGAGGTCGCGAGAATAGCACTCCAAATAGATCGCAAGAATAGCACTCCGCTAGGTCACGCGTTGAATCAGTTCAGGTCGGTCGGATGAGCACTCTTTGTGTCACGCCCCGGGCGTCCCCGGGACGCGGCATGTGTATATATCATATCAGAAGCCTACACAGGAGGTCAATAATATATCATACATAAACAACCAGAATGACACACAGACAACAAAGAGGCTGACATGATATATACACCAAATGCGGAAGCAAAAGACTGAATCTGTAAATAAACATACTACAGACTCGATACTCAATCATCTGTCCTGTGAGAGCCAATATACACAAATACACTGAATATATACAACCGCGTGCCAAGCACGGAAATAAAATACATACAGTCAAGAAGGGATGCTGATAGCCTCTGGCACTCGCGGAACGTAGCGCTGCTCCGCTACTGAAGGAATCCCTCGGAAAGCTCCAACTGCTCCTCCGGCTCCGGCTCAGTGGCAACTGGGGAAAAATATGCGAGGGGTGAGCCACACGCTCAGTGAACAGCACAACCCATGCATCACAGACAATATTGACCACAATCCAATCTTTATAATCCACAATCTCTTATTAACAACCATAAAATGGTAACAATTAGACAAACCAGTGGGTCGCTCAATCGCCAACCCACTACACCCTCACCCTCACCCTTCAATGGGTGACATAGGATTTTGGGACTGATAATCATCCAATCACAACTCCAGTGGGTCGTTCATCGCCAACCCACTACACCCTCACCCTCACCCTTCAATGGGTGACATAGGATTTTGGGACTAGCTAGGCTGTTGGTCACCCTTGGTCCACCGATAGTCTCTCCTCCACTCCGTAGGCCGCCTGGTCTACTCCCACATTCAGCACAATCCGTAACCAAATCAGGAGGTGCCTACTGATGGGAGCCCTCTGTCAGGAAGGCCTGTCTAACGCTGGGGTAGTCTCTACCGGATCCAACGAAGGGGACAGAACAGCCTATCCATACGCATATGATCCACTCGGATCCGCAAACAACACATCTCCACAACTCTAATGTCATGAACTCTTCAGAGTTCCTCCAGGGCGCATAACCAGGATGCGGGGAACATGAACAATAAAAGCAAGGTTGTAATATCATTGGGGGAAAGAACTCGGGAGGGTGGCGTGAGTTCCCGATATAGGATACCCCGACAACCAAACAAGGAACACGGAGTACCCTAACCCGGGTCTCACCGCTGTCCTCGCAAGGCCCCTCCCCTATAATATTCACTAACATGCTAATAGTCATATCAATCATACAACATTACTTATAATATTATTGGGACTAGAAACCTTGGGAGGGCAGCATGAGGTCCCGATACAGGACATCCCGACAACCAAACAAGGAACACGGAGTACCCTAACACGGGTCTCAATGTTGACCTCGCAAGGCTCCTCCCTATAATATTTTCTAAGGCATGCGATTTAACATACACTAGCATTTAATTTAATAAACAAACTAGTAGGACGCATGCGTAGGCCGAGGTTTCCTAACATGAAAACAGGGGCATGGTGCATGGCTCTTACACCTATCCTATGGGTGCAAGTCCCTAACATACAAAGACTAGGGTGGCATGCATTCTACATTTAAATCATGCAAGCATGGATTACATATTATTGCCGGTTAATATTCATCCATGGTGCCCCAGGAGAGGTCGGTATACGCCCAAATGCGTATGACCCCTCTCTACTGGGTTGGATTGTCCCACTCACAGAAGTTCGGGTCGTCGCGCGACCGCCCGTCAGGATCTGCAAGACAAACATTTATACGGTGAGTAAACTACATAAATACTCTAAAAAAATACCCAACACTCGGACAAGCGTACATACGGCCCGTACGCACGCGTATACGAGCATCCCGACTCACTCCCGAACCCACCGGGCAACCGCACAAACGGACCCGCCTCGGGTGCACAGCCGAGCCTGGCCCGCGCACCAAGGTGCCCTGCCGAACTCAGCCCGCACGCCCGGACACCACCGGCGTACTGCCGCACGCCTGCCCGCGCGCCCTGACGCACCGCCGCACGCACGCTCGCGCGCGCCCGCGCGCACCGCGCGTCCAGCCCAGCGCGCCCCCGCGCGCACTGCACGCACTCCCCAGCACTGGTCCCCAGCACCGCGCGCACTAGTCCCCTGCCCTGCCCCCAGGCGCATGCCCAGGCGCCCTGCCCAGCACCCAGGCACAGTGCCCAGGCGCCCTGCCCGCGCGCGCTCGCGCGCACTCCCTCGCACACCCCCGCTCGCGCCAGCACCCGCGCGCCCGCTCCACGCGAACCCGCGCTCCCGCGCGCACGCACCAGCGCGCGACTGCGCCCGCCAGCGCCCAGCGCCCAGCACCCGCGCCCAGCGCCCAGCGCCACCCGCGCGCACGCCCTTGCGCACGCCCGCGCGCACGCCCACGTGCACGCGCGCGCGCCCCTGCCAGCTGCTGCGCCTGCTGCCTGCTGCCCGGGACTGCTAGCCTGCCAGCCCGAGCTCCCCTACCACCCACCTCCGACCACCACCACAGCCTCCGACCGCCTCCCACAGCCCTCCGGCGGCCACCCACCGCCGCCAACCTCCTCCCAACCCCATTTCCACCCTCCTAGCATACATCTAAGCAAGAAAGAGAGGAAAAAGAGGCTTACCAAGGGAAGGAAAGGAAATCCGGTTGCTCTCCGCGCACCGAAACCTCTCCCAAAAGGTTTCCAACGCCCGGATCTACCTCCACCACCGAGATGGCTCAAATCAGGGACGAAGAGAGGGCGGACGGAGGGGCAAATCTCGCCGGAAATGGGATTTGAAACCACCGGGGTGTAGATCGGGACCCGATCTACACTTCCTAGGTTTTGGGTTTTAAGCTTTGAGGGGTCTAAGGGCCTCAAAAGCAAGAAAAACGGAGGAGAGGAGAGAGAGGGCTCAAGGGGGCTCAAAAGGGAGAAAAAGAGAGAGAGGAGAGAGAAAAATCAAGTGGTAGGGATGATGAATAGTGATTTCGAAATTAGATTACACATATATATAGTGAGCGACTTAAAAACCCGGATACGCCCCGGAATTGCGAAATTTCGGAAAACGTCACCGGAATTCGATGAAATTTTCGTGAGAGGCCTAAAATGGCACCAGGACACCAAATATGCAGTTAGATTTTCAATCGGAGTCCTCTAACTCAGGATGATAGCTAACAGTCCAAAAATTAGCGGTTCCGATCGAAAACCGAAAAAAAATGAAAAACCGCCAGAACGCTCCAACGGTTACCAGCAGGTTAAAAGTGACACATATATAACACTTTGCATAAGAGGTCACGTGGGGGACACCCCATCCATTGATAAGCACTCGAGTAAAAGGCATGCGAAAGTAAGGCACATAGGTTACACTCAAATGATGAGGTCGTTAAGAAGCACAAGCTTCCCCCTATGCTCACTCGGTCTCAAAGAGCCTAGGCTCCACGACCAAAAACTTGAGGTCGCCAGGAAAAGACAAGCAGAATTAGTCCGTAGACTTAAAGTTCTAAAAGGGTACCACCCTCGTCCTAAGCACTCCATCTTCGAAGCTCTCAAATGGAAAGAGAAGGAATGCACAAGACGCCCCCACACGATGGGGATGAGGAAAGGGATAATCTTCCCCTATGTTTATCGAGTCTTGAAGGGCCCCAGCCCTAAGGAGGTCGCGATGATGGGATAAACAAGAGTTAGTCAATCGAGTGGGCACAAAACTCTATTATCACGACAATAAGCACTCCAAACACTCAGACTATATGAAAAACAAGCAAACATGTAAAAGTCAAGTAGTTTATGAAAACATTGTTATTTACAAAACGTCTAGATTTGAGACCCATCATCAAGGCCAAAATCATGACCAAGAGGAGGAGTGGCGACAATACGAGGAGAGACATTGTTGGATATATCTTCATAACCTTGGTGATATCCGCAATTATAGTTGTTCTTGGCACAAGTTGTCAATGAATCCGAAATCTCCTTCATCTGGTCCCTCATTGTCGCAAAGGCTTCACCTCGACCTTTCAACAGACCGTCCTCGTAAGCGGCAGCACAGTCAGCTCGAAGTTCGCAGAGTTTGACTTGTCAGCTCGAAGTTCGCAGAGTTTGACTTGCTGCTCTTGCAGCTCATGCATTAGGTCCTCGACTCGCTTCTCTGCATTGTGCGCCCGCAAGGACAAAGAAGCCTGATCGAAAGATTGGGAGAGCTTTAGCTCGAGAAGCTCTCTCACACGCTCTTCAGTAGCAACAGCCTGAACTTGAGCAGCAGACAAGTCCCGATGAGCAGAGGATTCAGCGAGTTCCGCAGCAAGGCGTGCTCTCTTCGCGATCACAATCTGTTCCTCAGCCAACTTCAGCTATGCCTCTCTACGATGAGCGAGCTCTTGGGCTAACCTCAGGATATCTTCAGACCTCATCGCATCCAGGTTTCGCTCATTGAGCACCTACCAGATGACAGAATTCTGAAAAGAAAATGGTTAAAACCTTGAAGAAGAAATTTCAAAGATAGAAGTTCAAACACTTACATTGTAAAAGCTCCAGCCTAGCGGGGTGAAAAGCGCTTCCATCGTATCCCGGCGAGCACAGTCTAGGTCGCCCTCAAAAAGACAGCCCCTGAGTTGAGTACTGGCTAACTCTTTGCTTGCACGATCAGCAAGAGGACCTCCTGAATGGGTACCAGTCGTAGCTGCAGAAGCAGGGGTCAGAGGGGTTTCCAAGGATGCTGAACGCGGAGCCCCAACTTCCAGGGTAGCACCAGATGGAGGCACGGACGTCATGATGAAGGGTGCGTCCACCGCAGTCAAAGCAACTCGGGGCATCCCAGCAGGAGTTGAAGCGACTGGTGGCGCACCCAGAGGAGAAGTCATGTTGAAAGTACTCTCCAACATCTTGGCTGGGGGCACCTCTGACTGGGCAACTACCATAGGCACTGAGCCTGTCGCAGCAACTGCAGTAACCCCAGACGAGGGAGCTGAGGAAGCCATGGCCGCTACCTCCTCAGCAAGGGAGGGCTCAATAGTAGTTTCTCCAACTAAAGCTCTGGAGGCAACTACTGAAAGATCGGAGACGTGACCCGTAACCGACTCAATTTCCAGAGAAGAGGGAACCTCCACCGTCTTTGGTACTCGAATGACTGGGGGACTTGGTGGGCATCCCTCTTCGTTGGAAGGCACGGGAAGCTCGACGGCAGCCTCACCGACAGCACTCGAAGGCAGATCGCTCCCCATAGGGGATACCCGGGAGATGTCATCCATCTTCACCTCCTCGACCTCCGGCCTGGGGGCATCCACCATCAACTTTCAGGGGTGACACAAGTGGCGATGGGACGAATCCCAACCATCTGGCATCCAAGGACCCCGGACCCGAATCCGACGATTCTCTCAGTCGTGGATATCACCCCGAGCCATGCCAAGGACCAGCTCTGATGCTCTAGCCTGGTGCGAGATGTAGAAGGACAGGGACCGTCCAGAAGATGAAGCCTTGACTTGATAGATCCAGCGGATCTCAGTCAAGCGCGGTTCAACCCCATGCCTCTTTCCCAACGCAACCACACACATCAAGATGCAATACACAATGGGAACAACTGAGGTGGGGTGGAAGGCGAAGAAGTCAAGAAACTCTACCACCAAGTGTGGCAGAGGAAAAGAAAGACCTCATCCTCGGCCAACTCGTCAATCATGAAGCCCGACAAGATGCCCAACTCTCTGCAGATATCAAGGAAGCAGTCAATGCCGATAAAAAGGGGTTTCACGAAAACCGAAGAGGCGCTGATGTGTGGATGTTCCAAACATCACAGGAGGCCACGCGCCATTAATGCTGACACGGAAAATCAGTCGCCGAATCCTGAACGGATCAGAGAATACCGAGGAAACAGGTGAGTAGATCTTTGATCCCCCGAGAAGGGAGGAATGCAAGATGATTTTTCATATCTCCTGCTCTCTCCACAATTCAAGAAAACAGGAGAGGGGGCATCTGTGGAGGTAAAAATCTGTACTAGTACATGTGTCAAGACGAGACGGACATGGGCTATCTGACTTGAGGCCCACAAAGACCCGATCCAGGTCGGGCAATCATATGATGACGTCTTCAAATGTGCGGGCACGACTTGACTAAGGGTCTGTCACCTCGAGCAGTCTAAGGCACGACCAGACATGAGGTCAGGTCGGTCGACCTTGCTCCTCTAAAACGAGCAGTCTAAGGCATGATCAGACATGAGGTCTGGTCGGTCGACCTTACTCCTCAAAAACGAGCAGTCTAAAGCACAACTAGACATGAGGTCTGGTCGGTCGACCTTACTCCTCACAGACATACTGTGAGACGTCCAAGCAAGCACATCAAGAGACCCCAAGCAAAACGGAGAAACGGTCCACTAACGTCTGTAACTGCCAAGTTGGCACGTAAGGCCCACTACCAGCAGAACATGGGTAATCAAGGGCCGACGTGGAGCATAAATACCAGGAATGTTTTGTTATGCCTGTGTCATTTGGAGTTTAAACTTTTTTTGATCGAAGTCACTAAAATTTTGGCTTTTAGCCACCTGCGGGAGTTGGAGTACTTAGATTGAAAATATAACTGCATATTATGGGTCTGGGTACCATTTTGTACTAGCCATTAAAATTTCATCAAATTCTGATATCGTTTGGGAAAATATGTAGTTCCAAATCGTATCCGGGTTTTCATTTACTATGTCTTGGTAAGTGAATTGGTGGTCGACTATGGTGCACGTGGACTTGGTGTGCAAGTCACCCTCTCTTAAATATCTTGGTGTGAGTGGGTAAGAGAGCTTAAGCTCACCCCTCCCCTTCCATAGCCCACCAACCCCACCTTTTTGCATTAAATGTCTTCTCACTCTCTCACTTGATAACACTCCTTCTCTCCCTCTCAACGAGCTCTACCTCTCCCACCCGTTTTCACTCTCTCGGCATCCACCCGTGGAAACAAAAGAAAGTAAGGAGTGAAGGAAAGAAGAGGAGGATGTGTGTATGAGCTTTGCTTGGCCTCCCTCTTCTCCTCCCTCTCAAGGTATTCCTTTGCCCCTCTTTGAGCATGTTTGGTGGCTTGTTTGGGGTGCTTTTGGTGGCTGCTGTGTGTGAGTAGGGAGGGGAGGTGTGAGTAGGTGTGAGAGATCCTTCAATGCCTCTTCTTCTTCTCCTCCTTATGGTTTTCCTCACACCCCTTTTGTGCTTGTGTTTATGTGCTAAAGGGGCATAGGGTTGACACACCGGTACGCTTGAGATCGCATGAACGGCTTGCGGGGCTGCGGGTGTATGCTCGCCATGTTCGCATGTGTGTGGAGCACGTGGACAGCATGCACATAGTGCTCAGGGCATGCACGGGGTGCCCAAGGGTGTTCTTGGAGTACTCGTGTTATGCCTGTGTCATTTGGAGCCATTTCGGCTAAGCCTTGGTCACTTCTGGGTCATTCAGGGCCTTTTTAATTTTTTGATCGGAGCCGCTAAAATTTTAGCTTTTAGCCACTTGCGGGAGTTAGAGTACTCTGATTGGAAATCTGACTGCATATTATGGGTCCTGGTACCGTTTAGTACTACCCATAAAAATTTCATCGAATTCCGGTAACGTTTGGAAAAATATGCAGTTCTGAATCGTAACCGGGTTTTTGAGAGTTCCTGGTTTGATTAGTCGAATAGTGTGAGATATTTTGGTGAATGTGGTGACCTTCGGTAACCTTACCCCCCCTTTGCTTAATGATGAAGCAACCATTTGGCTATTTGAAGTGTTAGTGGGTGAGTTTAGGTTAGGTTCACCCCCTCATTTTTCCATTACACTCACCCCCCCGCCCCCAAGAGTGGAAAAATCTCCCTCTCTCTCTCCCTCTCCCTCTCCCACTCCCTACATGGACTCCTCTTGGGCTCTCTTTCTCTCTTTCACACACATCCCCCATGTGTTTGTGTTAATGCCTCAAAGAGAAGAGAAGGAGAAGGTGAAGGAGGAAGAGCAAGGTTTGTGTAGGTGTTGTTGTTGTTGTTGATACTCCTCTCTCTAGCTCCCTTTACATGTCTTTCCCTCCTCTAGTTTTCAGCCAAGAAGGGCTTGTGAGAGGCTGAAGAGGAGGCGTGGTGGTGGTGGTGGTTGAGGTGGCCGTGGGCGCGTCGAGAGCCCCGCATCTCCCCCTTTTCCTTTCCCTCTTTTGGTAAGTCCTCTTCCCCTTCTTCTAGATTTTTTAGGGCTGTTGGGTGCTGGGGCACTCGGGCATGCGTGCGTACGCGCGTACTCGCATGCGTGCGAGCCCGTATGCGTGCATGTCTAAGTCTTTGGTAATTCTAGTGATTTCTAAGTGTTAAATTGTGATGTTACTCACCAAATTTGATGCCCTTACCTTGCAGATCTCGTCGGATGGGATGCGCGAGGTCCCGGGTTGCGGTGAGTGGTTTGATCCAATCCCCCCCCCCTCGAGATGCGCTCGACGCGTGTAGTCGTGCGTCGCGCATCGATGGGGCATCCTAGCTATACTACTTGTGTAGTTAAGTCGTATGGCCATGCTTAAACTATAATATGTTAGATATCTTGCATGCTAGCATTATATGGCATGTATTGTATCCATGTATGAATGATTGTATTGCATGCGCCCCTCTAGTATGGGCATGTATTAATGTGTATGGATGTATAGAATATGGCATGCCTTAGGTAGTATTGTAATACTACTCCCACCATATTAATTGGAATATCCAGCATGATTAAGTTTGGGTTAATAACGGGCACCTGCCTAATATTCCCTTGCGATAAGACTCGAGGGCGTGGTGTAGTTGTTGCTCCCATGCTAATGGGGCAAAGCTATGACCAGCTTCATGAGATGATGATCTCTCTCGCCCTCTCCTTCTGAACGAACTGAGTAAGTAGATGCGATTTCCTACTCGACTCAGGTTCGTTTGGAATATTGGCATGCACCTGTTAGTGCGCGAGATCGCGTTTGACCCTTTCTTTTAAGTTGGCGATATCCAACGTATGCTTAAGTTAGGCCTTGTGTGCTTATGTGATTAATGACCATGTATGCATGTTGTATGATTTATTATGATGTAAATCCATGTTAGGGAGTGTCCCTATAATTATTAGATGATTGTGCATATGGTTCATGCACATAGCTAGATATAATTCTCCTGGATATATTTATATGCGCATGTTAAAAACTGATAGGCCTATCTGAAATAGGCATGGGTATGACCCGCTGTCGGGTTGTACCTTATTAGTTAGAGCGCTAGCGATGTAATCGCCCCGTGCATCCGAGCGATGCACTCGTTTGGAATTCAGGAGAATTCATTACCTTATCGGTTTTGTTAAGCCGGTAGTGGGGCATTAGGCTAGGCCTACCCGTGCTAGGCGTGTATATGAACCGCCTGTTGGGTTATGTGCCTTGGGATTATTTCTGCGTGAGAGCAGAGGCAACCCCCTTGTGTCCGAGCGACGCAACCGTGTGGGAGTACAATAGTGTTCGCTCTCTTCGATATGTGATTATCGAGAGTAGTTGATTTCCATGGGTTCGCTTTGCGAACATGGAATGTTTACTCCCAAGTTGTCCGTGTTGAAGAGGCCCGGGTTGTAGCTGTCCTGACAGAGGGCTCCCATCCGTAGGTACCACCGATGCGTTCGGGGGCGTACTGATCGTGGGAGTGTACCAGGTAGAGGCTACCCGGGAGAGGGCTAATGAATGATATTGCGAGCGTGGAATCGTTCTCCCCTTCGTTGGATCCGATGTAGGAACTTTCCGGCGTTGGAAAAGCTATCCTGATAGAGGGCTCCCATCCGTAGGTACCACCGAGGCGTTCGGAAGCGTACTGATCGTGGGAGTATACCAGGTAGTGACTACCCGGGGAAAGGGCTACCGGTGGACCAAGGGTGTAGAGCAGTCTAGGTCTCTTCCAAAAGTCCCAAGAGTCTCCCTCCGGGAGTGAGGGTGAGGATGAGGTGAAGACACATCGCCACGTGACCCATTCGTTGTTTGTCCGTTCCCATAGTTGTTGGGTCCGGTTGCGTATCGATGTTCAAAGACATCGTTGGGCAGTTATCCCGATGTAGATGATCCAGTAGTGTTGTGTAGACCAGTAATCCTGGGTCTCCTCGACCAACGGTATGGTCTCTCCCCAAAAGTCCCAAGAGTCTCCCTCCGGGAGTGAGGGTGAGGGTGAGGTTGGTCGCGCTGCCGCGTGACCGTGTTATCCATGGGTTTCCACCCATGTTTTCCTTGAAAGGAAATTGCTTTAGTATTGAACTGTTATGGTGATTGGTTTTCAGCCACTCACTGAGCTTGTAGCTCACCCCTCGCATACTGTTTCTTTTCAGGGGCAGTGTTGGGCGTGGAGTTGGAGCTTCCCTGTGGCGTGGTCTTATGGGTGTGGAGCGTTCTTCCGGCGGGTGGCGAGTGCGAGGCTGTCAGCAGTCCTAGAGTCATTTTATGTATTGTAAATCGTGCATGTGGCACAGGTTGTATTTTATTTGGTCTAGACTTGGCTCTCACAGGACAGTGATTGTGTATTCGAGTCTGTAATAATGTTTTTGGTTTACAGACATTGTTTATATATTATGCTTCCGCCTTTCAGTCAGTTATAACTATCTTTGCTTTGCCACCTTGTGTGTTGTTTTTGGAGTCTTTATTGACCTTAGGTATTGATAGCTGATATTTCATTATTGCCACGTCTCAGGGACGACCGCCCTGGGGCATGACAACTCGGGTCCGCTCTGAGCGCGCGGTGTGCATGCGAGGAGTACTCGCCCATGCTTGGCAGTCCGTGTCGTGTATGCTTGCTCGAGTCTAGGCGAGTGTGTAATGGTGAGTCAGTTGTGAGAGGTGGTGACTTTTTGTGATATGAGAGCCCATGCAGATGTGTTCATGAGGTGGGCACGCATGCATTTGCGGTCACGCGAGCGAGAACGTGCCGAGTGACGCACGAAGACTCATGGAATTGTGTGCGAGGGTGTGTTGCGGGTGCATATGGTGTTCGCATGGGAGTATTATTTTTACACGCCACTTGGTTTTCACCGGGCCATGCGCTCGCTAGGTGAGTGGTTCGATCAAACCCTTCGGGATGCCCTCGATGAACGTAGATGTGCATCGCGCATCCATGAGGCATCGTTGCACCCTAAATATGTTAGATATTGCATGCTAGGACTGTATGGCTTGTAAATTGTGTAGAACCCCCTATTCTACCATGTACTTGCCTACGTATCGTATTCATATTTGAATTATCATGTTTGCATGTGTCTTGTGTGATAATATGGATGTATAGAATATGCATGCCTTAAGTAGTCCCTATTTATAGTACTACCTCCCTATGTTAGTAATATCTAGCATGATTAAACCTGGGTTAATAACCGGGTGCATACTTAATATTCTCTGGTCATATGACTGGAGGACGTGGTATGGTTGTTGAACCCATCTTGTTGGGGCAAAGCTATGACCAGCTTCCGAAGAGGATGAGACTTTCCCTCTCTCTCGCCCACCCTCTTTGCCGGAACTGAGTAAGTAGATTCGATTTCCTACTCGACTCAGGTTCGTTTGGGAATATTGGCATGCACCTGTAAGTGTGTGAGATCGCGCTTGACCCTTCCCTTTTAAGTTGGTGATATCCAACACATTTTAGGGTATATGCTTGAATGCTAGTATACTTGTATGAGGTATGCTTGTATGCTTGAATGCTTGTATGCTTACATGAGATATGCTTGTAGGCTTGTATGCATATTATTTAGCCCATGCATGGTATATATGTTGTTTATCCATGTTAGGGAGTATCCCTATAATTATTTGATATGTTATTGTGCATGTAATTCATGTACATAACTAAGATATAATTCTCTTGGATATATATGCGCATATTAAAATTGATTAGGCCTATCTGAAATAGGCGTGGGTATGACCCGTTGTCGGGTTGTACCTTATTAGTTAGAGCGCTAGCGATGTAATCGCCCCCATGCATCCGAGCGATGCACTCGTTTGGAATGCAGGAGAATTCATTATTTTATCAGTTTTTTTAAGCCGGTAGTTATGGCATTAAACTAGGTCTACCCGTGCTAGGCGTGTGTATGAACCGCCTGTTGGGTTATGTGCCTTGGGCTTATTTCTGTGTGAGAGCAGAGGTAACCCCTTGTGTTCGAGTGACGCACCCGTGTTAGAGTACAAGAATATTCGATATCATTGATATGTGATTATCAAGCGTAGTTGACTTTCCCATAGGGTTTGCTTGCGAACGTGGGGTGCTTCCTCCCAACATCGTCGTGCGTCGAACACCCCAGTGTCGAATCTGTCCTGTTTGGGTGATACCACTTGTAGGTGTTACTGATGTGTATCACGGTATGCATCTAGTTGATGTACCGATGGTGGAAGGCCGACAGGTAGAGGCTACGTGGGAGAGGGCTACCGGATGATTTTAAGAGCATGGAATCGTTCTCCCCTTCTTCGGATCCACGTTGAAGCTACCCGACGTTAAAGCTGTCCTGATAGAGGGCTCCTACTTGTAGGTACTACCGATGCGTTCGGCAGATGTACTGATCATTGGAGTATACCAGATAGAGGCTACTCGGGAGAGGGCTACCGGATGACGAAGGGTGTAGAATAAAAGGTTTTCTTCCAACAGTCCTCTGTCACCCTTAGGGGTGAGGGTGAGGATGAGGTAAAGTCACGTCGCCACGTGACCCATTCGTTTTTCGTCCGTTCCCATAGTTGTTGGGTCCGGTTACGTATCGATGTTCAAAGACATCGTTGGGCAGTTGTCTCGATGTAGATGATCCAGTAGTGTTGTGTAGACCAGTAATTTCGTGTCTCTTCGACCAACGGTATGGTCTCTCCCCCAGAGTCTCCCTCCGGGAGTGAGGGTGAGGTTGGTCGCGCCGCCGCGTGACCTTGTTATCCATCGGGTTTCCACCCATGTTTTCCTTGAAAGGAAATTGCCTTAACATTAAACTGTTGTAATGGTGATTGGTTTCCAGCCACTCATTGAGCTTGTAGCTCTCCCCTCGCGTACTTTTTCTTTTACAGGGGCGATGTTGTGTGTGGAGCTGGAGCTTCCCTATGGCGTGGTTTTATGTGCGTGGAGCGTTTTGTCCGGCGGGTGGCGAGTGTGAGGCTGTCAGCAGTCCTAGAGTCATTTTATGTATTGTAAATCGTGCATGTGGCACATATTGTATTTTATTTGAACTAGACTTGGGTCTCACAGAACATTGATTGTGTATTCGAGTCTGTATTGATATTTTTGGTTTACAGACTTATTGATATTTTTATGCTTCCGCTTTTCAGTTGAGTTATCAGTTATCATTGCTTTGCCAGCTTGTGTGTTATTTATTGGAGTTATTGTTGACCTCTTGTACTTGATAGCTGATACTTTATATGTTGCCACGTCTCGGGGGCGGCCGCCCTGGAGTGTGACACATTTCCCTGGAAAAAGGCCCACTAAACACTTAGTGGCAAGGCGGTTACAAGAGTAAAAAAGGAACTACGTGTGACTTGATCTCCAAGGGGTACGTAGGCAGCCTATAAAGAGGTCGCGCGACAACACTCTAAAGGCCCAGTCATTCATTGAGTAAAATATAGTCACAAATTCTTATTTTTAAGGTTTACCGCAAAGAGATCTACAAATTTAACTGAAGGGGGAAATATCCACTTCATCACATATTCCCAAAATTGTGAGTATCCTAAAATTAATTACAAATAATAATATATTTTAAATTTTAATATAAAGTCATTAAAAAAATATACTAAAAATGTATTGTTCATCTTTTAAATTTTGAAATGATGTAATATAAAGTCATTAAAAAAATATTATGAAAATATATAAAAATATAAAAATTATAAAATCTCATTATCTTTTTAAAATCTTAATATAAGATTAAAAGAAGAATATGGGTTTTAGATAATAATGGACTTTAATAAATTTGTTCGAGGGTAAAAGGTTTTGTTTAGTATAATAGATAGAGATATCACCTTATCCTTTATTTTATTTTTCTATTCTTACCCCTTAATTCAAATATAATGATCATAAAAAATTAAGGGTAAAATTGGAAATGAAAGCTTTACAAAGAAACATAGTTGAAAAGCTTAAACACTTTTGCTTAGTTAATAGATAGAAATTCAAACATATTACTCGTTAGACAATATATATATATCTCGTTATTTATTTTCTTACACTTACTAAAAATGGGTTCATTCATCTCGAAATGGAACGATATACACTTTTAATCAAAACATATACCTTATTAGATGATGTTTACTATTTCTAAAAAAATGATAACACATATGTTTTGAGTTTTGGTTGATAAAAATGACCGAATCTGACATTTTTCAAAATATTAGGGCACTATGTTTTTTGAAAACTGAGTTATAATATATATAACTGTGAAAACGGTTACATAATTCTGAATACTTGCTTGAACTGCAAGTGAAGAGGGAGTATGAAGCTTAAGGGAAAGAAACAAAACTAAAAAGAAGAAGGTTCACAAAAGGGGTGTAAGCACACACAAGCGTATATTAGGGCGCTCTTACATTTAATTTTTTTACAATCCAAAATATAATCTTATATATCTAATTAAAAATCCAGGAAACATATCACTCGTTAGACAATGTATATATCTTATCAAATGTTTTCTTATATTTATTAAAAATTGATTTATTTAACTCGAAATGTAGCGATATACATTTTTTTTATCAAAGCATATATCTTATTAAATGATGTTTACTACTTAAAAAAATAAAAACATGTATAGTTTGAGTTTTAGACTGTAAAAATATCGAGTCTAACATTTTTCAAAATATTAAGAGTGTCTCGCGGACAATCCCATAACAGTCCATAGGTGTTTTAATTTTTTAAAAGTAATAAACCTCATTTAATAGGTATATGCTTTTGTGAAAATTATATATTGCTATATTTTGATTTTCAAATTGAATGGATATGTTCAAAATAAGACAATATATATGTCTCGTCAATTTTTTTTACATTTACTAAAAGTAAGATAATTCAATTCGAAACGGAGTGTTAATGCGTTATACACCTTTCATCAAAACATGTATATTGTTTGATGATGTTTATTATTGCTTTTGAATAAAAATATATGTGATATGCGTTTTAGACCGTAAAAATGATTGAATCTAACATTATTATTATTAAAAAAATGAGGGAGCACTTGTCCCCCCATTTTAAAAGGATAGGAAATAGGTGTTCCCCTCTCTTTTTTGTTTTTTTTTTTAATTTTTTTTATGCAAGCCAGGAGACCCGCTCATAAGCTCGAAACCTTGGCTTGCACTTGCAAGCTAGCCGTAGGCCTGGATTTTATCCTACAGATCAACCGGTTTTGGTCCACTGGTCAGGACCAGACCGGCCTGTTGCGAATGCCTAACTCAGGTTATACAAGTCAAGTATTATTCTAACACTAATTCACAATTGAGAAATTGGGAATATTTTCGTTTGTGGATATTATGTTCATTCTCAAACAACAGTTTAAACAGTTATTGCATTAAACATGCATACTTTATCTTTTTTTTTCAAAGAATGCAAAGTATCTCAATACAGATGCATGATTTATTTTTTTGTTTTTTATTTTTATCATTATTTTGGAATTCTGTTAATTTACAACTTATTTTTAGCATGTTTAATATACAAGACCACAAGGAGGATATCATTGCCCCAATTCCCCACATTGTACTTCCTGGATTCTATTAATAAATTTTAATTTGTTGGTGCATCAAGATGATTTTCCCATGAAGAAACCTCTCTTCAATTACCAATCCGGGGTTGCCAAATCGTCTCATGATGACCAAACAAGGCAAGCAAGGCATCCATGTTAGGTGGTAATGGGTCCCCCCTCTGGAGACACAAGAACCATTTGCACAGCCACCATTCAACTGTTATTAATGAAGATGGAAACAATGCAAAGGGACAGTTGAGCCGCCACTGATTGAACAAATTTTTTTTTTCTGATGGTGATGGAGGACCCACATGAAGATTCCTTGCCTCTGGATCTTCCCTTCTCTGAATCTCTGTCTCTGTGTGACCAGGTACAGAGTTTTCTATTGTTGGTGTATAGAAATAGCTATCTAGTCATCCAATCAGTCAAGTAAACTTTAGATATCGAACACTCATTCCATTTGGTGAATCTTATATTATTTTTTCATCATAATTGTTCATCAAAATTAACACCCCTTGATAAATTTGTATCACTTACCATTGAGTGAGATGTTTATTTAAAATGTGTTGTTACACACAGTTTCGCTGTGTAGCCCGTCAGTCTCCACGTCAAGTGAAAATTCAAATTTTATGCAAAACAGCCATGCCAAATTTTTGGTCTTTCTTCTTCTCTCATGTACCTCATTTTTATTTTCTGTTTTTTGTTCTCTCTCCGGCGATGTAAAACCACCATCTGCATGGTCTCTGCCTCAAATATTCACTAGAGACATAAAAACATTTCAACCAATTTGTCGGTATAAACTCAATTGAAGGGGGATAGAAGTGCAGGTGGCCAAATTACTCAATCGTATGTGTTAAATAGTCATTATTAGGAAAATATTATGTCTTTATTATCATTATTATGATATTATTAGTTTCCTAGTTTTCCTAGTTTCATTTTCTGGTATTTAGGGTTTTTCCTTTATCTATCTAAAAATAGAGTTTTTGGCTCCTCTAATAGAATAACAAGAATTCCCTTTTCCTTTATTCAACATGGTATCAAAGCATCCACCTCAAAAACCCTAGATCCATAAAAGCTTATCTTTCTCTTCTCCGCTTCAATTGAGGAGTCTTCAATCGGAGCAGGGGAGGACTTTTATTCGCGAGATCTAGATCTCTGCCCAGTGGCGGAGTCAGGATTTTTATAAAGGGGGACCTAATGTGACTTATATAAATATATTCTAAAGTTATATCACTATATATATTTTTTTAATTTCTATAGCATATATTAAAAAATGAATATGTATAAAATGAAATAAAGGCATTCACACATAACATATCACTGAATAATTCTAAAAGATAATTATTATGCTTTAAAACAATATGTCAAATTTCACATTGATGATTCACAAAAAAATGACAACACATAAATAAAAATTATGCTTTTTAGAGAGGATTGACAATTCCCGATCGTGGGACGGTTAATGGGATAAAAAATAAAAATTAGGGTTTTTTTAGATATGGAAATTGATATT
Organism: Acorus gramineus; assembly: GCA_030737835.1. Lineage (NCBI taxonomy): Eukaryota > Viridiplantae > Streptophyta > Magnoliopsida > Acorales > Acoraceae > Acorus > Acorus gramineus. The sequence continues at coordinate 438,280 of JAUJYN010000016.1, forward strand.
AGGAACAATTAGATACACTAAAAAAGAAATAAAAAATAAAAAATTTATGTTTTTCAAGATACCTAGCCGAGATGTCGATAAGTGGGATCTGTAACTGTGTGCTGACTATATCTTTGTTGGGTTTTTTTTTTGGTTTTTGTGGAGGAGAGGGGGATGATTAATTGTAAAAGAAAGGGTGATTGGTGAGGCCGGTGAGGGATTAAGACTTAAGGGCATACGTGGATTAATCAGCGGGTATCATGGCCTCATGGTATTTTCTTTTTTATTTTTTTTATTGCCTGATTTTGCATTGTGGGCTGGCTGCTGTCCATTGTTGAGTGGTTGTTATTAGTCATGGGCTCTATGGCCCTATAAAAAAAAAAAAAAACCAGGCGGGGCCCAAGCCCCCCCGGGCCTCAAGTGGCTCCGCCATTGCCTCCGCCGTCAATCGCTTTGTTTGCGCCCTCGACACTCGTTCACATGCATCTGCACGCGGCTCCGTGGACCTCTCAGCATCTCCACGCTCATCCGTGCACCTCTCAGTGCCTCCGCGCTACTCCGTGCACTATCACGCAAATTTCAGTGCCTTCATGCTTTTCCACGCACCACCACACGTTTCTTGGCTCCACCGCGCTTCTTCATGTGTGTTACTATGCACCGTCAGCGCACCTCCGCGCTACAGTCACACCCTGCCTCCGCGTGTCATTGTGAGCTCCTCTGCAGGCCTTTCGGTGTGCCTCCCGCACGCGCCACCGTGCCCTGCCAACCCTGCTAGTCCTCGTGCGTCGCTTCCCTGCCAGCACTGCCATTGTGCCCTGCAAGCCTTGCCGCGTTGGCCCTGCCAGCCTTGATGTCGCGCCCTTGTCACGCTTGCAGTGCCTCTGTCGCGCCCCTACCGCGCCTGCACGAGCCCCTGCCTTGCCTGCACGTGCCCCTGCCGTGCCTGCAAAACCCCTCTCACGCCCTGCAGCGCTCCTGCGTTGCCTGCACACACCCCTGCTGCGCCCCTGTTGCGCTTGCACGCGCCTTTGCCGCGTCGTGCGGTACTGTAACCACTATGGTTTCCTAGTCGTTTCTTGATTTTTGTGCATTGGGTCATATTCCTATAGGGTTTTGGATGACTCATATATCTCCAATTTCAGAAGTTAAGGTATGATTGGAATCCTTTTTTGTTGTTTTTCCAACGCTTTTTACGGATCATGAATCGGATGAGTATCGATCAAGTTATAGCCGTTTTTGTGCCTTGTACGCAGCTGGCCAGAGGTCGCTACTTGAAAGTAGCCGCCTGTCTAGAGGTGGCTACTTAAAAGTAGCCGTCTCTCCTCTGACGGCTCATTTTAAGTAGCTGTCGAGCACTTGCGCGCAGAAGTGCAGAAATTAAGGGATTCGATAGAACTGTTGAATATATTGTAACGTTTCGGTACTTTTAGCCTTATATATTTATTTTAAATATATAATGGAAATTTTAATTGAAATTTAATTATTTCATTTTTTTTATTTGGCGGTAGGCCCAAATGGGTCTAATTTGATTTATAATTTTGATAATTATAAATTGATGTTGAAATATTTTTTTTTTTTTGGAGATCTTTATAGTCTCAAGATATTTTGGTTGAAATTTGGTGAGATTCGGAGTTAGGGAAATTAGGTTTTTAGGATTTTGTGTTAAGTTATTGGGCCCAGGGATCTAGTTGCGAATCCAGAATATCTTTTAATAGGCTTCAGGGATCCGTTTGTAAATCGGATAGGGATCTGTCTGTAAATCGGATAAGGACCTAGTTGTAAACCCGTAATACTTGAGGGGTCGTTTTGTAATTTGGTAAAAACCCTTTTATATATAACACATTTTGGGTTAGGGTTTGCATCAGAATTCTCATTTGATTGATTTTAAATAGATGATGTTTTTATTATATTTCAATGGATCTTGAAGGATTTCTTAAGATCAAACTAGATTTATTGGTTTTGGGATTTAAGGGTTATTTTCGGGTGGATTGAATACCTGATCATTAAATCGTGTTTTTGACTATGATAGAGCCGTTTCTGGGAAAATTGTATTTCACAAACAGAAATAGGTTTCGAAAAGATATTTCCAACGAATCTTGAATCGGATGATTTGGAGTTACGGTTAGAAAGTTATGATTTTTCAAATATTTCTGTGCAGTTTCTTAGAATTCAAATATTTAGCTTCATGACGAAGTTTGATGAATTTTAGAGATTAAAAGGATATGTGGACCTTATGAAATAAATGGATATTGATAATCGGATCATTGTGAGATATGAACATTTTAATTTTTATTCAGAGTTGGGATTTTGTTAGGCCTTTAAGGTGAGTTGCGGATTGTAGGTCTATTTGGTACGGGCTCTTGGGATTATTGGGCCGAGCGCTGTTGTCAGTTGTTTGTCATGATTGAATGATTTTCTTATTTATTGATTGCATAATTGTTATGCTAGGTTATCCACGTGCGAGTGTGTAGCGTTCATGCACGTGCATCGGTTTGTATTGCGTGGACTGGAGGTGAGTGGATGCCTCTATATTATTTGAAAAACATCATATTATTTTATGATTATGAAATCTATCTTGTATGAAGCATATGAGCATGTTGTCATCATATAGGTTGATATTTTGGATATATTATATGCATTTGAAATTATGAGATTTATGAAAATTGTCGCATGCTGTATACTTGAAAGAATAAGTAGTTTTGATTCCGTCTAGGTGGCTCAGTCTAGGTGGCTGCGGTCTAAATTTGACCCAAGTCTAGGTGGCTATGTCTACGTGGCCCGATTTCCAAAGTGAAATCTCTGCGGCTAGGTGTCGTGGAAAGCGGGCATGCGTGTCCGTTGCATTCATATATATCATGTAGTTGAAAATCATGAGAAGATTTTTATGACATCACATTTTATTCGAAAGAGAAATGTTATTATATCCTTGAATGTTTTAAATGGCTTCTTTATTATAAGCTTTGCTTTATATTACAACAATTGTTCCATAGACACTTTTTAACTGATTATTTTGAAGTATAATATATTATTGGGACACTTGTGTCCATTCACTGAGCGTGTGGTAGCTCATCCCTCTCTCTTCCCAACCTTTCAGATTAGCTGTTGGTGGTTGTCGATCTCGTTAAGGCGTTGGAGGTTGAAGCTCGTATTTTATTTCCGGAGCACTAGACTTGTGTAAAAGGTGTTGGTCATTTCTTTGGCATGTAGAGGACCCATATGTATGATAGTGTGGATATATCTAAATTAAGTTGTTTTTTATGTATATTGAATTTACGTCGGATTTTAGCATTGACGATATATGTATAATTATGGTGATGTATTCGTATGTTCTCTGGATGAAAAAAAATATATATATATAGAACTCTGAGATTCGAGGAATTTAGTTAACGCACCCGGATTTCACGCTTCAAAACGGGGCCGTGGATCCGAGGGCGTTACAATATTGATTATTTTCTTGAGGGGGTGGTCATGCACGTGTTTTTTCCTATAAATACCCAACTTTGGATGCCCTAGGACCTCATTTGAAACCTAATTCGAGTCCTCTCTTTCTCTTTTTTTATCAAACCCAAAAAGGGGTCTTTTGGGTGATTTTTGAAAGAAAATCCTTTGAGGATTAAGGTGGGTGTCACGCCCCAGGGCGGCCGTCCCCGAGACGTGGCAGGTATATATAATATCAGCAGTCTATACAAGAGATCAATAAAATACTCTAAACAACATCGCAATGACAACACAGACAATAAGGTAGCTGACATAATATATATACAAATAGCGGAAGCTTAAACGACTGAGTCTGTAATTCAAAGACATATTTTAGACCCGATACATAATCAACTGTCCTGTGAGAGCCAATATTAACAATGACATCCAAATACAAGTATGTGCCCAAGCACGGAATACAATACATACAATCAAGAAGGGGATGCTGATGGCCTCTCACTCGCAGAACGTGACGCTGCTCCGCTACTGCTGTAGTGCCCCGGGGAGCTCCTCCTTCAGATCCGACTCAGATATAACTGAAGGAAAAGAATATGCGAGGGGTGAGCCACACGCTCAGTGAATAGCACAACCCATGCATCACAATTCATATTAGCCTTAAATAATTCATAGCCCCTAACACGGGAGCAATTACACCTTCTAGTGGGTCGTTTCATCGCCAACCCACCCCCCCCCCCCCTCACCCTCACCCTTTCCGGGGGGTGACATGGGCCTCTTGGGGCATACTAGACCGCTCTCCACCCCTGGTCCACCCGGTAGCCTCTCCCACACTCCGTAGCCTCCACCCGGTATACTCCCACTATCAGTACTGTCCGACGCATCGGAGGTACCTACGGATGGGAGCCCTCTGTCAGGCCAGCCAACGCCGGGGAGTCCCTACATCGGATCCAACCAAAAGGAGAAGACAGCCTACTCACACGGATACGATCCTCTTGGATCCGTCGACACCGATTGTAACTCTACTAATGTCATGAATTTTCCAAAATTCCTCCAGGGCGCATAACTAAGATGCGGGGAAACATATATTAGAACAACGAGGTTATAATATTCTCTAAGGCATGCTTGTAACTATATGCTCTCATTTTTATTTAATTAGATTAAACTAGATGGGAAACATACATAGTTCGGGCATGGTATCTAGGCATGCATAGGCCTCTAAACATGATATAAGGGTGCATATCCCTAGCATACAAAGTCTAAGGTGGCATGGATACATCATAATAATATGCATGCATAGCTTTACATTTATTACAAGTTAATACGTGATTATGGTGCCTCAGGGGAGGGCAATGCACGCCTACGTGCATCGAACGCCTCCCTACTAGGTTGGATAGTCCCACTCACCGAGACCCGGGTCGTTGCGTGACCGTCCGTCAAGATCTGCAAGACATGGGCATTCAATATGGTGAGTAAACTACACAAATACATAAGAAATTTACTAGAAATACCCAATACTCGGACAAGCATGCATACGGGCCCGCACGCACGCGAGCACGCACGTACGCACGCGAGTCCGAGTGCCCCGACACCCTCCCGAACCCTCGGGCAGCCATACGCATGGCCCCCCGCACGTGCACGCACGAATGCGCACGCGCCCCTGCGCCCCTGGCGCACTGCCGCGCCCCTGCCCGCGCGCCCAGACGCGCTGCCGCGCGTGCGCGCACCCTCGCACGCTCCCGCGCGCACCGCGTGCCCAGCCAGCGCGTACCCGCATGCACTGCGCGCCCGTGCAGCACCCCGCACGCACGCCCACGCGACTGCGAGTACGCGCGCGCGCTTGCTAGCGCGCCCGTCTGCGCTCGCACGCGCACGCGCGCCCGAGCCCCTTCCACCCCCCCCCCCTCAGCCCACCCACACCCCCTAACATCCATGCATACCATGCATACCCATTTAAACCCTCTAATCAAACATCTAACCTTGCTAGGGGAGGAGGAAGACTTACCGGAAGAGAGGAGGAACAAGGGAGGAAGCTCGGGTGCCCTTCGCGCACCAAATCGCCACCACCAAGACCACCACCACCACCACCACCCTCAGCCCTAACAATGGCTGAAACAGGGGGGGAGGGGAACCATGAGAGGGAGGTCAACAAAGGGGAAAACAAAACAAACAACATGGAAAGGTAGATCCAACCCATACCTCTCTTTTTCCCTTCTAGGGCTTCCTTGTTCTTTTCCTTCTACTAGCTCTAATGGGGGAAAAATAATAAGAGGAGATGAAATGGATTTGTGTGTGAGAGAGATGAAGAGAAGAGAAGAGAAGAGGAAGAAGAGGTGGACGCCCACTTTAGGGCACACACACTCACACACACACACTCACACACACTCACACACTTAGGGCACTCTTTGGTGTTTGACTTTAGGTCAACCCAACCACACAAACAAACAGAACCAATTGACCAAGTCAATGGTCAAACTTGACTTGGTCAAAGTCCTCTTTGACTTGGTCAAGTCCCCCTTTGACATTCCTGCTCGGTCAAAACCCGGATACGATTCGGAACTGCCAAATTCTGAAACGTTACCGGAATTCGATGAAATTTTCGTGAGTGGTTTGAAATGGCACCAGGACACATAATGTGCAGTTAGATTTTCAATCGGAGTTCTCATGTTGTGCCTGTGTCATTTGGAGAGCTCTGTTTCAAAATTTGGGTACATAATTTTTTTCCTAAGTTATGTATTTCCAATTTGGTATTTGGATTTGATTTTGTTAAAATCCAAGATGAAGAGATTTAAATATGATTTTATTATGAGATGTCCAATTTTGAGTTAGCTTTCGCACAGAAGTGGAATTAGATCAACTGGATTCTTGTAGTAAAAGTTATGGGTATTTTTCCAAGTATACCCCGGGGATGGAAATTCTGGCAGCAGCCCTGCTCCATGTTTGGCTCAAATTTCGGAACAGCTGGAGGGATTGGCTGATCTTGCAATGAACATGAAAGTTGTAGATAATCTTCTTAGCTTTCCATCGGACTTGGAATCGTGCAATTCGGAGCTGTATCGTGGAAGTTATGGCTGTTCCAGTGAAGCTTGTGCAGAATTTCTAGTCGAAGGGCGACTAGGTCATTTCTCCTTAAGATATTTTGATAAATATCTCCTCTCTCTCTCCTCCCCTCCCAAACCCCACGTCGACCAGCACATCTGGTCTCTCTTTTCACTCTCTCAAGCCCCCCTAGGTGTTTGAAGGAATGCTTCAAAGAGAAGAAGAGAAGGTGGAGGTGAAGGAAGAAGTGAAGTTGGTTTATGTGTTGTGTTGGTTGTTTCCCCTCTCTCTCAAGCTCCTTTGCATGGATCCCCACCCCTGATTTGCAGCCATTGGAGGAGGCTGAGGAGGGCTGAGGGTGGTGGTGGTGGTCTCGGTGGCGGCGTTTCGGTGCGCGAAGGGCCCCCGAACCTCCCCCTTTTTGTTCCCCCTCCAAGGTGAGCTCCTCCCCTCCTTTTTCTTGATTTTTATGGTTTGGGGGTTGGTTGGGAGGTCATGCATGCTAGGTAGATGGGTTAGGGTGTGTGTGAGGGGTTGGGAAGGGTTAAAATGAGGTTAGGATGGGCTGGGCGAGCGCTGGGAGCAGGCAGGCGCTGGCGGGTGCAGTTGGGCGCGCAGTCGCGCGCGGGTGCGTGCGCGCGAGTGCGCGCGGGTGCAGGCGCGAGCGGGGGTGCGAGCGGGGGTGAGCACGGGTGCGCGCGGGCGTGCGCGCGTGCGGGCAAGGCGCCTGGGCAGTGCGCCTGGGGACCAGTGCACGCGCATGCGGGCGTGCGCGTGCGTGCACGTGCTGGGGCGTGCGCGGGGTGCTGCGCGGGGGGGCGCAGTGCGCGCGGGGTGCGTTGGGCTGGACGCGCGGTGCGCGCGGGCGCGCGCGAGCGTGCGCGTGCGTGCGGCAGCGCATCTGGGCGCGCGGCAGTGCGCCGATGGTGCCGGGGTGTGTGCGCGTGCGGGGGGCCATGCGTATGGCTGCCCAAGTGTTCGGGTAGGTGTCGGGGCACTCGGACTCGCGCGCGTACGTGCGAGCCCGTATGCATGCTTGTCCGAGTATGGGGTATTTCTAATCATTTTTTTTGTATATATTTGTGTATTTTACTCACCGAGTTGATTACCCTGTCTTGCAGATCTTGACGGACGATCGCGCGACGACCCGGTTATTGGTGAGTGGTACAATCCAACCCAGTAGGGAGGCGCTATATGCACTTGGGCGTATACCGCCCTCCCCTGGGGCACCATAGTTTAATATTAACTTGTTTAATATGTAATCTATGCAAGCATGATTAATATGTAGTATGCATGCTACCCTAGACTTTGTATGTTAGGGACTTGCACCCTTAGGATATGTGTAAGAGCCATGCATCCTGTCACCCTGTTCTCATGCTAGGAAGCCTCGACCTATGCATGTGTTCTACTAGTTTAATTTATTAAATTAAATCCGAGCTTATGGTATTTTAGCATGCCTTAGGGAATATTAAAGGGCCTTGCGAGGTCAGCATTGAGACCCTGACTAGGGTACTCCGTGTTCATTGTTTGGTTGTCGGGATATCCTATGTCGGGACCACAAGTGCCCTCCCAAGGTTTCCTTTCCCGATAATATTATAACCTCGTTATTATTATATATGTTCCCCGCATCTTGGTTATGCGCCCTGGAGGAATTCTGAAGAATTCATGACACCAGTAGAGTCTCCCTTTTCTGGATTAAGGGGCCTTGCGAAGTCAGCGTTGAGACCCGGGCTAGGGTACTCCGTGTTCCTTGTTTGGTTGTCGGGATATCCTATATCGGGACCTGATGGTGCCTTCCCAGGGTTTCATTTTCCAGTTAAGGGTACCGTGGATCCGAGTGGATCGTATGCGTATGGATAGGCTGTTTCTGTTCCCATCGTTGGATTCGTATAGAGACTGCCACAGCGTTAAAAAGGCCGTCCCGTCAGAGGGCTCCCATCAGTAGGTACCTCCTGATTTGGTTTCGGACTGTGCTGAAAAGTGGGAGTAGGCCAAGCGGATACGGAGTGGAGGAGAGACTATCGGTGGACCAAGGGTGATTTAAAGCCTAGTCAGTCCCAATATCCTATGTCACCTATTGAGGGGTGAGGGTGAGGGTGTGGTGGGTCGGCGATGTAGCGACCCACTGGATTGTGTAGTTCCTACCACTTTGAGGCTATTAATAATAAATTGTGGTTAATATAAATTGTGATGCATGGGTTGTGCTATTCACTGAGCGTGTGGCTCACCCCTCACATATATTTTCTCCAGTATTTTCTGAGTCGGATCAGGAGGAGGTGCTCCCCGAGGGACCTCAGCAGTAGCGGTGCAGCGCCACATTTCCGCGAGTGGTAGAGGCCATCAGCATCCCTTTTTGATTTGTATGTATTATATTATGTGCTTGGCACACGTTTGTATTATATTTGGATGTCATTGTATATATTGGCTCTCACAGGACAGTTGATTATGTATCGAGTCTGTAATATGTCTTTGAGTTATAGATTCAGTCTTTTAGCTTCCGCTATTTCTGTATATATCATGTCAGCCCCTTTGTTGTCTGTGTAGCCATTTTGGATGTTGTTAGAGTATGTTATTGACTTCCTGTATTGACTGCTGATATCATATATACACTTGCCGCGTCCCGGGGACGGCCGCCCTGGGGCGTGACATCTCAAGCTCAGGATGATAGCTAAAAGTCTAAAATTTTAGCGGTTCCGATCGGAAAAAAGAAAAAGTTAAAAAACTGCCAGAATGTTCCAAAGGTGACCAGAAGGCAAAAAATGACACATATATAACAGTGGGTCCCTCTACTTCATTTTTTTTTATGATAATTAATATTTTTAATTGCTGCTAATCACCAATGATGGGTTCATCCTGAGGTGATTCGGATTCACATGGTTTTATGGGTTTTCCTTCTTTTAATTTCCTTATTGATTTATTTTGGATCTTGATGTTATGTTTATCCATTGATGACGTTTTTAAGATGTTTTTACAAGATTACACACTATTTTAGATTTTTTATACATGTATCATGGCTAGAGTTATTATATATGTGTCACTTTTAACCTTCTGGTAACCATTGGGACATTCTGGCAGTTTTTTTATTTTTTTCATTTTTCGATCGGAACCGCTAAAATTTTGGGCTGTTAGCTATCGTCCTGAGTTTGAGGACTCCGATCAAGAATCTAACTGCATATTATGTGTCCTGATGACATTCCAAGCCGCTCGCGAAAGTTTCATCGAATTCCGGTAACGTTTCAGAATTTTGCAATTCCGGGGCGTATCCGGGTTTTGACCGAGCGAGAAGTCATTGGGAGAGTTGACTTGGTCAAAGTGGGCCCATGACTTGGTCAACCCCTTTTGTTTTTTTGTGTGGTTGGGTTGACCCAAGTCAAATCTCACTTAAGCCTCACTAATCCTCTCTTAACCCTAATTAAACCTAATCTAAGTGGAGATTAACCTATAAGTGAGCTAAATATCTTCTCTCCCCCACTATTCATCATCTTCCCCATTTGATTTTCTCTCTCCCTCTCTCTCTTTTTCCACCTTTTACCCTAGTTAGAGAGCTTGGATCTCAAAACCCAAAGAAGAGAAAGGTAAGGGGAGCTCCCGATCTATCCACCGGTGGTCTCGGATTCGAATTCCGATGTGTTTAGCCCCTTCTCACGCCCTCTTTTCTCCTCTGATTTCAGCCATTTCGAGGGCTGAGGAAGAGCTCGGTGGTGGTGGCCTTGGAGGAGGTGTTTCGGTGCGCGGAGAGCAACCGAACTTCCCTTCCTTCCTTGGGTAAGCTCTCTTTCCTTCCTTTTCTTGCTTAGATGCTTGTTAGGAGGGTGGTTTTGGGTGTGGATGGTGGTGGGTGGCTGTCGGTGGTGGTGGGTGGCCGTCGGCGGCGGTTGGTGGCCATTGGTGGCCGGTGGAAGGTGGTTGGCTGTCTCGGGCAGGATGGCAGCACAGGCAGCGCAGCAGGCAGCGCAGAAGGCGGAGCAGGTGGCAGGGCGCGCGCGCGCGTGCGTGCGGGCGTGCGCTTGGGTGTTGGGCGCTGGGCGCGGGTGCTGGGCGATGGTAGCGGGTGCTGGGCACTGGTGCTAGACGCTGGGTGATGGTCGTGGGTGCTGGGCGCTGGGCACCGTGCAGGAGTGTGTGCGCGGAGCACTGCGCAGAGGCGCAGGCGTGCTGTGCGCGCACGGTGAGGCGAGGCCGGTGGTGCACGCGGCGTGCGCGCGGGGTGAGGCGCTGGGGCGCAGGGCGTGCGGGTGTGCGCGTGGGTTGCTGTGCTGGGGCGCAGGGAGCGCGCGGTGCACCCGGGAGGTCTCGGCAGGGTGTCCGGGCTGGGCTCGGCAGGGTGTCCGGGGGAGCGGGTCGGGGCTCGGCTGTGCGCCCGGGGCGGGTGGCCGTGCGTGCGGCTGCCCGGGGGTTCGGGATTGAGTTGGGGTGCTCGGGCTCGCGTGCGTACGGGCCGTATGTACGTTTGCCCGAGTGTTGTGTATTTTTAGAGTATTTTTGGGTTTATTTGTGTATTTTACTCACCGAATTGATTACCCTATTTTGCAGATCTTGACGGACGGTCGCGCGACGACCTGGTCTTTGGTGAGTGGGACAATCCAACCCAGTAGGGAGGCGTTATATGCACTTGGGCGTGTACCGTCCTCCCCTGGGGCACCATGGATTTATATTAACTTGTTGTAATGTGTAATCCATGCAAGCATGATAATTGTGTAGTATGCATGCTACCCTAGACTTTGTATGTTAGGGACTTGTACCCTTAGGATATGTGTAAGAGCCATGCATCCTGTCACCCTGTTCTCATGCTAGGAAGCCTCGGCCTATGCATGCGTCCTACTAGTTTAATTGATTAAATTAAATGCTAGCATATGTTTAATTGCATGCCTTAGATAATATTGTAGGGAGGGGCCTTGCGAGGTCAACATTGAGACCCGGGCTAGGGTACTCCGTGTTCCTTGTTTGGTTGTCGGGGTGTCCTATAACGGGAACTGTCACGCCCCAGGGCGGCCATCCCCGGGACGCGGCAGGTGTATATATCATATCAGAATCTACACAGGAGGTCAATAATATATCATACACAAACAACTAGAATGACACACATGCAACAAAGGGGCTGACATGATATATACACCAAATGCGGAAGCAAAAGACTGAATCTGTAAATAAACATTCTACAGACTCGATACTCAATCATCTGTCCTGTGAGAGCCAATATACACAAATACAACTGAACATATACAAACACGTGCCAAGCACGGAAATACAATACATATGGTCAAGAAGGGATGCTGATAACCTCTGGCACTCGCGGAACGTGGCGCTGCTCCGCTACTGAAGGAATCCCTCGGAAAGCTCCAACTGCTGCTCCGGCTCCAGCTCAGGCTCAGTGGCAACTGGGGAAAAACATATGCGAGGGGTGAGCCACACGCTCAGTGAACGGCACAACCCATGCATCACAGACAATATTGACCACAACATATTAATCCAGCTATTCATCCTGCCTCCAAGGGGCAGGAACAACATAATCAATAATCCATCTTAAACCACTATTTCCATAACCCAGATCATACCCTCACCCTTACCCCTCAACAGGAGACTCAGGATATTGGGACTGACAATCATCCATAAACAAAACCAGCGGGTCGCTCATCGCCAACCCACTACACCCTCACCCTCACCTTTCCAAAGGTGACATAGGATTTTGGGACTGACTAGGCTGTTGGTCACCCTTAGTCCACCGGTAGTCTCTCCTCCACTCCGTAGGCCGCTTGGTTTTTCACCCACAACTTCGGCCCAGTCCGAAACCAAATCAGGAGGCGCCTACTGATGGGAACCCTTGGAAGGGATGACCTTTCTAACGCTGGGGCAGTCTCTACCGGATCCAACGAGGGGGACAGAACAGCCTATCCATACGCATATGATCCACTCGGATCCGCCGACAACACATCTCTACAACTCTAATGCCATGAACTCTTCAGAGTTCCTCCAGGGCGCATAACCAAGATGCGGGGAACATGCATAATAGTTAGCAAGGGTGGAATATCATTGGGGGAAAGAAACTCGGGAGGGCGGCGTGAGTTCCCGATATAGGATACCCCGACAACCAAACAAGGAACACGGAGTACCCTAACCCGGGTCTCACCGCTGTCCTCGCAAGGCCCCTCCCCTATAATATTCACTAAATATGCTAATATTCATAACAGTTATAATACATTACTTATAATATTACTGGGACTAGAAACCTTGGGAGGGCAGCATGAGGTCCCGATACAGGACATCCCGACAACCAAACAAGGAACACGGAGTACCCTAACACGGGTCTCAATGTTGACCTCGCAAGGCTCCTCCCTATAATATTATCTAAGGCATGCGATTTAACACACACTAGCATTTAATTTAATAATTAAACTAGTAGGACGCATGCGTACGCCGAGGTTTCCTAGCATGAAAACAGGGGGCATGGTGCATGGCTCTTACACCTATCCTATGGGTGCAAGTCCCTAACATAAAGCCTAGGGTAGCATGCATTCTGTATTTAAAATCATGCTCACATGCAATACATATTACTACAGGTTAATATAATCCACGGTGCCCCAGGAGAGGTCGGTATACGCCCAAATGCGTACAACACCTCTCTACTGGGTTGGATTGTCCCACTCACCAGAACTCGGGTCGACGCGCGACCGTCCGTCGAGATCTGCAAGACAGTGTATTACTTGGTAAGTATAAATCCACAATTATTATTAAATACACAAATAAATACCCCAAAACCCCAAATCAAACACCCAACACCCCCGGCAACCACCCGCACGGCCACCCGACCGCCCGGGTGCACCGCTGCGCTTCAGCCGCGCACCCCGCACGCCCCCGCGCGCAGCGCCTCACCCCGCACGCACCCCGCGCGCACCTCCGCCACCTCGCCGCGCCTCGCGCGCACCTCTGCCGCCTCGCCGCGCCTCGCGCGCACCATCACTGCCTCGCCGCGCCCTCCGCGCGCACCCTCACGCCCTCCCGCGCGCACTGCCCTCGGCCACCACCTCGCGCATGCACCACCCCTGCCCCGGCCAGCACCTCGCGCACGCACCACCCCTGCCCGCACGCCTAGCACCCGCGCGACCAGCTCCTCGCGCCCAGACCAGCGTGACCAGCACCTCGCGCGCAGCTCGCCATCAGCACCTCGCGCACAGCTCCCCACGCTTGCACGCCTAGCTGGCCTCCAGCTCTCCCCGAGCGCACGCCCGCGTGCACGCTCGCGCGCACGCACGCGCGCGCCCCCAGCACACTCCGCGCGCATCGACCACTCACCCATCTCCCCGCACCAGCTGCTCGACCAGACCCGCGCACAGCTGCCCGACCAGCTCCTCGCACCAGACCCGCGCGTACCCGCGCGCACGCCGTGCGTACGCACGCTCGCGCACGCACGCGTGCATGCCCACGGGCGCCCCGCCTGCGCGCTGCCTGGGCCGTTGCCGCTGCTGCCTGCTGCCCGGAACAGAGCCTACCAGCCCGAGCACCTCCACCACCACCAAAAGGCCTCCGACGGCCTCCGACCGCCTCCCACAGCCCCCCGACGGTCACCCACCGCCGCCGACCACCACCCAACCCTAGATCCATCCCCCTAGCATACATCTATGCAAGAAAAGAGAAGAAAAAGACCTTACCAAGGGGAGGAAGCGAAGTCCGGTTGCTCTCCGCGCGCCGAAACCTCTCCCAAAGGCTCTCCTACGCCCCGATCTATCACGGCCCTCGAAACGGCCCGAAACAGAGGAGAAGGAGGGGTGGTCGGGGAGGCTAGGATCGCCGGAAATGGGATTTGAAACCACCGGGGTGTAGATCGGGACCCGATCTACACTTCCTAGGTTTTGGGTTTTAAGCTTTGAGGGGTCTAAGGGCCTCAAAAGCAAGAAAAACGGAGGAGAGGAGAGAGAGGGCTCAAGGTAGGAGATGATGAATAGTACCTCGAAATTAGATCCCACATATATATAGTGAGCGACTTAAAAACCCAGATACGCTCCGGAACTGTGAAATTTTGGAAACGTTACCGGAATTCGATGAAATTTTTATGAGAGGCTTAAAATGGCACAGGACACCAAATATGCAGTTAGATTTCCAATCGGAGTCCTCTAACTCAGGACGATAGCTAACAGTCCAAAAATTAGCGGTCCGATCGAAAACCGAAAAAAATTGAAAAACTGCCAGAACGCTCCAACGGTTACCAGCAGGTTAAAAGTGACACAAATATAACAGAGACCTCACGCTGCCCTCCCAAGGTTTCTTTCCCAATAATATTATACCCTTGTTATTATTATTATACATGTTCCCCGCATCTTGGTTATGCGCCCTGGAGGAATTCTGAAGAATTCATGACATTAGAGTAGTTGTTGTGATGTGTTGTCGTCGGATCCGAGTGGATCATATGCGTATGGATAGGCTATTCCGTTCCCTTCGTTGGATCCGTGTAGAGACTACCCCGGCGTTGGAAAGGCTGTCCCGTGCAGGGGCTCCCATCAGTAGGCACCTCCTGATTTGGGACAGACTGTGCTGAATGTGGGGGTGGCCAAACGGCCTACGGAGTGGGGAGAGACTATCGGTGGACCAAGGATGACCATCAGCCTAGTCAGTCCCAATATCCTATGTCACCATATTGAGGGGTGAGGGTGAGGGTGTGGTGGGTCGGCGATGTGGCGACCCACTGGTTTGTAAGTCCCAATATCCTATGTCACCTATTGAGGGGTGAGGGTGAGGGTGTAGTGGGTTGGCGATAGCGACCCACTGATTTGGGACGGACTGTGCTGAATGTGGGAGTGGCCAAGCGGCTACGGAGTGGAGGAGAGACTATCGGTGGACCAAGGGTGACCAACAGCCTAGTCAGTCCCAATAGCCTATGTCACCTGTTGAGGGGTGAGAGTGAGGGTGTGGTGGGCCGGCGATGTGGCGACCCACTGGATTGTGTAAGGATGATTATCAGCCTACTAAGTCCCAATATCCTTTGTCACCTATTGAGGGGTGAGGGTGAGGGTGAGGGTGTGGTGGTTCGGCGATGTAACGAACCCCCCGATTTGTGTTGTTTATGCCACTTTGAGGCTGGTTGCTGATTAATTGTGGTTAATATAAATTGTGATGCATGGGTTGTGCTATTCACTGAGCGTGTGGCTCACCCCTCGCATAATTATTTTCTCCAGTGATTACCGAGGTGGACTTGAAGGAGGAGCTCCCCGAGAGACTGCACCAATAGCGGAGTAGCGCCACGTCCCGCGAGTTTCAGAGGCCATCAGCATCCTTTTTATTGTGTGTATATTTCTGTGCTTGGGCACCCAGTTTGGATTGTGTTTGGATGTATTGTGTATATATTGGCTCTCACAGGACATATGATTATATATCGAGTCTGTAGTATGTTTTTGGAATACAGATTCAGTCTTTTTAGCTTCCGCTATCTTTGTATACATCATGTCAGCCTTTTTGTTGTCTGTGTTGTCTTTTTAGCTGTTGTTTATGGTATGCTATTGATCTCCTGTATTGACTGCTGATATCATGTATACCCTCGCCGCGTCCCGGGGACGGCCGCCCTGGGGTGTAACACGAATCACCTCAGGATGAACCCATCATTGGTGATTAGCAGCAATTAAAAATATTAATTATCATAAAAAAATGAAGTAGAGAGACCCACCTTAATCCTCAAAGGATTTTCTTTCAAAAATCACCCAAAAGACCCCTTTTTGGGTTTGATAAAAAAAGAGAAAGAGAGGACCCGAATTAGGTTTCAAATGGGGTCCTAGGGCATCCAAAGTTGGGTATTTATAGGGAAAAACACGTGCATGACTTGCCCCCCAAGAAAATAATCAATATATTCGACAGTTCTATTGAATCCCTCAATCTCTACACTTTTGCGCGTAGGTGCCCGACGGCTACTTAAAATGAGTCATCAAAGGAGAGACGGCTACTTTTAAGTAGCCACCTCTAGACAGGCGGCTACTTTCAAGTAGCGACCTCTGGCCAGCTGCGTACAAGGCACAAAAACGGCTATAACTTGATCGATACTCATCCGATTCATGATCCGTAAAAAGCGTTGGAAAGCCAACAAAACAAGGATTCCAACCATACCTTAACTTCTGAAGTTGGAGATATATAAGTCCTCCAAAACCCTATAGGAAATGACCCAATGCACAAAAATCAAGAAAAGACTAGGAAACCATAGTCGTTACAGGTGCCCTGCCGCGCCGCCCGTCGCTATCGCTAGCCTCCTCCACTTTCTTATTTTTGTGCAAACTCTAGGGGTTCTACCCTTTAGAGTTTGGGTGGGGGTGTTGAAGAGTCATTTTTAATAGTATGTTTCCACCGTGATATGGTCGATCTCGCTAGCCAGAAATCATTTGGTTTTTTGGGGTACTAGAATTTATATTGAAAATCTTTTGGATTCCGTTATTAATTTTGTTAGAGATTGGGGGATTGCTTGTGTGGGAGTAAACAAAGTTTTGTACATTGGGGATAAATTTGAGGTCATGACATATGATTTGTAACATGCCTTGGTAAATCCCTCCTCTACCAACTTTATGCTTTGGGCTTGTATCTTGAATTTGAATAAAATTTAATGTCAATACCTACAATTTCATAAAAAAAAAAAAAAAAAACCTTGTCCGTTTAAACTCATCACAAGGTATATGCCTCAATTTGCATTTTATATACCTCGTTTTGTTTGGCTTTTAAAGGGGTTCCTCGTTGTCATCTTAAATATTACTACACGTCTACACACATTTAGCAATAATTCTACCCCAATATTTTTTCTTTTAAATGCCCAATAAATTTTCATATACCTCTTTATTTTCATATATATATAGACCTTAAATGTTGTATATACCTTCAATTATAACTCCAACCGAGTCTTTTCCTTTTAAATGCCCAATAAATGGCTGTATACATATATAATCCTATATACCTCCTTAAAGAAAACATATACCTAGACATGGGGTTTCCTTGTATTTCTGAAATTCAAAATAACGCATATATATACCCCGTGGACCAATGTAAATATTTGAATGCCGATTTTGAGTACTCGATGATACATTTGTTGCCGAATTTCAACACAAAAATAAATGGCTGAAGTGAAACCCCATTGAAGAAACAGATGACATAACACATAAGGTATTACAAAGCCAATGAAGAAACTTGTTTTTGGAGTGGATTTCAATTCTGATGATGAAACGTACTCCCAATATAAGTCCTTTGCTTTCCATGATGGTTTTGGTGTTGTCAAGACCGAAAGAAAATTTACACCTGATGGTGACTTGAAATAGTCAATTTTGCATATTCAAAAGAAGGCAAACACAAGAAGAAAAATGAGGAAAGCAGTTGTGACGTCTGACCCATTGAGAGGGTCATAGATCCAAGAGTCTCAAGAGGTCTATGGATTTAATGAGGGTGGGTTGTTTAGTTTCCCATCACTAATGAGAAGAGATAATACACATTTTAAAGCCATGAGCCTACTCAAGATCAAAACGCACAATTTCTTGTTGTGTAAGCTAACGATAGTTGGTATGACCCCACACGAGGACACGTGGCCCATTAGGGGGATTATTATGACACATGGCATGTTAAGGTGTAGACGTTACAAGAGGCTCATGGATTGGGTGAAGGTAAGTATGAGATATTTAGTCCCACAATATCCATTCTGCAGCCATATTGATTAAAATTTAACTTTCGGTATACAAATATGCTCCATCTCAACTTCATATATGCTCAAGTTCTTTGGATCCAATTTGGATGGAGACCAAATAGTTTTTTGACTACGTAAATTTGTGGCACAAGTAATACAATTTTTTTGTGACATTTAAAATAATATTTTATAAAATTGAACTGCTATAAAAATACATGAACTCTATGTTGGATTATACATGCGAACTGCATGTAATAGCGCTAAAAAATGAAATAAGCTAAAATTGGAAAAAATTAATTATGAAATTAAATATTCATGCTAAGATATTAGTATTTTGGAAACAACTTAGCTGCGGTTTCCATATGCATCATTTCAGATGAGGTTTTCAAGGGCTAAACAACATTAGAAGGTGGAGGGGCAGAAATTTTGCTTACCGGGTTGGGGTAAACAGATCCGGCCTCTCCCGTTCTCTTCCGCCCGATTGCGTCATCCACTGTTGGAGGTGGGGGACCTGCGAAAGACCCTCCGACGCTCGAGTCAGTCAAGGTTGCCAATGAAGGGGTTTTAGCCAAAAGAAATTGTGCCTACCTCATGTGTGTGTTCTTGCCCCTATTTATAGAGGAGTTGGAATGGTGCTAGGGCTCCGAATCAACCCCTCCCCATCGGATGGATGAGAATTCATCAGACATTAGTCATGAGACAAAAGATATATTCACTGATTTGGTCATTTATGGGTTGACATATATATCCAGATTCCATAGGGATTTGGTGGACACAGTCAATGATGACGTGATTTGGTGGTATTTGCTAGTATTGATGGGGATTGAATGCTGATAATTATCATTTAATGTAGTATATTTAAGTGGATCAGTGTGAAAATAGGATAGAGTAAATACTGACTTGGTCTGTTGTAGTTGGTCGGGTGTGGGCCTTCGAATCGATCCTGTTCAAGTTAGGGCCAGTTTGGCCATCGCCTTACCTGGTAGGTCTCGAAGGGACTTGTAACCCGGCCCATTCTGGGAGGTTCGGGTTGGACGGATCATCGCTCTATCGGGTTGGATCCGATGGAGTTCCTGACCCGGCCTGGTTTGTGCAGCTAGAAAATTGAGCGCCCACAGATGCCCCCTTTTTCTTATTCGCCTGGCAGTCGCTCCTGTCGAATAGGAAAAACAACTACCGGGGCGCCACGTGTCAAATGAAACTCATGTCCCGAATCAGATTCTCGATCTGCCTGTGAAGACTCGTGCATTCTTCGGTGGTATGGCCGACCTCATTGTGGAACTCGCACTTCCGGGTTTGATCGCGATTCTCGACGGGGCTTCGTATCGGGAAAGGGGTCCTAAAATCCCCTGTATCCTTGTTCTCACGCTAGAGTTGCCGCATCGACGTGGTGAGTGGAGTTATTACGAAGTCCTTCGTTCTTTGGGGGCGAGAACCGGCCGACTTGTCCTTGTCCTTCTGCAACATTGCGGAGGACTGTTTCTTCGGGGGATGGGCGTCCTTGTGGGATGGTCCGACTGTGACGATGGTAGTCGCTTTGCGAGCAGTGAACGAGACATCATCCTCCAAGCGAATGAATCCTTCTTGCGCGAGAGAGCACGTCGGCCATGTTGGTAGGAGGCTTTCAGACGAGGGACTCATAGAGATGTTCGGTGGGGATCAAACCGCCCCAGAATGCCATCGCCACGGTCTGAGGGTCGCATGCCTCGATTTGCGTCCTCTCTACGTTGAAGTGCGTGAGGTAGTCTCGGAGGCGTTCGCCTTCCGCTTGCTTCATCCCGAACAAGCTCGCCACGTCCTTCTTGGGCTTGCAATGGCATATGTAATGGCTAACAAATGCCTCGCAGAGGCTGCAGAAGTCACTAATGGAAACGGCCGGGAGCTTGCAAAACCACGTCAAGGCTTGCCCCCCGAGGCTCTACAGCAAGACCTTGCATAGCAAAGCATCATCTCCTGCATCGAGGGACGTAAGCTATTGATAATGAAAGATGTGCTCAGTGGGATCCAACTTTCCCTCAAATAGTTTAAATTTTGGAGGGGTGAACTTATTTTGTTTGGGAGCGTGGACGATCTCCTCCACGAATGGGGAGTAGTTGATCAAGTGCGCCGTTTGCATGACGATATCAGCCGGGGTCCGAGGCTTCAGGTTGTGAAGGATGCGTCGGTCAACCACTCTCATCATATTGTCCTGCCTATCTTGCCTAATGTGGTCCTCCTCTCAGGGGCGCTTGGAAGGCGCGACAACATTAGAGGAGACTGCTGGTGGTTCCGGATACTCTTTTCCAGGAGGGTTAATGTGCCAGTTGGTTCGTTGGGGATCGTTAGGCACCGGGGATACGGGCCGCCGCTGGCTAGGGGGATTCGGGTTTCTCCGTTCGGCCTGAAGATGGTAGTTCTGTAACGACTATGGTTTTCCTAGTCGTTTCTTGATTTTGTGCATTGGGTCATATTCCGATAAGGTTTTGGAGGACTTATATATCTCAAATTTCAGAAGTTAAGGTATAATTGGAATCATTATTCTGTTAGCTTTCCAACGCTTTTTACGGATTATGAATCAGATGAGTATCGAACAAGTTATGGGCCAAACTGTGTCGAGAGGTCGGGCAGAGGAAATAGGGACGGCACAAGGGGTAGCCGTTGGTGTTGTGACGGATCCAAGAGGAGCTGTCGGTATTTGTGATGGATCCAATAGGAGTCGTCGATCTGGAAACAATTTCAAATTTGAATATTTTCAGTTTTAGAAAGGTTTAATGTGTATTATTGATTGAAATGATTAGGATACGGTCGGTATTTCTTTCCCCATGTGTATAAGTGTATAGTCTCTCTCTTCCTCTCTCCATATTTCGGTGGGTGTGTGTAGGGATCCGAAAAGGGAGTTGTTTGGTAAGTATCCTTCTTGATTTTTCAAGGTGTTTTTGACTGATAATGATCCTCTTAGAAGCCCTTCATATATTTTCGGTTTTGAAGTTTTTTAATGGAAAGATTTGGTTTTCTTCATGATTTATCAATATTTTGTATGATTTTGGGTCCTTATGAAATAACTATGAAATCATAATGTTTTTATGATGTTTTAAAAGTTTTAGATTATGCTATTAGGCCTCCCATGTGTATTTTCGGATTTCATTAGATTCTTGAGTTTTCTTCTTGAGTTTTTCATAGTTTTGATGTATTGCATACGATTTTCGGACCCTTATCTTATAGCCATGAAATCATGGTCATTTCAAAGTATTTTTCAACTCTTTCATGTTAAAAGAATAGGATATGTATATATATCATACCTAGGTTTGGTTATTAAACATAGAATTCATGTTATGAATTGTTTAAGGTCTTGTTTGGCCCTTATATGCATAAATCTGAACCTATACATGCTTTTATGATTTTTTTTAAGAGTTTTTATCATAGATCCATGTTAGTTGTTTCTACATATAATAGATCTATGGTTTTCGAGGATTTTTGTAATATGGTTTAATTGTTTTTATATATGTTTTTTTTATGAATCCTTTTAAATCTAGGGTTTTGAATAGAAGAATATCATGCTAGATATAATAATATGTTATCCCTTGTTGTTTTCAAAGGATTTCATAAAGTATATTCATATCCTTGGGTGTACCAAGTGTTTTATGTTTCATCAATGTTTTTATTGCTTTTCCATAAGCTAAGGTTTCGAATGGATTTTCTTTATACGATCTTCGATCTATCTCGTAAATGTTTTGTATCGTTTTACCTATTTTATATTACTTTTATAGCTAAGTTAAATATATAGTTTTCAAAGATGTTTTAAATGAGTTTTTGGATTGGTTTTAATTGGATTTCTCGTACGCATGATTTGATTTTCGAGATGAATTCTTTACTATTTTATGCCATTTTAAACGACTCATGTATGGTCTTTCAATGATAGAATGTGTAAGGATATTTTTAACAAAATTTTAGGGTTTCATGTTTTTGCCTCGAGACGGCTTCGTTGAGGGCCGTCAGGCACATTTCTGGACGGCTCCCAGAGGAGCCGTCGATTTTGTCATGGATGGGCCCCTATGGGAGCGGTCAGATTTGCCTTGGACGGCTCTTAACAGAGCCGTCAGTTTTTTTGTGTATACGGATACTATTAGGTCTTGTACTATTTACGCGTATTGTGACCGAGTTGTATCGTTTCAGGACTGGTTAGGTTGCTATAGATTATTGTGGATTGATTTGCATGTCGTTGGACCGAAGGTGAGTGGGTCCAGTCTCTTATGTAGTTTACAAACTACTTATATGGTATATCATTCCGCATCATGGTTACTTTAAAATCTACAACTGTTTTTCGGGGTATGGAGTATTTGAGCATGTCATCATGATAGATATGAGGTGGTTATTTTATATATGTCTCATATGATTTTGGATATTATATTATATTATATTATATTATATTATATTGCATAGTGGAGCAGTTGGAGTGTGAGTAGTTGATCATGCATGCATATCATCTGTCTCCGTGACGTCAGACTGCATTACCACGGTCCAGTGGGACCCTGTTTGCGTGACCAGGCTCTAGATGGAGCACCTCTTTGGCTGCGTGCCGTACATGCATGCATGTCTGTTGCATCATACGCATCATGTAGTATAGTGCTTGTAAATTTTATGGTTATTCCTCTAAAGAGAGGCATTATTATTTTGAAAATTTAGTACGACTTAGAAATGTTTTCCTTATTATGATATATTATGTTCTGCGTGACTCAGATTCTATAACTCTATTATTTTCAAAGTTATTATTAACAGGACGCCATAGGTCCATTCACTGAGCGTGTGATTGCTCACCCCTCCCTTTTTCCATCTTTCAAATTAAAGGCTTAGAGTGGTGGATTTCATGTTGCTGTGGACGAGATCATGTTTTCTAGAAAGCTAAACTTTGCATAGAAGGTGTTGGTCTTTTCTTTAGCATGTAGAGGACCCGAATGTATGATAATATGGTGATATTTAGAGTTTAGTTTTTCCCGATGTATATCCAGTATTTGAGAACTTGTTTTGGATTTTATCCTTGATAATTGATGAATAAAATATGGTGATGTTTTCTTATGTTCTCTGGATAAAAGGCAAAAAAAAATAGAACTATGAGATTTGAGGAAATTTAGTTAACTCAACCGAATCTCACGCTTCAAAACGGAGTCGTGGATTCGTGGGCGTTACACGTTCTCTTCCCGGGCCACCTGGATCGTCCGGATCAACTCTTCGATCTTCTTCTCGGCACGCTCTGCCCGGGTGAGAGCCTCATCACAGATTTGCTGTAGCGCGATGACCTCGGGACTTGGTTCATAACCTTCGGTCACACCGGGAAGGGATGATGGATTGGCCGCTGACGTGCTGGCCGGCACTGACGTAGGTGGGGGAGTTCTCTTGGGAGGCATAACGACGAGCTAGGCTTTTCGTTCGGGTCCCACAGACGGTGCCAAACTGGAGGGGCAGAATTTTTGCTTACCGGGTTCGGGTAAACAGATCCGGCCTCTCCCGTTCTCCTACGCCCGATTCCGTCGTCCGCTGCCAGTGAGCACCTCTAGAACGCCGCAGACACATGGAGGTGGGCGACCTGTGAAAGACCCTCCGACGCTCAAGTCAGCCAAGGTGGCCAATGAAGGGTTTTAGCCAAAAGAAAATGATCCTACCTCATGTGTGTGTTCTTGCCCCCCTATTTATAGAGGCTTGGGATGGTGATAGGGCTCCGGATTGACCCCTCCCCATCGGACGGATGAGAATTCATCAGACATTAGTCAGGAGACAAAAGATATATTCACTAATTTGGTCAATTATAGGTTGACATATATATCTAGATTCCATAGGGATTTGGTGGACACATTCAATGATGACCTTGTCACGCCCCAAGGCGGCCGTCCTCGGGACGCGGCAAGTGTATACATGATATCAGCAGTCTATACAAGAGGTCAATAATATACTCGAACAATATCAACAATGACAACACAGACAACAATGAGGCTGACATGATATATACACAAATAGCGGAAGCTAAAATACTGAGTCTGTAATTCAAAAACATATTACAGACCCGATACATAATCAACTGTCCTGTGAGAGCCAATATATATACAACGACATCCAAATATAATACAAACGTGTGCCCAAGCACAGAATGCAATACATACAATAAACAGGGGGATGCTGATGGCCTCTCACTCGCAGAACGTGGCGCTGCTCCGCTACTGCTGATGTGGCTCGGGGAGCTCCTCCTTCGGATCCGACTCAGATATCACTGGAGAAAAATATGCGAGGGGTGAGCCACACGCTCAGTGAATAGCACAGCCCATGCATCACAATTCATATTAACCACATAATAATTATTAGCCCCTAAGTGGCAGCAACTACACAATCTAGTGGGTTGTCTCATCGCCAACCCGCTTTCCCTCCCCTCACCCTCACCCCCTCCGATGGGTGACATAGGCCTCTTGGGGCATACTAGACCGCTTTCCCATCCCTGGTCCATCCGGTAGCCCTTTCCCACCCTCGTAGCCTCGACCTAGTCCACTCCAACTACCAGCACTGTCCGAACACATCGGAGGTAGCGGACGGAAGCCCTCTGTCAGGTCAGCCATCGCCGGGGAGTACCTACATCGGATCCAACCAATAAGAAGAAGACAGTCTACTCACGCGGAAACGATCCTCATGGATCCGTCGACACCGATGGTAACGCTAAATAATGTCGTGAATTCACACGAATTCCTCCAGGGCGCATAACTAAGATGCGGGGAGACACATATTATAACAACAAGTTATGATAGTCTCTAAGGCATGCACACATTTGATTTAACTGAATTAAACTAGGTGGGAACATGCACAGGTCGGGACAAGGTGCTTAGGCATGCATAGGCCTCTAACATGATGTAAGGGTGCATATCCCTATCATACAAAGTCTAAGGGGGGCATGGATACAATCATAATGATCATGCATAGCACAGTTTACATTTAATATTAGCTAATATGCAACTATGGTGCTCCAGGGGAGGGCAATGCACGCCTACGTGCATCCAACGCCTCCCTACTGGGTTGGATTGTCCCAATCACCAATACCCGGTTCGTCGCATGACCGTCCGTCAAGATCTGCAAGACAGGGTATTCAACACGGTGAGTAAAATACACAAATACATACAAAATATGCTAAAAATACACAACACTCGGACAAAAATGCATACAGGCCCGTACGCACGCGAGTCCGAGTGCTCCGACACACTCCCGCACACCCGCGCCCCGAGCGCACTACCGCGCCCCAACCGGCGCGCCCAGGCGCGCTGCCGCACCCCTGCACGCACGCCCAGACACGTCGCACGCTCGCGCGTGCCCGCGCGCACCGCGTGTCCAGCCCCGGGTGCACCCGCGCGCACTGCGCCCCCTGCGCAGCACCTCGCGCACGCTCTCAGAGCCCCCGACAGCATGCGCCCAACGCGCCCGACAGCACGCGCCCAGCGTGCCCGACACCAGCTCGCCTGACTGCGCCCAGCCCTGCCTGCGCTCACAGGCCCGCGCGCACGCGCAGGGATGATCCCGCACGCGCACCCGAGCCACTCCACCACCCCCACAGCCCCCCACAGCCCCCTCCAACACCCCAACCACCATGCATGCCATGCATACCCAAAAACACATTCTAATCAAGCATCTACACAAGAAAAGGAAGGAAAGAAAGCTCACCCAAGGAGAGGAAGGGAAGGGGAGGAAATCGGGTGCTCTTCTCGCACCGATTCGCCACCTCCAAGACCACCACCACCAAGCCTTCTTCTCAGCCAAAGAAGGGCTGAAAAAACAGTGGAGAAGAGGGTCCATGAGAGGAGGAAAAACAAAGGGAAATGAAGATCCAAGACCATAGGAAGATAGATCGGGTCCTCACCTATCTTTTCTCCTTCAATGGCTTCTTCTTTCAAGCACCCTAGCTAGATCATAAAGGGGATTTAAAGAGAGGGAGAGAGGGAGAGAGAGAGAGAGAGAGAGCATAAAATGGAGAAGATGATGAATAGGGGGGACTATTTGTGGGCGTGGACCTCCTTAAGTCCACACACACCACACACACTCACACACTCACCACTTAGAATTAAATTAGGTTAAGCTAGATTTAGGTGAGATTTGACCCTAGTCAACCCAACCACACTAAAAACCATAACCATTTGACCAAGTCAAGGTCAACTTTGACCAAGTCAAGTCTCCCAATGACTTTTCGCTTGGTCAAAACCCGGATACGATTCGGAACTATGAAATTCTGAACGTTACCGGAATTCGATGAAATTTTCATGAGTGGCTTGAAATGTCACCAGGACACATAATATGCAGTTAGATTTTCAATCGGAGTCCTCAAGCTCAGGATGATAGCTAAAAGTCCAAAATTTTAGCGGTTCCGATCGAAAAAAGAAAAAGCTGAAAAACTGCCAGAATGCTCCAACGGTGACCAGAAGGATAAAAGTGACACATATATAATAGACCTGATTTGGTGGTATTTGTTGGTATTGATGGGGATTGAATGCTGATAATTATCATTTAGTGTAGTATATTTAAGTGGATCAGTGCGAAAACAAGATAGAGTAAAGACTGACTTGGTCTATTGCAGTTGGTCGGGTGTGGGTGTTATATATGTGTCACTTTTTAGCCTTTTGGTCACCTTTGGGACATTTCTGGCAGTTTTCCAATTTTTCTTTTTTCGATCGGAACCGCTAAAATTTTAGACTTTTAGCTATCTGCATGAGCTCGAGAACTCCAATTGAAAATCTAACTGCACATTATGAGTCCTGGTGCCATTTTGAGCCACTCACAAAAATTTCATCAAATTCCGGTAACGTTTTAGAAAATTTGGCAGTTCTAAATCGTATCCGGGTTTTGACCGATTTTGGAATGTCAAAGGGTGACTTGACCAAGTCAAGAAGACTTGAACCAAGTCAAAGTTGACCATTGACTTGGTCAAGTTCTTTTGTTTTTTTGTGTGGTTGGGTTGACTCAAAGTCAAGCCTCACCAACCCTTTTTTCTCATAAATGTGAGTGTGTGTGTGTGAGTGTGTGTGTGTGTGTGTGGTCACTAGTGTTGGGCGTCCCCTTCAATCCCCATCTCCCTCTCCCTCTCACTCTCTCCTTCACTCCCTCTTCTTGGTTGTTCTAAATAGAGGTAGAAAAAGAAGGAGAAGAAGAAAGACCTAGAAAGGAGAAGAGAAGGTATGTGTATGTACAAACTTTGTGTGTTGTTTGTTTCCCCTCTCTCTAACTCCTCTCATGCCTCTTCCCCACCCCTGTTTTCAGCCATTTAAGGGCTTGAAGAGTGGCTGAGAAGGTGGTGGTGTTGGTGGTGGCGGTTGTGGTGGTGGTGGTTGTGGTGGTTTGGTGCGCAAAAGGCACCCGAGTTTCCCCCCTTTTCCTTCCCCTCCTTTTTGGTAAGTTCTCCTCCTCCCTTAGCTTTGTTTAGATGATTGTTAGGGTTTTTAAGTGGTCAAGCATGCTATGCATATGGAGTAGGGGGTGTGGGAGGGCTGAGGAGGGGGTGGGGGAAGGTTGGGCGCAGAGGGGCGCTGGCGCGCGTAGACGGGCGTGCTGGCGGGCGCGCGCGTGTACGCGCAGGTGCGTGGGCGTGCGCGCGGGGTTCTGCACGAGGGCGCAGTGCGCGCGAGGGTGCGCGGTGTAACGCCCCAGGGCCGGCCGACCCCGGGACGCGGCAAGTGTATATATGATATCAGTAACAGGAGTTCAATAATATACTCACACAACAGCTAAAATAACAACACAACAACAAAAGCAGGGCTGACATGATATATACACCAATTGCGGAAGCTAAAAGACTGAATCTGTAATCCAAAAACATATTACAGACTCGATACATAATCATTTGTCCTGTGAGAGCCAATATATACAAAGACATCCAAATACAATACACAGACGTGTGCCCAAGCACGGAATAAATACATACAATCACAAGGGATGCTGATAGCCTCTGATACTCGCGGGACGTTGCGCTACTCCGCTACTAATGAAGTCCCTCAGGGAGCTCCTCCTCCAGATCCGACTCAGATGACACTGGAGAAAATATTATGCGAGGGGTGAGCCACACGCTCAGTGAACAGCACAACCCATGCCCCATAATTTATATTAACCACCAGAAATTATTATCCCACAATCACATTATTAAAAAGCCACAAAATGGCAACAGCTATACAGGCCAGGGGGTCGCTATCGCCAACCCACTACACCCTCACCCTCACCCCTCAATATGGTGACATAGGATTTTGGGACTGACTAGCCTGATAACATCCATACACATCCATACACCCTCACCCTCACCCCTCAATATGGTGACATAGGATATTGGGACTAACAATCCAGTGGGTCGCTACATCGCCAACCCACCACACCCTCACCCTCACCCTCACCCCTCAATAGGTGACATAGGATATTGGGACTGACTAGGCTGTTGGTCACCCTTGGTCCACCGATAGTCTCTCCTCCACTCCGTAGGCCGCTTGGCCTTCACCCACACTTCAGCACAGTCCGTCACAAATATCGGGAGGCGCCTACTGATGGGAGCCCTCGGAAGGGACGGCCTTTCTAACGCTGGGGCAGTCTCTACACGGATCCAACGAAGGGAAACAGAACAGCCTATCCATACGCATATGATCCATTCGGATCCACCGACCACACATCTCTACAACTCTAATGCCTTGAATTCTTCATAATTCCAACAGGGCGCATAACCAGGATGCGGGGAAACATGCGTTATAATAATAAGAGGTTGGAATATTAACAGGGAAAGAATCCTTGGGAGGGCAGCGTGAGGTCCCGATATAGGACATCCCGACAACCAAACAAGGAACACGGAGTACCCTAGCCCGGGTCTCACCGCTGTCCTCGCAAGGCCCCTCCCCTATAATATTCACTAAGACAGGCTAATAATCACGTGCTCGCATTTTATTTAAATAAATTAAACTAAATGGGAACATGCATCGGTCGGGGCTTTCCTAGCATGGAAAACATGATAACAGGGTGCATGGTTCTTATACGGGTCCTAAGGGTATAAGTCCCTAGCATACAAATCTAGGGTGGCATGCATACTACAGATTATCATGCTTACATAGTCTTCATATTAAACAGGTTAATATTTACTATGGTGCCCCAGGGGAGGACGGTACACGCCCAAGTGCATGTAACGCCTCCCTACTGGGTTGGATCGTCCCACTCACCGGTATCTGGGTCGTCGCGCGACCGTCCGTCAAGATCTGCAAGACAGGTATTTAATACGGTGAGTATAATACACAAATACAACAAAATACACTAAAATACACAACACTCGGACAAACGTACATACGGCCCGTACGCACGCGTGTCCGAGCCTCCCGACTCACTCCCGAACCCCCGGGCAGCCGCACGCACGGCCACCCGCCCCGGGCGCATAGCCGAGCCCCGGCCCGCGCGCCAAGGCGCCCTGCCGAACCCAGCCTGCATGCCCGGACACGCCGCTGAGCTTCCCGGGTGCACTGTGCGCTCACTGCGCCCCAGCGCAGCAGCCTGTGCACACACAGCACGCCCTGCGCCCAGCTCCTCGCCCCGCGCGCACCACCGCTCGCCTAACCGCGCCCTCGCCTCGCTCCGCGCGCACCCCGCGCGCACCCCGCGCGCACCATCTGCTCGCCCAGCACTCCATTGACTCGCCGCGCGGGCACAACGCGCCTGCGCCTCTGCGCAGCGCTCCGCGCGCACGCCCCTGCACGGCGCCCTCCTCGCAGTGCCCCATCGCCCACAACCAGCGCCCAGCATCCGCGACCCAGCGCCCACGCGCACGCTCGGCAACGCGCGCCCAGCGCGCCTGGCAGCACGCGCCCAGCGCGCCTACCAGCCTACCCGCGCTGCTTGCCCGCACTGCCAGTCTGCGCGCATCGCCGAGTGGCCCGAGCACCGCTCAACCGAGCACTGCCCGCCTGCCTGCCTCCTACATGCCAGCGCTGCCAGCCTACCCAGCGCGCCCAGCACGCCCCCTGCACCACCCGAGCGCACGCCCGCGCGCACGCGCTCGCGCGCCCAGCCACCTGATGCGCTGCCTGCTGCGCCCGCTGCCATCCTACCCGGGACAGCCAACCACCCTGCCCGAGCAACCCAACCTCCTCTCTCTGGCCACCAATGGCCTCCAACCGCCTCCCAACCACCACCAACAGCCACCCACAGCCGCCGACCACCACCCGACCTCAAAACCACCCTCCTAACAAGCATCTAAGCCAAAAAGAAGGAAAAAGAGCTTACCAAGGGAAGGAAGGGAAGTTCGGTTGCTCTCCGCGCACCGAAACACCTCCCCAAAGACCTCCACCGCCAAGCTCTTCCTTAGCCCTCGAAATGGCTCAAATCAGGGGAGAAAAGAGAGGGGGTGGAGGGGCTAAACACGCCGGAATTCGAATCCGAAAACACCGGGGTGTAGATCGGGACCGGATCTAACCTTTCTATGTTTTGGGTTTTAAGTTCCAAGCACCCTAGGTGGCTCAAAACTAAGAAAAAGAGAGAGGGGGAGAGAGAAATTCCAAGGAAGAAGATGATGAATAGTGGGGAGATATTTTAGATTCCACTTATATATAATCCCTCACTTAGATTAGCCTAACTAGGTTTAATTAGGGCTAAGAAAGGATTAGTGAGGGTTTAAGTGAGTTTTGACTTGGGTCAACTCAACCACAAATAAAACAAAAGGGGTTGACCAAGTCTATGGGCCCACTTTGACCAAGTCAACTCTCCCAATGACTTCTCGCTCGGTCAAAACCCGGATACACCCCGGAACTGTGAAATTCTGAAACGTTACCGGAATTCAACGAAATTTTTGTGAGCGGCTTGGAATGGCACCAGGGCACATAATATGCAGTTACATTTTCAATCGGAGCCCTCAATCTCAAGGCGATAGCTAACAGCCTGAAATTTTAGCGGTTCCGATCGAAAAACGAAAAAAAATCGTAAAACTGCCAGAATGGTCCAACGGTTACCAGAAGGTTAAAAGTGACACATATATAACACGCGGGCTGGACGCGCGGTGCGCGCGTGGGTGCGTGCGTGCGTACGCGTGCGGGGGGGGGGGCATGCGTGTGGCTGCCCAAGGGTTCGGGTAGGTGTCGGGGCACTCGGGCTCGCGTGCGTACGTGCGTGCTCGCATGCGTGCGAGTCCGTATGCATGCTTGTCCGAGTATTTGGTATTTCTAGTAAATTTCATGTATATTTGTGTAGTTTACTCACCATATTGAATGCCCATGTCTTGCAGATCTTGGCGAACGGTCACGCAACGACCCGGGTTGCGGTGAGTGGGTCAATCCAACCCAGTAGGGAGGCGTTCGATGCACGTAGGCGTGCATTGCCCTCCCCTGGGGCACCATAATTGCATATTAACTTGTGTCAATGAAAAACTATGTTAATGCATGTTTTACTATGATGTAACCATGCCATATTAGACATTGTATGCTAGGGATATACATCCATGTATCATGTAAGAAGGCCATACATGCCTAGACACCATGTCCCGTGCTTAAAAAGCCTTGATCTCTTCATGTTTTCCATTTAGTTTAATTTAATTAAATCAAAATGAGATTATGTTAGTATAAGCATGCCTTAGCAAATATTATAACCTTGTTATTATAATATATGTTTCCCCGCATCTTAGTTATGCGCCCTGGAGGAATTCTTGAGAATTCATTACCTTAGTAGTGTTAGTAATCGTTGTCGACGGATCCAAGAGGATCGTATCCGTGAGAGTAGGTTGTTTTCTCCCCTTCGTTGGATCCGAGTAGGGACTCCCCGGCGTTGGGAAAGCTGTCCTGACAGAGGGCTCCCATCTGTAGGTACCACCGATGCGTTCAGAGGGTACTGATCGTGGGAGTATACCAGGTAGAGGCTACGCGGGGGAATGGACAACTGGTGGACCAAGGGTGGAGAGCAGTCTAGTCTGTCCCAAAAGGCCCATGTCACCCCTAAAGGGTGAGGGTGAGGGTGAGGTGGGTCGGCGATGTTACGACCCACTAGCTTGTACAGTTACTCCCGTTTAGGGACTTTAATTATTTTAAGGTTAATATGAGTTGTGTTGCATAGATTGTGCCATTCACTGAGCATGTGGCTCACCCCTCGCATATTCTTTTCCTCCAGTTGTTACTGAGTCGGATCTGAAGGAGGAGCTCCCCGGGGCATCACATCAGTAGCGGAGCAGCGTTCACGTTCTGGGTTCTGCGAGTGAGAGGCCATCAGCATCCTCTTCTTTGCTTGTATGTATTGTTATCCGTGCTTGGGCACAACACTTGATATGGATGTCTTTGTTATATTGGCTCTCACAGGACAGTTGATTATGTATTCTGGTATGTAATATGTCCTTGAATTACAGACTCAGTCATTTAAGCTTCTGCTATATGTATATATATTATGTCAGCTACATTATTGATTGTGTTGTCATTTTTTATGTTGTTAAGAGTCTTTTATTGATCTCCTGTATGGACTGCTGATATTATATATATTTGCCACGTATCGGGGACGGCCGCCCTGGGGCGTGACAGTGGGACTTCGGGTCGAACCTGTTCGGGTGAGGGCTGGTTTGGGCATCGCCTTACCAGGTAGGTCTCGAAGGGACTTGTAACCCGGCCTATTGTGGGAGGTTCGGGTCCGATGGATCATTGCTCTGTCGGGTTGGATCTGATGGAGTTCTTGACCCAGCCCGATTTGTACAACCAGAAAATTGGGCCCCCACAGAAGGATTACAAAATCCAGTCAAACTGGGTTTGCTCTCACTTTAACGAGCTTTGCATTAGAAGTTACTCGAAAAGAGAACCAAAAAAAATGAGCAGTAGATCTAACAAAGGGACCCACCTGAAGATACTTTCCTTGTCCATTCTGAGCTCCAAAAGATCAATGGACAACCCGGCTTTGTTTTATCTGAAAAAGACCTCACACATAAATTAATTTGGATTATGTCAGCCACATTTCCCTATACAACTCAGCTTATAGTTATTTTTTAAAATAAAAAATTATTTTTAAATGGACAGCATGGTTTTGTTTGGAAAAAAATATCCAAAAATATCTTTTTGACAAATTCGAAGACCTAATTCAGTAAATTTTAAGAATTATAACAAAATAATCAATTTTGACAATCTTCTAATCTAAAGTTACTTAATGAGCATTATCTCATCTAATACTTAACTCTCTCATCTAGATAAAATGTTTCACACCCCTCGTGTACTCAAATGATGAACTTTAATAAATAAAAATTGATTATTTTATTTAAGAATGGTTTTTAAAATTTAAGAATGCTCAATTTTTTCATTCTTGGATACTCATTTTAATATGTTACCCAAATATACAAAAAGTAATGTTAAAAACGTTTTCAAATAAAAAAAATTATTTTTTGTGTTTTATTTAAAGTTTATCAGTGAAGTATATTGAGAGAGATTAAGGAAATGATAAAATCGGAATATTAAATTATTTTTAGGTTATAAGTTTGTCAAATAAGACTTTTTTTTGTATATTTTAAAAAATGGATGATTTGAGTATTTGTAAAATTTAAAAGATTTTTTTTTGAATATTTTCCCATATCTATTTATTTTGAAAGTATGGAACAAATGTAGAAGAAATATTTCAATGAATTGTATACATTTTTTTTCATAAATAATAAAAAATTAATCTTTCAAATGAAACATATATCTTGTTGGGGGGGGGGTAAAATCCGATCTTTACCCTCCTAGGCCGGATAATCTCTGATCTAGGATTTTGTTGTGGATCTGAGATGATGTTGATGACTAATATCCTTCGCGATGTCTAGTGGCAGACCTTCAGCGCTCGTCGCTGTCGCTGTCCTTCTCCTTCGTCCTTCGAGTACCTGAAACTCACACCAGTGTGGTGCCAGCTAACGCACCTCCGACGCTTAAGTCAGTCGTCTTTCGAGGGAAGAAGAAGAACTTAGAATTCCTTTTCGACTAATAAATGAGAGTGAGTGCTCGCATACCTAGAGAGGAAGATGAAGTTCCTCTTTTATACCAAACAGGGGCGTGCCAAGTTTGGCCATGCGGAGTGACTGTATCATAATATGGAATCTCCACGTGGCCTCTAGATCCGTGGACATGTGTCACCTAGGGATCGTCACCCTATAACTGTTTTTCTGACACCCTGTCCTTTTCCAGTATTAGGGAATATTTCCCTTGTTAGCCGTTACTACGCAAGGTTGGGCATATGGCCGACTTGCCTTTCAATTCGGGTATTGAATCTCGGATGGTCTGTCCTTTAAGTCAGGCATTGCTCAGTGTCCGCTCTTAGCTAGTCAAACTTTAGTCAACCATTTTTCGGTGCATGTCCGACTTGACCTGGTCGGGCATAGCCTCGTGTCTGACTTGGCCTGGTCAGGCATAATCGTTTGCCCGATCTGATGGAGAAAGTGGGCCTGATGAGGCCGAGGGGGAATTTTGGCCCATGGGTTTTATTTCCCCGAATCCCTCTTTTATCATCATGGGCTAATCCTCGTTTAATTTCTATACTTATACAACCCTATCCCTTATTCGGCCTTCTGATAAATTTGGTCCCTACAATGCCCCCTTCTTATTGTCTCTCAATTGTTTGGGAGTCCAGAAGAACCGATCTCAAGAGACCCGACCGACTGATAGGCTTGTCCAATCAAGATTTCTTGGGTCGATTGGGCTGGACCATTGGGTCTAATGCCAGACGTGCTTGACACTTGTCAATTTCTCGTGTATTTTCTTCATTTAATACCGTTTGGGGGATAACCCTAGAATTCAATTTTGCCGACTCATTTTCCCAAACGACGGAGGTGGTTAGGGTTTTGGCCCTAACCTTTTTATATGTGTGTAATTGCCCTTCAGTCTCCATCCACCTCATTCGAATTTTCTCCCTTCTTAGAATTTGATCAGCGCCCTTTTGCTCTTATTCCCTATTCAAATGGCTAGACTCTCTGACAACCTTGTGATCGAAGAGTACACGGGGGAAATGCCCCCTCCCTCGGACCCCAAATCCCTCTTGCTTTACTCTGGACAGATTGAAGCTGGTATGATCACCTTTCCGTTATCCCTGCTGATAATAGAGCTCTTGAGCTTCTTTGGCCTTCATCCCCTCCAGCTCGTCCCGAGCGTCTACCGTCTTTTGATGGCGGTCACTGCCCTCAACTGCGCTTGCGGCCTCCGCCTCAGCCTGAATGAGGTGCGGAGCTTCTATATCCTAAAACTCCTCAATGGATGTTTTACCTGGCGCGGAGGTCGGTGTCACGAGAGCTGATAAAGGATGCTCAAGAATTTGTCTATGATTGGTGGTCCAGAATTTTCAAGATCCAAGGCGCATTGATGCCTAAGGGCGCGTACCGGATTCCGCTTTACTGGAGGGACACACCAATGGGGTTAGGTTGGTCTTTCTTTTTGGCAGCAATTGCTTTTCTCTTTCTTTTAAAGGTTATTTCTTTATAAAAAAATTTCTCTCTAGGCGACTCGCCCCTCAATGCTTGCCCTCCACAAGAGAGACTTCGCACGGGGGACATAAACTGTGCCTTAGGTTTTCATGAGAGGAGCTAGAAGACCCTGCTGGGTGCCGCCCCTGTTGATCCTCAAGTTCCTCCTCTAGCTTCTCGACCGTCTTCAAGTCAGACAACTCACCAAGGCGCTCCTTATGCTTCTTGGGACGAGGCTTCAAGCTCTGCTTCTGGTGGGGGTGGAGCGTTGAGGAGGTCGAATTGTTGTTGCAAAGTGGCCAGGTCGGCCGTGCCCTATGACCGCCAGATTGAGATCAGAGAGGAGGAAGAAGTTTCTCTCGGGGGTGACCGTCCCCTGAATCATCAAGCTCCCCCTTCTCCCCTAAATCATCAAGCTCCCCTTTCTGTGGACTTTGGACAACGAGCAGAAGAAGAGGAAGAAGTCCTCGGAAGTGAATCTCCCCTGTCGGAGGATCATGCCGAGTTCCACTAGGACTCCCTGATGGTCGCTAAAGAGCCAGGAGTGGCGGGAGTGGCTCCTTCGTCTCCAGTGCAGATGCCCGGTCAAGTTCATGGTCCCAGCCCTCCTCGATCATCGGCTGGCGCTCGTGTCAGGGCTGACACTCC
Organism: Acorus gramineus; assembly: GCA_030737835.1. Taxonomy (NCBI): domain Eukaryota; kingdom Viridiplantae; phylum Streptophyta; class Magnoliopsida; order Acorales; family Acoraceae; genus Acorus; species Acorus gramineus. Next base: position 474,405 of record JAUJYN010000016.1, read on the forward strand.
ATTTGTAGTGCCCCTTGCCCTTCCTCGCAAGGCCAGCCTTGCGGTTTGGGAACGTGTCTTCACCATTCAGAAAGAGCTTGAGAAATTGAGGCTTCTGATCAAGGAGGAGGAGGAGGACGAACGACCTAAAGATTTCTACACTGGCTTTTACACCGGTTACATGGCTGGTCGTGATGGGGAACCCTTTCCTTCATCAAATCGGCTGGAAGAAATGTATGACACTTCTCTATTTGAGAGGCGTCATGGCCGCTACGCGGGGGATGCTCCGAGTACTTCTACTCGGTCGGCTCCTTCCACTCCTTGTCCTCGGCAGTGAGAGGGCGTCATTGCGGGATTTCCTATGTCTTTCTTCTTTCCTTTTTTTTTGTCTATAACATATGGTGTTTATCTGGGCTGCGTCCCATGTTAATTTTACCTTGTCTTTGTATGATGAACGTTTTTGCCTTGCTTTCATGGTTTTATGATATCTGCCTTTGGTGACCTAACTTTATGAGGAGAATGATTCGTGTTTGCATAGATGAATGTTTTGTTCCAATGTATGTCATCACTATTTGCACACCACTTCTTGTTCTTTCTTCCTTTAGGTCAGGCTTTCAATGGTTGGGAGCTTAGGTCGGGCATTGCAGGTCTGGAGTTGAGGTCGGGCACTTCCAGACTATCTTTTCTGATCGGGCTTTCCAGCTCGGGCATCATTTATGGCCGTTGATTTTTTCGCTTAGGTGTTTGATTTTAACCAAGTAATCATTGGAGATACTAAATCGTGCGATTCTGCGTATCTTCTTATGTCAGAGGTCTGTGGACACCTTTACACGTGGTGCTTCGAGCGGGATATTTAAGGCGTTTGAAATTAATCCCATGATTAGGGTTGCCGTTCCTCCTTCCTGAAGCGCCAACCGTCACTCCTCGGTCAGTCGAAAAGACGCGCCGTCTCTTCGGCGCAGCTGGTGTCCTTTAAATAGGAATTCGATGTCTTGATGAGGAGGTAATCAAGTTCTTCATCTTTGAATCGAGATATTGCCTTTTCTCCCTCCTCTCGTCTTTTTAACTTGTCCCTCCCTCTCACTACAACCCCTCTTCGTCTTGTTGTGAGGGTTCGATTCCATAGTCTTAGGAAGGGTCTATTTTCTGTGTCTTCCTTCTTTAATTGTTCTTCCACCATGAGAACATCAATCACAAAATCCTTGTCTGGGCTTAGGAGTATGTTCAAAATTCCAGAGTCGGTGGGCATGGAATGATCCAAGTTTGACTCATTCCCTATCCCTCTAGATAGTATGAACCATTCATGCATGTATGTATATCCTTCCCACATAGCCAGAGGTGCCCTAACTTTGCCTTTCCCCCCATTAGTGAGGAAGTTTCTCTCGACCTTCGAGCTTCATCCCACGCAATGTAATCCTAATTTCTTTAGGGTTTTGATGTGCTATGTAGCATTGAATAGGGAGCTCAACTTAGATTTAGTTGTTCCTGAAATAATGTATACATATGAGCTCAATAAATCTGGTAGAGGTTATCACTTTAGGGCTAGGAATTCCAAGGAGAAGCTCGTAGATGACCTGCTGGATTCAGATAAGAATTGGGTAGAGAGCAAGTTAATTATGTTGTCCGGTAACTAAGAGTTTGGTGATGCTCCCGAAGATATATGGAAGATCCCTCGGTTCATCTTGAGGGGCCCTCTAGGTCGGGTAGCATTACTCAGTCCGTTCACGATATAACTTGCTGTTTCAGACTTTCTAACTCTTTTTCCATTCTGATTCAGCTCCCGCCGCGAACTCTCGTCCATCTAAGGATTTAGTGAAATTGGAGCATATTAAATTCGCTTTCAAGAGGAACGACCGGGCCTTCTTCAGGATCCTTGGTTGGGATAATCCTAATCCGAGCAGTAGTCTCCAGCTTGGCCCTCGTTTTGGTGATATTGTTGCGGCCCCTTCCTCTCCCATCGATGAGTCGGGCCCTTCAGTTGTTCAGACTAGCTATCTCCCTGAAATAGAGGAACACTCCGAGGAGGATTTAGAACAAATCTTTCAGTTGGGTTTTTGTGACCCCATGGCGACGGAGAGTTCGTCCAGCGGTGCCCGACATGGTTCACGTCTTCATAAAGGGCCCAAGAGCAGTCCCAAGCTCGGGGAGAAATCGGGCTCTTGTTCTTTGGGGAGAACGGCCCCCACTACTGGCGAGAAGGAAATGTCGACCAAATCTGTGATGCCTCAGGCCAATCCCAAGCCCGGGGAGAAGTCGGGCTCTAGCTCCGCAGACAAGACAACCCCTTCTTCCTTGAAGGAGAAGATGGCTAGGCTTGCAACGCTCCAGGCCGAAGTGGACATGCGGTCAAGGAGTATTGGGAAGCTCCCTGGCCCAGAGAAGAGAAGGCGTTCGCTGGCAAGGAAGTCTTCAAGCACTCCTTCAAAGAGAAGCATGCCGGCTGTAGCCGGTCATCTGTCCTTAGCTCCCAGGTCATTGCCTCCCACCTCTAATACCCCCTCAAGCAAAGGGAAAGAGGTCGTCCCTACGTTCAGACTCCCTCCTTGACCATCTAATTCCCGATACCAAGAGGTCCAGGCGTTTGTCCTTGCCCCTCGGACCAAGACCCGCCCGGTCCAAGTTTCTGATTCCGGTCTGAAAGATCGTGACATGGCAGTTGGTTTGATCCAATCTGTGATCCTGGAGAAGGACAGGGCCCTAGCGGGCGATATATCTGCTTCTGAGGCGGGCTCAATCTTGCAAAGCATGGCCTACCAGGTACGTTTCGTTTTGTTGTAAACCAAATCGTGGAAGACTATGTTAGTCTATATTTCACGATTCTTATGGTCTTCTTATTTTGGGGCAGCTCGACGTTTATTCGAGCATGGTAGGCCAGAAGTTTGATCAAGTCATCAGTGATGCCGTCTAGGCACACCGCGCTCGCGAGGAAGAGCAGGCAACTCGGGAGAAAGCTGAGGCTACTATGAAGGCAGCCCAAGAAGAGCACTCCCGGGCGGTTGAAAAACTTAAAAAGGACCTTTTAGAGATATCTGGAAATTTAGAGAAAGAATGGGCTGAAAGGGTTCGCGACATTTCTGAGGCCGAGCAGCAGAAGAGGGAGATGAAATTGAATTTTGAAATCCAAGTTCTTGAAAGAGTGCGGGAGCGCCTTGGTCCGATAGAAAGGAAATCTGCGGAGGCCGTCTCAGTCAGATACGATAAGGGTTATCGTAAGGGCTTCCAAGACTGTAGGGATGGAGCGCCTGAGCTGGGCCCTAAACCAGTCATTCAAGTGCTCGGGCCTCAACTCCTTGAATCCGATGATAAGGTTGATCATCCGAATCCGACATCTCCCTTTGGGCATACAGACATACCCGGTCAGGTATCTAGTTTCTTTGGCTGTACCTTGTCTGATATAATCGATGTCGATCAGTTTCCTTCCCCTGATCGCCCAAATAACTCCACTGCCATGAAGCCGGTAGTTGCAAATGTTGCAGGGGTGAAGAACAAGCCTTCCAAGAGCGCTACAGAAAGAAAGGCACTTCTTCCTGGAACTGCCACAACCGAGACTGTGGTTCATATGAATGAAGATCTTGTGACGTTGGCAAGTGGAGTCGACAATCAAGACGATATCGAGGATGACTCCATTCTCCTTATCCGCCGAGTTCCTTCGAGGCGTGCCGTAGGAGGAAATTAGACCGGCGTCCTAAGAATCATTTGCGTTTTTTTTTTAAAAAAAAAACCCTTGTGGTTTGCTGTTTAAATGGAAAAACGCCTCTTTATTGTATGTGGATGTGTTTGAACGGCATAACTTTTCCTTAGCTTGTGGTTTTATTGCTTGTATAGCTGCCTTGCTTTCTTTGCATGATTATTTCTCCCTCTTTTTTTTTTTATATATATAGTCTTGTGTTGTCGACATGACTTAATAATAGGGAGAAGTAAATTGCTGGAGATCAGCATATGCTAACCTCCCCTGGATGCTCCTTAGAGTTATGTTCTTTCGCTAGGTTTAGTATAAATGGATTGCATCCGTCTTAATGCTATGCGCGCTTTTACGTCGTTCTCTTTAACGTAAGTTTCACAGGCGTATAGACTTCGTTATGCCGTTGAGGCTGGTGCACGACTTCTAGGGCTGAATCAAGTTGAGTGCAAAGAGCGACCTCAATCGAGTTTCAGCCAGTTGAGCGCGGCTTTGTTTTGCCGTTTGGCTAGTGCGTGACTTCTAAGGTTGAACTGAGTTGAGTGCAAAGAGCGACCTCAATCGAGTCTCAGCCCATTGAGTGCGGTTTTGTTTTGCCGTGTGCGCGACTTCTAGGGTTGAACTGAGTTGAGTGCAAAGAGCGACCTCAATGAGTTTCAGCCCGTTGAACGAGGCTTTGTTTTGCCGTTGGGGCTGGTGCGTGACTTCTAGGGTTGAACTGAGTTGAGTGCAAAGAGTGACCTCAATCGAGTTTTAGCCCGTTGAGCGCGGCTTCGTTTTGTCGTTGAGGCTGGTGCACGACTTCTAGGGATGAACTGAGTTGAGTGCAAAGAGTGACCTCAATTGAGTTTTAGCTCGTTGAGCGCAGCTTCGTTTTGCCATTGAGGCTGCTGTGCGACTTCTAGGGTCGAACCGAGTTTAGTGCAAAGAGTGACCTCAATCGAGTTTCAGCCTGTTGAGCGTGGCTTCATTTTGCCATTGAGGCTGGTGCGCAACTTCTAGGGCTGAACCGAGTTGAGTGCAAAGAGCGACCTCAATCGAGTTTTAGCCCGTTGAGCGCGGCTTCGTTTTGCCGTTCTTCGTCCTGCTGTGTTATTCATGCACATAGAAGACTAAAGAAAGAAAGCATTTCTCATTTAATGGTAATATTGTTTTAGATGAATTACATTCCAAGGTCAGGGAACCTCATGCCCGTCCATAGTTTCTAAGTGATAAGCTCTGTTTGGTCCGATTTGCGTGACCTTAAAAGGGACTTCCCAGTTTGGACCGAGTTTGCCGCCCTTATTGTTCTTAGTTTTGGGGAAGATTTCCTTGAGAACTAGGTCGCTAGCTCGAAAACTTCTGCTTGAAACCCGTCGGTTGTAATATCGAGATATCTGATTTTGATAATTTGCCGTTCTTATTGCTGCAATCTCCCTCCTTTCATCACGGAGCTCTAAGTCCTGCATCATCTGGTTGTCATTCTCTGCTTGGTCGAAATCTTGGGTTCGGAGTGTGGGCAGGTCGGTCTCAACTGGTAGGACGGCTTCAATTCCGAATGCCAGCGAGAAGGGAGTTTCTCCCGTAGACCTTCTTGAGGTGGTCTGGTAAGACCAGAGGACCGAAGGGAGTTCCTCGATCCACTTCCCTTTTGCACTGTCCAGCCTTTTCTTTAAACTGTTCAGGATGGTTTTGTTTATAATCTCAGCTTGCCTGTTGCTCTGGGGATACCGCGGAGTGGAAAAGAGATGCTGTATTTTCAGCTCTTCACAGAATTCTTTTATCACGGTACTGTTGAATTGCTTGCCATTGTCTGAAATAATGGAGTGTGGAACCCCAAAGAGGCACACTATCTCCTTCCACAAGAAAGCTTTGACCTCGATGTCCTTGATCCTTGCCAAAGGCACCGCTTCAACCCATTTCATGAAGTAATCGGTGGCAACCAAAAGGAAGCGCTTTTGCTGGGGTGCCATGGGCATAGGTCAGATGATATCCAGCCCCCATTGGGCGAAAGGCCAGAGGCTCTTGAGGGGGACAAGGTTTGCAGCTGGTTGGTGTATGAGTGGGCTGAACTTCTGACAATTTTCACATTTCCGCACGAGATCTGCAGAGTTTCTTTTCATTCTTGGCCAAAAATATCCGATCGATACCGCCCGAGGGGCTAGCGACCTAGAACCGATGTGTCCTCCGCACAAGCCTGAGTGGAGTGTGTTTAGCACCTGCTGTGCTTCCCGAGGTCCGATGCATCTTAGGTAGGGTCCCTGAAACCTTCTTTTATAGAGGATTCCCATGGATGACATCCAGAATCTGGCGGCCCTTTGTTTCAGCTTTTTTGCCTCGAATTTACTCTCCAGTAAAAATCCTTCTGCGAGGTGTTGCTTGACGTTTGTCATCCAATTCGGTGAGTCTTCCGCACAGGCGATCTTTAAGACCACACTTGCCATCTCAATGATGGGGGTCTTCAAATAGTCGACTTGAATGCTTCTAGTCGGCTTTCCACTGATGGCTGATGCCAAGTTGGCTAAAGCATCGGCTTGAGCATTGAGCTCTCATTCTATCTGATGGATGGTAGCTAATTTGAATTGAGAGAGTAAAAACTGCACCCTTTCCTGGTATGCCACCATCCGTTCATCCCTGGTCTCGTACTCTCCGGTACTCTGGTATACCACTTGCTACGAGTCACTATAGATGTCAATGAACTTAACACCGAGGAGAATTGCGAGCTCCAACCCTGCAACAAGGGCTTCATACTCTACTTCATTGTTGGATGCTCGGAATCCTAACTTTATGGCATGTTCGAACAGAGTACGTCGCTGTTTCTCAAGACCAGTCCTACCCCCGCGCCTTTCTGATTAGATGCTCCATCGACGTTTAGAGTCCATGTCGGGCCGATCACTATCTCTTGATCGTCAATCACAAGAACTTCATCGAATGGTGGGGTTAAGTCAGCTAAAACGTCAGTGACTACTTGCCCTTTTATAGCACTTCTTGGGATGTACTAGAGATCAAAGGGAGACAGTACAATTGCCCATTTCAACATTCGCTCGGTGATGTTGGCTTTTTTAAGGATAAGCTTGAGTGGGTAATCAGTTACTACATTAATTGAGTGAGCAACAAAGTAGTGCCTAAGCTTCCGGAAGGACACGAGGAGGGCATGGACGACCTTTTCGAGGTAAAGATATCTAGATTTTGGTCTGCATAAGGATTTGCTGACGTAATAGACTAGCCGTTGTACTGCTTCATGCTCTTTTATGACAGCTGAACTGACTGCGTGGTCGGAAGCTGCAATGTAAAGGTATAGTGGCTCTCCCGGATCTGGCTTCATTAGCAGCAGAGGCGAGGCTAGATATCTCTTGAGCTCTTCAAAGGTCGACTGGCACTCGGGGGTTCAGTCGAATTTCTCACCCTTTCTAAGCAATTTAAAGAAAGGGAGGTTTCTTTCAGTAGCCTTTGAGATAAACCAGTTCAGGGCTGTCAGTCTTCTGGTCAACCTTTGAACCTCCTTTCGATTCCTTGGAGGGTCCATTTCCAGCACGACTTTGATCTGATCGGGGTTAGCTTCTATCCCCCGATGTGTGGTCAAGAAGCCGAGGAATTTCCCCGACTCTACCCCGAAGGAACATTTGGCGGCGTTGAGCTTCATGCGATAGTTTCGAAGCACTTCAAATGTTGCCTTGAGATGCTCCAGATGATCACCTCGCTTATCACTTTTCACCAGCATGTCGTCTATATAGACTTCAACGGTCTTGCCGATCTGTTGCTTGAACATTTTGGTGATTAGTCGCTGGTACGTTGCCCCCCGCATTCTTTAGTCTGAAGGGCATGACCTGGTAGCAGTAGGTGCCCATCAGGGTGATGAATGCTATCTTTTTTATATCATGTTCGTACATTGGGATCTGATGATACCCCGAATATGCGTCCATAAAGCTCATCAGCTCATTGCCCGAGGAGGCATCTACCAACTGGTCTATTTTAGGAAGGGGGAAACTGTCCTTTGGGCAAGCGCTGTTGAGGTCAGTGAAATTGACGCAGACTCACCACTTTTTATTTTTCTTAGGCACCACCACCATATTGGCTAGCCAATTGGGGTATTGGACTTCCCGGATGAACCTCGCAGCTTGGAGCTTCTCCACCTCTTCCTTGATCGCATCGGCATGAGTTGGTGCTACTCGATTCTGTCGTTGCTTGACGAGTCGTACTGCAGGGGAGATGCATAGCCGGTTGCAGATCACATTTGGATTGATGCCGGGCATATCAGATGTCTTCCATGTGAACACATCTACGTGCTCATGGAGTAATTTGATTAGACTTGTTCTTCCACTTTGGTTTAACACGGTACCAATAAGGAAATACTTCTCCGGTTCGAGCGGGTCGATGAAGATTTTCTCCAGATCTTCAACCACCCTTTGAGCAGGATCGGGTCGGGCCTCGTCGGCCTTCACCCGATCCTTCAGTAATTGCTATCTCTTCGGGTGTATGTCATCTACGACTCCGGGTTGCTCTTCGGTTGGAGCTTTGCCGAAAGTGGCGATGGCGTAACACCTCTTTGCAGTGGGCTGATCGCCCCGTATCTCCATAATCCCACGTGAGGCCGAGAAACGCAAATTCTGGTGATAAGTCAAAGGTATGACCTTCATTTCCCCGAGCCAGGTGTGGCCATGATGGCATTGTAAGGGGAAGGGAAGTCCATAATAGTGAACTCGGTCATAACTGTTTCCTAGCCTGCCCGCACAGGCAAATTTATCTGACTGGCCGAGATAGCTTGGCTTCCATTGAAAGCAATCATTGGATCCCGCATTGGCTTGAGGCTTGAGGGTTTCAGGCCCATCTTGAGATAAGGCTGCATGAACAAAATGTCGGCCGAGCTCCCGGTGTCTATCAGTACCCTTTTGACATCATAATTCGCGATGCGTAGGGTGATGACTAGAGCATCGCTGTGCGGTATGGAGACATCGGCCAAATCGTCATCGGAAAAGGATATGAGCCCTGGATCCTCTGCTTTCAATCTTTTGGTGATTAGTCGGACTTCGTGATCGATCTGCAAGACTTCAATGTGACCTGAGCTCCTTTTTCCAGCCTGTTGGACTAACTTGGGGTCTTTTAAAACTGGTAATCCCCCATAGATCATGTCAATGACTCCGGCCGCGTGTGATGGGGCAACAACAATCACATGTTTTTCAGACCTCTTTTTCTCCTCAGTGTCTATAAACTCCTTGAGCTTTCCTTTGCGGACCAATACCTCCAGAAACCCCTTCAGTGTTCGACAACTCTCTGTCTGGTGTCCATAGTCTCTGTGATAATCACACTTAAGACCTTTGTCTCTAGTGGCTGGATCGCTTTTCATTGGGGGTGCCCATTGGAAGAACGGTGCGTTCTTTATCTTTTCCAGGATTTGAACAAGAGGGAGAGTAAACTTGGTGTACGGACGTTCTCTGACTTCGTTGGTCATCGGGTTATTCTTTGTGTCAGCTCGCGGCTTGCGTCCTTTATCCTCTTTTGTTGGTGGGTTTTTAGAGACTGCTGCTACCGCCTGGGGTCTAGAGGAAGTGGCCTCGTCCTCGACTTTGGCATACTTCTCTGCCCAACACATCAATTCATTCAGTGATTCTGGGACCTTCTATACCAGGGAGTTCCTCAGTTCATGCTTGGGCAGCAACCCATTGCGGAATGCCATTACAGCAGCATTGGGGTCGCACTTGTCAACTTTGAACATGAGGAGACAGAAGCGATCCACATAACTCTGGATAGATTCCCCAGTTTGCATGTGCACTTTCATCAAATCTCCCAAGTACTTCTTCTATTTGCGACTGCATATAAAATGCTCAACAAACAGGGTTTTGAGCTCTTCAAAACACTGGATCAAACTGCCGAGAAGCTGATGGAACCAACTGAGTGCTGCTCCCTCCAAACTGGAAGGGAACATCCTACACATTAGTTCATCATACTATTCGTACAAAGCCATCGCGTGGCGAAAGCTCAACATGTGATTGAATGGGCCAGTTGTCCCATTATATGACCGGAATTTGGGTTGGACGAACTTTTTGGGCGGGGTACTATGCAAGATATGTTGGACGAATGGAGATTCGAACCCCTTCAGCGCTTTGGCGATGAAATCCAGGTCCCGGGTGTTTGCCACCTCGCTCTTATATGTTCATCTTTTTCGGTCAGGCCGTTCATCCTCATAGTCATTGTCCGACAACGCCGAGTAGTGGCTGGGACTGTGGAAACGTCCATGCCTTGGTGGCTGTGGTACGCGTTCACCCCTCGGTTCTCATCGTGGAGAACGACTGCGGCGCCTTTCTTGGTCTGGCCTAAGCTGAGTTCTCCTTGAGGGAAATGCTGACTAAGTAGATCCTCTCTCTCGCCGCCTACGCTCCTCTCCAGAAGAAAACACCGACTAGCCAACCCTTTCATTAGCTTGCCGACTTTGCTGGTCCTGGTTGCGTGGGACAGCTTCCCCTGCAATCGGGTCCCCTTGATTTCACACTTCTGGAGGTGGTGGTGGTGGTACAGCCTCCATCAGGTTCTCGAGGTGACGATATCTCTGGTTCATCTCTTCGAGTTCCTTAGCGTAGTTGCGCTCTGCTTCGGGCGTCGGGTTTTGGGAAGTTGACCCTATTATCGTTTTGCCCTTTGTCGGGGCCAGATCCTTAGGTGTTATTTGATCACCTTCTTCGTCTTTCCCTTGGATCGTCAATCGAGTCCTCGTCATCACCATCTTCTCTGTTCTGAAGTTTGGGATGGCTTGTTGCTCGTGTCCCACAGACGGCGCCAATTTGTGGGGGGGGGGGGGTGTAAAATCAGATCTTCACCCTCCTGGGCCTGATCATTTCTGATCCGGGATTTTGTTGTGGATCTGAGACGATATTGATGACAAATATCCTTCGCGACGTCTAGTGGCAGACCTTCAGCGCCCGTCGCCGTCGCTGTCCTTCTCCTTCGTCCTCTGAGTACTTGAAACTCACACCAGTGTGGTGCCGGCTAACGCCCCTCCGACACTCAAGTCAGTCATCTTCCAAGGGAAGAAGAAAAACTTAGAATTCCTTTTTGACTAATAAGTGAGAGAGAGTGCTTGCATACCTGGAGAGGAAGATGAAGTTCCTCTTTTATACCAAACAGGGGCGTGCCAAGTTTGGCCTTGCAAAGTGATTGTATCATAATATGGAATCTCCACGTGGCCTCTGGATTCATGGACATGTGTCGCCTAGGGATCGTCACCCTATAACTGTTTTTCTGACACCATGTCCTTTTCCAGTATTAGGGAATATTCCCCTTGTTAGCCGTTACTACGCAAGGTCGGGCATATAGCCGACTTGCATTTCAATTCGGGTATTGAATCACGGATGGTCTGTCCTTTAAGTCGGGCATTGCTCAGTCTCCGCTCTTAGCTGGTCAAACTTTAGTCAATCATTTTTCGATGCATGTCCGACTTGACCTGGTCGAGCATAGCCTCATGTCCAACTTGGCCTGGTCGGGCATAATCGTTTGCCCGATCTGACGGAGAATGTGGGCCTGATAAGGCCGAGGGGGGGGGGGGGATTTTTGCCCATGGGCTTTATTACCCCGAATCCCTCTTTTATCATCATGGGCTAATCCTCGTTTAATTCCTATACTTATACAACCCTATCCCTTATTCGGCCTTATGATAAATTTGGTCTCCTACACTTGTTATAAAATTATGACTGGATCTTTTATCTATCTTTTTCTACAATTGCTTATTGAATTAACTTTATTATTTAATTTATTGGATGATTATTTTAAGGAAAATGATATACTCAATTTTTTTACAGTCGAAAACATAGATCACTTGTGTTTTTATTTTTAATAAATATTAAACACAATCTAATAATGTATATACTTTGATAAAAAGTGTGTTCCATTTTGAGATGAATGAACCCATTTTTAATAAGTGTAAGAAAAAAATAACGAGATATATACAACATTAGACAATGTATGTTTCACTTGAAATTTAACATGATATATAAGATTACATTTTGAACTGTAAAAATAATTGAATGTAACAACGCTCTTATTTTTATATTGTACCATTTATAAACATATAAAATGATGAAAGTTATTGTTTGAAGAGAATATGGGGGAGTTGATAATTATTTCTCATAAACACATGGGTTTATTCATCAAAGCCCCCCACCCATACTTTCCTTGTTTCACTACCGGATTTTGTTAGTGCACCAAACAATTTTGATAATGTTTAAATTCCTGTTTAATTTGTGTGAAATATGGATATGTTCCGTATAATTCTTTTTTTTCAACTCCAGTTCTAATAATCCACACATGTTTTGATTTTTTTTAAAGTGATATATATCATCTAACAATGTATATGCTTTTTAAAATTATAATATATATATATTCTAATGAATTGTGTGAATGCATTTATTGACAAATAAAATGATGAATGTTAGTGTTTGAAGAGAATATGGGGGAGTTGATAATTATTTCTCATAAATACATGGGTCTATTCATCAAAGCCCCCCACCCCCACCCCCTCCCCCCATACTTTCCTTGTTTTCACTACCAGACTTTTTTAGTGTACCAAACAATTTTGATAAAAAGTCATACAAATCATGAAGTTTAATTCGTGTTTAAATTTGTGTGAAATATGAATAATGCTATATATAATTTATTTTTTAGTCATATTTCTAGTCCCTATACTTTTCTTTTAAAAATGATATATACATCATATAACGATGCATTTTTAAATAATAAAATATATGATGCAATGAATTTTACGAATGCATTTATAGACAAATAACATGACAAAAGTTATTGTTTGAAAAGAATCTTGGGAAGTTGATAATTATTTCTCATAAATACATGGGTTTATTCATCAAAGCCCCCCACCCATACGTTCCTTGTTTCCACTACCGGACTTTGTTAGCGCACCAAACAATTTTGATAAAAAGTCATACAAATCACATGAACTTTAATTCGTGTTTAAATTCGTGTGAAATATGAATAATGTTATATATAATCTATTTTTTAATCTTAATTCCAGTCTATACACTTTTTTTTAAAAATAATATACATGATCTAAACTGTGTATATATTTTTTAAAATAATAAAATACATGATTTAATGAATTATATGAATGCATTTTTAAACAAATAACATGACCAAAGTTATTGTTTGAAAAGAATCTTGGGGAGTTGATAATTATTTCTCATAAATACATGGGTTTATTCATCAAAGCCCCCCACCCATACGTTCCTTGTTTCCACTACCCGACTTTGTTAGTGCACCAGACAATTTTGATAAAAGTCATTACAAAAGAGAAATTGTTTTCCCGAAAACAAACTACATCCGTTGATTCAGTGGATCCATTCAAATCCAACGGTTAAGATTTCAAGTCAATACAGAAATTTCAAAACTTGTACGAGACTCAAACCTCTTACCCCCGAAACAAAAGGCAATAAAAAAAGCGGAAGCTTTTCTTCTCCTCTTCCAAAGCGTAGGTGCAGTAAAACCCAATCAAAACATCACTCTCACTCATCAGGGAGAGAGAGAGAGAGTACATAATAAAAATTCGCTTCAAAGCGAACCCTTGCGTGACCGGAAACCCTGGTTTTTCTTCCCTTTTATGTTCTTTTGGGGGTGACCGTTCGATGTGGAGTGATCTGAGCAGACCAATTACCTGCTCCGACGGCGTCGACGCTGGAGAAGGCGACGTCGGCGGGGATCTTGGACTGCATCCATGAGATCACCGCCGTCGTCTTCGCAACGGACGGCTCAGATTCGACGGAGGCGATGAGCGGCGACTCGGCGTTCCGGGTGGAGACCACCGCGAGAGTCGCCCAGTGGAGGATCGACGGTTTCAATTCGTCCACGTATCGGAAGTCTCACCCGTTCAGGATCGGCATCTGGAACTGGTGAGTGCGCGGGTTCCGAGGCGTTTCGATCGTATCTCGAGATTCGGGTTTGTATGTTTTTTAAACGTGTGTGATGAGATTTTTATTTGATGAAAGGTATCTGACGGTGGAGAAAAATCGGGTGGTGTATATAAGGCTGTACCCGGATATATCGAGCGTCGCGAGGGATCCAGCTCCGATTGCTTCGTTCATCATTCGCGTGGTGTCCTCCGCCGGTGAGCGTAAGACGATCGTTCACCCTGGTAATTTTCCTATTTTCTTTCCATCTTTTTTTCTACCTAAAGTTGTTTTTACAGTCTCCTAATACAATTTTATATAACTTCTTAACCATGGATATTTTCATGTTTTTTTATAAATAATATTATATAATTTATTGGAGTACGTAAATACTTCACTAATTATATATCTCATTATATAATGTATATAATTTAAAAAATAAATGAAAATATGTGGGGAGACCGTGTGTAACGTTTTCCTTCGATAAAAAATCCTCTAATGAGAGGATTCATTGTCACATGAAGTTTATTAGTTTACTTCCTGTTTAAAATGTGTCAAAGATGGAGTATAGGACTTGGGCAATAAATTGCACAATAAACTATATGACCCACTTTAGTTTGTGATATTTTTGGGTGGATTTTTAATTCTGATCTTGAAGTAATTGATTGTGGGTCCCACCGATTCAGATAGGATTTTGATAATTCAGGTGGATTCCTTTGTAAACCTATTAATAATTGACCGTTATGTCCTGAGCCCATAAATAATTATGGTGCAGCCGTTAGTCATGATGGTTGAACTACCAACATTTCAATCCTCCATCATGGTTAGCATTTACTAAAAACTAACACGGCTTCTAATCCTCCCAGTACTAGTTTCAGAGCATATAAGGTTTCACCTCTCTAACAATGCAAATTTTAGATGTTTGACACTCGATAGGAGTAGATGGCTTAGGCCACGCTTGTTGTTGTTTAAATTTACAGATTATAGATTATAACTTTTCAGTTGACATGTTTGTTGAAGCTGTTGAAAATCAAAGAATAAGCAGCTGTTGATTTTTTTTAGAATAAGTTGTAAAATAGTTTTTGTTATGTAATTGTTAAAATACCCTTTCTAAAGTAGGAATTAAATTTAATTTCTTTTGGGTAAAAGAATGTGGTTTTACGTATAAAATGATGATGACCCACTCATCCTCCATTAACATTAAATAATATGTAAATTTTTTTAATGAAATATTGGATTTCACATTAATTAAAAAAAATAGAACTTGAAAGACAACAACATAGAACTTGATCTCTATTAATAAAAAACATAACTAAAATATTTTAGCTATAATCTAAATTTTATCCAAGAAAAAAAAACATTACAATATAAAGTTTTAATCTTACATGAGTTATCTTAATTTTTTTGGAAGATGAAAGGAATATTTAGAGGAGATGAAAAGACTGGTGAATAAAATGAAGGGTATTAATGTCCAACATGTTTTTTTAAAAAAATAATTCATAAGTTATAATCTGAAAAGAACCCTTAACCCATCTTAGAGATTATGACTTCTTAAAGCTGTTTTTAGCTTAAATAAGTTTCAAAAAATTTAAACAAACATGTAACAACTGCTTATTTTAAGCTAAAAGCTATAATTTGTAGCTTATAAGTTTTAACAAACATGTACTTAATCATCTAGCCAAATTCAACCATTTTTTTTTAAGGGGTTGTTGTTGCAAAACTAAAATCAATAACAGAATTGTAAAAACAATTATGCAATATTTTTGTGGAGTCTGAAAAACGCCACAACAAGAGTGATGTGGTCATCCCCTAATCGTTTCACGTCAATGAAGAAACAGAAGACGCCAGATAATCACATTAATTGGGACACTCGTTTGATGCTTGCCAAATAGTCTCCGACACTAAAATTAGGGAATGTTCGAGAATGTTTAATTCTAACCACCAAAAAGTGGATAAGAATATTTTATACCCTTTTCCATGAGAATGCGCTATGTATAAGTTAAAATCGATGGCATGACGGCATGTGGCATATCTAGTAGCCACCTGTGGCTCATTCGAGGTCATATGCAAATCTCCATTTAGCTACGTGCCTCTGATATGGGTTGGGAGGACCACAACTTGGATCGCAAACCCGATCGATTCCCATGCCTGCAACCTTGATCCACCTCGTAATAGGCGGTACAACCTGTAATGGGCCATCATTAGTTTCCATAAGACAACAAGGGCCATCATTAGTTTCCATAAGACAACAAGGGCCCTCATTAGTTAAGAAGCCTTGACACGCGAGGTCCATTAGAGCTTAAACAATGTCATGTGCCCATGACGTGTCGTACCGCAAGAATTAGTCATTTTTTTATCCCACAATTTTGATAGATATCAATTATTTCTTCTTTTTGTATCTATTTTACAATGATTTTTGTAGTTGTATTGGTGTCTTACTTCTAGGGCTTACAACATTATTGTTCTTACAAAACAAACTACCCAATTGCCTGCTTAAACGATCCCATATCTTTTTTTTCCTATTAGGTAGCTTGGTATAGAGATTGGTGTTTGGGAACTTAAGCTGATTTAAGGATGAGTATGGCCAATCACATTATCATCCTCTTGATCTTAGTACGTTGAGTGGGTTTTGATTTTCAGAATATTTTTTAGAATATGATCAAACCATCCCCAAAAAACCATCCAAAAATGTCCAACAGTTGTAGAAAAAACTAGTTTTTAATAGTTGTTAGTGTGCCTGTGGAGAATGAATGTGGTAATCCAGTTTAACAGAATAAGATCAAGTGTGACTACACATACCGGTGCGTGCTATTGCACTTAAAACCATGGTGTATGGAATAAAGCCTAGGTATATCCTGCTTGAGATATGGGATTCTAGTGGTTAAGACTTTTGTTTTCTCTAATATCCTAGTTTTCTCTGCCACTAACACCTAAGTGCTTTGGGTGTAACTTGTCAGGTTAGTTATGCAATCACCTTTCCCACGCGATGGGATCCGGATAGTGCTTGATCTCATCAAATCCTGTCAGTCCCAAATGAAAAATTGTGTATGTAGTTATGAATCACTAATCTTACATGTTAATCCTGCAATATGACACACGTCAATTCTTTATTAAAGACTCACAAGTACTAATGGAATCTAGCACTGACCGGATCCTATCCTCTTTCCCACTTTAGTTGTTTTTCAACCATTTCCATGAAATGTCTTATAATAAATTTATCCTACTGCTTGGATTGTTGGGGATCTATCAAAGTGGGGCTTGGATTAGCTCAAGCTTACCTTCTGACTTGTACGATATTGAGCTCTGGATTGGCACAACTAGCTCTACAAGGCGGCTTTGTCATATTTTTAAATCCAAATACATTGCAGATTTGCAGGTCATCATTGGATATTGCATTGAGGGGTGAAATTTTTTTTTTTATATAGAAGGCGGGAGAATGTCACTATTAAAATGACGAAAAGTATTACATATATAATTTTCCCTCTCGTATTTTAATAGTTTCTAAATGAGCATAATCTGTTACAGAATTATCCCACTTCCATTTGTTTTTTAGGGTACAGGCACAGAGTGAGTGCAACCGGGCTGTGGAGCCCTTTTATATATATATATAATTCAAAGGGAAAAGGTGCTGCTCTCAATCGCTTGATATACAAGTGGAAAATGCATATGTATAGAACACTCTGCGTATACATAGTTATGTGTCCAAATACATATGACTATATGCACAATTTTTTGTGCATTGCATATGCAAAGTTTTTGGGTGATTTCTGAGATGATTTTTTAGGCCACTCTAGCAATTTTCCAATGAAAGGCAAATATAGGATGGATATTAAGTTTTTTTTTTGTCCAGTCATCTCCCCAGGCCAAGGCCCATTTCTTATTCTACAGGTTGTGGTCTGGGATTAGAGAAATCTTAATTGTAACCTGACCAATTTGAATCCTTTCATATCGGTTCATGTCCTGTAAAATCCATTCTGTTTTATATTGCAGAAATATTTGTTTGAGTTTGGATGGATCAATTTGGATAAGTAAATCAGTAATAAAATCTTAATTAGTTGAACCCTTAGCAGTATGAGTACAGTCAGATCAGTGGGGAAGAATACTGAACTTTAAGTTTGCAGGGATCAGTGACAAGCAGCTGAAGAACAACACAGACTTTGTTTGGGCAGTGGACAGCCTTCTTGCCGGTAAATTCCTCATTGACGTCGAGTTCCTCGACCTCAAGATTGCATCTCCTGACGTAAGCATTCCTCTAAGCCAATTATATGTTAAACTGCTCTTATGGTATCATAACAGGTGGTAGAAAGCATTGGTAAGTTGGTGTCTATTGAGGTGCCTGAATTTCAAAATCAAAGTCTGAGCCATGCCCATATTCTAGTTCATATGATGTCACATGTTTACACATGCATATCCCATTGTTTGCCACTAAGATAATGTTTTTTCCAATTAAATTACAATAGTTCAATAATCAATATGTGATATCATTGTCATTCTTGCCTATTGTTATGTGGGCTCTGATCATTTGCTGCCATTACAAGGCACACCTTATCTTAATGATAGGCCTTTCATAAAATGTGGGCCGGTCCTGCCTTCAACTCAACATGAGTTGGATGTCCATGCATGTAGTTTATTGCATTGGGAAATACATGTGACAGAAACATATTATTTGATATAGAGGCATCAAAGTATATTCTATAGCATGTGCTCACACATGAGAAACTGCTCCCTCCATGACAGACTTGAAGCTTTAAATTGCATTCTGCATCATGTCATTTCTCCTTCATAGAAAGTAAAAACTCTCTCCATATTCTTCAACAGGGCAGTGAGCCTTCTTCTATCTGGAGCGGCAGTTACATCAACAAGTGCTCGATAACAACTGCCCTGAAATCCCTCCATCGAATGTTGTCCGACGGAATCCACACAGACATTACCATCGAAGCCTCCGAAGGGTCCATTGGAGCCCATCGTGCGGTCCTTGCAGCAAGATCCCCTGTCTTTCGGAGCATGTTCTCTCACGACCTGAAAGAGAAACAACTGTCCACCGTGAACATCTCTGACATGTCAATTGAAGCCTGCCAAGCTTTCCTCAACTACATGTATGGTGATGTCCAGGTCGATGACTTCATAACCCACAGACTCGCGCTCCTTCGTGCAGCGGACAAGTATGATGTGTCCGATTTGAAGGAGGCCTGCCATGAGAGCCTGTTAGAAGACATCGACTCAAAAAATGTGCTCGAAAGGCTCCAATATGCGACATTGTATCAGCTGCCAATGCTTAAGAGCACATGCATGAGGTATCTGGTTAATTTCGGGAAGATATACGATATAAAGGATGATTTCAATGCCTTCATGATGTGCGCTGACAGGGAGTTGATTGCGGAGATCTTCCAAGAAGTACTGTCTGCCTGGAAAGGCTTTTGAAGAAGCCTTGTTACGAGGAAATGCTGATTGGTGGATATCATTATGCAGATGGCTTGGTGTACATAGTGTGTTTTGAGTAATAGATATAATGTGCAGGATTTGTTTGGAGTGAAGGGACATTCCCTAGTTCAAAGGAAAAATTTATCTGTTCAGATGTATAAATCATTAATGTCCAGATGACCAAAATTGTTTGTTTATTTATAGGAATGAGTATTTCTTTGTGTAATGAATTCTCGATGGGTTTTTTGTGATCAATTGATTTTTTTTTTTAGTAAATCTGTAAGCATGTATCCAAACCAAGAAACTCAAAATAGATACTGGCTGAATGGGGGGCGAAGAGAAATAGTAAAAAAAAACATGATAAAACGAAGATATGGTTGCGCATAGGAGTTGAAAGAGTTGATGTAGTACAAACACCCTTCTCTGAGTCCAGTTGATTTGTGATGATACATGACTACTCAATTTTTCTTTTTAGATTTTATTTGTTTTTAGTTCCTATAAAAATATGCTTTTATGTAAAAGAAAGATTGAGATTCCTTGATAGACCAAAGTTTTCGTTCACATAATTTCTTTTTGTTGAAATTATGGATGTGGAAATGATTTGGCTCTTGAACTACTTTAGTACTTTGTAACAACGGGCCAATGTTAGTAGAAAGTAGTTCAAGAGCCGTCCCAAATCCTTTCTAGTGCTGTTAATACCTAAATCATTTAATTTAATAATTTCATATAAATATTGCCTTTTATGTTTGGCTTTAAAAATTCAAAATAAAAATGAATAAATTTAGATAAATTGTTATATGAAAACATGTATTAAATATCATTTTTATCCTCAAACCCGTCCCTGCTCAACCCAATCTATAGAGGTGGGGGCAGGTTTAGGTTTGAGTTTTTTTTTATTACCTATTTGGATGGGCTTAACTGGATCGGGTTTGGGATAGAAAAGTTGAACCCGTCTCCGGTTTAAGACGGGATTCACTTTCAGATGTGATTTTATTAGCTGAGTTTGGGTTTGAGTCTAACTCAACTCGTCTCAAGTCCCAACCCGCCACATTGTCATCTGAAATTTTATCATCTCAATGAAATTTTGTTTTAATGTTTTACAAATCAAACCGTTCATTGAACCAGAAAAATAAACGGGTTAAGGGTCACTAATACTACTGTTGGATTAATCGGATTTGAATCATGATACATCATGACATAATAAAAGTATTAATTAATATTATTAATTAAATAAAATTATAAAGTGTTAAATATTGTAGAAAATCTTTGCACAAATATTATGTTTTAATTTTAATATTTTTTAAAGCTTTTATTTAATTAAACATCATAATATGATTTTATTTTGAAAATATAAATTTTTTATTAGATTTCATATTTTAACAAACAATTAATCACAATTTTCATAAATAAAGAATTATTGATTTAATCAACTGATAGTCGATTCCCAAGAACCATCAATTTAACTGGTGGACTGATTGAATTTTATCAATTTTTTATATAACCAAATTTTTTAAGAATAAACCAAATAGAAATTTAAAACAGATGAAGGTTGAATCAACTGACTGGATAAGATGAGATTTTAAAACACAACTTCATTCTTTAAAATAAACACTTGTCAAATTGTGAAATTGCTGCAAAATTTAGTATAGTTTTTGAATTAAAAATTTCCTACAGTAATAATAATATATATCACTCTATACAGAGCGACAGCAGGCAAGTCTTCGCTCAGCAGTACAGGTTAGAGCCAAAGAGATGAGTGCGAAACACTTTAATGATATTTGTCAGATAGGCCCCCAGGTTTTAGAAATTGTTACAACACAGCCCCTATATGTGTTTAACCAGGTCCCTAATATTTATAAACATGTCCCTACTAAAAACGGCTACTTTTGTTTTTTTATGGGTGTTTTGCAGATCCACCCACACATTTTACCAGTTTCACAATTAGACTCTATCTATGTTGCAAACAGGTCTCTGATTCAGTTTTCAAAAGTTATAAGTAGGTCCTTCATCTCAAAACATGATTTCCCGGACTTCAAATTTCATGAAGTTTCATTCAATGATTTTTCAAACCATTAAAATCATTAAGATACCAATAAAATTATAAAATATAAATATTTTAGTCACATTTAATAAATATGAAATTTACAAATGCAATCGAACTCATTTTTGAGCCCATAAAATTATTGATCGATGTCTTGCTTTTGAATTTAAAATTTTTTATGTATCTTTTTTTTAAAATTGATTTTGGATCTATATGTATCAAATTCATAAAATTTGAATTATAAAATTATAGAATAAATATTTTAGTATCATCATTTGAGCACATAAAGTTATTTATTGTAAATTTCTACTACAATCTCAATTTTTATTTTCATATTTATGTTGATGATCATAAAAGTAATTATCTCGTAAATTTTCATAAATTCTTTTGATTTCATGTAACAAGTGTATCCGCTTGTTCTTGTGTATCTTTCTCTCTCTCTCTGGAATTTGACTTCGGATAAAAAGATTTAAATTAATCTCTATATCTATACTCTATATGAAGCAGCATAGCAGACATGAGTCGTCCAACCGGAGTATTTTTAAAATTTTACTAACACGTATGGGCAAATGGATACACATGCGTGAGTGCATTTGCTAGGCGTTTCCCACAAGAATTGGGTGAATTGTGTCTGCTCTGAGATGTTTGCAGATCAACAGCTGAATTCTAGCGTTTTAACATAAATGTGTTATAAAAAGATTCCTGATATTTATAACCACGTCCCTCATAAAGATCGGCTACTATTGTCCTTTTTTGGGTTGCTTGCATATCTATCCCAACAAACAGGCCCCTATACCCTATAAAAAGGTTCCTCATTTAGATTTCCATATTTATAACCAGATTTCTCATCTAAAAACATCTCTTCCCAAACGTCAATTTCATGAAATTTCAACTAATAATTATTTAGGCCACTGAGATCCCTATAAAAAAAATTATTTTTTATTTCTTAAGTAAAATGATATAGTAAATCCAATTTATAAACATTCGGTTAATAAACTATAATATATTTTGTGAAAGTGCTAGGTTTTTAAAACAATACAAAGATAACAATAAAATGTAACAATACTTCTTAAATTCCAATTTCAGAAGATAAAGATAATAGTGCTTCTTCAATTCTGATTTTCTTGATTTGAAGATAAAAGTTTGTGATTGTATAAAGTTGCGTCTATATCCATGCGAATAACAATCGGCCCAAAGGAAGGTTGTTATTTTGGTCGGATCATAGATGGTGTAAGATAGTTGATATGAGTGATGTATTTATGGGGTCAACCCATGCGTTCAATAGCCGGCCCAAAGGAATACTATTGTATTGTCGGGCCTAGTTTTATGTTGTTCATAATAACCAGTCTTATGTTAGAGAGAACCACTTACATGTTGTAATACTTTCCCAAAGGATTGATTGCAATGATGTGTTAGGTTTCTCAACAGAGCAAATTATTAAAAGAATATAAATAATTTTACTCTGAGGTCTAATTGCCCTATAAAGTAGACCATAAAATTAAAGAAAATGCATAATGATATTTATATTTTTTATATGTTTATTCATTATTGATGTAGTAGATGGGATGATTGTTAATTGTAAGCATTTCTTAATCTCTTGTGTAGTGAATGCATCTTCTATGTCTGCCAACCTGAATAACATCCCAATGCTTAATGGATCTAATTTTGCAAAATGGAAAGAGCATGTTAAAATTGTTCTTGGGTGTATGGATTTGGATTATGTGCTTTGGGTTGATGAACCTGCTAAACTCACTCAAGAAAGCACGCCTGATGAAATAGCTTTATATGAGAAGTGGGAGCGCTCTAATCGGATTAGTCTTATGATAATGAAACACTCTATTTCTGACACTATTCGAGATGCAATACCCGAGGAAGAAAATGCCAAGACTTTCCTTGCCGAAATTGCAAAATGATTCATTGGATCGGAAAAGGTTGAGACTTGTACGCTTCTTAGCAAACTTGTCTCTATGCGGTATAACGGTAAAGGAAATATAAGGGAGTACATAATGGAGATGTCTAATCTTGTTACTAGATTGAGGGCATTAAAGTTAAAATTCTTTGATGAGATTCTTGTGTACTTTATTCTGATATCTCTTCTTGCACAATTCAGTCCATTTAAAATAAATTATAATACTCAAAGGAAAAAGTGTCCCTTAATGAGCTTATTGCTCAATGTGTGCAAGAAGAGGAAAGGATAAAACAAGAGAAGACAGAAAGTGCTCATCTGACAACTTTTCCTCGTGGCAATCCGGGCACTAAGAAAAGAAAAAGAAATAATAAGGGAAATGAAACTGCAAATGTTGGAACTTCACAGGCAAAAGGGCAACGAAATCAGGATAAAGTTATCACTTTCTTCTTTTGCAAGAAAGTTGGCCATGTGAAGAAGGATTGTTCCAAAGATCAAAAGTGGGTCGCAAAGAAAGGTAAATTTTTTAGTTTTGTTTGTTTTGAATTTAATCTAGCTGAAGTGCCACCCCATTCTTGGTGGATAGATACAGGAGCTACTATTCATACGTGTTTCCATGCGGGCCTTTCTAAGGAGCCGGACACTCAGTGATGTCGAAAGGTTTATTTACATGGGAGATGGTAATAAAGCTTGTGTGGAAGCAATTGGAGTTTTTAGATTGAAATTAGGGTCAGGTTTTTATTTGAATTTGGATGAAACTATTTAGGTACCGTCTCTTAGATGGAATTTAATTTCTGTTTCATGTTTAGACAAATGTGGTTACAATTTTTCATTTGGAAATGGAAAATTTTGTCTATTTCAAAATTCAAATATTATTGGTACTGGCTCTTTAATTGACAATCTATATAGATTGGACTTAGATTCCAACTATTTATGTCACGCCCCAGGCGTCCCCGAGACGTGGCAATAATAAAATATTAGCTATCAATACCTGAGGTCAATAAAGACTCCAACAGCAATACACAGGGCGGCAAAGCAAGATAATGATAACTGACTGAAAAGCGGAAGCATAAAATATAAACAGTGTCTGTAAATCAAAACATTATTACAGACTCGAATACACAATCACTGTTCTGTGAGAGCCAAGTCTAGACCAAAGAAAATACAACCTGTGCCACATGCACGATTTACAAAGCATAAAATGACTCTAGGAATGCTGACAGCCTCGCACTCGCCACCCGCCGGCAGAACGCTCCACGCCCATAAGACCACGCCACAGGAAAGCTCCAGCTCCACGCCCAACACTGCCCCTGAAAAGAAACAGTATGCGAGGGGTGAGCTACAAGCTCAGTGAGTGGCTGGAAACCAATCACCATACTACAGTTCAATACATAATCAATTTCCTTTCAAGGAAAACATGGGTGGAAACCCATGGATAACTGGGTCACGCGGCGGCGCGACCAACCTCACCCCCACCCTCACTCCCGGAGGGAGTCTTTTGGGACTTTTGGGGAGAGACCATACCGTCGGTCGAAGAGACCCGGATTTACTGGTCTACACAACACTACTAGATCATCTACATCTAGATAATTGCTCAAACGATGCCTTTAAACATCGATACAAGACCGGACCCAACAACTATGGGAACGGTCGAACAACGAATGGGTCACGCGGCGATATTCTTCACCTCATCCTTACCCTCACTCCTGGAGGGAGACTCTTGGGACTTTTGGAAGAGATTTAGACTGCTCTACACCCTTGGTCCACCCGGTAGCCTCTCCCACACTCCGTAGCCTCTACCTTGTATACTCCCACGATCAGCACTGTCCGACACATCGGAGGTACCCACAGATGGGAGCCCTCTGTCAGGACAGCTTTCCAACGCCGGGGAGTCCCTACTCGGATCCAACGAAGGGGAGAACGATCCCATGTTCGCAAAGCGAACCCAATGGAAAACAACTACTCTCGATACTCACTTATTGAGATATCAAAACACAGGCATAACAACAATCTATGCAACACACTCATATTAACCTTAAAATAATTAAAGTCCCTAAATGGGAGTAACTGTACAAGCTAGTGGGTCGTAACATCGCCGACCCACCTCACCCTCACCCTCACCCTTTAGGGGTGACATGGGCCTTTTCAGACTAGCTAGACTGCTCTCCTCCCTTGGTCCACCCGGTAGCCTCTCCCACACTTCGTAGCCTCTACCTGGTATACTCCCACGATCAGCACTGTCCGACGCATCGGAGG
The DNA here is from genome assembly GCA_030737835.1 of Acorus gramineus. NCBI lineage: Eukaryota > Viridiplantae > Streptophyta > Magnoliopsida > Acorales > Acoraceae > Acorus > Acorus gramineus. The sequence goes on from JAUJYN010000016.1 coordinate 499,550, forward strand.
TACCTACAGATGGGAGCCCTTTGTCAGGACAGCTTTCCAACGCCGGGGAGTCCCTACTCGGATCCAACGAAGGGGAGAAAACAGCCTACCCACACGGATACGATCCTCTTGGATCCGTCGACAACGATTTCTAACACTACTAATGTCATGAATTCTCAAGAATTCCTCCAAGGCGCATAACTAAGATGCGGGGAAACATATATTATAACAACAAGGTTATAATATTCTCTAAGGCATGCTTATAACAATATGCTCTCATTTTGATTTAATTAAATTAAACTAAATGGGAAACATGCAAAGATCAGGGCTTTTCAAGCCTGGGACATGGTGTCTAGGCATGTATGGGCCTCTATGCATGAATCATGGGTGTATATCCCTAGCATATAATGTCTAACAAGGCATGGTTATATCATAGCAAACATGCATTAACATGGTATCTACATATTATAGCTAGGGGGCCCCATCGATGCGCGACGCGCGTCTACGCGGGTCGAGCGCATCCCTAGAGAGGGGGGGGGGGGGATTGGAATCGAACCACTCACCATACGACCCGGGACCTCGCGCATCCCATCCGACGAGATCTGCAAGGTAGGGGCATCAAATTTGGTGAGTAACAACACAATTTACACATAGAAATCATTAGAAATACCAAATACTCGGACAAGCATGCATACGGACTCGCACGCATGCGAGCACGCACGTACGCACGCGAGTTCGAGTGCCCCGACACCTACCCGAACCCTCGGGCAGCCACACGCATGGCCCCCCGCACGCGCACGCACGAATGCGCACGCACGCACGCGCCCCAGCACCCTCGGTGCACTGCCGCGCGCCCGCGAGCATGCCCATGCACGCGCTAGCACGCACGCGCGCGCACTGGTCCCCAGCCCCGCGCCCAGGCGCATTCCCAGGCGCACTGCCCCGCATGCGCGCACTCCCGGGCGCACCCCCACTCGTGCCAGCACCCGCGCGCACCCGCGCGCCCACTCCGCGCGCACCCGCGCACTCGCTCGCACGCGCCTGCACGCGTCTGCTCGCCCACCAGCGCCTGCCAGTGCCCGCTTGCGCGCCCGCCTGCGCGCGCACGCGCGTAGACAGTGTTATATATGTGTCACTTTTTAGCCTGCTGGTAACCGTTGGAGCATTTCTGGCAGTTTTAAAATTTTTAGGGTTTTTCGATCGGAACCGCATAATTTCAGACTGTTAGCTATCGTCCTGAGTTAGAGGACTCCGATTGAAAATCTAACTGCATATTTGGTGTCCTGGTGCCATTTTAGACCTCCCACGAAAATTTCATCGAATTCTGGCATCGTTTGCAAAAATTTCGCAGTTTCGGGGCGTATCCGGGTTTTTAAGTCGCGCACTATAAATTGGGGTGAGCAAATTTCGAGGAGCACTGTTCATCGTCTTCCTCGTCGAGATCTCTCTCTCCCCTCTCCGTTTTTCTTCCTTTCAAGCCCCCTAGACCCCTCAAAATCGAAAACCTAAAGCACGGGAAGTGTAGATCGGGTCCCGATCTACACTCCGGTGTCTTCAAAACCCGATTCCGACGACTTTAGCCTCCCCGACCTCCCCTTTTCGTCCTCTGATTTGGCCCATTCCGAGGGCCGTGATAGATCGGGTCGTGAGAAGGCTTGTGGGAAGGGTTTCGGCGCGTGGAGATCCACCGGACACCTCCTCCTCCCCTCGGTAAGCCTCCTTTCCCTCTTATTTCTCGTCTAGATGATTGCTAGGGGAGGGTTTTGTGTTTGGGAGGTGGTTGGAGGCGGTGGGGGTCGTCGGAAGGTGGTCGGAGGCGGTTGGAGGTGGTCGGGGCAGTGGGAGGGGTGGTTGGAGGCGCTCGGCAGGTCGTCCGGGCCAAACCGCAGCAGCAGCAGCAGCCCAGGCGGCGCGCAGGTCGGGTGCGCGCGGGCAGGCGCGTGCGCGCGCGGGCGTGCGTGCGCGCGGCGTGCGCGCGGGCGTGCGCGGGTCTGGTGCGAGCTGCTGGTCGTGCTGGGCGCGCGAGCTCGGGCTGGGGGGCCTCAGGCAGCAGGCGCGCGGGCGTGCTGGGCGCGCGAGCTCGGGCTGGGGGGCCTCAGGCAGCAGGCGCGCGGGCGTGCTTGGCGCTGGGTGCGCGCGGGTCTGTGCGCGGGGCTGTTCGGGCGGCTGTGCGCGGGGCTGTTCGTGTGGCTGAGGCAGCGGAGGAGCGTGCGCGAGGTGCGGCAAGGCGTGCGAGGTGTGCGCGAGGTGCAGCGGGGCATGCAAGGTGCGTGCGAGGTGCGCGCGAGGTGAGGCGAGGTGCGTGCGAGGTGCGCGCGAGGTGCGGCAAGGCGTGCGAGGTGTGCGCGAGGCGCAGCGGGGCAGGCGAGGTGCGTGCGAGGTGCGCGCGAGGTGCGGCAAGGTGGCGGAGGTGCGCGCGGGGTGCGCGCGGGGCGGGGCGCTGCGCGCGGGGGCGTGCGGGGTGCCCCGGGAAGCTCGGCGGTGCGCGGGGCGCGCGGGCCGAGGCGCGGCGGTGCGCCCGGGCGGTCGGGTGGCCGTGCGGGTGATTGCCGGCCGTGCGGGTGGTTGCCGGAGTGCTCGGGCTAACGTGCGTGCGGGTCGCGGGCACGTTTGCCCGAGTGTTAGGTGTTTGTTGTGGGTTTTGAGTATTTATTTGTGTATTTAATAATGTTTGCGGATTTATACTTACCCAGTTAATACACTGTCTTGCAGATCTCGACGGACGGTCGCGCGTCGACCCGAGTTCTGGTGAGTGGGACAATCCAACCCAGTAGAGAGGTGCTATACGCACTTGGGCGTATACCGACCTCTCCTGGGGCACCATGGATAAATATTGACCATGTGTAATATGTATATCATGCGAGCGTGATTTACTTGTAGAATGCATGTTACCCTAGACCTTGCATGTTAGGGACTTGCACCCTTAGGATATGTATATGAGCCATGCAGCATGTTCCCTGGTTCCATGTTAGGAAGCCCGGCCGATGCATGTGCCCTACTAGTTTATTTATTAAATTAAATGCTAGTATTTGTTTACAATGCATGTTATAGTGAATATTATAGGGGAGGGGCCTTGCGAGGACAGCGGTGAGACCCGGGTTAGGGTACACCGTGTTCCTTGTTGGGTTGTCGGGGTGTCCTATAACGGGAACTCACGCTGCCCTCCTGAGTTTCTTTCCCCCAATGATATTCCACCCTGTTATAACCTTATGCATGTTCCCCGCATCGTAGTTATGCGCCCTGGTGGGTTCTGAGGAATTCAGAACGTTAGAGTTGTTATGACGTGTTGTCTGCGGATCCGAGTGGATCATATGCGATGGATAGGCTGTCCTGTTGCCCTGCGTTGGATCCGTTAGAGACTACCTCGGCGTTAGACAGGTTGTCCGGTGCAGGGGCTCCCACTAGTAGGCGCCTCCTGGTTTGATGAAGGACTGTGCTGAACATGGGAGTGGCCAAACAACCGCGGAGTGAGGAGAGACTATCGGTGGACCAAGGGTGACCAACAGCCTAGTCAGTCCCAAGAGCCTATGTCACCTGTTGAAAGGTGAGGGTGAGGGTATGGTGGGCCGGCGATGTGGCGACCCACTGGATTGTAAGTCCCAATATCCTATGTCACCCGTTGAAGGGTGAGGGTGAGGGTGTAGCGGGTTGGCGGAAGCGACCCGCTGGTTTGGTATAGCCAGTCCCAATATCCTATGTCACCTCTTGAGGGTGAGGGTGAGGGTGTAGTGGGTTGGCGGAAGCGACCCACGGCTTTAAGTCGTTGATATCATTGTTGTGGAGGATAAGGATTTTCTGGTTGAAGTCAATATTGTCTGTGATGCATGGGTTGTGCCGTTCACTGAGCGTGTGGCTCACCCCTCGCATAATTTTTTCTTCAGTGTCATCTGAGTCGGATCTGGAGGAGGAGCTCCCCGAGGGACTTCATCAGTAGCGGAGTAGCGCCACGTCCCGCGAGTTGCAGAGACTATCAGCATCCTTTGTACCAGTATGTATTTCCCGTGCTTGGGCACGCGTTTGTGTTGTATTTGGATGTCTTTGTATGTATATTGGCTCTCACAGGACATGTGATTATGTATGGAGTCTGTAGAATATTTTGATTACAGATTCAGTCTTTAGTTATCCGCATTTGGTGTATATATATCCTGTCAGCCTTGCTTTTGTTGTCTGTGTGTCATTTTGGCTGCTTGTGTATGATATTATTGACCTCCTGAGTAGATTCTGATATATATATACACTTGCCGCGTCCCGGGGACGCCTGGGGCGTGACAAAAAGGTGGTATCAGAGCCTGGTCCTGTCAGAGCCAATAGTCTTCTTTCGTAGAGATGAGTCCTAGGATTTTGATATGGGTATTCTGATCCTAGTGTCTGGTTTTCTTAGGATTGCTGATATGTCTCCTCGTGGAGGACGGCGCGGACATGGTCCCTCTCGACCTTTGGAGGTTTTCGGACCTACTAGAGGCGAGGATGCTACTGGAGAGTCCACGGCTGTGAGGCCAGGATCGGCGCAGGAGCCTCCCGCACGGGAACGTGCGTTCGCTCGGATAGCGGATTCGTTGGAGACTCGGATCAAGGCACTGGAGGTGCAGACCAGAGCGTTGGTAGAGAAGGCGCGGGAGATCCGGGAGCTGAGGGCAGCCCGTGATGAAGTTCCACAGGTCCCCTTGGTAGCAGATCCGTCTGTGGTACCCAAAGTACCCCAAATCCCCGTGGTGATTCCAGCGGAGAGAGTTAAGGATCCCCTGCTAAGGGAGGTGGAGCTAGAGGCTGCAGCGCGAGTATTGAGTGTGGTTGTTCGAATTGAAGAGGCTGGGTTGTAGCCGTCCTGGCAGGAGGCTCTCATCCGTAGGTACCGCCGATGCAGTCGGAGGGGTACTGATCGTGGGAGCGTGTCAGGTAGGGGCTAACCCGGAAATGGATTAATGGATGGTGTCGCGAGCGTGGAAATCGCTCTCCCCTTCGTCGGATCCGCGTAGTACAGCCCCGGCGTTAGACAGGCTCCCGGTCAGAGGACCAGGCGAGCTACGGAGCGGGGAGAGGCTACCGGTGGACCAGGGGTAGAGAGCAGTCTAAGTCTCTCCCAAAGTCCCAAAATGTCTCCTTTCGGGAGTGAGGGTGTGGATGAGGCGAAGACGGTTCGCTCGTGACCAAATGGTTTATTCGACCATTCCCGATGATGTTGGGTTCGGTCCTGTAATGGATGATGTCGCGAGTATGGAATCGTTCTCCCCTTCGTGGACCCGAGTAGGGACTCCTCAGCGTTAGAGAGGCCTTCCTGACAGAGGGCTCCCCTCAGTAAGCACCTCCTGATTTGGTTTCGGACTGTGCTGAATTGTGGGAGCGGACCAGGCGGCCTACGGTGTGGAGGAGAGGCTACCGGTGGACCAGGGGTGAAGAACAGTCTAAGTCTCTCCCAAAGTCCCAAAAAGTCTCCTGAAAGGAGTGAGGGTGTGGATGAGACAAAGACGCGTCGCCTCGTGACTCAGTCGTGGTTCGACCGTTCCCATAGAGGTTGGGTCCGGTCTTGAGATGGATGTTGAAGGATATCGGTGGGTGATTATCTAGATGTAGATGATCCGGTGAGGTTGGTAATGTTCTTTAATAATGATGTCTTCTCCTAGTGTTCCTTTCTGGATTAAGGGGCCTTGTGAGGTCGGCGTTGAAACCCGGGCTAGGATACTTCGTGTTCCTTGTTTGGTTGTCGGGGTATCCTATATCGGGGTTTCATGCTGCTTTCCCGAGGTTTCTTTTCCCAGTCAAGGGATACCCTGGAAGCATCAGATGGATGGTGGATCAAATGTGAGTTTTGGTTAGAGGTTAAGGCCTTTTGGGCTGGGTGAATTCTGGTAAAGGAATATCTGTGGACCCGGGCAAGACGCTCGTCGCGTCAAATTGGCGTCGACCGTCGAACCCCGCAGGGATTCGGAGCTTCCCAAGTTTGGCGGGTTATTGCAGGAAGCTTGACGAGGGATTCTCGAAGATAGCTGTTCCTCTTAACCGCCTTACACGGAAGGATATCCGGTTCGAGTGGTCCCCTTCTTGCGAGGAGAGCTTCCTGGAGTTTACTCGGAGGCTCACCTTAGCGCCAATTCTTACCCTTCCGTCTTGGAGGGGTGGGTTCGCAGTTTGCTCTGACGCATCGCGATTGGGTGTGGTGATGCGTTCGATCGGAACCAGGTGCGTCCTATTGCAGCTCAGTGGGCGATCGCTAGTGGACAGGGTTCCATAGTGGCATCTGGAGTCGCTTCGATAAATCATTATGTGTTGTAGCTGCCCGGTTGAGGCCAGAGCCCTACGAGGTGCTCCCAGATGCTATGCTTGTTGGTGCGCCCATATGGCAGAGATAGCGGGCTTGGGAGGCTACCAGGTAGAGGCCACACCGGGAGAGTGCTGCTAAATGATGACGAAAGCATGGACTCCCCGTGATGAATCTGCCCATAGAGTGCAGGATGCCGGAGTTCCAATGGTTGTGATGAGCGGCCTATCTCTGGCGGCATGTAAGCACAGTGTAGATACTGTCGCGTTTTGCCCCACATTGGTCGCAAATAAGGAGACGCGATGCTAGCGTTCGTGATGGGACTTGACCGCCATATCAGATAGATGACGTTGCATAGGCATTGTCGAGGTCCGACGACCCCTTATTGCATGTCTCGTGGATTAAGTGCGGTTAAGCGGCTTACCGAGCGTGTAAGTGTTATCATGAGCGCCAGCCATGCTCGAAGAGCAGAATCCGAACTTGATTGTTCATGGTGTTGTTTTGATCTCCCCGTGGAGGTAGAAGATCAATTACCTTTGTCGCGAATGGATGATCTATTTGACCAGCTCTGAGAGCGAGTGCCTGCTGTTAGATCGATCTTCGCACAAGGGTACCACAAGCTGGAGATCCGAGAGTTGGACATCCCGTAGATGGCCTTTCGTGACCGTTCAGGCACTACGAGTTTTAAGTACTGCCGTCGGGGTGGACGAATGCGCCGGATGCCTTCGTGGATCTCGAAAGTTTTATTGGGTTTCCGAGGACTACTTTGGGGTAGTCTTTGTTGAGTTGCTGTGGTGTGATGATAAGATGATGTGGGTGACCTTGTTTCCCCAGGTTGGCATGCCCTCAGGCAAAGTTCGAGATTCATCATCGCGTGAAAAGCGTCAGTCCATCAAGATTCCTCAGTGGGCGTGAGAATGGGTTGTCAGGGATTGTTGCAGACTAGTTAATGTCACGTTCGGGTCACGACGCCGTCTGGGTGATCATTGACCGACTGACTAAGTCCGCGACTCCCTCCCTATCAGACTGATTGAGTCTCTGGACGTCTTGACGTGGGTTTCCACCTTCGCGATTGTTCGTCTTCATGGCACTCCAGTCGGCGCTATTTTCGGTTGAGACGCGAGGGTTACTTTGAGGTTGTGGCGCAGCCTTAGGCGCGAGCCTCCATTTAAGTATAGCGTTTCATCGCCGATGGACAGCCAGTCAATGAGGGCGATTCGAACCTTGGAGGACATGCTATGTGCCTGCGTGCTCGATGTTGAGGGCAGTTGGGTGAGGCACCACCAATTGTTGGGGTATGCCTGTAAGCGACTGCCATTCGAGCACCCGGATGGATCGGTGATGGGCACTCTACAGGCGCAGTTCCATACCTCCCTTGTGTTGGGACGGTAGTGGAGCGCCAGTTGGAGGGGCCATAAGTTAGTTGTTTGACCTCGCGGTGGCCGGGTTGGTTAGGGTGTACATCTGCACCTCCCAGAACCGACAGAAGGGCTACCCGGGTCATCGTCGCCAGAAGCTTACCTTCGGGTTTGGCGACCATAATTGCAAGGAAGTGTCCTGGTTTAAGGGCATCCTCTGTTTCGACGTTCGAGGCAAGCCGAGTTGCTCTTTAATGGGACCTTGTTCTCGTCATTGAGTGGATTGGGGAGGTGGCTTATCATGTAGCCTTTCCCCCGCAGCTGGTTCGTGCCCACGACGTCGTCCTTGTCCCATGGCCAAGGCGTTATGTCCACGATCCTGCTCACGTCATCCCGTTCGAGCCACTTGTCTCTGAGCCGGACAGTCGTTCGTGGAGCAGTCGATTGAGATCATGGACCGCCGCGTGAGGAGGCTCCGCACCAAGACCGTCCAGTTGGTCGAGGTGCGATGGCAGCACCGTTCCGGTGTTAAGGACACTTGAGAGCTCATGGATGCCAGGTGTGACGCATCTTTTCCCCTCCTAGATGTTTTTGCATATTTTGTGGACAAAATTTCCTAAGGGGGGAAGAATGTTATATATGTGTCACTTTTTAGCCTGCTGGTAACCGTTGGAGCATTTCTGGCAGTTTTAAAATTTTTAGGGTTTTTCGATCGGAACCGCATAATTTCAGACTGTTAGCTATCGTCTGAGCTAGAGGACTCCGATTGAAAATCTAATTGCATATTTGGTGTCCTGGTGCCATTTTAGACCTCTCACGAAAATTTCATCGAATTCTGGCATCGTTTGCAAAAATTTCGCAGTTCCGAGGCGTATCCGGGTTTTTAAGTCGCGCACTATAAATTGGGGTGAGCAAATTTCGAGGAGCACTGTTCATCGTCTTCCTCGTCGAGATCTCTCTCTCCCCTCTCCGTTTTTCTTCCTTTCAAGCCCCCTAGACCCCTCAAAATCAAAAACTTAAAGCACGGGAAGTGTAGATCGGGTCCCGATCTACACTCCGGTGTCTTCAAATCCGATTCCGACGATTTAGCCTCCCCGACCTCCCCTTTTCGTCCTCTGATTTGGCCCATTCGAGGGCCGTGATAGATCGGGGCGTGAGAAGGCTTGTGGGAAGGGTTTCGGCGCGTGGAGATCCACCGGACACCTCCTCCTCCCCTCGGTAAGCCTCCTTTCCCTCTTTTTTCTTGTCTAGATGATTGCTAGGGGAGGTTTGTGTTTGGGAGGTGGTTGGAGGCAGTGGGGGTCGTCGGAGGTGGTCGGAGGCGGTTGGAGGTGGTCGGGGCAGTGGGAGGGGTGGTTGGAGGCGCTCGGCAGGTCGTCCGGGCCAAACCGCAGCAGCAGCAGCAGCCCAGGCGGCGCGCAGGTCGGGTGCGCACGGGCAGGCGCGTGCGCGCGCGGGCGTGCGTGCGCGCGGCGTGCGCGCGGGCGTGCGCGGGTCTGGTGCGAGCTGCTGGTCGTGCTGGGCGCGCGAGCTCGGGCTGGGGGGCCTCAGGCAGCAGGCGCGCGGGCGTGCTGGGCGCTGGGTGCGCGCGGGTCTGTGCGCGGGGCTGTTCGGGCGGCTGTGCGCGGGGCTGTTCGTGTGGCTGAGGCAGCGGAGGAGCGTGCGTGAGGTGCGGCAAGGCGTGCGAGGTGTGCGCGAGGTGCAGCGGGGCATGCAAGGTGCGTGCGAGGTGCGCGCGAGGTGAGGCGAGGTGCGGCGAGGTGCGCGCGAGGTGCGGCAAGGCGTGCGAGGTGTGCGCGAGGCGCAGCGGGGCAGGCGAGGTGCGTGCGAGGTGCGCGCGAGGTGCGGCAAGGTGGCGGAGGTGCGCGCGGGGTGCGCGCGGGGCGGGGCGCTGCGCGCGGGGGCGTGCGGGGTGCCCCGGGAAGCTCGGCGGTGCGCGGGGCGCGCGGGCCGAGGCGCGGCGGTGCGCCCGGGCGGTCGGGTGGCCGTGCGGGTGGTTGCCGGCCGTGCGGGTGGTTGCCGGAGTACTCGGGCTAGCGTGCGTGCGGGTCGTATGCACGTTCGCCCGAGTGTTAGGTGTTTGTTGTGGGTTTTGGGTATTTATTTGTGTATTTAATAATGTTTGCGGATTTATACTTACCCAGTTAATACACTGTCTTGCAGATCTCGACGGACGGTCGCGCGTCGACCCGAGTTCTGGTGAGTGGGACAATCCAACCCAGTAGAGAGGTGCTATACGCACTTGGGCGTATACCGACCTCTCCTGGGGCACCATGGATAAATATTGACCATGTGTAATATGTATATCATGCGAGCGTGATTTAATTGTAGAATGCATGTTACCCTAGACCTTGCATGTTAGGGACTTGCACCCTTAGGATATGTATATGAGCCATGCAGCATGTTCCCTGGTTCCATGTTAGGAAGCCCGGCCGATGCATGTGCCCTACTAGTTTATTTATTAAATTAAATGCTAGTACTTGTTTACAATGCATGTTATAGTGAATATTATAGGGGAGGGGCCTTGCGAGGACAGCGGTGAGACCCGGGTTAGGGTACACCGTGTTCCTTGTTTGGTTGTCGGGGTGTCCTATAACGGGAACTCACGCTGCCCTCCTGAGTTGCTTTCCCCCAACAATATTTCACCCTGTTATAACCTTATGCATGTTCCCCGCATCGTAGTTATGCGCCCTGGTGGGTTCTGAGGAATTCAGAACGTTAGAGTTGTTATGACGTGTTGTCTGCGGATCCGAGTGGATCATATGCGATGGATAGGCTGTCCTGTTGCCCTGCGTTGGATCCGTTAGAGACTACCTCGGCGTTAGACAGGTTGTCCCGTGCAGGGGCTCCCACTAGTAGGCGCCTCCTGGTTTGATGAAGGACTGTGCTGAACATGGGAGTGGCCAAACAACCGCGGAGTGAGGAGAGACTATCGGTGGACCAAGGGTGACCAACAGCCTAGTCAGTCCCAAGAGCCTATGTCACCTGTTGAAAGGTGAGGGTGAGGGTATGGTGGGCCGGCGATGTGGCGATCCACTGGATTGTAAGTCCCAAAATCCTATGTCACCCGTTGAAGGGTGAGGGTGAGGGTGTAGCGGGTTGGCGGAAGCGACCCGCTGGTTTGGTATAGCCAGTCCCAATATCCTTTGTCGCCCATTGAAGGGTGAGGGTGAGGGTGTAGTGGGTTAGCGATCGAGCGACCCACGGCTTTGAGTTGTTGATATCATTGTTGTGGAGGATAAGGATTTTCTGGTTGAAGTCAATATTGTCTGTGATGCATGGGTTGTGCCGTTCACTGAGCGTGTGGCTCACCCCTCGCATAATCTTTTTCTACAGTGTCATCTGAGTCGGATCTGGAGGAGGAGCTCCCCGAGGGACTTCATCAGTAGCGGAGTAGCGCCACGTCCCGCGAGTTGCAGAGACTATCAGCATCCCTTGTACCAGTATGTATTTTCCGTGCTTGGGCACGCGTTTGTGTTGTATTTGGATGTCCTTGTATGTATATTGGCTCTCACGGGACATGTGATTATGTATGGAGTCTGTAGTGCGTTTTGATTACAGATTCAGTTTTAGTTATCCGCATTTGGTGTATATATATCATGTCAGCCTTGCTTTTGTTGTCTGTGTGTCATTTTGGCTGCTTGTGTATGATATTATTGACCTCCTGAGTAGATTCTGATATATATATACACTTGCCGCGTCCCGGGGACGCCTGGGGCGTGACAGACAGCCCCCAACGCACGCCCACTCTTCCCTAACCCCTTTTTAACCCTCCCCAACCCCTCACACACACCCTAACCCATATGCATAGCATGCATGAACACCCTAACAGCCCCTTAAGCCATGAAAACCAAGAAAAGAAGAGGAAGAGCTCACCTTTGGAGGGGGAATGAAAGGGGGAGACTCGGGGGCCCTCGATGCACCCGCGACCACCTCAACCACCACCACCACTACCACCACCTCCTCAGCCCTCCTATGGCTGCAAATCAGGGGGGAAAAGATCATGAAAAGGGAGCTTGAGAGAGAGGAGATCAACAACATAACACACCCACACAAACCTTCTTCACCTTCTCCTTCACTTCTCTTTGTGTAATTAAATCAAACACTTGGGGGGCTTGAGAGAGAGGAAGAGAGAGACAAGAAGAAACGGACGTTGGATGTGAGAGGGAGAGAGAGAGATAGAAGATATTTGTTGCAAATAAATATCTAAGGAAGATGGAAATGACTAAGTCGTCCTTGACCAGAAATTCTGCGCATGCTTCACTAGAACAGCCATAACTTCCTCAATATAGCTCCGAATTGCACAATTCAAAGTCTGTTGGAAAGCCAAGAAGATTATCTACAACTTTCATGTTTATGCCAAGATCAAATAATCCTTCCAGCTATTCCGAAATGTGAGCTAAACATTGAACAAGACCACTGCCAGAATTTCCATCCCCGGGGTATACTTGGAAAAATACCCATAACTTTTACTACAAGAATCCAGTTGATCTAATTCCACTTTTGTACGAAAGCTAACTCAAAACTGGACATCTCATAATAAACTCATATTTAAACCTCTTCATCTTGGATTTTAACAAAATCAAATCCAAATACCAAATCGGAAATACATAACTTCGAGGAAAAAAAATTATGTAGCCAAATTTTAAATCAGAGCGCTCCAAATGACATAGGCATAACAATTTAAGGTCAAATGAAATTTTGAATGTGAATGGTGGTGGTATAAAGCGAAGATTAATAAATGAGAGTTCCTCTACGTTATGGCATAAGCGTCTAGGACATATCTCGAAAGAGAGAATCGAAAGGCTTGTGTCTAATGGAGTTTTTGGTCCCCTTGATTTTTCTGATTTTAAGATGTGCATTGATTGCATCAAGGGAAAACAAACAAACATAAGGAAGTATGGTGCATCAAGGAGTCTAGATGTCTTATAAGTAATACATACAGATATTTGTGGTCCATTCCCTACGGCTGCTTGGAATGGTCAAAGGTACTTTATTACTTTTACAGATGACTTTTCTCGTTATGGGTACCTATACTTAATTCATGAAAAATCACAGTCCTTGGATGTTTTTAAGGCCTATAAAGCTGAAGTTGAAAATCAACACAATAAGAAAATTAAAGTCGTTAGATCTGACCGTGGTGGTGAATACTATGGTAGATATGACAGATCAGGCCAATGCCTAGGACCATTTGTGAGATAGTTAGAAGAATGTGGCATTGTTCCTCAGTACACCATGCCAGGGATACCACGTCAAAATGGTGTATCTGAGATACGAAATCGAACCCTAAAAGATATGGTTAGAAGTATGATATGTCATTCTTCACTACCAGAGTCATTGTGGGGAGAAGCCTTAAAGACTGCAGTTTACATTCTTAATAGAGTACCCAGTAAAAATCGGTAGCTAAAACCCCGTATGAGTTATGGACTGGAAAATTGCCTAGTATTAGGCATCTTCATGTCTAGGGTTATCCTGCTGAAGCTAGGCCTTATAGGCCTAATGAAAGAAAATTAGATTAAAAAACAATTAGTTGCTATTTTGTTGGATACTCTGAAAAGTCAAAAGGTTTCAAGTTTTATTGCCCTTCTACAAATAGTTTGATTGAGACAGATAATGCAAAATTTATTGAGCATGTTGAAAGTAATGGGAATTTACAACCTAGGAATATCATCTTTGAAGAAGAACAAGTTGCCATTCCCATGAAAATTGTTGAAAGTTATGCGGTGATCACACCTGTCATTGTGCAGGATGTGAATACAAATCACCAAAATATTCCTGAGTTACCTCCTACTAATATGGGAGAACCCAAACAACCTCAATTGGAAGTGCCATTAAAGAGATCACATAGGGAGAGGAGACCAGCAATTCAAGATGATTATATTGTTTATCTCCAAGAGCATGAGTTTGATATAGGAATGGAAGATGATTCTCAATCTTTCATTCAAGCCAAACAAAGCTCTCATTCCCTAGAGTGGACCAATGCCATGTTAGATGAGATGAAGTCCATGAGTGACAATGACGTTTGGGATCTTGTCGAACTGCCTAAGGATATAAAGACAATTGGTTGTAAATGGGTATTTAAAACCAAACGAGATTCTAATGGCAGTATCGAAAGATATAAGGCACGACTTGTCGCTAAGGGCCTTACTCAAAAGGAAGGCGTTGATTATAAAGAGACTCTCTCCGGTATCAACGAAAGACTTATTTAGGATCATTATGGCACTTGTAGCTCATTATGACTTAGAGCTACATCTGATGGATGTCAAGACTGCGTTTCTTAATGGTGATGTTCAAGAAACGATATATATGGTGCAACCAGAAGGTTTTTAGGCTAAAAGATCAGAACATCTGGTATGCAAATTAAAGAAATCTATCTATGGCTTAAAGCAGGCATCCCGTCAGAGGCACCTAATGTTATGCCTGTGTCATTTGGAGCCATTTCGGTTAAGCCTTGGTCACATCTGGGTCATTCAGGGCCTTTTTCTTTTTCGATCGGAGTCGCTAAAATTTTGGCTTTTAGCTACCTGCGGGAGTTGGAGTACTCTGATTGAAAATCTAACTGCATATTATGGGTCCTGGTACTGTTTCGTACTACCCATACAAATTTCATCGAATTCCGGTAACGTTTTGAAAAATATGCAGTTCTGAACCGTATCCGGGTTTTGAGAGTTCCTGGTTGGTCGAATAGTGTGAGATATTTTGAGGATGTGGTGACCTTTGGTAACCTTACCCCCACCTTGCTTAGTGATGAAGAAACCTTTGGTCTTTTGGTATGTGAGTGGGTGAGCCTAACCCTAACCTCACCCCCCTTATGGTCACCCCTAGACACTATTTGGGCATGAAAATGACATTTTTGCCCTCTCTCTCTCTCCCCCTCTCTCCCATTTCGTGGAACACCTTCTCTCCCTCTCTTGGTCTCTTTTTTTCTCCTCTTTGTGTGTGAAGAAGGAGGAGGAAGAAGCAATTGAAGGAAAAGATGAAGAAGAAGCACAAGAAAGAGTGAGAAAGGGTGAGTATGTGTTGTTGTTGTTTCTCTTCTCTCTATCCCCTTCTCATGCCCCTTTGCACCCCTGTTTTCTGCCATGAAGGGCTTGAGGAGATGCTGATGAGGTGGTGGTAGTGGTGGTGGTGGTTGAGGTGGTCGTGGGTGTGTCGAGAACCCCGCATCTCCCCATTTCCCTCCCCCTGTTTTGGTAAGGCAGCACTCTATATTTTAAAGATCTCAGTGAATCTAGTATTTAGAGGCACATATTTAGGATTATGTCTTCATATGACATGATCATCTATGTGTTTAGTTGTTATATATGAAATTTGGGGTCATTATGATATCTGTGGTGTAAGTTAGAACCTGTTTTACATGGCCTGCCCAGATTTGCGTAGGAATTGACCTGCTTCTGAAAATAATTTATTTCGGGCTTATAGAGGCAATATTAGGTTCTAATGTCTTCATGGATTATGATCCCAGCATATCAGAGAATGTGCACGTTTTATTTCATAATTGTTGGAAGTGTATTGGGTGATGTGGAGATCAATTAGTAGGGCTGGTTGCAGCACGTTTGGCAGTTTTGTTTGGTTGAGTGTCAAGGAGTTGTTTGCATGTGTCTTGTGTGATAATATGGAAGTATCAGGGGTTAGGGTCTTCATGAAGTAGGTTTATATGTGTGATAGGAGGTTCCATAATTTAATTATGGATCATTGGTTGTGTTTTACAGATCTCATAGACCGGACACGCGGCGATCCGGGTATCGGTGAGTGGTTTGATCCTGTTATATATGTGTCACTTTTTAACCTGCTGGTAACCGTTAGAGCGTTCTGGCAGTTTTTTGTTTTTTTCAGTTTTTCGATCGGTACCGCTAATTTTTGGACTGTTAGCTATCGTCCTGAGTTAGAGGACTCCGATTGAAAATCTAACTGCATATTTGGTGTCCTGGTGCCATTTTAGACCTCTCACGAAAATTTTGTTGAATTCCGGTAACGTTTCCGAAATTTCACAGTTCCGGGGCGTATCCGGGTTTTTAAGTCGCACGCTATATAAAAGTGGGATGTAAATTCCGAGTTACTGTTCATCGTCTCCTACCTTGAGCCTTCTCTCTCCTCTCCTCCGTTTTTCTTCCGTTTGAGGCCCTTAGACCCCTCAAAACTTAAAACCTAAAACATAGGAAGTGTAGATCGGGTCCCGATCTACACTCCGGTGTTTTCAAATCCCAATTCCGGCGAGTTTTGCCCGTCCGTCCGCCCTCTCTTCGTCCCTGATTTGAGCCATCTCGGCGGTGGAGGTAGATCGGGGCGTAGGAGAGCCTTTGAGAAAGGTTTCAGCGCGCGGAGAGCCACCGGACTTCCCCTCCTCCCCTTGGTAAGCCCCCTTTCCCTCTTTTTCTTGCATAGATGTATGCTAGGGGGGTGGTTTTGTGGTTGGGAGGCGGTTGGAGGTGGTGGGTGGCCGTCGGAGGGCTGTGGGAGGCGGTCGGAGGCTGTGGTGGTGGTCGGAGGTGGGTGGTAGAGGAGCTCGGGCTCGGCAGGATGGCAGGGTAGCAGCAGCAGGCGCAGCAGCCGCAGGCGCAGCAGGCAGGGCCGCTGGCAGGGCGCGCGCGTGCGTGCGCGCGGGCGTGCGCGCGGGCGTGCGCTCGGGCTGGCGCTGGGCGTGCCTGGTGTTGGGCGTGCAGGGCTAGTCGGGTGCTAGGCTGGCAGGGCTAGCTGGGTAGGCTGGGAGCAGGGCACCAGTTTGCTGGGCGTGCGAGCGCGTGCGCGCGGGCGCGCGCGCGGGCGTGCGCTCGGGGGGTGCAGGGGCGCTCGGGCATCAGGCGGGCAGTGCCCCGGGCGTGCAGGCGAGCTGTGCTCGGGCCACTCGGCGACGCGCGCAGGCAGGCAACGCGGGCAGCAGCGCGGGCAGGCTGGCAGGCGCGCTGGGCGCGTGTTGCGCGGGCGTGCGCGTGGACGCTGGGTGAGGGTCCCGGGCGCTGGGCGCTGAGCGCTGGGCGCTGGGTCGCGGGTGCCGGGTGCTGGGCGCTGGCAGGCGCAGTCGGGCGCGCAGTCGTGCGCGGGTGCGTGCGCGCGGGTGCGCGCGGGTGCTGGCGCGAGCGGGGGTGTGCGCGGGAGTGCGCGCGGGGGCGCGCGGGCGTGCGCGCGCGCGGCCAGTGCGCCTGGGCAGTGCGCCTGGGCGCTGGGCAGGGAACCAGTGCCCGCGCGCGTGCATGTGCGTGCGTGCGCGTGCTGGGGCGTGCTGGGGCAGTGCGCGGGGTGCTGCGCGAGGGGCGCGGGCTGGACGCGCGGTGCACGTGGGCGCGCGCGAGCGTGCGCATGCGTGCGGGTGCGCGTCTGGGCTCGCGGGCAAGCGCGCGGCAGTGCGCCGATGGTGCCGGGGTGTGTGCGTGCGTGCGCATTCATGCGTGCGCATGCAGGGGGCCATGCGAATGGCTGCCCAAGGGTTCGGGTAGGTGTCGGGGCACTCGGACTCGCGTGCGTACGCGCGTGCTCGTATGCGTGCGAGCCCGTATGCATGCTTATCCGAGTTTTGGGTATTTCTATGCATTTCTATGTATAAATTGTGTGGTTTCTCACCCAGTTGATTACCTTATCTTGCAGATCTAGACGGACGGTCGCGCGACGACCCCGATTCCGGTGAGTGGGACAATCCAACCCAGTAGAGAGGTGTTATACGCACTTGGGCGTATACCGACCTCTCCTGGGGCACCATGGATAAATATTGACATATTGTAATGTGTATATCATGCGAGCATGATTAAATTGTAGAATGCATGTTACCCTAGACTTTGCATGTTAGGGACTTGCACCCTTAGGATATGTGTATGAGCCATGCAGCATGTCCCCTGGTTCCATGTTAGGAAGCCCGGCCGATGCATGTGCCCTACTAGTTTATTTATTAAATTAAATGCTAGTAAATGTTAAAATGCATGTTATAGTGAATATTATAGGGGAGGGGCCTTGCGAGGACAGTGGTGAGACCCGGGTTAGGGTACACCGTGTTCCTTGTTTGGTTGTCGGGGTGTCCTATAACGGGAACTCACGCTGCCCTCCCGAGTTTCTTTCCCCAACGATATTCCACCTTGTTATAACCTTATGCATGTTCCCCGCATCGTAGTTATGCGCCCTGGTGGGTTCTGAGGAATTCAGAACATTAGTGTTGTTATAATGTGCCGTCTGCGGATCCAAGTGGATCATATGCGATGGGTAGGCTGTTCTGTTCCCTTCGTTGGATCCGGTAGAGACTACCCCAGCGTTAGACAGGCCTTCCTGACAGAGGGCTCCCATCAGTAGGCACCTCCTGATTTAGGACGGACTGTGCTGAATGTGGGAGTAGACCAGGCGGCCTACGGAGTGGAGGAGAGACTATCGGTGGACCAAGGGTGACCAACAGCCTAGTCAGTCCCAAAATCCTATGTCACCCATTGAAGGGTGAGGGTGAGGGTGTAGTGGGTTGGCGATGAACGACCCACTGGAGTTGTGATTGGATGCTTGTAAGTCCCAAAATCCTATGTCACCCATTGAAGGGTGAGGGTGAGGGTGTAGCGGGTTGGCGGAAGCGACCCGTTGGTTTTGTGCAGTTAGTCCCAATATCCTATGTCACCCATTGAAGGGTGAGGGTGAGGGTGTAGCGGGTTGGCGGAAGCGACCCGCTGGTTATGTGTAGCCAGTCCCAATATCCTTTGTCGCCCATTGAAGGGTGAGGGTGAGGGTGTAGTGGGTTGGCGATTGAGCAACCCACGGCTTTGAGTTTTGCTATCAATTGTGGCTTGAATAATGATTGTGGATGATAAGGAATATCTGGTTGTGGTCAATATTGTCTGTGATGCATGGGTTGTGCCGTTCACTGAGCGTGTGGCTCACCCCTCGCACAATATTTTTCTACAGTGTCATCTGAGTCGGATCCAGAGGAGGAGCTCCCCGAGGGACTTCATCAGTAGCGGAGTAGCGCCACGTCCCGCGAGTTGCAGAGACTATCAGCATCCCTTGTACCAGTATGTATTATTTTCCGTGCTTGGGCACGCGTTTGTGTTGTACTTGGATATCTTTGTATGTATATTGGCTCTCACAGGACATGTGATTATGTATGGAGTCTGTAGTGTGTTTTGATTACAGATTCAGTCTTTAGTTATCCGCATTTGGTGTATATATCATGTCAGCCCTGCTTTTGTTGTCTGTGTGTCATTTGTATGATATTATTGACCTCCTGTGTAGATTCTGATATTTTATATACACTTGCCGCGTCTCGGGGACGCCCGGGGCGTGACAGATCCAACCCTTCAGAAGCGTTGGATGCACGTAGTCGTGCGTCGCGCATCCGTTGGGCACCCTGACTATACTACTTAATTAGATAAGTAGTATAGTCATGTCTAACTCATAATATGTTAGATATCTTGCATGCTAGGCTTATATTGCATGTATTGTATCCATGTATGAATGACTGTATCGCATGCGCCCCTCTAGTATGGGCATGTATTCTGTAATGTGTATGGATGTATAGAGTATGGCATACCTTAGGTAGTATTGTAATACTACTCCCACCATATTAATTGGGATATCGAGCATGATTAAGTCTGGGTTAATAACAGGCACATGCCTAATATTCCCTTGCGATAAGACTCGAGGGCGTGGTGTAGTTGTTGCGCCCATGCTAATGGGGCAAAGCTATGACCAACTTCAAGAGATGATGATTTCTCTCTTGCCCTCTCCCTCTGCACGAACTGAGTAAGTAGAGGCGATTTCCTACTCGACTCGGGTTCGTTTGGAATATTGGCATTCACTTGTTAGTGCGCGAGATCGCGCTTGACCCTTCCCTTTTAAGTTGGTGATATCCAACGCATGCTTAAGTTATGCCTTGTGTGCTTATGTGATTAATGGCCATGTATGCATGTTGTATGATTTGTTGTTTATGATGTAAATCCATGTTAGGGAGTATCCTTATAATTATTTGATAGGTTATCGTGCATGTAGTTCATGTACATAACTAAGATATAATTCTCCTGGATATATATGCACATGTTAAAACTTCTTAGGCCTATCTGAAATAGGCGTGGGTATGACCCGTTGTCGGGTTGTACCTTATTAGTTAGAGCGCTAGAGATGTAATCGCCCCCGTGCATCCGAGCGATGCACTCGTTTGGAATTCAGAAGAATTCATTATCTTATCGGTTTTGTTAAGCCGGTAGTTGTAGCATTAAGCTAGGCCTACCCGTGCTAGGCGTGTATATGAACCGCCTGTTGGGTTATGTGCCTTGGGATTATTTCTGCGTGAGAGCAGAGGCAACCCCCCTTGTGTCCGAGCGACGCAACCGTGTGGGAATACAATAGTATTTGTTATCATCGATATGTGATTATCAAGAGTAGTTGTTTTTCCATTGGGTTCGCTTTGCTAACATGGAGTGTTTCCTCCCAATGTCATCCGTGTTGAAGCAGCCCGGGTTGTAGCTGTCCTGACAGAGGGTCCCCACCTGTACGTACTATCGATGCATGCGGCAAGATGTACTAATCATGGGGGTATACCAGGTAGAGGCTACCCGGGAGAGGGCTAACGAATGATATTGCGAGTGTGGAATCGTTCTCCCCTTCGTTGGATCCGTGTAGGAACTCCCCGGAGTTGGAAAAGCTTTCTTGGCAGAGGGCTCCCATCCGTAGGTACTACCGATGCGTTCGGGAGCGTACTGATCGTGGGAGTATACCAGGTAGAGACTACCCGGGGAAAGGGCTACCGGTGGACCAAGGGTGTAGAGGAGTCTAATCTCTCCAAAAGTCCTATGTCACCTCTAAAGGGTGAGGGTGAGGATGAGGTAAAGACACGTCACCGCGTGACCCATTTGTTGTTCGTCCGTTCCCATAGTTGTTGGGTCCGGTTGTGTGTCGATGTTCAAAGACATCGTTGGGCAGTTATCTTGAGGTTGGTGATCCAGTAGAGTTGTCTAGACCAGTAATTCCGCGTCTCTTTGACCAACGATATGGTCTCTCCCCAAAAGTCCCAAGAGTCTTCCTCCGGGAGTGAGGGTGAGGGCGAGGTTGGTCGCACCGCCGCGTGACCTTGTTATCCATTGGGTTTCCACCCATGTTTTTTCTTAAAAGGAAATTGTTTTAGTATTGAACTGTTGTATTGGTGATTGGTTTCCAGCCACTCACTGAGCTTGTAGCTCACCCCTCGCATACTGTTTCTTTCCAGGGGCAGTGTTGGGCGTGGAGCTGGAGCTTCCCTGTTACGCCCCAGGGCGGCCGTCCCCGAGACGTGGCAATAATAAAATATCAGCTATCAATACCTGAGGTCAATAAAGACTCCAACAACAACACACAAGGTGGCAAAGCAAGGATAATGATAACTGACTGAAAAGCGGAAGCATAATATATAAACAATGTCTGTAAACCAAAAACAATATTACAGACTCGAATACACAATCACTGTCCTGTGAGAGCCAAGTCTAGACCAAAGAAAATACAACCTGTGCCACATGCACGATTTACAATACATACAATGACTCTAGGACTGCTGACAGCCTCGCACTCGCCACCCGCCGGAAGAACGCTCCACGCCCATAAGACCACGCCACAGGAAAGCTCCAGCTCCACGCCCAACACTGCCCGTGAAAAGAAACAGTATGCGAGG
The DNA here is from genome assembly GCA_030737835.1 of Acorus gramineus. Taxonomy (NCBI): domain Eukaryota; kingdom Viridiplantae; phylum Streptophyta; class Magnoliopsida; order Acorales; family Acoraceae; genus Acorus; species Acorus gramineus. The sequence continues at coordinate 520,746 of JAUJYN010000016.1, forward strand.
GGTGAGCTACAAGCTCAGTGAGTGGCTGGAAACCAATCACCATACAACAGTTCAATACATAAACAATTCCCTTTCAAGATAAACATGGGTGGAAACCCATGGATAACAGGGTCACGCGGTGGCACGACGAACCTCACCCTCACCCTCACTCCCAGAGGGAGACTCTTGGGACTTTTGGGGAGAGACCATACCGTTGGTCGAGGAGACCCGGGATTACTAGTCCACACAACACTACTAGATCACCAACCTCACCCTCACCCTCACTCCCAGAGGGAGACTCTTGGGACTTTTGGGGAGAGACCATACCGTTGGTCGAGGAGACCCGGGATTACTGGCCTACGCAACACTATCGGATCATCTACATCGAGATAACTATCCAACGATGTCTTTGAACATCGATACGCAACCGGACCCAACAACTATGGGAACAGATGAACAACGAATGGGTCACGAGGCGACGTGTCTTCACCTCATCCTCACCCTCACTCCCGGAGGGAGACTCTTGGGACTTTTGGAAGAGACTTAGACTGCTCTACACCCTTGGTCCACCGGTAGCCCTTTCCCCACGTAGCCTCTACCTGGTATACTCCCACGATCAGTACGCTTCCGAACACATCGGTGGTACCTACGGATGGGAGCCCTCTGTCAGGACAGCTTTTCCAACGCCGGGGAGTTCCTACATCGGATCCAACGAAGGGGAGAACGATTCCACGCTCGCAATATCATTCGTTAGCCCTCTCCCGGATAGCCTTTACCTGGTACACTCTCACGATCAGTACGCTCCCGAACGCATCGGTGGTACCTACGGATGGGAGTCCTCTGTCAGGACAGCTACAACCCGGGCCTCTTCAACACAGACGACATTGGGAGTAAACATTCCATGTTCGCAAAGCGAACCCAATGGAAAAACACTACACTCGATAATCACATATTGATGATAGCGAACACTATTGTACTCCCACACGGTTGCGTCGCTCGGACACAGGGGGGGTGTCACGCCCTGACTACCGGCTTAACAATCCGATAAGATAATGAATTCTCCTGAATTCCAAACGAGTGCATCGCTCGGATGCACGGGGCGATTACATCGCTAGCGCTCTAACTAATAAGGTACAACCCGACAACGGGTCATACCCACGCCTATCCCAGATAGGCCTATCAGTTTTTAACATACGCATATAAATATATCCAGGAGAATTTCATATCTAGCTATGTGCATGAACCATATGCACAATCATCTAATAATTATAGGGACACTCCCTAACATGGATTTACATCATAATAAATCATACAACATGCATACATGGTCATTAATCACATAAGCACACAAGGCTAACTTAAACATGCATTGGATATCACCAACTTAAAAGAAAGGGTCAAGCGCGATCTCGCGCACTAACAGGTGCATGCCAATATTCCAAACGAACCTGAGTCGAGTAGGAAATCACATCTACTTACTCAGTTCGTTCAGAGGGAGAGGGCGAGAGAGATCATCATCTCATGAAACTGGTCATAGCTTTGCTCCATTAGCATGGGCGCAACAACTACACCACGCCCTCGAGTCTTATCGCAAGGGAATATTAGGCAGGTGCCTGTTATTAACCCAGACTTAATCATGTTCGATATTCCAATTAATATGGTGGGAGTAGTATTACAATACTATCTAAGGCATGCGATATTCTATACATCCATACACATTAATACATGCACATACTAGAGGGGCCCATGCAACACAATCATTCATACATGAATACAATACATGTATATAAGCCTAGCATGCAAGATATCTACATATTATAGCTTAAGCATGGCCATACTACTTATCCACACAAGTAGTATAGCTTAGGGGGCCCTATCGATGCGCGACGCGCGCGCACGCGCGCGGACAGACCCGCGCGCGCGCCCAGCACTCCCCAACCCTCCCCCCTTGCCCCTACATGCACCCAACTCAAAACACCCCACATGCATGCCCTCCCAAACACCCTAACATGCATAAAAACCAATAAAGAAGAGGGAAAACTCACCAAAAGAGAGGGGGAGGGAAGGGGGAGATGTAGGGGCTCCCAAGCGCACCCTTGACCACCTCGACCGCCACCACCTCTACCACCACCTCCATCTTTGCTTCTCTTCTTCATGGCTGAACCAAAGGGGAGGGAAAGAAAATAAGGGGATCCACCATGGGAGGAGGAGAGGGAGGAGGAACAATCAACACTAGCACACACACTCACCTTGCTTGCACTTGCACCTCCTCTTCTTGCTCCATCTTTTCTCTTAGGCATTTCATCAAACACATGGGGGGGAATGTGTGAAAGAGAGAAAGAGAGGCAAGAGAGGTAGACGTGGGGAGTGGGAGAGAGAGAGAGAGAGATATTTTTTTTTGGGCCAATAAATAGCCAAAAGAGGGATACAAATGACCAATTCATCCCTGACTAGAAATTCTGTACATGCTTCACTAGAACAGCCATAACTTCCTCAATATAGCTCCGAATTGCACAATTAAAAGTCCACTGGAAAGCCAAGAAGATTATCTACAACTTTCATGTTTATGCCAAGATCAAATAATCCCTCCAGCTATTCCGAAATGTGAGCTAAACATTGAACAGGGCTGCTGCCAGAATTTTTCATCCCCGAGGTATACTTGGAAAAATACCCATAACTTTTACTACATGAATCCAGTTGATCTAATTCCACTTTTGTACGAAAGCTAACTCAAAACTAAGCATCTCATGATAAAATCATATTTAAACCTCTTCATCTTGGATTTTAACAAAATTAAATCCAAATACCAAATCGGAAATGCATAACTTCTAGGAGAAAAATTATGTAGCCAAATTTTCAATCAGAGCTCTCCAACTCTTGAAGGTGGCTAAAAGCCAAAATTTTAGCGAATCCGATCGAAAAAAAATAAGGCTCCAAATGACACAGGCATAACATTCTCCCCCCCTTACGAAATTTAGTCCTCGAAATTTAAGGAAACCCAAAGGGAAGACCGAATATAGCAAGTATCATGCATAGACCTTTTGTTCCCAAGTGGTCTATGCACCAGACTGGCGCTACCGACACACTGCAATCAAGGGAACGGTCTTAGCGTGGAGCCTCTTCTCATGCTGGTCTCTGACCTCGATCCACTGCTCCACGAATGACAAATCCAGCTCGAGAATGAGACGGTCGAAAGGAGTGACATATGCAGGATCGTCGACGTAACACCTCAGCCATTAGACAAGGACGACATCATGGGCATGAGCCACCTGTGGGGGAAAGACTACATGACAAGCCACCTCCCCAACCCACTAAAAGATGAGAACCAGTCCGATGAAGGGCCGACTCAACTTGCCCCGAACGTCGAAACAGAGGGTGCCCTTAAACCAGGACACCTTCTCAAAAATATGATCACCAAACCCAAAGGTGAGCTCCTGGCGACGGTGACCTACGTAGTTCTTCTGTTGGTTCTGGGAGGTGCAGATGCACACACGAACCAACCTGGCCACCGCAAGGTCAAAAACTAACTTATGGCCCTTCCAACTAGCGCTCCTCAACCGTCCCAACACAAGGGAGGTATAACACTGCGCCTATATGTGTTATATATGTGTCACTTTTAGCCTTCCGGGCACCTTTGGGACATTTCTGGCAGTTTTTCAACTTTTTCTTTTTTCAATCGGAACCGCTAAAATTTTGGACTTTTAGCTATCATCTTGAGCTTGAGAACTCTGATTGAAAATCTAACTACATATTAGGTGTCCTGGTGCCATTTCAAGCCACTCCCAAAAATTTCATCGAATTCTGGTAAAGTTTCAGAATTTCACAGTTCCGAATCGTATCCGGGTTTTGACCAAGCGAAAAGTCATTGGGAGACTTGACCAAGTCAAAGATGACTTTGACCAAGTCAAGTTTGACCATTGACTTGGTCAAAACACTTTGTTTGTTTGTGTGGTTGAGTTGACCCAAGGTCAAAGCTCACCAAAAACCCTAAAAAGCCCTAAGTGTGTGTGTGTGTGTGTGTGTGCAACCAAAGTGGGAGTCCACCAATAGTTCCTCTTCTTTCTCTTCCTCTCTCTCTCACACACAAAAAGATCCCTCTCTCCCTCTTGTTATTTCTTTCCTTTGGAGCTAGTAGAAGAGGTTGAAATGGAAAGCCATTGAAGGGAAAAAGATTGGTAAGGCCTTGATCTACCTTTCCATGGTCTTGTTTTTTATTTCCCCTTTGTTGACCTCCTCTCATGGCTTCCTTTCTCCCCTGTTTCAGCCCTCTTTAAGCCTTGTTAGAGGCTGAGGTAGTGGTGGTCTCGGTGGCGGCGATTCGGTGCGCGAAGACCACCCGAGTTCCCTCCCTTTCCTTTCCTCTCTTTGGGTAAGTCATTCTCCTCCCCTAGCTAGGTTAAATGCTTGTAAAGGGTGTGTGTTTGGGTATGCATGCTTGCATGGGTGTTAGGGGGGTGAGGGTGGGCTGAGGAGGGGGTGGGAAGGGCTCGGGCGCGCGTGCGGGGTCATCCGCGCGCGTGCGCGCGAGTCTGCGCGCGCAGGCAGGCGCTGGCGCGCACAGACGGGTGCGCTGGCGGGCGCGCGCGCGTACGCGCAGACGCGCAGGCGTGCGCGCGAAGTGCTGCGCGGGGGCGGAGTGCGCGCGGTGCGCGCGGGGTGGGGTGCTGCGTAGCGGCGCAGTACACGCGGGTAGACGCAGGGCTGGACGCGCGGAGTGCGCGGGCGCGCGCGAGCGGCAGCGTGTCTGGGCGCACGGGCAGGGGCGCGGCAGCGCGTCTGGGTGCGCGGGATGGGGCACGGCAGTGCGCCCGGGGCGCAGGGGTGCGTGCGGGCATGGGCCTTCGTGCGTGCGCGTGCGGGTGGCCGTGCGTATGGCTGCCCGTGGGTTCGGGAGGGTGTTGGGGAACTCGGACTCGCGTGCGTACGCGCGTGCGGGCCGTTATACATGCTTGTCCGAGTGTTGGGTATTTCTAGTAAATTTCTTATGTAATTGTGTGGGTTACTCACTGTTTTGAATGCCCCTGTCTTGCAGATCTTGACGGACGGTCACGCGACGACCCGGGCTTCGTTGAGTGGGACAATCCAACCCAGTAGGGAGACGTTCGATGCACGTAGGCGTGCATTGCCCCTCCCCGGGGCACCATAGTTGCATATTAACATGTATTAAATGTAAGCTATGCATGCATGATAAATATGATATATCCATGCCACCTTAGACTTTGTATGCTAGGGATATGCACCCTTATATCATGTATAGCGGCCTATGCATGCCTAGACACCTTGGCCCGAACTATGCATGTTCCCATCTAGTTTAAATTAAATAAATCAAATGTGAGCACATAGTTACAAAGCATGCCTTAGAGAATATTATAACCTTGTTGTTATAATATATGTCTCCCCGCATCTTAGTTATGCGCCCTGGAGGAATTCTTGAGAATTCATGACATTATTTAGCGTTACAATCGGTGTCGACGGATCCATGAGGATCGTATCCGTGTGAGTAGGCTGTCTTCTCCTTTTGGTTGGATCCGATGTAGGTACTCCCCGGCGTTGGCTATACCTGACAGAGGGCTCCCATCCGTAGGTACCTCCGATGCGTCGGACTGTACTGATAGTGGGAGTATACCAGGCGGTGGCCCGAAGGTGGGAGAGGCTACCGGGTGGACCAGGGGTGGTGAGCGGTCTAGTATGCCCCAAGAAGCCCATGTCCCCCACCGGAAAGGGTGAGGGTGAGGGGGGGAGGTGGGTTGGCGATGAAACGACCCATTAGAATGTGTTGTTGCTCCCGTGTTAGGGGCTATAATTATTTGAGGTTAATATGAATTGTGATGCATGGGTTGTGCTATTCACTGAGCGTGTGGCTCACCCCTCGCATATATTTTTCTCCAGTTATATCTGAGTCGGATCTGAAGGAGGAGCTCCCTGAGGCACATCAGCAGTAGCGGAGCAGCGTCACATTCTGCGAGTGAGAGGCCATCAGCATCCCCTTCTTGATTGTATGTATTGTATTCCGTGCTTGGGCACATACTTGTATTTGGATGTCGTTGTATATATTGGCTCTCACAGGACAGTTGATTATGTATCGGGTCTGTAATATGTCTTTGAATTACAGACTCAGTCGTTTGAGCTTCCGCTATTTGTATATATTATGTCAGCTACCTTATTGTCTGTGTTGTCATTTTTGATGTTGTTTAGAGTATGTTATTGATCTCCTATATAGACTGCTGATATTATATATACTTGCCACGTCTCGGGGACGACCGCCCTGGGGCGTGACAAAAGTTGGTATCAGAGCCTGGTCCTGTCAGAGCCAATTGTTTTCTTAGAGATGAGTCCTAGGATTTCTATATGAGTATTCTGATCCTAGTGTCTGGTTTTCTTAGGTTGCTGATATGCCTCCTCGCAGAGGAATGCGTGGACGTGGTCCCTCTCGGCCTTTGGAGGTTCCCGGACCTACCAGAGGCGAGGATGCTACTGGAGAGTCCTCGGCTATGGGGCCAGGACTGGCGCAGGAGCCTCCTGCATGGGAGCGTGCTTACGCTCGTATAGCAGATCTGGTGGAGACTCAGACCAGAGCACTGGAGGCCCAGACTAGGGCGTTAGCTGAGCAGGCACGAGAGATCCAGGAGCTGAGGGCGGCCCGCGAGGCAGTACCACAGGTCCCCTTGGTGGCAGATCCACCGGTGGTGCCCGACGTACCCCCTGTTCCCATGGTGATTCCAGTGGTGGGAGTTCAGGATCCCCTGGAGAGGGAGGTGGAGCTAGAGGCTGCAGCACGAGTGCACCAGAGTGGCCTCACTGCTTTTCTGAAGCTCCAGCCTTCCGAGTTCCATGGACAGACGGCGGACCCCTTGCCCCTGAGCGATGGTTGATGGAGGTGGACAAGATCTTCTCGACCATGCACTGCACCGACCGCCAGCGTGTCTCCCTGGCCACCTTCATGCTGAAGGGTAGCGCCGCCGACTGGTGGGCTACCCGATCGGTGGACATCCCTGAGGGAGTGGAGCGACTACTATGGGCTGGGTTCCGGAGATACTTCCTGGAGGAGTACTTTCCGTTTTTGACACGCCAGATCGTGATGCGAGAGTTCGAGCAGCTGACGCAGGGCTCCATGTCAGTCGCTGACTACTCCACACGCTTCACGAGGCTTTCCAGGTTCGCCCCAGCCTTGGTGATGGATGAGGAGACGCGGTGCCGTCGCTTCGAGATGGGTCTCATTAGCACCATTCGGGTGCATGTCACCTCTCAGGCATTCACGAGGTACTCGGACTTGGTGTCTCGGGTGAAGACAGTCGAGCGAGACCTTGGGGTCCCTTTGGGGGTTCCGACCCCTTCTGCAGACCAGAGACCCCCCAGGAGCCAGGACCAGGGACAGCGCAAGAAGAAGCGGCCCCGCTTTGATCAGTCAGCGGCTGCCGCTACTCCAGTCGATGTGGTGCCAGTGCGAGGACCAGCACCCATTGCGGCAGTACCAGTCCAGGCCAGGCAGCCGAAGAAGCGGCGCTGTTTCCATTGTCACCGCGTCGGGCATATTTTATATAATTGCCCCGATGCTGGCCGACCCCGTGTGCTGCCTCCGCAGCAGCAGCAGCAGCCTCAGCGTCAGCAGCAGCAGCCACAGGGTGGCCGAGTTGACCAGAGGAGGCAGCCAGTGCAGCCTATGAGGCGTGCCCCTGCTCCTCAGCCACAGTTTGTTCAGGGCCGAGTTGCAGCACTTTCAGCCGAGGAGGCGCAGGCTTCGGGTAGCGTGGTCCGAGGTATTGTTTTGATCTCCCAGCTCCCTGCATATGTGTTGTTTGATTCCAGAGCCACGCACTCGTTCGTGTCTCCCATTTTTGCGAGACGGATGGGCGTGGCGTCCGCCCCTCTTGATGTTATGCTGGAGATATCATTGCCCGTCGGAGACCGTATTCTCCTCCGTTCTGTATACCGAGGGTGTACTGTGGTGATTGCGGAGCATGAGTTTCCAGTGGAGTTGGTAGAGCTCGCCATGACGGACTTCGATGCCATCCTGGGAATGGATTGGCTCTCAGCTAGTCACGCCAGCATCGACTGTTTTGCGAAGTCGGTGTCTTTCCACCTTCCGGGTCGGAGGTCTTTCCAGTTCGTGGGCGATCGTGACGTAGCCCCTTTGGGGTTCGTGTCATCTATCCAGGCGTGGAGACTCCTTCAGGGAGGATGCGAGGGCTTTCTGGTGTATATTGCTGAGGAGGACGCACCACTGCGGGCAGATATCAGTCAGACTCCCATCGTCGTGGAATATCCAGAGGTTTTCCCCGATGATCTTCTGGGATTAACACCGGATCGCGCGATAGAGTTTGAGATCAATCTGATTCCGGGGACCGAGCCGATTTTGAGAGCTCCGTACCGGATGGCCCCAGCAGAGCTGAAGGTGCTCAATGAGCAGTTGGAGGAGTTGCTGGAGAAGGGCTTCGCACGTCCGAGTGTTTCTCAGTGGGGAGCCCCTGTTTTGTTCGTGCGGAAGAAGGACGGTTCGCTGCGGCTTTGTATTGATTACAGGCAGCTGAACAAGCGGATCGTGAAGAACAAATACCCCTTGCCACGGATTGACGATCTGTTTGACCAGCTCCAGGGAGCGCGTGTCTTTTCTAAGATCGATCTCCGTTCGGGCTACTATCAGCTGAAGATCCGAGAGTCAGATATTCCGAAGACGGCCTTTCGTACCCGTTATGGGCACTACGAGTTCCGAGTATTGCCGTTTGGGTTGACGAATGCGCCGGCAGCCTTCATGGATCTGATGAACCGGGTGTTTCGGCCCTTCCTCGACTCCTTTGTAGTAGTCTTCATCGATGATATTCTGGTGTACTCGAGGAGTCTTGAGGAGCACGCTCACCATCTCCGCACTGTCTTGGAGACTTTGGCCCGACATCAGTTGTTCGCCAAGTTCAGTAAGTGCGAGTTTTGGTTGGAGCGTATGGCCTTTCTGGGCCACGTGATATCCAGCGAGGGTATATCTGTGGACCCAGACAAGACGCTCGCCGTGTCGAATTGGCGTCGACCGTCGAACCCCACAGAGATTCGGAGCTTCCTGGGTTTGGCGGGTTATTATCGGACGTTTGTCGAGGGTTTCTTGAAGATAGTTGTTCCTCTGACCCGCCTCACTCGGAAGGATGTCCGGTTCGAGTGGTCCCCATCTTGCGAGGAGAGCTTCCTGGAGTTGAAGCGAAGGCTCACCTCAGCGCCAGTTCTTACCATTCCGTCTGGGAGTGGTGGATTCGCAGTCTACTCCGATGCATCGCGGCTGGGTGTGGGTTGCGTCCTGATGCAGTACGGTAAGGTTGTGGCTTACGCGTCGCGTCAGTTGAAGCCCCATGAGCAGAATTACCCCACCCACGATCTAGAGTTAGCAGCGATCATCTTTGCGCTGAAGATGTGGAGGCACTACCTCTATGGAGAGGAGTTTGAGCTCTTCATCGATCACAAGAGCACTTACTTGCAGTCCCAGCCGGAGCTCAACATGCGTCATTGACGTTGGGTCGAGTTCCTGAAGGACTATGGCTGTGACATCGCTTACCATTCGGGTAAGGCGAATGTCATGGTCGATGCTCTCAGCAGGCAGCCCTTGGGCATGGCCGCCCACTTGGCTGTACGTCGTTGGAGGCTTCTGGAGGAGGCCGCTTGCTGGATCAGCGTTCGAGAGACTCCTGCGGGTGGCTTTTTGGCCAGGCTAGCGGTGCAGCCCGTTCTTCTCAATGGGATCCGCACGGCTCAGGGGCAGGATCCCCATTTTCTAGTCCTCTCTGAAGGCATCACCCGGGGCGAGCGTCCGGACTGGGCGCGCGGGCAGGGGCGCGGCAGCGCGTCTGGGCGCGCGGGCAGGGGCGCGGCAGTGCGCCCGGGGCGCAGGGGCGCGTGAGTGCATGCGCCTTCGTGCGTGCGCGTGCGGGTGGCCATGTGTATGGCTGCCCGTGGGTTCGGGAGGGTGTCGGGGCACTCGGACTAGCGAGCGTACGCGCGTGCTCACGTGCGTGCAGGCCCGTATGCATGCTTGTCCGAGTGTTGGGTATTTCTAGTAAATTTCTTGTGTAATTGTGTAGTTTACTCACCGTTTTGAATGCCCCTGTCTTGCAGATCTTGACGGACGGTCACGCGACGACCCGGGATTCGGTGAGTGGGACAATCCAACCCAGTAGGGAGGCGTTCGATGCACGTAGGCGTGCATTGCCCTCCCCTAGGGCACCATAGTTGCATATTAACATGTATTAAATGTAAGCTATGCATGCATGATAAATATGATATATCCATGCCACCTTAGACTTTGTATGCTAGGGATATGCACCCTTATATCATGTATAGCGGCCTATGCATGCCTAGACACCTTGGCCCGAACTATGCATGTTCCCATCTAGTTTAATTTCATTAAATCAAATGTGAGCACATAGTTACAAGCATGCCTTAGAGATTATTATAACCTTGTTGTTATAATATATGTCTCCCCGCATCTTAGTTATGCGCCCTGGAGGAATTCTTGAGAATTCATGACATTATTTAGCGTTACAATCGGTGTCGACGGATCCATGAGGATCGTATCCGTGTGAGTAGGCTGTCTTCTCCTTTTGGTTGGATCCGATGTAGGTACTCCCCGGCGTTGGCTATACGTGACAGAGGGCTCCCATCCGTAGGTACCTCCGATGCATCAGACTGTACTGATAGTGGGAGTATACCAGGTGGAGGCCCGAGGGTGGGAGAGGCTACCGGGTGGACCAGGGGTGGAGAGCGGTCTAGTATGCCCCAAGAGGCCCATGTCACCCCCCGGAAAGGGTGAGGGTGAGGAGGGAGGTGGGTTGGCGATGAAACGACCCATTAGAATGTGTTGTTGCTCCCGTGTTAGGGGCTATAATTATTTGAGGTTAATCTGAATTGTGATGCATGGGTTGTGCTATTCACTGAGCGTGTGGCTCACCCCTCGCATATATTTTTCTCCAGTTATCTCTGAGTCGGATATGAAGGAGGAGCTCCCCGAGCCACATCAGCAGTAGCCGAGCTACGTCACGTTCTGTGAGTGAGAGGCCATCAGCATCCCCTTCTTGATTGTATGTATTGTATTCCGTGCTTGGGCACATACTTGTATTTGGATGTCGTTGTATATGTTGGCTCTCACAGGACAGTTGATTATGTATCGGGTCTGTAATATGTCTTTGAATTACAGACTCAGTCGTTTGAGCTTCCGCTATTTGTATATATTATGTCAGCTGCCTTATTGTCTGTGTTGTCATTTTTGATGTTGTTTAGAGTATGTTATTGATCTCCTGTATAGACTGCTGATATTATATATACCTGCCATGTCTCGGGGACGGCCGCCCTGGGGCGTGACAGAGTGCCTTTCACAGATCCATCTGGATGCTCGAATGGCAGCCGTCTTGCAGGCATACCCCAACAAATGGGTGGTGCCTCACCCAACTACCCTCATCATCGAGCACGCAGGCACTTAGCATGTCCTCCAAGGTCTGAATCGTCCTCTTTGTCTGGCTGTCCATCGGCGATGAAACGCTATACTTAAATGGAGGCTCGCGCCAAAGCCTGCCAAGGCTGCGCCACAACCTCAAAGTAACCCTCGCGTCTCAACCGAAAATAGCGCCGACCGGAGTGCCATGAAGACGAACAATCGCGAAGGTGAAAACCCACGTCAAGGCGTCCAGAGACTCAATCAGTCGAAGTAGGGAGGGAAGCGCGGACTTAGTCAGTCGGTCAATGATCACCTAGACGGCGTCGCGACCCGAACGTGACTTTAGCGAGTCCGCAACAATCCCTGATAACCCACTCCCACGTCCACTGAGGAATTTCGATGGACTGACGCTTTCCACTCAATGATGAATCTCGAACTTTGCCTGAGGGCATGCCATCCTGGGGAAACAAGGTCACCCATATCGCCTTTTCATCGCACCACTAGCAATCTCAATGAAGACTACCCCAAAGTAGTCCACGGAAACCCAATAAAACTTTTGAGATCCATGAAGGCATCCGGCGCATTCGTCAACCCCGACAGCAGTACTTAAAACTCGTAGTGCCTGAACGGTCACGAAAGGCCATCTACGGGATGTCCAACTCCCGGATCTCCGACTTGTGGTACCCTTGTGCGAAGATCGATCTAAGAGCAGACACCTGCTCCCAGAGTTGGTCAAATAGATCATCAATTCACAGCAAGGGGTACCTGATCTTCAACCCTCACGGGAAGATCAAAACAACACCTCGAACAATTAAGTCCAGATTCTGCTCCTCGAGCATGGCTAGCGCTCATGATGACACTTACACGCTTGGTAAGCCGCTCAACCGCACTTAATCCACAAGACACGCAATAAGGGGTCGTCGAACCTCGACAATGCCTATGCGACGTCATCTATCTGATAGGGCGATTGAGTCCCATCACGAACGCTAGCATCGCGTCTCCTTATTTGCGACCAATGTGGGGCAAAACGTGACAGTATCCACAACTGTGCTTCACATGCCGCCAAAGATAGGTCGCTCAACTGTAACCATTGGAACTCCAGCATCCTGCACTCCATGGGCAGATTCATCACGGGGAGTCCACGCTCTTGACATCATCCAGTAGCACTCTCCCGGTGTGGCCTCTACCTGGTAGCCTCCCAAGCCCACTATCTCTGCCATATGGGCGCACCAACAAGCATAGTATCTGGGAGCACCTCGCAGGGCTCTGGCCTCAACCGGGCAGCTACAACGCACAATGATATATCGAAGCGACTCCAGATGCCACTATGGAACCCAGTCCACAAGCGATCGCCCACCAAGCTGCAATAGGACGCACCCAATCCTGATCGTATGCATCACCACTCGCTACAGCACCTTCTAAGTGAGAGGTAAAATCCATCATCAATTTGATGCTTCTGAGGTATTCCTTAACTGAGAAAAGAAACCTTGGGAGGGCACCATGAGATCCCGATATAGGATATCCTGACAACCAAACAAGGAACAGAGTACCTTAGCCTGGGTCTCAACGATGACCCCGCAAGGCCCCTTAATCCTGAGTAGGAAGGCTGGAAGAAGACATCATCCCTTAATGAGCAATACGCCACATCCTCAACACTTGAAACTGGCGCCGCACGCGAACTCAATGGTTACCAGCAATACCGATGCACGGAAAAGAGCTCCATTATCGAGACACAATCCATACCTTAGAAATTGCGACAACTTCATCACAATCATACTACTGGCTGGAATCTCCTACCCAAGCCTTAATCCCACAACAAGGGATCCAACAACTGACCCTAACCAGTCAACCCAGTCGACAACTTAAGGGTGGGTCCAGGGGGGTCACGTCCACGTCAACGGATGCGAGGAGGCATGTCAGCAACCTAAGGTAACTTCTAAAACAAGAGTACTCGGATGACAATCCTACGACTCATCATCTATACGACTAGACTTAGGCTCTGACAGGACCAGGCTCTGATACCAACTTTTGTCACGCCCCAGGGCGGCCGTCCCCGAGACGTGGCAATAATAAAATATCAGCTATCAATACCTGAGGTCAATAAAGACTCCAACAACAACACACAAGGTGGCAAAGCAAGGATAATGATAACTGACTGAAAAGCGGAAGCATAATACATAAACAATGTCTGTAAACCAAAAACATTATTACAGACTCGAATACACAATCACTGTCCTGTGAGAGCCAAGTCTAGACCAAAGAAAATACAACCTGTGCCACATGCACGATTTACAATACATACAATGACTCTAGGACTGCTGACAGCCTCGCACTCGCCACCCGCCGGAAGAACGCTCCACGCCCATAAGACCACGCCACAGGAAAGCTCCAGCTCCACGCCCAACACTGCCCCTGAAAAGAAACAGTATGCGAGGGGTGAGCTACAAGCTCAGTGAGTGGCTGGAAACCAATCACCATACAACAGTTCAATACATAAACAATTCCCTTTCAAGATAAACATGGGTGGAAACCCATGGATAACAGGGTCATGCGGCGGCGCGACCAACCTCACCCTCACCCTCACTCCCGGAGGGAGACTCTTGGGACTTTTAGGGAGAGACCATACCGTTGGTCGAGGAGACCCGGGATTACTAGTCCACACAACACTACTGGATCACCAACCTCACCCTCACCCTCACTCCCGGAGGGAGACTCTTGGGACTTTTGGGGAGAGACCATACCGTTGGTCGAGGAGACCCGGGATTACTGGCCTACGCAACACTACCGGATCATCTACATCGAGATAACTACCCAACGATGTCTTTGAACATCGATACGCAACCGGACCCAACAACTATGGGAACGGACGAACAACGAATGGGTCACGAGGCGACGTGTCTTCACCTCATCCTCACCCTCACTCCCGGAGGGAGACTCTTGGGACTTTTGGAAGAGACTTAGACTGCTCTACACCCTTGGTCCACCGGTAGCCCTTTCCCCACGTAGCCTCTACCTGGTATACTCCCATGATCAGTACGCTTCCGAACACATCGGTGGTACCTACGGATGGGAGCCCTCTGTCAGGACAGCTTTTCCAACGCCGGGGAGTTCCTACATCGGATCCAACGAAGGGGAGAACGATTCCACGCTTGCAATATCATTCGTTAGCCCTCTCCCGGATAGCCTTTACCTGGTACACTCCCACGATCAGTATGCTCCCGAATGCATCGGTGGTACCTACGGATGGGAGTCCTCTGTCAGGACAGCTACAACCCGGGCCTCTTCAACACAGACGACATTGGGAGTAAACATTCCATATTCGCAAAGCGAACCCAATGGAAAAACACTACACTCGATAATCACATATCGATGATAGCGAACACTATTGTACTCCCACACGGTTGCGTCGCTCAGACACAGGGGGGTTTGTCAGGCCCCGACTACCGGCTTAACAATCTGATAAGATAATGGATTCTCCTGAATTCCAAACGAGTGCATCGCTTGGATGCATGGGGTGATTACATCGCTACCGCTCTAACTTATAAGGTACAACCCAACAACGGGTCATACCCACTCCTATCTCAGATAGGCCTATTAGTTTTTAACATGCGCGTATAAATATATCCAGGAGAATTTTATATCTAGCTATGTGCATGAACCATATGCACAATCATCTAATAATTATAGGGACACTCCCTAACATGGATTTACATCATAATAAATCATACAACATGCATACATGGTCATTAATCACATAAGCACACAAGGCCTAACTTAAACATGTGTTGGATATCACCAACTTAAAAGAAAGGGTCAAGCGCGATCTCGCGCACTAACAGGTGCATGCCAATATTCCAAACGAACCTGAGTCGAGTAGGAAATCGCATCTACTTACTCAGTTCGTTTAGAGGGAGAGGGCGAGAGAGATCATCATCTCATGAAACTGGTCATAGCTTTGCCCCATTAGCATGGGCGCAACAACTACACCACGCCCTCGAGTCTTATCGCAAGGGAATATTAGGCAGGTGCCCGTTATTAACCCAGACTTAATCATGTTCGATATTCCAATTAATATGGTGGGAGTAGTATTACAATACTACCTAAGGCATGCCATATTCTATACATCCATACACATTAATACATGCCCATACTAGAGGGGCCCATGCAACACAATCATTCATACATGAATACAATACATGTATATAAGCCTAGCATGCAAGATATCTACATATTATAGCTTAAGCATGGCCATACTACTTATCTACACAAGTAGTATAGCTAGGGGGCCCCATCGATGCGCGACGCCCGACTACGCGCGTCGAGCGCATCCCGAGGGGGGGGGGGATTGGATCGAACCACTCACCATTACCCGGGACCTCGCGCATCCCATCCGACGAGATCTGCAAGGTAAGGGCATCAAATTTGGTGAGTAACATCACAATTTAACACTTAGAAATCACTAGAATTACTAAAGACTTAGACATGCACGCATATGGCCTCGCACGCATGCGAGCACGCGCGTACGCACGCATGCCCGAGTGCCCCAGCACCTACCCGAGACCCTGGGTAGCCCCACGCATGCCCCAGCACGCGCACGCACGCGCACGCACGCGCGCGCACTGGCACCCAGCCGCGCGCCCAGACACACGCCCAGGCGCACTGCCCCGCGCACGCGCCCACGCTCGTGCACGGCCTGCGCGCACCCCGCTCGCTGCCAGCGTCCGTGCGCACCCGCGCGCACGCCCACGCACGCGCCTGCGCGCTTGCCTGCGCGTGCCAATGCCCCTCTGCGCGCGCGTCTGCGCGCGCACGCGCTCGGACAGACCCGCGCGCGGACAGACCCGCGCGTGCGCCCAGCACTCCCCAACCCTCCCCCCTTGCCCCTACATGCACCCAACTCAAAACACCCCACATGCATGCCCTCCCAAACACCCTAACATGCATAAAAACCAATAAAGAAGAGGGAAAACTCACCAAAAGAGAGGGGGAGGGAAGGGGGAGATGTAGGGGCTCCCAAGCGCACCCTTGACCACCTCGACTGCCACCACCTCTACCACCACCTCCATCTTTGCTTCTCTTCTTCATGGCTGAACCAAAGGGGAGGGAAAGAAAATAAGGGGATCCACCATGGGAGGAGGAGAGGGAGGAGGAACAATCAACACTAGCACACACACTCACCTTGCTTGCACTTGCACCTCCTCTTCTTGCTCCATCTTTTCTCTTAGGCATTTCATCAAACACATGGGGGGGAATGTGTGAAAGAGAGAAAGAGAGGCAAGAGAGGTAGACGTGGGGAGTGGGAGAGAGAGAGAGAGAGATATTTTTTTTTGGGCCAATAAATAGCCAAAAGAGGGATACAAATGACCAATTCGTCCCTGACTAGAAATTCTGTACATGCTTCACTAGAACAGCCATAACTTCCTCAATGTAACTCCGAATTGCACAATTCAAAGTCCACTGGAAAGCCAAGAAGATTATCTACAACTTTCATGTTTATGCCAAGATCAAATAATCCCTCCAGCTATTCCGAAATGTGAGCTAAACATTGAACAGGGCTGCTGCAAGAATTTTTCATCCCCGAGGTATACTTGGAAAAATACCCATAACTTTTACTACATGAATCCAGTTGATCTAATTTCACTTTTGTACGAAAGCTAACTCAAAACTAAGCATCTCATGATAAGATCATATTTAAACCTCTTTATCTTGGATTTTAACAAAATTAAATCCAAATACCAAATCGGAAATGCATAACTTCTAGGAGAAAAATTATGTAGCCAAATTTTCAATCAGAGCTCTCCAACTCTTGAAGGTGGCTAAAAGCCAAAATTTTAGCGACTCCGATCGAAAACAAATAAGGCTCCAAATGACACAGGCATAACATTCCCTGTGGCGTGGTCTTATGTGCGTGGAGCGTTCTGTCCGGCGGGTGGCGAGTGCGAGGCTGTTAGCAGTCCTAGAGTCATTTTATGTATTGTAAATCGTGCATGTGGCATAGGGTGTATTTTATTTGGACTAGACTTGGCTCTCACAGGACATTGATTGTATATTCAAGTCTGTAATGATATTTTTAGTTTACAGACTTATTGATATTTTATGCTTCCACCTTTTCAGTTGAGTTATCAGTTATCATTGGTATGCCATCTTGTGTATTGTTTATTGGAGTCATTATTGTCACGCCCCAGGGCGGCCGTCCCCGGGAAGCGGCAAGTGTATATATGATATCAGCAGTCTAAACAGGAGGTCAATAATATACCCTAAACAACATCAACACTTACAACACAGACAATAATGAGGCTGACATGATATATATACAAATAGCGGAAGCTAAAAGACTGAATCTGTAATTCAAAGATATATTACAGACTCGATACATAATCAACTGTCCTGTGAGAGCCAATATATACAATGACATCCAAATATTATACAAACGTGTGCCCAAGCACAGAATACAATACATACAATCAATAAGGGATGCTAATAGCCTCTAACACTCGCGGGACGTGGCGCTGCTCTGCTACTAGTGAAGTCCCTCGGGGAGCTCCTCCTTCAAATCCGACTCAGATAACTGGAGAAAAATAAATGCGAGGGGTGAGCCACACGCTCAGTGAATAGCACAACCCATGCATCACAATTCATATTAACCACAATTAATTATTCAAAGCCTCTAAGTGGCAACAACTACACAAACCAGTGGGTCGCTCATCGCCAACCCACTACACCCTCATCCTCACCCTCACCCTCACACTGGTGACATGGGATTTTGGGACTGACTATGCTGTTAATCACCCTTGGTCCACCGGTAGCCTCTCCCCGCTCCGTAGCTTACCTGGTACAGGATAGCCTGTCTAACGCCGGGGATGTACTACACGGATCCAACGAAGGGGATAACGATTCCACGCTTGCGACATCATTCAATAACTCTCTTCCGGGTAGCCTCTACCTGGCCACACACTCAGTGAATGGCACCAACTATACAAACCAGTGGGTCGCTCATTGCCAACCAACTACACCCTCACCCTCACCCTCAAACTGGTGACATGGGCTTTTGGGACTGACTAAGCTGTTAATCACCCTTTGTCCACCGATAGTCTCTCCTCCACTCCGTAGTCCGCCTGGTCTACTCCTACTTTCAGCACAGTCCGTCATCAAATCAGGAGGTGCCTACTGATGGGAGCCCTCTGTCAGGATGGCCTGTCTAACGCTGGGGCAGTCTCTATACAGATCCAACGAAGGGAACATAAACAGCCTATCCACACGTATACGATCCAGTTGGATCCGCGGTATTCCTTAACTGGAAAAAGAAACCTTGGGAGGGCACCCTGAGGTCCTGACATAGGATATCCCGACAACCAAATAAGGAACACGGAGTACCCTAGCCCGGGTCTCAACGCTGACTTCGCAAGGCCCCTTAATCCAGAGAAGGGAGATTCTACTAATGTCATGAATTCTTCAGAATTCCTCCAGGGCGCATAACCAAGATGCGGGGAGACACATATTATAATAACGAGGTTATAAGATTATCAGGAAAAGAAACCTTGGGAGGGCAGCGTGAGGTCCCGATATAGGATATCCCGACAACCAAACAAGGAACACAGAGTACCTTAGCCCGGGTCTCAACGCTGACCCCGCAAGGCCCCATTTTATATAATATTCACTAAAACATGCTAATAATCATACAAGTTCACATTTTAATTTAACAATTTTAAACTAATAGGACACATGCATAGGTCGTGGCTTTCCTAGCATGAAAACATGGAGTCAGGATGCATGGCTCTTACACATATCCTAAGGGTGCAAGTCCCTAACATACAAGGTCTAGGGTGGCATGCATACTACATATTAATCATGCTTGCATAGATTACATATTAAACAAGTTAATATTAAACTATGATGCCCCAGGGGAGGACGGTATACGCCCAAGTGCATATAGCGCCTCCCTACTGGGTTGGATTGTCCCACTCACCAATACCCGGGTCGTCGCGTGACCGTCCGTCAAGATCTGCAAGATAGGGTATTAAACACGGTGAGTAAAATACACAATACATACAAAAAAAATGATTAGAAATACCCCATATTCGGACAAGCATGCATACGGGCTCGCACGCATGCGAGCACGCACGTACGCGCGCGAGTCCGAGTGCCCCGACACCTACCCGAACACTTGGGCAGCCATACGCATGGCCCCCCGCAAGCGCACGCACGCACACACCCCGGCACCATCAACGCACTGCCGCGCGCCTGCCCACGCGCCCAGACGCGCTATCGCACGCACGCGCACGCTCGCACGCACACACCCCGGCACCATCAACGCACTGCCGCGCGCCTGCCCGCGCGCCCAGACGCGCTACCGCACGCACGCGCACGCTCGCACGCGCTTTTATATTTGTGTCACTTTTAACCTGCTGGTAACCGTTGGAGCATTCTGGCAGTTTTTCGTTTTTTTTTGGTTTTCGATCGGAACCGCTAATTTTTGGACTGTTAGCTATCGTCCCGAGTTAGAGGACTCCGATTGGAAATCTAACTGCATATTTGGTGTCCTGGTGCCATTTTAGGCCTCTCACGAAAATTTCATCGAATTCCGGTAACGTTCCTGAAATTTCGCAGTTCCGGGGCGTATCCGGGTTTTTAAGTCGCACACTATATAAGAGGTGAGCTAAAAATATCTGGCACTATTCATCATCTCCTACCTTGAGCCCTCTCTCTCCTCTCCTCCGTTTTTCTTGCTTTTGAGGCCCTTAGACCCCTCAAAGCTTAAAACCCAAAACCTAGGAAGTGTAGATCGGGTCCCGATCTACACCCCGGTGGTTTCAAATCCCATTTCCGGCGAGATTTGCCCCTCCGTCCGCCCTCTCTTCGTCCCTGATTTGAGCCATCTCGGTGGTGGAGGTAGATCCAGGCGTTGGAAACCTTTTGGGAGAGGTTTCGGTGCGCGGAGAGCAACCGGATTTCCTTTCCTCCCCTTGGTAAGCCTCTTTTCCCTCTCTTTCTTGCTTAGATGTATGCTAGGAGGGTGGAAATGGGGTTGGGAGGAGGTTGGCGGCGGTGGGTGGCCGCCGGAGGGCTGTGGGAGGCGGTCGGAGGCTGTGGTGGTGGTCGGAGGTGGGTGGTAGAGGAGCTCGGGCTGGCAGGCGTGCAGCTCGGGCTGGCGGGCTGCTGTCTCGGGCAGGGCAGCAGCGCAGGGTGGTGCAGGAGCAGTCGTTGGCGTGGGTGCGGGCGCGCGTGCGTGCGCTCGGATGGTGCTGGGGGCCAGCAGGGCTGGGCGTGCGGGCGCTCGGCTGGCACTGGGAGCCAGCAGGGCTGGGCGTGCGCGCTGGGCAGGCTGGCAGGGATAACTCGGGTAGGCTGGGAGCAGGTGAACCAGTTTGTCGGGCGCGCGAGGGCGTGCGCGCGGGTGCGCGCGCGGGCGTGCGCTCGGGGGGTGCAGGGGAGGTGTGTGGTGCAGGCTGGCTGCGGGCAGTGGCTGTGCGCGCTGGCAGGCCGGGCGAGCAGGCTGGGCGCGCAGGCGAGCAGGGCAGGGGCGCTCGGGCATCAGGCGGGCAGTGCCCCGGGCGCGCAGGCGAACGGTGCTCGGGCCACTCGACGACGCGCGCAGGCAGGCAACGCGGGCAGCAGCGCGGGCAGGCTAGCAGGCGCGCTGGGCGCGTGTTGCGCGTGCGTGCGCGTGGGCGCTGGGTGAGGGTCCCGGGCGCCGAGCGTCGGGTGCTGGGCCGCGGATACCGGGCGCTGGGCTGAGGCGGGGGTGGTGCGCGCGGGGCGAGGCGCTGCGCGCGGGGCGTGCGGGGTGCTCGCGGGCCAGCGCGAGGCGTGCGGGGTGTGCGCGGGTGGCTGCGCTGGGGCGCAGGGGGAGCGCGGTGCACCCGGGAGGTTCGGCGGTGCGCGGGGTGCGTTGGCTGAGGCGCGGCGGTGCACCCGGGCGGTCGAGCGGCCGTGCGGGTGGTTGCCGGCCGTGCGGGTGGTAGCCGGAGTGCTCGGGCTAGCGTGCGTGCGGGTCGTATGCACGTTTGCCCGAGAGTTAGGTGTTTAGTTGTGGGTTTTGTATGTTTGGGTATTTTTAGAGTATTTATGTATTGTTCTCACCATATTGAATGTCTGTCTTGCAGATCTGGACGGACGGTCGCGCGACGACCCAGATACTGGTGAGTGGGACAATCCAACCCAGTAGAGAGGGGTCATACGCATTTGGGCGTATACCGACCTCTCCTGGGGCACCATGGATGAATATTAACCGGCAATAATATGTAATCCATGCTTGCATGATTTTGATGTAGAATGCATGCTACCCTAGTCTGTGTATGTTAGGGACTTGCACCCATAGGATAGGTGTAAGAGCCATGCACCATGCCCCCTGTTTTCATGTTAGGAAACCTCGGCCTACGCATGCGTCCTACTAGTTTGTTTATTAATTTAAATGCTAGTGTATGTTAAATCGCATGCCTTAGATAATATTATAGGGAGGAGCCTTGCGAGGTCAACATTGAGACCCGTGTTAGGGTACTCCGTGTTCCTTGTTTGGTTGTCGGGATGTCCTGTATCGGGACCTCATGCTGCCCTCCCAAGGTTTCTAGTCCCAGTAATATTATAAGTAATGTATTATAACTGTTATGAATATTAGCATATTTAGTGAATATTATAGGGGAGGGGCCTTGCGAGGACAGCGGTGAGACCCGGGTTAGGGTACTCCGTGTTCCTTGTTTGGTTGTCGGGGTATCCTATATCGGGAACTCACGCCGCCCTCCCGAGTTTCTTTCCCCCAATGATATTCCACCCTTGCTAATTACTATGCATGTTCCCCGCATCTTGGTTATGCGCCCTGGAGGAACTCTGAAGAGTTCATGACATTTGAGTTGTAGAGATGTGTTGTTTGCGGATCCGAGTGGATCATATGCGTATGGATAGGCTGTTCTATTCTCTTCGTTGGATCCGGTAGAGACTGCCCCAGCGTTAGAAAGGCCGTCCTTTGGAGGACCCACATCAGTAGGCGCCTCCCGATGATTGTGACGGACTGTGCTGAAGTTGTGGGTGGAGACCAAGCGGCCTACGGAGTGGAGGAGAGACTACCGGTGGACCAAGGGTGACCAACAGCCTAGTCAGTCCCAAAATCCTATGTCACCCGTGGTAGGGTGAGGGTGAGGGTGTAGTGGGTTGGCGATGAGCGACCCGCTGGATTTGTCTATGGGTGATTATCAGTCCCAATAGCCTATGTCACCCATTGATGGGTGAGGGTGAGGGTGTGGTGGTGCGGCGAGGTACGAACCACTGGATTTATGTTGTTATGTCGTAGAGACTGGATAAATAATGGAATTGTGGTAAATATTGTCTGTGATGCATGGGTTGTGCTGTTCACTGAGCGTGTGGCTCACCCCTCGCATATATTTTTCCCCAGTGGTCACTGAGCCTGAGTAGAGCCGGAGCAGCAGTTGGAGCTTTCCGAGGGATTCCTTCAGTAGCGGAGCAGCGCCACGTTCCGCGAGTGAAAGAGGTTATCAGCATCCCTTCTTGACTGTATGTATTTGATTTCCGTGCTTGGCACGTGTTTGTATATGTTCAGTTGTATTTGTGTATATTGGCTCTCACAGGACAGATGATTGAGTATCGAGTCGGTAGAATGTTTATTCACAGATTCAGTCTTTTGCTTCCACATTTGGTGTATATATCATGTCAGCCCTTTTGTTGCATGTGTGTCATTCTAGTTGTTTGCGTATGATATATTATTGACCTCCTGTGTAGATTCTGATATTATATATACACTTGCCGCGTCCCGGGGACGGCCGCCCTGGGGCGTGACACGCGCCTGCGCGCACTGCCCCCCCCCCCCCCCGCAGCACCCCACGCACGCCCCAGCACGCGCACGCCCGCACGCACGCGCACTGGTCCCCACCCCCGCGCCCAGGCGCACTGCCCAGGCGCCCTGCCTCGCGCCCAGGCGCCCTGCCCTGCGCCCAGGCTCCTTGCCCGCGCACGCGCACGCTCGCGCGCACCCCCGCTCGCGCCTGCACCCACGCGCACCCGCACGCACTCCCGTGTGCACCCGCACACCTGCGTGAACGCTCCCGCGCGCGTCTGCGCGCCCGCCAGCGCCTGCCTGCTCCCGCCTGCACGCGCGCCTACGCCCGCACGCACGCAGACGACGCCCAGCACTTGCCCAGCCCATTCTAACTACATTTTCACCCGCCCCAACCCCTCACACACACCCTAACATATCTACCCAACATACATGACCTTCCCAACATCCCCTTAAGCCAAAAATATGAAGAAAAGGAGGGGAGGAGCTCACCTTGGAGGGGAACAAAAGGGAGAGGTTCGGGGGC
This sequence comes from Acorus gramineus, assembly GCA_030737835.1. Lineage (NCBI taxonomy): Eukaryota > Viridiplantae > Streptophyta > Magnoliopsida > Acorales > Acoraceae > Acorus > Acorus gramineus. The sequence continues at coordinate 544,443 of JAUJYN010000016.1, forward strand.
CCTCGACGCACCCGCGACCACCTCAACCACCACCACCGCCTCTAGCCTCTCCTCAGCCTCCTCTTCAGCAGCAAAACAGGGGGGGGGGTGGGAAATCATGAAAAAGGGGACTTGAGAGAGAGGGGAACATCAACAACAACAAAACCTAGCCAAGATCCACCACCACTTCCTCCACCACCCTCTTCTTCTCATTGAAACATAAACCCAAACACATGGTGGGGGAAATGAAAAGAGAAAGAGAGACCAGAATTCTGGTCGAAAGTGAGAGGGGAAGGGAGAGAGAGATAGAAAGATATTTATCAAAATATCTTAAGGAGAAATTACCTAGTCGCCCTTCGACTAGAAATTCTGCTCAAGCTTCACTGGAACAGCCATAACTTCCTCGATATACCTCCGAATTGCTCAATTCCAAGACCGATGGAAAGCTAAGAAGATTATCTACAACTTTCATGTTCATGGCAAGATCAGATAATCCCTCCAGCTATTCCGAAATTAGAGCTAAACATCGAGCAGGGCTGCTGCCAGAATTTTCATCCCCGGGGTATACTTGGAAAAATACCCATAACTTTTACTACAAGAATCCAGTTGATCTAATTCCACTTCTGTGCGAAAGCTAACTCAAAACTGGACATCTCATAATAAAATCATAATTAAACCTCATCATCTTGGATTTTAACAAAATCAAATCCAAATACCAAATTGGGAATACATAACTTAGGGAAAAAAATTATGTACCCAAATTTTCAAACAGAGCGCTCCAAATGACACAGGCACAACAGTCACGCCCCAGGGCGGCCATCCCCGATACGTGGCAAATATATATAATATCAACAGTCCATACACGAGATCAATAAAAGACTCTAAACAACATCGAAGGTAATAACACAATTAACAATGTAGCTGACATAATATATATACATATAACGGAAGCTTAAACGACTGAGTCTGTAATTCAAAGACATATTACAGACCAGAATACATAATCAACTGTCCTGTGAGAGCCAATATAAGACAAAGACATCCACATACAAGTATTGTGCCCAAGCACGAGTAACAATACATACAAGCAAAAGGGGGATGCTGATGGCCTCTCACTTGCAAGACCCAAAACACGAACACTGCTCCGCTACTGGTGCGACGCCTCGGGGAGCTCCTCCTTCAGATCCGACTCAGCAACAACTGGAGGAAAAATATGCGAGGGGTGAGCCACACGCTCAGTGAATGGTACAATCCATGCAACACAACTCATATTTAATCTTCAACATCATTAAAGTTCCTAAGATGGGAGTAACTGTACAAATTGGTGGGTCGTACCGACGCCGGCCCACCACACCCTCACCCTCACCCTTTAGAGGTGACATAGGACTCTTGGGAGAGATTAGACTGCTCTACACCCTTGGTCCACCGGTAGCCCTTTCCCCGGGTAGCCTCTACCTGGTATACTCCCATGATCAGTACGTTCCCGAATGCATCGGTAGTACCTACAGATGGGAGCCCTCTGTCAGGACAGCTTTTCCCAACCCGGTTAGTTCCTACACGGATCCAACGAAGGGGAGAAAACAATCTACACTCACGGATACGATCCTCTTGGATCCGTCGACAACGGTTACTAAACACTGCTAAGGTAACGAATTCTCAAGAATTCCTCCAGGGCGCATAACTAAGATGCGGGGAAAAACATATTATTCATAGTGACAATTGCCAAGTATGATCCCCATAAGCGGTCATACACTTGCCTAAACTCATTAGGCAAGATTTGAGACTCAACCTAAGCATATAACGTGGAAGCTTATAATAACAAGGTTATAATATTTTCTAAGGCATGCTTATACTAATATATTCTCATTTTGGTTTAATTAAATTAAACTAGATGGGAACATGCATGGATCAAGGCTTTTCAAACATGGGACATGGTATCTAGGCATGTATGGGCTTCTATACATGATACATGGATGTATATCCCTAGCATACAATGTCTAACATGGCATGGTTACATCATAGCAAAGCATGCATTATCATAAGTTTTTATTCACACAAGTTAATATGCAGTTATGGTGCCCCAGGGGAGGGAATGCACGTCTACGTGCATCGAACGCCTCCCAACTAGGTTGGATCGACCCACTCACCGCAACCCGGGTCGTTGCGTGACCGTTCGCCAAGATATGCAAGACAAGGGCATTCAATATGGTGAGTATAACTACATAAATATACATGGAATTTACTAGAAATAACAAAAACTCAAACAAGCACGCATACGGGCTCCCACGCATGCAAGCATGCACGTACGCACGCGAGTCCGAGTGCCCCGACACCTACCCGAACCCTCGGGCAGCCACACGCATGCCCCCCCGCATGCGTACGCTTGCATACGCACACACGCACGCGCCCCAGCACCCCTTGGCGCCCATCCGCGCGCACTCGCGCACACTGCGCGTCTTGCCCGCGCGCACTGCACGCCTGCCCAACACCTCGCGCGCACGTTCGCGCGCCTGCGCGTACGCGCGCGCGCCCACCAGCGCGCCCGACTGCGTGCGCCAGTGCCCCTCCTACTCCCTTCTCAGCCCTCCCACACACCCTACCACTTATGCATGGCATGCATGAACACCCTAACAGCCCTAACAACCATTTAAAACAAGATAAGGGAGGAGGAGAGCTTACCAAAGGAGGGGAAAGAAAAGGGGAGGTATTCGGGTGCCCTTGGCGCACCAAAACCACCGCAACCGCCACCACCAACACCCCCACCTCCTCAGCCTTACTTGGCTGCAACAAATCAGGGGAAACAAGGGGAGCATGAGAGGGGAAAAGCTAGAGAGAAAGAAAGAGAGAAAGGGACAACAACACAAACACACCTTAAGTGTTCTTTCTCTTTCACTTCTCCTCTTCTTTTCTTTAAAAAGAACACACACACACACTCACACACAGGGAGAGGGAGACGTGGGAATGGTGAGGGAGAGAGAGAGAGATCCCTCTTTTTCCACCATTTGGGGGGGGGTGATGAGAAGGGAAAAGGGGGGGTGAACCTAGGCTAAACTCACCCACACACATTAAAAATAACCATAGTTTTCTTACCCTTTAAGCAAGAGGGGGGTGAGGTTACCCAAGGTCACCTTAACCACCAAAATATCCCAACACTATTCCTCCTAACAAACCAGAAACGACCGAAACCCGGATACGATTCAGAACTGCATAATTTTTAAAACGTTACCGGAATTCGATGAAATTTTTATGAGTAGTACAAAATGGCACCAGGACTCATAATATGCAGTTAGATTTTCAATCGGAGTACTCGAACTCACGTAGATAGCTAAAAGTCTAAAATTTTAGCGGCTCCGATCGAAAAAAGAAAAATTAGAAAAATGGCCAGAAATGACCCAAATGTGACCAATAGGCTAAAAAGTGACACATATATAACATTCTTCCCCCCTTAGGAAATTTTGTCCACAAACTTTAATACAAAAACATCTAGGAAAGGAAAAGATGTGGATATGCGCCACGCATGGCGTCCTCGCGCTCCCAAGTGGCCTCAGCACCAGAACAATGCTGCCATCGCACCTTAACCAGCTGGACGGTCTTGGTGCGGAGCCTCTTCTCGCGTCGGTCCAGGATCTCGATCGGCTGCTCCACGAATGACAAGTCCGGCTCAAAGACGAGCGGCTCGAACGGAATAACGTGAGCAGGATCGTGGACGTAACGCCTCAGCTGCGAGACATGGAAGACGTCATGGGCTTGAGCCAACTGTGGGGGCAGGGCTATGCGATAGGCCACCTCTCCAATCTGCTCAAGGATGAGAAACAGGCCAATGAAACGCGGACTCAGCTTGCCCCGCACACTGAAACAGAAGATGCCCTTCGACGGGGACACCTTCAGGAAAACATGGTCACCAACCTTGAAGGTGAGCTCACGGCGACGACGATCGGCGTAGCTCTTCTGACAGCTCTGAGCGATTCAGATACGCTCACGAATCGTCTTGACCGTCTCTGAGGTCTGGCGGACGATCTCTGGTCCCTCCAACTGGCGCTCTCCGACTTCGTCCCAACATAGGGGGGACCTGTAGTTGTAGCCATAGAGTGCTTCATATGGTGCCATCCGAATACTCGAGTGGTAGCTGTTGTTGTAGGCGAACTCCACCAACGGGAGATGCCTCTCCCAACTGCCCCCAAAGTCAAGAACGCAAGCTCGCAGCATGTCCTCCAGGGTCTGGATCGTCCTCTCTGACTGGCCGTCCATCTGCGGATGAAACGCTGTACTGAAGTGGAGGTTCGTACCAAGGGCGTGCTGGAGGCTGCGCCAGAACCTCGAAGTAAACCTCGCATCTCTATCAGAAATGATGCTGACGGGAGTGCCATGGAGACGAACAATCTCGGAGACAAACAACTGTGCCAGGGTGTCCAGAGAATCGGTGAGTCGAATGGGGAGGAAATGAGCGGACTTAGTCAGTCGATCGACGATTACCCAGATGGCATCGCGACCCGAACGTGACCTCGGCAAACCCGAAACGAAGTCCATGGTGATCTGCTCCCACTTCCACTGAGGAATCTCAATGGACTGCAGCTTCCCCGCAGGACGCTGATGCTCCGACTTCACCTGCTGGCATACCAAGCAACGGGCAACGAAACGGCCAATATCCGTCTTCATCCTGCGCCACCAGTAGCCACGACGAAGGCCCCTGTACATCTTCGTGCCACCAGGATGCACTGTGTACCTCGAACGATGGGCCTCGTCTAAGATCTTCTGCTTCAGCTCTGCGTCGTCAGGAATGCATACCCGACCTCTGAACCGCAGGATTCCGTCCTCGCGAATCTGGTAGTCCGGACGCTCGCCCCGGGCGACGCCTTCAGAGAGGACTAGAAAGTGAGGATCCCGCCCCTGAGCCGTGTGGATCTCGTCGAGAAGCCACTAGCCTGGCCAAAAAGCCACCCGCAGGCGTCTCTCGAACGCTGATCCAGCAAGCGGCCTCCTCCAGAAGCCTCCAACGACGTACAGCCAAGTGGGCGGCCATGCCCAAGGGCTGCCTGCTGAGAGCATCGGCCACGACATTCGCCTTACCCGGATGGTAAGCAATGTCACAGTCATAGTCCTTCAGGAACTCGACCCAACGTCGCTGACGCATGTTGAGCTCCGGCTGGGACTGCAAGTAAGTCAGGCTCTTGTGATTCGTGAAGAGCTCGAACTCCTCGCCATAGAGGTAGTGCCTCCATATCTTCAGCGCAAAGATGATCGCTGCTAACTCCAAATCGTGGGTGGGGTAATTCTGCTCATGGGGCTTCAACTGACGCGACGCGTAAGCCACAACCTTACCGTACTACATCAGGACGCAACCCAAACCCAGCCGCGATGCATCGGAGTAGACTGCGAACCCACCACTCCCAGACGGAATGGTAAGAACTGGCGCTGAGGTGAGTCTTCGCTTCAACTCCAGGAAGCTCTCCTCGCAAGATGGGGACCACTCGAACCGGACATCCTTCCGTGTGAGGCGGGTCAGAGGCACGGCTATCTTCGAGAAACCCTCGACAAACCTCCTATAATAACCTGCCAACCCCAGGAAGCTCTGAATCTTGGTGGGGTTCGACGGTCGCCGCCAATTCGACACGGCAAGCTCTTGTTCGGGTCCACAGATATGCCCTTGCCGGAAATCACGTGGCCCATGAAGGCCACACACTCCAACCAGAACTCGCACTTACTGAACTTGGCGAACAACTGATGTCGGGCCAAAGTCTCCAAGACAGTGCGGAGATGGTCAGCGTGCTCCTCAAGACTCCTCGAGTACACCAGAATATCATCGATGAAGACTACCACAAAGGAGTCGAGGAAGGGCCGAAACACCCGGTTCATCAGATCCATGAAGGCCGCCGGCGCATTCGTCAACCCAAACGGCAGTACTCGGAACTCGTAGTGCCCATAACGGGTACGAAAGGCCGTCTTCGGAATATCCGACTCCCGGATCTTCAGTGATAGTAGCCCGAACGGAGATCGATCTTTGAAAAGACACGCGCTCCCTGGAGCTAGTCAAACAGATCGTCAATCCGCGGCAAGGGGTACTTGTTCTTCACGGTCCGCTTGTTCAGCTTCCTGTAATCAATACAAAGACGCAGCGATCCGTCCTTCTTCCGAACGAATAGAACAGGGGCTCCCCACGGAGAGACACTCGGACATGCGAAGCCCTTCTCGAGCAACACTTCCAGTTGCTCCTTGAGCACCTTCAGCTCTGCTGGGGCCATCTGGTACAGAGCTCTTGAAATTGGCTCGATCCCCGGAATTAGATTAATCTCAAACTCGATCGCGCGATCCGGCGGTAGTCCCAAAAGATCATCGGGAAAAACCTCTGGATATTCTGCCACGATCGGAGTCTGACTGATATCTGCCCGTAGTGGTGCATTCTCAGCAATGTACGCCAGAAAACCCTCACATCCTCCATGAAGGAGTCTCCACTCCAGGATGGATGACACGAACCCCAAAGGGGCTATGTCCCGATCGCCCACGAACTGGAAAGATCTCTGTCCAGGGATGTGGAAGGACACCGACTTTGCAAAATAGTCGATACTGGCATGGCTAGCTGAGAGCCAATCCATTCCCAGGATGGCATCGAAGTCCGTCATGGCGAGCTCGACCAACTCTAATGGAAACTCATGCTCCGCAATCGCCACGGTACACCCCCGATAAACAGAACGGAGGAGAATACGGTCTCCGACGGGCAATGATACCTCCAGCACAACATCAAGAGGGGCGGACACCACGCCCATCCGTCTCGCGAAAATAGGAGACATGAACGAGTGCGTGGCCTTGGAATCAAATAGCACATAAGCAGGAAGCTGGGAGATCAGAACAATACCTCGGACAACGCTACCCGAAGCCTGCGCCTCCTCGGCCGTAAGTGCTGCAACACGACCCTGAACAAGCTGCGGCTGAGGAGCAGGGGCACGCCTCGCAGGCTGCACTGGCTGCCTCCTCTGGTCAACTCGACCACCCTGTGGCTGCTGCTGCTGACGCTGCGGCTGCTGCTGCTGCTGCTGCTGCGGCTGCTGTCGAGGCACAGGAGGTCGGCCAGCATCGGGGCAATCATAGGCAATATGTCCGACCCGGTGACAATGGTAACAACGTCGCGTCTCTGGTCGCCTAGCCTGGAATGGTACTGCAGCAATGGGTGTTAGACCCCGCACTAGCACCACATCGACTGGAGTAGCAGCGGCCGCTGGCTGATCAAAGCGGGGCCGCTTGTTCTTGCGACGTCCCTGGTCCTGGCTCCTGGGGGGCCTCTGGTCTGCAGAAGGGGTTTGAACCCCCGAAGGAACCCCAAGGTCTCGCTCAACTGTCCTCGCACGAGACACCAAGTCTGAGTACCTCGAGAACACCTGAGAGGTGACGTGCACTCTGATGGTGCTAATGAGACCCATCTCGAACCGACGGCATCGCATCTCCTCATCCATCACTAAGGCGGGGGCGAACCGAGAAAGCCTCGTGAAACGTGTAGAGTAATCAGCGACTGACATGGAGCCCTGCGTCACCTACTCGAACTCTCGCATCACGATCTAACGTGTCAGAAACGGGAAGTACACCTCCAGGAAGTAACTCCGAAATCCAGCCCATAGAAGTTGCCCCACACCCTCGGGGATGTCCACCGCCCGGGTAGCCCACCAGTCGGCGGCGCTACCCTTCAACATGAAGGTGGCCAGTGAGACATGCTGGCGGTTGGTGCAGCGCATGGTCGAGAAGATCTTGTCTATCTCCATCAACCAACGCTCGGGGGCAAGGGGGTCCGTCGACAAGCCATGAAACTCGGGAGGTTGAAGCTTCAGAAAGGCGGTGAGGCCGGTCTGATGCACACGTGCCGCAGCCTCTAGCTCCACCTCCCTCTCCACGGGATCCTGAATTCCTTCTACTGGAATCTCCACTGGGGCAGTGTCACGCCCAAGGGTGGCTGTTCCCAAGATGTGGCAATAATGAATATCAGCTATCAATACCTGAGGTCAACAAAGACTCCAACAACAACACACAAGGTGGCAAAGAAAAGATAATGATAACTGGCTAAAAAGCGGAAGCATAAGATATCAACAATGTCTGTAAACCAATAACATTATTACAGACTCGAATACACAATCACTGTCCTGTGAGAGCCAAGTCTAGTCCAAATAAAATACAACCTATGCCACATGCACGATTTACAATACATAAAATGACTCTAGAACTGCTGACAGCCTCGAACTCGCCACCCGCCAGAAGAACGCTCCACACCCATAAGACCACGCCACAGGAAAGCTCCAGCTCCACGCCCAACACTGCCCCTGAAAAGAAACAGTATGCGAGGTGTTATATATGTGTCACTTTTTGCCTTCTGGTAACCATTGGAGCATTTTGGCAGTTTTTGAGTTTTTTTTGTTTTTCGATCGGAACCGCTAAAATTTTGGACTGTTAGCTATCATCCTGAGTTTGAGGACTCCGATTGAAAATCTAACTGCATATTATGTGTCCTGGTGCCATTCTAAGCCACTCATGAAATTTTCATCGAATTCCGGTACGTTTCAGAATTTCACAGTTCCGAGGCGTATCCGGGTTTTGACCGAGCGAGAAGTCATTGGGAGAGTTGACTCGGTCAAAGTGGGCCCATGACTTGGTCAACCCCTTTTGTTTTTATTTGTGGTTGGGTTGACCCAAGTCAAAACCCACTTAAGATCACCTAATCCTCTCTTAAACCCTAATTAAACCTAGTTAACCCTAATCTAAGTGTGTTGACTTATTTAAGTGAGCAAGATTTCTCTCCCCCCACTATTCATCATCTTCCCCACTTGTTTTCTCTCTCCCTCTCTCTCTTTTTCCACCTTTTACCCTAGTTAGAGGGCTTGGACCTCAAAACCCAAAGAAGAGAAAGATAAGGTGAGCTCCCGATCTATCCACCAGTGGTCTCGGATTCGAGATCCCACGTGTTTAGCCCCTTCTCACGCCCTCTTTTCTCCCCTGTTTTCAGCCATTTCGAGGGCTGAGGAAGTGCTCGGTGGTGGTGGCCTTGGAGGAGGTGTTTTGGTGCGCGGAGAGCAACCGAACTTCCCTTCCTTCCCTTCCTTCCTAGGGTAAGCCTTCTTTCCTTCCTTTTTCATGTTTAGATGCATGTTAGGAGGGTGATTTTGGGTGTTGGTGGCTGTTGGGGGTGGTTGGTGGTGGTTAGTGGCAATTGGTGGCCGGTGGGAGGTGGTTGGGTGGCTCGGGCAGGCAGACAGGGCAGGCGGGCTGTCTCGGGTAGATGGCAGCACAGGCAGCGCAGCAGGAAGCGCAGCAGGCGGAGCGGGTGGGAGGGCGAATGCTCGCGTGCACGTGGGTGTGCGCTGGGCGCTGGGCGATGGTAACGGGTGATGGGCGCTGGGCGCTAGGCGCGGGTGCTGGGCGGTGGTCGCGGGTGCTGGGCGCTGGGCACCGTGCGGGAGCGTGTGCGCGGAGCACCGCGCAGAGGCGCAGGCGTGCTGTGCGCGTGTGGTGGGCGAGCCGGTGGTGCGCGCGGAGCGAGTCGATGGCGTGCTGGGTGAGCGGTGGTGCACGCGGGGTGCGCGCGGGGTGAGGCGCTGGGCGCAGGGCGTGCGGTGTGCGCGCAGGTTGCTGCGCTGGGGGCGCAGTGGGCGCGCGGTGCACCCGGGAGTCTCAACAGCGTGTCCAGGCGTGCGGGCAGGGGACCGACAGTGCGCCTGGGTGCGCGGGCTGAGGCGCGGCGGTGCAACCCGGGGCGGGTGGCCGTGCGGATGGTTGCCGGGGGTTCGGGAGTGAGTCGGGGTGCTCGGACTCGCGTGCGTACAGACCGTATGTACGCTTGTCCGAGTGTTGGGTATTTTTAGTGTATTTGTGTCTATTTTGTGGTGTATTTGTGTATTTTACTAACCGATTTGATTTCCCTGTCTTGCAGATCTTGACGGACGGTCGCGCGACGACTCGGTTATCGGTGAGTGGGACAACCCAACCCAGTAGGGAAGCGCTATATGCACTTGGGCGTATACCGTCCTCCCCTGGGGCACATAGTTAATATTAACTGATTAATATGTAATCTGTGCGAGCATGATTAGTGTGTAGAATGCATGCCACCCTAGACTTTGTATGTTAGGGACTTGCACCCTTAGGATATGTGTAAGAGCCGTGCATCCTGTCACCTTGTTATCATGCTAGGAAAGCCTCGACCTATGCATGCGTCCTATTAGTTTGATTTATTAAATTAAATGCAAGCTTATGATATTTTTAGCATGCCTTAGGGAATATTAAGGAGCCTTGCGAGGTCAACATTGAGACCCGGGCTAGGGTACTCCGTGTTCCTTGTTTGGTTGGCGGGATGTCCTATATCGGGACCTCAGGTTGCCCTCCCAAGGTTTCTTTTCCTCATTTTTATTATATATAATTTCCCCGCATCTTGGTTATGCGCGCTGGAGGAATTCTGAAGAATTCAGGACATTAGAGTTGTTGAGATGTGTTGTCGGCGGATCCGAGTGGATCATATGCGTATGGATGGGCTGTTCTGTTCCCTTTGTTGGATCCGTGTAGATACTGCCCCGGCGTTAGAAAGGCTGTCCCGTGCAGGGGCTCCCATCAGTAGGCACCTCCTGATTTGGGATGGACTGTGCTGAATGTGGGGGTGGCCAAACGGCCTACGGAGTGGGGAGAGACTATCGGTGGACCAAGGGTGACCAACAGCCTAGTCAGTCCCAATATCCTATGTCACCATATTGAGGGGTGAGGGTGAGGGTGTGGTGGGCCGGCGATGTGGTGAACCACTGGATTTGTATAAGGATGATTATCAGCCTATTAAGTCCCATTATCCTATGTCACCATATTGAGGGGTGAGGGTGAGGGTGGGGGTGTGGTGGATCGGCGATGTAACGACCCACTGGTTTTGTGTTGATTATGCCAGTTTGAGGCTTTTACTGATTAATTGTGGTTAATATAAATTGTGATGCATGGGTTGTGCTATTCACTGAGCGTGTGGCTCACCCCTCGCATAATTATTTTTCTCCAGTGATTACTGAGGCGGACTTGAAGGAGGAGCTCCCCGAGAGACTGCACCAGTAGCGGAGTAGCGCCACGTCCCGCGAGGTTTTGAGGCCATCAGCATCCTTCCTTTTTATTGTATGTATATATTTCCGTGCTTGGGCACTCAGTTTGGATTATATTTGCATGTAAGTGTGTATATTGGCTCTCATAGGACATATGATTATGTATCGAGTCTGTAATGTGTTGTTGATTTACAGATTCAGTCTTTTTAGCTTCCGCTATCTGTGTATACATCATGTCAGCCTCTTTGTTGTCTGTGTTGTCTTTTTAGCTGTTGTTTATGGTATGCTATTGATCTCCTGTATTGACTGTTGATATCATGTATACACTTGCCGCGTCCCGGGGACGGCCGCCCTGGGGCGTGACAAAAGTTGGTATCAGAGCCTGGTCCTGTCAGAGCCAATTGTTTTTCTTTTCGTAGAGATGAGTCCTAGGATTTCTATATGAGTATTCTGATCCTAGTGTCTGGTTTTCTTAGGTTGCTGATATGCCTCCTCGCAGAGGATGGCGCGGACGAGGTCCCTCTCGACCTTTGGAGGTTTCCGGACCTGCCAGAGGCGAGGATGCTACTGGGGAGTCCTCAGCCGTGAGGCCAGGATCGGCACAGGAGCCTCCTGCCTGGGAGCGCGCGTTTGCGCAGATAGCAGATTTGGTGGAGACGCAGACCAGGGCATTGGAGGCCCAGACCAGAGTGTTGGCAGATCAGGCACGGGAGATTCAGGAGCTGCGGGCGGCCCGCGAGGCAGTTCCGCAGGTCCCCTTGGTGGCAGATCCACCTGCGGTACCCGATGCACCCCCAGTCCCCGTGGTGGTTTCGACGGTCAGAGTTCAGGATCCCCAGGAGAGGGAGGTGGTGCAAGAGGCTGCAGCGCGAGTGCAGCAGAGTGGCCTCGCTGCCTTTTTGAAGCTCCACCCTCCGGAGTTCCTTGGCCAGACGGCGGATCCCCTTGGCCCAGAGCGCTGGTTGATGGAGGTGGATACGATCTTCTCAACCATGTAGTGCACCGACCGCCAGCGAGTCTCCTTGGCCACTTTCATGCTGAAGGGTAGCGCCGCCGACTGGTGGGCTACTAGATTAGTGGACATCCCTGAGGAAGTGGAGCAGCTTCTATGGGCGAGATTCTGGAGGTATTTCTTGGAGGAGTACTTCCCATTCTCGACGCGCCAGATAGTGATGCAGGAGTTTGAGCAGCTGACGCAGGGCACTATGTCTGTCGCTGACTACTCCACGCGCTTCACGAGGCTGTCCAGATTCGCTCCAGCTTTGGTGATGGACGAGGAGACGAGGTGACGTCGATTCGAGTACTCCGACTTGGTGTCTCGAGCGAAGACAGTCGAGCGAGACCTCGGGATCCTCGTGAGGGCTTCGACCCCTTCGACAGACCAGAGGCCACCCAGGAGCCAGGACCAGGGACATCGTAGGAAGAAGAGGCCCCGCTTTGATCGGTCAACGGCTGCCTCTCCTCCAGCAGATGTGGTACCAGTGCGAGGCCCAGCACCCATCGCGGCAGTTCCAGTTCAGTCCAAGCGACCGGAGATGCGGCGCTGCTACCACTGTCAGCGCATCGGGCATATCTTGTATAATTGCCCCTATGCTGGCCGACCCCGCGTGCTGCCTCCGCAGCAGCAGCAGCAGTTGCAGCAGCAGCAGTTGCAGCAGCAGCCGTTCCAGCAGCAGTTTCAACACTTTCAGCAGCAGCAGCCTCAGCGCCAGCCGCAGCAGCAGCAGCCACAGGGTGGTCGTGTTGACCAGAGGAGGCAGCCAGCGCAGCCGGCGAGGCGTGCCCCTGCTCCTCAGCCGCAGTTTGTTCAGGGCCGAGTGGCAGCGCTTTCAGCAGAGGAGGCTCAGGCATCAGGCAGCGTGGTCTGAGGTATTGTTCAGATCTCCCAGCTCCCTGCATATGTGTTGTTTGATTCCGGAGCCACACACTCGTTCGTGTCTCCCGCTTTCGCGAGACGGATGGGTGTGGCGTCCGCCCCTTTGGATGCTATCTTGGAGATATCATTGCCCGTAGGAGACCGTATTCTCCTCTGTTCTGTGTACCGGGGGTGTACGGTGGAGGTTGTGGAGCATGAGTTTCCAGTGGAGTTGGTGGAGCTCGCGATGACGGACTTTGATGCCATCCTGGGAATGGATTGGCTTGCAGCTAGTCATGCCAGCATCGACTGTTTTGCCAAGTCGGTGTCATTCCACCTTCCGGGTCGGAGGTCCTTCCAGTTCGTGGGCGATCGTGACGTAGCCCCTTTGGGGTTCGTGTCGTCCATGCAGGCGTGGAGACTCCTTCAGGGAGGATGCGAGGGCTTTCTAGCGTACATTGCTCAAGAGGATGCACAGCTGCATGCAGATATCAGTCAGACTCCGGTCGTGGCAGAGTATCCCGAGGTTTTCCCCGATGATCTTCCGGGATTACCGCCGGATCGCGTGATCGAGTTTGAGATCAATCTGATTCCGGGGACCGAGCCGATTTCGAGAGCTCCGTACCGGATGGCCCCTGCAGAGTTGAGAGTGCTCAAGGAGCAGTTGGAGGAGTTGCTGGAGAAGGGCTTCGCACGTCCGAGTGTTTCTCCGTGGGGAGCCCCTATCCTGTTCGTCCGGAAGAAGGACGGTTCACTGCGGCTGTGTATTGATTACAGGCAACTGAACAAGCGGACAGTAAAGAACAAGTACCCCTTGCCGCGGATCGACGATCTGTTTGACCAGCTCCAGGGAGCGCGTGTCTTTTCCAAGATCGATCTCCGCTCGGGGTACTACCAGCTGAAGATCCAGGAGTCAGACATTCTGAAGACGGCCTTTCGCACCCGGTATGGGCACTACGAGTTCAGGGTACTGCCATTCGGGTTGACGAACGCGCCGGCGGCCTTCATGGATCTGATGAACCGGGTGTTTCGGCCCTTCCTCGACTCCTTTGTGGTAGTATTCATCGATGACATATTGGTGTACTCGAGGAGTCTTGAGGAGCACGCTCACCATCTTCGCACTGTCTTGGAGACTTTGGCCAGACATCAGTTGTTCGCCAAGTTCAGCAAGTGCGAGTTCTGGTTGGAGCGTATGGCCTTTCTGGGCCATGTGATTTCCAGTGAGGGCATATCTGTGGACCCGGAGAAGACGCTCGCCGTGTCGAATTGGTGTCGACCGTCGAACCCCACAGAGATTCGGAGCTTCCTGGGCTTGGCGGGTTATTACAGGAGGTTTGTCGAGGGTTTCTCGAAGATAGCCGTTCCTCTTACCCGCCTCACTCGGAAGGATGTCCGGTTCGAGTGGTCCCCGTCTTGCGAGGAGAGCTTCCAGGAGTTGAAGCGAAGGCTCACCTCAGCGCCAGTTCTTACCCTTCCATCTGGGAGTGGTGGGTTCGCAGTTTACACAGATGCATCGCAGTTGGGTGTGGGTTGCGTCCTGATGCAGCACGGTAAGGTTGTGGCTTACGCGTCGCGTCAGTTGAAGCCCCATGAGCAGAATTACCCCACCCACGACCTTGAGTTGGCAGCGATCATCTTTGCGCTGAAGATGTGGAGGCATTACCTCTATGGAGAGGAGTTCGAGCTCTTTACCGATCATAAGAGCTTGACATATTTGCAGTCCCAGCCGGAACTCAACTTGCATCAGAGACGTTGGGTCGAGTTCCTGACGGACTACGATTGTGACATCGCTTACCATCCGGGTAAGGCGAATGTCGTTGCAGATGCTCTCAGTAGGCAGCCCTTGGGCATGGCCGCCCATATGGCTGTTCGTCGTTGGAGGCTTCTGGAGGAGGCCGCTTGCTGGATCAGTGTTCGGGAGACTCCTGCGGGTGGCTTTTTGGCCAGGCTGGTGGTGCAGCCAGTCCTTCTCGACGATATCCTCACGGCTCAGGCTCAGGATCCGCATTTTATAGTCCTCTCTGAAGGCGTCGCCCGGGGCGAGCATCAGGACTACCAGATTCGCGCAGACGGGATCTTGTGGTTCAGAGGCCGAGTATGCATTCCCGACGACGCAGAGCGGAAGCGGAAGATTCTGGACGAGGCCCATCGATCGAGGTACACAGTGCATCCGGGTGGCACAAAGATGTACAGGGGCCTAGTCAGTCCCAATATCCCATGTCACCATATTGAGGGTGAGGGTGTGGTGGGCCGGCGATGTGGTGAACCACTGGATTTGTATAAGGATGATTATCAGCCTATTAAGTCCCATTATCCTATGTCACCTATTGAGGGGTGAGGGTGAGGGTGAGGGTGTGGTGGTTCGGCGATGTAGCGACCCACTGGATTTGTGTTGATTATGCCACTTTGAGGCTTTTACTGATTAATTGTGGTTAATATAAATTGTGATGCATGGGTTGTGCTATTCACTGAGCGTGTGGCTCACCCCTCGCATAATTATTTTTCTCCAGTGATTACTGAGGCAGACTTGAAGGAGGAGCTCCCCGAGAGACTGCACCAGTAGCGGAGTAGCGCCACGTCCCTCGAGTTTTAGAGGCCATCAGCATCCTTTTTATTGTATGTATATATTTCCGTGCTTGGGCACCAGTTTGGATTGTATTTGGATGTTTGTGTGTATATTGGCTCTCACAGGACAGTTGATTATGTATCGAGTCTGTAATGTGTTGTTGATTTACAGATTCAGTCTTTTTAGCTTCCGCTATTTGTGTATGCATCATGTCAGCCTCTTCGTTGTCTGTGTTGTCATTTTAGTTGTTGTTTATGGTATGTTATTGATCTCTTGTATTGACTGCTGATATCATGTATACACTTGCCGCGTCCCGGGGATGGCCGCCCTGGGGCGTGACACGAGGGGTGAGCAACAAGCTTAGTGAGTGGCTGGAAACCAATCACCATACAACAGTTCAATACTAAAACAATTTCCTCTCAAGGAAAACATGGGTAGAAACCCAATGGATAACAAGGTCACGCGACGGCGCGACCAACCTCACCCTCACCCTCACTCCCGGAGGAAGACTCTTGGGACTTTTGGGGAGAGACCATACCGTTGGTCGAAGAGACGCGAAATTACTGGTCCACACAACACTACTGGATCACCAACCTCACCCTCACTCCCGGAGGGAGACTCTTGGGTCTCTTGGGGAGAGACCATACCGTTGGTCGATGAGACCCGGAATTACTGGTCTACACAACACTACTGGATCATCTACATCGAGATAACTGCCCAACGATGTCTTTGAGCATCGATACGCAACTGGACCCAACAACTATGGGAACGGACGAACCACGAATGGGTCACGCGGCAACGTGTCTTCACCTCATCCTCACCCTCACCCTTTACAGGTGACATAGGACTTTTGGATAGATTAGACTCCTCTACACCCTTGGTCCACCGGTAGCCCTTTCCCCGGGTAGTCACTACCTGGTATACTCCCACGATCAGTACGCTTCCGAACGCCTCAGTGGTACCTACGGATGGGAGCCCTCTGTCAGGACAGCTTTTCCAACGCCAGGAAGTTCCTACATCGGATCCAACGAAGGGGAGAACGATTCCACGCTCGCAATATCATTCGTTAGCCCTCTCCCAGGTAGCCTCTACCTGGTATACCCCCACGATCAGTACATCTTGCCGCATGCATCGATAGTACCTACAGGTGGGGGCCCTCTGTCAGGACAGCTACAATCTGGGCCGCTTCAACACGGACGACATTGGGAGGAAACACTCCATGTTCGCAAAGCGAACCCAATGGAAAAACAACTACTCTCGATAATCACATATCGATGATAGTGAACACTATTGTACTCCCACACGGTTGCGTCGCTCGGACACAAGGGGGGTTGCCTCTGCTCTCACGCAGAAATAATCCCAAGGCACATAACCCAACAGGCGGTTCATATACACGCCTAGCACGGGTAGGCCTAGCTTAATGCCCCAACTACCGGCTTAACAAAACCGATAAGATAATGAATTCTCCTGAATTCCAAACGAGTGCATCGCTCAGATGCACGGGGCGATTACATCGCTAGCGCTCTAACTAATAAGGTACAACCCGACAGCGGGTCATACCCACGCCTATTTCAGATAGGCCTATCAGTTTTTAACATGCGCATATAAATATATCCAGGAGAATTATATCTAGCTATGTGCATGAACCATATGCACAATCATCTAATAATTGACCATAAGGGTGACCCCTAACATGGATTTACATCATAAACAACAAATCATACAACATGCATACATGGTATGGCCCACTTAAACATGCATACGTGGCCATTAATCATATAAGCACACAAGGCATAACTTAAGCATGCGTTGGATATCACCAACTTAAAAGAAAGGGTCAAGCGCGATCTCGCGCACTAACAGGTGCATGCCAATATTCCAAACGAACCTGAATCGAGTAGGAAATCGCATCTACTTACTCAGTTCGTTCAGAGGGAGAGGACGAGAGAGATCATCATCTCATGAAGCTGGTCATAGCTTTGCCCCATTAGCATGGGCGCAACAACTATACCACGCCCTCGAGTCTTATCTCAAGAGAATATTAGACAGGTGCCCGTTATTAACCCAGACTTAATCATGCTGGATATTCCAATTAATATGGTGGGAGTAGTATTACAATACTACCTAAGGCATGCCATATTCTATACATCAATACACATTACAGCAATACATGCCCATACTAGAGGGGCGCATGCAACACAATCATTCATACATGGATACAATACATCTAACATATTATAGTTTAAGCATGGCCATACTACTTATCTACACAAGTAGTATGGCTAGGGGGCCCATCGATGCACGACGCGCGACTATGTGGATCGAGCGCATCCCGAGGGGGGGGGGGAATTGGATCAAACCACTCACGGCAACCCTGGACCTCGCGCATCCCTTTCGACGAGATCGGTGAGTAACATCATAATATAACACTTAGAAACTACTAGAAATACCAAAGACTTAGACATGCACGCATACGGGCTCGCACCCATGCGAGCACGCGCGTACGCACGCATGTCCGAGTGCCCTAGCACCTACCCGGGGCGGCCCCACGCGTGCCCCTGCATGCGCACGCACGCGCGCACCCGCACTGGCGCCCAGCCGCACGCCCAGACGCACTGCCCGCACCTTTTTAACCCCTCCCCAACCCCTCACACACACTCTAACTCATCTACCTAGCATGCAAGACCTCCCCAACCATCCCAACAGCCATATAAAATAAAAAAGAAGGGGAAGAGGACTTACCAAAAGAGGGAAAGGGAAAGGGGGAGATGCGGGGCTCTCGACGCGCCCACGGCCACCTCAACCACCACCACCACCACACCTCCTCTTCAGCCTCTCCTCAGCCTTCTTTGGCTGAAAAACAGGGGAGAGAAGGGCATAAAAAGGGAGCTAGAGAGAGGAGAATCAACAACAACCACAAAGGCACAAAACTCACCTTCATGCACTTGCACCTCCTCTTCTTGCTCCATCTTCTTCTCCTTGGCATAAAATCAAACACTTGGGGAGAAAGAGAGCCATAAGAGAGGGAGGGAAAGTGTTCCACGAAATGGGAGAGAGGGGGAGAGAGAGAGAGGGCAAAAAGGTCATTTTCATGCCCAAATAGTGCCTAGGGGTGACCTTAAGGGGGGGGTGAGGTTAGGGTTAGGCTCACCCACTCACATATCAAATAACCAAAGGTTTCTTCATCCCTAAGCAAGGTGGGGGTAAGGTTACCAAAGGTCACCACATCCCCAAAATATCTCACACTATTCGACCAACCAGGAACTCTTAAAACCCGGATACGGTTCAGAACTGCATATTTTTCAAAACGTTACCGGAATTCGATGAAATTTTTATGGGTAGTACTAAACGGTACCAGGACCCATAATATGCAGTTAGATTTCCAATCAGAGTACTCTAACTCCTGTAGGTGGCTAAAAGCTAAAATTTTAGCGACTCCGATTGAAAAAGAAAAAGGCCCTGAATGACCCAGATGTGACCAAGGCTTAACCGAAATGGCTCCAAATGACACAGGCATAACAGGCAGTGTTATATATGTGTCACTTTTTGCCTGCTGGTAACCATTGGAGCATTTTGGCAGTTTTTGAGTTTTTTTCATTTTTCGATCGGAACCGCAAAATTTTGGACTGTTAGCTATCGTCCTGTGTTTGAGGACTCCGATTGAAAATCTAACTGCATATTATGTGTCCTGGTGCAATTTTAAGCCACTCATGAAAATTTCATCGAATTCCGGTAACGTTTTTGAAATTTTGCAGTTTTAGGGCGTATCCAGGTTTTGACCGAGCGAGAAGTCATTGGGAGAGTTGACTCGGTCAAAGTGGGCCCATGACTTGGTCAACCCTTTTTGTTTTTTTGTGTGGTTGGGTTGACCCAAGTCAAACCCACTTAAAACCGCCCCCCCCTAACCTCTCTTAGCCCTAATTAAGTTTGGTTAACCCTAATCTAAGGGTGGTTTGACTTATTTAAGTGAAATCTAAAAGTTGCCCCTCACTATTCATCATCTTCTCAAATTAGTTTTCTCTCTCCCCCTCTCTCTTTTGGTTTTGAGCCACCTAGAATGCTTGAAGCTTAAAACCCAAAACATAGAAAGGTTAGATCCGGTCCCGATCTATCCCCCGGTGTTCTCGGATTCGAGTTCCGACAAGTTTGGCCCCCTCTAACCCCCTCTATTCTCCCCTGTTTTCAGCCCCATTTGAGGTAGGAAGAGGTCTTGGTGGTGGAGATCCGTTGGGAGGCGTTTCGGTGCACGAAGATCCTCCGGTTCCCTTCCTTTCCTCTCCTTTCCTTGGGTAAGGGTTTTTCCTTCTTTTTCATGTTTAGATGCATGTTAGGAGGGTGTGGTTGAGTGTGGAGGGCGGCTGGTGGCTGTCGGTGGTGGTTGGGGGCTGCCGGAGGCCATTGGTGGCCGGTAGGTGGTGGTGGAGGTGCTCGGGCAGGGTGGTTGGCTGTCTTGGGCAGCAGGCAGCACAGGCAGCGCAGCAGGCAGGCGCAGCTGGCGTGCAGTGGCAGGGCGCGCGCGCGCGTGCGCGCGGACGTGCGCGCGGGCGTGCGCTCGGGTGGCGTAGGCGCGGGTGTACTGGGCGTACTGGGCGTGCTGGGCGTGCTGGTCGAGTGGGTGATGCGAGCAGGTGGTGCGCGCGGGGTGTGCGCGCGCGACGAGGCGAGCGGTGGTGCGCGCGGGCGAGGCGCTGGGCGCGGGGCGTGCGGTGTGCGCGCGGGCGGCTGCGCTGGGGCGCAGTGAGCGCGCGGTGCACCCGGGGAGCTCGGCGGCCTGTCCTGGCGTGCGGGCAGGGGCTCGGCTGGGTGCCTGGGTGCTCAGGCTGGGGCGCGGCGGTGCATCCGGGGGCGGGTGGCCGTGCGGGTGGTTGCCGGGGGTGCGGGAGTGAGTCGGGGTGCTCGGGCTAGCGTGCGTACGGGCCGTATGTACGTTTGCCCGAGTGTTGGGTATTTTTAGAGTATTTTGTGTATTTTTGTGGTATTTGTGGATTTTAACTCACCAAGTTGATACCCTGTCTTGCAGATCTTGACGGACGGTCGCGCGACGACCCGACTACCGGTGAGTGGGACAATCCATCCAGTTGGGAGGCGCTATACGCACTTGGGCGTATACCGTCCTCCCCTGGGGCACCATAGATTAATATTAACCTGTTTAATATGTAATCCATGCAAGCATGATTGATATGTAGTATGCATGCTACCCTAGACTGAGTATGTTAGGGACTTGCACCCTTAGGTTGTGTAAGAGCCATGCATCTTGTCACCTTGTTATCATGCTAGGAAAGCCCCGGCCTTTGCATGCGACCTATTAGTTTAATTTGTTAAATTAAATGCAACTGGTAATATTATTGCATGCCTTAGGGAATATTAAGGGGCCTTGCGAGGTCAACATTGAGACCCGGGCTAGGGTGCTCCGTGTTCCTTGTTTGGTTGTCGGGATGTCCTATATCGGGACCTCATGGTGCCCTCCCAAGGTTTCTTTTCCCGTCTATATTAATGCATGTTCCCCACATCTTGGTTATGCGCCCTGGAGGAATTCTGATGAATTCAAGACACTAGAGTTGTAGAGATGTGTAGTCAGCGGATCCGAGTGGATCATATGCGTGTGGGTAGGCTGTTTCTCTTCCCTTCGTTGGATCCGTGTAGGAACTCCTCAGCGTTAGACAGGCTATCCTGACAGAGGGCTCCCATCAGTAGGCACCTCCTGATCTTGGACTCGGACTGTGTTGAATGTGGGAGTAGACCAGGCAAGCTACGGTGTGGAGGAGAGGCTATCGGTGGACCAAGGATGATTAACAGCCTAGTCAGTCCCAATATCCTATGTCACCTGTTGAGGGGTGAGGGTGTATGGATGTGTATGGATGTGTTTGGATGATTATCAGTCCCAATATCCTATGTCACCTATTGAGGGGTGAGGGTGAGGGTGTACGGATGTGTATGGATGATTATAAGTCCCAATATCCTATGTCACCTATTGAGGGGTGAGGGTGAGGGTGTGGTGGTTCGGCGAAGTACGAACTACTGGATTTATGTTGTTATGCCACTTTGAGGCTGGTTGTTGATAAATTGTGGTTAATATATCTGTGATGCATGGGTTGTGCTGTTCACTGAGCGTGTGGCTCACCCCTCGCATGATATTTTTTTCCAGTGATTACTGAGGAGGACTTGAAGGAGGAGCTCCCTGAGCGACTGCACCAGTAGCGGAGTAGCGCTACGTCCCGCGAGTTTCTGAGGCCATCAGCATCCATCCTTTTGATTGTATGTATATATTTCCGTGCTTGGGCACCCAGTTTGTGTATTATTTGGATGTATGTGTGTATATTGGCTCTCACAGGACATTTGATTATGTATCGAGTCTGTAATATGTTTTTGGATTACAGACTCAGTCTTTTAGCTTCCGCTATCTGTGTATATATTATGTCAGCCTTGCTTTCATCTGTGTTGTTGTCATTTTAGTTGTTGTTTAGAGTGATTTATTGATTCCCTGTTTAGACTGCTGATATCTTGTATACACTTGCCGCGACCCGGGGACGGCCGCCCTGGGGCGTGACAGGCAGGTGGTACCTCGGCCACCACCGGTGGATCTGCTACCAAGGGGACTTGCGGGACTACCTCGCGGGCCTCCCGCAGCTCCTGGATCTCTCGCGCTTGATCAGCCAACGCCCTAGTCTGGGCCTCCAATGCCCTAGTCTGAGTCTCCAATAGATCTGCGATATGAGCATAAGCACGCTCCCATGCAGGAGGCTCCTGCGCTGGTCCTGGCCCAATAGCCGAGGATCCTTCGGTAGACTCCTCGCCTCTGGTACGTTCAAAAACTTCTGAGGCCTGAGGGGGACCACGTCCACGCATCCGTCTGCGAGGAGACATATCAGCAACCTAAGAAACAGACACTAGGATCAAAATACTCATATAGAAATCCTAGGACTCATCTCTAAGAAAAGAATTGGCTCTGACAGGACCAGGCTCTCATACCAACTTTTGTCACGCCCCAGGGCGGCTGTCCCCGATACGTGGCAAATATATATAATATCAGCAGTCCATACACGAGATCAATAAAAGACTCTAAACAACATCGAAGGTAATAACACAATTAACAATGTAGCTGACATAATATATATACATATAGCGGAAGCTTAAACGACTGAGTCTGTAATTCAAAGACATATTACAGACCAGAATACATAATCAACTGTCCTGTGAGAGCCAATATAAGACAAAGACATCCACATACAAGTATTGTGCCCAAGCACGAGTAACAATACATACAAGGAAAAGGGGAATGCTGATGGCCTCTCACTCGCAAGACCCAAAACGCGAACGCTGCTCCGCTACTGGTGCGACGCCTCGGGGAGCTCCTCCTTCAAATCCGACTCAGCGACAACTGGAGGAAAAATATGCGAGGGGTGAGCCACACGCTCAGTGAATGGTACAATCCATGCAACACAACTCATATTTAATCTTCAACATCATTAAAGTTCCTAAGATGGGAGTAACTGTACAAATTGGTGGGTCGTACCGACGCCGGCCCACCACACCCTCACCCTCACCCTTTAGAGGTGACATAGGACTCTTGGGAGAGATTAGACTGCTCTACACCCTTGGTCCACCGGTATCCCTTTCCCCGGGTAGCCTCTACCTGGTATACTCCCATGATCAGTACGTTCCTGAATGCATCGGTAGTACCTACAGATGGGAGCCCTCTGTCAGGATAGCATTTTCCCAACCCGGTTAGTTCCTACACAGATCCAATGAAGGGGAGAAAACAATCTACACTCACGGATACGATCCTCTTAGATCCGTCGACAACGGTTACTAAACACTGCTAAGGTAACGAATTCTCAAGAATTCCTCCAGGGCGCATAACTGAGATGCGGGGAAAAACATATTATTCATAGTGACAATTACCAAGTATGATCCCCATAAGCAGTCATACACTTGCCTAAACTCATTAGGCAAGATTTGAGACCCAACCTAAGCATATAACGTGGAAGCATTTAAATATTATAATAACAAGGTTATAATATTTTCTAAGGCATGCTTATACTAATATATTCTCATTTTAGTTTAATTAAATTAAACTAGATGGGAACATGCATGGATCAAGGCTTTTCAAACATGGGACATGGTATCTAGGCATGTATGGGCTTCTATACATGATACATGGATGTATATCCCTAGCATACAATGTCTAACATGGCATGGTTACATCATAGCAAAGCATGCATTATCATAAGTTTTTATTCACACAAGTTAATATGTAGTTATGGTGCCCTAGGGGAGGGCAATGCACGCCTACGTGCATCGAACGCCTCCCAACTGGGTTGGATCGACCCACTCACCGCAACCCGGGTCGTTGCGTGACCGTTCGCCAAGATCTGCAAGACAAGGGCATTCAATATGGTGAGTACAACTACATAATATACATGGAATTTACTAGAAATGCCAAAAACTCGGACAAACACCTATACGGGCTCGCACGCATGCGAGCACGCACGTACGCACGCGAGTCCGAGTGTCCTGACACCTACCCGAACCCTCGGGCAGCCACAAGCATGGCCCCCCGCACATGTACGCACGCATAAGCACGCACGCACGCGCCCCAGCACCCCTTGGCGCACTGTCGCGCGCGCGTGCACGCTCGCACGCGCCCGCGCGTACTGAGCGTCCTTCCCTCGCGCACTCGTGTGCACTGCGCGCCCGCCCAGCACCTCGCGCGCACGTTCGCGCGCCTACACGTACACGCGCGCGCCAGCCAGCGCACGCCAGCGCCCCTCTACGCGCGCGGATGGCCCCGCGCGCACGCCCAAACCTCACACACTTCCTTCTCAGCCCTCCCACACACCCTACCACTTATGCATGGCATGCATGAACACCCTAACAGCCCTAACAACCATTTAAAACAAGATAAGGGAGGAGGAGAGCTTACCAAAGGAGGGGAAAGAAAAGGGGTGGTATTCGGGTGCCCTTGGCGCACCAAAACCACCGCAACCGCCACCACCAACACCCCCACCTCCTCAGCCTTACTTGGCTGCAACAAATCAGGGGAAACAAGGGGAGCATGAGAGGGGAAAAGCTAGAGAGAAAGAAAGAGAGAAAGGGACAACAACACAAACACACCTTAAGTGTTCTTTCTCTTTCACTTCTCCTTCTTTTCTTTAAAAAGAACACACACTCACACACAGGGAGAGGGAGACGTGGGAATGGTTAGGGAGAGAGAGAGATCCCTCTTTTTCCACCATTTGGGGGGGGGGGGTGATGAGAATGGAAAAAGGGGGGGGGTGAACCTAGGCTAAACTCACCCACTCACATTAAAAATAACCATAGTTTTCTTACCCTTTAAGCAAGAGGGGGGTGAGGTTACCCAAGGTCACCTTAACCACCAAAATATCCCAACACTAATCCTCCTAAATAACCCGAAACAACCGAAACCCGGATACGATTTGAAACTACATAATTTTTAAAACGTTATCGGAATTTGATGAAATTTTTATGAGTAGTACAAAATGGCACCAGGACTCATAATATGCAGTTAGATTTTCAATCGGAGTACTCGAACTCACGCAGATAGCTAAAAGTCCAAAATTTTAGCGGCTCCGATCGAAAAAAGAAAAATTGAAAAAATGGCCAGAAATGACCCAAATGTGACCAATAGGCTAAAAAGTGACGCATAAATAACAATTATTGACCTCTTGTACTTGATAGCTGATACTTCATTATTGCCACGTCTCGAGGACGACCGCCCTGGGGCGTGACACCTAAAGTTTGATCAAGTGATTTCTTCTTTCGGGTTTAAAGAAAACATTGTAGATCAATGCATTTATCATAAGACTAGCGGGAGTAAATTTATTTTTCTGGTGCTATACGTTGATGATATTTTACTAGCAAGCAGTAACATAGATTTATTGCATGAGACTAAGAGATTTCTTTCAAAGAAAATTGAAAAGAAAGATTTTGGTGAGGTATCTTTTGTGATAGGCATACAAATTCAATGCGATAGATCACGTGGTATTATTGGTTTGTCACAAAAGACCTATGTCAATAAGGTGCTTAGTAGATTTCGTATGCAAAATTGTGCACCAGGTGATGCACCCTTTTCTAATGGTGATAAATTAAGTTTACTCAATTGCCCAAAGAATGATTTAGAAAAAAAAAATGGAGAATATCTCTTACGCATCAGCGGTAGGGAGTCTCATGTATGCCCAATTTGTACGCGTCCAGATATTGCGTATGTTGTTGGGATGCTTGGCAGTTATTTAAGCAATCCAGGCATGGATCACTAGAAAGCAGTTAAAAGAGTTATGCGGTACTTGCAAAGAACAAAGGATTTCATGCTCACATTCAAGCATTCCGATCAATTGGAATTGATTGGATATTCAGATTCAGACTTTGCTGGCTGCCTTGATAGTAGGAGGTCCACTTCATGTTACATCTTCATGTTAGCTGGAGGAGCTGTGTCATGGAAAAGTGTTAAACAAACACTTATAGCTTCATCCACTATGGAAGCCGAATTTATTGCTTGTTATGAGGCATCTAATCAAGCAATATGGCTGTAAAATTTTATCTCAGGGCTACATGTTGTGACTTGCATTGACAAACCATTAAAGCTTTATTGTGATAACAAGGCAACATAACTATTTTCCAATAACAACAAGAGTTTGGCAAAATCAAAGCACATTGATTTTAAGTTTCTTGTTGTGAGGGAAAGGGTTCGGAATCATCATATGCCAATTGAATACATTAATACGAAACTCATGATTGCGGATCCACTCACTAAGGGCCTACCACCTAAAGTTTTCAAAGAGCATGTTGCTCGTATGGGTGTGGTTTGTCCTCGTGATGTATTTTATTAGTGGGAGTTTATATTGTTGAATTATTTGTTTTATTTTAGATTGACATTTGGGATATCCACTTTAGTTTATTGATGATTCTGAAACAAATTTGTCTACTTATTCACTTATGGTTGCGCATATATGGTTTGATTAAGTAGAATACAGAGACTCATTTTGAGTCATTAAAGTGGACCAGTTGGAAATAGGCATAAAAATTACACTCGTATGTAATTTCCATGCTACACATTCTGTACTTGATCTATGTCGTTGAGGTCATTAGTATTTGTAACCATGGATGAGTCCTATCACGATAAACGTGGTAAAAGCTGCCATGATCCTATATTGGTGGTTTCAATGGACCAGATTGTTTGAGAGATGTCACTCATAAATCTTGACAGTAAAGGTTGAGCTCATAAAGTTACAATACCTAATTTCAGGGTGACCTATGTGGCCCAAGTGGGAGATTGTTAGAAATTTCTTTAAGGTGGGCCTACATAGATCACATTATTAGGCATTGTTGACTGTCAAATAAAGAATGAGTGGTGTTGATTATACCTATTCAGTTGTGATTTAATTTTTTATAAGGTTAAATACACATCTCTTATGCACGTTCAATTACATGTGTATTAAATGAGTACAGATTCAGTTTTTATGTGTAGAGACCTATTAAGGACCCATTTGTAATTCCAGTCCTTATGATGGGCAAAGACGAAATTTGGGTTGTCTATATAAATGGTTGAGGTCCCCACTCCAAACCCTAATTTCTCTTTCTCATACTCATCCCATCATTGTGTGAGAGAAGGCAAAAGAGAGAGGGACTTGGAGGTGGAAGACCTACCATCGTATCCTCAAAGCAATGGCGACAGGTATGCATATTATTGACTTTTCTTCATTGATCTGCATGAGATCTAGGGTTTAGGGCTTTTATTAAAATCCCAACACCGCCCGTCACGCCTCCTCCTCCTCCTCCTCTCACAAGCCTCCTGTCCCCGCTACCCCTGTTTGTCACTGGACCCAACAAAACGAGATCGCCCTCCTCCACACCCTCCTAAACCACATCGACACGTCTGGCGCCTCATTCGTCCCTTCCACCCCGTTTGAGCTGGCCCCGCTCATGGATCTCCTCTGTGGCACCCTCTCCTTCTCCGACCCCAGACCGAGGTCCATCAGCGACAAACTCCGTCGCATCCGTCACAAGTACATCTTGTACGTCCCTTCTGGTGGGTGCTCCACCCCTCACGATGTTGCTATTTTTGAATTGGTGCACCAAATCTGGGGGAGCCATGGAGAAAATGAGCGCAAATCATAGGGATTGGATGATAATGGGAACAGAGAAGAATCACAAATGGCGGATGCTAATAGTGGTGATGATGGCCATAAGGAGGAGGAAGGGAACAAGGAATGCTATTTCTTGAAAAAATCGGTCAAGACATGCATGGCGGTTTGTCATATTGAAGATTATTCAAAGCGTTTGATGAAAAAAGGATTGGGGCTTCTCGGAAAGTCAAGGACGATAAAATTGAACGCGGAATGGAAGGAACTGTGGGAGATGGAGAACAAGGTGTCCCGAAAAAGAACAAAGCTTGTGATGAAGCAGACAAAGTGGATTAAGAAGGCGATCAACTCCGCGTGGTTGTCTTTTCCTACCTCTTAGTATGTGAATGGTCTGTCTTTTTTTGGCTTTGGGATGCGTGTTTGGATGGTTGTGGATGTTGTTGAATCTCACCCCTTTTTGCTGCCATCCTAACTTCTTTTGGACTATTTTTTTTGTTTGGTTAAAAATGTGCAGCTTTGTGTAACTTGAGTTTTGTTGTTGATGTGTTTTGTTGGTTCTATCTGAATAGTAGTGGTGCAATTGGTAATGTTGTATTTTTTCTTTGCAATTCATGTTGCAATTGTTCATTATGTATGATATTTCATGCAACTGTAGACAAATTCAAACAAGGGGTTGGGACTTGTTACTAATTGGTTGACAACACAATTTGTAATCAAGAGATCATGGGTTTGAATTCCAATCTTTATCTACCAAAAATAAAAAAAGTAGAAAAATTTGAGGACTATTTTGAATTCCAATTTCCGCTTTTGTTGTTGATACCGAAAAAGTATACATACTATGCAATCTATACCCATTTTAATTATGTATACAAAGAAATGCTCATAGAAATCCAAGGATCAAGTTAGTATGCTGTCTACTTTAGCTTTCTTATGTTGTTCATTGATTGCTAGTTCTCATTTACTCTACATGGTCTGTTATCCGAATTCATACTATGGGATGTATTCAGCTCGGTGTTTCGAACTTGATTCTCTCCTTGTATTGTTTTATAATCTTCTGTTGTGCACTTGCAAGTGTTTTCTTCTTCAATGAGATATTAGGTTCACCTAATGGTTTTGACACCCCAAATTGGTTCTGACCATTAGCATCCCTTGGTATTTTAACATAATTTTTGCTTAACAACTATTTGTGGTTTGACCCCCCAGCTTGCTTGTCAAGAAAATGTGTAACACATGAGCATGATTTATTGAAGTGAATCGCATGCAAGGTAACAACATTCATTGATTCTAGTAACATTATGTAAAGCACACTATAGCCATTCATTCTGATAGAACTTATTCTGAATTATGTTTTAGTGTCATTAAAACTCATGTATGATGAACTTTTGATCATGCAAGTTGTTTAAGTGTCACTCTGTAGCTTAAGAACCTGAACTCGATGCTTAAACTCGACCCATATGCAAAGACAACGAAGCGGATGTTGCTCTTGGCTGAAGCACAGTGGGTGAAGGCCAAGACTGAGAAGTTGGACAAGAAGAGAAATCAGCTGTAGGTAATTCGCCACTTTGATTGAATTTGTGCTATTAGCGTCAGTGTCATTTTTCATTCTCTTCCTACATCACTCTGAACTGTCATTTATATTGCAAATTAATATTCTGATCGCATGCTTTTCTTCTTTTGCTTTCTTTTTTTAGCCTGGTTGGCATTTCCATTAACCTTTAACTTTAATGTCATATATCTCTGTTGAATTTGTATTCTAATTCTTTTTTCATCATCTTGTATCACATCTCTGAATGATGAACTTTTTTTCTCTCTAATTCTCTTGGTGCGTCTCTTTTGTTGGTCACCGTGACATTATCTAATAACTAATTTCTTTGTGGATGGTCATGGTTTATTTTGTATCTCTATATGTTCCTGATGGATTTTAAAAAAAAATTAAAAATTGTGAACATTGGTTTATGTTTTGTTAAATGAGAAATGGTTTTGATCTCGCACAACCATTTGGTAATTTCCAAATGGTCATTTGATTTTCTGCATGTGGGTTTTAATTTAAGCTAGTTAATGTTTTTGGCAATTATTTGATTTTCTCATACTAGCTTGGGTTGTTGGGGATCTATCAAAGTGGGGCTTGGATTAGCTCAATCTTACATTCTCATGAGCTCTAGATTGGAACAACTAGCTCTACAAGGCTATTTTGTCATATTTTTAAATCCTAATACATGCATTGTCTATTCTATTTGGCAATTCTTGAAGAGTCATCAATGGATATTGCATCGAGTGATGATAAAAGGTGGGAGAATGTTACTATTAAAATGTTGAAAAATATTACATATGTAATTTTCGCTTTCACATTTTAATATAGTTTTCCAAATGAACATAATCTATTTCAGAATTATCCCACATCCATTTTTTTTAGGGCACAGGCACAGAGTGATTTCCACCAGGCTGTGGAGCTCTTTTTTTCTTTCTGAATTCAAAGGAAAAAGGTGCTGCTCTCAAAAATCGCTTGAAATACAAGTGGTAAATGCATATGTATAGAACGCTCTGTGTATACATAGTTATGCGTCCAAAACACGTATGACTATATGATCAACTTTTTGTGCATTGCATATGCAAAGTTTTTTAGTAACTTTCTTAAGATGATTTTTTAGGTCACCTCTAGCATTTTTCCAATGAAAGACAAACATAGGATGTAAATTATGTTTTTTTTCTCATCAATGGTTCCAGGCTAGGATCCATTTCTTATTCTACAGGTTGTGGTATGGTATTAGGGAAATCTTAATCGTAACCTGACCAGTCTGAATCCTTTCATATCGGTTTATTTCCTGTAAAATCCATTTTATTTTATATTGTGGAAATATTTGTTGAGTTTGGATAGATTAACTTGGATAAGTAAATCAGTAACAAAATCTTAATTAGTTGAACCCTTAGCAATGTGAGTACATTTGGCTCGAAAAATATCTTGTCAGCAGGTTATGTGTAGCTTTATCATATTTATACATCTGTCTGATGCATTATTTGCTCTATTATAGGTCCTACACAAAAGTGGGTGTGATAATAGGCTTAACGAGATTACTGATAGGGCTTCTGCCGATAAACGTGAGTTGTGGTTTTTCCTATGTCAAATGGTTCTATTTCATTGCTTATGGGAGGTTTTTGGATAATTCATCTGCTGTGTTTCTTGAGTAGGTAGTTTTTAGTTCTTCTGTTTCTAGTTTGTGAACGATGGTGTATCTATGATAAAAATTCAGTTTTATGTTCCTCGTTCTCCTTAGATTTGAGAACCATCTGTGGATTTATAATCTCTCAGTAGTGTTCAAGCTTTATTTAACATGCTGTGAATTGGTTTGATGGATGTTGCTGCACCATAAATTCATGCAAGAGGTCATTTCCTTAAATTATTCACATCCTTTTTCATGATTCTTAGGCCTTCTGTTTAATCTCTTATCTTATCTTATTATAATTAGCCTTTTGTTTAATCTCTTATCTTATCTTATTATAATTATACACCACACATTAGCATCAATTGTCTTCAGCACTTATTTTGTAGCATGAATGATGCTATTCACTTTAACTTCTGGGCCACCATATCAAGTGGTCTTTCAACTTTAGCTTTTTTACTCTCGCAGTTGTTGGTTGTTTTTCATTATAACGTTTTGTTGTACAGTCAATTTATGTAGAATCAAGTGCTATTGAGTTGGAGTTGCACATTTCCATTTGTAGCCATGATTCTCTTATATTGTTTATAAGTTGCAGAGAAAACTTACTTACTATGGCATTTGCATTCCTCTTGGAAATCAATTCTAGGAAGTTGATGTGTGATCGGGTCAGACAACAGAGTTACCTGGGCCATTGAACTTGCTCAGATATTTATCTGTCCAGATGTGTTATTTTCACATTCTTTAATTGGTGCAGGGATTCATTATTATTTTATTTGGTTCAACTGTATTGCTATGTATTTCTTCTACTAAGTAATGAATACCCAAGTAAATTCATCATGATCTTAATTGATGTTATTTGTTCTCATCTTGCTTGTTTTCCGTGTGATTGATCCTCATTATTCAGCTTAAAATTGCTTCAAAAATGTTTTGCTGTAACATTGGTGTCACGCCCCATGGCGGCTGTCCCCGAGACGTGGCAATAATAAAATATCAGCTATCAATACCTGAGGTCAATAAAGACTCCAACAACAACACACAAGGTGGCAAAGCAAGGATAATGATAACTAACTGAAAAGCGGAAGCATAATATATAAACAATGTCTGTAAACCAAAAACATTATTACAGACTCGAATACACAATCACTGTCCTGTGAGAGCCAAGTCTAGACCAAAGAAAAATACAACTTGTGCCACATGCACGATTTACAATACATACAATGACTCTAGGACTGCTGACAGCCTCGCACTCACCACCCACCGGAAGAACGCTCCACGCCCATAAGACCACGCCACAGGAAAGCTCCAGCTCCACGCCCAACACTGCCCCTGAAAAGAAACAGTATGCGAGGGGTGAGCTACAAGCTCAGTGAGTGGCTGGAAACCAATCACCATACAACAGTTCAATACATAAACAATTTCCTTTCAAGGAAAACATGGGTAGAAACCCAAGGATAACTGGGTCACGCGGCGACGCGACCAACCTCACCCTCACCCTCACTCCCGGAGGAAGACTCTTGGGACTTTTGGGGAGAGACCATACCGTTGGTCGAGGAGACCCGGGATTACTGGTCTACGCAACACTACTGGATCATCTACATCGAGGTAACTACCCAACGATGTCTTTGAACATCGATACAAGACCGGACCCAACAACTATGGGAACGGACGAACAACGAATGGGTCACGAGGCGACGTGTCTTCACCTCATCCTCACCCTCACTCCCGGAGGGAGACTCTTGGGACTTTTGGAAGAGACTTAGACTGCTCTACACCCTTGGTCCACCGGTAGCCCTTTCCCCCGCGTAGCCTCTACCTGGTATACTCCCACGATCAATACCTTCCGAACGCATCGGTGGTACCTACGGATGGGAGCCCTCTGTCAGGACAGCTTTCCCAACGCTGGGGAGTTCCTACATCGGATCCAACGAAGGGGAGAACGATTCCACGCTCGCAATATCATTTGTTAGCCCTCTCCCGGGTAGCCTCTGCCTGGTACACTCCCACGATCAGTACTCTCCCGAACGCAGTGGTGGTACCTACGGATGGGAGCCCTCTGTCAGGACAGCTATAACCCGGGCCTCTTCAACATGGACAACATTGGGAGTAAACATTCCATGTTCGCAAAGCGAACCCAATGGAAAACAACTACTCTCAATAATCACTTATCGAGATATCGAATACTACTGTACTCCCACACCGTTGCGTCACTTAGACACAAAGGGGTTACCTCTGCTCTGATGTAGAAATAATCTCATAAGATAATGAATTCTCCTGAATTCCAAACGAGTGCATCGCTCGGATGCACGGGGCGATTACATCACTAGCGCTCTAACTAATAAGGTACAACCCGACAGCGAGTCATACCCATGCCTATTTTAGATAGGCCTATCAGTTTTTAACATGCGCATATAAATATATCCAACTATGTGCATGAACCATATGCACAATCATCTAATAATTATAGGGACACTCCCTAACATGGATTTACATCATAATAAATCATACAACATGCATACATGGTCATTAATCACATAAGCACACAAGGCCTAACTTAAGCATGCGTTGGATATCGCCAACTTAAAAGAAAGGGGCAAGCGCGATCTCGCGCACTAGCAGGTACATGCCAATATTCCAAACAAACCTGAGTCGAGTAGGAAATCGCATCTACTTACTCAGTTCGTTCAGAGGGAGAGGGCGAGAGAAATCATCATCTGATGAAACTGGTCATAGCTTTGCCCCACTAGCATGGGCGCAACAACTACACCACGCCCTCGAGTCTTATCGCAAGGGAATATTAGGCAGGTGCCCGTTATTAACCCAGACTTATTCATACTGTATATTCCCATTAATATGGTGGGAGTAGTATTACAATACTACCTAAGACATGCCATATTCTATACATCCATACACATTTACAAAATACATGCCCATATTAGAGGGGCGCATGCAACACAATCATTCATACATAGATACAATACATGTATATAAGCCTAGCATGCAAGATATCTACATATTACAGCCTAAGCATGGCCATACTACTTATCTACACAAGTAGTATAGCTAGGGGGCCCCATCGATGCGCGACGCGCGACTACGCGCGTCAAGCGCATCCCGAGAGGGGGGGGGGGATTGGATCGAACCACTCACCTAACGAGCGCACGGCTCGCGAAACGCAAGAGGGCGAAAACAATTGAATCCGAAGCATGATACCAATCCGTCAAGAATCATCCAATCCCGAAATTGACCAATGGTTTGGGTTGGGCTATAACAAGGTGCTCGATACCCCGAAACACACCCCGAACGGGTCTGAATATTGCAAGCACGGCCCCGAGCACCGCGTGCACGCGGCCCACACACTCCGCACGCATCAGTGAACACCCAGCACGCCCTCGAGCACTCCGTGCACGCTGCCCACGCACTCCGCACGCATCGGACAACGCCAAGCACGCCCTCGAGCACCTCGTGCACGCTGCCCACGCACTCCGCATGCATCGGACAACGCCAAGCACGCCCTCGAGCACCTCGTGCACGCTGCCCACGCACCCCGCATGCATCGGACAACGCCAAGCACGCCCTCGAGCACTCCGTGCACGCTTCCCACGCGCTCCGCACACATGCGGGAATGCTAAGCATGCACTCGAGCACCCGATGTGCCAACCCTACGCCCCTTTTAGCCTATAAACACAAGTTCAAGTGATGCATGAGGAACCTCATTTGAAAGAAGAGAAGAAGAGGCATACAAGGTTCACTCACCCATACTCACAAACGGGTGGTGTGCACACATACACAACACATAACGGATGAACATGGGCTTCTCTCCCTCATCCTCTTCACTTCCAAACACTCACAACAACAACCACAAGGCGATGGAGCCTCCACACATGCACTCCGCACGCTACAAGCGGACCCGAGTATTCCAAGAACGTGCTCCCTCCGCTTTCACGCTCGAAGCCTCTGTGCTCTCCCCCGCAAGCATGAACCTCCCCACCCTCTTTGGGGAAGAAGAAGAGGGAGACCAAAAAAAATGCTCAACACACCCAACCTTTCTCACTTCATTTCTTTCTTTTGCTTTCCTCCTCAACATTTCCGTCCCGAGAGAAAGTGAGGGAGAAGAAGAAGTGAGAGCATTCAATTCATATAAAGTGGGTTGGTGGGGGGGGGGGGGGGAGACCAAATCGTCCCTGACCAGAAATTCTGGACGGGCTTCACTAGAACAGCCATAACTTCCACGATATAGCTCCGAATTGCACAATTCAAAATCCGTTGGAAAGCCAAGAAGATTATCTACAACTTTCATGTTTATGCCAAGATCAAATAATCCCTCCAGCTATTCCGAAACGTGAGCTAAAC
Organism: Acorus gramineus; assembly: GCA_030737835.1. Lineage (NCBI taxonomy): Eukaryota > Viridiplantae > Streptophyta > Magnoliopsida > Acorales > Acoraceae > Acorus > Acorus gramineus. The sequence goes on from JAUJYN010000016.1 coordinate 579,491, forward strand.
ATTGAACAGAGCTTCTGCCAGAATTTTTCATCCCCGAGGTATACTTGGAAAAATACCCATAACTTTTACTACATGAATCCAGTTGATCTAATTCCACTTTTGTACGAAAGCTAACTCAAAACTGAGCATCTCATGATAAAATCATATTTAAACCTCTTCATCTTAGATTTTAACAAAATTAAATCCAAATACCAAATCGGAAATACATAACTTGTAGGAGAAAATTATGTAGCCAAATTTTCAATCAGAGCGCTACAACTCCTGCAGGTGGCTAAAAGCCAAAATTTTAGCAACTCCGATTGAAAAATAAGGCTTCAAATGACACAGACATAACAATTGGTGCCAAGGCTTTGTCGTGACATTACTTTGTATATAACTATATATGCTGTAGAGATATTGTTTTATCTTAAATTATTGATGCAGATGTTGATTTTAATTTTTATGCAAGGTGTAACTGAAATTATTTATTAAATTATATTTCATTTTGCCTTTTTGTAAAAAAATTCCCACGTTAAGTGATACATTTTTATTTTTATTTTTCCTGTAGAAATTGTTAGATTTATTTGGAGATAAGGTATGAAGTCTACCACTTCTATTAAAAAATAATGAGAACGCGTGCAGATCTAGAGCCCACAAAAACTGTCTAAACAGAATCACAAAGAGATCCTTGGCAAAAAAAATAAACAGGGAGAAATTAAATACAAAGCTTGAGGCAAAAAACGTCCAGGGTATAGTGTAATGACAAATAAGCTATCTACCAACTCCCCTGAGAAGATAAACCCTGACGTTCCAACTCTGACTTGGATCATTTTATTTGATCACATGAAAACTCCAATCTTAGCATCTGAATAATCATTCTTTCATTTGGTCCAACTTGAGAGAAAGACCCTCTCTCGAGAGGCTGGATAGTGTTTTCGTTGGTAGATATTGATATAATATCCTTGGTAGTTTTTAATAGAATTTTGCGTGTAGTAGTATTGTCTAGTTAAGGTTTGTTAACAACTTGTGGGAGTCGGGGAAGGCTTTGGCGGCCTGGGGGGATCGTAGTCATAAAGCGAAAGCTTCTCAAACGTTCATTCCCGCGGTGGTTTGGGCTATATGGCTCACTCGGAATCAAGCGGTGTTTAAAGGATCAAGAGTGTATACAGAAAACATTTGGGAGTTGTGCGTAAACTTGATTAAGATGTGGGGAACAACGCTCGCGGGCATCGAGTGTTGGTCTTGTGGGAGAGAATATCTGTATTGAGGAATAGCTCTTAGTTGTGGTGCTGTCTGGTAGGTAGAGCTCTCCTCAACCGTGTCTGGGCATGCCCTCTCAGGGGTGTTGTTTGAATTTTCCCTTCCGGGCTTTGTCTTGATCTTAATACAATCTTGGCAATAGCCTACCCTCTTTCAAAAGAAAAGAAAAGATTTGTTAACAACGGTTATACATCAGTCTGAGGGGTTTTGATCATAACATCATAAATTTGACATAGGCATGCAGCTGATTAACGAAAGAAGAACTCAACAACTTTTTTATTCATGGAAATTTTAGTATAATAATAACTAATATTCAGAATTCATGTGTTATTGCAAGTAATTGATATAAATGATGATTATCAAAATAAGAGATGCTACAAATCAGTTAAAGATATGAAGGAGAATCAAGAGCTTCTAGAAGATCCAAAATTATGGAAAAAGATTTGGTGAAGATTGAATAAAAATCAATCCAATCAAATATTCTTCAAAATCCCGTCCCACTGTTTTGACCACTTTTGGTTCAAGTATCGGATTTATGCTCGTGATATGGTGTTGGAAAGATAATTTCAAGATCTACAAATCACTATTTGATGAAAATTTCGTAATTCCATCTTATTAGGGGTAAACAATCCATCCGAAGATTCTGCATAAAATCAATGACGGGAATAAAATCTAAAGTTCATAAGGGAAAGGTTGAGGTCAATCTTAACTACCCAATCTTAACCATTCAATACAATATATTGCAAATAAATGGTTGAGATTTAAGAGCTGGAGGCTATGAAAAGGAGGAAAAGAATGAACAAAGAGGAAGAGGACAACAAAATGAGAAGAAAGATTCAAGAGTCTTGTTTGTTTTTTATTTTCTTTTCATCTCATATCTTTTGATGCTTGTATTCAATTAGATCTGAATTTTAATATTAGTTTTATTTTTTTATTTTCAGAATTTTTCAATAATATGATCTCTTTTATTTATTTTTTCTTTAGTTTGATCATGTCTTCTAGTAGTAAAATCTTCAACTAGGGTTGAAGATGAAACCATGCAATGCTAGTTTAGGATTTTATATTTAGATCTGAATTCTTCATATTGTTTGTTTTATTGAGTATCAATCTCTCCTTCAATTCTCCTTCATTTGGAGCCATTTCGGTTAAGCCTTGGTCACTTCTGGGTCATTCAGGGCCTTTTTAATTTTTCGATCGGAGCCGCTAAAATTTTGGCTTTTAGCCACCTGCGGGAGTTAGAGTACTCTGATTGGAAATCTGACTGCTTATTATGAGTTCTGATGCCATTTTGTGCTACTCATAAAGATTTCATCGAATTCCAGTAACGTTTTAGGAAATTATGCAGTTCTGAAACATATCCGGGTTTGGTCGTCACTGGATTGTCAAAGAGTGACTTTGACCAAGTCAAAGTAGACTTGGACCAAGTCAAACAAGACCATTGACTAGGTCAATGGGTTTTGTTTTTTTTGCTTGGTTGGGTTGACTAAGTCAAGTCTCACCAAACCCTTTTTTCTCTAATAAATGGTGTGTGTGTGTGTGTGAGTGTGTGAGTGATGGTGTAGGCGTCCCCTTCTTCTCCTCTCCCTCTCACTCTCTCCACTCCCTGGTTTCTTTGTTTTGTGTGTTTAAAAAAAAAAAAAAAAGAGAAGAGGAAGAACAAGAAGGAGAAGAAGAAACATTAAAAAAAAAAAGAGAAAGGTGTGTTTGTGTTGTTGTTGTTGATGATTCTCCTCTCCTTAGCTCCCTCTCATACCCCCCCCCTTTTTGTCCCCTATTTCCAGCCAAGAAAGGCTTGAGGAGATGCTGAGGAGGTGGTGGTAGTGGTGGTGGTGGTTGAGGTGGTCGTGGGTGTGTCGAGAACCCTGAATCTCCCCATTTCCCTCCCCCTGTTTTGGTAAGGCAGCACTCTCTATTTTAAAGATCTCAGTGAATCTAGTATTTAGAGGCACATTTCTAGGATTATGTATCATACGATATGATCATCTATGTGTCTAGTTGTTATATATGAAATTTGGGGTCATTATGATATCTGTGGTGTAAGTTAGAACCAGTTTTGCATGGCCTGTCCAGATTTGCGTAGGAATTGACCTGCTTCTGGAAATGATTTGTTTCGGGCTTGTAGAGGCAAAATTAGGTTCTAATGTCTTCATGGATTATGATCCCAGCATATCAGAGAATGTGCATGATTTATTTCATAATTTTTGGAAGTGTATTGGGTGCTGTGAAGACCAATTAGTAGGGCTGGTTGCAGCAGGTTTAGCAGTTTTGCTTGGTTGAGTGTCAAGGAGTTGGTTGCATGTGTCTTGGGTGATAATATGGAAGTATCAGGGGTTAGGGTCTTCATGAAGTAGGCTTATATGTGTGATAGGAAGTTCCATAATTTAATTATGGATCATTGGTTGTGTTTTGCAGATCTCGTAGACCGGACGCGCGGTGAATCGGTGAGTGGTTTGGTCCAATCCCCCCCCCCTTTGGGATGAGCTGGACGCGCGTAGTCGCGCGTCGCGCATCGATGGGGCAACTTAGCTATACTACTTGTGTAGATAAGTAGTATAGCCATGCTTAAGCTATAATATGTAGATATCTTGCATGCTAGGCTTATATACATGTATTGTATCCATGTATGAATGATTGTGTTGCATGAGCCCCTCTAGTATGGGCATGTATTTTGTAAATGTGTATGGATGTATAGAATATGGCATGTCTTAGGTAGTATTGTAATACTACTTCCACCATATTAATGGGAATATACAGTGTGAATAAGTCTGGGTTAATAACGGGCACCTGCCTAATATTCCCTTGCGATAAGACTCGAGGGCGTGGTGTAGTTGTTGCGCCCATGCTAATGGGGCAAAGCTATGACCAGCTTCATGAGATGATGATCTCTCTCGCCCTCTCCCTCTGAACGAACTGAGTAAGTAGATGCGATTTCCTACTCGACTCAGGTTCGTTTGGAATATTGGCATGCACCTATTAGTGCGCGAGATCGCGCTTGACCCTTTCTTTTAAGATTGGCAATATCTAATGCATGCATGTTGCTTATGTGATTAATGACCATGTATGCATGTTGTATGATTTATTATGATGTAAATCCATGTTAAGGAGTGTCCCTATAATTATTAGATGATTGTGCATATGGTTCATGCACATAGCTAGATATATTTATATGCGCATGTTAAAAACTGATAGGCCTATCTGAAATAGGCGTGGGTATGACCTGCTGTCGGGTTGTACCTTATTACTTAGAGCGCTAGCGATGTAATCGCCCCGTGCATCTGAGCGATGCCCTCGTTTGGAATTCAGGAGAATTCATTAGCTTATGGGATTATTTCTACGTGAGAGCAGAGGTATCCCCTTTGTGTCTGAGCGATAACCCCTTTGTGTCTGAGCGACGCAACGGTGTGGGAGTACAGTAGTATTCGATATCTCGATAAGTGATTATCGAGAGTAGTTGTTTTTCCATTGGGTTTGCTTTGCGAACATGGAATGTTTACTCCAAATGTCGTCCGTGATGAAGAGGCCCAGGTTGTAGCTGTCCTGATAGAGGGCTCCCATCCGTAGGTACCACTGATGCGTTCGGGAGCGTACTGATCGTGGGAGTGTACCAGGTAGAGGCTACCCGGGAGAGGGCTAACGAATGATATTGCGAGCGTGAAATCGTTCTCCCCTTCGTTGGATCCAATGTAGGAACTCCCTGGTGTTGGGAAAGCTATCCTGACAGAGGGCTCCCACCCGTAGGTACCACCGATGCGTTCGGAATGTACTGATCGTGGGAGTATACCAGGTAGAGGCTACGCGGGGGAAAGGGCTACCGGTGGACCAAGGGTGTAGAGCAGTCTAAGTCTCTTCCAAAAGTCCCAAGAGTCTCCCTCTGGGAGTGAGGGTGAGGATGAGGTGAAGACACGTCGCCTCGTGACCCATTCGTTGTTCGTCCGTTCCCATAGTTGTTTGGTCCGGTCTCGTATCGATGTTCAAAGACATCGTTGGGTAGTTACCTCGATGTAGATTATCCAATAGTGTTGCGTAGACCAGTAATCCCGAGTCTCCTCGACCAACAGTATGGTCTCTCCCCAAAAATCCCAAGAGTCTTCCTCTGGGAGTGAGGGTGAGGGTGAGGTTGGTGATCCAGTAGTGTTGTGTGGACCAGTAATCCCGGGTCTCCTCGACCAACAGTATGGTCTCTCCCCAAAAGTCCCAAGAGTCTTCCTCCGGGAGTGAGGGTGAGGTTGGTTGCGCCGCCGCGTGACCCAGTTATCCATGGGTTTCCACCCATGTTTACCTTGAAAGGGAATTGTTTATGTATTGAATTGTTGTATGGTGATTGGTTTCCAGCCACTCACTCAACTTGTAGCTCACCCCTCGCAGACTGTTTCTTTTTAGGGGCAGTGTTGGGCGTGGAGCTGGAGCTTTCTTGTGGCGTGGTCTTAGGGGCGTGGAGCGTTCTTCCGGCGGGTGGCGAGTGCGAGGCTGTCAGCAGTCCTAGAGTCATTGTATGTATTGTAAATCGTGCATGTGGCACAGGTTGTATTTTCTTTGGTCTAGACTTGGCTCTCACAGAACAGTGATTGTGTATTCAAGTCTATAATAATGTTTTTGATTTACAATCATTGTTTATATATTATGCTTCCGCTTTTCAGTCAGTTATCATTATCCTTGCTTTGCCACCTTGTATTGTTGTTGGAATCATTTTTTACCTCAGGTATTGATAGCTGATATTTTATTATTGCCATGTCTCGGGGACGGCCGCCCTGGGGCGTGACAGTCTCTCCCCAAAAGTCCCAAGAGTCTCCCTCGAGGAGTGAGGGTGAGGGTGAGGTCGGTCGCGCCGCCGCGTGACCCTGTTTCAAGGTAAACATGGGTGGAAACCCATGGATAACTGGGTCACGCGGCGGCGTGACCAACCTCACCCTCACCCTCACCCCCGGAGGGAGACTCTTGGGACTTTTGGGGAGAGACCATACCGTTGGTCGAGGAGACCCGGGATTACTGGTCCACACAACATTACTAGATCACCAACCTCACCCTCACCCTCACTCCCGGAAGGAGACTCTTGGGACTTTTGGGGAGAGACCATACCGTTGGTCGAGGAGACCCGGGATTACTGGTCTACGCAACACTACTGGATCATCTACATCGAGGTAACTACCCAACGATGTCTTTGAACATTGATACGAGACCGGACCCAACAACTATGGGAACGGACGAACAACGAATGGGTCACGAGGCGACGTGTCTTCACCTCATCCTCACCCTCACTCCCGGAGGGAGACTCTTGGGACTTTTGGAAGAGACTTAGACTTCTCTACACCCTTGGTCCACCGGTAGCCCTTTCCCCCACGTAGCCTCTACTTGGTATACTCCCACGATCAGTACCTTCCGAACGCATCGGTGGTACCTACGGATGGGAGCCCTCTGTCAGGACAGCTTTCCCAACACCGGGGAGTTCCTACATCGGATCCAACGAAGGGGAGAACGATTCCACGCTCGCAATATCATTCGTTAGCCCTCTCCCGGGTATCCTCTACCTGGTACACTCCCACGATCAGTACGCTCCCGAACGCATCGGTGGTACCTACGGATGGGAGCCCTCTGTCAGCACAGCTCTAACCCAGGGCTCTTCAACTAGACGACATTGGGAGTAAACATTCTATGTTCGCAAGCAAACCCAATGGAAAAACAGCTACTCTCGATAATCACATATCGATGATAGCGAACACTATTGTACTCCCACACGGTTGCGTCGCTCGGACACAAGGGGGGGGGGTTGCCTCTGCTCTCACGCAGAAATAATCCCAAAGCACATAACCCAATAGGCGGGTCATATACACGCCTAGCACGGGTAGACCTAGCTTAATGCCCCACTATCAGCTTAACGAAACCGATAAGATAACGAATTCTCCTGAATTTCAAACGAGTGCATCGCTCGGATGCACGGGGGCGATTACATTGCTAGCGCTCTAACTAATAAGGTACAACCCGACAACGGGTCATACCCACGCCTATTTCAGATAGGCCTGATTAGTTTTAACATGCGCATATATTTTATAGGAGAATTAAATCTTAGCTACATGCATGAACCATATGCACGATCACATATTAATTAATCATAGGGACACTCCCTAATCATGGATTTACATCATAAATACCAATCATACAACATGCATGCAAGGTATGGCCCACTTAATCCTGCATACTTGGCCATTAATCATACTGGTTATTCCAATTAATATGGGGGGAGTAGTATTACAATACTACCTAAGGCATGCCATATTCTATACATCCATACACATTTCAAAAATACATGCCCATACTAGAGGGGCTCATGCAACACAATCATTCATGCATGAATACAATACAATAGATTTATATAAGCCTAGCATGCAAGATATCTACATATTATAGCTTAAGCATGGCCATACTACTTATCTACACAAGTAGTATAGCTAAATTGCCCCATCGATGCGCGACGCGCGACTACGCGCGTCCAGCGCATCCCGAGGGGGGGGGATTGGACCAAACCACTCACCGATACCCGGATCGCCACGCGTCCTGTCTACGAGATCTGCAAAACACAACCAATGATCCATAATTAAATTATGGAACCTCCTATCACACATATAAGCCTACTTCATGAAGACCCTAACCCCTGATACTTCCATATTATCACCCAAGACACATGCAAACAACTCCTTGACACTCAACCAAGCAAAACTGCAAAACCTACTGCAACCAGCCCTACTAATTGGTCTTCACAGCACCCAATACACATCCAAACATTATGAAATAAATCATGCATATTCTCTGATATGCTGGGATCGTAATCCATGAAGACATTAGAACCTAATTTTACCTCCACAATCCCGAAACAAATCATTTCCAGAAGCAGGTCAATTCCTACGCGAATCTGGACAGGCCTCGTAAAACTGGTTCTAACTTACACCACAGATATCATAATGACCCCAAATTTCATATATAACAACTAGACACATATATGATCATATCATATGAAGACATAATCCTAAAAATATGCCTCTACATACTAGAGTCACTGAGATCTTTAAACGACAGAGAACTGCCTTACCAAAACAGGTGGGAGGGAAATGGGGAGATGCGGGGTTCTCGACACACCTGTCACGCCCCAGGGCGGCCGTCCCCGGGACGCGGCAAGTGTATATATGATATCAGCAACAGGAAATCAATAATCATACCATAACAACTAGAAATGACAACACAGATAAAGCAGGGCTGACATAATACATACACCAATGCGGAAGCTAAAAAAACTGAGTCTGTAATCAAAATATACTACAGACTCGATACATAATCATATGTCCTGTGGGAGCCAACATGTCCATACATATACAAATAAAAATCCATACATATCCCAACTAGGTGCCCAAGCACAGAATATATACGTACAACTAAGAGAAGGGTGCTGATGGCCTCAAAACTCGTGGGACGTGGCGCTACTCCTCTACTGGTGTAGTCGCTCGGGAAGCTCCTCCCTCAGAGATCACTGAAAAAGATAATATGCGAGGGGTGAGCCACACGCTCAGTGAATAGCACAACCCATGCATACAGTTCATATTAACCACATTTAAATCAAGCCAATAGCCCAAAGCGGCATAAACATCACAAATCCGGGGGTTCGTCACATCGCCGAACCGCCATACCCTTACCCTCACCCTCACCCTCAATAGGTGACCTAGGATGTTGGGACTTGTTGGGTGGATAATCATCCATTCACAATCCTGTGGGTCGTCGCATCGCCGGCCCACCATACCCTCACCCTCACCTCTCAACAGGTGACCTAGGCTCTTGGGACTGACTAGGCTGTTGGTCACCCTCGGTCCACCGATAGTCTCTCCCCACTCCGTAGGTCGTTTGGCCACTTCCACGTTCGGCGCAGTCCTTCTACCAAAGCAGGAGGCGCCTACTGATGGAAGCCCCTGCACGGACAACCTTTCTAACGCCGGGGTAGTCTCTACACGGATCCAACAGAGGAAAACAGAACAGCCTATCCATCGCATATGATCCACTCGGATCCGCTGACAGCACATCTCTACAACTCTAATGTCTTGAATTCCTCTGAATTCCACCAGCGCACATAACCAGGATGCGGGGAAAATAAATAATACATAAAGGGGAAAAGAGACCTTGGGAGGGTAACCTGAGGTCCCGATGTAGGACATCCGACAACCAAACAAGGAACACGGAGTACGCTAACCCGGGTCTCAATGTTAACCTCGCAAGGCCCCCTATATTCCCAAGGCATGCTAATATATATATATCGCAGTTTGCATTTAAATAAATAAATCAAACTAATAGGTCGCATGCTCGGTCAGAGCTTTCCTAGCATGATAACGGGGTGACATGATACACGGCTCATGCACAACATCCTAAGGGTGCAAGTCCCTAACATACAAGTCTAGGGGTGGCATGCATTCTACACACACACATCATGCTTACATGGATTATATCAAAGCAGTTAATACTAACTATGTGCTCCAGGGGAGGACGGTACACGCCCAAATGCATGTAGCGCCTCCCAAACTGGGTTGGGTTGTCCCACTCACCGGAACTCGAGTCGACGCGCGACCGTCCGTCGAGATCTGCAAGACAGGGTATTACTTGGTAAGTATAAATCCACAAATATCATTAATACACAAATGAATACCCCAAAACCCCAAATCAAACACCCAACACCCCCGGCAACCACCCGCACGGCCACCCGACCGCCTGGGTGCACCGCCGCACCTCAGCCCACGCACCCCGCACGCCTTGCGCCGGCCCGCGAGCACCCCGCACGCCCCCGCGCGCAGCGCCTCGCCCCGCGCGCACCTCCGCCACCTCGCCGCGCCTCGCGCGCACCTCTGCCGCCTCGCCGCGCCTCGCGCGCACCACCGCCGCCTCACCGCGCCCCCGCGCGCACCACACTGCCTCGCCGCGCCCCCCGCGCGCACCCTGCACGCCCTCCCGCGCGCACCTTGCCCTCGGCCACCACCTCGCGCACAGCACCACCCCTGCCTCAGCCATCACCTCGCGCACGCACCACCCCTGCTCGCACGCCTAGCACCCGCGCGACCAGCTCCTCGCGCACAGACCCGCGCGACCAGCACCTCGCGCGCAGACCCGCGCGACCAGCACCTCGCGCGCAGCTCGCCACCAGTCCCGCGCGCACCCGCGCGCACGCCGCTCGCACACCCCTCCCCGCACTAGCCGCTCGACCAGCCCCTGCACCAGGCCCGCGCGCAGCTGTTCGACCAGCCCCTCGCACCGAGCGCACGCCCGCGCGCACACGCCCGCGCGCACCCAATCTGCCGCTCCGCCTGCCGCGCCAGCACTGCCCCTGCACGGTGCTCTGCGCCATGCCCAGCACACCCAGCACTCAGCACAGCCAGCAAGCCCACGCTCAGCGCCACCCGAGCGCGTGCCCGCGCGCACGCCTGCGCGCACGCGCGCGCGCGCCCTGCCAGCAGCTCTGCCTGCTGCGCTGGTGCGGCCTGCACTGCTGCCTGCTGCCCGAGACAGTGGCCCTGCCTGCCAAGCACCTCCAACCACCCATCCCACGGCCGCCGACCACCTCCGACCACCCCCATCCACCTCCGACAGCCTCCCACAGCCCCCGACTACCCCCTAATACACAGATCCACACTCCTAGCATACATCTATGCAAGAAAAGTGAAGAAAAAGACCTTACCAAGGGGAGGAAGCGAAGTCCGGGTGCTCTCCGCGCACCGAAACCCTTCTCAACGGCTCTCCTACGCCCCGATCTACCACGGCCCTCGAAACGGACCAAAACAGAGGAGAAAGAGGGGAGGTCGGAGAAGCTAGAGTCGTCGGAAAAGGGATTTGAAGGTACCACCCGATCTACACTTCTTAGGTTTTGGGTTTTGGTTTTGAGGGGTCTAGGGGCCTCAAAAGTGAGAAAAATGGAGAAGAGGAGAGAGGGGAAGGTTTGGTAGGGATGATGAATAGTAACTCGGAAATTAGATCTCACTTATTTATAGTGTGCGACTTAAAAACCCAGATACGCCCCGGAACTGCGAAATTCCGGAAACGTTGCCGGAATTCGATGAAATTTTCATGAGTGGCTTAAAATGGCACCAGGACACATAATATGCAGTTAGATTTTCAATCAGAGTCCTCTAACTCAGACGATAGCTAACAGTCCAAAATTATGCGGTTCCGATCGAAAAATGCAAAAATTTCAAAAACTGCTAAAATGCTCCAATGGTTACCAGCAGGCCAAAAAGTGACACATATATAACATCAACCACCACCACCACTACCACCACCTCATCAGCATCTCCTCAAGCCCTTCATGGCAGAAAACAGGGGTGCAAGGGCATGAGAAGGGGATTGAGAGAAGAGAAACAACAACAACAACAACACATACTCACCTTTTCTCACCCTTTCTCACTCTTTCTTGTGCTTCTTCTTCATCCTTTCCTCCATTAACAACACACACATAACCAAAAAAACAGAGAGGGAGAGGGAGACGAGAGTGAGAGAGAGTGAGAAATTTCCACAAAAGTGGGGCTTTAAATGGAGATAAAGTGAGTTGGTGGGGGGGAACAAGACCAAATCGTCCATGACAAGAAATTCTGAACGGGCTTCACTAGAAAAGCCATAACTTCCATGATACAGCTCCGAATTGCACAATTCAAGATCCTTTGGAAAGCCAAGAAGATTATCTACAACTTTCATGTTTATGCCAAGATCAAATAATCCCTCCAGCTATTCCGAAATGAGAGCTAAACATTGAACAGGGCTGCTGCCAGAATTTTCTCATCCCCGGGGTATACTTGGAAAAATACCCATAACTTTTACTACATGAATCCAGTTCATCTAATTCCACTTTTGTACAAAAGCTAACTCAAAACTGAGCATCTCATGATAAAATCATATTTAAACCTCTTCATCTTGGATTTTAACAAAATTAAATCCAAATACCAAATCGGAAATACATAACTTCTAGGAGAAAAATTATGTAGCCAAATTTTCAATCAGAGCGCTCCAACTCCTGCAGGTGGCTAAAAGCCAAAATTTTAGCGACTTCGATCGAAAAATAAGGCTCCAAATGACACAGGCATAACATTCTTCCCCCCTTAGGAAATTTAGTCCTCGAAATTTAAGGAAACCCAAAGGGAAGACCGAATATAGCAAGTATCACGCATAGACCTTTTGCTCCCAAGTGGTCCATGCACCAAACTGGCACTACCGACACACTGTAATCAAAGGAACGGTCTTAGCGTGGAGCCTCTTCTCATGCTGGTCCTTGACCTCGATCCACTGCTCCACGAACGACAAATCCAGCTCGAGGATGAGACGGTCAAACAAAATGACATGAGCAGGATCATGGACATAACGCCTCGGCCATGAGACAAGGACGACGTCGTGGGCATGAGCCAGCTGTGGGGGAAAGGCTACATGACAAGCCACCTCCCCAATCCACTCAATGATGAGAAACAGTCCCATTGAAGAGCCAACTTAGCTTGCCCCGAACGTCGAAACAGAGGATGCCCTTAAACTGGGACACCTTCAGGAGACATGGTCGCCAAACCCGAAGGTAAGCTCCTGGCGACGATGACCTGCGTAGCCCTTCTGTCGGTTCTGGGAGGTGTAGATGCACACACGAACCAACCTGGCCACCGCAAGGTCAAACAACTAACTTATGGCCCCTCCAACTGGCGCTCCTCAACCGTCCCAACACAAGGGAGGTATAAAACTGCGCCTGTAGAGTGCCTTTCACATATCCATCTGGATGCTCGAATGGCAGTCGTCTTGCAGGCATACCCCAACAAATGGGTGGTGCCTCACCCAACTACCCTCATCATCGAGCACGCAGGCACTTAGCATGTCCTCCAAGGTCTGAATCGTCCTCTTTGTCTTGCCATGTTATATATGTGTCACTTTTAACCTGCTGGTAACCGTTGGACCATTCTGGCAGTTTTTTATTTTTTTTCGGTTTTCGATCGGTACCGCTAATTTTTGGACTGTTAGCTATCGTCCTGAGTTAGAGGACTCCGATTGGAAATCTAACTGCATATTTGGTGTCCTGGTGCCATTTTAGGCCTCTCACGAAAATTTCGTCGAATTCCGGTAACGTTTCTGAAATTTCACAGTTTCGGGGCGTATCCGGGTATTTTAAGTCGCTCACTATATATAGGTGGGATCTAATTTCGAAATCACTATTCATCATCCCTACCAAGTGATTTTCTCTCTCCCCTCTCTCCTTTTCTCACTTTTGAGCCCCCTAGACCCCTCAAACCCAAAAACCTAAAGCATAGGAAGTGTAGATCGGGTCCCGATCTACACCCCGGTGCTTTCAAATCCCAATTCCGGCGAGATTTGCCCCTCCGTCCCCCCTCTCTTCTCCTCTGTTTTGGGCTGTCTTGGAGGTGGGAGTAGATCCGGGTAGTGGAAGCCTTTTGGGAAAGGTTTCGGCGCGCGGAGAGCAACCGGACTTCCCTTCCTCCCTTGGTAAGCCTCTTTTTCCCTCTTTTTCTTGCATAGATGTATGCTAGGAGGGTGGAAATGAGGTTGGGTGGTGGTCGGCGGCGGTGGGTGGCCGTCGGAGGGCTGTGACGAGGTGGTCGGAGTCCTTGGGGTGGTCGGAGGTGGGTGGTAGGGGAGCTCGGGCTGGCAGGCTAGCAGTCCCGGGCAGCAGGCAGCAGCACAGGTAGCAGGCGCAGCAGCTGGCAGGGGCGCGCGCGCGTGCGCGCGGGCGTGCGCGCGGGTGGCGCTAGGCGCTGGGTGCTGGGCGCTGGGCGCGGGCGCTGGGCGCGGGTGCTGGGTGCTGGGCGCTGGCGGGCGCAATCGGGAGCGCAGTCGCGCGCGGGTGCGCGGGTGCGCGGAGTGGTCGCGCAGGTGCTGGCGCGAGCAGGGGTGTGCGCGGGAGTGCACGCGGGTGTGCGCGGGCGCGCGCGCGGGCGTGCGCGCCTGGGCACTGTGCCTGGGCGCTGGGCAGGGCACCTGGGCCTGGGTGCTGGGCAGGGCGCCTGGGCATGCGCCTGGGCGCGGTGCTAGGGACCAGTGCGCGCGATGCTGGGGCGTGCGTGCAGTGCGCGCGGGGGCGCGCTGGGCTGGACGCGCGGTGCGCGCGGGCGCGCGTGAGCGTGCGCGTGCGTGCGGCAGTGCGTCAGGGCGCGCGGGCAGGCGTGCGGCAGTACGCCGGTTTTGTCCAGGCGTGCGGGCTGAGTTCGGCAGGGCCCTTGGCGCGCGGGCCGGGCTCGGCTGTGCGCCCGAGGTGGGTGGTCGTGCATGCGGTTGCCCGGTGGGTTCGGGAGTGAGTCGGGATGCTCGGATACGCGTGCGTATGGGCCGTATGTACGTTGGTCCGCGTATTGGGTATTTTTAGAGTATTTTTGATGTATTTTGGGGTATTTGTGGATTTTACTCACCGTATAAATGCCTGTCTTGCAGATCTAGACGGACGGTCGCGCGTCGACCCGATTTTCGGTGAGTGGGACAATCCAACCCAGTAGAGAGGCGTCATACGCATTTGGGCGTATACCGACCTCTCCTGGGGCACCATGGATGTATATTAACCAGCAGTAATATGTAATCCATGCTTGCATGATTTAAATGTAGAATGCATGCTACCCTAGTCTTTGTATGTTAGGGACTTGCACCCATAGGATAGGTGTAAGAGCCATGCACCATGCCCCCTGTTTTCATGCTAGGAAACCTCGGCCTATGCATGCGTCCTACTAGTTTATTTATTAAATTAAATGCTAGTGTATGTTAAACGCATGCCTTAGATAATATTGTAGGGAGGAGCCTTGCGAGGTCAACATTGAGACCCGTGTTAGGGTACTCCGTGTTCTTTGTTTGGTTGTCGGGATGTCCTGTATCGGGACCTCATGCTGCCCTCCCAAGGTTTCTAGTCCCATTAATATTATGAGTAATGTTATATAACTGGTATGATTATTAGCATATTTAGTGAATATTATAGGGGAGGGGCCTTGCGAGGACAGCGGTGAGACCCGGGTTAGGGTACTCCGTGTTCCTTGTTTGGTTGTCGGGGTATCCTATATCGGGAACTCACGCCGCCCTCCCGAGTTCTTTCCCCCAATGATATTACAACCTTGCTTTTATTGTACGTGTTCCCCGCATCTTGGTTATGCGCCCTGGAGGAACTCTGAAGAGTTCATGACATCAGAGTTGTAGAGATGTGTTGTCGGCGGATCCGAGTGGATCATATGCGTATGGATAGGCTGTTCTGTCCCCTTCATTGGATCCGGTAGAGGCTGCCCCAGCGTTAGAAAGGCCGTCCCTTCTAAGGGCTCCCATCAGTAGGCGCCTCCCGATATTTGTGACGGACTGTGCTGAAGTTGTGGGGGTGATAGCCCAGCGGCCTACGGAGTGGAGGAGAGACTATCGGTGGACCAAGGGTGACCAACAGCCTAATCAGTCCCAAAATCCTATGTCACCCGTGGAAGGGTGAGGGTGAGGGTGTAGTGGGTTGGCGATGAGCGACCCACTGGAGTTGTGATTTGATGATTATCAGTCCCAAAATCCTATGTCACCCATTGAAGGGTGAGGGTGAGGGTGTAGTGGGTTGGCGATTGAGCGACCCACTAGTTTTGTATTTGTTACCATTTTGGTGGTTGTTAATAAGAGGTTGTGGATTATTAAGATCTGGATAGTGGTCAATATCGTCTGTGATGCATGGGTTGTGCTGTTCACTGAGCGTGCGGCTCACCCCTCGCATATGTTTTTCCCCAGTTGCCACTGTGCCTGAGTTGGAGCCGGAGCAGTAGTAGGAGCTTTCCGAGGGATTCCTTCAGTAGCGGAGCAGCGCCACGTCCCGCGAGTGCCAGAGGTTATCAGCATCCCTTCTTGACTGTTTGTATTGTGTTATCGTGCTTGGCACGCGTCTGTATGTATTCAGTCGTATTGGTGTATATTGGCTCTCACAGGACAGATGATTGAGTATCGAGTCTGTAGTATGATTATTTACAGATTCAGTCTTTTGCTTCCGCATTTGGTGTATATATCATGTCAGCCTTTGTTGTCTGTGTGTCATTCTGGTTGTCTGTGTATGATATATTATTGACCTCCTGTGTAGATTCTGATATTTTATATACGCTTGCCGCGTCCCGGGGACGGCCGCCCTGGGGCGTGACATTGTGTCTGTGTCATTTGGAGCGCTCTGTTTGAAGATTTGGGTACATAATTTTTTTTCTAAGTTATGTATTCCTGATTTGGTGTTTGGATTTGATTTTGTTAAAATCCAAGATGAAGAGGTTTAAATATGAGTTTACTATGAGATGTCCAGTTTTGAGTTAGCTTTCGCACAGAAGTGGAATTAGATCAACTGGATTCTTGTAGTAAAAGTTATGGGTATTTTTCCAAGTATACCCCGGGGATGGAAATTCTGGAAGCAGCCCTGTTCCATGTTAGGCTCTAATTTTGGATTAGCTGGAGGGATTATCTGATCATGGCATAAACATGAAAGTTGTAGATAATCTTCTTAGCTTTCCATCGGTCTTGGAATCAAGCAATTCGGAGCTGTATCGGGGAAGTTATGGCTGTTCCAGTGAAGCTTGTGCAGAATTTCTAGTCGGAGGGCGACTTAGTAAATTCTCCTTAAGATATTTGATAAATATCTTCTCTCTCTCTCTCTCTCTCTCTCTCTCTCTCCCCTCTCACTTCCACGACAACCTCTGCTGGGCTCTCTCTTCCTCTCATTTTAAGCCCCCATGTGTTTGGTTTAAGTTCTCAATGAAAGGTGAAGGTGGAGGAGGAAGTGGTGGTGGATCTTTGTGTGGTGTGATTGTTTGTTCTCCCCTCCCTCAAGCTCTCTTTGCATGGTTCCCCCCCCCCCCTGTTTTTGCTGCCATGGAGGGCTGAAGAGGAGGCTGAGTGGTGGTGGTGGTGGTGGTGGTTTCGGTGGCGGCATTTCGGTGTGCGAAGGGCCCCGAACCCTCCCCTTTTGTTCCCCCTCCAAGGTGAGCTCCTCCCCTCCTTTTTCTTGGTTTCTTTGGCTTAAGGGGTTGGGGGAAAGTCATGCATGCTAGGTAGGGGTGTTTGGGTGTGTGTGAGAGGTTGAAAGGGGTGAAAAAGGGGTTAAGAGGGCTTGGGCGCGCGCGTGCGCGCGCGCAGGCGGGCGCAATCGGGCGCGCAGTCGCGCGCGGGTGCGTGCGCGCGGGTGCGCGCGGAGTGGTCGCCCAGGTGCGCGCGGGTGCTGGCGCGAGCGGGGGTGTGCGCGGGAGTGCGCGAGGGTGCGTAGAATGCATGTAATTTGTAAGAGCCGGGTCGCGCAGGTCCTCCCCTGGGGCACCATAGTTAATATTAACTGATTAATATGTAATATGTACAAGCATGATTAGTGTGTAGAATGCATGCCACCCTAGACTTGTATGTTAGGGACTTGCACCCATAGGATATGTGTAAGAGCCGTGCATCCTGTCACCCTGTTTATATGATAGGAAGCCTCGACCTATGCATGTGTCCTACTAGTTTGATTTATTAATTAAATGCAAACTTATGATATCTTAGTATGACTTGGGGAATATTAAGGGGGCCTTGCGAGGTCAACATTGAGACCCGAGCTAGGGTACTCCGTGTTCCTTGTTTGGTTGGCGGGATGTCCTATATCGGGACCTCAGGTTGCCCTCCCAAGGTTTCTTTTCCTCATTATTATCTTATGTATTCCCCGCATCTTGGTTATGCGCGCTGGAGGAATTCTGAAGAATTCAAGACATTAGAGTTGTAGAGATGTGTTGTCAGCGGATCCGAGTGGATCATATGCGATGGATAGGCTGTTCTGTTCCCTTCGTTGGATCCGTGTAGAGACTACCCCGGCGTTAGAAAGGCTGTCCCGTGCAGGGGCTCCCATCAGTAGGCACCTCCTGATTTGGTAGACGGACTGTGCTGAATGTGGGAGTGGCCAAACGGCCTACGGAGTGGGGAGAGACTATCGGTGGACCAAGGGTGACCAACAGCCTAGTCAGTCCCAATATCCTATGTCACCTATTGAGGGGTGAGGGTGAGGGTGTGGTGGGCCGGCGATGTGGCGACCCACAGGATTGTGTAAGGATGATTATCAGCCTTGTAAATCCCAAGAGCCTATGTCACCTATTGAGGGGTGAGGGTGAGGGTGTAGTGGGTTGGCGATAGCGACCCTCTGGATTTGTGTAGTTAGTCCCAATATCCTACGTCACCATATTGAGGGTGAGGGTGAGGGTGTAGTGGGTTGGCAATAGCGACCCATTGGATTGTATAGCTGTTGCCATTTGGTGGCTTTTAATAATGCGATTGTGGATTATTAAGATCTGGTCGTTAATATAATTGTGATGCATGGGTTGTGATGTTCACTGAGCGTGTGACTCACCCCTCGCATAATATTATTTCTCCAGAGTCATCTGAGTCGGAACTGAAGGAAGAGCTCTCCGAGGGACTTCATCAGTAGCGGAGTAGCGCCACGTCCCGCGAGTATCAAAGGCTATCAGCATCCCTTGTGATTGTATGTATTATATTCCGTGCTTGGGCACGCGTTTGTATTGTATTTGGATGTCATTGTATATATTGGCTCTCACAGGACAGTTGATTATGTATCGAGTCTGTAATATGTTTTTGGATTACAGATTCAGTCTTTTAGCTTCCGCTTTTGGTGTATATATCATGTCAGCCCTGCTTTGTAGTCTGTGTTGTCATTTTAGCTGTTGTGTGAGTATGTTATTGAACTCCTGTTTAGACTGATATCATATATACACTTGCCGCGTGCCGGGGACGCCCGGGGTCGTGACAAAAGTTGGTATCAGAGCCTGGTCCTGTCAGAGCCAATGGTCTTCTTTTTCGTAGAGATGAGTCCTAGGATTTCTATATGAGTATTCTGATCCTAGTGTCTGGTTTTCTTAGGATTACTGATATGCCTCCTCGTGGAGGACGGCGCGGACATGGTCCCTCTCGACCTTTGAAGGTTTTCAGACCTATCAGAGGTGAGGATGCTACTGGAGAGTCCACGGCTGTGAGGCCAGGATCGGCGCAGGGGCTTCCCGCATGGAAACGTGCGTTCACTGATAGTGGATTTGGTGGAGCTCAGACCAGGGCACTGGAGGCCAGACCAGAGTGTTGGAGAAGCAGGCGAGAGCATTAAAGGCCCTGGCGAGCGTGTTGGTTGCTGATATGCAAGTGTGTGATATCGCGGTGAGCGGGTATCGAAAGTTGTTGTTCAAGTTAAGGAGGCCGGGTTGTAGCTGTCCTGGCAGAGGGCTCCCATCCGTAGGTACCACCGATGCAGTCGGAGGGGTACTGATCGTGGGAGTATGCCCGGTAGAGGCTACCCGGAAGAGGATTAATGAATGATGTCGCGAGCGTGGAATCGTTCTCCCCCTTCGTTGGATCCGATGTAGGGACTCCTCAGCGTTAGACAGGCCTTCCTGACAGAGGGCTCCCATCAGTAGGCACCTCCTGATTTGGGTTCGGACTGTGCTGAATTGTGGGAGCGGACCAGGCGGCCTACGGTGTGGAGGAGAGGCTACCGGTGGACCAGGGGTGTAGAGCAGTCTAAGTCTCTCCCAAAGTCCCAATATGTCTCCTTTCGGGAGTGAGGGTGTGGATGAGGCGAAGACGCGTCGCCTCGTGACCCAATTGTTGTTCGACCGTTCCCAAAGATGTTGGGTCCGGTCTTGTGTTGAATGATTGAAGGATATCGATGGGTGATTATCTAGATGTAGATGATCCAGTGGGGTTAGTAGTGTTCTTTAAGGGTGATGTCTTCTTCCAGACTTCCTACTCTGGATGAGGGGCCTTGCAGGGTCAACGTTGAGACCCGGGCTAGGGTACTCCGTGTTCCTTGTTTGGTTGTCGGGGTATCCTATATCGGGACCTCATGGTGCCCTGCCAAGGTTTCTTTTCCCAGTCAAGGACTACCTTAGAAGCATCAAATTGATGGTGGATTAAGTGCGAGTTTTGGTTGGAGAGTATGGCCTTTCTGGGCCACGTGATTTTCTGGCAAAGGCATATCTGTGGACCCGGATAAGATGCTCGCCGTGTTAAATTGGCGTCGACCGTCGAACCCCGCAGAGATTTGGAGCTTCCTGGGCTTGGCGGGTTATTACAGGAGGCTTGTCGAGGGTTTCTCAAAGATAGCCGTACCTCTTAACCGCCACGCTCGGAAGGATGTCCGGTTCGAGTGGTCCCCGTCTTGTGAGGAGAGCTTCCTGGAGTTTAAGCGAAGGCTCACCTCAGCGCCAGTTCTTACCTTCCGTCTGGGAGGGGTGGGTTCGCAGTTTGCTCCGATGCATCGCGGTTGGGTGTGGTGATGCGTTCGATCGGGATTGGGTGCGTCCTATTGCAGCTCAGTGGGCGATCGCTAGTGGACAGGGTTCCATAGTGGCATCTGGAGTCACTTCGATAAATCATTGTGTGTTGTAGCTGCCCGGTTGAGGCCAGAGCCCTGTGAGGTGCTCCCAGATCCTATGCTTGTGGTGCGCCCATATGGCAGAGATAGCGGGCTTGGGAGGCTACCAGGTAGAGGCCACACCGGGAGGGTGCTGCTAAATGATGAGGAGAGCGTGGACTCCCCGTGATGAATATGCCCATGGAGTGCAGGATGCCAGAGTTCTAATGGTTGTGATGAGCGGCCTATCTCTGGCGGCATGTAAGCACAGTTGTGGATACTGTCGCGTTTGCCCCACATTGGCCACGAATAAGGAGACGCGATGCTAGCGTTCGTGATGGGACTCAACCGCCTATCAGATAGATGACGTCGCATAGGCATTGTCGAGGTTCAACGACCCCTTAATGCGTGTCTTGTGGATTGAGTGCGGTTGAGCGGCTTACCTAATGTGTAAGTGTTATCACGAGCGCCAACCATGCTCGAGGAGCAGAATCCGAACTTGATTGTTCATGGTGTTGTTTTGATCTCCCCGTGGAGGTAGAAGATCAATTACCTTTGCCGCGAATCGATGATCTATTTGACCAGCTCTGAGAGCGAGTGTCTGCTGTTAGATCGATCTTCGCACAAGGGTACCACAAGCTGGAGATCCGAGAGTTGGACATCCCGTAGATGGCCTTTCGTGACCGTTCGGGCACTACGAGTTTTAAGTACTGCCGTCGGGGTTGACGAATGCGCCGGATGCCTTCGTGGATCTCAAAAGTTTTATTGGGTTTCCGAGGACTACTTTGGGGTAGTCTTTGTTGAGTTTGTTGTGGTGTGATGATAAGATGATGTGGGTGACCTTGTTTCCCCAGGTTGGCATGCCCTCAGGCAAAGTTCGAGAATCATCATCGCGTGAAAAGCGTCAGTCCATCGAGATTCCTCAGTGGACGTGAGAGTGGGTTGTCAGGGATTGTTGCAGACTCGTTAATGTCACGTTCGGGTCACGACGCCGTCTGGGTGATCATTGACCGACTGACTAAGTCCGCGATTCCCTCCCTATCAGACTGATTGAGTCTCTGGACGCCTTGACGTGGGTTTTCACCTTCGCGATTGTTCGTCTTCATGGCACTCCAGTCGGCGCTATTTTCGTTACTTTGAGGTTGTGGCGCAGCCTTTGGCGCGAGCCTCCATTTAAGTATAGCGTTTCATCGCCGATGGACAGCCAGTCAATGAGGACGATTCGGACCTTGGAGGACATGCTATGTGCCTGCGTGTTCGATGATGAGGGTAGTTGGGTGAGGCACCACCCATTTGTTGGGGTATGCCTGCAAGCGACTGCCATTCGAGCACCCAGATGGATCTGTGAAGGGCACTCTACAGGCGCAGTTTCATACCTCCCTTGTGTTGGGACGGTTG
The DNA here is from genome assembly GCA_030737835.1 of Acorus gramineus. Taxonomy (NCBI): domain Eukaryota; kingdom Viridiplantae; phylum Streptophyta; class Magnoliopsida; order Acorales; family Acoraceae; genus Acorus; species Acorus gramineus. Next base: position 601,482 of record JAUJYN010000016.1, read on the forward strand.
TGGAGCGCCAGTTTGAGGGGCCTTCGTCGTGGCTACTGGTGGCACGGGATGAAGACGGATATTGCCCGTTTCGTTGCCCGATGCCTAGTATGCCAGCAGGTGAAGTCGGAGCATCAGCGCCCTGCGGGGAAGCTGCAGTCCATTGAGATTCCTCAGTGGAAGTGGGAGCAGATCACCATGGACTTCGTCTCGGGTTTGCCGAGGTCACGTTCGGGTCGCGATGCCATCTGGGTGATCGTCGACCGGCTGACGAAGTCTGCTCATTTCCTCCCCATCCGACTCACCGATTCTCTGGACACCCTGGCGCAGTTATTTGTCTCTGAGATTGTTCGTCTCCATGGCACTCCCGTCAGCATCATTTCCGATCGAGACGCGCGTTTTACTTTGAGGTTCTGGCGTAGCCTCCAGCACGCCCTTGGTACGAACCTCCATTTCAGTACAGCGTTTCATCCGCAGACGGACGGCCAGTTGGAGAGGACGATCCAGACTCTTGAGGATATGCTGCGAGCCTGTGTTCTCAATTTTGGAGGCAGTTGGGAGAGGCACCTTCCGTTGGTGGAGTTTGCCTACAACAACAGCTACCACTCGAGTATCCGGATGGCTCCTTACGAGGCGCTCTATGGCCGCAGCTGCAGGTCCCCCTTGTGTTGGGACGAGGTCGGAGAGCGCCAGTTGGAGGGACCAGAGATCGTTCACCAGACCTCAGAGATGGTGAAGACGATTCGCGAGCGTATCCGAGTCGCTCAGAGTCGTCAGAAGTGCTACGCCGACCGTCGTCGCCGTGAGCTCACCTTCGAGGTTGGTGACCATGTCTTCTTGAAGGTGGCCCCAGTGAAGGGCATCTTCCGTTTCGACGTTCGGGGCAAGCTGAGTTTGCTCTTTAATGGGACCATTTCTCGTCATTGAGTGGATTGGGGAGGTGGCTTATCATGTAGCCTTTCCCCCACAGCTGGTTCATGCCCACGACGTCGTCCTTGTCCCATGGCCGAGGCGTTATGTCCACGATCCTGCTCAGTCTCTCTATTCGACCGCCTCATCCTCGAGGTGGATTTGTCGTTCGTGGAGCAATGGATCGAGGTCAGGGACAAGCATGAGAAGAGGCTCCACGCTAAGACCGTTCCTTTGATTATAGTGGGTTGGTAGCGCCAGTCCGGTGCGAAGACCACTTGGGAGCAAAGGTCTAAGCATGATACTTTTGGTCTTCCCTTTTGGGTTTCCTTAAATTTCGAGGACTAAATTTCCTAAGGGGGGAAGAATGTTGTGTCTGTGTCATTTGGAGCGCTCTGTTTGAAGATTTGGGTACATAATTTTTTTTCCTAAGTTATGTATTCCTGATTTGGTGTTTGGATTTGATTTTGTTAAAATCCAAGATGAAGAGGTTTAAATATGAGTTTACTATGAGATGTCCAGTTTTGAGTTAGCTTTCGCACAGAAGTGGAATTAGATCAACTGGATTCTTGTAGTAAAAGTTATGGGTATTTTTCCAAGTATACCCCGGGGATGGAAATTCTGGCAGCAGCCCTGTTCCATGTTCGGCTCTAATTTCGGATTAGCTAGAGGGATTATCTGATCATGGCATAAACATGAAAGTTGTAGATAATCTTCTTAGCTTTCCATCGGTCTTGGAATCAAGCAATTCGGAGCTGTATCGGGGAAGTTATGGCTGTTCCAGTGAAGCTTGTGCAGAATTTCTAGTCGGAGGGCGACTTAGTAAATTCTCCTTAAGATATTTGATAAATATCTTCTCTCTCTCTCTCTCTCTCCCCTCTCACTTCCACGACAACCTCTGCTGGGCTCTCTCTTCCTCTCATTTTAATCCCCCATGTGTTTGGTTTAAGTTCTCAATGAGAAGGTGAAGGTGGAGGAGGAAGTGGTGGTAGATCTTTGTGTGGTGTGATTGTTTGTTCTCCCCTCTCTCAAGCTCTCTTTGCATGGTTCCCCCCCCTGTTTTTGCTGCCATGGAGGGCTGAAGAGGAGGCTGAGTGGTGGTGGTTGTGGTTCCGGTGGCGGCGTTTCGGTGTGCGAAGGGCCCCGAACCCTCCCCTTTTGTTCCCCCTCCAAGGTGAGCTCCTCCCCTCCTTTTTCTTGGTTTTCTTGGCTTAAGGGGTTGTGGGAAAGTCATGCATGCTAGGTAAGGGTGTTTGGGTGTGTGTGAGAGGTTGAAAGGGGTGAAAAAGGGGTTAAGAGGGCTTGGGCGCTCGCTGGGCGCGGTCTGTGCGTGTGCGCGCGCAGGCGCGCGCGCAGGCGGGCTCATGCGAGCGCAGGCGGGCGCAGTCGCGCGCGGGTGCGCGGGTGCGCGCGGAGTGGTCGCGCAGGTGCGCGCGGGTGCTGGCGCGAGCGGGGGTGTGCGCGGGAGTACGCGCGGGCGCGCGCGGGCGTGCGCGCGAGCGTGCGCGCGCGCGGGCAGGGCACCTGGGCACTGCGCCTGGGTGTGGGGCAGGGCGCCTGGGCATGCGCCTGGGTGCGGAGCTGGGGACCAGTGCGTACGCGTGCTGGGGCGTGCGCGCGGGCGCGCGCGAGTGTGCGCGTGCGTGCGGCAGTGCGTCGGGGCGCGCGGGCAGGCGCGCGGCAGTGCACCGATGGTGCCGGGGTGCGTGCGTGCGTGCGCATTCGTGCGTGCGTGTGCGGGTGGCCGTGCGTGCGCATCCGTGCGTGCGCGTGCGGGTGGTCGTGCGTGCGGCTGCCCGGGGGTTCGGGAATGAGTTGGAGTGCTTGGGCTCACGTGCGTACGGGCCGTATGTACGTTTGCCCGAGTGTTGTGTATTTTTAGTGTATTTTTGGGGTATTTGTGTATTTTACTCACCAAGTTGATTACCCTGTCTTGCAGATCTTGACGGACGGTCGCGCGACGACCCGGTTATCGGTGAGTGGGACAACCCAACCCAGTTGGGAGGCGTTATATGCACTTGGGCGTATACTGTCCTCCCCTGGGGCAGCATAGTTGATATTAACTGATTAATATGTAATATGTGCAAGCATGATTAGTGTGTAGAATGCATGCCACCCTAGACTTTGTATGTTAGGGACTTGCACCCATAGGATATGTGTAAGAGCCGTGCATCCTGTCACCCTGTTCACATGATAGGAAGCCTCGACCTATGCATGTGTCCTACTAGTTTGATTTATTAATTAAATGCAAACTTATGATATTTTAGTATGCCTTGGGGAATATTAAGGGGGCCTTGCGAGGTCAACATTGAGACCCGAGCTAGGGTACTCCGTGTTCCTTGTTTGGTTGGCGGGATGTCCTATATCGGGACCTCAGGTTGCCCTCCCAAGGTTTCTTTTCCTCATTATTATCTTATGTATTCCCCGCATCTTGGTTATGCGCGTTGGAGGAATTCTGAAGAATTCAAGACATTAGAGTTGTAGAGATGTGTTGTCAGCGGATCCGAGTGGATCATATGCGATGGATAGGCTGTTCTGTTCCCTTCGTTGGATCCGTGTAGAGACTACCCCGGCGTTAGAAAGGCTGTCCCGTGCAGGGGCTCCCATCAGTAGGCACCTCCTGATTTGGTAGACGGACTATGCTGAATGTGGGAGTGGCCAAACGGCCTACGGAGTGGGGAGAGACTATCGGTGGACCAAGGGTGACCAACAGCCTAGTCAGTCCCAATATCCTATGTCACCTGTTGAGGGGTGAGGGTGAGGGTGTGGTGGGCCGGCGATGTGGCCACCCACAGGATTGTGTAAGGATGATTATCGGCCTTGTCAGTCCCAATATCCTATGTCACCTGTTGAGGGGTGAGGGTGAGGGTGTAGTGGGTTGGCGATAGCGACCCGCTGGATTTGTGTAGTTAGTCCCAATATCCTATGTCACCTATTGAGGGGTGAGGGTGAGGGTGTAGTGGGTTGGCGATAGCGACCCACTGGATTGTATAGCTGTTGCCATTTTGTGGCTTTTAATTATGAGATTGTGGATTATTAAGATCTGGTGGTTAATATAATTGTGATGCATGGGTTGTGCTGTTCACTGAGCGTGTGGCTCACCCCTCGCATAATATTATTTCTCCAGAGTCATCTGAGTCGGAACTGAAGGAAGAGCTCCCCGAGGGACTTCATCAGTAGCGGAGTAGCGCCACGTCCCGCGAGTATGAGAGGCTATCAGCATCCCTTGTGATTGTATGTATTATATTACGTGCTTGGGCACGCGTTTGCATTGTATTTGGATGTCATTGTATATATTCGCTCTCACAGGACATTTGATTATGTATCGAGTCTGTAATATGTTTTTGGATTACAGATTCAGTCTTTTATCTTCCGCTTTTGGTGTATATATCATGTCAGCCCTGCTTTTGTTGTCTGTGTTGTCATTTTAGCTGTTGTGTGAGTATGTTATTGAACTCCTGTTTAGACTGATATCATATATACACTTGCCGCGTGCCGGGGACGCCCGGGGCGTGACAGAGTACCCTAGCCCGGGTCTCAATGCTGACCCATTCAAAGCCCCTTATCCTGAGTAGGAAGACTGCAAGAAGACATCACCCCTTAATGAGCAATATGCCACATCCTCAAAACTTGAAACTGGCGCCGCACGCGAACTCCATGGTTACCAGCAATACCGATGCACGGGAAAGAAGCTCCATTATCGAGACGCAATCCATACCTTAGAAATTGCGACCAATTCATCACTATCATACTACTGGGCATAAATCTCCTACCCAAGCCTTAATCCCACCACAAGGGATCCAACAACTGACCCTAATCAGTCGACCCAGTCGACAACTTAAGGGTGGGTCCAGGGGGGTCACGTCCACGTCAACGGATGCGAGGAGGCATGTCAGCAACCTAAGATATATGTTGTGCCTGTGTCATTTGGAGCACTCTGATTGAAAATTTGACTACATAATTTTTTTCCTCGAAGTTATGTATTTCCAATTTGGTATTTAGATTTGATTTTGTTAAAATCCAAGGTGAAGAGGTTTAAATGTGATTTTACTATGAGAAGGACAAGGTGGAGGAGGAAGTGATGGTGAATCTTTGTGTAGGTTTTGTTGTTGTTGTTGATCTTCTCTTATCTCAAGCTCCCTTTTCATGATCCTCCCCCCCTGATTTGCAGCCAAGAAGGAGGCTGAGGAGAGGCTGAAGGTGGTGGTGTTGGTGGTGGCGGTTGAGGTGGTCGCGGGTGCGTCAAGGGCCCCCGAACCTCCCCCTTTCTTTTCCCCTCCCAAGGTGAGCCTTTCCCCTTCTTTTCTTGGTTTTTATGGCTTAGGGACGGTTGGGAGGTCATGCATGTTGGGTAGATGTGTTAGGGTGTGTGTGAGGGGTTGGGGAGGGTTAAAAAGGGGTAACGGTAGGCTGGGCGCGCGCAGGGGGTTGTCTGCGCGCGCACAAGCAGGTGCTGGCAGGCGCAGGCGGGCGCACAGACACGCGCGAGCACGCGCGGAGTGGGCGCGCGGGTGCACGCGGGCGCGCGCGAGCGTGCGCGCGCGTGGAGCAGTGCGCCTGGGCATGCGCCTGGGCACGGGGCTGGGGACCAGTGCGCGTGCGAGCGTGCGTGCGCGTGCTGGGGCGTGCGCGGGGGTTCTGCACGGGCGTGCGGGCTGGACGCGCAGTGCGCGCGGGCGATCGCGAGCGTGCGCACGCGTGCGGCAGCGCGTCTAGGCGCGCGGGTAGGCCCGCGGCAGTGCGCCGAGGGTGCTGGGGTGCGTGCGTGCGAGTGCGGGGGGCCATGCGTGTGGCTGCTCGAGGGTTCGGGTAGGTGTCGGGGCACTCGGACTCGCGTGCGTATGTGCGTGCTCGCATGCGTGCGAGTCCGTATGCATGCTTGTCCGAGTATTTGGTATTTCTAGTAAATTTCTATGTGTAAATTGTGTTGTTACTCACCAAGTTGGATGCCCCTGCCTTGCAGATCTCGTCGGATGGGATGCGTGAGGTCCCGGGTCGTATGGTGAGTGGCTTGATTCCAATCTCCCCCCCCCCTCTCTAGGGATGCGCTCGACCCGCATAGACGCGCGTCGCGCATCGATGGGGCCCCCTAGCTATAATATGTAGATCCTATGTAATGCATGATTAATATGATGTAACCATGCCATATTAGACCTTGTATGCTAGGGATATGCATCCATATATCATGTATAGAGGCCCATACATGCCTAGACACCATGTCCCTTGATTGGAAAGCCCCGAACTATATATGTTCCCATTTAGTTTAATTTAATTAAATCAAAATGAGAGCATATTGTTATGAGCATGCCTTAGAGAATATTATAACCTTGTTGTTATAATATATGTTTTCCCGCATCTTAGTTATGCGCCCTGGAGGAATTCTTGAGAATTCATGACATTAGTAGTGTTACAAATCGTTGTCGACGGATCCAAGAGGATCGTATACGCGTGAGTAGGCTGTCTTCTCCTTTTGGTTGGATCCGATGTAGGGACTCCCCGGCGTTGGAAAGCTGACCTGACAGAGGGCTCCCATCTGTAGGTACCTCCGATGCGTCGGACAGTGCTGATCGTGGGAGTATACCAGGTAGAGGCTACGGAGTGTGGGAGAGGCTACCGGGTGGACCAGGGGTGGAGAGCGGTCTAGTCTGTCCCAAAAGACCCATGACACCCCTAAAGGGTGAGCGTGGGGTGGGTCGGCGATGTTACGACCCTCTAACTTGTGTAGTTACTCCCGTATAGGGACTATGACTACTTTAAGGTTAATATGAGTGTGTTGATTGTTGTTATGCCTGTGTTTTGATATCTCGATAAGTGAGTATCGAGAGTAGTTGTTTTCCATTGGGTTCGCTTTGCGAACATGGGATCGTTCTCCCCTTCGTTGGATCCGATGTAGGAACTTCTCGGGTTTAGCTGTCCTGACAGAGGGCTCCCATCCGTAGGTACCACCGATGCATTCGGAAGAGTACTGATCGTGGGAGTATACCAGGTAGAGGCTACCCGAGGAAAGGGCTACCGGCGGACCAAGGGTGTAGAGCGGTGAGTTGAGGAGATCGGGTTGTAGATACTACCCGGGAGAGGGTTAATGAATGATGTTACGGGCGTGGGAATCGTTCTCCCTTTTGGTTGGATCCGAGTAGGGACTCCCCGGCGTTGGAAAGCTGACCTGACAGAGGGCTCCCATCTGTAGGTACCTCCGATGCGTCGGACAGTGCTGATCGTGGGAGTATACCAGGTAGAGGCTACGGAGTGTGGGAGAGGCTACCGGGTGGACCAGGGGTGTAGAGCAGTCTAAATCTCTTCCAAAAGTCCCAAAAGTCTCCCTCCAGGAGTGAGGGTAAGGATGAGGTGAAGAATATCGCCGCGTGACCCATTCGTTGTTCGACCGTTCCCATAGTTGTTGGGTCCGGTCTTGAATCGATGTTTAAAGGCATCGTTTGAGCAATTATCTAGATGTAGATGATCCAGTAGTGTTGAGTAGACCAGTAAATCCAGGTCTCTTCGACCGACGGTATGGTCTCTAGACCAGTAAATCCGGGTCTCTTCGACCGACGGTATGGTCTCTAGACCAGTAAATCCGGGTCTCTTCGACCGACGGTATGGTCTCTCCCCAAAAGTCCCAAAAGACTCCCTTCGGGAGTGAGGGTGGGGGTGAGGTTGGTCGCGCCACCGCGTGACCCAGTTATCCATGGGTTTCCACCCATGTTTTCCTTGAAAGGAAATTGATTATGTATTGAACTGTAGTATGGTGATTGGTTTCCAGCCACTCACTGAGCTTGTAGCTCACCCCTCCCATACTGTTTCTTTTCAGGGGCAGTGTTGGGCGTGGAGCTGGATCTTTCTTGTGGCGTGGTCCTATGGGCGAGGAGCGTTCTTCCGGCGAGTGGCGAGTGCGAGGCTGTCAGCAATCCTAGAGTCATTGTATGTATTGTAAATCGTGCATGTGGCACAGGTTGTATTTTCTTTGGTCTAGACTTGGCTCTCACAGGACAGTGATTGTGTATTCGAGTATGTAATAACGTTTTTGATTTTCAGACATTGTCTATATATTTTGCTTCCGCTTTTCAGTCAGTTATCATTATCTTGCTTTGCCGCCCTGTGTATTGTTGTTGGTGTCTTTATTTACCTCAGGTATTGACAGCTGATATTATATTTTATTTTACCACATCCCGGGGACGCCTGGGGCGTGACAATATACCTCTAAAACAAGAGTACTCGGATGCAATCCTACGACTCATCATCTATACGACTAGACTTAGGCTCTGACAAGACCAGGCTCTGATACCAACTTTTGTCACGCCCCAGGGCGGCCGTCCCCGAGACGTGGCAATAATAAAATATCAGCTATCAATACCTGAGGTCAATAAAGACTCCATCAACAACACAAAAAGTGGCAAAGCAAGGATAATGATAACTGACTGAAAAGCGGAAGCATAATATATAAACAATGTCTGTAAATCAAAAACTTTATTACATACTCGAATACACAATCACTGTCCTGTGAGAGCCAAGTCTAGACCAAAGAAAATACAACCTCTGCCACATGCACGATTTACAATACATACAATGACTCTAGGACTGCTGACAGCCTCGCACTCGCCACTCGCCGGAAGAACGCTCCTCACCCATAGGACCACGCCACAAGAAAGCTCCAGCTCCACGCCCAACACTGCCCCTGAAAAGAAACAGGCTGCGAGGGGTGAGCTACAAGCTCAGTAAGTGGCTGGAAACCAATCACCATACAACAATTCAATACATAAACAATTACCTTTCAAGGTAAACATGGGTTGAAACCCATGTTTAACTAGGTCACGCGGCGGCGCGACCAACCTCACCCTCACCCTAACCATCGGAGGGAGACTCCTGGGACTTTTGGGGAGAAACCATACCGTTGGTCGAGGAGACCCAGGATTACTGGTTCACACAACATTACTAGATCACCAACCTCACCCTCACCCTCACTCCCGGAGGGAGACTCTTGGGACTTTTGGGGAGAGACCATACCGTTGGTCGAGGAGACCCGGGATTACTGGTCTACGGAACACTACTGGATCATCTACATCGAGGTAACTACCCAACGATGTCTTTGAACATCGATACGAGACCGGACCAAACAACTATGGGAACGGACGAACAACGAATGGGTCACGAGGCGACGTGTCTTCACCTCATCCTCACCCTCACTCCCGGAGGGAGACTCTTGGGACTTTTGGAAGAGACTTAGACTGCTCTACACCCTTGGTCCACCGGTAGTTATTTCCCCTGCGTAGCCTCTACCTGGTATACTCCCACGATCAGTACCTTCCGAACGCATCGGTGGTACCTACGGATGGGAGCCCTCTGTCAGGACAGCTTTCCCAACGCCGGGGAGTTCCTACATCAGATCCAACGAAGGGGAGAACGATTCCACGCTCGCAATATCATTCGTTAGCCCTCTCCCGGGTAGCCTCTACCTGGTACACTCCCACGATCAGTACTCTCCCGAATGCATCGGTGGTACCTACGGATGGGAGCCCTCTGTCAGGACAGCTCCAACCCGGGGCTCTTCAACTAGACGACATTGGGAGTAAACATTCCATGTTTGCAAAGCAAACCCAATGGAAAAACAACTACTCTCGATAATCACATATCAAGATAGCAAACACTATTGTACTCCCACACGGTTGCGTCGCTCGAACACAAGGGGGGGGGGGGGGGGGCGGGTTGCCTCTGCTATCACGCAGAAATAATCCTAAAACACATAACCCAACAGGCGGTTCATATACACGCCTAGCACGGGTAGACCTAGCTTAATGCCCCACTACCGGCTTAACGAAACCGATAAGATAATGAATTCTCTTGAATTCCAAACGAGTGCATCGCTCGGATGCACGGGGGCGATTACATCGCTATAATAACGTACAACCCGACAACGAGTCATACCCATGCCTATTTCAGATAGGCCTAATTAGTTTTAACATGCGCATATATTTTATAGGAGAATTAAATCTTAGCTACATGCATGAACCATATGCACGATCACATATCAATTAATCATAGGGATACTCCCTAATCATAGATTTACATCATAAAGAGCAATCATACAACATGCATACAAGGTATGGCCCACTTAATCCTGCATACTTGGCCATTAATCATACTGGTTATTTCAATTAATATGGTGGGAGTAGTATTACAATACTACCTAAGGCATGCCATTTTCTATACATCCATACACATTTCAAAAATACATGCCCATACTAGAGGGGCTCATGCAACACAATCATTCATACATGAATATAATACAATACATGTATATAAGCCTAGCATGCAAACATATTATAGCTTAAGCATGGCCATACTACTTATCTACACAAGTAGTATAGCTAAATTGCCCCATCGATGCGCGACGCGCGACTATGCGCGTCCAGCGCATCCCGAAGGGGGGGGAGATTGGACCAAACCACTCACCGATACCCGGATCGCCGCGCGTCCGGTCAACGAGATCTACAAAAACACAACCAATGATCCATAATTAAATTATGGAACCTCCTATCACACATATAAGCCTACTTCATGAAGACCCTAACCCCTGATACTTCCATATTATCACCCAAGACACATGCAAACAACTCCTTGGCACTCAACCAAGCAAAACTGCAAAACCTGCTGCAACCAGCCCTACGAATTGGTCTTCACAGTACCCAATACACATCCACAAATTATGAAATAAATCATGCACATTCTCTGATATGCTAGGATCATAATCCATGAAGACATTAGAACCTAATTTTACCTCTACAAGCCCAAAACAAATCATTTCCAGAAGCAGGTCAATTCCTACGCGAATCTGGACAGGCCATGCAAAACTGGTTCTAACTTACACCACAGATATCATAATGACCCCAAATTTCATATATAACAATTAGACACATAGATGATCATATCATATGAAGACATAATCCTATAAATATGCCTCTACATACTAGATTCACTGAGATCTTTAAAAGACAGAGAACTGCCTTACCGAAACAGGGGGAGGGAAATGGGGAGATGCGGGGTTCTCGACACACCCACGACCACCTCAACCACCACCACCACTACCACCACCTCATCAGCATCTCCTCAAGCCCTTCATGGCAGAAAACAGGGGTGCGAGGGCATGAGAAGGGGATTGAGAAAAGAGAAACAACAACACATACTCACCTTTTCTCACCCTTTCTCACTCTTTCTTGTGCTTCTTCTTCATCCTTTCCTCCATTAACAACACTCACGCAACCAAAAAAACAGAGAGGGAGAGGGAGACGAGAGTGAGAGAGGGTGAGAAGTTTCCACAAAAGTGGGGCTTTAAATGGAGATAAAGTGAGTTGGTGGGGGGAACAAGACAAATTCGTCCCTGACTAGAAATTCTGGACGGGCTTCACTAGAACAGCCATAACTTCCACAATATAGCTCCGAATTGCACAATTCAAAATCCTTTGGAAAGCCAAGAAGATTATCTACGACTATTATGTTTATGCCAAGATCAAATAATCCCTCCAGCTATTCCGCAATGAGAGCTAAACATTAAACAGGACTGCTGCTAGAATTTTCTCATCCCCGGGGTATACTTGGAAAAATATCCATAACTTTTACTACATGAATCCAGTTGATCTAATTCCACTTTTGTACAAAAGCTAACTCAAAACTGAGCATCTCATGATAAAATCATATTTAAACCTCTTCATCTTGGATTTTAACAAAATTAAATCCAAATACCAAATCGGAAATACATAACTTCTAGGAGAAACATTATGTAGCCTAATTTTCAATCAGAGCGCTCCAACTCCTGCAAGTGGCTAAAAGCCAAAATTTTAGCCACTCCGATCGAAAAATAAGACTCCAAATAACACAGACATAACACATTAAGCCCATTGGATGTAAATGGATTTACAAGAGAAAGAAAGATGTGGAAGGTAAAGTGGAAACTTTTAAGGCAAGACTAGTTGCAAAAGGTTTTTCTCAAGTTCAAGGAGTTGACTATGAGGAAACCTTTTCACCAGTGGCTATGCTTAAGTCAATAAGAATCTTATTAGCAATAGCAGCTCATTTGGACTATGAGATATGGCAAATGGATGTAAAGACAACATTCCTTAATGGAACACTAGATGAAGACATCTATATGCAGTAACGAGAGGGCTTTAAAGTGCCCGTCGCTTAGCCACACCTAGACCTCCCGTGACGGTTATGAAATTCAAAACACAAATCCAGCTTACACTATGGAATTCCCTAGAAAAAGCAGCACGCGAGACATCGGTTGGTTCTTGAACGTGCTACACATCGGTCGGTCGTAGGTCTGACTAGGTCTGCATGGTCGCCTCGTGGAGTTACAGAGTTCTTTGCTTTATTACGTCCGCCAATTTGTACAGGGTAGGTGGGGGCCGTAGTTGAAGCTTCCTCCCCGAAGAGAATTTCAATTCGGAATTATGACATTTAAGATTTCTATTATATTTTGTTCTAGTAAGATGATGCAAGAACAATAGAATATCTTTGAAAAGTATGTTTCTATCTCAACTAATCTCTACCTCTTTAGCATCAACTCCAGGCTTTTGCCACGGATCCTTATTTCGCTTCTTTCCTTCCTTCCGCTACGGCTCGGCATAAAGTGCTTTATTTCTTCCTTCTTTACTTCGTAATACTTAAAGAAGATAATCTTTGCTCTCCTCCTAGGACTCCCTGTTTATACCTCAACCTCTGAACGAAGGTGCGCAGGCTCCCGATTACTGTCTTTATCGAGGAGAAGTCGACATCTGTTTCTTATTAAAAAGACAGGTAAACATAAACTATTATTAGCAATCCCACAGTCAAATGGCAGTTATTACTTTCGACCAGATGGAACTGGCAGGATTAGAAACTCTACCGGTAAACATAAAGTTTTATCATTTGTCGTCTATACTCCTAGCTCAAAGCAGTTTCTTCCTAAAAAAACCAGTAAATATGCAACTTGATAATCTCTTTATTACCGCCCGTAGGAGAAGACCATGCTTGTTCTACCACTAGCTGCTTTATTAGCTAGCAGGACTTCACTACCACTTCGCACCTCCGCTCCCCTGGTCTTAATGGTGATCCTTTAGCAGCTCAGTCCACGTCCACTTTCTGGTATTTTTGGTAATCTGGTTTTGGTGGTTCTTGTACACGGTTTCGTCTTACTGTGGATTTTAGTCCTACATCTGATTCTAATTTGGAAGATAGATTTCTAGCGTGGTCAAGAACACAAGATGTGTAAGTTATCTAAGTCCATTTATGGCTTAAAACAAGCTTCTCGAAGCTGGAACATTCGTTTTAACGAAGCTGTTAAATCCCTTGGATTTGAACAAAATCCAGAAGAAGCTTGTCTTTACAAGAAGGTCAGTGGGAGAGCTATTGTGTTCCTGATTTTATATGTGGATGATATCCTACTCATTGGGAATGACGTGGGATCTTTGTCGACGATAAAACTATGGTTGTGTAATCAGTTCTCTATGAAGGATTTGGAGAAGCATCCTATATTTTAGGAATCAAACTTCTATGTGATCGCAAAAATAAAAAGATTGGTCTTTCTCAATCCACCTACATTGAGAAAGTGCTGACTAGATTTAGCATGGCAGATTCAAAAGGTACCCAAATGCCTTTTAGACATGGGGTATCTTTATCATCCAAACAGTGTCCCAAATCCTCACATGATATTGATTATATGAGGAGATGTCCTTATGCTTCGGCAATAGGAAGTCTTATGTATGCCATGTTGTGCACACAAGACCTGACATTTGTTATGCGGTCGGTCGGATTGGTTAGTAGGTACCAAAGTAATCCTGGTATTAAACATTGGACAGTTGTTAAGTACATTATGAAGTACCTAAAAAGGACTAAGGATTATGTGCTCACCTTCCACAGTCAAGACTTGATTCCTATAGGTTTTACTGACACAGATTTTCAGTCAAATCCTGATGATAGAGCATCCACTTCTGGTTATGTCTTTACTCTTGGTAGTGGAGCTATTATATGGCGCAGCGTGAAGCAAAAGTGTACAGCAGACTCGAGGCCGAGTATATTGCTGCATCAGAAGCCTCAAAAGAAGCAGTTTGGCTACAAAGATTCTTAAATGAGCTTGGAGTTGTTTCCTTGGCACTATCTCCGATCACATTATATTGTGATAATAATGGTGCGGTCGCATTAAGTAAGGATCCTAGAGAGCATGGAAAAATGAAGCATGTGGAACGTAAGTATCATATAATTAGAGATCATGTTGCTCAGAAAAGAATAGTTGTCTCCAAAGTGACTTATGCAGATAACTTGGTGGATCCGATGACCAAGAAAATTTTCTTGCGTCATGTTGAGAACATGGGTATTAGACTAGTATCTTCATGGCTTTGAGGACAAGTGGGAGATTGTTAGAATTGTGCCCCTTGCAAAGCCATTTTATGTTTAATTGAAACATTTTTTTTTGCATTAATAAATTAGTTTATGCAAGATCATGTGGGTAATTTTATTATTGAATATATGATATTCAAGTAAGGTATGAGATGCCTAAAGGTCCATAGATTACATTGTAGGATCATCAGATGATGTATTATAGGTCATCATGGGAGAACTGATGATTTAGATCCTTGTCTTTAAAATTTCAGAGCTGTGGGTATGCATGGGCAACATACTTATATGGCTGTCACAGTGAATAATGATTATTAGATAATGATGGTTATTCTCAACCAATAGAATAGTGATTCTACATTATCACGTGAGTGTTAATATACATTGAAAGGCTGAACAAAGAACACATCGGGTTGAAACCACCATCGTCAGGATGATGTTGTTCTTACATGCATTTAACAATAGTCCTTTAATCTGAGGGGTCCATATGTTTCTAGTTTAGTCCTAACTATTTTGATGACCTCTCTAATCTGTTAAAGATTAAATATGGGGGCTCATTGGATGGTCATGATTATTTCTGAGGATCTATGAGATGCTCAACAAGGAATCTACTACTCAAAATAGGAGAACATTAAAGATTAAGTTATAGAATTTATTAGACTAAACTCCAGGCCTGGTAACTTGATAAATTGTTTATCAAATTTATTTTGAGAAAAAGTTTTTTCAAAGTCTAATTAAAATTCAAGGAGCTTAATGCACTATTTGTGTGGATTATGGGTTCGACGATGTAGATTTAATCTTCCAAAAGATCAACACCTAATGTTGTATGTAGAAGAACTCATTTGTAATTATATACTTTGCATGGAAGGGACTTATATGAGAATAATAATTTTTGTAGGAATTTAATAATCAAATTCCCGATCTCAGCCTACCAGGATGATCCCAAACATTGATCCGATGGACATTTAATTATCTCTACCTGGTTAGAATGAGTCAAATAATCTGTATTGACTCTACCTATTTTTTAAAAGTCTCTTAATAGATAGAGTTTTGACTCTGTCTAACTAACTCATCAGATAAGGAGATCTGTCTCTTAGCAATTCAAATTTGAAATTTGAAATATCAGATTTGATGGGATTATGAGATAGAGAACAATCTTTCTCAAGAGGATATAAATAACCATCAATAGAGACAGAGAAGCAAACTTGAAAAAAAAAAAAAGTACAGAGAGAGATAAATTTTTATCTGCTAGAGGTGGTGATTAATCTTGGTATAAGAGTTGGAGGCCAAGCCTTGTTTACAATACAGGTGTGTGGCTTTAAACATATTGCATTTCATATTATAGATCCAGATATTGCTATAAGTCTTCCGCTAATGTTTAGAATTTTTTATTTGCAATATCTGTCCAACATCTCCCTCCTAAAGGGCTCCTTTGGCGTGACCGACCTACAGAACTCCGTGGGCTTCTCTACCTTTGTTGGCCCCCGTCCACTGCTATGAGACTCGTCTGCACCTCTTGTGGGGTTGGATGGAGAAGGAGATCGAGAGGGAGAATAAAAGGAGAGAGGGAGGATTTTGTAAAATAGATGAGGTGGGTTGCAGGGTATAAGATTAAGTTAATGTTACGTATAACCCATTTTCTAGCCTTAATTCCAATCTACATGTAATTTAAATTTTTAAAAACAGTATATCTTATATAATGAGGTTCATGCTTTTATAAAAAAATAAAACATATACTTTAATTAATTGTATTGATATATTTATATAAAAAAAAAGGGTGTAATAGCACTAGTAAGATTATGCATAAATATTAGGGGGTGAATATATAATGGGTGGAACGCACTGCCCCAACAAATAAATTTTGACCGTAATCAGTCCCAAATCTAACAGTTAGTGTAACCCTCCTATACCTACCGGGGGAGTTATATATCCACCCCATTTAATTAGAAAACGACCCCATGATTAATCGTTTTTTATGCACCCAAAACTAAAGAAAAACCACCCCTATTTGACCATATCCCATTTTGAACCAAGCCCACCCCCGTATTGTTCGATAAACGTAGTGTCGACCGATGTTACATACGTCGACACTTCTAGTGTCGAACTAAAGGGTTACACAAATATTTTTTTTTGTTATAATATCGACACATTTATTGTCGATATGTGTTAAATATATCGCCAAGCGGAATGTCGATACTAGCAGATTATTGAAAAATAAAAAAATAAATATCGGTCGACGTATAAGATGTCGAGAAAAATGCTAATAACCAACAATGATAGTGTCGATTTCAACAGATAATTGCAAGCTACTTCTCATGGATATGCTTGAACTTCATCATCTCGAGAACTCGATTCTATGTCCTTAGAATAATTTTTTCTATTGAAAGCTGTAGGTCGAATACGTTCCTTGGGAGTCATACTACACTGTAAAAAAATTAAGTAAATACTCAATCATATATAAGAAATTAAGAGTTATATACACACAAAATAAAAGAGTTATGTTTTTCAAATTAACATCAATCACATATTTGAATAAAATGTGTCCTTGTTAGTTTATATTGCCAGCCTGGTTTGAATATAGATAAAAAACATAAATTATATCAAACTAATAATTAGGAAATGAATCAAAATCATTGATCAATGAGGATTTCAAAGGACAAAATATAACCTGAAAAAAAAAACAAGAAGAAGATGTTAGTTTGAAAAGCATAACTCTTTTTATTTTTCAATAATCTGCTAGTATCGACACTCCGCTTGGCAATATATTTAACACATATCGACAATACATGTGTCGATATTATAATAAAAAAAAATTTGTGTAACTCTTTAGTTCGACAATAGAAGTGTCGACGTATGTAGCATTAGCCGACACTATGTTTGTCGAACAGTACAGAGGGTGAGCTTAGTTCAAAATGGGATGTGATTGGTAAGAGTGGTTTTACACAATCGCATTTAGTTGGGGTGGTTTTATAGATTCTAAAAAATTGGTTGGGTGACTTTCCAGTTGGGTGGTTTTCGGCTAAACAGGGGTTTAAATAACCGTCCCCATACCTATAAACTACCAAAAATCAATTTTGAATTTCTTTGACCAACTTACCGAAAGCCTTTATTAATTACACAATCACAAACCCGATGAAAGATTTGATCTTTAATTCGTCATTAATAACAAGCCTATTTGAACATCTATTTATACAACACGCATAGAGAGAGAGAGAGGGAGAGGGAGATGGTGTGGGTGGAGATGGACGAGAGAGAGGGGAGCTTGGTGTGCCCGGTGATGACGGAAAAGCAGATTGAGATCCTTCGACCCCAGATCATCCAGTACGCCATCATATGCGATCAGCTCCTCGAGATGTACAAGTCCTTCATCATCGCCCAACAATACTTCTTTGGTATTCATTCTCCCCCCTCTCTTGATTTTACAAATTTGATGTTTTTTTTTTGGGGTTTATTGAATCTGGTTGATTTGGTGGATTCTCTGTTTTGGGGTTTTTGTTTTGTTGTGTGTGTGTGTTTTTTTTTTTTTTTTTGTGGGGTGGGGGTGGGGGTTCTAATGGGTTCTCTGGTGATATTATAATGTGATTTTTTTTTTTTTTTTTTTGTGTTGAGATGATTTAACTGTTCAGTTCTTGATCGTAAGGTTGATTGATGATTATTTCATTTCTCCAGGGTTGGGTCAAGGAAATCTGTATTGTGATCCTCTGATGGCATCGGGAGTGCCAAGATCTCCTTGAGGCAGCGTTGGGCCCCAACACCCGCACAGCTTCAGATTCTAGAGAACTTGTTCGTTCAAGGCTGCTGGACGCCAACCAAGCAAAAGATAAAAGAAATAACTAATGGATTGGTGCAACATGGACCGATCACCGAGTCGAATGTCTACAATTGGTTCCAGAACAGGAGAGCGAGGTCGAAGAAGAAGAAGTCTTCATCGCAGAGACGTAACACTGAATCTGAATCTGAGGCGGATACATTAAGGAGAAGAAAGGCCAAGTCCTGTTGTCTGAATGAAGTCCAACACGTTTAGTCAGGGTGGCAATTTTCGGATTTTCCAGTGAGATATGAATGAGATTAGATTTTATTGACATTATTTTGTGCATTTTTTTACATTGTTTTTGTGCATATGTGAAATGGAATTACATCTCCAGTTATGACATAAATGTTTGTCTTCATCATGTGTATAGCTTGATTTGTTGGAAATTTATTGATACCATAGTCATTAAGCACTTCCGAAATAATCTAATAGATTGATTGTATATTGTGGTTGGATCAGTGGCGAGGAAATCTTGGGTCCTCTTTTAGAACTAGTTGTCAAATTGATTACAAGATCAATTTTGAGATAATCAGTTTCAAACAAATGATCTGTTAATGATATGTTCTTGTTATATGTCAAGTAGTTCTTCATCTAAATTTCTCAAACCATGCATTTTCAAGGAAATTCCGTTATTCTGATAATAAGATTGGTATTTTGTGTAAGCAGTAATTAGATCATCCGTGATGGTGGGATGATGCGTTTATGTCATCTTGTATCCATCCTACTAGAAGTTAAGTCATTCAAAAAAAGTTGGGATGGACAAATTTTCATTGCCTTGTCAAGGTTGGATTTTCTAATTGGACTAATTGGATTTAGTTTGATATGATCTAATGACATTAGTCAATACCAAAGGCTTTGGGATACTGTTTACTTTAATAGACATGGGAGTCCTATTATTCAGGATTTCTTGCAAGGAATGATTTACAAACATGAGTTGATTATTTGACTTGCAAATGAATAATAATTTTCCTTTCAATGACTGGCGGATATATATTAATTGTCCTTTGGTAGATAAAACATAGTTAAACCATCTATTCAAATATATTTAAAGATAAATTCAACCTATAACTTTGTTTATGATATGGTTTAGGACTCTAAGTTGAGCACATGAAGCCGAAGGCAAGATGTTTGGATGACTAACAAATCAAAAAAGATTTGTTGCAAAAGACATTTTTTTTAGTGACACTTACACAACAACAATTTAAACAAATCTATAGCTATAACTATTTTTATATAATTCATAAGACCCTATAAGTAGTGGGTCAGCCCCCCATATTGTTCATATCGCACTTGAAAACAAATTGAGGATTTTGTTCTTGTTCACTTCTCAACCATGTGCTTATTCTGTCTGTGGTTGTTGATCATCTTTATTTGTGCCTCTTGGAAATCTAAAAAGTAATGGAAACTAAGGCAATGGTGGTGTTTTCTATTTTTTTAAATAGAAAACAGCTCCTGGTTAAAGTGTAGATGATCTTATTCTATTTATCCTGATATTATACTCTCTTTCGAAACCGCAGAATTAAGGAGTTCATAAATGCAGCAAGTGTTGGGTGGCTTATCAATGCTAGGATGCTTTAATCTGCAGGACCTTCACCCTGCCTCTTGGTTTGTTACTTCAATACATGCTTCTATTGGTTGATTGCTTGCTGGAAAATATGGCATGATGATGGACTGAGTACTGTTATATAATATGCAATAATGAGACATTATTTGTACACTTGGGTCACTTATAAAACTATGTTTTCTTTATCAACAGGTTTTCAGCATGGTATCCTATATATCGAACCCCTGAGGGTAATTTTCGTGCATCATTTTTAACCTACCACTCACTGGGGCATGTGATGTTCCTCAGGAAGATTCTGTTTGTATCGTCTGTCTGTTGCTGGGATTGCAAAATTTACATTGCACAGGTAACTGTGATAGTTTAGGAGGTTGTTTTAAATGATTTATTTTTAGACTAAATACGTATGTTTAAACTAGTGCTTTCATTCCTGAAGGGAGAATGCTGGTTCAATCTTAAAAAGGCAGTAGAATCTTATTCAAAAGAGGGCATTACTTTCCTCAGTTCTGGACTTGTCAAGGAGAGACTGAAAGCCCTACAGGAAATCGCATCGCTGTTTGCCAGGGGATGTGTCTACAAGATGGGGTCCTCATCACTAACCAACAACCAGATTACGAGTTCGTTTTCAAGGAAATATTGAGAGGTTGCCAACTTGTGCATCTTTTTCTCGCCATTGATCCTTCCATTTTGATGTAAGACTTCAAAATGTTAATGCTTGTATCATATTTTAACATTTCATTGACTTAATTGTACAATTCATTTTGATGGGAAGGCACTGAGTAGTTCTCTAATAGCTCATAAAAGGGAACCTTAAAATTTTCTTATATTTTAGAAAAAGGTGGATGTATATTTCGTTATGATAATTTTAATTATTAATTTACTCATACAATAAATACTGAACAAGTGGATTTTAGTGAAATTATAAAATTTTCAATCATCAAAATGATAATATTTCCCATCCTCACTAAAGCCTCATTTAAGACATACATTAGGTACTTGTGTGCTAAAGTCAAAATATATGGTCATATGAACTGAACTTGGAAATAAAAAAGCAATGAAAAGTTCAATTTTCAAGGACCATTTAGGTTAGGGTAATTAGCACTTTTAACCCCCGAAAATTAAAAATTTGCAAAAATAGCCCCCCCACCCGAATATTTGCAAAAACTAGCCCCGCAGGTATTTTACACTGGAGACGGATTATATATAATCCGTCTCCAGTGTAATCCGTCTCCAGTGTAAATGGTATGGATTTACACTGGAGACGGGTTATATATAGAGACGGGTTATATATAACCCGTCTCCTGGAGACGGATTGTATATAGAGACGGATTATATACAACCCGTCTTCAGTATTGTTTTTTTTTTTTTTTTTGTTGTAGACAATTTTGGTTATCTTACCTGTATAAAAATTCCTGCTTGAACATGTCTAAATATAATAAGAATGCATTGATATTTACATAAATCCATTGTAATCACTTGACTCCTGTTTCTAAACACCAATGAAAATACACAAATACAATACACACAAATGAAAATGTATGAGTATAATAAAAGAGTTTTACATCCCATAAATACAATCATCCAAATATTCTCAGAAGTCCTTTCTTTTTAGCTTTTCTCGGAGCAGGAGGTGCTGATGAAGAGGGTACGTCAGTTGCTGTGGATGGCGGCACACCTGATTGTGGTGGAGTGGTAAATTGTTCGCCCGATCCCCGACTGGCAGTAGTAGAAGTACACCAAACCCTGCGTGGTCCACGAGTATATGTCTGGAGTGTCATCTGTGGAGCTCGATCAGGAGCTGGGGCTGGTTGTTGTGGTTGCTCATCGATCTCTGCATCGAGTCGTACATCATTGAAGAACTCGTCAATGGTGAATTCCGTGTGAGCGAAACTATCATCTACCACATCCTGAGAATCATCAGCATCTGTAGATGCACTGGGGGTACCCGAAGGTTGTCCCATGTCTCCCATCATCGCATCTGCATAGTCCCGTGCCACAGCAACTATACGATCCCACTCACCGCAGTTGGGGTATAAGACCAACCCCCTTGCAAGCACCTCGGTAATGTTCTGTGTAACTCCCCCCTGTTAACAAAAGTTTCAATATGATAAGTAATATAAAATCATTTATCACTATCTAAAATGTAACACGCGTTTAAAATTCTTACCGAATTTGGTGCGACATAGCCTGGATGGTACTGTGGGGGTGGTGGAGGTGTGATATGTCTGACTGTTCTCTCCCAGTACCACTCCATATATCTCCTCGAACTCCGGGTATCAGAAATTGGTGGATGTGATCCAATCGTTGGTCCAACGCTCGATATAAGACTGGTGAAAAACTATCCAATTCACATCCTGTCTACCTCGTCGGTTTACCCGGTCGATGGCCTCTACATCAGATGGAATGTCCTGATGCCATCCAAATTGACGTGCGACTCGATCCGGCACGTGCATCTCCACAATGTCAAAGCAAATCAGTGGGACCCTAGCCGTCCACAACTCCATATGATCCATACATGCAGGCGGTAGTGTCTCATATGTCCCAGAATAAGGCTCCCATATAACCTACCAAAAACCAAATATATAATTAGTATGACAATTAACGTAGAATATATCATTTGTGAAATATATGGCTAATTGTATAGTCACCTGCGACTGAAGCTGATAGTCCAGTTGTGCTCTATAGTATATCAGAACACGCGAATTTTCATCAAACCTCTGAGTCACCTTCCACCTGAAATATCGAATTTAATGATACTCTAATCTTCTATGAATTGACAAAAGAAGATTTCAATATTCACATTACCTTGCTCCCAAAGGTCGATCTCCAAGAATAAAATCCGGATCATGCAATGACGGTCGTCCCACATGTAATCTCTCCCACGACCATAGCTGCATTGGAACAAAATCTTTAGTAACACAGGAAAAAAAATAAATTTAGTATGTATGGATGAAAATTTCAAATTTTGCATATTACCTGTAGCAAAGAATAAAAACCATGAGATCCTGCCGACATCCTCTCTCCAAGCACACTACCTCTGTACAATGCTCTATATAAGTGGGCCAACGCAGCTGCACCCCATGAATATCGACCAGCATCCTCAAAATCTCTGAATAAATGAAGGTAGCACGCATGTATCTTATTTCCTGTGCCATCGGCGAAGATTGTTGATCCAAGCACAAATAAGATGTATGCACGTGCATACTGCTGGAGGATATCATCGTCCAATTCAACATCTGGTACGATGCTGAAGGTTTCTTTAAGCCACGAGAGAAAAATCTTTCCACCCTTGATCTTATCTGCAGGGGGGCCAACACCTAACAGCTCCTCACAGACGCTGGCCCAATCATCGTGGTCTGTGATACCAGTCACGGGCTTGCCATCAATGGGTAGTCCAGTCAGAATAGCAACGTCCTGAAGTGTAATTGTCATCTCGCCCTGTCGCAGATGAAATGTGTTGGTCTCTGGTCTCCATCTCTCAGTCAGTGCTTGTAGAAGTCGATGATCTGATCTGGTATACCCCTCTCTGTCAAATAATACAATCCTGATGCCCTCACGTATGGCTCGATGCGTGGATCCATGACCCAGTGCCGCAATGCCACCATGTGGATAGTAAACTTGGAGGAGTCGGTCTGTTTAAGGAAATTATATATTGAAGTAAGAAAAAAATCATATATGAAGAATAACATTAGAGAAAAACACAGCATTTGTCATACCTTGCCCTGGAATCCATGATGAGACCTATGAGATCCCTGAAAATACAGCAAATCATCCACGACGGGTCCATGCCACTCACGGATGTCCATCACCTGTAATTTGAACACAAGTTAATATCTACTCAAACAATTGAACATTCATCATCATATCACAATCATATTTAACATCAATTACCAGCATTTGTATTTCTACGTGGACATTTATTTTTTCTATGGCCTTTCTCATGACATATTGAACATGTATATCTCAGACTTGGATCCCTGGAGTCCATATGCATACGTCGGCGAGTTGATACAGGGCGCCCCGCTTGTCTCCTAACATTTGGTGGGATGAAGATGGGATCGTTTTCCGTAGGAATCGGCCAACGACTTTTATCATCAACGGAGTGGAATCGGGGTTCATAAGTGTGTCTATATGACTCTGAGGAAAGCCAATGTGACACATATCTCCCAGGACTAATACGAGCATACCCACAGGCCGCTATGACATGTGCACATGGATAGTGAAACAACTTCGGAACATGACATTGACATTCTGCATTGTCAGGATATAGGAAAACAATGTACATAACCGCATTCTTGTCTTGGACATTGAATTCTGATCTATCAAGCCTTCTTACTAACATCGCCCTTGCATCATGTGCAGTTCTCTCCAAATGTTGCTGCATAGATGGCACATGTTCACCTGACATGCTCTCGGCCGATTCACGCCTTGTATAAAAATACTCTGACACTCGTATGAATGTTTGTTGTAATATGGCAGTGATTGGCAACCCTCTTACACCTTTCAAGACACTGTTCATGCTTTCAGCTCTATTGGTGGTCATCGTGCCATGACGACGGCCATCGTCATAACAAAGGGCCCATGTTTGTGGACCGACTTGATCAAGCCATGTGCGAGCTTGTGAGGAGGCAGTAAGAATCTTTCGCATTTCATCAGCAAATTGATTTGGACATTTCAAGGTGTTATACTTGTGTCACTTTTAACCTGCTGGTAACCGTTAGAGCGTCCTGGCAGTTTTAAAATTTTTAGGGTTTTCGATCGGAACCGCTAATTTTTGGACTGTTAGCTATCGTCCTGAGCTAGAGGACTCCGATTGGAAATCTAACTGCATATTTGGTGTCCTGGTGCCATTTTAGACCTCTCATGAAAATTTCATCGAATTCCGGCATCGTTTGCAAAAATTTCGCAGTTCCGGGGCGTATCCGGGTATTTTAAGTCGCTCACTACATAAGTGGGATCTAAAATTCCCGAGTTACTATTCATCATCCCCGACCTTGGACTCTCTCTCTCCTCTCCTCCGTTTTTCTTCCGTTTGAGCCCCCTACACCCCTCAAAATCAAAAACCTAAAGCACGGGAAGTGTAGATCGGGTCCCGATCTACACTCCGGTGTCTTCAAAACCCGATTCCGACGACTCTAGCCACTCCGTCCCCCTCTCTTTGTCCTCTGATTCGGGCCATTTCGAGGGCCGTGGTAGATCGGGGCGTAAGAGAGCCTTTGGGAAAGGTTTCGGCGCGCGGAGAGCACCCGGTCACCCCTTCCTCCCCTCGGTAAGCTTCTTTTCCTCTTTTTTTCTTGCTTAGATGATTGCTGGGGGGGGGGGGGGGTTTTGTGTTTGGGGGTGGTCGGCGGCAGGGGGGGTCGTCGGAGGGCGGTCGGAGGTGGTCGGAGGTCGTGGGAGGGGCGGTGGTGGCGCTCGAGCAGTGGCTGGGCTGTCCCGGGCAGCAGGCAGCAGCGGCAGCGGCCCAGGCAGCGCGCGGGCTGGGCGCGTGCAGGGATACGCGCGTGCGCGCGCGGGCGTGCGCGGGTCTGGCGCGAGGTGCTGGTCGTGCTGGGCGCGCGGGACGGGCTGGCAGTGCTGGCAGCGAGCGCAGGGGGCCGGCTGGGCGTGCGCGCGTGCGTGCGCGCGAGCGTGCGCGCGGGGGTGCGCTCGGAGGTGCGTGCGAGGTGTGCGCGAGGCGCAGCGGGGCAGGCGAGGTGCGTGCGAGGTGCGCGCGAGGTGCGGCAAGGTGGCGGAGGTGCGTGCGAGGTGCGCGCGAGGTGCGGCAAGGTGGCGGAGGTGCGTGCGAGGTGCGGCAAGGTGGCGGAGGTGCGTGCGAGGTGCGCGCGAGGTGCGGCAAGGTGGCGGAGGTGCGCGCGGGGCGAGGCGCTGCGCGCGGGGGCGTGCGGGGTGCCCCGGGAAGCGCGGCGGTGCACCCGGGCGGTCGGGTGGCCGTGCGGGTGGTTGCCGGAGTGCTCGGGCTAACGTGCGTGCGGGTCGCGTGCACGTTTGCCCGAGTGTTAGGTGTTTGTTGTGGGTTTTGGGGTATTTATTTGTGTATTTAATGATAACTGTGGATTTATACTTACCAAGTAATACCCTGTCTTGCAGATCTCGACGGGCGGTCGCGCGACGACCCAGATACTGGTGAGTGGGACAATCCAACCCAGTAGAGAGGCGTTGTACGCACTTGGGGCGTATACCGACCTCTCCTGGGGCGCCATGGATAAATATTGCCTACAATAATATGTAATCCATGCTTGTGTGAATTATGTGTAGAATGCATGCTACCCTAGTCCTTGCATGTTAGGGACTTGCGCCCTTAGGATATGCGTATGAGCCATGCAGCATGTCCCCTGGTTTTCATGCTAGGAAACCCCGGCCTATGCATGCGTCCTACTAGTTTACTTATTAAATTAAATGCTGGTATCTGTTAGATCGCATGCCTTAGGATAATATTATAGGGAGGAGCCTTGCGAGGTCAACGCTAAGACCCGTGTTAGGGTACTCCGTGTTCCTTGTTTGGTTGTCGGGATGTCCTGTATCGGGACCTCGGGCTGGCCTCCCAAGGTTCTAGTCCCAATAATATTATATGTAATGATTGAATGATTGGTATAATGATTAGCATAGTTGGTGGATATTATAGGGGAGGGGCCTTGCAAGGACAGCGGTGAGACCCGGGTTAGGGTACTCCGTGTTCCTTGTTTGGTTGTCGGGGTATCCTATAACGGGGACTCACGCCGCCCTTCCGAGTTTCTTTCCCCCAATGATATTCTAGCCTTGCTGATTTTTGTACATGTTCCCGCATCTTGATGATGCACCTGGTTGAATTCAGAGGAATTCATGACATTTGAGTTGTAATGATATGTAGTCGGCGGATCCGAATGGATCATATGCGTATGGATAGGCTGTTCTGTTCCCCTCGTTGGATCCGGTAGAGGCTACCCCCAGCGTTAGAAAGGCCGTCCTTCGGAGGACCCACATCAGTAGGCACCTCCTGATTTGGTTTCGGACTATGCTGAAGTTGTGGGTGGAGACCAAGCGACCTACGGAGTGGAGGGAGAGACTATCGGTGGACCAAGGGTGACCAACAGCCTAGTCAGTCCCAAAATCCTATGTCACCCGTGGTAGGGTGAGGGTGAGGGTGTAGTGGGTTGGCGATGAGCGACCTACTGGATATGTGAATAGATGATTATCAGTCCCAATAGCCTATGTCACCCATTGATGGGTGAGGGTGAGGGTGTGGTGGTTCGGCGAAGTACGAACCACTGGATTATGTTGTTATGTCTTGGAGACTGGATAAATAATGGAATTGTGGTAAATATTGTCTGTGATGCATGGGTTGTGCTGTTCACTGAGCGTGTGGCTCACCCCTCGCACATGTTTTTCCTCAGTGGTCACTGAGCCTGAGCTAGAGCCGGAGCAGCAGTTGGAGCTTTCCGAGGGATTTCTTCAGTAGCGGAGCAGCGCTACGTCCGCGAGTGCCAGAGGCTATCAGCATCCCTTTTCTTGGCTGTATGTATTGTTTTCCGTGCTGAGCACGTGTTGTATATATTCAGTTGTTTCCATGTATATTGGCTCTCACAGGACGTATGATTGTGTATCGAGTCTGTAATATGTTTCGGGTTACAGACTCAGTTTTAGCTTCCGCTATATTGTGTATATATTATGTCAGCCCTGTTTGATATGTGTTGTCATTTTATTTGTGGTTTAGAGTATATGTATTTGACCTCCTGTGTAGGTTTCTGATATGATATATACATTTGCCGCGTCCCGGGGTTGGCCGCCCTGGGGCGTGACACAAGGTGGCAGCCCTCCACACCTGGTCACTCAACTCCTTTGATTTTACATGTTTTTTGAAGTTGTCTATCATATGTCTCATACAGAAACGATGGTACCATGTTACATTGGTTGATTCCTCAATATCTTTCATGCCTGCTATGATGCCCAAGTGCCGATCAGATATGACACACAAATTGTTTATACCACCAACAGAAAAGAACAAGTTCCAAAGGAAGAAGGTCCAACTGCTTCTGTTCTCAGATTCAACTATAGCAAAGGCTATCGGAAGCAAACCATTTTCTGCATCGCAAGCAGTGGCTATCAGGAGAGTTCCTTTATACTTTCCATACAGATGTGTTCCATCGATGCAAACCAATGGACGACAATGTTTGAAAGCCTCTAAGGCTGGACCGAATGCCCAAAAAACACGCTCAAACTGTCGGATCGGTCTGCCCATGTTATTCTCTTGTATGACAGGGCCTTCGAAGAACACAGTTGTTCCTGGATTAGACCTCCTCAAGGCATCAACATATAGAGGCAACTCAGCATATGATTCCTCCCAATTTCCAAATATCCTCTCCATAGCCTTCCATTTGGCACGGTTTGCCTTTGAATATGAAATTGTGTAGTGATGATCAGCACGTATCCTGTCCATTATCTCAGTAGCACTGATTCTCAAATTATGACGAATCGTTGGCATAATCAGCTGTGAGATATAATCAGAACTAAATTGTCTGTGATTTGAACTGAGAAGAGGATCGGAGCATGTATGAGGAACTCTCAGAGTGGAAATCTTGAACATTTCTGAACCACCGACCCTCCTCGCATATAATCTCCAATTACATTCATCATTTATGCACTTAACGGCGTATTTTTCTGCATTTGATTTCACCACATGACATTGTGCGCATTTCTTTATGCTCCAGGTTCGGACAGCATTAATGAGTGACTTCTTATTCGCGAAAAGCTGACCAACCTCAAGTTCATTACACGAAGAAGATCCGATTTCATAAATGCATGGATGGACATTTTCAGCCACCGCCTGCTCCATAAGCTCACGTGTAGGAAACATTTGAGGAACACCATATTCACTGATGGCAGTACTCCTCACATCATGGTCCTCCTCACTATCAGGTTCCTCTGCTTCTTCTTCTTCTTCGGAATCTTCTTCATAATCATCCTCTTCTTCTTCTTCCCCTTCTTGATCTTCTTCTTCTCCCCAATCTTGATCTTCTTCTTCTCCCCCTTCTTGATCTTCTTCTCCTTCATTGTTCACTTCAATTCCTTCACGAATATCGTCCCAACCCATGTCATGAAATGGGGACCTATAAATGCAAACACAATATACTTACATATATGAATACACCCACCAAAAACATCCTATAAATTCACAATACTTACAAATGTGGTATATTCACACTCCCATAGGCATTGGTCGGTGTTGCATCAATAATATTCTCTTGGGTGCACGGAACAAACGACGACGATGAAGGTTGATATGGTTCACGAACAATGGAAGGATATGAATCTTCTGCATCATAATTCATCGCGCCACGGACTCTTTGTATGATCTCTTCCTTCTCTAACCATATTTGAATGATATGCGCGTGCTTTGGGTACATCATTATCATAACTTTCACCCCCGTATCATCTTCGAGAGGGGCACCCAAACACTTTCCGTCGTGAGTTGGATGCACAGCAGTCATGGACAATTTGTAAAGACTTGGATCGGTCCCCGTCAAATGGTACATCATTTGGAGTAAATCGACATAAGAGATCTTCTTATTTATGATGGTGGTTTTCATGGTACCACCTTCATAAAATGAACTATCTTCGCGTCGAACAATCCTCCCGTTAAAAGAGTACATTAACGGGGCATCGGATTTCTTTACCATCTAAACCATAAATTATTCAACTTAGTAAATATATTTCTAAATTCATAATAATAAAATCCATCCAACACATACACATTAAACACAAAAAACATTCATGCAACACATACAAAGCATATTTCCTAAAAATAGCCTTTAATTTTTTAAAAATGTTTACTAAGAGGCCATTGAATTATTTCCTAAGGCCATACAATTTTTAAAAAAAATTTCAAATTTTTTTAAGATTTAAAAGTTTATTTTGACAAATAAGACATTTTCAAATAACCAAAACCCTAAAAAAATTCGCATTTCACTTAACAAAACATCATACAATCAACATTCCAATAATAAATAAATTCAACATTCAACATTTATGATTTTTTATAAAAACCCTAATTTATTCAATAAAATCAAAACAATTGACAAATAAATAATAAAATTCATGAACATTTAGGGTTTTGATGTTTACCTTCGGATTCAAACTTGTTTTTGATGATTTGTCGGGGTTGGCAACGGGTGGGTGGGTGAAAGAGGGAGAAAATAGGTGAAAATGGAGGTGTTTTAGGGCTTGGCAGCATATATATAAACCGTCTTCAGGAGACGGCATATATATATGCCGTCTCCAGTATAAATATATACCGGGGGGCCTTTTTTGGAACATCGGGTTGCAACACTGGAGACGGATTATATATAATCCGTCTCCAGTGTAAAATGCCAACGGGGCTAGTTTTTGCAATTATTCGGATGGGGGGGCTATTTTTGTAAATATTGAATTTTCAGGGGCTAAAAATGCTAATTACCCTTTAGGTTATCTTGAGCTTCTGGCATAAAACACCTACGTACGAAAGAGATCTCCTTTTTTTTTTTTTGGTTACAAGGCTCTGTTCAAAGGAACAGAGCAGAAGGTGTCAACTCCACAACTGACTACTGACTAAAGCTAGTCTTCCACCAAAATCCATATAGAGTCCATAAGAGCAAACATAATTCAGTGATTGAAGGCATCCTCTATAGCTAAAGAGGATCGGGCATCTTGGGACACCCGAGCATCTTTAGCTAGCTTGTCAACGAGGGGCGGATCCAGGACAATATTTTTCGGTGGGCTATATTAAAGAAGGATTTTTTATTCTTATATTTGATGTAATTATTTATATACCAAATAATCAAATAATGTGATATTCAAAAGACATTTAATATTTTTTGCAACTTCATACATTGTGATAACGTAGTATACACCGTGTATCATAGTGTAAGGTATTATAGTGTATGGAATAAAAAAATTATTTATTCATAAGAAAGAAACTACACTACTGTATCTCAATTTATATATTATTTCATATGAGAACATGTACTTCGACGGGAGAGTGCATACTTTTTTTTTAAAAAAAGGAAAAACAATGTGGATTGCAAATGAGACTGTAGAAAAGGCTAGACATATCATTTTTTTTCCAGCCCCAATTTCAGTCCTATATGCATCGATAGAAAATCACCGGAGCATATATTCACAATAACGAGGTATATGTTTTGATATAAATTTTACATATTTTCTATAAATGTGTTCATGCAATTTATTAGAGTATATACTTCATTTTTTAATAAAATCATGTATCTCATTAAATGAAATAAATATTATTTTTAAAAATTTTAAAACACGTGTAAACTGAAATTATGATTGAAAAAAAGTATGTACGTAACATTATTTCAATATATATAACAAATAACCAAAAAAAAAAATCAGATATGCCAATATCCAAATCCTAACTTTCGGATTCGGGTACGGATATTAATTTTTGGATTCAGATCCTTTCAGATACGGATCGAATACGAATATTTTTCAAATAATTGACATGTTTGAATATTAACATTAATTTGGATAATCAAGTAATATTTTAAAGGAACATCAAAATTAAAATTAAGATTTTAAAGCTTATTATCTCTTTCAAATATCATACATTGAAAATTTAATAGTATTATAATATATTATCATTGTTGTGGAGTTAAAAATCCTCACCGCGACACATGTCACCTCAAGGGGTAATGCATCACACCAGGACGAACGTGGGCCTACCGTGGAACCTGCAAATCCGAGTTTCAATCCTTGGTCATGATGACTCTCTCAGATATGCTGACACTACTAGATCCAGTGTCTAGTTGGGCGGTTGGGCACCCGAAGGCGAGTAGTCTAAGGCACGACCAGACATGAGGTCTGGTCGGTCGACCTTACTCCTCGAAGGCGAGTAGTCTAAGGCAGTCGGTCGACCTTACACCTCAAAGGCATGATGTGAAGCGTACGGGCAAGCGCATCAAGAGACCCCGAGCAAGAAGAAGAAACAGTCAGAAGACCACTAACGCCTGTAATTTAAGGTCCATTACCAACAGAACATGGGTAGTCAAGGACCGACGTGGAACATAAATACTGGGGACGTTTCCCTGAAAAAAAGCCCACTAAGCACTTAGTGGAACGGCGGTTACAAGGGTAATAAAGGAACTACGTGTGACTTGATCCCCAAGGGGTATGTAGGCAGCCTATAAAGAGGTCGCGCACTCAACACTCTAAAGGCACAGTCAAGCAAGGTCAAGAGAGTTACCCATTGAGTCAAGCCCAATCATTGAGCTCTGTTTGTGTTATTTCCTATTTAGTCGTTGAGAGAATCGAAGCATAGCTGCGAGAATTCATATTGCTTGAGTTCTTTTTCTCAGTAAACTTACAAATCTAACTGAAGGGGGAAAATATCCTCCTCAATTGTGATTAATCATACAATATAACAATATTGACAATATATAATACAAGTATATATATTTTTATAATATATGTCGGATATGGATATTTTTTGGATCGGATAGACTGATATCCATATCCATACTCCAGATCTTTGAATATCAGATAGACTGATATCCATATCCGCACTCCGGATTTCGAATATTTGATATTTCTGATTTTTCGAATACGGATTCGAATTTTTTTTGAATAATTGACATGCTTAGGCTCTGTCCTTAAAAGAAATGTCTTTGGTGCATTGTGCAAAGATGGGGTGTTTGAATAAAACTGGATTATTTTGGATGAAGAAACATTCATTTATTCACAGATAATTTATCCGTACAGATGGGAACTCATAAATAATAAATACTACAGTCAAGAATGGATTTGCTTGTTAAGGTAGAAGATATTTGTGTATAATGAGTTCCCACAGTTTAATGTCATTAGTTGATTTTGTGTTGACACACCCAATGATTTGATATATACCAATTCTACAGTTATTTTCTTTTCGGTTTTGTTTAATCTTTTTTGGTATTTCTCATCTTTTTATGTGCTCTCCAATGAAAGTGATGTATTGATATTACATAGAAAATAATGAACATCCAGTGATTAGTGTGCTTGTAACTTTTGCAGACCACATTTCAATGCACTTGCATAACTAATGCAATCATAACAAGTAAAAAATTACATATTTATTAACATGGCTTGGAATGTACAAATTACAAAATGCATACAAATCCAACTTGCATGATCAATTGCCTATCATACATGAGATTAAGTGACACTAATATAATTCAGATTTCAAAATAGGTGTATCACAATGAACAGCTGCGGAACGTTTTGCCTAATGCTACAAAATATGAACCTTGATGCCTTGGATGCAGTTCAGTTCATTAAAATCAAGTTCATGAGCAACACATTTTCTTGAAAAGGAAGCAGGGTTCAAACCACAAATCATTGTCAAGCAAAAATTATTCTAAAATGTCATGGGATATAGTTCAGATATAGTGATCCAAAATGGCTAGGTGAACCAAAGGTCTTACTGAAGAAGAAAACATTTTAAAGTACTCAGCAGTAAGTTCTAAAACAACACAAGGAGAGATTCAAGTCAGGAACACATAGATAAATGAATCATGTAGTATGAATTAGAAAGAACTGATAACAGCCCACGCACAACAAAAGAGAACTCACAATCAATGGAAAAAAAAATGACATCAAAAGTATACAGCATACGTCTTTGCTCGTTGAATTGAGTTGAGCAGTTCTGTGTTTTCATGGTTAAAAATTGATACAAATTGCACAACAGGAATACACATATGCTATTAAAATCAAAATGGGCAACTGTAGTTAAAAAATAAACCATCTTCCTGTTCAATCATCTGTCCTGCACCCTGTCCAGCTTAGACCATCCTCTGATTTTTCTATAATTGCATGATGCATCATACATAATATATAAAATTTAGGAAGGAATTACTGAGAACAACCTCAGCTGCAATAATCACATCATTAACCAATGCAAAATTTCAACAGAAAATCTCATAATTCTTCACACCCAATTTAAAAATGGCATACATTAAACAATTTTCAATTCAAGTACGAAAACTTAAGCTTAGCACTTCCCTGGTAAATAACAGGAAAAAAAAATCCCAACAATGTTAAGGCGGAGGATATTTGCGTATAATGAATTCCCATGGTTTAATGTCATCAGTTGATTTTGCGAAAACACACCCAATGATTTGATATACCCATTCTAAAGTTATTTTCTTTTCTGTTCTTTTTAATCTTTTCTGGTACTTCCCATCTTTTTATGTTCTCTCCATTGAAATAGATATGCACATAAAAGATAATGAACATCTAGTACTTAATATGCTTAGAATTTTTACATACCACATTTCAATACACTCGCATAACTAATGCAATCATAACAAGTGAAAAAAATACTGATTTATTGATATGCCAGGAAATGTACAAATTACAAAATGCTTACAAATCCAACTTGCATGCTCACTTGTTCGTCATACATGAAATTCAATGATACTATAACATAATTCAGAATAGGTGTATCACAATGAACAGCTACAGAATGCTATAAAATATGAACCTTGATGCCTTGCATGCAGTTTAGTTCATTAAAATCAAGCTCATGAGTATCAAATTTTCTTGAAAAGCAAGCAGGGTTCAGACCACAAATCATTGTCAAGCAAAATTTATTTTAAGCTGTCAAGGGATTATAGTGATGCAAAGTGGATAGGTGAAGCAAAGGTCTTGCTGAAGAAGAAAACATTTTTAAGTACTCAACAGTAAGTTCTAATACAATACAAGGAGAGAATCAAGTCAAGAACACCTATATGGATGAATCCTGTAGTATGAATTAAAAAGAACTGATAATAACCGTGTACTGCAAAAGAGAACTCACAATCAATGAACAAAAAATGACAGCCAAATTATACAGCATACAAATTTGCTCATTGAATTGAGGCAAGCATTTCTGTGTTTCCATGATTAAAATTGGTACAGATTGCATAGCATGAATATGAATATGCTACTAACATCAAAATGGGCAACTGCAATTAAAAATAAACCACCTTCCTGTTCAGATTATCTGTCCTGCACCCTGTCCAGCTTAGACCATCCTCTGATTTTTCTATAATTGCATGATACATCATACATAATGTATAATTTAAGCAGGAATTAATGAATTACTGAGAACAAACTCAGCTGTACCAATCACATTATTAATGTTCACAGAGAACCAATGCAGAACTTCAACAGCAAACCTATTGTTAAATGTATATACATGCTAGGGTTAAGGGTAGATTAGTCTTTTCCCTGTTTCCCTTTTGTACTATAAATATTGGCTACAAGCCCTAATAATACAATTGATTCATTCGTTTCATATTCTAACATGGTATCAGAGCTTGAATCAAATTTTTTTCTTTGATCGTCGACGTCCCGTCGCCCCGCGCCGCCGTTGCGCCACCGTCGTGCCGCCGCTGCACCCCCGAGCCTCATCGCTGCCCTGTCGCAGCTCCGCCGCTGCCCTCGCGCAGATCTCCCGCTGTCCCGTTGCGCCGCCGTGCCGTTGTGCCGCCGCTGCTCCGCCTTGCCGTGCCGCCAAGATCTGCCCTGCCGCCGCTGCTACGCACTGTCGCACCGCCCAGATCCGCCCTGCCGCGCCGCCCAGTTCCGTGCGTGCCGTTCCCGCGCACCACAGTCCGCCGCGCGCCGTCCCTGTCCACGCGCCCGAGCGTCACCCCCGTCCGCGTGCCCGAGCGACGCCCCGGCAGATCAGCCCGTGTGAGATCCCGCGGATCACGTCCGCAGCATCCGTGTGAAGATATTCACGCGATTTTGATTTTGATTAAATCAAAATCCACGTGATTCATCCGACTCGTCATCCGACTCGTCAGGCCGACTCGTGAGTCACTCGGAAAGCCGACTCGCTCCAACTCGTCTGCCACTCGTCCCTTGTTCAACTCGTCTAGCTGACTCAGCTCGGCCCGACCCGACCCGGCCTCAGCGCCTGACCCGACCCGGTTCCAGCTGTCCACTCTCCTCCGTCTGTACCTGTCCACTCTTCCTCGTCAGTCCCATCTTCACCCTTGCCGTCTTCGGATGATTCACGTGGGACGGTTCTGCCTACTCCCACCCCTGTTCCTGATGCTGCTTCGCCAGAAGACGATTCTGCTTCCGCACCAGTTGTTCCTCGTCGCAATCCGCCTCGCGCTCGTCGACCTCCACAACGACTCAGCTTGGTTGCCTCTGATTCTTTTTCTCCTAGTTTTCAGTGTTTTCTTTCAGCTGTTTCCACTCACTGGGAGCCCCAATCATATCGTGAGGCTGTCGGCATTCCAGAATGGGAAGGTGCTATGGCAGAGGAGCTTAGTGCATTACAACGCACTCATACGTGGAAAATTGTACCACTTCCTCCAGGGAAGACTCCTATCAGCTGTAAGTGGGTTTATAAGATCAAGACCAACTCTGATGGTTCGATTGAGCGTCACAAGGCTCGTTTGGTTGCCCGTGGTTTCACTCAGCAGCATGGTATTGATTATGATGAGACATTTGCTCCTGTAGCAAAGATGACAACTGTTCGTACTTTGATTTCTGTTGCTTCTGTTCGTCAATGGCCCATCTATCAGCTTGATGTCAAGAACGCTTTTCTTCATGGTGATTTATCAGAGGAGGTTTATATGACTCCTCCTCCGGGTCTTCCTCATTCATCTGGTCATGTATGCCATCTTCACCGCGCTCTCTATGGCCTCAAGCAGGCTCCTCGTGCTTGGTTCGCTCGATTTACTGATGCTATCTGTGCTGCTGGGTTTGCTTCGAGTTCCTCTGACCCAGCTTTATTTGTTCACACCTCTGGTCCTCATCGTACTATCCTGCTGCTTTATGTTGATGACATGATCATCACCGGCGATGATTCGTCTCATATACAGTTGGTCAAGCAACATCTTCAGCGTCAATTTGAGATGAAAGATCTTGGCAAACTTCGCTATTTTCTAGGCTTGGAAGTTGCTTCTGCTCCGCGTGGTTATCTTCTCTCACAGCGCAAGTATACTGCTGACTTGATCGACCGTGCCTGTCTAACTGATGATCGCATTTCTCCCACTCCTATTGAGCTTCATGCTAAGCTCCGGCCTGACGATGGCGAACCACTCTCTGATGTTACTCGTTATAGACAGCTTGTTGGAAGCCTCGTCTATCTCACTGTCACTCGTCCTGACATTGCCTATGCTGTGCATATTGTCAGTCAGTTTGTCGCTGCCCCTCGTACTGTTCATTATGCCGCAGTTCTTCGGATCATCCGCTATTTACGTGGCACTATATCTCGTACTCTGCTGTTACCGTCTTCTTCTACTCTTGAACTTCGCGCTTATACTGATGCTGATTGGGCAGGAGATGTCACAGATCGAAAATCCACAACTGGTATATGTGTTTTTTCTTGGGGACTCTCTTATATCTTGGAAGGCCAAGAAACAAGACATTGTTTCTCGTTCGAGTGCTGAGGCCGAATATCGTGCTATGGCATCTGCTACTGCTGAGGTTGTTTGGCTTCGACGCCTCATTTCTGACATGGGCGTCATTCTACCTGCGTCTACTCCCTTATTTTGTGACAACAAAAGCGCCATTCAGATTGCTAGCAATCCAGTATTTCATGAACGTACGAAGCACATCGAGATCGATTGTCACTTTGTCCGTCATCATTTTATTGCGGGCACTATATCACTCCCATATATTTCTTCTTCTCTTCAGTTATCAGACTTTTTCACAAAGTCTCATACACTTCAGCGGCATGATTTCTTGTTGAGCAAACTCTCGGTGTATGATCCACCATGAGTTTGAGGGGGGGTGTTAAATGTATATACATGCTAGGGTTAAGGGTAGATTAGTCTTTTCCCTGTTTCCCTTTTGTACTATAAATATTGGCTACAAGCCCTAATAATACAATTGATTCATTCGTTTCATATTCTAACACCTATAACTCTTCTACTACCCAAATTTAAATCTTTTTTTTTTAAATAGATAGACTATGTATAACTTCAAGGGTGCTACATATGTCTGAATCTTGCCATCAAAATGGCAAGAGCAAGGGAGAAGAGAAACAATCTTGAAGAAGCTGCCCAAATAGGAGAGAAATAGGTAGACTATATATAACTTCAAGGGTGTTACTACCCAAATTTAAATCCTGAATATATTAAACAATCATTCAATTCATGCATGAAGAAGCTGAGGCTTAGCACTTCCCTGGTAAGTAACAGGAAACAAAAAAAAATCCCAACAATGTTGATCAACAGTCATATTTCATACTTTCATACTAAAATAAAAGTTCACATACACAGTTTGTAACAGAGAAGACATTCAAACAGAAGGAAGCATGGGTCATATTCTATCATATCCAAAACCATCCAACTTCAATTAGCAGATACTAAAATTTCAGAATTCACATACCCCTCCCCAAATCAAAAAGAGACCACACTGTGAAGTAGAAGACAACACAACTAAGGATTAGAAGAAGACCTCGCCGATTCAATTGCCTTTTTGGTCCACCTCTCCTGCTTCCTAATGAGCTTGGCTCTCATCTGGGAAACCTTTTTCTCCATCTCCTAAAGCTCTTTCCACTCTTCATCAAGTTCTTTCGCCTTCGACTTTTCTAGGAGCCCAATCCCCTCCTCCATCAACCTCACTGAAAAATCCCCCATCTGACTAAACGCCTTGCAAGTTGAGACTTACTTGTTCAAGAAATAGTAAACCTCATCATCATTATCCTCCGCCAATCGTTCTTCTTCTTCTCCTTCTTCGTTCTTAATGTCATCATCGGATCTTTTGCGCTCCCTTGCTCCAGAACCTCATATTTGTTCCATCAATTCAAAAACGGCAACGTCATGAGGGGTGGATCACCCAGCAAGGGGACACACAAGACGTACTTGTGACGGATGCGACGGAGCTTGTCACTGATGGACCTCAGTCTTGGATCGAAGAAGGAGAGGGTGCCGCGGAGGAGGTCCACGAGCGGCGCCACCTCGGACGGGCTGGAAGGGATGGATGAGGCGTCGGATGTCTCCATACAAGGCCTAACTTAAGCATGCGTTGGATATCGCCAACTTAAAAGAAAGGGTCAAGCGCGATCTCGCGCACTAACAGGTGCATGCCAATATTCCAAACGAACCTGAGTCGAGTAGGAAATCGCATCTACTTACTCAGTTCGTTCAGAGGGAGAGGGCGAGAGAGATCATCATCTCATGAAGCTGGTCATACCTTTGCCCCATTAGCATGGGCGCAACAACTACACCACGCCCTCGAGTCTTATCATAAGGGAATATTAGGTAGGTGCCCGTTATTAACCCAGACTTAATCATGCTGGATATTCCAATTAATATGGTGGGAGTAGTATTACAATACTACCTAAGACATGTCATATTCTATACAGCCATACACATTTACAAAATACATGCCCATACTTGTTATACTTGTGTCACTTTTAGCCTGCTGGTAACCGTTGGAGCGTTCTGGCAGTTTTTAAAATTTTTAGGGTTTTCGATCGGAACCGCTAATTTTTGGACTGTTAGCTATCGTCCTGAGTTAAAGGACTCCGATTGAAAATCTAACTGCATATTTGGTGTCCTGGTGCCGTTTTAGACCTCTCACGAAAATTTCGTTGAATTCCGGTAACGTTTCTGAAATTTCACAGTTCCGGGGCGTATCTGGGTTTTTAAGTCGCTCACTATACAAGGGTGGGATCTAATTTTCGAGGTACTGTTCATCATCCCTACCAAATGAGTTTTTCTCTCTCCCCTCTCTCTTTTTCTCACTTTTGACCCCCCTAGAGCCCTCAAAGCTTAAAACCTAAAGCATAGGAAGTGTAGATCGGGTCCCGATCTACACCCCGGTGCTTTCAAATTCGAATTCCGGCGAGATTTGCCCCTCCGTCCCCCCTCTCTTCTTCCCTGATTTGAGCCATTTCGGTGGTGGAGGTAGATCCGGGCGTTAGAAGCCTTTTGAGGGAGGTTTCGGTGCGTGGAGAGCAACCGGACTTCGCTTCCTCCCCTTGGTAAGCCTCTTTTCCTCTCTTTTCTTGCATAAATGTATGCTAGGGGGATGGATTTGGGGTTGGGTGGCTGTGGGTGGCTGTGGGTGGCCGTCGGAGTGGTGGTCGGAGGCCATTGGTGGCCGGAGGTGGGTGGTAAGGGAGCTCGGGCTGGCAGGCAGGCAGCAGCACAGGCTGCAGCAGCAGGCGCAGCAAGCAGGGCCAGTGGCAGGGCGCGCGCGTGCGTGCGCGCGGGCGTGCACGCGGGTGGCGCTGGGCGCTGGGTGCTGGGCACTGGGTGCGGGCGTTGGGTGCTGGGCGCTGGGCGCTGGCGGGCGCAGTCGGGCACGCAGTCGCGCGCGGGTGCGCGCGGGTGCTGGTGCGAGCGGGGGTGTGCGCGGGTGCGCGCGGGCGCGCGCGGGCGTGCGCCCGCGCGGGCAGGGCGCCTGGGCACTGTGCCTGGGTGCTGGGCAGGGCGCCTGGGCGCGGTGCTGGGGGCCAGTGCGCGCGGTGCTGGGGGCCAGTGCGTGCGCGTGCTGGGGCGTGCGTGCAGTGCGCGCGGGGGCGCGCTGGGCTGGACGCGCGGTGCGCGCGGGCGCGCACGAGCGTGCGCGTACGTGCGGCGGTGCGTTGGGGCGGTGTGCGACAGTGCGCCGGTGGTGTCCGGGTGTGCGGGCTGGGCTCGGCAGTGCGCCTTGGCGCGCGGGCCGAGGCTCGGCTGTGCGCCCGGGGCGGGTGGCCGTGCGTGCGGCTGCCCGGTGGGTTCGGGAGTGAGTCGGGATGCTCGGATACACGTGCGTACGGGCCGTATGTACGTTTATCCGAGTGTTGGGTATTTTAGATGTATTTTTGGGTATTTTATACATTGTTCTCACCATATTGAATGTCTGTCTTGCAGATCTAGACGGACGGTTGCGCGACGACCCGGATAGGGGTGAGTGGGACAATCCAACCCAGTAGAGAGGTGTTATACGCACTTGAGCGTATACCGACCTCTCCTGAGGCACCATGGATAGATATTGGCATGTGTAATATGTATATCATGCGAGCATGATTTAACTGTAGAATGCATGTTACCCTAGACCTTGCATGTTAGGGACTTGCACCCTTAGGATATGTATATGAGCCATGCAGCATGTCCCCTGGTTCCATGCTAGGAAGCCCGACCGATGCATGTGCCCTACTAGTTTATTTATTAAATTAAATGCTAGTACTTGTCAAATTGCATGTTATAGTGAATATTATAGGGGAGGGGCCTTGCGAGGACAGCGGTGAGACCCGGGTTAGGGTACACCGTGTTCCTTGTTTGGTTGTCGGGGTGTCCTATAACGGGAACTCACGCTGCCCTCCCGAGTTTCTTTCCCCAACGATATTCCACCCTGTTATAACTTTATGCATGTTCCCGCATCGTAGTTATGCGCCCTGGTGGGTTCTGAGGAATTCAGAACAGTAGTGTTGTTATGATGTGTTGTCTGCGGATCCGAGTGGATCATATGCGATGGATATGCTGTTCTGTTCCCTTCGTTGGATCCTTTAGAGACTACCTCAGCGTTAGACAGGTTGTCCCGTGCAGGGGCTCCCAGTAGTAGGCGCCTCATGATTTAGTGAAGGACTGTGCTGAACGTGGGAGTGGCCAAATGACCTACGGAGTGAGGAGAGACTATCGGTGGACCAAGGGTGACCAACAGCCTAGTCAGTCCCAAGAGCCTATGTCACCCGTTGTAGGGTGAGGGTGAGGGTGTAGTGGGTTGGCGATGAGCGACCCGCTGGATTTGTCTATGGATGATTGTCAGTCCCAATATCCTATGTCACTCCTGTTGAGGGGTGAGGGTGAGGGTGTAGTAGGTTGGCGATAGCGACCTGCTGGATTGGTGTAGTAAGTCCCAATATCCTTGGTCACCCATTGAGGGTGAGGGTGAGGGTGAGGGTGTAGCGGGTTGGCGGAAGCGACCCGTTGGTTTTGTGTTGATGAGTCCCAATATCCTTGGTCACCCATTGAGGGTGAGGGTGAGGGTGTAGTGGGTTGGCGGTAGCGACCCACTAGTTTGAGGAATGGTTGATTATTGGTGGCTATGGTAAATGTGGTTGTGGATGTTAAGAATTATCTGGTTGTGGTCAATATTGTCTGTGATGCATGGGTTGTGCCGTTCACTGAGCGTGTGGCTCACCCCTCGCATAATATTTTCTATAGTGTCATCTGAGTCGGATCTGGAGGAGGAGCTCCCCGTGAGGACTTCATCAGTAGCGGAGTGGCGCCACGTCCCGCGAGTATCAGAGACTATCAGCATCCCTTGTACCAGTATGTATTATTTTCCGTGCTCGTGCACGCGTTTGGTTGTATTTGGATGTCTTTGTATGTATATTGGCTCTCACAGGACGTGTGATTATGTATGGAGTCTGTAGTGCGTTTTGATTACAGATTCAGTTTTTAGTTATCCGCATTTGGTGTATATATATCATGTCAGCCCTGCTTTTGTTGTCTGTGTGTCATTTTTGGCTGCTTGAGTATGATATTATTGACCTCCTGTGTAGATTCTGATATCATGTATACACTTGCCGCGTCCCGGGGACGGCCGCCCTGGGGCGTGACAATACTAGAGGGGCTCATGCAACACAATCATTCATACATGAATACAATACATGTATATAAGCCTAGCATGCAAGATATCTACATATTATAGCTTAAGCATGGCTATACTACTTATCTACACAAGTAGTATAGCTAAGATGCCCCATCGATGCGCGATGCGCGACTACGCGCGTCGAGTGCATTCCCAGGGGGGAGGGGATTGGATCGAACCACTCACCATACAACCCGGGACCTCGCGCATCCCATCCGACGAGATCTGCAAGGTAAGGGCATCAAATTTGGTGAGTAACATCACAATTTAACACTTAGAATTTACTAGAAATGCCAAAGACTTAGACATGCACGCATATGGGCTCGCACGCATGCAAGCACGCGCGTACGCACGCATGCCCGAGTGCCCCAGCACCTACCCGAGACCCTGGGCAGCCCCACGCATGCCCCAGCACGTGCACGCACGCACACACACGCCTGGCGATCACGGTAGGACTTCCCACGTGAAAACAACAAAAGGTAACACTCTTCTGCTTCATTTCATAACTTGACTAAAATGCCATTACCCCTCTAGGAAAGCTAGAATTTCCCACCCCTCTAGGACAGCTAGACCCTCCTCTACCTTGCATTACAACATCCTTTACTGCTTTATGCCACACACAGCTATGCACCCTTTTACTGCTTTAATCACATTCCTTTACTGCTTTAAGCCGCACACAGCTGCGCACCCCTTTGCCACTTTATTTACTGCTTTAAATCTGCGTTCATTCACCCCTAGGCTTTCCGTATTCACCCCATGGAAGCCTATACCCATGAGAAAATAGTAGAGGAGGAAGACAACCAAGGAGACCAAACCGCCCAATTCCTTAGCCACCTAGAGGGATGGATGGCCACCTTAGGATACCAATCTGTAGAGGACATGTTCAATGACCTCACCAACTATCGCCAGGCTAAGACCTTGAAGCAGGAAACTGTGATGCCCAACCCGTTGAGGGGGAGGCCCAATAGTCCTAAGAGGCCCATGGATTGGGTGAGGGTGAGGGTGAGGGTGAGGGTTTGGTGTTTAGTCCCACATTGCCTAATGGGAGGAGATAGTCTGTGCTTATATGTAAGCACAACTCTTACACACCAAGACGCATTTTAAAACCGTGAGCCCATTTAGGGGCAAAGCGGACAATTTCTTGCTGTGTAAGCCTGGGGCGTTACAATTGGTATCAGAGCCTGTCCATTTCGCGATGGTGGGTGTGGCCCCACACGAGGACGTGTGGCCCATTAGGGGGGGTGATTGTGACGCCCGGCCCATTGAGGGGGAGGCCCAACAGTCCCAAGAGGCTCATGGATTGGGTGAGGGTGAGGGTTTGGTATTTAGTCCCACATCACCTAATGGGAGGAGATAGTCTGTGCTTATATGTGAGCACAGCTCTTACACACAAAGATACATTTTAAAGCCGTGAGCCCATTTAGGGGCAAAGTGGACAATTTCTTGCTGTGTAAGCCTGGGGCATTAGGGTTTGGTGTTTAGTCCCACATCGCTTAATGGGAGGAGATAGTCTGTGCTTATATGTGAGCACAGCTCTTACACACCAAGACGCGTTTTAAAGCCGTGAGCCCATTTAGGGGCAAAGCGGATAATTTCTTGCTGTGTAAGCTTGGGGCATTACAATTGGTATCAGAGCCTGTCCATTTCGCGATGGTGGGTGTGGCCCCACACGAGGACGTGTGGCCCATTAGGGGGGGTGATTGTGACGCTCGGCCCGTTGAGGGGAAGCCCAACAGTCCCAAGAGGCTCATGGATTGGGTGAGGGTGAGGGTTTGGTATTTAGTCCTACATCACTTAATAGGCGAAAATAGTCTGTGCTTATATGTGAGCACATCTCTTACACACAAAGACGCGTTTTAAAGTCGTGAGCTCATTTAGGAGCAAAGCGGACAATTTCTTGTTGTGTAAGCCTGGGGCGTTACAATTGGTATCAGAGTCTGTCCATTTCGCGATGGTGTGTGTGGCCTCACACAAGGATGTGTGACCCATTAGGGGGGTGATTGTGACACCCGACCCATTGAGGAG
Source organism: Acorus gramineus (assembly GCA_030737835.1). Classification (NCBI taxonomy): domain Eukaryota; kingdom Viridiplantae; phylum Streptophyta; class Magnoliopsida; order Acorales; family Acoraceae; genus Acorus; species Acorus gramineus. Next base: position 645,668 of record JAUJYN010000016.1, read on the forward strand.
GAGGCCCAACAGTCCCAAGAGGCCCATAGATTAGGTGAGGGTGAGAGTTTGATGTTTAGTCCCACATTGTCTAATGGGAAGAGATAGTCTGTGCTTATATGTAAGCACAGCTCTTACACACTAAGATGTATTTTAAAGCCGTGAGCCTATTTAGGGGCAAAGTGGACAATTTCTTGCTATGTAAGCCTAGGACGTTATAATTGGTATTAGAGCTTGTCTATTTCGCGATGGTGGGTGTGGCCCCACACGAGGGCGTGTGGCCCATTAGGGGGGGTGATTGTGACGCCCGGCCCGTTGAGGGGAAGCCCAACAGTCCCAAGAGGCCCATGGATTGGGTGAGGGTGAGGGTTTGGTGTTTAGTCCCACATCGCCTAATGGGAGGAGATAGTCTGTGCTTATATGTGAGCACAGCTCTTACACACCAAGACGTGTATTAAAGCCGTGAGCCCATTTAGGGGCAAAGCAAAAAATTTCTTGTTGTGTAAGCCTAGGGTGTTACATATGACCAACTTTTAAAGATGATGAGCTCTCTCTCTCTCGCCCTCTCTCTTTGTGCGAACTGAGTAAGTAGATGAGATTCCTACTTGACTCAGGTTCATTTGGGAACATTGGAATGCACATTTTAATGCGCGAGATCGTGCTTGACGCTTCCCTTTTAAGTTTTTGATATCCAACGCATATTAGGGTATACCTTGTATGCTTCTATGCATATTATTTAGCCCATGCCTTGTATGTATGTTGCATATATATATATATATATATATATATATATATTGTTTATGCTTATCCATGTTAGGGAGAACCCCTATAGTTAATTCTATGTTATCGTGCATGTGGTCCATGTACATAACTGCGATAGAATTCTCCTATTATAATTGCGCATGTTAGACTAATCGTGCATACCTGTTGTTATATTTGTGTCATTTTTAACCTGCTGGTAACCGTTAGAGCGTCCTGGCAGTTTTAAAAATTTTTAGGGTTTTTGGTCGGAACCGCATAATTTCAGACTGTTAGCTATCGTCTGAGCTAGAGGACTCCGATTAAAAATCTAACTGCATATTTGGTGTCCTGGTGCCATTTCTGACCTCCCACGAAAATTTCATCGAATTCTGGCATCGTTTGCAAAAATTTCGCAGTTCCGGGGCGTATCCGGGTTTTTAAGTCGCGCATTACATAAATGGAATCAAAAATATCTCGTCACTATTCATCATCTTCCCGACTAGCCTCTCTCTCTCTCCCCTCCTCCGATTTTCTTCCGTTCGAGCGCCTTACACCCCTCAAAATCGAAAACTTAAAGCACGGGAAGTGTAGATCGGGTCCCGATCTACGCTCCGGTGTCTTCAAATCCGAATTCCGACGATCCTAGCCTCCCCGACCTCCCCTCTCTCTCCTCTGTTTTGAGCCAAACCGAGGGCCGTGATAGATCGGGGCGTGAGAAGGCTTGTGGGAAGGGTTTCGGCGCGTGGAGATCCACCGGACACCTCCTCCTCCCCTCGGTAAGCCTCTTTTCCCTCTCATTTCTTGTCTAGATGATTGCTAGGGGAGGGTTTTGTGGTTGGGAGGTGGTTGGTGGCGGTGGGGGTGGTCGGAGGGTGGTTGGAGGTGGTCGGAAGTGGTCGGCGGCCGTGGGAGGGGCGGTTGGAGGTGCTCGGGCTGCAGGGGGTGTTCTCGGGCAGCAGGCAGAGCAGCAGCGGCGCGCAGGCTGGGCGCGCGCGGTCATGCGCGCGTGCGTGCGCGCGGCGTGCAAGCTGGCGCGCGCGGGTGGCGTGCTGTGCTGGTCGTGCAGGCGTGCTGGGGGCCTCAGGCAGCGGGCAGTGGGCGCGAGGAGCTGGTCGCGCGGGTCCGACGCGAGGGGCTGGTCTGGGCGCGCGCGGAGGTGCTGGTCTGGGCGCTGGTCTGGGCGCGCGCGGAGGTGCTGGCCGGTGCTGGGCGAGCAGAGGCCGGTGATGGGCGTGCTGGGCGGACTGGTGCGCGTGGAGCAGGTCGCGCGGGTGCGAGGTGGTGGCTGAGGCAGCGGAGGGCGTGCGCGAGGTGGTGGCCGAGGTGCTAGGCGTGCGCGGGGTGGTGGCAGAGGTGCTAGGCAGTGCGCGAGGTGCGTGCGAGGTGCGCGCGAGGTGCGGCAATGTGGCGGAGGTTCTTGCGAGGTGCGCGCGAGGTGCGGCGGAGCGGCGGAGGTGCGCGCGGGGCGAGGAGGCGTGCGCGAGGCGTGCGCGGGGCGCGGCAAGGCAGGAATGGTGTGCGCGAGGGCGAGGCGCCGCGCGCGGGGGCGTGCGGGGCGCTCGCGGGCCAGCGCACGGCGTGCGGGGCGCGTGCGGACTGCCGCGGCTGGGCTCGGTGGACGCGCGGATCCCCGGGCGGTGCGCGGGGTGCGCGGGCTGAAGCGCGGCGGTGCACCCGGGCGGTCGGGGGGCCGTGCGGGTTGTTGCCGGGGGGTGTTGGGTGATTAATTTGGGATCTTTGGGTGTTTAATTGTGTATTTTGTGTATTTTGGGGTATTTATGGATTTCAACTCACCATATTGAATGTCTGTCTTGCAGATCTAGACGGACGGTCGCGCGTCGACCCCGATTCTGGTGAGTGGGACAATCCAACCCAGTAGAGAGGTGTTATACGCACTTGGGCGTATACCGACCTCTCCTGGGGCGACATGGATAAATATTACCTGCAAATAATATGTAATCCATGCTTGTGTGAATGATGTGTAGAATGCATGTTACCCTAGGCTTTTCTGTTAGGGACTTGCACCCTTAGGATATGCGTATGAGCCATGCAGCATGTCCCCTGTTTACATGCTAGGAAACCCGGCCTATGCATGCATCCTACTAGTTTATTCACTAAATTAAATGCTGGTATCTGTTAGATCGCATGCCTTAGGATAATATTATAGGGAGGAGCCTTGCGAGGTCAACGCTGAGACCCGTGTTAGGGTACTCCGTGTTCCTTGTTTGGTTGTCGGGATGTCCTGTATCGGGACCTCAGGCTGCCCTCCCAAGGTTCTAGTCCCAATAATATTATATGTAATGATTGTATGATTGGTATAATTATTAGTATAGTTGGTAGATATTATAGGGGAGGGGCCTTGCAAGGACAGCGGTGAGACCCGGGTTAGGGTACTCCGTGTTCCTTGTTTGGTTGTCGAGGTATCCTATAACGGGAACTCACGCCGCCCTTCCGAGTTTCTTTCCCCAAATGATATTCCAGCCTTACTGATTTTTGTACATGTTCCCGCATCTTGATGATGCACCTGGTTGAATTCAGAGGAATTCATGACATTTGAGTTGTGATGATATGTAGTTGGCGGATCCGAGTGGATCATATGCGTATGGATAGGCTGTTCTGTTCCCTGCGTTGGATTCGGTAGAGGCTACCCCCAGCGTTAGACAGGGCCTTCCTGACAGAGGGCTCCCATCAGTAGGCACCTCCTGATTTGGTGACGGACTGTGCTGAATGTGGGAGTAGACCAGGCGGCCTACGGAGTGGAGGGAGAGACTATCGGTGGACCAAGGGTGACCAACAGCCTAGTCAGTCCCAAAATCCTATGTCACCCGTGGTAGGGTGAGGGTGAGGGTGTAGTGGGTTGGCGATGAGCGACCTGCTGGATTTGTGAATGGATGATTATCAGTCCCAAAATCCTATGTCACCCATGGATGGGTGAGGGTGAGGGTGTGGTGGTTCGGCGAAGTACGAACCACTGGATTTGTGTTGTTATGTATTGATGGCTGGATAAAATAATGGAATATTGGTAAATATTGTCTGTGATGCATGGGTTGTGCTGTTCACTGAGCGTGTGGCTCACCCCTCGCACATGTTTTTCCCCAGTGGTCACTGAGCCTGAGCTAGAGCCGGAGCAGCCGTAGGAGCTTTCCGAGGGATTTCTTCAGTAGCGGAGCAGCGCCACGTCCCGCGAGTACCAGAGGCTATCAGCATCCCTTTCCTTGGCTGTATGTATTTGATTTCCGTGCTTGGCACGTGTCTGTATATATGTTCAGTTGTATTTGTGTATATTGGCTCTCACAGGACAGATGATTGAGTATCGAGTCTGTAGAATGTTTATTCACAGATTCAGTCTTTTGCTTCCGCTATTGTGTATATATTATGTCAGCCCTATTTGATATGTGTTGTCATTTTATTTGTGGTTTAGAGTATATACATTTGACCTCCTGTGTAGGTTTCTGATATGATATATATACATTTGCCGCGTCCCGGGGTTGGCCGCCCTGGGGCGTGACAAAAGTTGGTATCAGAGCCTGGTCCTGTCAGAGCCAATAGTCTTCCTTTCGTAGAGATGAGTCCTAGGATTTCGAGATGAGTATTCTGATCCTAGTGTCTGGTTTTCTTAGGGTGCTGATATGCCTCCTCGCAGAGGACGGCGCGGACGAGGTCCCTCTCGGTCTTTGGAGGTTTCCGGACCTACCAGAGACGAGGATGCTACTGGAGAGCCCTTGACGCAGGAGCCTCCTGCTTGGGAGCGTGCTTTCGCTCGGTTGGCTGATTTGGTGGAGACACAGACGAGGGCGCTGGAGGCCCAGACCAGAGTGTTGGCAGAGCAGGCTAGAGAGATTCAGGAGCTGAGGGCGACTCGCGAGGCAGTTCCGCAGGTCCCCTTGGCAGCAGATCCGCCTGCGGTACCTGATGTACCCCCAGTTCCTGTGGCAGTTCCGGCAGTTGGAGTTGAGGATCCCCTGCAGAGGGAGGAGGAGCTAGAGGCGGCAGCGCGGGTGCAGCAGAGCGGCCTCAACGCCTTTCTGAAGCTCCATCCTCCCGAGTTTCATGGGCAGTCGGCAGATCCTCTTGCGCCAGAGCGTTGGTTGAGGGAGGTGGATGTGATCTTCGCGGCCATGCTTTGCACCGATCGCCAGCGAGTCGCCCTGGCCACTTTCATGCTGAAGGGTGACGCCGCCGACTGGTGGGCTACCCGAGTGGTGGACATTCCAGAGGGAGTGGAGCGGCTTTCATGGGCGGGATTCCGGAGGTACTTCTTGGATGAGTACTTCCCGTTCTCGACGCGCCAGCTAGTGGAGCGGGAGTTTGAGCAGCTGACTCAGGGCACTATGTCCGTCGCTGACTACTCTACGCGCTTCACGAGCCTTTCCAGGTTCGCTCCAGCCTTGGTGATGGACCAGGAGACGCGGTGTCGTCGTTTTGAGATGGGTCTCAGCAGCGCTATCAGGGTGCACGTCACCTCCCAGGCATTCTCGAGGTTCTCGGACTTGGTGTCTCGGGCGAAGACAGTCGAGCGAGATCTCGGGATCATGGTGACGGTTCCGACCCCTTCTGCAGATCAGGGTCCTTCCGGGAGTCGGGACCAGGGGCAGCGCAGGAAGAGGAGGCCCCGTTTCGATCAGTCAGCGGCTTCCTCTCCTCCAGCAGATGCGGTGCCAGTGTGGGATCCGGCACCCATTGCAGCAGTGCCCATCCAGTCCTGGCAGCCGGAGAAGCGGCGCTGTTTCCATTGTCAGCGCATCGGGCATATCAGATACAATTGCCCAGATGCTGGCCGACCCCGAGTGCCACCTCAGCAGCCGCCGTTCTTGCAGCAGCAGCTTCCGCGCCAGCAGCAGCAGCAGCAGCCTCAGCGTCAGCAGCAGCCAGTGCAGCCGGCGAGGCGTGCTCCTGTTCCTCAGCCGCGGTTGGTCCAAGGCAGAGTTGCAGCGCTTACGGCCGAGGAGGTGCAGCCTTCGGGTGTCATGGTTCGAGGTATCATCTTGTGTTCCCAGCTTTCTAGTATAAGGATAGTTGTGTGTGTAATTGGTGGTTATTATGCAAGTGTGGGGTATCTGGATGAGTGAGTGTCAAGAGCGGTTGTTTGGGTTAAGGAAGCCGGGTTTTTGCTGTCCTGGCAGTGAGTTCCCATCAGTAGGTACCGCCGATGCAGTCGGAGGGGTACTGAATTTGGGAGTATGCTAGGTAGGGGCTACCCGGTAAGAGATTATTGAATGGTGTCGCGAGCGTGGAATCGCTCTCCCCTTCGTCGGATCCGCGTAGTACAGCCCCGGCGTTAGACAGGCTCGCGGTCAGAGGACCAGGCGAGCTACGGAGCGGGGAGAGGCTAGCGGTGGACCAGGGGTAGAGAGCAGTCTAAGTCTCTCCCAAAGTCCCAATATGTCTCCTTTTGGGAGTGAGGGTGTGGATGAGGCGAAGGCGGGTCGCTCGTGACCCAAATTTCTGTTGGACCGTTCCCAATGATGTTGGGTCTGGTCTTGCAAAGGATGTTGAAAGACATCGTTGGGTGATCATCTAGAGGTAGATGATCCGGAGGAGTTAGTGGTATTCTTTTAAATGATGTCTTCTTCTAGTGTTCCTTTCTGGATTAAGGGGCCTTGTGAGGTCGGCGTTGAAACCCGGGCTAGGGTACTTCGTGTTCCTTGTTTGGTTGTCGGGGTATCCTATATCGGGATTTCATGGTGCCCTCCCGAGGTTTCTTTTCCCAGACAAGGGATACCATGGAAGCATCAATTGGATGAGAGATCTGGTGTGAGTTTTGGTTGGAGATTAGGGCCTTTTGGGCTGGTTGATTTCTGGTAAAGGTATATCTGTGGACCCGGGTAAGACGCTTGCTATGTCGAATTGGCGTAGACCGTCGAGCCCCGCATGGATTCGGAGCTTCCGGAGTTTGGCGAGTTATTGCAGGAAGTTTGACGAGGATTCTCGAAGATAGCTGTTCCTTTTACCCGCCTTACTCGGAGGGATATCCGGTTCGAGTGGTCCCCTTCTTGCGAGGAGAGCTTCCTGGAGTTTACTCGGAGGCTCACCTTAGCGCCAATTCTTACCTCTCCGTCTTGGAGTGGTGGGTTCGCAGTTGGGTAAAGGTGTGTCCGCGATCCTGCTCACGTCATCCCGTTCGAGCCGCTCGTCTCTGAGCCGGACAGTTATTCGTGGAGCAGTAGATTGTGATCATGGACCGCCGCGTGAGGAGGCTCCGCACCAAGACCGTCCAGTTGGTCGAGGTGCGATGGCAGCACCGTTCCGGTGTTAAGGACACTTGGGAGCTCGTGGAGGCCAGGTTCGACGCGTATCCGCATCTTTCCCCTCCTAGATGTTTTTGGCGAATTTTGGGGACAAAATTTCCTAAGGGGGGAATAATGTTATATATGTGTCACTTTTAACCTGTTGGTAACCGTTAGAGCGTTCTGGCAGTTTTAAAAATTTTTAGGGTTTTTGGTCGGAACCGCATAATTTCAGACTGTTAGCTATCGTCTGAGCTAGAGGACTCCGATTAAAAATCTAACTGCATATTTGGTGTCCTGGTGCCATTTCTGACCTCCCACGAAAATTTCATCGAATTCTGGCATCGTTTGCAAAAATTTCGCAGTTCCGGGGCGTATCCGGGTTTTTAAGTCGCGCATTACATAAAAGGAATCAAAAATATCTCGTCACTATTCATCATCTTCCCGACTAGCTCTCTCTCTCTCCTCTCCTCCGATTTTCTTCCGTTCGAGCCCCCTACACCCCTCAAAATCGAAAACCTAAAGCACGGGAAGTGTAGATCGGGTCCCGATCTACGCTCCGGTGTCTTCAAATCCGAATTCCGACGATCCTAGCCTCCCCGACCTCCCCTCTCTCTCCTCTGTTTCGAGCCAAACCGAGGGCCGTGATAGATCGGGGCGTGAGAAGGCTTGTGGGAAGGGTTTCGGCGCGTGGAGATCCACCGGACACCTCCTCCTCCCCTCGGTAAGCCTCTTTTCCCTCTCATTTCTTGTCTAGATGATTGCTAGGGGAGGGTTTGGTGGTTGGGAGGTGGTTGGTGGCGGTGGGGGTCGTCGGAGGGTGGTTGGAGGTGGTCGGAAGTGGTCGGCGGCCGTGGGAGGGGTGGTTGGAGGTGCTCGGGCTGCAGGGGGTGTTCTCGGGCAGCAGGCAGAGCAGCAGCGGCGCGCAGGCTGGGCGCGCGCGGTCATGCGCGCGTGCGTGCGCGCGGCGTGCAAGCTGGCGCGCGCGGGTGGCGTGTTGTGCTGGTCGTGCAGGCGTGCTGGGGGCCTCAGGCAGCGGGCAGAGGGCGCGAGGGCTGGTCGCGCGGGTCCGGCGCGAGGGGCTGGTCTGGGCGCGCGCGGAGGTGCTGGTCTGGGCGCTGGTCTGGGCGCGCGCGGAGGTGCTGGCCGGTGCTGGGCGAGCAGAGGCCGGTGCTGGGCGTGCTGGGCGGACTGGTGCGCGTGGAGCAGGTCGCGCGGGTGCGAGGTGGTGGCTGAGGCAGCGGAGGGCGTGCGCGAGGTGGTGGCCGAGGTGCTAGGCGTGCGCGGGGTGGTGGCAGAGGTGCTAGGCAGTGCGCGAGGTGCGTGCGAGGTGCGCGCGAGGTGCGGCAATGTGGCGGAGGTGCGTGCGAGGTGCGCGCGAGGTGCGGCGGAGCGGCGGAGGTGCGCGCGGGGTGCGCGCGGGGCGAGGAGGCGTGCGCGAGGCGTGCGCGGGGCGCGGCAAGGCAGGAATGGTGTGCGCGAGGGCGAGGCGCCGCGCGCGGGGGCGTGCGGGGCGCTCGCGGGCCAGCGCACGGCGTGCGGGGCGCGTGCGGACTGCCGCGGCTGGGCTCGGTGGACGCGCGGAGCCCCGGGCGGTGCGCGGGGTGCGCGGGCTGAAGCGCGGCGGTGCACCCGGGCGGTCGGGGGGCCGTGCGGGTGGTTGCCGGGGGTGTTGGGTGATTAATTTGGGATTTTGGGTGTTTAATTGTGTATGTTATGTATTTTTGGGGTAATTATGGATTTTAACTCACCATATTGAATGTCTGTCTTGCAGATCTAGACGGACGGTCGCGCGACGACCCCGATTCTGGTGAGTGGGACAATCCAACCCAGTAGAGAGGTGTTATACGCACTTGGGCGTATACCGACCTCTCCTGGGGCGACATGGATAAATATTACCTGCAAATAATATGTAATCCATGCTTGTGTGAATGATGTGTAGAATGCATGCTACCCTAGGCTTTTATGTTAGGGACTTGCACCCATAGGATATGCGTATGAGCCATGCAGCATGTCCCCTGGTTTTCATGCTAGGAAACCCCGGCCTATGCATGCGTCCTACTAGTTTAATTATTAAATTAAATGCTGGTATCTGTTAGATCGCATGCCTTAGGATAATATTATAGGGAGGAGCCTTGCGAGGTCAACGCTGAGACCCGTGTTAGGGTACTCCGTGTTCCTTGTTTGGTTGTCGGGATGTCCTGTATCGGGACCTCGGGCTGCCCTCCCAAGGTTCTAGTCCCAATAATATTATATGTAATGATTGTATGATTGGTATAATTATTAGTATAGTTGGTAGATATTATAGGGGAGGGGCCTTGCGAGGACAGCGGTGAGACCCGGGTTAGGGTACTCCGTGTTCCTTGTTTGGTTGTCGAGGTATCCTATAACGGGAACTCACGCCGCCCTCCCGAGTTTCTTTCCCCAAATGATATTCCAGCCTTACTGATTTTTGTACATGTTCCCGCATCTTGATGATGCACCTGGTTGAATTCAGAGGAATTCATGACATTTGAGTTGCGATGATATGTAGTTGGCGGATCCGAGTGGATCATGTGCGTATGGATAGGCTGTTCTGTTCCCTGCGTTGGATTCGGTAGAGGCTACCCCCAGCGTTAGACAGGGCCTTCCTGACAGAGGGCTCCCATCAGTAGGCACCTCCTGATTTGGTGACGGACTGTGCTGAATGTGGGAGTAGACCAGGCGGCCTACGGAGTGGAGGGAGAGACTATCGGTGGACCAAGGGTGACCAACAGCCTAGTCAGTCCCAAAATCCTATGTCACCCGTGGTAGGGTGAGGGTGAGGGTGTAGTGGGTTGGCGATGAGCGACCTGCTGGATTTGTGAATGGATGATTATCAGTCCCAAAATCCTATGTCACCCATGGATGGGTGAGGGTGAGGGTGTGGTGGTTCGGCGAAGTACGAACCACTGGATTTGTGTTGTTATGTATTGATGGCTGGATAAAATAATGGAATATTGGTAAATATTGTCTGTGTTGCGTGGGTTGTGCTGTTCACTGAGCGTGTGGCTCACCCCTCGCACATGTTTTTCCCCAGTGGTCACTGAGCCTGAGCTAGAGCCGGAGCAGCGTAGGAGCTTTTCGAGGGATTTTCTTCAGTAGCGGAGCAGCGCTACGTCCGCGAGTACCAGAGGCTGTCAGCATCCCTTTCCTTGGCTGTATGTATTTTATTTCCGTGCTTGGCACGTGTCTGTATATATGTTCAGTTGTATTTGTGTATATTGGCTCTCACAGGACAGATGATTGAGTATCGAGTCTGTAGAATGTTTATTCACAGATTCAGTCTTTTGCTTCCGCAATATTGTGTATATATTATGTCAGCCCTGTTTGATATGTGTTGTCATTTTATTTGTGGTTTAGAGTATATGCATTTGACCTCCTATGTAGGTTTCTGATATGATATATATACATTTGCCGCGTCCCGGGGTTGGCCGCCCTGGGGCGTGACACCTGTGCTAGGTGTGGGTATGACCCGTTGTCGGGTTGTACCTCAGTTAGTTATAGCACAAGCGATGTAATTGCCACCCTGCATCTGTGTGATGCACTTGTTGGAATTAAGGAGAATTCGATGTTATACCAGTGTTTTGAACCGGTGGTTATGATGTTTAAGCTAGGCTTACCTGTGCTAGGCACGGGTATGAATTGCCTTTTGGGTTATGCCTTGGGCTTATTTTTGGTGCGAGAGCCGAGGTAACTCCCTGCGTCCGAGCAACGCATCTGTGTGGGAGTTCATATGTATTCGATAGCATCGGTAGGCGATTACCAAGAGTAGTTGTTTTTCCATTAGGTTCGCTTTGCGAACATGGAGTGTTTCCTCCCAATGTCGTCCGTGTTGAAGCGACCCGGGTTGTAGCTGTCCTGACAGAGGGTCCTCACCTGTAGGTACTATCGATGCATGCGGCAAGATGTACTTATCATGGGAGTGTACCAGATGGAGGCTACCTAGGAGAGGGCTAACTAATAATATTGCGATCGTGGAATCGTTCTCCCCTTCATCGGATCCGTGCCGATGCATCCCGGTGTTGTAGCTGTCCCAATAGAGGGCCCCCCACTTGTAGGTACTATTGATGCATACGGCAAGATGTACTGATCATGGGAGTATACCAGGTAGTGGCTACCCAGGAGAGGGTTACTGGATGACGAAGGGTGTAGAGCAAACAGATTTATCCCAAAATTCCCTAGGGTCACCCCTCCGTAGGCTAGGGTGAGGATGAGTTTAAGTCAAGTAGTCATGTGACTTTTATACCCATCGAGTATACTCTGGGTAGGTTACTCCTAATGCTTGAGGTATCGTAGTGTACCTCTACCTCCTAGCGGATAAACTCATTGTATCTCGTTATCCAATAACACCATGTGTTATGGTTAACAGTTGTTCCTCCCCGAGAATCCCAAGACTCTCCCTCTGGGAGTGAGGGTGAGGGTGAGGTATGGTCGCGCTGTCGCATGACCTTGTTATCATTTGGGTTCCTTCACTTCTTCATAGCATACCTTCTTCATGGCTGAAACACAAAGAGAGGAGGGTGCAAGAGAGAGGGTATGAGCTAGAGGAGGAGAAAGAGAGGAGAACAACCTCATACACACACAAACTCACCTTCATCTTTTCTACATCCCCTCCTTCTCTTCTTCTCCTCTTCAGATTTCCTCTGCTGGACCCCCAAAAATGCCAGCAAAACCCTCCCCATCTGCCCTAAATAGTTGTCAATCGAAGAGGTTCTAATGGGGCTGAAATGACTATGCTGCCCCTGACCAGAAATCCTGGACAGACTTTACTAGAACAACCATAACTTCTACAATCTAGCTCCGAATTGTACAATTCAAAATCCATTGGAAAGCCAAGAAGATTATCTATAACTTTCATGTTTATTCCAAGGTCAAATAACGCTCCAGCTATTCCAAAATGTGAGCTAAACATCGAACATGGCTGCTGCCAGGATTTTCTCATCCCCAGGGTATAATTGAAAAAATGCCCATAACTTTTGATGCATGAATCCAGTTGATCTAATTCCACTTTTGTATGAAAGCTAACTCAAAAATGAATATCTCAAGGAAAAATTAGATTTAAACCATTTCATCTGGGATATTAAAAAAATTAAATTCAAATACCAATCGAAATTGCATAATCTCTAAAACGTTATCGGAATTCGATGAAATTTTTATTGGTAGTACAAAAACTTACCAGAACCCATAATATGAAGTGAGATTTTTTATCAGAGTAATCCAACTCCCGCAGGTAGATAAAAGAAAAAAAATTAGTGACTCCGATCGAAAAATAAAGCTCCAAATGATACAAGCGTAACAGATATTATGCTTAACCTCTCATCCCCCATTTTCCCTTGTGTGCATCCCCCATGGTGACTTTTGTCACCCTTTGCACCCCCCCTCTCTCTCCATCCGAAAATCCCTCTCTTTGCCTCTCATTCTCTCGTTTTGCTCTCCCTCTCTTGTGTGTTGGTGGAGAAGAAGAAGATTGAGTGCTTTGAAGAGGAGGTGCATGAAGAAGAAGATCAACATGTGTGTGTTTTTGATGTTTCCATTCCCTCTCTTCTTCCTCTAACTCCCCTTCATGTTTTCCATAGATTCCCCCCTCCCCTCTGGTTCAGCAAGAAGAAGAGAAATGAAGGCTGAGGTGGTGGTAGTGGTGGTGGTGGTCGTAGGCGTGCTTGCGAGCCCCCACATCTCCCCCTTCCCTCCCCCTCTCTTGGTAAGCTTTCCCCTCTTTTTTTTATATGGTTTTTCAGCACATTTGGGTGTGTTGGGAGGTAGTGCATACCATGTGTTTTTGTTTATGTTTGGATGGTGTATGTGTGCATGGTTTCTTGGGTGTAGGGGTGTCGGTGTGCCCGCGTGCGTGCTGCCCTATGCGTGTTGCCCAGAGCCTAGCGTTCCTGGCCTGCTGCCATGCCAGCACCAGCACCCATGCCCAGCGTGCCCCTGTCTGCGGCCCTGCTAGCCCAGCGCTTGTGCCCTACGCATGTGCTTGGCGTGCCATGAGACGTGCCATGCGCTTGTGCCCAGAGCGCCCAGCGTGCTCTGCAGTGTGCCCTACAGCGTGCCCAGCGCGCCTTGCTCTGCCTGTGCATCCCGGGTGTTTCCCCGTGCGTGCATGCTGCCCACGTGCATGTTGTCCTACTTGTCCTGCATGCGTGCCATCTCACGTGCGTGCAGCCCCGGGTTGCGGTGAGTGGTTTGATCCAACCCTTCGGAAGCGCTCGATGCACGTAGTCGTGCATCGCGCTTCCATGGGGCATCTTGGCACCCGTATTATGTTAGATATTGCATCCTAAGTCTGTATAGCTCGTATATTGTGTAGAAACACCTATTCTAGCATGTACTTTGTCACGCCCCAGGGCGGCCGTCCCCTAGACGTGGCATTAATAAAATATCAGCTATCAATACCTGAGGTCAATAAAGACTCCAACAACAACACACAAGGTGGCAAGGCAAGGATAATGATAACTTACTGAAAAGCGGAAGCATAATATATAAACAATGTCTGTAAATCAAAAACATTATTACAGACTCGAATACACAATCATTGTCCTGTGAGACCCATGTCTAGACTAAAGAAAATACAACCTGTGCCACATGCACGATTTACAATACATACAATGACTCTAGGACTGCTGACAGTCTCGCACTCGCCATCCGCCGGAAGAACGCTCCACGCCCATAAGACCACGCCACAGGAAAGCTCCAGCTCCACGCCCAACACTGCCCCTGAAAAGAAACAGTCTGCGAGGGGTGAGCTACAAGCTCAGTGAGTGGCTGGAAACCAATCACCATACAACAGTTCAATACATAAACAATTTCCTTTCAAGGAAATCATGGGTGGAAACACATGGATAACTGGGCCACGCGGCGGCGCGACCAACCTCACCCTCACCCTCACTCCCGAAGGGAGACTCTTGGGACTTTTGGGGAGAGACCATACCGTCGGTCAAAGAGACCCGGAATTACTGGTCTACACAACGCTACTAGATCATCTACATCTAGATAACTGCCCAACGATGTTTTTGAACATCGATACGAGACCGGACTCAACAACTATGGGAACGGTTGAACAACAAATGGGTCATGCGGCGATGTGTCTTCACCTCATCCTCACCCTCACCCCCTTAGAGGTGACATAGGACTTTTGGAAGAGACTTAGACTGCTCTACACCCTTGGTCCACCGGTAGCCCTTACCCCACGCAGCCTCTACCTGGTATACTCCCACGATCAGTACGCTTCCGAATGCATCGGTGGTACCTACAGATGGGAGCCCTCTGTCAGGACAGCTTTAACGCCTGGGGAGTTCCTACATCGGATCCAACGAAGGGGAGAACGATCCCACGCTCGCAACATCATTCGTTAACCCTCTCCCGGGTAGCCTCTACCTGGTATACTCCCACGATCAATACGCTCCCGAATGCATCGGTGGTACCTACGGATGGGAGCCCTCTGTCAGGACAGCTACAACCCGGCCTCTTCAACTCACCGCTCTACACCCTTGGTCCACCGGTAGCCCTTTCCCCGGGTAGCCTCTACCTGGTATACTCCCATGGTCAGTACGTTCCCGAATGCATCGGTAGTACCTACAGATGGGAGCCCTCTGTCAGGACAGCTGTAATCCCGAGAAGTTCCTACATCGGATCCAACGAAGGGGAGAACGATCCCATGTTCGCAAAGCGAACCCAATGAAAGACAACTACTCTCGATAATCACTTATCGAGATATAGAATACTACTGTACTCCCACACCGTTGCGTCGCTCAGACACAAAGGGGTTACCTCTGCTCTCACGTAGAAGTAAACCCACAAGCTAATGAATTCTCTTGAATTCCAAACGAGGGCATCGCTTGGATGCACGGGGCAATTACATCACTAGTGCTCTAACTAATAAGGTACAACCCGATAGCGTGTCATACCCACGCCTATTCCAGATAGGCCTAATTAGTTTTAACATGCGCATATATTTTATAGGAGAATTTAATCTTAGTTGTGTGCATGAACCATATGCACGATCACATATCAATTAATCATAGGGATACTCCCTAATCATAGATTTACATCATAATAAATCATACAACATGCATACATGGTCATTAATCACATAAACATACACAATATACTCTAATATCCGTTGGATATCGCCAACTTAAAGAAAGGGTCAAGCACGATCTCGTGCACTAACAGGTGCATGCCAATATTCCAAACGAACCTGAGTCGAGTAGGAAATCGCCTCTACTTACCCAGTTCGTTTAGAGGGAGAGGGCGAGAGAGATCATCATCTCATGCAGCTGGTCATAGCTTTGCCCCATTAGCATGGGCGCAACAGCTACACCACGCCCTCGAGTCTTATCGCAAGGGAATATTAGGCAAGTGCCCGTTATTAACCCAGACTTAATCATACTATATATTCCCATTAATATGGTGGGAGTAGTATTACAATACTACCTAAGGCATGCCATATTCTATACATCCATACACATTTACAAAATACATGCCCATACTAGAGGGCGCATGCAACACAATCATTCATACATAGATACAATACATGTATATAAGCCTAGCATGCAAGATATCTACATATTATAGCTTAAGCATGGCCATACTACTTATCTACACAAGTAGTATAGCTAGGGGGCCCCATCGATGCGCGATGCGCGACTACGCGCGTCGAGCGCATCCCGAGAGGGGGGGGATTGGATCGAACCACTCACCATACAATCCGGGACCTCGCGCATCCCATCCGACGAGATCTGCAGGGCAAGGGCATCAAACTTGGTGAGTAACATCGCAATTTAGCACTTAGAAATCATTAGAAATACCAAAGACTTAGACATGCACTCATACGGGCTCGCACGCATGCGAGCCCGCGTGTACGCACGCATGCCCGGGTGCCCCAGCACCTACCCAAGACCCTGGGCGGCCCCACGCTTGCCCCAGCACGGGCACGCACGCGCACGCGCCCACTGGTGCCCAGCCGCGCGCCCAGGCGCATGCCCAGGCGCACTGCCCCGCGCGCCCGCGCGCAACCCCGCTCACACCCGCGCACATCTGCGCGCCCCCCTGCGCCTACCAGCGCCCGCCTACGCGCGCGCGGGCGGACTGCCCCCCAACGCGCGCCCAGCCTCTCCCAACCTCTTTTTTAACCCTCCCCAACCCCTCACACACACTCTAACCCATATGCATAGCATGCATGACCTCCCCAACCATCCCAACAACCCTAAAAATCAAAAAGAAGGGGAAGAGGACTTACCAAAAGAGGGAAAGGGAAAGGGGGAGATGCGGGGCTCTCGACGCGCCCACGACCACCTCAACCACCACCACCTCTTCAGCCTCTCCTCAGCCTCCTTCTTGGTTGCAAAATCAGGGGGGGGAAAGTCATGAAAAGGAGCTTGAGAGAGGAGGATCAACAACACAACACACCCACACAAACCTTCTTGTGCTTCCTTCTTCACCTTCTCCTTCACTTCTCTTTGAGAACTTATCACAAACACATGGGGGGGCTTTGAAAGAGAGAAAGAGAGGCCAAGAATCCCACGTTGGGAATGGGAGGGAGAGAGAGAGAGATATATATTTTGGCAAATAAATATCCTAAAGAGGGATCAAATGACTAAGTCGTCCTTGACTAGAAATTCTGTACATGCTTCACTAGAACAGCCATAACTTCCTCAATATAGCTCCGAATTGCACAATTCAAAATCCGTTGGAAAGCCAAGAAGATTATCTACAACTTTCATGTTTATGCCAAGATCAAATAATCCCTCCAGCTATTCCGAAATTAGAGCTAAACATAGGACAGGGCTGCTGCCAGAATTTTTCATCCCGGGGTATACTTGGAAAAATACCCATAACTTTTACTACATGAATCCAGTTGATCTAATTCCACTTTTGTATGAAAGCTAACTCAAAACTGAGCATCTTCTGATAAAATCATATTTAAACCTCTTCATCTTGGATTTTAACAAAATCAAATCCAAATACCAAATCGGAAATACATAACTTATAGGAAAAATTATGTAGCCAAATTTTCAATCAGAGCGCTCCAAATGACACAGGCATAACATTCTTCCCCCCTTAGGAAATTTAGTCCTCGAAATTTAAGGAAACCCAAAAGGGAAGACCGAAAGTATCATGCATAGACCTTTTGCTCCTAAGTGGTCTGTGCACTGGACTGGCGCTACCGACACACTGTAATCAAAGGAACGGTCTTAGCGTGGAGCCTCTTCCAATATTGGTCGTTGACCTCGATCCACTGCTCCACAAACGACAAATCTACCTCGAGGATGAGGCAGTCGAACGGAATGACATGAGCAGGATCGTGGACGTAACGCCTCAGCCATGAGACAAGGACGACGTTGTGGGCATGAGCCAGCTGTGGGAGAAAGGCTACATGATAAGCCACCTCCCCAATCCACTCAATGACGAGAAACGGTCCCATTAAAGAGCCAACTCAGCTTGCCCCGAACGTCGAAACAGAGGGTGCCCTTAAACCAGGACACCTTCTCGAAAATACGGTCGCCAAACCCAAAGGTAAGCATCCTGGCGACGATGACCTGCGTAGCCCTTCTGTCGGTTCTGGGAGGTGCAGATGCACACATGAACCAACCTGGCCACCGCAAGGTCAAACAACTGACTTATGGCCTCTCTAACTGGTGCTCCTCAACCGTCCCAACACAAGGGAGGTATAAAACTGTGCCTGTAGAGTGCCTTTCACAGTACCATCAGGATGCTCGAATGGCAGTCGTCTTGCAGGCATACCCCAACAAATGGGTGGTGCCTCACCCAACTGCCCTCATCATCGAGCACACAGGCACTTAGCATGTCCTCCAAGGTCTGAATCGTCCACTTTGCCTAGCTGTCCATCGGCGATGAAACGCTATACTTAAATGGAAGCTTGCGCCAAAGCCTGCCAAGGCTGCGCCACAACCTCAAAGTAACCCTCGCGTCTCAACCGAAAATAGCGCCGACCGGAGTGCCATGAAGACAAACAATCGCGAAGGTGGAAACCCACGTCAAGGCGTCCAGAGACTCTATCAGTCGGATTAGGGAGGGAAGCGCGGACTTAGTTAGTCGGTCATTGATCACCTAAATGGCGTCGTGACCCGAACGTGACATTAGCGAGTCCGCAACAATCCCCGATAACCCACTCCCACGTCCACTGAGGAATCTCGATGGACTGACGCTTTCCACTCAATGATGATTCTCGAACTTTGCCTGAGGGCATGCCAACCTGGGGAAACAAGGTTACCCATATCGCCTTTTTATCGCACCACAGCAATCTCAATGAAGACTACCCCAAAGTAGTCCACGGAAGCCCAATAAAACTTTTGAGATCCACGAAGGCATCCGGCGCATTCGTTAACCCCAACAGCAGTACTTAAAACTCGTAGTGCCTGAACGGTCATGAAAGGCCATCTACGGGATGTCCAACTCCCGGATCTCCGACTTGTGGTACCCTTGTGCGAAGATCGATCTAACAGCAGACACCCGCTCCCAGAGCTGGTCAAATAGATCATCAATTCACGGCAAGGGGGTACCTGATCTTCAACCCTCACGGGAAGATCAAAACAACATCTCGAACAATTAAGTCCAGATTCTGCTCCTCGAGCATGGCTGACGCTCATGATGACACTTACACGCTTGGTAAGCCGCTCAATCGCGCTTAATCCACAAGACACGCAATAAGGGGTCGTCGGACCTCGACAATGCCTATGCGACGTCATCTATCTGATAAGGCAGTTGAGTCCCATCACAAACGTTAGCATCGCATCTCCTCGTTTACGACCCATGTGGAGCAAAACGCGACAGTATCCACAACTGTGCTTCACATGTCGCCAGAGGTAGGTCGCTCAACTATAACCCTTGGAACTCCAGCATCCTGCACTCAATGGGCAGATTCATCAAGGGGAGTCCACGCTCTCAACATCATCCAGTAGAACTCTCTCGGTGTGGCCTCTACCTGGTAGCCTCCCAAGCCCGCTATCTCTGCCATATGGGCGCACCAACAAGCATAGCATCTGGGGGAGAACCTCACAAGGCTCTGGCCTCAACCGGACAGCTACAACACACAATGATATATCGAAGCGACTCTAGATGCCACTATGGAACCCTGTCCACAAGCAATCGCCCACCAAGCTGCAATAGGATGTACCCAATCCCGATCGTATGCATCACCACTTGCTACAGCACCTTCCAAGTGAGAGGAAAAATCCATCATCAATTTGATGCTTCAAAGGTATTCCTTGACTGGGAAAAGAACCTCGGAAGGGCACCATGAGGTCCCGATATAGGATATCCCGACAACCAAACAAGGAACACGGAGTACCCTAGCCCGGGTCTCAACGCTGACCCTGCAAGGCCCCTTATCCTGAGTAGGAAGACTAGAAGAAGACATCACCCCTTAATGAGCAATACTCCACACCCTCAAAACTTGAAACTGGTGTTGCACGCGAACTCCATGGTTACCAGCAATACCGATGCACGGGAAAGAAGCTCCATTATCGAGACGCAATCTATACCTTAGAAATTGCGACCAATTCATCACTATCATACTACTGGGCTAGAATCTCCTACCCAAGCCTTAATCCCACAACAAGCGATCCAACAACTGACACTAATCAGTCGACCCAGTCGACAACTTAAGGGTGGGTCCAGGGCACGTCCACGTCAACGAATGCGAGGAGGCATGTCAGCAACCTAAGATATACCTCTAAAATAAGAGTACTCGGATGGCAATCCTACGACTCATCATCTATACGACTAGACTTAGGCTCTGACAGGACCAGGCTCTGATACCAACTTTTGTCACGCCCCAGGGCGGCCGTCCCCGAGACGTGGCAATAATAAAATATCAGCTATCAATACCTGAGGTCAATAAAGACTCCAACAACAACATACAAGGTGGCAAAGCAAGGGTAATGATAACTTACTGAAAAGCGGAAGCATAATATATATACAATGTTTGTAAATCAAAAACATTATTACAGACTTGAATACACAATCATTGTCCTGTGAGACCCAAGTCTAGACTAAAGAAAATACAACCTGTGCCACATGCACGAATTACAATACATACAATGACTCTAGGACTGCTGACAGTCTCGCACTCGCCATCCGCCGGAAGAACGCTCCACGCCCATAAGACCACGCCACAGGAAAGCTCCAGCTCCACGCCCAACACTGCCCCTGAAAAGAAACAGTCTGCGAGGGGTGAGCTACAAGCTTAGTGAGTGGTTGGAAACCAATCACCATACAACAGTTCAATACATAAAAAATTTCCTTTCAAGGAAATCATGGGTGGAAACACATGGATAACTGGGCCACGCGGCGGCGCGACCAACCTCACCCTCACCCTCACTCCCGGAGGGAGACTCTTGGGACTTTTGGGGAGAGACCATACCGTCGGTCGAAAAGACCCGGAATTACTGGTCTACACAACGCTACTGGATCATCTACATCTAGATAACTGCCCAACGATGTCCTTGAACATCGATACGAGACCGGACCCAACAACTATGGGAACGGTCGAACAACGAATGGGTCACGCGGCGATGTGTCTTCACCTCATCCTCACCCTCACCCCCTTAGAGGTGACATAGGACTTTTGGAAGAGACTTAGACTACTCTACACCCTTGGTCCACTGGTAGCCCTTACCCCACGCAGCCTCTACCTGATATACTCCCACGATTAGTACGCTTCTGAATGCATCGGTGGTACCTACGGATGGGAGCCCTCTGTCAGGACAGCTTTAACGCCTGGGGAGTTCCTACATCGGATCCAACGAAGGGGAGAACGATCCCACGCTCGCAACATCATTCGTTAACCCTCTCCCGGGTAGCCTCTACCTGGTATACTCCCACGATCAGTACGCTCCCGAATGCATTGGTGGAACCTACGGATGGGAGCCCTCTGTCAGGACAGTTACAACCCGGCCTCTTCAACTCACCGCTCTACACCCTTGGTCCACCGGTAGCCCTTTCCCCGGGTAGCCTCTACCTGGTATACTCCCATGGTCAGTACGTTCCTGAATGCATCGGTAGTACCTACAGATGGGAGCCCTCTGTCAGGACAGCTGTAATCCCGAGAAGTTCCTACATCGGATCCAACGAAAGGGAGAACGATCCCATGTTCGCAAAGCGAACCCAATGAAAGACAACTACTCTCGATAATCACTTATCGAGATATAGAATACTACTGTACTCCCACACCGTTGCGTCGCTCAGACACAAAGGGGTTACCTCTGCTCTCACGTAGAAGTAAACCCATAAGCTAATGAATTCTCCTGAATTCCAAACGAGGGCATCGCTCGGATGCACGGGGTGATTACATCGCTAGCGCTCTAACTAATAAGGTACAACCCGACAGTGGGTCATACCCATGCGTATTCCAGCTAGGCCTAATTAGTTTTAACATGCGCATATATTTTAGAGGAGAATTTAATCTTAGTTATGTGCATGAACCATATGCACGATCACATATCAATTAATCATAGGGATACTCCCTAATCATAGATTTACATCATAATAAATCATACAACATGCATACATGGTCATTAATCACATAAACATACAAAATATACTCTAATATCCGTTGGATATCGCCAACTTAAAAGAAAGGGTCAAGCGCGATCTCGCGCACTAACAAGTGCATGCCAATATTCCAAACGAACCTGAGTCGAGTAGGAAATCGCCTCTACTTACCCAGTTCGTTTAGAGGGAGAGGGCGAGAGAGATCATCATCTCATGAAGCTGGTCATAGCTTTTCCCCATTAGCATGGGCGCAACAGCTACACCACGCCCTCGAGTCTTATCGCAAGGGAATATTAGGCAGGTGCCCGTTATTAACCCAGACTTAATCATACTGTATATTCCCATTAATATGGTGGGAGTAGTATTACAATACTACCTAAGACATGCCATATTCTATACATCCATACACATTTACAACATACATGCCCATACTAGAGGGCGCATGCAACACAATCATTTATACATAGATACAATACATGTATATAAGCCTAGCATGCAAGATATCTACATATTATAACTCAAGCATGGCCATACTACTTATCTACACAAGTAGTATAGCTAGGGGGTCCCATCGATGCGCGACGCGCGACTACGCGCGACTACGCATCCTGAGAGGGGGGGGGGCGCATTTGATTGAACCACTCACCATACAACCTGGGACCTCGCGCATCCCATCCGATGAGATTTGCAGGGAAGGGGCATCAAACTTGGTGAGTAACATCGTGTCACGCCCCAGGGCGGCCGTCCCCGATACGTGGCAAATATATATATAATATCAGCAGTTTATACAGGAGATCAATAAAATACTCTAAACAACATCGAAAATGACAACACAAACAATAAGGTAGCTGACATAATATATACAAATAGCGGAAGCTTAAACGATTGAGTCTGTAATTTAAAGACACATTACAGACCCGAATACATAATCAATTATCCTGTGAGAGCCAATATACACAATGACATCCAAATACAAGTATGTGCCCAAGCACGGATAACAATACATACAATAAAAAGGGGATGCTGATGGCCTCTCACTTGCAGAACGTGACGCTGCTCCCCTACTGCTGTGGGGCCTCGGGGAGCTCCTCCTTCAGATCCGACTTAGATATAACTGGAAGAAAAGAATATGCGAGGGGTGAGCCACACGCTCAGTGAATAGCACAACCCATGCATCACAATTCATATTAACCTTAAATGATTTATAGTCCCTAACACGGGAACAACTATACATTCTAGTGGGTCGTTTCATCGCCAACCCACCTCCCCCTCACCCTCACCCTTTACAGGGGGTGACATGGGCCTCTTGGGGCATACTAGACCGCTCTCCACCCCTGGTCCACCCGGTAGCCTCTCCCACACTCCGTAGCCTCCACCTGGTATACTCCCACTATCAGTACAGTCCGACGCATCGGAGGTACCTACGGACGGGAGCCCTCTGTCAGGTCAACTTTCCAACACCAGGGAGTCCCTACATCGGATCCAACCAAAAGGAGAAGACAACCTACTCACATGGATACGATCCTCTTGGATCCGTCAACACCGATTGCAACTCTACTAATGTCATGAATTCTCAAGAATTCCTCCAGGGCGCATAACTAAGATGCGGGGAAACATATATTATAACAACAATGTTATAATACTCTCTAAGGCATGCTTATAACTATATGCTCTCATTTTGATTTAATTAGATTAAACTAGATGGGAACATACATAGTTCGGGGCTTGGTGTCTAGGCATGCATAGGCCTCTATACATGATATATGGGTGCATATCCTTAGCATACAAAGTTTAATGTGGCATGGTTACATCATATTAATCATGCATTGCATAGTTTTACATTTATTACAAGTTAATACACAATTATGGTGCCCCAGGGGAGGGCAATGCACGCCTACGTGCATCGAACGCCTCCCTACTAGGTTGGATTGTCCCACTCACCGAAACCCGGGTCGTTGCGTGATCGTCCGTCAAGATCTGCAAGACATGGGCATTCAATATGGTGAGTAAACTACACAAATACATAAGAAATTTACTAGAAATACCCAACACTCGGACAAGCATGCATACGGACCCGCACGCATGCGAGCACGCGCGTACGCACGCGAGTCTGAGTGCCCCGACACCCTCCCGAACCCTCGGGCAGCCATACGCATGGCCCCCCGCACGCGCACGCACGAATGCGCACACCCGCACGCGCCCCTGCGCCCCTGGCGCACTGCCGCGCCCCTGCCCGCGCGCCCAGACGCGCTGCCGCGCGCCAGCGCCTGCCTGCGCACGCAGACGCGCGCGCACGCGCGCGGATGACTCGTGCCCGAGCCCTTTCCACCCCCTCCTCAGCCCTCCCATACCCCCTAACTCCCTTGCATAACATGCATAACCATTTACACACCCAAATCAAACATCTAAACAAGCATAGGGAGGAGAAGGACTTACATGAAGAGAGGAAGACCAAGGGAGGAAGCTCGGGTGCCCTTCGCGCACCAAATCGCCACCACCAAGACCACCAACACCTCAGCCACTCTCAGCCCTAACAATGGCTGAAAACAGGGGGGGAGGGGAAGCCATGAGAGGGAGGCAAAGAAAGGGGAAAACAAAACAAACAACATGGAAAGGTTGATCACAACCCTACCTTTCTTTTTCCCTTCAATGGCTTTCTATTTTTTCTTCTTCTACTAGCTCTAATGGAACAAACAAAGGGAAGGGAGTGAGAAGGATTTGTGTGTGAGAGAGAGAGAGATGAAGAGAAGAGGAAAGAAGGGGGACGCCCACAACTAGGGCTTCACACACACACACACACACACTCACACACTTGGAACAATTGTTTTTGGTGGGCTTGACTTTGAGTCAACCCAACCACACAAAAAACAAAAGAATTTGACCAAGTCAACAGTCAAACTTGACTTGGTCAAAGTCTTCTTTGACTTGGTCAAGTCCCCCTTTGACATTCCCACTCGGTCAAAACCCGGATACGATTCGGAACTGCCAAATTCTAAAACGTTACCGGAATTCGATGAAATTTTCGTGAGTGGTTTGAAATGGCACCAGGACACATAATGTGCAGTTAGATTTTCAATCGGAGTTCTCAAGCTCATAATGATAGCTAAAAGTCTAAAATTTTAGCGGTTCCGATCGAAAAAAGAAAAAGTTGAAAAACTGCCAGAAATGCTCCAAAGGTGACCAGAAGGCTAAAAGTGACACATATATAACACATCGCAATTAAGCACTTAGAAATCATTAGAAATACCAAAGACTTAGACATGCATGCATACGGGCTCGCACGCATGCGAGCACGCGCGTACGCACGAATGCCCGGGTGCCCCAGCACCTACCCGAGACCCTAGGCAGCCCCACGCGTGCCCTAGCACGCGCACGCACGCGCACGCACGCGCGCGCGCCAACTGGTGCCCAGCCGCGCGCCCAGGCGCACTGCCCCGTGCGCGCACGCTCGCGCGCGCCCGCGCGCAGTCGCGAACACTCCCGCGAGCACCCCCGCTTGCGCCAGCGCCCTCATGCACCCGCGCGCCCACTCCGCGCGCTCACGCGCACGGGTCCGCGCGCATCTGCGCACCCGCCTGCGCGCGCACGCGCGCAAACTACCCCCCAACGCGCGCCCAGCCTCTCCCAACCTCTTTTTTAACCCTCCCCAACCCCTCACACACACTCTAACCCATATGCATAGCATGCATGACCTCCCCAACCATCCCAACAACCCTAAAAATCAAAAAGAAGGGGAAGAGGACTTACCAAAAGAGGGAAAGGGAAAGGGGGAGATGCGGGGCTCTCGACGCGCCCACGACCACCTCAACCACCACCACCACCACCACCTCTTCAGCCTCTCCTCAGCCTCCTTCTTGGCTGCAAAATCAGGGGGGGGGAAGTCATGAAAAGGAGCTTGAGAGAGGAGGATCAACAACACAACACACCCACACAAACCTTCTTGTGCTTCCTTCTTCACCTTCTCCTTCACTTCTCTTTGAGAACTTATCACAAACACATGGGGGGGCTTTGAAAGAGAGAAAGAGAGGCCAAGAATCCCACGTTGGGAATGGGAGGGAGAGAGAGAGAGAGATATTTTGGCAAATAAATATCCTAAAGAGGGATCAAATGACTAAGTCGTCCTTGACTAGAAATTATGTACATGCTTCACTAGAACAGCCATAACTTCCTCAATATAGCTCCGAATTGCACAATTCAAAATCCGTTGGAAAGCCAAGAAGATTATCTACAACTTTCATGTTTATGCCAAGATCAAATAATCCCTCCAGCTATTCCGAAATTAGAGCTAAACATTGAACAGGGCTGCTGCCAGAATTTTTCATCCCCGGGGTATACTTGGAAAAATACCCATAACTTTTACTACATGAATCCAGTTGATCTAATTCCACTTTTGTATGAAAACTAACTCAAAACTGAGCATCTCATGATAAAATCATATTTAAACCTCTTCATCTTGGATTTTAACAAAATTAAATCCAAATACCAAATCGGAAATACATAACTTCTCGGAAAAAATTATGTAGCCAAATTTTCAATCAGAGCGCTCCAAATGACACAGGCATAACATAATTGCCTATGTATTGTATTCATGTATGAATGATTATGTTTGCATGCGACCTTCTTGTATGTGCATGTGTTGTGTGTGTTTATATAGATGTATAGAATATGGCATGACTTAGGTAGTCCTTGTTTGTAATACTACCCCTATATTAGTAATATCTATCATGATTAAGCCGGGGTTAATATTTGGGTACATGCCTAATATTCCCTTATCATAAAATGTGAGGGCGTGGTATAGTTTTTGCACCCATATTGTTGGGGCAAGGCTATGACCAGCTTCTTGAGATGATGAGGCTCTCTCTCTCTCTCTCTCGCCCTCCCTCTTTACGCGAACTGAGTAAGTAGATGTGGTTCCTACTTGACTAAGGTTCGCTTGGGATTATTGACATGCACCTGTTGGTGCGCGAGATCGCGCCTAACCCTTCCCTTTTTAGTTGGTGATATCCAACGCATATTAGGTTGTACTTTCTGTGCTTGCATGATTAATGCCCTTGTATGCATGTTTAATTAGGCCACACCTTGTATGCATGTTGCATGATGTGTTGTTTATGCCATATATTCATGTTAGGGAGAACCCCTATAGTTAATCATATGTTATTGTGCATGTGGATCATGTAGCCTACTTGCGATAGAAATTCTCCATGCGCATGTTAGACTAATTGTGCCTACCAGTGCTAGGCGTGGGTATGACCCTTAGTCGGGTTGTACCTTATTTAGTTAAAGTGCAAGCGATGTAATCGCCCTTGCATCCGTGTGATGCACTGTAACACCTATGCATTTTCTCTTATTTATATATTTGATTTAAATATATAAATAGGATATTTGAATTAAAATTAGTGTATTTTGTGTGTTTTTAAGTTTTGGCCCATTTAGTGTATCCTTATGGGCCCATTTTAGTTTACAATTTTAAATACTATTTGTTAATTTAAAAAATTGTATATATTTTCTTTCGAAGATTTTCAAGATTTTAAATGATTACAATTTTATAAACTTTTAGAGCTCAAAAGATTAAGTTTTGAGATTTCATTATTATTTATTTTCAGGGACTTAGCTTTGAATTATGAATTTCTTGTAATAAGATGCAAGGACCTATCTGTAATTCATATAGGGACCTATTTGTAAATCCGAAACAATCCAGGGTCAGTTTGTAATTTTTGTTAAGTTTAGATATCTAATTATATATGTTGGGGTGAAAGAAAAAAAAAAAAACATATGCGTGCGTGTGGCTGTGTATCCTATTCGGCAGAGAGAGAGAGAGAGAGAGAGAGGGGTACTCTTCTTAGCTATAGAGAGAGAGAGAGAGAGAGAGAGGTACTCTTCTTGGCTATTGATTTTCTTTTAAATTATTGTTATTTATTAGTGATATTAGATTTATGTTTAGGTAATTAAGTCTTCTTTTTTTTAAAATAAAATTAGAGTTTTGATTTATTTTCATGGTTAAATATATTTTTATGTTATGGGATTTTTAGTTTTTGATCAAATTAGAGTTTTGATATATATACGTTCATGTTGTTAGATTCTTATGATTTTATAAAAAAAAACAAGGGTTTTGATCTATAATTTATTATTATTAGATCTATGTTAAGTATTTGGATTTTTGAGTCTTCATAAACTTAGGATTTTGATTTATCATTTATTTTAAAGAATAGATCTGTGTTTAGATTATTAAACTATGAGTTTTTAATTTACCATACTAGGGTTATGATTTATACAAGTAGATGATAAATTTTATTTATTTTCAAATTTTACTAATTAATAGTTTATTTTTATAAAGAAAAATGTGTGTTTTCATGTTATTATATCAATTTTTGTTATTTTATTATTATTTGGAATTTTCTGGATATTGTCTTTTTCTGTGTTTATTTTTTTCTGGTTTTGTCTTTTAGTGTTTGGTTAGATGGTAAATAAGTTTTTATTCTTCTTCTTAGGTTCTATTATATTTTCTTTTGTATGATTTATATGAGATAAATTTAGCTCATTCGGTATAAAGATTTATATCTATTGATTATGATTAGAGAAATTAGGTCTAGGCTTGAATTATAAGTTTTAATTAATAATTTATTTGGTTCATCTAGGTTGTAAATTTTGTTGCTGTCACGCCCCAGGGCGGCCGTCCCCGTGACGCGGCAAGTGTATATATAATATCAGAAACCTACACAGGAGGTCAAATGTATATACTCTAAACTACAAATAAAATGACAACACATATCAAATAGGGCTGACATAATATATATACAATATAGCGGAAGCAAAAGACTGAATCTGTGAATAAACATCTTACAGACTCGATACTCAATCATCTGTCCTGTGAGAGCCAATATACACAAATACAACTGAACATATACAAACGTGCTCAGCACGGAAATACAATACATACAGCCAAGGAAAGGGATGCTGATAGCCTCTGGTACTCGCGGACGTAACGCTGCTCCGCTACTGAAGAAATCCCTCGGAAAGCTCCAACTGCTGCTCCGGCTCCAGCTCAGGCTCAGTGGCAACTGGGGAAAAACATATGCGAGGGGTGAGCCACACGCTCAGTGAACGGCACAACCCATGCATCACAGACAATATTGACCACAACATATTAATCCATTCAAATCCACAATTTCCATAACCCAGATCATACCCTCACCTTTTACCCCTCAACAGGGGACTCAGGATGTTGGGACTAACAAACATCCAGAAACAAAACTAGCAGGTCGCTCATCGCCAACCCACTACACCCTCACCCTCACCCTACCACGGGTGACATAGGATTTTGGGACTGACTAGGCTGTTGGTCTCCCTTGGTCCACCGATAGTCTCTCCCTCCACTCCGTAGGCCGCCTGGTCTACTCCCACATTCAGCACAGTCCGTCACCAAATCAGGAGGTGCCTACTGATGGGAGCCCTCTGTCAGGAAGGCCCTGTCTAACGTTGGGGGTAGTCTCTACCGGATCCAACGCAGGGGACAGAACAGCCTAATCCATACGCATATGATCCACTCGGATCCGCCGACAACGCATCTCTCCAACTCAAATGTCATGAACTCTTCAGAGTTCCTCCAGCGCGCATAACCAAGATGCGGGGAAACAGTACAATCAAAAGCAGTGTTGGAATACCACTGGGGGAAAGAAACTCGGGAGGGCGGCGTGAGTTCCCGATACAGGGTACCCCGACAACCAAACAAGGAACACGGAGTACCCTAGCACGGGTCTCACCGCTGTTCTCGCAAGGTCCCTCCCCTATAATATTCACTACTCATGCTAATAATCATACCAAACATACAACTCTATCGTTCTGAATTCCTCAGAACCCACCAGGGCGCATAACTACGATGCGGGGAACATGCATAAGGTTATAACATGGTGAAATATTCTTGGGGGAAAGCAACTCGGGAGGGCAGCGTGAGTTCCCGTTATAGGACGCTCCGACAACCAAACAAGGAACACGGTGTACCCTAACCCGGGTCTCACCGCTGTCCTCGCAAGGCCCCTCCCCTAAAATAATCACTATAACATGCAATGACTAGGGAAGCATGCATTCTACACATAAATTATACAATCATGGATACATATTATTGCAGGTTAATATTCATCCAAGACGCCCCAGGAGAGGTCGGTATACGCCCAAGTGCGTATAACACCTCTCGACTGGGTTGGATTGTCCCACTCACCAGTATCTGGGTCGACGCGCGACCGTCTGTCGAGATCTGCAAGACAGGTATTATTTGGTAAGTATTAATCCACAATTATCATTAAATACATAAATAAACACCCCTAAACCCACAACAAGCATCCAACACTTCCCCAACAACTACCCGCGGCCTCGGCAACCACCCGCACGGCCCCCGGCAACCACCCGCACGGTCGGCCACCGCCCGGACGCGCCACCGCGGGCCCCGCACGCCTCGCGCCGGTCCGCGAGCACCCCGCGCGCCCCCGCACGCAGTGCCCCGCCTCGCGCGCACCCCGCGCGCACCTCCGCCACCTCGCCGCACCTCGCGCGCACCTCGCACGCACCTCGCACGCCTTGCCGCACCTCGCGCGCACCTCGCACGCCTTGCCGCACCTCACGCGCACCTCGCACGCACCTCGCCGCACCTCGCGCACGCCTCGCGCACGGCTCCTTGCCCCGCGCCTCCTCCGCGCGCGCCCCAGCACCCGGCCAGCACCTCGGCCAGCCCCTCGCCAGCACCTCGCGCGTCCAGCACCTCGGCCAGCACCTCCGCGCGCACCTGCTCCACGCGCGCCACCTCGCGCAGCACCACCCGCGCGACCTGCTCCACGCGCGCCACCTCGCGCAGCAGCCTCTGCTCGCCCAGCACCAGCTTCTGCTCGCCCAGCACGACCAGCACCCTGCACCAGGCCCGCGCGCCCTCGCGCGCACGCCGCGCGTACGCGCGCCCGCGCACGCACGCGCGCCTGCCCGCGCGCACCCGACCTGGCGCCGCTGCTGCTCTGCCTGCTGCCCGAGAACACCCCCTGCAGCCCGAGCACCTCCAACCGCCCCTCCCACGGCCGCCGACCACTTCCGACCACCTCCAACCACCCCCGACAGCCCCCCACAGCCGCCGACCACCCCTCATACACAAATCCACACTCCTAGCATACATCTATGCAAGAAAAGTGAAGGAAAGGACCTTACCGAGGGGAGGAAGCGAAGTCCGGACGCTCTCCGCGCGCCGAAACCTTCCTCAAAGGCTTTCTTTCGCCCCGATCTACCACGGCCCTCGAAATGGCCCAAATCAGAGGACAAAGAGAGGGGGACGGAGTGGCTAGAGTCGTCGGAATTCGGATTTGAAGACACCGGAGCGTAGATCGGGACCCGATCTACACTTCCCGTGCTTTGGGTTTTCGATTTTGAGGGGTGGAGGGGGCTCAAACGGAAGAAAAACGGAGAAGGGAGAGAGAGACATCACGTCGGGAGAGACGATGAATAGTGATTTTTGTTTTATTTGATTTCCTTTTATAACAAGCCACTCAAAACCCGGATACGCCCCGGAACTGCGAAATTTTTGCAAACGATGCCAGAATTCGATGAAATTTTCGTGGGAGGTCAGAAATGGCACCAGGACACCAAATATGCAGTTAGATTTCCAATCGGAGTCCTCTAGCTCAGACGATAGCTAACAGTCTGAAATTATGCGGTTCCGACCAAAAACCCTAAAAATTTTAAAAACCGCCAGGGCGCTCTAACGGTTACCAACAGGTTAAAAGTGACACATATCTAACATTATTCCCCCCTTAGAAATTTTGTCCCCAAAATTCGCCAAAAACATCTAGGAGGGGAAAGATGCGGATACGCGTCGAACCTGGCCTCCATGAGCTCCCAAGTGTCCTTAACACCGGAACGGTGCTGCCATCGCACCTCGACCAACTGGACGGTCTTGGTGCGGAGCCTCCTCACGCGGCGGTCCATGATCACAATCTACTGCTCCACGAATGACTGTCCGGCTCAGAGACGAGCGGCTCGAACGGGATGACGTGAGCAGGATCGCGGACACACCTTTACCCAACTGCGAACCCACCACTCCAAGACGGAGAGGTAAGAATTGGCGCTGAGGTGAGCCTCCGAGTAAACTCCAGGAAGCTCTCCTCGCAAGAAGGGGACCACTCGAACCGGATATCCCTCCGAGTAAGGCGGGTAAAAGGAACAGCTATCTTCGAGAATCCTCGTCAAACTTCCTGCAATAACTCGCCAAACTCCGGAAGCTCCGAATCCATGCGGGGCTCGACGGTCTACGCCAATTCGACATAGCAAGCGTCTTACCCGGGTCCACAGATATGCCTTCACCAGAACTCACTCAGCCCAAAAGGCCTTAACCTCTACCCAAAACTCGCACTTGATCTTTCATCTATCTGATGCTTCCATGGTATCCCTTGCCTGGGAAAAGAAACCTCGGGAGGGCACCATGAAATCCCGATATAGGATACCCCGACAACCAAACAAGGAACACGAAGTACCTAGCCCGGGTTCCAACGCCGACCTCACAAGGCCCCTTAATCCAGAAAGGAACACTGAAGAAGACATCATTTTAAATAACACGACTAACTCCTCCGGATCACCTACATCTAGATGATCACCACGATGTCATTCAACATCCATCTCAAGACCGGACCCAACCTCTATGGGAACGGTCGAACCACGACCGAGTCACGAGGCGACGCGTCTTTGTCTCATCCACACCCTCACTCCTTTCAGGAGACTTTTTGGGACTTTGGGAGAGACTTAGACTGTTCTTCACCCCTGGTCCACCGGTAGCCTCTCCTCCACACCGTAGGCCGCCTGGTCCGCTCCCACAATTCAGCACCGTCCGAAACCAAATCAGGAGGTGCCTACTGAGGGGAGCCCTCTGTCAGGAAGGCCTCTCTAACGCTGAGGAGTCCCTACTAGGGTCCAACGAAGGGGAGAACGATACCATACTCGCGACATCATCCATTACAGGACCGAACCCAACATCATCGGGAATGGTCGAATAAACCATTTGGTCACGAGCGACCCGTCTTCGCCTCATCCACACCCTCACTCCCGAAAGGAGACATTTTGGGACTTTGGGAGAGACTTAGACTGCTCTCTACCCCTGGTCCACCGGTAGCCTCTCCCCGCTCCGTAGCTCGCCTGGTCCTCTGACCGGGAGCCTGTCTAACGCCGGGGCTGTACTACGCGGATCCGACGAAGGGGAGAGCGATTCCACGCTCGCGACACCATTCAATAACCTCTTACCGGGTAGCCCCTACCTAGCATACTCCCAAATTCAGTACCCCTCCGACTGCATCGGCGGTACCTACTGATGGGAATTCACTGCCAGGACAGCTAAAACCCGGCTTCCTTAACCCAAACAACCGCTCTTGACACTCACTCATCCAGATACCCCACACACTTGCATAATAACCACCAATTACACACACAACTATCCTTATACTAGAAAGCTGGGAACACAAGATGATACCTCGAACCATGACACCCGAAGGCTGCGCCTCCTCGGCCGTAAGCGCTGCAACTCTGCCTTGAACCAACCGCGGCTGAGGAACAGGAGCACGCCTCGCCGGCTGCACTGGCTGCTGCTGGCGCTGAGGCTGCTGCTGCTGCTGCTGGCGCGGAAGCTGCTGCTGCAAGAACGGCGGCTGCTGAGGTGGCACTCGGGGTCGGTCAGCATCTGGGCAATTGTATCTGATATGCCCGATGCGCTGACAATGAAAACAGCGCCGCTTCTCCGGCTGCCAGGACTGGATGGGCACTGCTGCAATGGGTGTTGGATCCCATACTGGCACCGCATCTGCTGGAGGAGAGGCAGCCGCTGACTGCTCGAAGCGGGGCCTCTTCCTCTTGCGCTGCCCCTGGTCCCGACTCCCGGAAGGACCCTGATCTGAAGAAGGGGTCGGAGCCCGCACTTGAATCCCGAGGTCTCTCTCGACGGTCTTCGCCCGAGACACTAAGTCGGAGTACCTCGTGAAAGCGTGGGCAGTGACATGCACCCGGATAGCGCTGCTGAGACCCAGCTCGAATCGCCGGCACCTCGTGACCTCATCCGTCACCAAGGCTGGAGCAAATCTGGAAAGGCTCGTGAAGCGCGTAGAGTAATCAGCAACTGACATGGAACCCTGCGTCAGCTGCTCGAACTCCCGCTCCACTAGCTGCCGCGCCGAGAACGGGAAGTACTCATCCAAGAAGTACCTCCGGAAACCCGCCCATGAAAGCCGCTCCACTCCCTCTGGATGTCCACCACTCGGGTAGCCCACCAGTCGGCGGCGTCACCCTTCAGCATAAAGGTGGCCAGAGCGACTCGCTGGCGATCGGTGCAAAGCATGGCCGCGAAGATCACATCCACCTCCCTCAACCAACGCTCTGGCGCAAGGGGATCTGCCGACTGCCCATGAAACTCGGGAGGATGGAGCTTTAGAAAGGCTGCGAGGCCACTCTGCTGCACTCGCGCTGCCGCCTCTAGCTCCTCCTCCCTCTGCAGGGGATCCTCAACTCCTACTGCCGGAACTGCCACAGGAACTGGGGGTACATCAGGTACCGCAGGCGGATCTGCCGCCAAGGGGACCTGCGGAACTGCCTCGCGAGTCGCCCTCAGCTCCTGAATCTCTCTAGCCTGCTCTGCCATCATCCGCGTCTGTGTCTCCACCAAATCAGCCAACCGAGCGAAAGCACGCTCCCAAGCAGGTGGCTCCTGCGTCAAGGGCTCTCCGGTAGCATCCTCGTCTCTGGTAGGTCCGGAAACCTCCAAAGACCGAGAGGGACCTCGTCCGCGCCGTCCTCTGCGAGGAGGCATATCAGCACCCTAAGAAAACCAGACACTAGGATCAGAATACTCATATCGAAATCCTAGGACTCATCTCTATGCAAAGGAAGACAATTGGCTCTGACAGGACCAGGCTCTGATACCAACTTTTGTCACGCCCCAGGGTGGCCAACCCAGGGTCGCGGCAAGTGTATATATCATATCAGAAACCTACACAGGAGGTCAAATATATATACTCTAAACCACAAATAAAATGACAACACATATCAAATAGGGCTGACATAATATATATACAATATAGCGGAAGCAAAAGACTGAATCTGTGAATAAACATCTTACAGACTCGATACTCAATCATCGTCCTGTGAGAGCCAATATACACAAATACAACTGAATATATACAACACGTGCTCAGCACGGAAATACAATACATACAGCCAAGGAAAGGGATGCTGATAGCCTCTGGTACTCGCGGACGTAACGCTGCTCCGCTACTGAAGAAATCCCTCGGAAAGCTCCAACTGCTGCTCCGGCTCCAGCTCAGGCTCAGTGGCAACTGGGGAAAAACATATGCGAGGGGTGAGCCACACGCTCAGTGAACGGCACAACCCATGCATCACAGACAATATTGACCACAACATATTAATCCATTCTAATCCACAATTTCCATAACCCAGATCATACCCTCACCTTTTACCCCTCAACAGGGGACTCAGGATGTTGGGACTAACAAACATCCATAAACAAAACTAGCAGGTCGCTCATCGCCAACCCACTACACCCTCACCCTCACCCTACCACGGGTGACATAGGATTTTGGGACTGACTAGGCTGTTGGTCACCCTTGGTCCACCGATAGTCTCTCCCTCCACTCCGTAGGCCGCCTGGTCTACTCCCACATTCAGCACAGTCCGTCACCAAATCAGGAGGTGCCTACTGATGGGAGCCCTCTGTCAGGAAGGCCCTGTCTAACGTTGGGGGTAGTCTCTACCGGATCCAACGCAGGGAACAGAACAGCCTATCCATACGCATATGATCCACTCGGATCCGCCGACAACGCATCTCTCCAACTCAAATGTCATGAACTCTTCAGAGTTCCTCCAGCGCGCATAACCAAGATGCGGGGAAACAGTACAATCAAAAGCAGTGTTGGAATACCACTGGGGGAAAGAAACTCGGGAGGGCGGCGTGAGTTCCCGATACAGGGTACCCCGACAACCAAACAAGGAACACGGAGTACCCTAGCACGGGTCTCACCGCTGTCTCGCAAGGTCCCTCCCCTATAATATTCACTACTCATGCTAATAATCATACCAAACATACAACTCTAACGTTCTGAATTCCTCAGAACCCACCAGGGCGCATAACTACGATGCGGGGAACATGCATAAGGTTATAACATGGTGAAATATTCTTGGGGGAAAGCAACTCGGGAGGGCAGCGTGAGTTCCCGTTATAGGACGCTCCGACAACCAAACAAGGAACACGGTGTACCCTAACCCGGGTCTCACCGCTGTCCTCGCAAGGCCCCTCCCCTAAAATAATCACTATAACATGCAATGACTAGGGAAGCATGCATTCTACACATAAATTATACAATCATGGATACATATTATTGCAGGTTAATATTCATCCAAGACGCCCCTGGAGAGGTCGGTATACGCCCAAGTGCGTATAACACCTCTCGACTGGGTTGGATTGTCCCACTCACCAGTATCTGGGTCGACGCGCGACCGTCTGTCGAGATCTGCAAGACAGGTATTATTTGGTAAGTATTAATCCACAATTATCATTAAATACATAAATAAACACCCCTAAACCCACAACAAGCATCCAACACTTCCCCAACAACTACCCGCGGCCTCGGCAACCACCCGCACGGCCCCCGGCAACCACCCGCACGGTCGGCCACCGCCCGGACGCGCCACCGCGGGCCCCGCACGCCTCGCGCCGGTCCGCGAGCACCCCGCGCGCCCCCGCACGCAGTGCCCCGCCTCGCGCGCACCCCGCGCGCACCTCCGCCACCTCGCCGCACCTCGCGCGCACCTCGCACGCACCTCGCACGCCTTGCCGCACCTCGCGCGCACCTCGCACGCCTTGCCGCACCTCGCGCGCACCTCGCACGCACCTCGCCGCACCTCGCGCACGCCTCGCGCACGGCTCCTTGCCCCGCGCCTCCTCCGCGCGCGCCCCAGCACCCGGCCAGCACCTCGGCCAGCCCCTCGCCAGCACCTCGCGCGTCCAGCACCTCGGCCAGCACCTCCGCGCGCACCTGCTCCACGCGCGCCACCTCGCGCAGCACCACCCGCGCGACCTGCTCCACGCGCGCCACCTCGCGCAGCAGCCTCTGCTCGCCCAGCACCAGCTTCTGCTCGCCCAGCACGACCAGCACCCTGCACCAGGCCCGCGCGCCTGCCCGCGCGCACCCGACCTGGCGCTGCTGCTGCTCTGCCTGCTGCCCGAGAACACCCCCTGCAGCCCGAGCACCTCCAACCGCCCCTCCCACGGCCGCCGACCACCTCTGACCACCCTCCGGCGACCCCCACAGCCTCCCACAGCCGCCGACCACCCCTCATACACAAATCCACACTCCTAGCATACATCTATGCAAGAAAAGTGAAGGAAAGGACCTTACCGAGGGGAGGAAGCGAAGTCCGGACGCTCTCCGCGCGCCGAAACCTTTCCCAAAGGCTCTCTTTCGCCCCGATCTACCACGGCCCTCGAAATGGCCCGAATCAGAGGACAAAGAGAGGGGGACGGAGTGGCTAGAGTCGTCGGAATTCGGATTTGAAGACACTGGAGCGTAGATCGGGACCCGATCTACACTTCCCGTGCTTTGGGTTTTCGATTTTGAGGGGTCTAGGGGGCTTGAAAGGAAGAAAAACGGAGAGGGGGGAGAGAGAGATCACGTCGGGAGAGACGATGAATAGTGATTTTTGTTTTATTTGATTTCCTTTTATAACAAGTCACTTAAAACCCGGATACGCCCCGGAACTGCGAAATTTTTGCAAACGATGCCAGAATTCGATGAAATTTTCGTGGGAGGTCAGAAATGGCACCAGGACACCAAATATGCAGTTAGATTTCCAATCGGAGTCCTCTAGCTCAGAAAATAGCTAACAGACTGAAATTAAGCGGTTCCGACCAAA
The DNA here is from genome assembly GCA_030737835.1 of Acorus gramineus. Taxonomy (NCBI): domain Eukaryota; kingdom Viridiplantae; phylum Streptophyta; class Magnoliopsida; order Acorales; family Acoraceae; genus Acorus; species Acorus gramineus. The sequence continues at coordinate 683,089 of JAUJYN010000016.1, forward strand.
AACCCTAAAAATTTTAAAAACCGCCAGGGCGCTCTAACGGTTACCAACAGGTTAAAAGTGACACATATCTAACATTCATTCTCCGGACCTAGGGTCCATTCGAGGTGAGTGGACCTATCGATTTATTTCGTGTGAGCTTTTGCTCTATAACGTTGAATTTCATATGCCAATAATATTTATTGTGATAAATTTGCATTATTTGGATATTTTTTCATATTGGTCAAATTGCATTTTTATTAAATAAAATTGCATGATTTAATTCATTCATTATGTCATTTAAAATAGCATGTATTATGCTATTCATGTTTCAAGAATTAATAATACATTTTCTAATGCTTATGTTTTTTAAATAATATTTGGATTAAGGATTATCATTTTTGATATTTTTGGAAAAATTTAGAACTAGTGGAGACAACCTAGTCCTAGGTGATTTTATTAAGATGCACATCATAGCATATTTCAGGAATAAATCCCCCTGTTGTATTTCGCCTTTGGGGAGGAAGGTCTAGGACTCGAAGAGTCCCAAGATCGGTGAGGGGTGTGGTAAAGCATTCCTTGTAGCGGCGGATTCCTTTGTTTAGAGTTTGCAGCAACCGGGGCATCCTGTGTTAGAGTTCTTGTAGTGATGGCAGCGACGACCCATCAGCATCTTCTAGATCCGACGTCTCCTCGAGGGAGCTTTTTGAGCGATTTAGTCGCTTGGGGCTTGGCACACCTATTTTGGGGAAACGGTTCTTCCGATTGAGAACCCGACCCGGTCATATCATTTAAACCTCATGATTTCTACAACGTGGGCCAAGGATTGGGCCACATGATTGCTTTAAAATATATATATTTTTTTAGCTCATGAATTTATATTGATTTATTAAAGGAAATTCTTGTTTTTAATATAACTTTATTTTATATATATATATGATTGTATCATTTAACTCTCATGCTTTCTCGTGTGTGGGCCAAGGATTGGGCCATGTGCTTGCATTAAAATGTTTTTTTTTTAAGTTCATGATTTTAAATCGATTTAATAAAATAAAAGATTTATTAAAAGAAATTCTGATTTTTATATAACTTATTTTTATATATAACTGTCACGTGAAGTAATTTGTCAATGGGCTTATTCACTGAGTTAATTGCTCACCCTTTTTGATATGGGCTGGTTGTTTCATAACCAGGTATCGCATATTTCGAGGATCAAATTAAAGTTTGGGCTTTTTGCATCTTTCATGAATATCTTCGAAGTAGTGGTTCAAATGTGAATTATAGTCACGATCGACTATTTGGGTTTGTTCAGTTTAGATGGCTCCCACAGGGGTGGTTTATTGTGTATTTCCTTTTAGTATCTTGTTTCCGCAAAACTCTGATATTTTGTAAGACCATTGGTGATTTAAAAACATTGGATATTATTTATATTTATTATCATCTGTTTTATTATATTGTTATCATAAAAAAAAGAGCTGCAAATTTTGGTCTTGTATTTAGATTAAATTTAGTAGCGACGCATTTACCGTCCGATAAACGGTTAGGTTAATGCGGGGCGTTACATGCACTCTTATGGAATTCAAGAGAATTCATTGTTGTATCGGTTTTGTTAAATAGGTGGTTATGGCATTAAGCAAGGCCTACCCGTGCTAGGTGCATGCATGAACCGCATGTTGGGTTATGTGCCTTTGGCTTATTTCTAGGCAAGAGCAAAGGTAACTCCTCGCGTCCGAGCGACGCATCCGTGTGGGAGTTCAAGAGTATTCGATATCATCGGTATGTGATTATCGAGAGTAGTTGACTTTCCCATAGGGTCCGCTTTGCGAACGTTGGGTGCTTCCTCCCGACATCATCGTGCATCAAAGCTACCAGACGTCAAAGATGTTGTGTATGGTGCCACCACTTGTAGGTGCTATCGATGCGTATCGTGGTACACATCTGGCAGATGTATCGATCATGGAAGGTCGACAGGTAGAGGCTACGCGGGAGAGGGCAACTAGATGATATTGCGAGCTTGGAGTCATTCTCCCCTTCGTTAGATCCATGTTGAAGCTGCCTGGCATTGAAGCTGTCCTGACAGAGGGCTCCCACCTGTAGGTACTACCGATGCGTTTGGCAGATGTACTGATATGGGAGTATACCAGGTAGAGGCTACCCGGGAGAGGGCTACCGGATGATGAAGGGTGTAGAGCAAAAGGATTTATCCCAAAAGTCCCTAGGGTCACCCCTCTGGGGGGCTAGGGTGTGGATGAGTTGAGAATCACGTGGTCATGTGACTCTTATATTCGTCGAGTTTACTCTAGGTATGCTACACCTAACGCTTGAGGTATCGTAGTGTATCTCTATCTCGTAGCTGTTAGACTCGTTGTGAATTATTACCCAGTAACACCATGTGTTATGGTTAATAGCTTGTTCCTCCCCGAGTGTCCTTTGGGTTTCCCTTCGGGGACGAGGGTGAGGTCAGTGGCGCCGCCGCATGTCCTTGTTATCTGTTGGGTTTTCACCCATGTTTTCCTTGAAAGGAAATTGCCTTATCATTCAATTGTTGTATTGGTGCTTGGCTTCTTGCCACTCACTGAGCTCATAGCTCACCCCTCGCATACTGTTTCTTCCACAGGGGTGGTGCTGGGCGTGGAGCTGGAGCTTCCCTGTGGCGTGGTCTTACGTTGGTGGAGCATCGCGTCTGGCAGTTGGCGAGTGCGAGGCTGTGAGCAGTCCTAGAGTCATGTATTTGTTAATCGTGCGTGTTGCACAGGATGTATTTGATTGGACTAGACTTGGCTCTCACAGGATGGTGATTGTGTATTCGAGTTTGTAATAATGTTTTGGTTTATAGACTTATTGATATTTTTATTCTTCCGCTTTTCAATTAGCTATCATTTATCTTTGTCTTGCCACCTTTTATGTTGTTGTTGAAGTCTTTGTTGACCACAAGTATTGATAACTGATATTATATATATTGCCACGTCTCGGGGACGGCCGCCCTGAGGTGTGACACGGATCAAATCAGGCTATTGGTTTTCAGACGTACTGATCCGCACCTATTTAACATTTAACACGTGTTACCTTTTGAGAGGATGTGAATTTTTCCCTCTCCGCGACATGGATTTCAAAAAAGTTAAAGGGTTATATGGATTTGTGACAGTTTACATGGGGTTACATGGCCATGTTAAAATTACTATAAAGGCTATTGTAATGAAATAATGCTCTTTGTTGTAAATACATGTATAGGGGTGTGTTGTAAATACAAGCATATGAATGTGCATGTAATTGTAGATGCATGTAATTGTGGATGACCTCTTGGTGCATGTATACATTAGTTTATCAAATTAATTGTAAATTCATGTATGTTGGAAACACATGAATGAGTCATTATGGTTATTTCCCTATAAATAGAGCACTTGTACAATATGAAAGGCATGGAAATGAAATAAGAATCTCTTGAAGAATAGTTCTCTATAATCTTTTGTGTTTTCTCTTTCTCTTTTGTTATTTTTATAATACGTTATCAGCACGAGAAGGCTCTCAACAAGATAGGTTTGTATTTTTGGTGGGTTTATGATAATATGCGATACAAATCATGTTATTTTTTTATGGCACATAGTCCACGTCTAAAGTGGTAGAGAGTCGCATATTTTTGATGAAAAGTTCTTTCACAAGTTCCAGCATCATTTTTGAAAAAATGTCTCAAGATACTTGATTATGTAATTAATATTTTTTTCAATTGATTTGCTGTATGTTATTTTTTTTATGTGGTATTTGAGATCACCCGATGAATACATGCTAACTGGAAAATAAGTTATGTAATTCAATGCTTTATTTCTCACGGCTTGTTGATTTCAAATAGAAATAACAATCTAATTAGCATGTTATATTTTTTTTGTCATAATCCACGTTATTGTTTAGTTTATATCCATGCATAAGGTGATAATGATAACAAAACATAAGTTTGATAGATGCATGCTATATACTTGTGTTAATATGATAATGTAAGGTCATGTTGCATAATGGTTTTCAAAGTCATCATGATTTTTTTATAGAATTTAATAAAATTTTAATCCTCCCCCATATCACCAAATAAAGTTTTTTTTATATTTTTTATACATATTATTCAGCGTTTACAAGTGGTTTTTCTGGTTATATATATATATATCAACAATATGTCATAATTATAAAACTCATGTGTTGTCACGCCCCGGGCGTCCCCGAGACGCGGCAAGTGTATATATAATATCAGAATCTACACATGAGATCAATAATATCATACACAAGCAGCCAGAAATGACACACAGACAACAAAAGCAGGGCTGACATGATATATACACCAAATGCGGATAACTAAAGACTGAATCTGTAATCAAAACACACTACAGACTCCATACATAATCACATGTCCTGTGAGAGCCAATATACATACAAAGACATCCAAATACAACCAAACGCGTGCACAAGCACGGAAAATAATACATACTGGTACAAGGGATGCTGATAGTCTCTGCAACTCGCGGGACGTGGCGCTACTCCGCTACTGATGAAGTCCCTCGGGGAGCTCCTCCTCCAGATCCGACTCAGGTGACACTGAAGAAAATATTGTGCGAGGGGTGAGCCACACGCTCAGTGAACGGCACAACCCATGCATCACAGACAATATTGACCACAACCAGATAGATCTTAACATCCACAACCACATTTACCATAGCCACCAATAATCAACAATTCCTCAACTAGTGGGTCGCTACCGCCAACCCACTACACCCTCACCCTCACCCTCAATGGGTGACCAAGGATATTGGGACTAATCAACACCAAACCAACGGGTCGCTTCCGCCACCCCGCTACACCCTCACCCTCACCCTCAATGGGTGACCAAGGATATTGGGACTTACTACACCAATCCAGCAGGTCGCTATCGCCAACCTACTACACCCTCACCCTCACCCCTCAACAGGAGTGACATAGGATATTGGGACTGACAATCATCCATAGACAAATCCAGCGGGTCGCTCATCGCCAACCCACTACACCCTCACCCTCACCCTACAACGGGTGACATAGGCTCTTGGGACTGACTAGGCTGTTGGTCACCCTTGGTCCACCGATAGTCTCTCCTCACTCCGTAGGTCGTTTGGCCACTCCCATGTTCAGCACAGTCCTTCACCAAATCAGGAGGCGCCTACTACTGGGAGCCCCTGCACGGGACAACCTGTCTAACGCTGAGGTAGTCTCTAAAGGATCCAACGAAGGGAACAGAACAGCCTAACCATCGCATATGATCCACTCGGATCCGCAGACAACACATCATAACAACACTAATGTTCTGAATTCCTCAGAACCCACCAGGGCGCATAACTACGATGCGGGGAACATGCATAAGGTTATAACAAGGTGGAATATTGTTGGGGAAAGAAACTCGGGAGGGCAGCGTGAGTTCTCGTTATAGGACACCCCGACAACCAAACAAGGAACACAGTGTACCCTAACCCGGGTCTCACCGCTGTCCTCGCAAGGCCCCTCCCCTATAATATTCACTATAACATGCAATTTAACAAGTACTAGCATTTAATTTAATAAATAAACTAGTAGGGCACATGCATCGGTCGGGCTTCCTAACATGGAACCAGGGGACATGCTGCATGGCTCATACACATATCCTAAGGGTGCAAGTCCCTAACATGCAAAGTCTAGGGTAACATGCATTCTACAGTTAAATCATGCTCGCATGATATACATATTTCACATGCCAATATCTATCCATGGTGCCCCAGGAGAGGTCGGTATACGCTCAAGTGCGTATAACACCTCTCTACTGGGTTGGATTGTCCCACTCACCGGAATCGGGGTCGTCGCGCGACCGTCCGTCTAGATCTGCAAGACAGACATTCAATATGGTGAGAACAATGCATAAAATACCCAAAAATACATCTAAAATACCCAACACTCGGATAAACGTACATACGGCTCGTACGCACGTGTATCCGAGCATCCCGACTCACTCCCGAACCCACCGGGCAGCCGCACGCACGGCCACCCGCCCCGGGCGCACAGCCGAGCCTCGGCCCGCGCGCCAAGGCGCACTGCCGAGCCCAGCCCGCACACCCGGACACCACCGGCGCACTGTCGCACGCCGGCCCGCGCGCTTCGACGCACCGCCGCACGCACGCGCACGCTCGTGCGCGCCCGCGCGCACCGCGCGTCCAGCCCAGCGCGCCCCCGCACGCACTGCACGCACGCCCCAGCACGCGCACGCACTGCCCCCAGCACCGCGCGCACTGGCCCCCAGCACCGCGCCCAGGCACATGCCCAGGCGCCCTGCCCAGCACCCAGGCACAGTGCCAAGGCGCCCTGCCCGCGAGCGCGCACGCTCGCGCGCACGCCCGCGCACACCCCCGCTCGCACGCGCACCCGCGCGCACGCACCCGCGCGCGACTGCGCGCCCGACTGCGCCCGCCAGCGCCCAGTGCCCAGCACCCGCGCCCAGCGCCCAGCACCCAGCGCCCAACGCCCCGCCCAGCCTGCTGCGCCTGCTGCTGTTGCGCCTGCGCTGCTGCCTGCCTGCCTGCCAGCCCGAGCTCCCTTACCACCCACCTCCGGCCACCAATGGCCTCCGACCACCACTCCGACGGCCACCCACAGCCACCCAACCCCAAATCCATCCCCCTAGCATACATCTATGCAAGAAAAGAGAGGAAAAGAGGCTTACCAAGGGGAGGAAGCGAAGTCCGGTTGCTCTCCACGCACCGAAACCTCCCTCCAAAGGCTTCTAACGCCCGGATCTACCTCCACCACCGAAATGGCTCAAATCAGGGAAGAAGAGAGGGGGGACGGAGGGGCAAATCTCGTCGGAATTCGAATTTGAAAGCACCGGGGTGTAGATCGGGACCCGATCTACACTTCCTATGCTTTAGGTTTTAAGCTTTGAGGGCTCTAGGGGGGTCAAAAGTGAGAAAAAGAGAGAGGGGAGAGAGAAAAACTCATTTGGTAGGGATGATGAACAGTACCTCGAAAATTAGATCTCATCCTTATATAGTGTGCGACTTAAAAACCCAGATACGCCCCGGAACTGTGAAATTTCGGAAACGTTACCGGAATTCAACGAAATTTTCGTGAGAGGCCTAAAATGGCACCAGGACACCAAATATGCAGTTAGATTTTCAATCGGAGTCCTTTAACTCAGGACGATAGCTAACAGTCCAAAAATTAGCGATTCCGATCGAAAACCCTAAAAAATTTTAAAAACTGCCAGAACGCTCCAACGGTTACCAGCAGGCTAAAAGTGACACAAGTATAACATGTGTAACTTTTGATTATGCATTTTTTTTTACAAAAACAAAGCCTCTATCTATGTGATCTTATAACCCTTCCGAGATCTTCAACATAATTAGATTAAAATTTCCTTGCAATGTGTATTTGTTCTTCACATAGAATTGATACTTTCAATCTTTAGTAATATAAAGAAATGAATTAATTTTGGGCATGTAATAACACGGTTTACACAAAAAAAAGAAGTAAAGTGGTGTATTATATTCAATGTTTCATTATCATATTGCTTTGTATATATTTATACTTATGCATTGGGGTTAAACTATGTGTTGTTTAAATTATTATTATTATTTTTCTAATTATTATGTATTTTGTCAAATAGTATGTTGAACCTCTCGAAACTTGAATTTGTCACTCTTGACATCTCGGGCAAGAACTATCTATCATGGATCCTCGATGCAGAAATTCATCTTGATGCTATGGGTTTGGGAGATTCAGTTAAAGAAAAAAATATAGCATCTGCACAGGATCGTGCAAAAGCAATGATTTTTTTTCGCCATCATCTCGATGAAGGTCTAAAAAGTGAATTGTCACGCCCCAGGGCGGCCGTCCCCGGGACGCGGCAGGTGTATATATCATATCAGAAGCCTACACATGAGGTCAAATATATATACTCTAAACCACAGATAAAAATGACAACACAGATCAAACAGGGCTGACATAATATATACACAATATAGCGGAAGCTAAAACTGAGTCTGTAACCCAAAACATATTACAGACCCGATACACAATCATACGTCCTGTGAGAGCCAATATACATAGAAACAACTGAATATACACAGACACGTGCCAAGCACGGAAATAAAATACATACAGTCAAGAAGGGATGCTGATAACCTCTGGTACTCGCGGAACGTGGCGCTGCTCCGCTACTGAAGGAATCCCTCGGAAAGCTCCAACTGCTGCTCCGGCTCTAGCTCAGGCTCAGTGACCACTGGGGAAAAACATGTGCGAGGGGTGAGCCACACGCTCAGTGAACAGCACAACCCATGCATCACAGACAATATTTACCAATATTCCATTATTTTATCCAGCCATCAATACATAACAACATAATCCAGTGGTTCGTACTTCGCCGAACCACCACACCCTCACCCTCACCCATCCATGGGTGACATAGGCTATTGGGACTGATAATCATCCATTCACAAATCCAGTAGGTCGCTCATCGCCAACCCACTACACCCTCACCCTCACCCTACCACGGGTGACATAGGATTTTGGGACTGACTAGGCTGTTGGTCACCCTTAGTCCACCGGTAGTCTCTCCTCCACTCCGTAGGCCGCTGGTCTCCACCCACAACTTCAGCACAGTCCGAAACCAAATCAGGAGGCGCCTACTGATGTGGGTCCTCCGAAGGACGGCCTTTCTAACGCTGGGGTAGCCTCTACCGGATCCAACGAGGGGGGACAGAACAGCCCACCCATACGCAAGTGATCCATTCGGATCCGCCGACAACGCATCATTACAACTCAATGTCATGAATTCCTCTGAATTCAACCGGGTGCATCACCAAGATGCGGGAACATGTACAAAAATCAGCAAGGCTGGAATATCATTGGGGGAAAGAAACTCGGAAGGGCGGCGTGAGTTCCCGTTTAGGATACCCCGACAACCAAACAAGGAACACGGAGTACCCTAACCCGGGTCTCACCGCTGTCCTTGCAAGGCCCCTCCCCTATAATATCCACCAACTATGCTAATAATTATACTAATCATACAATCATTACATATAATATCATTGGGACTAGAACCTTGGGAGGGCAGCCTGAGGTCCCGATACAGGACATCCCGACAACCAAACAAGGAACACGGAGTACCCTAACACGGGTCTCAGCGTTGACCTCGCAAGGCTCCTCCCTATAATATTATCCTAAGGCATGCGATCTAACAGATACCAGCATTTAATTTAATAAATAAACTAGTAGGACGCATGCATAGGCCGGGGTTTCCTAGCATGAAAACAAGGGACATGCTGCATGGCTCATACGCATATCCTAAGGGTGCAAGTCCCTAACATGCAAGGACTAGGGTAGCATGCATTCTACACATAATTCACACAAGCATGGATTACATATTATTGTAGGTAATATTTATCCATGGCGCCCCAGGAGAGGTCGGTATACGCCCCAAGTGCGTACAACGCCTCTCTACTGGGTTGGATTGTCCCACTCACCAGAATCGGGGTCGTCGCGCGACCGTCCGTCTAGATCTGCAAGACAGACAATCAATATGGTGAGTTAAAAATCCATACATACCACAAGAGACAACCAAAAATACACCAAACCCATAACAAACACCCAACACTCGGGCAAACGTGCATACGACCCGCACGCACGCTAGCCCGAGCACTCCGACAACCACCCGCACGGCCGGCCACCACCCGCACGGCCACCCGACCGCCCGGACGCACCGCCGCGCCTCAGCCCGCGCACCCCGCACGCCTCGCGCCGCCCGCGAGCACCCCGCGCGCCCCCGCGCGCAGCGCCTCGCCTCGCACGCACCCCGCGTGCACCTCCGGCACCCCGCGCGCACCTCCGCCACCTCGCCGCGCCTCGCGCGCACCACCACAGCCTCGCCGCGCCCCGCGACCTCGCCGCGCCCTCCGCCACCTCGCTCCGCCTCGCGCGCACCACCACGGCCTCGCCGCACCACCACGACCTCGCCGCGCCCTCCGCGCGCACCCTGCACTCGGCCACCACCTCGCGCACGCACCTCCGCTGCCTCAGCCACCACCTCGCGCACGCACCACCCCTGCTCGCATGCCTAGCACCCGCGTGACCAGCTCCTCGCGCACCAGCCCGCCCAGCACCTCGCACTCAGCTCGCCCAGCACCAGCCGCTCAGCACCAGCCGCCCTGCACGACCAGCACAGCACTCCTCCCGCGCGCGCCTGCTTGCACGCCCCGCGCACGCACGCCCGCATGCCCGCGCGCGCCCAGCTTGCGCGCTGCTGCTGCTCTGCCTGCTGCCCGAGAACACCTCCCACCAGCCCGAGACCACCCCCTGCTGCCCGAGACCACCCAAACCACCACCCACCGACCTCCGACCACCTCCACCGCCCTCCGACGGCCTCCCACAGCCGCCGACCACCCCTCATACACAGATCCACACTCCTAGCATACATCTATGCAAGAAAAGTGAAGAAAGAGGCCTTACCAAGGGGAGGAAGCGAAGTCCGGGTGCTCTCCGCGCACCGAAACCCTTCTCAACGGCTCTCTTATGCCCCGATCTACCACGGCCTTTGAAATGGCCCGAATCAGAGGACAAAGAGAGGGGGACGGAGTGGCTAGAGTCGTCGGAATCGGGTTTTGAAGACACCGGAGTGTAGATCGGGACCCGATCTACACTTCTTGTGCTTTAGGTTTTTAGGTTTGAGGGGCTTAAGGGCCTCTAATGGAAGAAAAAGAGAGAGAGAGGAGAGAGAGGGATTTGGTAGGGATGATGAACAGTAACTCGGAAAAATTAGATCCCACTCTTATATAGTGTGCGACTTAAAAACCCGGATACGCCGCGGAACTGCGAAATTTCGGGAACGTTACCGGAATTCGATGAAATTTTCGTGAGAGGTCTAAAATGGCACCAGGACACCAAATATGCAGTTAGATTTTCAATCGGAGTCCTCTAGCTCAGGACGATAGCTAACAGTCCAAAAATTAGCGGTTCCGATCGAAAAACCGAAAAAAACGAAAAACTGCCAGAATGCTCCAACGGTTACCAGCAGACTAAAAGTGACACATATATAACATTCTTCCCCCCTTAGGAAATTTTGTCCTCAAAATATGCAAAAACATCTAGGAGGGGAAAAGATGCGTCACACCTGGCATCCTTGAGCTTCTAAGTGTCCTTGACACCGGAATGGTGCTGCCACCGCACCTCGCCAACTGAACGGTCTTGGTGCAGAACCTTCTCACGCGGCGGTCCATGATCTCAATCGACTGCTCCACGAATGACTATCCGGCTCAGAGACGAGCGGCTCGAACGGGATGACGTGGGCAGGATCGCGGACACACCTCTACCCAACTGCGAACCCACCACTCCAAGACGGAGAGGTAAGAATTGGCGCTGAGGTGAGCCTCCGATAAAACTCCAGGAAGCTCTCCTCGCAAGAAGGGGACCACTCGAACCGGACATCCTTCCGAGTAAGGCGGTTAAGAGGAACAGCTATCTTCGAGAGTCCCTCGTCAAGCTTCCTACAATAACCTGTTAAACTCGGGAAGCTCTGAATCCCTGCGGGGTTCGACGGCCTACGCCAATTCGACATAGCAAGCGTCTTACCCGGGTCCACAGATATGCCTTTACCAGAAACCACTCAGCCCAAAAGGCCTTAACCTCTAACCAAACTAGCACTTGATCTCTCATCTATCTGATGCTTCCATGGCATCCCTTACCTGGGAAAAGAAACCTCGGGAGGGCACCATGAAATCCCGATATAGGATACCCCGACAACCAAACAAGGAACACGAAGTACCCTAGCCCGGGTTCCAACGCCGACCTCACAAGGCCCCTTAATCCAGAAAGGAACACTGGAAGAAGACATCATTTTAAAGAACACCACTGATCCCTCCGGATCATCTACCTCTAGATGATCACCCAACGATGTCATTCAACATCCTTTGCAAGACCGGACCCAACATCATCGGGAATGGTCGAACAGAAATTGGGTCACGAGTGACCCGTCTTCACCTCATCCACACCCTCACTCCCGAAAGGAGACATTTTGGGACTTTGGGAGAGACTTAGACTGCTCTCTACCCCTGGTCCACCGGTAGCCTCTCCCCGCTCCGTAGCTCGCCTGGTCCTCTGACCGGGAGCCTGTCTAACGCCGGGGCTGTACTACGCGGATCCAACGAAGGGGAGAGCGATTTCACGCTCGCGACACCATTCAATAATCTCTTACCGGGTAGCCCCTACCTAGCATACTCCCAAATTCAATACCCCTCCGACTGTATCGATGGTACCTACTGATGGGAACTCGCTGCCAGGACGGCTATAACCCGGCTTCCTTAACCCAAACAACCACTCTTAATATTCACTCATCCCGATACTACACCCACTTGCATAATAACCATCAAACACACACCCACACATATGTCCTATCACTAGAGAACTGGGAACACAAGATGATACCTCTAACCATGACACCCGAAGGCTGTGCCTCCTCGGCCGTAAGCGCTGCAACTCTGCCTTGAACCAACCGCGGCTGAGGAGCAGGGGCACGCCTCGCCGGCTGCACTGGCTGCTGCTGACGCTGAGGCTGCTGCTGCTGCTGGCGCGGAAGCTGCTGCTGCAAGAACTGCGGCTGCTGAGGTGGCACTCGGGGTCGGCCAGCATCAGGGCAATGGTATCTGATATGCCCGATGCGCTGACAATGGAAGCAGCGCCGCTTCTCCGGCTGCATGGACTGGATGGGCACTGCTGCAATGGGTGCTGGGTCCCACCCTGGCACCGCATCAGCTGGAGGAGAGGCAGCCGCTGACTGCTCGAAGCGGGGCCTCCTCCTCTTGCGCTGCCCCTGGTCCCGACTCCCGGAAGGACCCTGATCTGCAGAAGGGGTCGGAACCGTCACCATGATCCCGAGATCTCGCTCGACTGTCTTCGCTCGAGACACCAAGTCCGAGAACCTCGAGAATGCCTGGGAGGTGACGTGCACCCTGATAGCGCTGCTGAGACCCAACTCAAAACGACGACACCGCGTCTCCTGGTCTGCCACCAAGGCTGGAGCGAACCTGGAAAGCCTCGTGAAGCGCGTAGAGTAATCAGCAACCGACATGGAACCCTGCGTCAACTGCTCGAACTCCCGCTCCACTATCTGTCGCGTCGAGAATGGGAAATACTCCTCCAAGAAATGCCCCTGGAAACCCGCCCATGTGAGCCGCGCCACTCCCTCTGGGATGTCCACCACTCGGGTAGCCCACCAGTCGGCGGCGTCACCCTTCAGCATAAAGGTGGCCAGGGCGACTCGCTGGCGATCGGTGCAAAGCATGGCCGCGAAAATGGTATCCACCTCCCTCAACCAACGCTCTGGCGCAAGAGGATCTGCCGACTGCCCATGAAACTCGGGAGGATGGAGCTTCAGAAAGGCGTTGAGGCCGCTCTGCTGCACTCGCGCTGCCGCCTCTAGCTCCTCCTCCCTCTGCAGGGGATCCTCAACTCCTACTGCCGGAACTGCCACAGGAACTGGGGGTACATCGGGTACCACAGGCGGATCTGCCACCAAGGGGACCGGCGGAACTGCCTCGCGGGTCACCCTCAGCTCCTGAATCTCTCTAGCCTGCTCTGCCAGCATCCTCGTCTGTGTCTCCACCAAATCAGCCAACCGAGCGAAAGCACGCTCCCAAGCAGGAGGCTCCTGCGTCAAGGGCTCTCCGGTAGCATCCTCGTCTCTGGTAGATCCGGAAACCTCCAAAGACCGAGAGGGACCTCGTCCGCGCCGTCCTCTGCGAGGAGGCATATCAGCACCCTAAGAAAACCAGACACTAGGATCAGAATACTCATATCAAAATCCTAGGACTCATCTCTACGAAGGGAAGACTATTGGCTCTGACAGGACCAGGCTCTGATACCAACTTTTGTCACGCCCCAGGGCGGCCGTCCCCGGGACGCGGCAGGTGTATATATCATATCAGAAGCCTACACATGAGGTCAAATATATATACTCTAAACCACAGATAAAAATGACAACACAGTTCAAAAAAGGCTGACATAATATATACACAATATAGCGGAAGCTAAAACTGAGTCTGTAACTCAAAACATATTACAGACTCGATACACAATCATACGTCCTGTGAGAGCCAATATACAGAGAAACAACTGAATATATACAAACACGTGCCAAGCACGGAAATCAAATACATACAGACAAGAAGGGATGCTGATAACCTCTGGCACTCGCGGAACGTGGCGCTGCTCCGCTACTGGAGGAATCCCTCAGAAAGCTCCAACTGCTGCTCCGGCTCTAGCTCAGGCTCAGTGACCACTGGGGAAAAACATATGCGAGGGGTGAGCCACACGCTCAGTGAACAGCACAACCCATGCATCACAGACAATATTTACCAATATTCCATTATTTTATCCAGCCATCAATACATAACAACATAATCCAGTGGTTTGTACTTCGCCGAACCACCACACCCTCACCCTCACCCATCCATGGGTGACATAGGCTATTGGGACTGATAATCATCCATTCACAAATCCAGTAGGTCGCTCATCGCCAACCCACTACACCCTCACCCTCACCCTACCACGGGTGACATAGGATTTTGGGACTGACTAGGCTGTTGGTCACCCTTAGTCCACCGGTAGTCTCTCCTCCACTCCGTAGGCCGCTTGGTCTTCACCCACAACTTCAGCACAGTCCGAAACCAAATCAGGAGGCGCCTACTGATGTGGGTCCTCCGAAGGACGGCCTTTCTAACATTGGGGTAGCCTCTACCGGATCCAACGAGGGGGATAGAACAGCCCATCCATACGCATATGATCCACTCGGATCCGCCGACTACACATCATTACAACTCAAATGTCATGAATTCCTCTGAATTCAACCGGGTGCATCATCAAGATGCGGGGAACATGTACAAAAATCAGCAAGGCTGGAATATCATTGGGGGAAAGAAACTCGGAAGGGCGGCGTGAGTTCCCGTTATAGGATACCCCGACAACCAAACAAGGAACACGGAGTACCCTAACCCGGGTCTCACCGCTGTCCTTGCAAGGCCCCTCCCCTATAATATCCACCAACTATGCTAATAATTATACCAATCATACAATCATTATATATAATATTATTGGGACTAGAACCTTGGGAGGGCAGCCCGAGGTCCCGATACAGGACATCCCGACAACCAAACAAGGAACACGGAGTACCCTAACACGGGTCTCAGCGTTGACCTCGCAAGGCTCCTCCCTATAATATTATCCTAAGGCATGCGATCTAACAGATACCAGCATTTAATTTAATAAATAAACTAGTAGGACGCATGCATAGGCCGGGGTTTCCTAGCATGAAAACAAGGGACATGCTGCATGGCTCATATGCATATCCTAAGGGTGCAAGTCCCTAACATGCAAGGACTAGGGTAGCATGCATTCTACACATAATTCACACAAGCATGGATTACATATTATTGTAGGTAATATTTATCCATGGCGCCCCAGGAGAGGTCGGTATACGCCCCAAGTGCGTACAACGCCTCTCTACTGGGTTGGATTGTCCCACTCACCAGAATCGGGGTCGTCGCGCGACCGTCCGTCTAGATCTGCAAGACAGACAATCAATATGGTGAGTTAAAAATCCATACATACCACAAGAGACAACCAAAAATACACCAAACCCATAACAAACACCCAACACTCGGGCAAACGTGCATACGACCCGCACGCACGCTAGCCCGAGCTCTCCGACAACCACCCGCACGGCCGGCCACCACCCGCACGGCCACCCGACCGCCCGGACGCGCCGCCGCGCCTCAGCCCGCGCACCCCGCACGCCTCGCGCCGCCCGCGAGCACCCCGCGCGCCCCCGCGCGCAGCGCCTCGCCTCGCGCGCACCCCGCGCGCACCTCCGCTACCTCGCCGCGCCTCGCGCGCACCACCACGGCCTCGCCGCGCCCCGCGCGCACCACCACGGCCTCGCCGCGCCCTCCGCGCGCACCCTGCACTCGGCCACCACCTCGCGCACGCACCTCCGCTGCCTCAGCCACCACCTCGCGCACGCACCACCCCTGCTCGCACGCCTAGCACCCGCGTGACCAGCTCCTCGCGCACCAGCCCGCCCAGCACCAGCCGCCCAGCACTAGCCGCCCCGCACCAGCCGCCCAGCACCAGCCGCCCAGCACGCCTGCACGACCAGCACAACACTCCTCCCGCGCGCGCCTGCTTGCACGCCGCGCGCACGCCCGCGCGCGCCCAGCCTGCGCGCTGCTGCTGCTCTGCCTGCTGCCCGAGAACATCTCCCACCAGCCCGAGACCACCCCCTGCTGCCCGAGACCACCCAAACCACCACCCACCGACCTCCGACCACCTCCACCGCCCTCCGACGGCCTCCCACAGCCGCCGACCACCCCTCATACACAGATCCACACTCCTAGCATACATCTATGCAAGAAAAGTGAAGAAAGAGGCCTTACCGAGGGGAGGAAGCGAAGTCCGGGTGCTCTCCGCGCACCGAAACCCTTCTCAACGGCTCTCTTATGCCCCGATCTACCACGGCCTTCGAAATGGCCCGAATCAGAGGACAAAGAGAGGGGGACGGAGTGGCTAGAGTCGTCGGAATCGGGTTTTGAAGACACCGGAGCGTAGATCGGGACCCGATCTACACTTCATGTGCTTTAGGTTTTTAGGTTTGAGGGGCTTAAGGGCCTCTAATGGAAGAAAAAGAGAGAAGAGGAGAGAGAGAAACTTTGGTAGGGATGATGAACAGTAACTCGGGAAATTAGATCCCACTCTTAAATAGTGTGCGACTTAAAAACCCAGATACGCCGCGGAACTGCGAAATTTTGGGAACGTTACCGGAATTCGATGAAATTTTCGTGAGAGGTCTAAAATGGCACCAGGACACCAAATATGCAGTTAGATTTCCAATCGGAGTCCTCTAGCTCAGGACGATAGCTAACAGTCCAAAAAATTAGCGGTTCCGATCGAAAAACCGAAAAAAACGAAAAACTGCCAGAATGCTCCAACGGTTACCAGCAGGCTAAAAGTGACACATATATAACATGAATACCTTACGGTCAAGGGCCCACTTGTCCTTTGGACCGATTTAAAAGAAATGTATGACCACCAGAAAACAATAATCATTCCAAAAGCTCGTTATGATTGGATGCACCTGAGGTTGTAAGATTTTAAATCTGTTAGTGAATACAACTTAACACTTTTCAAAATTAGTTTCCAATTAAAATTATGTGGAGAAAATGTCACTGAAGAAGACATGTTAGAAAAGACATACTCTACATTCCATGCCTCGAATGTGCTTCTGCAGCAGCAATATCGAGAGTACAGATTCAAAAAATATTCTGAGTTGATATCTTGTCTTCTTGTGGCTGAACAAAATAAAGAGCTTTTGATGAAAAACCATCAATTACGTCTAACTAGTTCCACAACATTCCCTGAAGAGAATGGAATTTTGTTCCCTGAAGTGAACATAATATCATCCCGTGGACTTGGATGTGGACGCGGCCGTGGTTGTGGTCATGGTCGCGGTTGTTGGCATGGTCAAAACAATTCATGGTATCATAGTGGTTATGATCATTCCAAGAGAAATGCACCATATCACCAGAAGAAGAAATATGTAGAAGCAAAGCAAGAGAATGGAAAGAGTTCACAGAAAGAACCAACACAGAACTCTGAAAATGTTTGCTATAGGTGTGGTATGAAAGGGCATTGGTTGTACCTGTCGTACGCCTAAACACTTGGTTGATCTCTACCAAACCTCAATCAAGGGAAAAGGAAAAAATGTAGAGATGAATTTTGCTGATCACTATGATCCTACAGACCTTGATCTCATTAATGTTTCTGATCTAATGGACCTAACCCATCTTGATGTTTCATATTTCTTTGTTGATCCTAATGTTATTGGTGATGGGAATGCCCACACCAATTAATAAAGCTTTATCATATTGTTATATGTTTTATGTAATAACTTTGGCTGTTTTATAATAAAAGTAATAAGTTGGATGCAATTTTTTCATTAAAGTAACTAAATTTTAATTTCTTTTTCTTTTTCATACATGAAGTGGCATGGATCCTATTAATGCACTGACGGATTCCAAGATGAGTGGTGAAGATATGTGTTTAGCAAACAGTGCAACAACGCACACAATTCTTCGAGACAAAAAATATTTTTCGCACTTAGTATTATCTAAGGCTAATGTCTCTACAATATCTGGAACTGCAAATCTTATTGAAGGCTCAGGCAGAGCTAATATTCTGTTGTCAAATGGAACAAAATTGCATATCAATGATGTTTTATATTCAAGCAAATCCAGAAGAAATTTGCTAAGCTTCGAAGATATTCGTCGCAATGGTTATCATATTGAAACCATAAATGAAAATACTATAGAATATCTCTGCATCACTTCTACTATTTCAGGCCAGAAGCATGTACTAGAGAAACTTGCTGCTTTCTCTTCTGGGTTATATTACACAACTATAAGATTAGTTGAATCACATGTAGTGATGAGCCAGAAGTTCTCTGATCCAAAAACTTTTATACTTTGGCATGATCGTCTGGGCCATCCAGGACCAATAATGATGCATCGAATTATTGAAAATTCACATGGACATCCATTAAAGAACTAGAAGATTCTTTTGCCAAGTGATTATTCATGTTCAACCTGCTCACAAAAGAAACTGATTGTCAAACCATCTCCTTCAAAGATTACCTTTGAATCTCCTACATTCTTGGAAAGAATTCAAGGAGATGTATGTGGTCCAATCCCCCTCATCTTGTCCTTTCCTTTATTTTATGGTTTTGATTGATGCCTCAACAAAATGGTCACATGTTTCTCTACTTTCTACACGTAATATTGCATTTTCTAGACTTCTTGCACAAATCATTCGTTTGCGAGCACAATTTCCTGAGTATCCAATCAAGAAAATTCGTCTAGAATAATGCCACTGAATTTACATCTCAACAATTTGCATGTCAATAGGAATTGATTTCTTGAACCCTTCACAAGAGGTGTTTTTAAAGCATGTTTTGCTGATTGTCATTTTGATGAATCATTTTTTCCATCATTAAGGGGAGAAAAACAGCAAACAAAAGCACAACATGAAATCACTTGGAATACGTCGACTTTGTCTCATCTTGATTGTCGGACAAGTAAATGTGAACTAGAAGTTCAGAGGATAATCCATTTGTAAAATATTGCAAATCAACTACCAGACGGATTCATTGATACAAAAAGGGTAGTAAAATCACATGTACCAGTTGCAAACATTCCAGCAAGGATTGATGTCCCTATAGGACAATCTATTAATATTGTAGTGAATGAATCTAAAACATGCCAGAAGCGTGGTAGACCGATTGGTGCGAAAGACAAAATTCTAAGAAAATGAAAGGCACAAGAAAAGACAAATATAGAAATTGGTGCTCCTGAAGAGACCTCAAAAATAGCAACATAAATAATTTATCAATCTCATCTTTTCAAAGAAATAACCCCAGAAGAGGTAGCCCCTGAAGAGGCACATGTAAATAATGAGATCTCATTAAATTATAAAGAATGGGATAGAAACAAAATCATTGTTGACAATGTATTTTTATATGTTGTTGCTCTTAATATTGTGAATGATAATGAGGATCTTGAACCACAAAGCGTCGAAGAATGCCGACGTAGAAAAGATTGGCCAAATTGGAAAGAGATAATACAGGGTGAATTAAATTTGCTAGCAAAACGTGAAGTATTTGGGCCTGCAGTCCAAACACCTAAAGATGTAAAGCCCTTTAGGATACAAATGGGTATTTGTAAGGAAGCTCAATGATAAAAATGAAATTGTGAGATATAAAGCACGTCTTGTAGCACAAGTTTTCTCTCAAAGACCGGGCATTGACTATGAAGAGACATATTCTCCTGTAATGGATGCAATCACATTTAGATTTTTTATTAGCTTGGTAGTCATGGAAGGACTAGATATGCAGCATACTTGTAGTTACAGCATACTTGTAACTAATGGATGTAGTTACAGCATACTTGTATGGATTATTAGATAGTGATATATATATATATATATATATATATATGAAGATTCCTAAAGGATTTAAAAATCCTGAAGTAAGCAAATCAAAACCCCATAGCATGTATTCTATAAAGTTACAAAGATCATTGTATGGATTAAAACAATCTGGGCGCATGTGGGATAATCGTCTCAGTGAATATCTATTGAAAGAGGGGTACGGGAATAATCCAATATGTCCTTGTATTTTTATTAAAAAATCAAAATCTAGATTTGCTATTGTTGCAGTTTACGTTGATGATCTAAATTTGGTAGGAACTTCAGAAGAGCTTATAAAATTGCATCCTATTTGAAGAAAGAGTTTGAGATGAAAGATCTGGGAAAAACAAAAATTTTCCTTGGGCTACAAATTGAACATTTACCGAATGGAATTTTTATCCATCAATCACCATATACAGAAAAAGTCTTAAAGCGCTTTTATATGGATAAATCACATCCATTGAATTGTCCGATGGTTGTTCGATCACTCGATGTAAAGAAAGATCCTTTCCGACCTAAAGACGATGAAGAAGAAGTCCTTGGTCCAAAAGTATCATATCTTAGTACAATTGGTGCTTTGATGTACCTTGCAAACTGCACACGCCCTGATATAGCATTTTCAGTTAATCTATTAGCAAGATATAGTTCTGCACCAACTAGAAGACATTGGAATGGGGTAAAACACATATTACGCTACCTCCGTGGAACAATTGATATGGGCTTATTTTATTCAAAAGGATCAAAACCATTCGTTGGATAGGCGGATGCTGGATATCTTTCTGATACATACAAGGCTCGGTTGCAAACTGGATATATTTTTATTTGTAATAATGCAGCAATATCATGGCGGTCTGTGAAGCAAACCTTAACTACCACTTCTTCAAATCATTCTGAGATACTCGCAATTCATGAAGCAAGCAGAGAATGTGTTTGGATAAGATCAATGGTTCAACACATTCGAAATACATGTGGATTGTCTTCGATCACATATAGGCCAACTATTTTATATGAAAACAATGCTGCATGTATTACACAGCTTAAGGGAGGTTACATCAAAGGTGACAGGACCAAGCATATCTCACCTAAATTTTTCTACCCACATGAGCTCAAGAAAAGTGGTGAAATCGATGTCCAACAAATTCGCTCAAGTGATAATTTAGCAGATCTATTCACTAAAGCGTTACCAACTACAACGTTTAATAAGATATTGCAAAAAATTAGACTACGTCAATTCAAGGATCTTCATGCTGACATGAGGGGGAGCAATTAAATTTTATTTACTGTACTCTTTTTCCTTCGTCTAGTTTTTATTTCCCATTGGTTTTTTTTTTCGTAAGGTTTTAATGAGGCAGTAGTCAAGTATACACAAGAATATATACTCTTTTTCCTTCGCTAAGTTTTTATTGCACGAGGTTTTTCTTAGCAAGGTTTTAACGAGGCATATTGCTTGTGTGAAGGTCATCAAAGGGGGAGTGTTGTAAATACATGCATATTATTGTAAATACATGTATAGGGGTGTGTTGTAAATACATGCATATGAATGTGCACGTAATTGTAGATGCATGTAATTGTGGATGATCTCTTGATACATGTATACATTAGTGTATCAAATTAATTGTAAATTCATGTATTTTAAAATACATGAATGAGTCATTATATTTATTTTTCCTATAAATAGTGGGTTTGTACAATATGAAAGGCATGAAAATGAAATAAGAAGGGGAGTTATATACCTACCCCATACAATTAGAAAACCACCCCGTGATTAATCGTTTTTATGCACCCGAAACTAAAGGAAAACCACCCCTACCGACCACACCCCATTTTAAACCAAGCCCTCCTCCTGTACTATTCGACAAACATAGTGTCGACCGATGCTACATACGTCAACACTTTTAGTGTCGAACTGAAGGGTTACACAAACATAATTTTTTTGTTATAATATTGACACATGTATTGTCGATATGTGTTAAATATGTCGCCAAGCGGAATGTCGATACTGGCAGATTATTGAAAAATAAAAAAATAAATATCGGTTGACATATAAGATGTCGACAAAAATGTTAATGGCCAACAATGATAGTGTCTGTGATGCCAGGCCTAGGCCCAAGAGTCCCAAGAAGCCCATGAATTGGGTGAGGGTGAGGGTGTTTAGTCTCACATCGTCTAATGGGAGGAGATAGTCTGTGCTTATATGTGAGCACAACTCTTACACACCAAGACGCGTTTTAAAGCCGTGAGCCCATTTAGGGGCAAAGAAGACAATTTCTTGCTGTGTAAGCCTGGGGCGTCATAATTGGTATCAGAGCCTATCCATTACGCGATAGTGGGTGTGGGTGGCCCCACACGAGGACGTGTGGCCTATTAGAGGGGTGATTGTGACGCCTGGCCCAGGCCCAAGAGTCCCATGGATCGAGTGAGGGTGAGGGTGTTGAGTCCCACATCGCTTAATGGGAGGAGATAGTCTGTGCTTATATGTAAGCACATCTCTTACACACCAAGACGCGTTTTAAAGCCATGAGTCCATTTAGGGGCAAAACAGACAATTTCTTGCTGTGTAAGCCTGGGGCGTTATAGTGTCGATACCAACAGATAATTGCAAGTTTCTTTTCTTATGGAAATGCTTGAACTTCATCATCTCGAGAACTCGGTGCCATGTCCTTAGAATAATTTTTTTGATTGAAAGCTGTAGGTTGAATATGTTCTTTGGGAGTCATACTACACTATTAAAAAATTAAGTAAATACTCAATCATATACAAGAAATTAAGAGTTATATACACACAAAATAAAAGAGTTACGCTTTTCAAACTAACATCAATCACATATTTGAATAAAATGAGTCCTTGTTAGTTTATATTGCCAGCCTAGTTTGAATATAAATAAAAAATAAATTATATCAAACTAATAATTAGGAAATGAATCAAAATCATTGATCAATAAGAATTTCAAAGGACAAAATATAACACAAAAAGAAGAAGAATTAGAAGATGTTAGTTTGAAAAGCATAACTCTTTTTATTTTTCAATAATCTGCTAGTATCGACATTCCGCTGGGCAACATATTTAACACATATCGACAATACATGTGTTGATATTATAACAGAAAAAAAGTTTGTGTAACCCTTCAGTTCGACATTAGAAGTGTCGACATATGTAGCATTGGTCGACACTACATTTGTTGAACAGTACAGAGGATAGGGTTGATTCAAAATGGGGTGTGGTCCGTAGGGGTGGTTTTACACAATATTATTTAGTCGGGGTGATTTTATAGGTTCTAAAAAATTGATTGGGTGGCTTTCTAATTGGGGTGATTTTCCACTAAACGGAGGTTTAAATAACCGTCCTTAAATAAGAATCTTTTAAATAATAGTTATATGTAATATTTTATGTTTTCTCTTTCTCTTTCTCTTTGTGTTTTGTTATTTTTATAATGCTCTCTATTTATTCTCATTTTCAGCCACCGCCTCGCTATTTTTTTTTTCCCGCGGGTGGGGTTGGGGGAGGTCTCTGAGTTTTCCAATTCATTTCGTTGGAGGGGAATCGACTTCTTGGTTTGTCTCCCCCCTTCTTTCACTTCCCCTTTTCGTTGGGGTTTCTTCCATAAACGTATTGGATGATGTCGGCAGAGGAATTTGGGAGGATCATCTCCGCTTATGCACACCAAGGTGGAAACAAAGGAAAAGCGGATGGATCAGCAGAGATGGTTAAAGGTAGGTTTGATTCAAAATACTACAAACATCCTCTAAAAATTCAAGGAAACGTAGACCTGAAATGGAATAGGGATAAGATACGAATGGTTGAAGAAGGTAGGGTTGTTTCAAAGTATTTCAGTGAACGGAAAAGGGATAAGATACGAATGGTTGAAGAAGGTAGGGTTGTTTCGAAGTATTTCAGTCAACCTCCAGAAAGTGTAGCAGATGAGGAACAGAAGAAGATTAGGGAGAGAAGGACTCATCCCAAGGATAAAGTCCAAGGAATTGTAAGAGTTCGGATAGTGTCTCCTTACTTTCCGGTTCCTAAAGCCCAACCAAATGAGAGGATCAAGATTCAAGGGATGAAAAATCTAAACCATCTCACTGCTAAAGAGAAGTTGTCGGAAGCATACCTGAAGAAGTCCGCCGGCAACCAGTGGGTCCCTCCAAGGTCCCCTTACAAGCTTTTCCAGGAGGACCACGCTTTCAACCCCTGGAGGGTCTTGGTTATCTGCATCTTCCTTAATCGCACGTCCGGCACCCAGGTATTTGTTTTTTTTTTCAATCTGCAGAAACATGAACACGCATATTGTAGGGCACTGGTAGATGGATAATCTTTTAGGTTCTTGGTTTCTATGTAAAGATGTAATCCCTATATTTTTGTCCTCTTGACATTGCTTAATTTGTTAGTATGGATGCAGATAGCATGCTTGATAAAATTTTATGTGAGATGGCAATCATAAATGCTAGTGATAGGCATCCCAATGACTTGTGTTTCACAACAAAATTAGAATTGGTTTTGTGACAATAAAGATAGCATGCCTTTTAAGGCCTCAAAACATAGATAAACAACCTTCTTCAACATGTAAAAAAAACACAAATATTTTGATATGTTGAAATCAGATCTTGAAAGCATGGAATCATAAGAGTGTTGGCACGGAGCCTAAATAAGGTGTTGCAAAGAAGTCAATCATATGTGCCTCATATAATATATTCAATGACCCATGCTCAGTTTTACGCCGATACAAGAGGGAAATGAGGGCAAGAGAACCATGCAATTGTTGTATATATCTAGATTGAATTCTTCTTTGCTTAGCTTAGCTCTGTTACCAACTTTTAGTATTTGATTTTGGAGGATTTTAGGTTAGAGAGAAATGAGGGAAAACAGATGGAAGATTGGAGAAGAGGGTACAAAGAGTAGATGCATGGTCTTGATATTACTTGCAAAGTACCACCTCAATTCTTAATTGTGGTAGAAAAGATGCTGTCATTTTCTAGAAGAGTGACACATGTGCATTATAGCAGCATGTGTACGGACACACGACAAACAGTTGGCTAAGGACAAAGAACCATGTCGATTGGGGTAGGAACAATTAGAAATCTAACCCGAACATGACCAAATCTTAGCCAAGAGGGTGTTTTGAAGCCCCGAGCGGACATATTAACAAATACCTGAATACCATTCCAAAGTAATCCTATGAAGTCCCCCAAGGGGATTGGACATTTGGAAAAGAAGGAAACGAGTGAACTGTTATGGTCAGCAGCAGGGACATTGCTTTGAAGAAAAAGCTTGAAACTTGAAGTCCTCTCAGTGACTTTGGGTACTTGAACAGTTTTCAGATATGGGGTCTGTTCGGTCGATTTTGCAGTCGCATAAGCAGTCAGTCCATAGACCAAACCACGTATGGGCAGGTGGCCCTATATGTAGACCATATCCTGCATATGTTGCCTGTATCTAAATATGCTCTTGACTAAGTGGGCACACAGACATGGACCGCCTGCTCACTTAAGCGACCTGTTTACCTGACTTATTTAGAGAGAAAAAAGGGTTAAACGACCTGAATGAATCTCTATCTCTCTCTCTTTAAATGCATTTCTCTGTCTTTGAATACATCTCTCTCTCTCTCTCTCTAAATGCTTTCTCTCTGAATGAATATAAATGACAGACCATTGTTGCTCATGATAGCTAAACATTTGTCCCATAGAGGTTAAATAAATGCTTTGTACTATATTTTCTACCCTTAGATCCTAAGCCCCTAATTGATTTGGAGGATGGGTAAAATAGAATGTTTGGAGATTTTTTTTTTCTCATTTAGATTATTCTAGAATTGCAATCCTTTATTTTTGCCAAACAAATTTTATCTGTCCCCTAGTGGGGGTTAAGTGACTTGATCAGTGCTTAATATCTATCTAGGTTAGTAATCTTTAATATTTATTTTGCTATCTATTATTCTAACAATTTTTATTTGTCCCCTAGTGGGGGTTAAGTGACTTGATCAGTGCTTAATATCTATCTAGGTTAGTAATCTTTAATATTTATGTTGCTATCTATTGTTTAGAATAATGATCATATTATTTTTATTAACAAATCCACAGAATTGTATATACTCTCACATTTTGCACATATTATATGCGATACCCCAGCCACAAGCAAACCGCATATCGCATTTTTGAACAGTCAGCTGAACACCCTATTCGCGGCTTGTGCCTTGGAGAAACAAGGCCATTCTTTAGCAAGGTAGAGATGCAACGTGTCGTACATACACGTGGACTGAGATGAATCCAGTTGTATTATGGACCAAGTCAACATTAATGATTCAATCTTTCCAGAAGAAGTTATCTTTTGTTTCATTTTTCAAGAAAGAGAGAGTTTCTTGAAAATTCTGTTCAATAGTTGTCATTTTGTTTGTTCTTGGACTCATGTTCCGATTTAATTAGTGAATCGCGATCATGTCTCTACCATTTTCGTCAAAAATATAATAATCATAAGACTCCCTTTGGTAGAGCACCATAACAAAGTCTCTCCGGTGAAGCAAATGAGAACCAACTCGTTCCCGCTCCTGCTCATCCTTCCAAACTAATCAAATTTGTGATCTGTTTATTAAGACTGTCAAACCTTGAAGTGTTGGTGCTTCTTCAGAATGTGTTTTATTTATGGCATAGTTTGTTGATATTCGAATTTAAGTCGATTTAGGGTCGACGGTTGGAATATTTCTGACCATCATCTAGCAACAACTAGGGGGTAAATGGGGGAAAGGCCTGACAAATACTTTTGTTTGGGTCATCGTCGGTAACTGACTCTGAATTCCCATGGTTCATCGTTTGTTTAGCCCAACGACTACTTTATTTTACTATCCTTTATGTTGGTTGGTTGATAGTCACTGTTTTGTTGATGTCCATAACCTTTTGGCATCTGAGTCGGTTGTGATTTGACAATTACTTTCTCTGATTTGTTGGTTGTAACAAACCAGAGGTGGTGGTCTACTGGTTGCTGCATTCTTCACATCTCGGGAAGTTGAACACCTTAGAGGCTCATAAATGCTTTTGCCGTGGTCATTTCTTGGATATTGTAAAGGGGGAGGTCGATGATTACATTTAAAATGGTTTAATCCTGGTTGGAAGGGGGACACAGGATTCAACTGTTCCTCTTAGTGCACCAACCCCTGGAAGGGCAGAGGCCTGATGGTTGCAATCACTCTAACCGTCCCCTGTCTGCATTGGGGCAATGGTTACAATAACCCTGATTGCCTATGGGCCTGTGGTTACATTCACTCTAACCATTCCTTGGCTTGATATGAGCATGGTATAAACATTTACTTTGCATGTAACCGTCCCTGGGTACATTCAGGGACTTGAGGGGCCAAATAGTGGAGTTGGGAGTCGATTATTGGAGTTTGGGTAGCCGTCCCAAGGTGTTGAGGAGGGTGATGCCTGACGCTTGCAATGGTTGCAGTCTTCTGTTAAGTGTGCCTCAGGTCCCGGAAAGAGAGTCATCGGGTGGTCATTGTTAAAGACCCAGTCATGTTGCATCAATTGGCCTTCGTTGGTTTAAGTCAAACTAAACATTTTGACTTAAATCATAGTCTTCTGTTAAGTGTGCGTGCCCCAGGTACATTTTGACTTGTTACGACATGCTTGCAGATTGACTTTTGCCCTACTCCTATCCTCCACAGTGTGGACCCACTGGACTCACATTTTCTTTTGTTCAATACACACTGCAGATGAAATAATTGTCCTAGATGGTTAATTTTATGGGGAGATAAAGACAACAAGACACTGCAACAGCCGTAAAACTTCGATGGGGGTGTTGAGAGGGAAAGCATCACATGCATTGGTGATAAATTTTGTAGAAAAAATTCTAGAAGGAATAGAAATGTGTGTTAAATTATGCCAACAGAGGGATGACAATACTATTTCACATCCTAATTTTGAAGATGTGTATGAAATGAGGAAAATTATTAGTCCATCTCCTTGGGAAGAGCCATCTAAAATTCATATGAATATTGGTTGGTGAGGTGCATGAAACCTCTAGAAATGCTACTATAGAAGGTCAACAATTGTTAACTCGGGGCTCAACCCAGTTCAACTTAAACGGAAACTAAATGATCCAACTAAATCTGGGGTGGTTTGGGTTGAAGTTTTGATAGTTTGTTTTGGGTTCCGTTCAAAATTTTGCCAAACCAAATTAATTTAATTTTGGTTTAATGTTCCTATTGTTGGTTATGCTTTAATTGTTGTTAAGATTTAGTCTTTACCAACAAAAGAAATTTATAACTCTCTTACCTCTTTTTAGTAGAAAGTGGGAGTAAGAGGTCGATCCCACAAGGAGACTATGGAAGCAAACAAGTAATTGTAAAAGATATCAATTCCCAAAAAAAAAGATTTTAAAACAAGAATTTTGAGGATTGATCCAAGAAAACTACTTTAGAAGCTAAAATAAAATTCTAATTTGAATCAAGATACGGAAAAGAGGAGCCACCAAGGATTGGAAACCACCTCACAAGTATGATTGATTAAATCTTTCTATTGCACTTATATTTCCCTTATTTCACATGAGTCAAGAGATTTTACTTGCTCACATGGAGAATATAGATTTAAAGTTCTCTTTTAAAATTTCACTAGTTGATACACCATTAACTACTAGATCAAGGACGGTTCTTATAGTAAAGACCCTCTTCCTTGACAGTTAAGGTATTCAACCAATGAAAACAAAATATTTCAAAGAAAGTAGTTCACTTCTACTCGATTTGAAAATAGGGTTTATAAAGTATCAATCATGTCTCATCTAAGTAAAACGATGAAAGATCTTAAAATACCCATAATAATGAGAAATCTGAGTTGAAGAAACTATATAATCATTAAGCGTAAATCATAATAATATAAGATAGAGCCAGTCTATTCCCACCAAACCAATTACTCTCCCCCCCAACCCAATAAAAAATTAAAACATTTTATTTGAGACACTCATCACACCAACCTCACATGACACGAACTTTGTCATACTGAGATGTCTAATGTGACCCAAGGTGTGTCACCCAAAATTTTTCAACTACAATATTTTAAAAGTTACGCGACACACCTTGAGTCACCATAAGTTGTTCGATTTGACATACTCGAGTCAAACTAAGATGTTCACTATGACTTAAGGTGTGTCATATAGAATTTTTCAATTACGATATTTTAGAAGTAATGTGACAGATCTTGAGTCACCATAAGTTATTTGATTTGACATACTCCGAGTCAAACTAGAATGTTCACTATGACCCAATGTGTGTCGCCAAATACTATCCAATTGATAATAATTTTTTTTTTATCTATCATAAATATCATAAATACACAACAAATAAAATATCATAATAAACAACATTCGTATACATGGTCATATAAGTTAATTCAACATTCACATATCCAACCTGCACATTCACAAATCCAATACATTATTTTTTTCACAAATGAAAACTTACTATTAACATAACAGTCTTCCCTGTTGAAAATGTGTACATCCAAATTCAATTAATTAACACATCCACGTTAATACATTTTTTTACTTAATACATTGTTTAAAAGCCAAAATATAATATGGATATGTTTGTTGGTTGAATTTGGATGTGTGAATGTTGAACAAGGAAAATTGTTATGTCAATAGTATATTTTCATTTACGACAAAAGAATATTAGATTTGTGAATGTACATGATATGTATGTGAATTAACTTATGTAATTATGTACATGAATTTTGTTTATTTATGATATTATTTGTTATGTATTTATGATATTTATGATAGATAAAAAAATTAAATTATTGTCAATTGAATAGTGTTGGACGACACACATTGGGTCATAGTAGACACTATTGTTTGACTCAGAGTATGTCGAACTGTACAATTTACTTTGACCCAAGATGTGTCGCGTCAAAATATTGCAATTGAAAAATTTTGGGTGACACACTTTGTGTCATATTAGACACTCCAGTATGACTGGGTTTGTGTCAACTGAAATTGGTGGGATGAGTGCCTAATATAAGATGTTTTAAATTTTTGTTGGGTTGGGGGGGAGAGCATTTAGGTTGGTGGTAATAGACGGGCTCTATAAGATAAGATGCACAAATAAAAGAATTAATCACTCTTACTCATGGGGTGGAATCCTCTCCTTGATGGGAGGATTCTCTAGCCTACCATGGTTAGTGATATTCTAGAATAACAATAAAAAGATTCCATGAAAATCAAAGAAAGAAGAACTTTTTATTGATTAAGCATAAACAAAATACAATAGCATCTATGTCTAATACCAAAGCAATACAGACTGAAACACAAATTGAAAACTTAAAACAGAAAAGAAAGACTAAGAGAATGGAAAACTAAAATTCTGCTCTGCTGGAAATCGATCTGCCCTCTCTCTCTGCAGGCCCCTCTTTATAGAGTTCTAGGGGCTGGATTGGCTGGAGCTTTTAAGGCTGGACAGCTGCCCAGGATTTTTTATTTGAAAAATCTTGCTATTTTGGTAGAATTGTGCATGCTGTTTTGATGGAGATTTAAGGCTGATTTGATTGATCAGATATGCTGATTTGTGGTTGTCTACTGGAGCTGATTTGTGAGGGAGATTCTTTCTTCTTTTCGCAATTGTGATGACTCATTCTTTCTTTAATTGTCCTAGATTTTAGGAGTTTGTTCTATAATTGAATATCCACATGTTCTTTTCCTCTAATAGCATGTAGAAATTTATCTTCATATCCTATGAAATTTAGATTGATGTTATAATCTCCATGACAAATATAATTATGCACATGGAATGTATAAATGTAGTTTATTTGTGCATATTATGCTTGGAAAATAAAATTCCCTAATATGTATGTAGAAAATGATATATTGCATAGGGAAATGTCCAAGATAACTCTAAAAAGTATATCAAAATATGTACTTTTGAACATCTAACAAATACCCCCAAACCGACTTTTTGCTAGTCCTCAAGCAAAAAAAAAAAAAAAAATCCTAACTCACTTTCGCAGGAATCACTGTTACACTTAAGCATGTGCAACAAGTCTTTAAACCCCTAGGCTACCCTAGTGGACGAGTTTTGTCTCTCGAGGGTTTGCGGCGAATATATCCACAAAATTCAAAGTTCAAATATTTTCTTTTTTTTTTAAAGAACTTCTGAGAAAAATCTACCAAAGTTGACAACTCTATCCACATGTTAAAAGTTTCCACTCGTAGTCAAGTCCTGAAGTGTGTAAAACTTTCTTTCGCCTTGACTTCAAAAACTCACTATATATGACACTTAACAAAGAAATCACTCAGAAGTGGGCTCATTTCTCTCAACTTATATGTGGCAAGAAATCAAAATTCAAATCATCCACATATAAGATTTTATAGAAAGACGGTCCATATCAAAGAAAAAGAAAATTAATTTGATCTTAGGAACGGAATATCATCAACTCAAGAACATTGGATTAAACACCATAAGTCCTTTTCATCTATTCTTCACATTTTAACCATATTACATTTAGGATCAAGTAGGACTTTTCAATAGGTTGTAATGAGGTTAGGATTATTGTTGATAACTGGACAAGGTTTATTTAGAAATGCTTTGAGAATTTGTAGACTTTTTGATGAATATCAAGGTTTTTTTTTTTTTTCATCTCGAATCATGATAGTAATAACCCTTTCATGAAATTTCATAGTATTTGGTTGATCTTTCATTTTGTTTCCTTGTTCCCAAAGCAAAATTTAAGGTTTACACTAATTGAGTTGAGTGTAGGTTGGAAAAATAGGTTGAACAAAGAAAGGCTTATATGCCTCAAGGGGTTTGACTAGTGGATAAGTGTAAGAATATGTTAGTTGAACATGATAGATAGGTTAACAAAGATGGCCTAAATCATTTCTTAAGTTTCACATGGTTATTATATGCCTTGAAAAGATTTCAGAGGAGTTTCTAGTGTAGTAATCCAGTTTTTTATGGTGCTCATGAGTCTTTGATCAAAACAAGAATAAAGAGATCAATCAAACGACATTTAAGCGAAAACAAGAAAAATTTGAGTTAACTTGTAACTCAGAATTACATAAAAACTCTCCAAGAATAGAATGACTCAAATCTCTCCTGGGTTAAGTCTCCACTAATGATTCTTCCAGGTCTCTCCCTTAGGTTTCACTTTTCCATTAGGCTACATACATGTGGCCACAAGTGCTGAAAATTTTCCAAGACTTGAAATTTGCGAAAAGCATTTTAGACACATGATAGAATTATCAACTAAAGTGAATTTATTTTGCAAGCCAAACTTATCCCAATGATTAAACTTTTCCCAAAATTTCTTTCTGTTTTTTTTAATCAAATGTCACATCAAAAGCAGTTAATTACACCCCCAAACCTAAATCTAACATTGTCCTCAATGTGAATGATAGCTACAAAATGATGAATTTGATGCTTAAAAATGAAAAGGACAAAATAGAAATAATTAAGGAAGGTAGAGATTGCATACCTTATTTGATGTGAATTTTTGTAATTATTCTGTGACAAAATAGCTCAGTGAATCCGCACAGAAACATAGCAATGACAAATATGTACATAGATTTAAAGCAAAATAACCTAAAATGTCCTAACCCTAAACCTAAAAAGAATAAAAATAAAATGATATACAAAGTGATCAATCCTGATACACAGGATCTTCCAAAAGTGTCTCCTCAACTTTTGGGCTCAGATACTCAAGGTATGGTTTCAAACGATGTCCATTGACTTGGAAAGTATTACAATCTTTGGCATTATGGATTTCAATCGCCCCATGTGGATGAACTTTTTCAATTGTGTATGGGCCAGTCCAGCGAGACTTCAATTTCCCAGGGAATAGATGTAGTCCAGAATTGTACAAAAGGACCTTCTGACCGGAGGAAAATTCCTTACGAAGAATAATCTTATCATGCATGGTCTTCATGCGGTCCTTGTATCTCTTGGCACAGTTATATGCATCATTCCTAATCTCTTCTAACCCATCGAGTTGAAGTTTTCTATGTTCCCCAGCCTTGGCGAGATCAAAATTTAGGCGTTTGATTGCCCGATATGCTTTGTGTTCTAATTCCACAGGTAGATGGCAAGCCTTGCCATAAACAATTCTATACGGGGACATTCCTATGGGAGTTTTATAGGCTGTACGGTATGCCCATAATGCATCAGGTAACCTAATTGACCAATCCTTTCTAGAAGTATTGATAGTTTTTTCAAGGATTTTCTTGATCTCTCTGTTGGAGATCTCTACTTGTCCACTGGTCTGTGGATGATAAGGTGCGACAACTTTATGAGTGGTGATGTACTTCCTCATTAAGGCTTCAAAGATCTTATTGCAAAAGTGTTTCCCCCCATCACTAATGATAGCATGAGGGGTGCCAAAACGAGCAAAGACATACTCCTTAAGGAACTGGATCACCACCTTGTGATCATTGGTTTTACATGGAATAGCTTCAATCCATTTGGACACATAATCAACAGCTACAAGAATATACTGGTACCCAAAGGACATAGGGAAGGGACCCATAAAATCGATGCCCCAGACATCAAAGAGTTCCACAATCAAAATTGGGTTTAGGGGCATCTCATTTCTTCTTGAAATCTTTCCTAATCTCTGACATCGATCACATGATTTGCAATATTCATGTGCATCACGGAACAAGGTAGGCCAATAGAATCCACACTGTAAAACTTTTGCAGCAGTCTTTTTCCTACTAAAGTGACCCCCACAGGCCTGATCATGGAAGAATGAGAGGATCTTCCTTTGATCGTACTCAGGGATGCACCGTCTAATGATTTGATTTGGACAGTATTTGAACAAGTACGGTTCATCGCACAAATACCATTTTGCCTGAGCTAGAAAACGAAATCGTTCTTGCTTAGTCCAAGAGCTGGGCATTTGCTCCGTGACAAGGTAGTTGACAATGTCAGCGTACCATGGAACATTGGTATGGGAGATCATCATCAATTGCTCATCAGAGAAGGTCTCTAAAATAGGTAAAGATTCAGTAGATGGCTCAACAATTAATCTTGACAAATGGTCCGCCACCACATTTTCAGATCCCTTCTTATCTTGAATTTCTAGATCAAACTCTTGGGAGCAATAGGATCCATCGGATTAGCCGAGCTTTAGCATCTTTCTTTGTGAGAAGATACTTATGTGCAGCATGATCAGAAAAAATAAGGACCTTGGATCCTAGTAGGTAGGGACGAAATTTATCTAGAGCAAACGCAACAGCCAATAACTCTTTTTCAATGGTGGAGTAATTGAGTTGGGCATCATTAAGAGTTTTGCTTGCGCAGTGAATAACATGGGAAGCTTCCCTATTTGCTGACCTAACACCGCACCAATGGCAGAATCTGAGGCATCACACATCACCTCAAAAGGAACACTCCAATTAGGAGATCGGATGATGGGGGCAGAGGTTAACTCAGATTTGAGTCTTTCAAAGACAGCTAGACAAGCACAGGAAAAATTGAAGGGAGCATCCTTAGTTAACAGATCGCACAAGGGCTTTGAAATCTTACTGAAATCCTTTATAAAGCGGCGATAAAAACCAGCATGTCCTAAAAAAGATCTCACCTCTCTAACAGTTTTGGGGGGTGGCAACTTAGCAACCAATTCGACCTTGGCTTTATCTACTTCTATTCCTCTCTTTGACACAATGTGTCCCAAAACAATCCCAGATTCTACCATGAAATGACACTTCTCCCAGTTAAGAACCAAGTTCTTTTCCTTGCAACGCTCTAAAACAAGTGTCAGATGGTGCAAACATTCATCAAAGCTAGAACCGAAAACTGAGAAGTCATTCATGAAGACTTCCAAAAATTTTTCTACCATGTCCTAAAAAATACTCATCATACATCGTTGAAAAGTGGCCGGTGCGTTGCATAACCCAAAGGGCATACGACGGTAGGCAAAAGTGTCATAGGGACAGGTGAAAGTGGTCTTTTCCTGATCTTCACGGGAAATAGGGACTTGGTTATGACCCGCTAGGCGTTCCAGCATTTGGTCAATGAAGGGTAGAGGGAAATGATCCTTCCTAGTTACGGCGTTCAACTTCCTATAGTCGATACACACTCGCCACCTAGTTTGGATTCGAGTGGGAACCAACTCATTGGGATCATTTTTTATTACTGTTACGCCAGACTTTTTGGGCAACTTGCACTGGACTCACCCATTGACTATCAGAGATGGGGTATATAATACCAGCATCTACGAGCTTGATAACCTCAGCTCGGACTACATCCTTCATGATTGGGTTCAGTCGCCTTTGTGATTCTCTAGAGGTTTTTGCATTCTCTACAAGATGGATCCTATGTTGAACCACAGATGGGTTAATCCCTTTGATGTCAGCTATAGACCAACCAATGGCTTCTTGATTCTTCCACAGAACTTTTAACAATTTCTCCTCCTGATCTTCCTTTAGATTTGAAGCAATCATAACAGGTAGGGTCTTGTTGTCACCTAGATATGCATATTTCAAATTCTGAGGGAGGTCTCTAAGATCTAACTGGGGTGGCTTGACACTAGATGATACTAGCTGAGATTCAGAAATGGGCAATGATTCAAACCGAGTGGTCCATTTGCTAGTGTCCATTATTGGAGAAGAATCTAAAAGTGCATTCACTTCCTTAATCAAACCTTCTTCATCAAAATCTTGGCCGAAATGGGCCAAACATCTTTCTAGTGGGTCAGAATAACTCAACTCTTCAAAAGAATTGCTAATCACATTCTCAATCATGCAAACTTCCTCAAGATCATCCATTTCATGTGGTTGGTTACTACTATGGAAAACATTTAGTTGGACGGTCATGTTACCAAAAGCTAGAGTCATTATACCAGTTCGACATCTGATAACAACATCTGAAGTGGCTAAAAATGGTCTGCCTAGAATCACAGAGATATGGCTGCCTGGATTTTTCACTGGTTCAGTTTCTAGGACTACAAAAACCACAGGGTAATAGAATTCTTTCACCTTGACAATCACATCCTCCACAATTCCCTTTGGATACTTTACAGTTCTATCTGCTAAAGAAAGGGTAATGTTAGTAGGTATTAATTCTCCCAAACCTAACTCCTTGTACACAGAATAAGGTAGCTGGCTCCTGAATCTAGGAGGGCTCTTTGGATGATGGTCTCTCCTATTTTGATAGCAATTGTGGGGCAACCAGGGTCCTTGTATTTTGGAGCAATTTGTTGTTGAATGAAAGATGAGGCTTGTGCAGCCATCACAGCTTGCCTAGGAACAATGGTTCTCCTTTTAACCGTGGTAAGATCTTTCAAGAATTTTGTGTAGGAGGGAATCTATTTGATGGCATCTAAGAAAGGTCTATTTATCTGAACAGTTTTGAATACTTCCATGATATCATCAAAATGGGAATTTTTCTTGGCTTCTTGCAACCTAAGAGGATAAGGAGCTTTGGGTTTGTAGACATCTACAGGCTTTGCCGCTATTTCTTGGGCTTCTTTTCCCTTCCCTTGACTCTCCTGTCCTTCCTGGTTAGGGGTCTTATGGACCGTGATTTCTTCACTTTTTTTCTTGGGGAGTTGGACCTTCTTGTCAACTCGCCTGCCATATGTTAAGGTGGTAATAGCCTGGATTTATGGGATGAGTTTTCATCAGAGTTAACCTGATATTGTCCCCTTGGGCCTTGACTCTGTTGCCTACTAGGATTAGGCATTGGCTGACTAGGTAATTCACCCTTCTTCCTATCCCCTAGAGAACTGGCCATTTGGCTTAGACTAATCTCAAGTTTTGCAATTGCTTGTGCATGGATTTGATTAGTCTTGCTTTGGGACAGATTGGTTTGTTGTTGCTGATGGATGAATTCTTGTTGTTGCTTCATCATGTTAGCCATCATGGTTTCCAAATGTGAGGGTTGTTGAGGAGTGGGAGCAACATAAGGAGTTTAAGGTGGAACCAAAGGTTGGCTTTGTTGAGGGGCTTGTGATGGGCCTGGTCTAGAAAAGTTTCTTTGATATTCCGGTGGACCAACCTGATATTGGATAGGTTCATTTTGTCTATAAGAGAAGTTTGGATGGAACCTATTATCAGGATGGTAGACTGGGCCAAAAGAATTGGGAGTGGGCTTTTTAGAAGCATTGTATGAATTAATTGAATTTGCCTGCTCGGCCTTGCTTGTAGGTAAACTAGGGCAACACTCCACCAGATGCTCTGAACTATCACAAAGAAGACATATGCCCTGCGGCTCATGTTCCACTTTCATGATGGGGCTTGGATCTCTCTGTGGGTTCTGATTTATTGCAAAATTATCAGACTTTTCACCCCATCCACTAAGTTTGTCATGACATTTTTAAGATCTGGATCTGCTTTTATTTCATAGATACCTGATTTTCTAGATCCTCTATCATCAACTTCACTGTTATAGCTACTCCAATTCTGGGCATTTTCAGCTAAATCTACAAGGAACTCATAGGCTTGATCAGGTGTCTGATTCATGAACTTACCCTTGTGCATGGACTCAATCATGTTCCTATGTGTGGGAGGTAGTCCCTTGTAGAAGAAGTGGACTGCTTTGTCAAGACCATGGTGTGGGCATTTGACTAACAAATCATAAAAAATTTCCCAAATTTGGGAAAATTCATCTTTTGCTCTCCCCCTAAAAGTTCTAATGGCAACTTTGATTTTCTCAGTTTTTGCCATAGGGTAAAATTTTGCCATGAATTTCTTAGAGAGTTGTTCCCATGTTCTAATGGAATCAGTGGAGAGGGAATATAGCCATGCAGCTGCATGATCTTCCAATGTCATGGGGAACAATCACAACTTGACTCCTTCCTCATCTAGGTTCTGATTTTTGAATGTTTGACAAATTTTCAAGAATTTGTTCAAATGGATGTAGGGTTGCTCACTCTCGAACCCATGAAATTTGAGAAGCATATTAATGGTTGCCGGCCGAATCTCAAATTGGTTTGCAGTGGTGATCAGCAACACTATGCAGGTTGGTGGATTGGCAGATGCAGGAGCGTTTAGCTCATTCAGGGTTCTAGCACGATCATCCATTGTGGAGAGTGATGACTGGCTAAGGACTCGCCTATGTAGAAGATGGGTTCTCTCAATCTCAGGGTCCAAAGGCTCTAACTCTCTCCTTTTTTATCTTCTACCGTGCATGCACCAGAAATAATGGATTCTGACTCAATCTACCCTAAAAGGGAAGAGAGAAATCCTAATAAAGCCTAGACAAGAGAACCACAAAACACCACACAACACAACTTGGCTCAATTATCTTGAAATTAATTGAGGGCTTTCAATTTCTTATTCTAATTGCACAGAGACTATTAGGAAAAATTCCCAAAACTCTCCTTAATTAGACAGCTCCTAACTGTTTTGAAGAGTACACCTAAGCCTCCAATTCGGTCCTATGAAACCAAATTGACCAGGTTAGCCCCCAGGTAGTGGCTCTTGAGCACGGTCCCGCTTAAGTACCACCCTCCTAGAACAATAATTGTCTCCCTTCGAGGGACAAGGCTTTCCTAGACATCAACGTGGTCAAAGAGTGCAATTGGTTCAACTTTTGGTGGTCTTCGCCCTAATGAGCTCGAGGAATTCTAGGGCCAATGTCTAATTGATTTTATTGTGATTGGCTTGGGATAATTATGCAATGTGGTGGTTTTGGGCTAAGGACGGGTGATGAAATCCCAACCTTATCTTTCTTATAGGTTTTGCCTTTAAATTGATTTATGTAAATGGTTACACTAAATGAACAATCATGGAAACAAGAGTGTTTTTTTTTTTTTTTATAAAGGAAAACTTACTACGGAGTTTGTTCACTCCAGAAATCCAAAATCTGAGGTGGATCAACCAGTCTTGAGCTTTATGTTCTTCACCCTTCCCTCTTCCTCCTGCATAATAAGAAAAAAAAAAATTTAATTTAATTTTAAAATTTTTTTTTTAAGAAAATAAAAAAAAAATTGATACCTTCAACCATTACCGTTACTTACCTTGCCTCCTTTGCAACGGCGCCAATTTGTTGGTTATGCTTTAATTGTCGTTAAGATTTAGTCTTTACCAACAAACGAAATTTATAACTCTCTTACCTCTTTTTGGTAGAAAGTGGGAGTAAGAGGTCGATCCCACAAGGAGACTATGGAAGTAAACAAGTAATTGTAAAAGATATTAATTCTCAACAAAAAGATTTTAAAACAAGAATTTTGAGGATTGATCCAAGGAAACTACTTTAAAAGTTAAAATAAAATTCTAATTTGAATCAAGATACGGAAAAGAGGAGCCACCAAGGATTGGAAACCACCTCACAAGTATGATTGATTAAATTTTTCTATTGCACTTATATTTCCCTTACTTCACATGAGTCCAGAGATTTTACTTGCTCACATGGAGAATATAGATTTAAAGTTCTCTTTTAAAATTTCACTAGTTGATACACCATTAACTACTAGATCAAGGACGGTTCTTATAGTAAAGACCCTCTTCCTTGGCAGTTAAGGTATTCAACCAACGAAAACAAAATATTTCAAAGAAAGTAGTTCACTTCTACTCGATTTGAAAATAGGGTTTATAAAGTATCAATCATGTCTCATATAAGTAAAACGATGAAAGATCTTAAAATACCCATAATCATGAGAAATCTGAGTTGAAAAAACTATATAATCATTAAGCATAAATCAGAATAATATAAGATGCACAAATAAAAGAATTAATCACTCATACTCATGGGGTGGAATTCTCTCTTTGATGGGAGGATTCTCTAGCCTACCACGGTTGGTGATATTCTAGAATAACAATAAAAAGATTCCATGAAAATCAAAGAAAGAAGAACTTTTTATTGATTAAGCATAAACAAAATATAATAGCATCTATGTCTAATACCAAAGCAAATACAGACTGAAACACAAACTGAAAATTAAAACAGAAAAGTAAGAACAAGAGAATGGAAAACTAAAATTCTGCTCAGCTGGAAATCGATCTGCCGTCTCTCTCTGCAAGCCCCTTTTTATAGAGTTCTAGGGGTTGGATTGGCTGGAGCTTTTAAGGCTGGACAGCTGCCCAGGATTTGAAAAATCATGCTGTTTTGGTAGAATTGTGCAGGCTGTTTTGATGGAGATTTAAGGCTGATTTGA
Source organism: Acorus gramineus (assembly GCA_030737835.1). Lineage (NCBI taxonomy): Eukaryota > Viridiplantae > Streptophyta > Magnoliopsida > Acorales > Acoraceae > Acorus > Acorus gramineus. The sequence goes on from JAUJYN010000016.1 coordinate 723,168, forward strand.
TTGATCAGATATGCTGATTTGTGGTTGTCTGCTGGAGCTGATTTGTGAGGGAGATTCTTTCTTCTTTTGGCAATTGTGATGACTCATTTTTTCCTTAATTGCCCTAGATTTTTAGGAGTTTGTTCCATAATTGAATATCCACATGTTCTTTTTCTCTAATAGCATGTAGAAATTTATCTTAATATTCTATGAAATTTAGATTTATGTTAGAATCTCCATGACAAATATAATTATGACATGGAATGTATAAATGTCGTTTATTTGTGCATATTATGTTTTGAAAATAAAATTCCCTAATATGTATGTAGAAAATGATATATTGCATAGGGAAATGTTCAAGATAACTCTAAAAAGTGTATCAAAATATGTACTTTTGAACATCTAACACCTATAATCCAAATTCTACTGAACCCAACCAAACTAAATTGGTTAAATAATTATTTGTCATATAGGAAAAATTCAAATAACCCCCTATAAAGAGTCCAAAATCCATATAACCCCTTGAAAACACCCATGTAAATCCAAATAGCCCGCTAAGTTAAATTTCCTTTGACAGATGAAGAATACTATGTGAATATTATGTTTGTTAACCTGGCTGAAACCCCCCCTACAATGTGTTAAAAATGCATAAAATCCTCTATAAATGACGATTTTACTCTTAATTTTTCCCTATTCTTATATAATAATAATAATTATTATAAATTCATATATAACAGTTTTTTTAGAACTTTTTGATATTCACATATTCAACATAATTGAATGAAATTGAACTGAATAAATAAGATTTGGTACAGTTCGGTTTTTGGTTTAACAAAATGAATTAGGTTTTGTTCTTATTTTTAGGGAATTCACATTGGTTTGGCTTTGGGTGGGTCTAGTCATGTTGGGTCATTTGGTATTGGTAGCCTGAGGTTGATTCTATCCTGGACATGTTCAGTTTCCACAGTTTGGTGCAAAGATGACATAAAGTTGAAATTATCTCAAATGGAACTACATTTTTTGCACTTGATGGTACTTGATGCAAAATGGCATAATGCATTTCCCCAGCAATATCCATTACTGATGATCATTAACACAGGTAGTTGTTTCTTTAGGAGTTTTAGGGACAATTTTACAAAGCAATCCTTTATAATATCATTCATGAATGCTGCAAAGAAGACGAGTCAGTCTACCAGTTAATATAAAGTTTGGGTTTTGCAGAGAGGTTTTGGATGGGTCAATAGCAACCACAGTGCATAACATTTATAGTTATGGGCTACTCACTACTAAGTTGCCCGTTCTTGGGTGACGTGCTTTAAACCAAGATTATTGATGTCACATACTAATGCTTTAAAATTTCCTGGTATTTTAAGGTTATGAAGTCAAAAGTTCATCTTGCAAATCAGTAGAGGGATATATATATGCCTTCCATCCTGTTGAATGCAGTGTAATGCAACTTATCTTCTCTAGGAGGTACTCTTGGTGTGATGGAATTGAATTCTTGGATAATATTTGGTATCGGTAACCTCTATTTGAGATGGGTGAGATGAAAGATGAATGGAAGAGAAGAAACAAAAGTGTCTAGGAAAGGTTCTGCCGGATCTTATTAATTTTACTTCATGCACCATAGGGGCTCTTTTCACTGTAACACGAGGAATAACTTCACTTTCATTTTGTTTTCTTGCAGAAGACTCTAGAATTGCAGCTTTATGTGATTAGAAACGCATTTGGCTAAAAGCATCCTGTTCTAATGTATGCTACTTGAATGCTTTTAGGTTTGTTGCTGATAAATAACTAATCCCTTGTTAAAACCTCCTGCAGGTGGGTAGAATATTACAAAGCTTCTTTAAGTTATGCCCCAATGAAAATGCAGCAAAAATGGTCGAGGAAGAAGAGATTCGAAAGTTTTTTGATACCTTAGGCTTTCATCATCGAGCAAACACAATTAAACGTTTGTCTGAGGAATACTTGAAGGATGATTGGACTCATGTTACCCAACTCCCTGGTGTGGGAAAGTAAGCAAACTTTTTTTAAAATCTTGGTTGCAAAATACATGCACAGTACAATGACCTTTGATGTTTCGTAGCTTTATATAGTTTTTTTTTTATCCACTCATTCATTGGGGTTTTAATTTTACTCTTCTTGTTTTTAGGTACGCAGCTGATGCCTATGCTATATTTTGTACGGGAAAATGGCGCGATGTAGTACCTGTTGATGGGAAGCTTGTGAAATACTGGAACTTTCTACATGAAGAGTGGAGTGCAAGTCAAAAGACCTCGAATAAGGATTTGTAGCCATTAATATCCTTATCTGGGTTTCTAATTTTGATTTTGCTACTTCATCCTCCCGTGGTAATTTTATATGCATGCGTTTTGAAGGTTGTTTCCGGGTATTTCGTGTGGGGCTTGTGTGTGGTGTTTTGAAGAGCAGCTTTGCTGTTGTCTATTATGGTTTCATGCTTATTTTGTATATTACTTCATCCCTATAATGATATTGTTAAAAGAAAAAAAAATTGTTTCTTTTTGTGTTTGAGGCCCTTGGGAAGTTCAATGATGTATACAATATTTTTTTATATATTTTAAAAAAAACAAATCAAAATGGATGTGAACTAAAAATGGGATTGGTTGTGATTTTTGTCCTTCGTTTTTTCACGTTGCAGTAAAATCCCAGGGTCACATCCCCAATAGGGGGTGTGTCCTCTGATAGTCTCAACATTTATGTTTGTATGTTGGCGTATTCATGTGACAAAATTTACTAGATAAAATAAATGTTTTGAGTCGTGTCAGTCAAAAAATAGTGTAGACGATTCAAAAGAAAACTATTGACTTGGATTGCTGATAACGTTGGAGTGACCAAAGCACAACATCAAGTATATTAGCAAAAATATCATTGTCGAACCCTAAACGAGATCAAAACTCCTACGACCATCCAAAGAGTTCCCAGAGCTAGGATGGGGTAATAACTAAACAAAGAACACGCAACGCTCTAAATTAAGGTCTCATTAAATCTTAAGATGAAATATCAAACTCACAGCCCCCGTTTGGATTGAAGAATAAGCTATTATGAGGTTTATACCTGTTCCAGAAACATATAACTTTATTAATGGAATAAATGATTTTCTGTTTGATTGTGTTTTTTGTTATTCTTATTGGAAAACGTATTAAGAAATGTTGAGTTGTTTGGTTAATGAAAAATAAAATGTGAATGAGGTGTAAAAAATTGATTTGACATGTGGGTCATATTGATATATAAGAGGTGTTTTTTTTTGACGAAATGGTAGGCAAACGCTCTTAATTATATTTCAAAGAAAGGGGATGCCCAAGTAAAAAAGCATAAGTACAAAATATTTTTTTAATCTTTCAAGGAAAATAAGAGTAGAAGAGTTGTCTACTCTATCTCTTGGTAAAAGAGAAAAGACATTCAAAACAAACTACTCTTCAATATATAATCTCTTCCTAATAAAAGCCACCCTCTTCACACCAACGCAAGAGAGACCCCACGCTTTAACGAAGTTCTCAATCGAAACCCAAATGTTCTCCTCATATACTGAAGTGCCTCTAAAAATCAAATAATTGCGAGCGAGTCAAATTGCCCAAGTCACCGCAGGGATCAAGATCTGTGATATCTTAGCTCTAGCGCTCTTGTCCCTATACCCGCTAAGACTCTTGCCTGCTTGCCATAACTCCTTCATGGATGAGCAGATCGCCGGGAGCTCAGTTGCCACCGTCATCCTAAGACAAATCCGTTTAGACACCAAGCATTCAATCATAAGGTGTTCGGTAGTTTCCTCCCCTTGCCCGCATAACAGGCATGATGCATTCTCGTGTGGTGCCCATTTCGCCCTATAAGCCTTTATGAGGAGCTTCCCCTGATACATCAATCATAGAAAGAATTTAACTTTCAGTGGAATCTTGGGTTTTCAAATTTCTCTGAATTTTCATGCAGTCGCCTCATGTTGTGGAATGTGTCTACGCCACCATGCATAAGCAGAACGCACCGAGAAGCCCGGGGACTGATTTGGGCGCCAAAGAGCACAATCCTCCCTGTCCGTTGAGATATCTAATCCCTCTAGTTCACGGAGAAGCCCAAGATGTAGTTCCTCCTCATCATTAAGTTAAGGAAGCCTATACCCGACCATCCATCGCCCATCTCCTGTCCCAACTGACCAAAACTGATTTACCAGGCCCTCATGTAACGAAGCAACATTGAACAAGTCTGGGAATCTCTCTTGCAATGGAGAATCGCCAACCCAAATATCCCTCCAAAACCTCACCCGACCACCATGACCCACTGACCATCTCAAGGCATCACAAAAACTACATGTAGAATTGAGGATTCCGGCCCAAATCTGAGACGGTCGAGGGGCCCCACATGGGAATCGATCAATCTGAAGAATGGTGCATCGATATCTAGCCTCCACAACCCCTCACCAAATGAGATAAGGATTTGACACTCCTCTCCACTTCCATTTACTAAGGATCGCTTTATTCATGTCTTCAAGGTTTAAGACACCAAGCCCTCCCATTTTTTTGCTACTACAAACCACATCCCACTTGACAAGATGAACCTTGCGACGATCTCTCACCGGACCGCTCCACAAGAATCTTTTCTTTATAACATCAATCCTATTTAAGATCCCCTTAGGAATTTTAAATAAAGAAAGGAAGAAGATCGGTAGGTTTGAAAGGACCGCTTGAAGGAGAATAAGACGGCCGCCAGTGCTCAACAAGTTGCTCTTCCATCCTTCTAACCGGTGTTCGAATCTTGCTATCAAGAGGGACCACTCGGCTTTAAGAAATTTTCCAGGATGAAGAGGTAAACCCACATGGCGAACCGTGAACTCCGAGGTATTGCATTGGAAAATATGGGCCAGTCTTGTCACGCCCCGAGGCCGGCCGACCCCGGGACGCGGCAAGTGTATATATGATATCAGTAAACAGGAGTTCAATAACATACTCACACAACAGCTAAAAATGACTACACAGATAAAAGCAGGGCTGACATAATATATACACCAAATGCGGAAGCTAAAAGACTGAATTTGTAATTAAAAACATATTACAGACTCGATACATAATCAACTGTCCTATGAGAGCCAATATATACAAAGACATCCAAATGATATACAAACACGTGCCCAAGCACGGAATATAATACATACAAGCGAAAGGGATGCTGATAGCCTCTGATACTCGCGGGACGTGGCGCTACTCCGCTACTGATGAAGTCCCTCGGGGAGCTCCTCCTCCAGATCCGACTCAGATGACACTGGAGAAAAGAATATTATGCGAGGGGTGAGCCACACGCTCAGTGAACAGCACAACCCATGCATCACAGCTTATATTAACCACAACCAGATATAATTAATCCACAATCACATTACTCAAGCCACAAAATGGCATAAACAACACAAATCCGGCAGGGTTCGTCACATCGCCGAACCGCCATACTCTCACCCTCACCCTCACCCTCACCCTCAACAGGTGACCAAGGATGTTGGGACTTAATAGGCTGATAATCATCCTTACACAATCCAGTGGGTCGCCACATCGCCGGCCCACCATACCCTCACCCTCACCCTCCAATAGGTGACCAAGGATATTGGGAAGCGGGTTGCTACCGCCACCCGCTACACCCTCACCCTCACCCCTCAATGGGTGACCTAGGCTCTTGGGGCTGACTAGGCTGTTGGTCACCCTTGGTCCACCGATAGTCTCTCCCCACTCCGTAGGTCGTTTGGCCACTCCCACATTCAGCACAGTCCTTCTACCAAATCAGGAGGCGCCTACTGATGGGAGCCCTTGCACGGGACGACCTTTCCAACGCCGGGGTAGTCTCTACACGGATCCAACGAAGGGAACAGAACAGCCTATCCATCGCATATGATCCACTCAGATCCGCAGACAACACATCCTAACAACTCTAGTGTCATGAATTCTTCAGAATTCCTCCAGAGCGCATAACCAAGATGCGGGGAATATGCATAATGACATTTACTAACAAGGGATGTCATAATAATTATCAACAAGAGTTATAATATTATTGGGACAAGAAACCTTGGGAGGGCAGCATGAGGCCCCGATACAGGACATCCCGATAACCAAACAAGGAACACGGAGTACCCTAACCCGGGTCTCAATGTTGACCTCGCAAGGCCCCTCCCTATAATATTATACAAGGCATGCTAACATTTAATTTAATAATCAAACTAATAGGACGCATGCATGGGCCGAGGCTTCCTAGCATGTGAACATGGTGCATGGCTCTCACACATAATCCTAAGGGTGCAAGTCCCTAACATACAGTCTAGGGTAGCATGCATACTACATTTAATCATGAATCTCATGGATTATACATAACCACAGTTAATATAAATCCATGGTGCCCCAGGGGAGGATGGTACACGCCCAAGTGCGTATACGCCTCCCAACTGGGTTGGATTGTCCCACTCACCGGTATCTGGGTCATCGCGTGACCGTCCGTCAAGATCAAGGGAAAGAAAGGATGTTCGGTAGCTCTCCGCGCACCGAAACCTTTCCCCAAAGGCCTCCACCGCCGGGATCTCCCTTGGCCCTCGAAATGGCCCAAAACAGAGGAGAAAAGAGAGGGGGAGAAGGGGCAAAACTCGCCGTAATTCGAATTTGAAACCACCGGGTTGTAGATCGGGACCCGATCTACACTTCTTATGATTTAGATTTTAAGCTTTGAGGACTCTAAGGGGCTCAAATGCTTGAAAAAGAGAGAGGGGAGAGAGAAAATTCATTTGGAAGGGATGATGAATAGTGCCAAGCAAATTTTCTCACCCCACTTATAAAGTCAACTCACTTAAAACCCGGATACGCCCCGGAACTGTGAAATTCTGGAAACGTTGCCGGAATTCGATGAAATTTTTGTGAGAGGCCTAAAATGGCACCAGGACACCAAATATGCAGTTAGATTTCCAATCGGAGTCCTCTAACTCAGGACGATAGCTAACAGTCCAAAAATTAGCGGTTCAGATCGAAAACCGAAAAAAATGAAAAACTGCCAGAACGCTCCAACGGTTACCAGCAGGCTAAAAGTGACACATATATAACATTCTCCCCCCCTTAGGAAATTTTGTCCTCAAAATATGCAAAAACATCTAGGAGGGGAAAAGATGCGGATACGCGTCACACCTGGCATCCTTGAGCTCCCATGTGTCCTCGGCACCGGAACGGTGCTGCCATCGCACCTTGACCAACTGGACGGTCTTGGTGCGGAGCCTCTTCACGCGGCGGTCCATGATCTCAATCGACTGCTCCACGAATGACTGTCCGGCTCAGAGACGAGCGGCTCGAACGGGACGACGTGAGCAGGATCGTGGACACACCCTTACCCAACTGCGAACCCACCACTCCAAGACGGAGAGGTAAGAATTGGCGCTGAGGTGAGCCTCCGAGTAAACTCTAGGAAGCTCTCCTCGCAAGACGGGGACCACTCGAACCGGACATCCTTCCGAGTAAGGCGGTTAAGAGGAACAGCTATCTTTGAGAAACCCTCGTCAAGCTTCCTGCAATAACCCGCCAAACTTGGGAAGCTCCGAATCCCTGCGGGGTTCGACGGTCGACGCCAATTTGACGCGACGAGCGTCTTGCCCGGGTCCACAGATATGCCTTCACCAGAAATCGCTCAGCCCAAAAAGGCCTTAACCTCCAACCAAAAACTCGCACCTGATCCATCACCAGCTGATGCTTCCAGGGTATCCCTTGACTGGGAAAAGAAACCTTGGGAGAGCAGCATGAGGTCCCGATATAGGATACCCCGACAACCAAACAAGGAACACGAAGTACCCTAGCCCGGGTCTCAACGCTGACCTCACACGGCCCCTTAAACCAGAAAAGGAACACTAGAAGAAGACATCACTCTTAAAGAACATTACCAATCTCACCGGATCATCTATATCTAGATAATCACCCACCGATAGCCTTCAACCTCCATCACAAGACCGGACCCAACATCCGTGGGAACGGTCGAACAACAATTGGGTCACGAGGCGATGCGTCTTTGTCTCATCCACACCCTCACTCCCATCAGGAGACATATTGGGACTTTGGGAGAGACTTAGACTGCTCTTCACCCCTGGTCCACCGGTAGCCTCTCCTCCACACCGTAGGCCGCCTGGTTCGCTCCCACAATTCAGCACAGTTCGAAACCAAATCAGGAGGCGCCTACTAATGGCAGCCCTCTGTCAGGAAGGCCTCTCTAACGCTGAGGAGTCCCTACTCGGGTCCAACGAAGGGGAGAAGTTCTCTTCCTTTGAGAAAGGATTAGATGTTCTTATGAAATCCACTCAAAATCTAACTCAATCATCCTCCCAGATGTCTGCCACTTTGAATCAATTTATGCAATCTACAGGGCAAATCCTTCAATCCACCACACAGGCAATCTCCCGTCTCGAGATTCAAGTTGGTCAATTGGCCACCACCATGAATGAGAGAGAGAAAGGAAAATTTCCTAGTCAACCTGAGCCTAACCCTAGAGGATCCATTCTTCAAGGACAAATCCAAGATTCTTCTAGTAACCAGTCCAACCAGGTTAATGCAATCACTACTCTTAGGTCTGGTAGACAAGTGGACAACAAGGTTATTATGCCTAATAATGATGTTGAAGATGATAAGGACAAGCCCAAATTTATTAATGAGGACCCAGGTTCTGAACCCATCCCTCCTAGCCCATCCATCCCAGAGAAAGCAAAGCCCAATGATTCTCCTGGGAGAATTTATGTTCCCAAGGCCCCATATCCTCAGCGATTAGGTTCAACTAAGAAATCTACCCAGCTAGATAAAATTTTAGAAGTGTTTAAGCAAGTTCGCGTGAACATTCCGCTCCTAGATGCTATCCAACAAGTACCAGCATATGCTAAATTTTTGAAGGACTTATGCACCCAAAAGAGGACCAACAATGTACCCAAGAAAGCTTTCCTAGCATCCCATGTAAGCTCCATTCTTTCATGTGAAACTCCAATCAAGTATAAGGACCCAGGTTGTCCTACCATTTCATGTGTGATTGGAGACACTCGTATTGATCGAGCTTTGCTAGACTTAGGTGCGAGTGTAAATCTACTGCCCTATTCAGTGTACAAACAGTTAGGCATAGGAGAATTGAGACCTACCCCAGTGACCTTACAATTAGCAGATCGATCTGTGAAAATTCCTAAAGGTGTCATTGAGGATGTCCTGATTAAGGTTGGGGATTTCATCTTTCCTGTTGACTTTATAGTTTTAGAAACCCAACCTGTTCTGAACCCAAAGGGGCAAATTCCTGTAATTTTAGGCAGACCATTCCTGGCTACATCTAATGCTTTGATTAACTGTCGAAATGGATTGATGAAATTATCTTTTGGAAATATGACAGTTGACCTAAATATCTTCCACATTGGAAAACAACCAGGAGATTATAATGATGAATTAGAGGATGTAAATTCTATTGAGGAAATAATTGAAGATTTGAAACATCATTCTATGAGCACGAAAGATCCTTTAGAGTTTTGCCTTGCCCACTTTGGAGAAAATTTTGATATGGAAAAATCGATCATGGAAGTAAATGCTCTCCTAGATTCAGAAACAACCATCCCATTTAATAAGCAAAGCCTGAGCCTCTTCCTCTTTCTCAATCACCACCTCTTCCTTCCATTGATGAGCCTCCCAAGCTAAAACTTAAACCTCTTCCTAACAATTTAAAATATGTTTTCTTAGGTTCAGCTGAAACCTTTCCTGTAATTATTGCTTCTGATCTTAATGAGGAACACCAAGGTGAGCTAATCAGTGTCTTAGGGAACATAAAGAGGCCATTGGGTGGAGTATGGCAGACATTAAAGGAATAAGTCCATCTGTCGTTCAACACCGAATTCATCTTGAGGACAATACAAGTATTTCTAGGGAATCACAAAGGCGTTTGAATCCGGTCATGAAGGAGGTTGTAAGAGCAGAAGTTTTGAAACTTCTTGATGTTGGGATCATTTATCCCATTTCTGATAGTAAATGGGTAAGCCCGATTCATGTTGTTCCTAAGAAATCTGGCATTACGGTGGTAAAGAATGATGATAATGAGTTAGTTCCCACTAGAGTACAAACTAAATGGCGTGTATGCATTGATTACCGTAAACTAAATTCTGCCACTAGGAAGGATCATTTTCCACTCCCATTCATAGATCAAATGCTAGAAAGGTTGGCCGGTCATGCTTTTTATTGCTTCCTTGATGGTTATTCTGGTTATAATCAAATTCCCATAGCTCCAGAAGATCAGGAGAAAACCACCTTCACCTGTCCTTTTGGGACATTTGCTTACCGTCGCATGCCATTTGGGTTATGCAATGCACCAGCGACTTTTCAGCGGTGTATGATTAGCATTTTCTTTGATATGGTAAAGCGTTTCCTTGAGGTATTCATGGATGATTTCTCAGTATTTGGATCAACATTTTCTGATTGCTTACACCACCTCTCTCTTGTACTAATCAGGTGTAAGGAGAAAAATTTAGTACTGAATTGGGAGAAATGTAACTTTATGGTGAAAAGGGGAATTGTTTTGGGTCATGTGGTTTCTGATAAAGGTATTGAGGTAGACAAAGCCAAGATTGATTTAATTACTAATCTTCCTCCCCCAAGGACTGTTAAGGAAATTCGATCATTTTTGGGGCATGCAGGATTTTATAGGAGATTCATTAAGGATTTTAGTAAAAAGGCTAGACCCTTAAGCAATTTGTTGGCTAAAGATATTCCCTTTGAATTTGATGTTGAATGTATGCAAGCCTTTGAAAGCTTAAAAAAGGAGTTAACCTCAGCCCCTATCATTAGACCTCCAGATTGGACCCAACCCTTTGAACTCATGTGTGATGCCTCTGACTATGCTATAGGTGCTGTTTTGGGTCAGCGAATTAATAAACTCCCCCATGTGATATCCTATGCTAGTAGGACTTTGAATGATGCACAGCTTCACTATTCCACCACTGAGAAAGAATTCCTAGCTGTAGTCTTTGCCCTAGAGAAATTTCGTTCATATCTGATAGGTTCTAAGGTTAATGTCTATTCTGATCATGCGGCTCTTAGGCACCTTCTATCCAAGAAAGATGCTAAGGCCCGTCTCATCCGTTGGATTCTATTGCTACAGGAATTTGATTTAGAAATCCATGATAAGAAAGGCTCTGAAAATGTTGTAGCTGACCATCTTTCTCGGTTAACTCTAGATCCTATTGAAGACCTTCCTGTGAATGAAATTTTTCCTGATGAGCAGTTAATGGAAGTGTCTACATTACCTTGGTTTGCTGATATTGTGAACTACCTTGTTACTGGTGAAATGCCTTCTCATTGGTCCAAACAAGATAGATTTAGATTTTTATCCAAAGTAAAGCACTTTTACTGGGATGATCCTTACCTGTTCAAACACTGTCCTGATCAGATCATTAGGAGATGTATTCCAAATTCTGAGTGTCGAAGTGTCCTATCATTTTGTCATGACCAGGCATGTGGTGGTCATTTTAGTGCTAGAAAGACTGCTGCTAAAATTTTACAATGTGGCTTTTATTGGCCCACCATTTTTAGGGATGCAGCTGAATATTGTGCAAGTTGTGAGAGATGCCAACAATTGGGAAAAATTACAAGAAGAAACATGATGCCACTCAATCCTATTCTAATCATTGAAATTTTTGATGTTTGGGGCATTGATTTTATGGGACCCTTTCCGAATTCATATGGAAATCTATACATTCTTCTGGCAGTTGACTATGTCTCTAAGTGGGTGGAAGCAATACCATGTAAAACGAATGATAACAAGGTTGTTATAAGATTTATTAAAGAAAATATTTTCTCTCGTTTTGGAACCCCTCGTGTCATTATAAGTGATAGAGGAACTCATTTCTGCAATCGTTCTTTTGAGAGTCTCATGAGGAAATACTCTATCACTCATAAGGTGTCTACACCCTATCATCCCCAGACTAGTGGTCAGGTTGAGGTGTCCAATAGGCAAATTAAGCAAATTTTAGAGAAAACAGTAAATTCAACTCGAAAAGACTGGTCCTTGAAATTAAATGATTCATTATGGGCCTATAGAACTGCTTATAAGACCAACCTTGGTATGTCTCCCTATAGGATTGTCTTTGGAAAAGCTTGCCATTTGCCTGTTGAATTAGAACATCGTGCATTTTGGGCTATTAAGCAATTGAATTTTGAACTTTCTGAAGCTGGAGCCCAGAGGAAACTCCAACTTGCTGAATTAGAAGAGATCCGCAATGAGGCCTATGAGAATGGAAAGATATATAAGGAGAAAATGAAAGTGTTCCATGACAAGTCCATTCATCGGAAGTCATTTGACGTGGGCCAGAAAGTCCTTCTTTATAATTCGAGGTTGCATATTTTTTCGGGAAAGCTGAGATCCCGTTGGACTGGCCCATATTTAGTGAGAACAGTCTATTCCCATGGTGCCATTGAGATTGAGAATCCAAAGAATGGCGATGTTTTTAAAGTGAATGGTCATCGACTTAAACCATTTTTGGAGTTACCGTTGGAGAAAGCGGAGGTCATTCACCTCCATGATTCCATTTAGCAAGATTAAGCTCTCTTGGTAATCATTTTGTACTATATTTTCCTGGGTTGCCGTTCCTCCCGAATCATCATTTCGTTGTTCATGCTGTAAACTAGGTTTGGGGGAGTTAAGGTAATTTTCCATTTTTAGTCTAGATTTTATGTTTGTTTGCATCCACTATCATCGAGTCATTGGATGTAGTCTTTATTTTAAAGTATGTTGAACTAACAAAATTGTTTTGATGCCATCGTATAGCAGCAGTTCAATGGTGATCACTTGATATGGTAAAATTCTTCCTTTTTTATTCTCCATTCTTGATATTTCACGTGTCCAAACATATGAACATTGAGGACAATGTGTGGATTAGGTTTGGGGGGGTTTTTGACATTTTGAATTTATCATGTGATTCATCATTCTCAGTTAGGATAGAGTATTCAAAAAAAAAAAAAAAAAAAAAATTGCCTATATCCCTATGATGGTAGCATGAACTCTTATGTTAATTTCTATTTTAGTAGGTCTTAAGTGCTTGATATTGGAAAAGTCACTACACATCTGGATGCATTTTTGAGTTAAGATGAATTTGTGGAGTCGACTTAATAATTGCCTAGAATGTTAAGAACTTTCTAAAACCTGTTGAACCTAAAAGTCTAGTTCATTGGTTTGCTTGATAAGGAGTTAGGGTTTACATCAATTGAAAAGCAACCATTGAATCACAAGTACAGTGGAAAAGGGCTACTTATCATTAGGTCTAAAAAAAAAAAAAAAAAAAAAAAAAAAAAAAAAAAAAAAAAAAAGAAAGAAGAAGAAAAAAAAAATCAATGAGATAATATCTAAGGTGCTCTGAACAAAGAGCATAGCAATCATTATGTTGAAGTTTAAAGACCGATTCGACAGTGATAGAGTGAAAGCCTCCTTGTAAAAGATAGTAAGTAAGCTGGAATATCACATATAAAGCCCATGAGGTAATAAAGTGAACATCCAAATCTCTTACTGGCTTAGTAGACTATTCTGGTTTTGACTCAGAGTCTAAGGGAGAACCAACCATTCGACAGCAATTAGAAGGAAAATTCCTACTTAGGAGTCTGAATCTCTTGAGTGTTGTCCAGATTTTCACGAGCACACCATGTCATTACATTAAGTACTTTTCTGAAAAGAATTTAATATCTTGAGCTCTTTGATACTATCATGGGATTATGGCAGAGAAAAAAAAAAAAAAAAAAAAAAAAGAATTTTGTGGGTAGATTCGCTGCAAACCCTCACGAGTCAAACTCGTCCACTAGGGGTGACCAAGGGGTTTAAGGGTTAGTTGCATACGCTAAATGCAACCGTGAGAGCCTGCGAAAGTGGCCTTATCCTTGTTTTTAATCACTTTAGTTGCTAGAGGACTAGCAAAATCTAGGTTTGGGGGTATTTGATAAGCGTATTATTTGCACATTTAATCCCCTTAATTTAGTTTTCTATTTCCTAATTTTATGTGTAATAATGACTAATATTCAGAATTTATTTGTTATTGCAGGTAATTGAGATAAATGATGATTATCAATGCAAAATATTCTATAAAGCATTTAAAGATATGAAGGAGAATCAAGAGGATTCTTGAAGATCCAAAATTATGCTAGATAAAGATTTGGTGAAGAGAGAATCAAAAATCAAAATCCAATCAAATATTCTTCAAATCAATGTTAAAACCGTCCCACTATTTTGACCATAACTTTTGCCTCAAATATCGTATTTTGGCCCAAAATATGGCGTTGAAAAGATATTTTCAAGATCTACAAATCAATGTTTCATGAATATTTTGCAATTCCACCTTATTAGGGGTCAAAAATTCATCCGAAGATTCTGCAGAAAATTAATGACGGGAATGAAATTTTGTACCTGCTAAAATTGTCAAATATTCATATGAGGAAGGTTGATGGCCAATCTTAACCATCCAATTCATTGCAAATCAATGGTCAAGATTCAAGGCTGGAGGCTATAAAAGGAACACATATGAAGTCAAGAAAATGAAATCAAAGAAGGAGGCAAAGGGACAACCAAAGGAGAAGAAAGATTCAAGAGTTTTTGCTTTTTGTTTTTCTTTTCATCTCATATCTTTGGATGTTTGTATATATTTAGATCTGAATTTTAATATTACTTTAGTATTTTTATTTTCAAGAATTTTTCAATAATATGATGTCTTTTATTTTTGATTTTTTATTTAGTTTGATCATGTTTTCTAGTAGCTAAATCTTCAACTAGGGTTGAAGATGAAACCATGCAATGCTAGTTTAGGATTTTATATTTAGATCTGAATTCTCCATATTGTTTGCTTTATTGAATATCAATCTCTCCTTCAATTCTCTTTTGAAACCTTTCATGTGAATTTCTTATTACCTTCTTCAAAAATCTCTTGTATTTGATTTGATAAAATATGCTTTGATTAGGTTCTCTGATATTTTATGCTCTTCTTAACAAGTTGAATATTGAGTTGGTAGATTTTATAAAGGGAAGGGAGATAGATCATTTTATGAAATAATTAATATGATTTTAAATATTTAATTTCCGATTGGTATTTGACTAACGTCAATATTGATTGAGTTATATGGTGGAGTTTCACATTTGAATATAACCCCTAAATTGGTATTGCATGGTGGATTCTAAAACCCTAGTTATCTTTTTATATTAATATTCATTTTTTAAAAAAATAAAAATAAAAAAATAAACCTTCATCAATCTTCCTGTCTAATTCGATTAGGTAAATCAATTAATAATTTAATTTGAACAATTCTCTGTGGGATCGACCCGTATTTGCTAGATCTATATTTCTGTAATGATCCGTGCACTTGCGGTAATTAATAACAACTTTAATAATCAATAAGTCTCAATGTTGACCTCGCAAGGCCCCTCCCTATAATATTATACAAGGCATGCTAACATTTAATTTAATAATCAAACTAATAGGACGCATGCATGGGCCGAGGCTTCCTAGCATGTGAACATGGTGCATGGCTCTCACACATAATCCTAAGGGTGCAAGTCCCTAACATACAAGCTAGGGTAGCATGCATACTACATTTAATCATGAATCTCATGGATTATACATTACAACAGTTAATATAAATCCATGGTGCCCCAGGGGAGGGTGGTACACGCCCAAGTGCGTATAGCGCCTCCCCACTGGGTTGGATTGTCCCACTCACAGGAATCCGGGTCGTCGCGCGACCGTCCGTCAAGATCAAGAGAAGCAAGGATGCTCGGTTGCTCTCCGCGCACCGAAACCTTTCCCCAAAGGCCTCCACCGCCGGGATCTCCCTTGGCCCTCAAAATGGCCCAAAACAGAGGAGAAAAGAGAGGGGGAGAAGGGGCAAAACTCGTCAGAATTCGAATTTGAAACCACCGGGGTGTAGATCGGGACCCGATCTACACTTCTTATGATTTAGATTTTAAGCTTTGAGGACTCTAAGGGGCTCAAATGCTTGAAAAAGAGAGAGAGGGAGAGAGAAAAACTTTTGGAAGGGATGATGAATAGTGTCAACCACTTTTCTCACCCCACTTATAAAGTCAACTCACTTAAAACCCGGATACGCCCCGGAACTGTGAAATTCTGGAAACGTTGCCGGAATTCGATGAAATTTTTGTGAGAGGCCTAAAATGGCACCAGGACACCAAATATGCAGTTAGATTTCCAATCGGAGTCCTCTAACTCAGGACGATAGCTAACAGTCCAAAAATTAGCGGTTCAGATCGAAAACCGAAAAAAATGAAAAACTGCCAGAACGCTCCAACGGTTACCAGCAGGCTAAAAGTGACACATATATAACATTCTCCCCCCCTTAGGAAATTTTGTCCTCAAAATATGCAAAAACATCTAGGAGGGGAAAAGATGCGGATACGCGTCACACCTGGCATCCTTGAGCTCCCATGTGTCCTCGGCACCAGAACGGTGCTGCCATCGCACCTTGACCAACTGGACGGTCTTGGTGCGGAGCCTCTTCACGCGGCGGTCCATGATCTCAATCGACTGCTCCACGAATGACTGTCCGGCTCAGAGACGAGCGGCTCGAACGGGATGACGTGAGCAGGATCGTGGACACACCCTTACCCAACTGCGAACCCACCACTCCAAGACGGAGAGGTAAGAATTGGCGCTGAGGTGAGCCTCCGAGTAAACTCTAGGAAGCTCTCCTCGCAAGACGGGGACCACTCGAACCGGACATCCTTCCGAGTAAGGCGGTTAAGAGGAACAGCTATCACCCTCGTCAAGCTTCCTGCAATAACCCGCCAAACTTGGGAAGCTCCGAATCCCTGCGGGGTTCGACGGTCGACGCCAATTTGACGCGACGAGCGTCTTGCCCGGGTCCACAGATATGCCTTCACCAGAAATCGCTCAGCCCAAAAAGGCCTTAACCTCCAACCAAAAACTCGCACCTGATCCATCACCAGCTGATGCTTCCAGGGTATCCCTTGACTGGGAAAAGAAACCTTGGGAGAGCAGCATGAGGTCCCGATATAGGATACCCCGACAACCAAACAAGGAACACGAAGTACCCTAGCCCGGGTCTCAACGCTGACCTCACACGGCCCCTTAAACCAGAAAAGAACACTAGAAGAAGACATCACTCTTAAAGGACATTACCAATCTCACCGGATCATCTATATCTAGATAATCACCCACCGATAGCCTTCAACCTCCATCACAAGACCGGACCCAACATCCGTGGGAACGGTCGAACAACAATTGGGTCACGAGGCGACGCGTCTTTGTCTCATCCACACCCTCACTCCCATCAGGAGACATATTGGGACTTTGGGAGAGACTTAGACTGCTCTTCACCCCTGGTCCACCGGTAGCCTCTCCTCCACACCGTAGGCCGCCTGGTTCGCTCCCACAATTCAGCACAGTTCGAAACCAAATCAGGAGGTGCCTACTAATGGGAGCCCTCTGTCAGGAAGGCCTCTCTAACGCTGAGGAGTCCCTACTCGGGTCCAACGAAGGGGAGAACGATTCCACACTCGCGACATCATCCATTAATCCATTTCCGGGTTAGCCTCTACCTGGCATACTCCCACGATCAGTACCCCTCCGACTGCATCGGCGGTACCTACGGATGAGAGCCTCCTGCCAGGATGGCTACAACCCGGCCTCTTTAACTCGAACAACCACACTCCTTACCCGCTCAACGAGACATCACACACATGCTTAACCGCAATCAACACACATATATTCATAGGGAGCTGGGAAAACAAAACATTACCTCGAATCATGATACCCGAAGACTGCGCCTCCTCGGCCGTAAGAGCTGCAACTCTGCCCTGAACGAACTGCGGCTGAGGAGCAGGGGCACGCCTCGCCGGCTGCACTGGCTGCCTCCACTGGTCAACTCGACCATCCTGTGGCTGCTGCTGACGCGGAAGCTGCTGCTGAGGTAGCACTCGGGGTCGGCCAGCATCTGGGCAATTATACGAGATATGCCCGATGCGCTGACAATGGTAACAGCGCCGCGTCTCTGGTCGCCAGGACTGGATTGGCACTGCCGCAATGGGTGCTGGATCCCACTCTGGCACCACATCAGCTGGAGGAGAGGCAGCCGCTAACTGATCAAAACGGGGCCTCCTCCTCTTGCGCTGCCCCTGGTCCTGGCTCCTGGGAGGACTCTGATCTGCAGATGGGGTCGGAACCCTCACGAGGATCCCGAGGTCTCGCTCGACTGTCTTCGCTCGAGACACCAAGTCCGAGAACCTCGAGAAAGCCTAGGAGGAGACATGCACCCGAATGGCGCTGCAGAGACCAAGCTCGAAACGGCGGCACCTCGCCTCTTCGTCCATCACCAAGGCTGGAGCGAATCTGGATAGCCTCGTGAAGCGCGTGGAGTAGTCGGCGACAGACATAGAGCCCTGCGTCAACCGCTCAAACTCTTGCATCACGATCTGCCGCGTCGAGAACGGGAAGTACTCCTCCAGGAAATACCTCCAGAATCCTGCCCATGAAAGCTGCTCCAATCCCTCGGGGATGTCCACCACTCGGGTAGCCCACCAGTCGGCAGCGCTACCCTTCAGCATGAAGGTGGCCAGGGAGACTCGCTGGCGATCCGTGCAAAGCATGGTCGAGAAGATCACCTCCACCTCCATCAACCATCGCTCTGGGGCAAGGGGATCCGCCGACTGGCCATAGAACTCAGGAGGATGGAGCTTTAGAAAGGCTGCGAGGCCACTCTGTTGCACCCGCGCTGCAGCCTCTAGTCCCACCTCCCTCGCCAGGGGATCCTGAACCCTAGCCGCTGGAAACACCACGGGAATTGGGGGAACTTCGGGTACCGCAGGCGGATCTGCCACCAAGGGGACCTGTGGAACTGCATCACGGGCCGCCCTCAGCTCCTGGATCTCCCGCGCCTGCTCTACCAACACTCTGGTCTGGGCCTCCAGTGCCCTTGTCTGAGTCTCCACTAAATCCGCTAACCAAGCGAACGCACGTTCCCATGCGGGAGGCTCCTGCGCCGATCCTGGCCTCACAGCCGTGGACTCTCCAGTAGCATCCTCGCCTCTAGTAGGTCCGGAAACCTCCAAAGGTCGAGAGGGATCATGTCCGCGCCGTCCTCTGCGAGGAGGCATATCAGCAACCTAAGAAAACCAGACACTAGGATCAGAATACACATATAGAAATCCTAGGACTCATCTCTACGAAAAGAAGACCATTGGCTCTGACAGGACCAGGCTCTGATACCAACTTTTGTCACGCCCCAGGGCCGGCCGACCCCGGGACGCGGCAAGTGTATATATGATATCAGTAAACAGGAGTTCAATAACATACTCACACAACAGCTAAAAATGACTACACAGATAAAAGCAGGGCTGACATAATATATACACCAAATGCGGAAGCTAAAAGACTGAATCTGTAATTCAAAAACATATTACAGACTCGATACATAATCAACTGTCCTGTGAGAGCCAATATATACAAAGACATCCAAATAATACACAAACACGTGCCCAAGCACGGAATATAATACATACAAGCAAAAGGAATGCTGATAGCCTCTGATACTCGCGGGACGTGGCGCTACTCCGCTACTGATGAAGTCCCTCGGGGAGCTCCTCCTCCAGATCCGACTTAGATGACACTGGAGAGAAATATTATGCGAGGGGTGAGCCACACGCTCAGTGAACAGCACAACCCATGCATCACAGCTTATATTAACCACAACCAGATATAATTAATCCACAATCACATTACTCAAGCCACAAAATGGCATAAACAACGCAAATCCGTGGGGTTCGTCACATCGCCGAACCACCATATCCTCACCCTCACCCTCACCCTCACGAGGTGACCAAGGATGTTGGGACTTAATAGGCTGATAATCATCCTTACACAATCCAGTGGGTCGCCACATCGCCGGCCCACCATACCCTCACCCTCACCCTCCAATAGGTGACCAAGGATATTGGGACTAAATACACAAAACCAGCGGGTTGCTACTGCCACCCGCTACACCCTCACCCTCACCCCTCAATGGGTGACCTAGGCTCTTGGGGCTGACTAGGCTGTTGGTCACCCTTGGTCCACCGATAGTCTCTCCCCACTCCGTAGGTCGTTTGGCCACTCCCACATTCAGCATAGTCCTTCTACCAAATCAGGAGGCGCCTACTGATGGGAGCCCCTGCATGGGACGACCTTTCCAACGCCGGGGTAGTCTCTACACGGATCCAACGAAGGGAACAGAACAGCCTATCCATCGCATATGATCCACTCGGATCCGCAGACAACACATCCTAACAACTCTGGTGTCATGAATTCTTCAGAATTCCTCGAGGGCGCATAACCAAGATGCGGGGAATATGCATAATGACATTTACTAACAAGGGATGTCATATTAATTATCAACAAGAGTTATAATATTATTGGGACAAGAAACCTTGGGAGGGCAGCATGAGGTCCCGATACAGGACATCCCAACAACCAAACAAGGAACACAGAGTACCCTAACCCGGGTCTCAATGTTGACCTCGCAAGGCCCCTCCCTATAATATTATACAAGGCATGCTAACATTTAATTTAATAATCAAACTAATAGGACGCATGCATGGGCCGAGGCTTCCTAGCATGTGAACATGGTGCATGGCTCTCACACATAATCCTAAGGGTGCAAGTCCCTAACATACAAGTCTAGGGTAGCATGCATACTACATTTAATCATGAATCTCATGGATTATACATTACAACAGTTAATATAAATTCATGGTTCCCCAGGGGAGGACGGTACACGCCCAAGTGCGTATAGAGCCTCCCAACTGGGTTGGATTGTCCCACTCACCGGTATCTGGGTCGTCGCGCGACCGTCCGTCAAGATCAAGGGAAAGAAAGGATGTTCGGTAGCTCTCCGCGCACCGAAACCTTTCCCCAAAGGCCTCCAACGCCGGGATCTTCCTTGGCCCTCGAATTGGCCCAAATCAGAGGAGAAAAGAGAGGGGGAGAAGGGGAAAAACTCGCCGGAATCCGGATTTGAAACCACCGGGGTGTAGATCGGGACCTACACTTCTTATGATTTAGGTTTTAAGCTTTGAGGACTCTAAAGGGCTCAAATGCTTGAAAAAGAGAGAGAGGGAGAGAGAAAATACTTTTGGAAGGGATGATGAATAGTGTCAATCTAATTTTCTCACCCCACTTATAAAGTCAACTCACTTAAAACCCGGATACGCCCCGGAACTGTGAAATTTGGAAAACGTTGCCAGAATTCGATGAAATTTTTGTGAGAGGCCTAAAATGGCACCAGGACACCAAATATGCAGTTATATTTCCAATCGGAGTCCTCTAACTCAGGGCGATAGCTAACAGTCCAAAAATTAGCGGTTCCGATCGAAAAACCAAAAAAAATGAAAAACTGCCAGAACGCTCCAACGGTTACCAGCAGGTTAAAAGTGACACATATATAACAAGTCTATCTAGCTCCACTCCCTCCACGTTAATGCCAAGCATGGTGCTTTTGTGGAAATTAATCTGCAATCCAGATAAGAGCCCAAACACTCTACAAATCAGTTGTACCCCTCTTATTGAAGCTTCATCCACCTCACATAATATTATGGTATCATTAGCATACTGAACATGCGAAATCGAAGGGCTATTCGGAGAGCACTTCATCCCTCTAATTCATCCATGCTCCTCGACTAACTTCATCATCCGGCTAAAAACATTGGTAACCACCACAAAAAGGAGAGGGGAAAGAGGATATCCCCTTGACGGATACCCTTATTTAAGTGAAAGAAACTGCATGGTTTTCCATTGACAAGTACAGAAGCTTTAGCCATTGAGATGCATTCTCTCACCATCCGAATCCAATTGGTCTCAAAACCATACCTTTGTAGCACTTTGAGGAGGAAATCTCAATCTGCATTATCATAAGCTTTAGAGAAATCGAGCTTGATGACCAGCCCTTGCCTCTTGTCCCTATGCACAGCCGATATACATTCTTGCGTCACCATGAACCCATCTTGCAAGAGACGACTAGGAATAAAGGCCGTCTGATTTTCCTCAACCATATGGGCAATCACTAGCATCAATCTGTTTGCCGAAACTTTTGCTATCAATTTGTAACTCCCATTAATAAGGCTGATAGGGCGAAAATCTCCAACTTGAACCGCTCCTTCTTTCTTGGGGATCAAAGCAAAAAAGGTGGCATTCAAACAACCATATGGAATGATAGGTGTATAAGAGATGTTAATAGGTGATTTGATGTGATGAGATGTGATTCTTTTTAATGTGATGGTGTGCCCTACTTATCAATGAGAATAAATAAACTGAGTATAGCTTATCCTAGATGTTACTTAGAATTGTTATACTCTCTTATACTCATTTATACTGACATAGTAATACCAAGTTATACTTTGCAAACAAACAGCCATTTTCCCTATCCATTCTTATACCACCCTTATACCCCTCTTATTCCACCTTAACTATTATGCTTGTGTCATTTGGAGACATTTCGGTTAAACCTTGGTCACATCTGGGTCATTCAGGGCCTTTTCATTTTTCGATCGGAGTTGCTAAAATTTTGGCTTTTAGCTACTTGCGGGAGTTGGAGTACTCTGATTTAAAATCTAACTACATATTATGGGCGCTGGTACTGTTTAGTACTACCCATAAAAATTTCATCAAATTTCGGTAACGTTTTGAAAAATATGCAGTTCCGAATCGCATCCGGGTTTGGCCGTTACTGGGTTTCGGTGGGTGAGATATTTTCATGTGTGTGGTGCTTCTCCGCACGCTTTCCAATAAAGCAAAAATGTGTGGTTTAGTGAGGGTGAGTCTAACCCTAACCTCACCATGTTATGCCTGTGTCACTTGGAGCCATTTCGGTTAAGCCTTGGTCACATCTGGGTCATTCAGGGCCTTTTTCTTTTTCGTTCAGGGCTAAAATTTTGTCTTTTAGCCACCTGCGGGAGTTAGAGTACTCTGATTGGAAATCTAACTGCATATTATGGGTCTTGGTACCGTTTAGTACTACCCATAAAAATTTCATCGAATTCCAGTAACGTTTTGAAAAATATGCAGTTCTGAACCGTATCCGGGTTTTAAGAGTTCCTGGTTGGTCGAATAGTGTGAGATATTTTGGGGATGTGGTGACCTTTGGTAACCTTACCCCCACCTTGCTTAGGGATGAAGAAACCTTTGGTTATTTGATATGTGAGTGGGTGAGCCTAACCCTAACCTCACCCCCCCTTAAGGTCACCCCTAGGCACTATTTGGGCATGAAAATGACTTTTTTGCCCTCTCTCTCTCTTCCCCTCTCTCCCATTTCGTGGAACACTTTCCCTCCCTCTCTTAAGGCTCTCTTTCTCTCTTTCAAACACTCCCCAAGTGTTTGATTTTATGCCAAGGAGAAGAAGATGGAGCAAGAAGAGGAGGTGCAAGTGCATGAAGGTGAGTTTTGTGCCTTTGTTGTTGTTGTTGTTGATTCTCCTCTCTCTAGCTCCCTTTTTATGCCCTTCTCTCCTCTGTTTTTCAGCCAAGAAGGGCTGGTGGAGAGGCTGAAGAGGAGGTGGTGGTGGTGGTGGTTGAGGTGGCCGTGGGCGCGTCGAGAGCCCCGCATCTCCCCCTTTCCCTTTCCCTCTTTTGGTAAGTCCTCTTCCCCTTCTTTTTTATTTTATATGGCTGTTGGGATGGTTGGGGAGGTCTTGCATGCTAGGTAGTTGGTTTAGGGTGAGTGAGAAGTGTGGGGGAGGGGTTAAAAGGGGGTTAAGAATGGCTGGGCGCGCGCAGGGGTCTGTCCGCGCGCGTGCGCGCGCAGACGCGCGCGCAGAGGAGCACTGGCAGGCGCAGGCGGGCGTGCGGGTGCGTGCGGGCGCTGGTAGCGCGCGCCGTGCGCGCAGGACATGCGCGTGAGTGCGCGTGGCGCGCGCAAGCGCGGGGCAACGCGTCTGGGCGTGCGTCTGGGCCCGCGGCTGGGTGCTAGTGGGCGCGCGGCTGTGTGCGCGCGTGCGTGCGCGTGTTGGGGCATGCGTGGGGCTGCCAGGGGATCGGGTAGGTGCTGGGACACTCGGGCATGCGTGCGTACGCGCGTGAGAGCCCGTATGTGTGCATGTCTAAGTCTTTGGTATTTCTAGTAATTTCTAAGTGTTATAATGTGATGTTACTCACTAAATTTGATGCCCTTACCTTGCAGATCTCGTCGGATGGGATGCGCGAGGTCCCGGGTTGCGGTGAGTGGTTTGATCCAATCCCCCCCCTCGGGATGCGCTCGACGCGCGTAGTCGCGCGTCGCGCATCGATGGGGCCCCCTAGCTATACTACTTGTGTAGATAAGTAGTATGGCCATGCTTAAACTATAATATGTTAGATATCTTGCATGCTAGGCTTATATACATGTATTGTATCCAAGTATGTATGATTGTATTGCATGCGCCCCTCTAGTATGGGCATGTATTTCTGTAATGTGTATGGATGTATAGAATATGGCATGCCTTAGGTAGTATTGTAATACTACTCCTACCATATTAATTGAAATATCCAGCATGATTAAGTCTGGGTTAATAACGGGCACCTGTCTAATATTCCCTTGCGATAAGACTCGAGGGCGTGGTGTAGTTGTTGCGCTCATGCTAATGGGGCAAAGCTATGACCAAATTCACGAGATGATGATCTCAGTAAGTAGATGCGATTTCCTACTCGACTCAAGTTCGTTTGGAATATTGGCATGCACCTGTTAGTGCGCGAGATTGCGCTTGACCCTTTCTTTTAAGTTGGTGATATCCAACGCATGCTTAAGTTATGCCTTGTGTGCTTATGATTAATGGCCATGTATGCAGGATTAAGTGGGCCATACCTTGTATGCATGTTTTATGATTGTTGTTTATGATGTAAATCCATGATTAGGGAGTATCCATATGATTAATTGATATGTGATCGTGCATATGGTTCATGCACGTAGCTAAGATTTAATTCTCCTATAAAATATATGCGCATGTTAAAACTAATTAGGCTTATCTGAAATAGGCGTGGGTATGACCCGTTGTCGGGTTGTACCTTATTAGTTAGAGCGCTAGCGATGTAATCGCCCCCGTGCATCCGAGCGATGCACTCGTTTGGAATTCAGGAGAATTCATTATCTTATTGGTTTTGTTAAGCCAGTAGTTGTGGCATTAAGCTAGGCCTACCCGTGCTAGGCGTGTATATGAACCGCCTGTTGGGTTATGTGCCTTGGGATTATTTCTGCGTGAGAGAAGAGGCAACCCCCCCTTGTGTCCGAGCGATGCAACCGTGTGGGAGTGCAATAGTATTCGATATCATCGATATGTGATTATCGAGGGTAGTTGTTTTTCCATTGGGTTCGCTTTGCGAACATGGAGTGTTTCCTCCCAATGTCGTCTGTGTTGAAGCGGCCCGGGTTGTAGCTGTCCTGACAGAGGGCTCCCATCCGTAAGTACCACCGATGCGTTCAGAAGCGTACTGATCGTGGGAGTATACCAGGTAGAGGCTACCCGGGAGAGGGCTAACGAATGATATAGCGAGCATGAAATCATTCTCCCCTTCGTTGGATCCAATGTAGGAACTCCCCGGCATTGGAAAAGTTGTCCTGACAGAGGGCTCCCATCCGTAGGTACCACCGATGCGTTCGAAAGCGTACTGATCGTGGGAGTATACCAGGTAGAGGCTACGTGGGGAAAGGGCTACCGGTGGACCAAGGGTGTAGAGCAGTCTAAGTCTCTTCCAAAAGTCCTATGTCACCTCTAAAGGGTGAGGGTGAGGATGAGGTGAAGACACGTCGCCACGTGACCCATTCGTTGTTCGTCCGTTCCCATAGTTGTTGGGTCCGGTTGCGTATCGATGCTCAAAGACATCATTGGACAGTTATCTTGGGGATTGATGATCCAGTAGTGTTGTGTAGACCAGTAATTCCGGGTCTCTTCGACCAACAGTATGCTCTCACCCCAAGAGTCCCAAGAGTCTCCCTCCGGGAGTGAGGGTGAGGTTGGTGATCCAGTAAAGTTGTATGGACAAGTAATTCCGTGTCTCTTCGACCAACGGTATGGTCTCTCCCCAAAAGTCCCAAGAGTCTTCCTCCGGGAGTGAGGGTGAGGGTGAGGTTGGTCGCGCCGCCGCGTGACCTTGTTATCCATTGGGTTTCTACCCATGTTTTTTCTTGAAAGGAAATTGTTTTAGTATTGAATTGTTGTATGGTGATTGGTTTCCAGCCACTCACTGAGCTTGTAGCTCACCCCTCGCATACTGTTTCTTTTAAGGGGCAGTGTTGGGCGTGGAGCTGGAGCTTCCCTATGGCGTGGTCTTATGGGCGTGGAGCGTTCTTCCGGCGGGTGGCGAGTGCGAGGCTGTCAGCAGTCCTAGAGTCATTTTATGTATTGTAAATCGTGCATGTGGCACAGGTTGTATTTTATTTAGATTAGACTTGGCTCTCACAGAACAGTGATTGTGTATTCAAGTCTGTAATAATGTTTTTGGTTTACAGACATTGTTGATATCTTATGCTTCTGCTTTTCAGTCAGTTATCATTATCTTTGCTTTGCCACCTTGTGTGTTGTTGTTAGAGTCTTTGTTTACCTCAGGTGTTGATAGCTGATGCTTCATTATTGCCACGTCTCGGGGACGGCCGCCCTGGGGCGTGACACACCACCCCCTTATGGTCACCTCTAGACACTATTTTGGCATGAAAATGACCTTTTTGCCCTCTCTCTCTCCCCCCCCCCTCTCTCCCATTTCGGGGAACTCTCTCAAGCTCCCTCTCTTGGTCTCTTTTTTTCCCCTCTTTGTGTGTGGAGAAGGAGGAGGAAGAAGCAAATGAAGAAGAAGGTGAAGAAGGAAGCACAACAAGGTGAGTTTTCTGTATGTGTTGTTGTTTTTGTGGTTTCTCCTCTCTCAAGCTCCCTCTCATGTCTTCCCCCCCCCCTTGTTTTTCAGCCAAAGAAGGCTGAGGAGGGCTGTGGAGGTGGTGGTAGTGGTGGTGGTGGTCGAGGTGGTCGCGGGTGCATCGAGGGCCCCTGAATCTC
Source organism: Acorus gramineus (assembly GCA_030737835.1). Classification (NCBI taxonomy): domain Eukaryota; kingdom Viridiplantae; phylum Streptophyta; class Magnoliopsida; order Acorales; family Acoraceae; genus Acorus; species Acorus gramineus. The sequence goes on from JAUJYN010000016.1 coordinate 750,165, forward strand.
CCCCTTTCATTCCCCCTCCCTTGGTGAGCTCTTCCCCTTCTTTTCTTTGGTTTTTCATGGCTTTAGGGGTTGTTGGGAAGTCATGCATGCTAGGTAGTTGGTTTAGGGTGAATGAGGAGTGTGGGGAGGGGTTGAATAGTAACTGGGCGCACGCGCGGGTTTTTCTGTGCGCGTGCACGCGCAGACGTGCGTGTGCGAGTGGAGCGAGCACGCAGGTTTGCGCGGGCGTTGGCAGCGCGCGCGGTGCAGGCTGGTAGTGTGCGTGAGTGCGCGTGAACGCGCGCGGGGCAGCGTGTCTCGTCACGTCTGGGCATGCGGCAGGGTGCCAGTGCGTGCGCGCGCGTGCATGCACGTGTAGGGGCACGCTTGGGGCTGCCCAGGGTCTCGGGGAGGAGGTGCTGGGGCACTCGGGCATGCGTGCGTACGTGCGTGCTCGCATGGGTGCGAGCCCGTATGCGTGCATGTCTAAGTCTTTGGTATTTCTAGTAAATTTCTAAGTGTTATAATGTGGTTATACTTGTTATATTTGTGTCACTTTTAGCCTGCTGGTAACCGTTAGAGCGTCCTGGCAGTTTTAAAATTTTTTAGGGTTTTCGATCGGAACCGCTTATTTTCAGACTGTTAGCTATCGTCTGATCTAGAGGACTCTGATTGGAAATCTGACTGCATATTTGGTGTCCTGGTGCCATTTTAGACCCCTCATGAAAATTTCATCGAATTCTGGCATCGTTTGCAAAAATTTCGCAGTTCCGGGGCGTATCCGGGTTTTTAAGTCGCGCTCTACTTAAAAGGGAATTTAAAATCGAGTGGCACTATTCATCATCTTCCCGACTAGCTCTCTCTCTCTCCTCTCCTCCGATTTTCTTCCGTTCGAGCCCCCTACACCCCTCAAAATCAAAAACCCAAAGCACGGGAAGTGTAGATCGGGTCCCGATCTACGCTCCGGTGTCTTTAAATTCGAATTCCGACGACCCTAGCCTCTCCGACCTCCTCTCTCTCTCTCCTCTGTTTCGAGCCAAATTGAGGGCCGTGATAGATCGGGGCGTGGGAGAGCCTTTGAGGAAGGTTTCGGCGCGCGAAGAGCTACCGAACACCTTCCCTTCCCCTCGGTAAGCCTTCTTTCCCTCTTTTTCTTGCATAGATGTATGCTAGGGAGGTGGGTTTTGTGTTTGGGGGTGGTCGGCGGCAGTGGGGGTCGTCGGAGGGTGGTCGGTGGTTGGAGGTGGTCGGTGGTCAAGGGAGGGGTGGTGGTGGCGCTCGGGCAGTGGCAGGTCGTCCGGGCCAATCCGCAGCAGTAGCAGCAGACCAGGCGGCGCGCAGGTCGGGTGCGCGCGGGCAGGCGCGCGTGCGCGCGCGAGCGTGCGTGCGCGCGGCGTGCGCGCTGGCGTGCGCGGGTCTGGTGCGGGCTGCTGGTCGTGCTGGGCGCGCGAGCTCGGGCTGGGGGCCTCAGGCAGCAGGCAGCGAGTGCAGGGGGGGCCGGCTGGGCGTGCGCGCGTGCATGCGCGCGAGCGTGCGCGCGGGCGTGCGCTCGGAGGTGCGTGCGAGGTGTGCGCGAGGCGCAGCGGGGTGTGCGAGGTGCGTGCGAGGTGCGCGCGAGGTGCGGCAAGGTGTGCGAGGTGCGTGCGAGGTGCGCGCGAGGTGCGGCAAGGTGTGCGAGGTGCGTGCGGTGCGCGCGAGGTGCGGCAAGGTGGCGGAGGTGCGCGCGGGGTGCGCGCGGGGCGAGGAGGCGCGCGAGGCGTGCGCGGGGCGCGGCAAGGCAGGGATGGTGTGCGCGGGGGCGAGGCGCCGCGCGCGGGGGCGTGCGGGGTGCTCGCGGGCAAGCGCACGGCGTGCGGGGCGCGTGCGGGCTGCCGCGGCTGGGCTCGGTGGACGCGCGGTGCCCTGGGCGGTGCGTGGAGTGCGCGGGCTGAGGCGCGGCGGCGCGTCCGGGCGGTCGGGTGGCCGTGCGGGTGGTGGCCGGCCGTGCGGGGGTTGTCGGAGTGCTCGGGCTAGCGTGCGTGCGGGTCGTATGCACGTTTGCCCGAGTGTTGGGAGTTTAATTGTGGGTTTATGTATTTTGTAGTATTTATGGATTTTAACTCACCATATTGATTGTCTGTCTTGCAGATCTAGACGGACGGTCGCGCGACGACCCCGATACTGGTGAGTGGGACAATCCAACCCAGTAGAGAGGTGTTATACGCACTTGGGCGTATACCGACCTCTCCTGGGGCGACATGGATAAATATTACCTGCAAATAATATGTAATCCATGCTTGTGTGAATGATGTGTAGAATGCATGCTACCCTAGGCTTTTATGTTAGGGACTTGCACCCATAGGATATGCGTATGAGCCATGCAGCATGTCCCCTGGTTTTCATGCTAGGAAACCCCGGCCTATGCATGCGTCCTACTAGTTTAATTATTAAATTAAATGCTGGTATCTGTTAGATCGCATGCCTTAGGATAATATTATAGGGAGGAGCCTTGCGAGGTCAACGCTGAGACCCGTGTTAGGGTACTCCGTGTTCCTTGTTTGGTTGTCGGGATGTCCTGTATCGGGACCTCGGGCTGCCCTCCCAAGGTTCTAGTCCCAATAATATTATATGTAATGATTGTATGATTGGTATAATTATTAGTATAGTTGGTAGATATTATAGGGGAGGGGCCTTGCAAGGACAGCGGTGAGACCCGGGTTAGGGTACTCCGTGTTCCTTGTTTGGTTGTCGGGGTATCCTATAACGGGAACTCACGCCGCCCTTCCGAGTTTCTTTCCCCCAATGATATTCCAGCCTTACTGATTTTTGTACATGTTCCCGCATCTTGATGATGCACCTGGTTGAATTCAGAGGAATTCATGACATTTGAGTTGTAATGATATGTAGTTGGCGGATCCGAGTGGATCATATGCGTATGGATAGGCTGTTCTGTTCCCTGCGTTGGATTCGGTAGAGGCTACCCCCAGCGTTAGACAGGGCCTTCCTGACAGAGGGCTCCCATTAGTAGGCACCTCCTGATTTGGTTTCGGACTGTGCTGAATGTGGGAGTAGACCAGGCGGCCTACGGAGTGGAGGGAGAGACTATCGGTGGACCAAGGGTGACCAACAGCCTAGTCAGTCCCAAAATCCTATGTCACCCGTTGAGGGTGAGGGTGAGGGTGTAGTGGGTTGGCGATGAGCGACCTACTGGATTTGTGAATAGATGATTATCAGTCCCAAAATCCTATGTCACCCATGGATGGGTGAGGGTGAGGGTGTGGTGGTTCGGCGAAGTACGAACCACTGGTTTATGTTGTTATGTATTGATGGCTGGATAAAATAATGGAATATTGGTAAATATTGTCTGTGATGCGTGGGTTGTGCTGTTCACTGAGCGTGTGGCTCACCCCTCGCACATGTTTTTCCCCAGTGGTCACTGAGCCTGAGCTGGAGCCGGAGCAGCAGTTGGAGCTTTCCGAGGGATTTCTTCAGTAGCGGAGCAGCGCTACGTCCGCGAGTACCAGAGGCTGTCAGCATCCCTTTCCTTGGCTGTATGTATTTTATTTCCGTGCTTGGCACGTGTTGGTATATGTTCAGTTGTATTGTGTATATTGGCTCTCACAGGACGTATGATTGTGTATCGAGTCTGTAGAATGTTTATTCACAGATTCAGTCTTTTGCTTCCGCATTTGGTGTATATATCATGTCAGCCCTTTTGTTGCATGTGTGTCATTCTGGTTGTTTGTGTATGATATATATTATTGACCTCCTGTGTAGGCTTCTGATATGATATATACATTTGCCGCGTCCCGGGGTTGGCCAGTCCTGAGGCGTGACAAAAGTTGGTATCAGAGCCTGGTCCTGTCAGAGCCAATAGTCCTCCTTTCGTAGAGATGAGTCCTAGGATTTTGATATGAGTATTCTGATCCTAGTGTCTGGTTTTCTTAGGGTGCTGATATGCCTCCTCGCAGAGGACGGCGCGGACGAGGTCCCTCTCGGTCTTTGGAGGTTTCCGGACCTACCAGAGACGAGGATGCTACCGGAGAGCCCTTGACGCAGGAGCCTCCTGCTTGGGAGCGTGCTTTCGCTCGGTTGGCTGATTTGGTGGAGACACAGACGCGGATGTTGGCAGAGCAGGCTAGGGAGATTCAGGAGCTAAGGGCGACCCGCGAGGCAGTTCCGCAGGTCCCCTTGGTGGTAGATCCGCCTGTGGTACCCGATGTACCCCGAGTTCCTGTGGCAGTTCCGGCAGTGAGAGTTGAGGATCCCCTGCAGAGGGAGGAGGAGCTAGAGGCGGCAGCGCGAGTGCAGCAGAGCGGCCTCAACGCCTTTCTAAAGCTCCATCCTCCCGAGTTTCATGGGCAGTCGGCAGATCCTCTTGCGCCAGAGCGTTGGTTGAGGGAGGTGGACACGATTTTCGCGGCCATGCTTTGCACCGATCGCCAGCGAGTCGCCCTGGCCACCTTTATGCTGAAGGGTGATGCCGCCGACTGGTGGGCTACCCGAGTGGTGGACATTCCAGAGGGAGTGGAGCAGCTTTCTTGGGCGGGTTTTCGGAGGCATTTTCTGGACGAGTATTTTCCGTTCTCGACGCGACAGCTAGTGGAGCGGGAGTTCGAGCAGCTGACGCAGGGCTCCATGTCCGTCGCTGACTACTCTGCGCGCTTCACGAGTCTGTCCAGATTTGCTCCAGCCTTGGTGATGGACGAGGTCACGAGGTGCCGGCGATTCGAGCTGGGTCTCAGCAGCGCTATCCGGGTGCACGTCACTGCCCACGCTTTCACGAGGTACTCCGACGTAGTGTCTCGGGCGAAGACCGTCGAGAGAGACCTCGGGATTCAAGTGCGGGCTCCGACCCCTTCTTCAGATCAGGGTCCTTCCGGGAGTCGGGACCAGGGGCAGCGCAAGAGGAAGAGGCCCCGCTTCGAGCAGTCAGCGGCTGCCTCTCCTCCAGCTGATGCGGTGCCAGTGTGGGATCCGACGCCCATTGCAGCAGTGCCCATCCAGTCCTGGCAGCCGGAGAAGCGGCGCTGTTTTCATTGTCAGCGCATCGGGCATATCAGATACAATTGCCCAGATGCTGACCGACCCCGAGTGCCACCTCAGCAGCCGCCGTTCTTGCAGCAGCAGCTTCCGCGCCAGCAGCAGCAGCAGCCTCAGCGCCAGCAGCAGCCAGTGCAGCCGGCGAGGCGTGCCCCTGCTCCTCAGCCGCGGTTGGTTCAAGGCAGAGTTGCAGCGCTTACGGCCGAGGAGGCGCAGCCTTCGGGTGTCATGGTTCGAGGTATTATCCTGTGTTCCCAGCTCTCTAGTATAAGGATAGGTGTGTGTGTAATTGGTGGTTATTATGCAAGTGTGTGGGGTATCTGGAGGAGTGTGTGTCAAGAGCGGTTGTTTGGGTTAAGGAAGCCGGGTTTTTAGCCGTCCTGGCAGTGAGTTCCCATCAGTAGGTACCGCCGATGCAGTCGGAGGGGTACTGAATTTGGGAGTATGCTAGGTAGGGGCTACCCGGTAAGAGATTATTGAATGGTGTCGCGAGCGTGGAATCGCTCTCCCCTTAGTTGGATCCGCGTAGTACAGCCCCGGCGTTAGACAGGCTCCCGGTCAGAGGACCAGGCGAGCTACGGAGCGGGGAGAGGCTAGCGGTGGACCAGGGGTAGAGAGCAGTCTAAGTCTCTCCCAAAGTCCCAAAATGTCTCCTTTCGGGAGTGAGGGTGTGGATGAGGCGAAGGCGGGTCGCTCGTAACCCAATTTCTGTTGGACCATTCCCAATGATGTTGGGTCGGGTCTTGCAAAGGATGTTGAATGACATCGTTGGGTGATCATCTAGATGTAGGTGATCCGGAGGGGGTTAGTGGTATTCTTTTAAATGATGTCTTCTTCCAGTGTTCCTTTCTGGATTAAGGGGCCTTGTGAGGTCGGCGTTGGAACCCGGGCTAGGGTACTTCGTGTTCCTTGTTTGGTTGTCGGGGTATCCTATATCGGGATTCCATGGTGCCCTCCCGAGGTTTCTTTTCCCAGGTAAGGGATGCCATGGAAACATCAGATAGATGAGAGATCAAGTGCGAGTTTGGTTAGAGGTTAAGGCCTTTTGGGCTGAGTGGTTTCTGGTAAAGGCATATCTGTGGACCCGGGTAAGACGTTTGCTATGTCGAATTGGCGTAGGCCGTCGAACCCCGCAAGGATTCGGAGCTTCCCGAGTTGGAGGGTTATTGTAGGAAGCTTGACGAGGGACTCTCGAAGATAGCTGTTCCTCTTAACCGCCTTACTCGGAAGGATGTCCGGTTCGAGTGGTCCCCTTCTTGCGAGGAGAGCTTCCTGGAGTTTATCGGAGGCTCACCTCAGCGCCAATTCTTACCTCTCCGTCTTGGAGTGGTGGGTTCGCAGTTGGGTAAAGGTGTCCGCGATCCTGCTCACGTCATCCCGTTCGAGCCGCTCGTCTCTGAGCCGGACAGTCATTCGTGGAGCAGTCGATTGAGATCATGGACCGCCGCGTGAGGAGGTTCTGCACCAAGACCGTCCAGTTGGTCGAGGTGCGATGGCAGCACCGTTCCGGTGTTAAGGACACTTAGGAGCTCAAGGGATGCCAGGTGTGACGCATCTTTTCCCCTCCTAGATGTTTTTGCATATTTTGAGGACAAAATTTCCTAAGAGGGGAAGAATGTTATATTTGTGTCACTTTTAGCCTGCTGGTAACCGTTAGAGCGTCCTGGCAGTTTTAAAAATTTTTAGGGTTTTTGGTCGGAACCGCATAATTTCAGACTGTTAGCTATCGTCTGAGCTAGAGGACTCCGATTGGAAATCTGACTGCATATTTGGTGTCCTGGTGCCATTTTAGACCCTTATGAAAATTTCATCGAATTCTGGCATCGTTTGCAAAAATTTCGCAGTTCCGGGGCGTATCCGGGTTTTTAAGTCGCGCTCTACTTAAAAGGGAATTTAAAATCGAGTGGCACTATTCATCATCTTCCCGACTATCTCTCTCTCTCCTCTCCTCCGTTTTTCTTCCGTTCGAGCCCCCTAGACCCCTCAAAATCGAAAACCCAAAGCACGGGAAGTGTAGATCGGGTCCCGATCTACGCTCCGGTGTCTTCAAATCCGATTTCCGACGACCCTAGCCTTCCCGACCTCCTCTCTCTCTCCTCTGTTTTGGCCCATTTTGAAGGCCAAGCTAGATCGGGGCACGGGAAAGCCTTTGAGGAAGGTTTCGGCGCGCGAAGGGCTACCGAACGTCTTCCCCTCCCCTCGGTAAGCCTCCTTTCCCTCTTTTTCTTGCATAGATGTGTGCTAGGGAGGGGGGTTTTGTGTTTGGGGGTGGTCGGCGGCAGTGGGGGTCGTCGGAGGATGGTCGGGGGTGGTTGGAGGTGGTCGGTGGTCAAGGGAGGGGTGGTGGTGGCGCTCGGGCAGGGGCAGGTCGTCCGGGCCAAACAGCAGCAGCAGCAGCAGCCCAGGCGGCGCGCAGGTCGGGTGCGCGCGGGCAGGCGCGCGCGTGCGCGGGTCTGGTGCGGGCTGCTGGTCGTGCTGGGCGCGCGGCTGGGGGCCTCAGGCAGCAGGGGGGCCGGCTGGGCGGCGCCGCGCGAGGTGCGCGCGGGCGTGCGCTCGGAGGTGCGTGCGAGGTGTGCGCGAGGCGCAGCGGTGTGTGCGAGGTGCGTGCGAGGTGCGCGCGAGGTGCGGCAAGGTGTGCGAGGTGCGTGCGAGGTGCGCGCGAGGTGCGGCAAGGTGTGCGAGGTGCGTGCGAGGTGCGCGCGAGGTGCGGCAAGGTGGCGGAGGTGCGCGCGGGGTGCGCGCGGGGCGAGGAGGCGCGCGCGAGGCGTGCGCGGGGCGCGGCAAGGCAGGGATGGTGTGCGCGGGGGCGAGGCGCCGCGCGCGGGGGCGTGCGGGGTGCTCGCGGGCCAGCGCACGGCGTGCGGGCGGTGCGCGGAGTGCGCGGGCTGAGGCGCGGCGGCGCGTCCGGGCAGTCGGGTGGCCGTGCGGGTGGTGGCCGGCCGTGCGGGGGGTTGTCGGAGTGCTCGGGCTAGCGTGCGTGCGGGTCGTATGCACGTTTGCCCGAGTGTTGGGAGTTTAATTGTGGGTTTATGTATTTTGTAGTGTTTATGGATTTTAACTCATCATATTGAATGTCTGTCTTGCAGATCTAGACGGACGGTCGCGCGACGACCCAGATACTGGTGAGTGGGACAATCCAACCCAGTAGAGAGGTGTTATACGCACTTGGGCGTATACCGACCTCTCCTGGGGCGACATGGATAAATATTACCTGCAAATAATATGTAATCCATGCTTGTGTGAATGATGTGTAGAATGCATGCTACCCTAGGCTTTTATGTTAGGGACTTGCACCCATAGGATATGCGTATGAGCCATGCAGCATGTCCCCTGGTTTTCATGCTAGGAAACCCCGGCCTATGCATGCGTCCTACTAGTTTAATTATTAAATTAAATGCTGGTATCTGTTAGATCGCATGCCTTAGGATAATATTATAGGGAGGAGCCTTGCGAGGTCAACGCTGAGACCCGTGTTAGGGTACTCCGTGTTCCTTGTTTGGTTGTCGGGATGTCCTGTATCGACCTCGGGCTGCCCTCCCAAGGTTCTAGTCCCAATAATATTATATGTAATGATTGTATGATTGGTATAATTATTAGTATAGTTGGTAGATATTATAGGGGAGGGGCCTTGCAAGGACAGCGGTGAGACCCGGGTTAGGGTACTCCGTGTTCCTTGTTTGGTTGTCGGGGTATCCTATAACGGGAACTCACGCCGCCCTTCCGAGTTTCTTTCCCCCAATGATATTCCAGCCTTACTGATTTTTGTACATGTTCCCGCATCTTGATGATGCACCTGGTTGAATTCAGAGGAATTCATGACATTTGAGTTGTAATGATATGTAGTCAGCGGATCCGAGTGGATCATATGCGTATGGATAGGCTGTTCTGTTCCCTGCGTTGGATCCGGTAGAGGCTACCCCCAACGTTAGACAGGGCCTTCCTGACAGAGGGCTCCCATTAGTAGGCACCTCCTGATTTGGTTTCGGACTGTGCTGAATGTGGGAGTAGACCAGGCGGCCTACGGAGTGGAGGGAGAGACTACCGGTGGACTAAGGGTGACCAACAGCCTAGTCAGTCCCAAAATCCTATGTCACCTGTTGAAGGGTGAGGGTGAGGGTGTAGTGGGTTGGCGATGAGCGACCTACTGGATTTGTGAATAGATGATTATCAGTCCCAAAATCCTATGTCACCCATGGATGGGTGAGGGTGAGGGTGTGGTGGTTCGGCGAAGTACGAACCACTGGTTTATGTTGTTATGTATTGATGGCTGGGTAAAATAATGGAATATTGGTAAATATTGTCTGTGATGCGTGGGTTGTGCTGTTCACTGAGCGTGTGGCTCACCCCTCGCACATGTTTTTCCCCAGTGGTCACTGAGCCTGAGCTGGAGCCGGAGCAGCAGTTGGAGCTTTCCGAGGGATTTCTTCAGTAGCGGAGCAGCGCTACGTCCCTTTCCTTGGCTGTATGTATTTTATTTCCGTGCTTGGCACGTGTTGGTATATGTTCAGTTGTATATTGTGTATATTGGCTCTCACAGGACGTATGATTGTGTATCGAGTCTGTAGAATGTTTATTCACAGATTCAGTCTTTTGCTTCCGCATTTGGTGTATATATCATGTCAGTCCCTTTTGTTGCATGTGTGTCATTCTAGTTGTCTGTGTATGATATATATTATTGACCTCCTGTGTAGGCATACTCACCATTCTGATGCCCTTACTTTGCAGATCTCATCGGATGGGATGTGCGAGGTCTCGGGTTGCGGTGAGTGGTTTAGTCAAACCCCTCGAGATGCGCTCGACGCGCGTAGTCATGCGTCGCACATTGATGGGGCACCCTAGCTATACTACTTGTGTAGATAAGTAGTATGGCCATGCTTAAACTATAATATGTTAGATATCTTGCATGCTAGGCTTATATTCCATGTATTGTATCCATGTATGAATGACTGTATCGCATGCGCCCCTCTAGTATGGGCATGTATTCCTGTAATGTGTATGGATGTATAGAATAGGGCATGCCTTAGGTAGTATTGTAATACTACTCCCACCATATTAATTGGAATATCCAGCATGATTAAGTCTGGGTTAATAACGGGCACCTGTCTAATATTCCCTTGCGATAAGACTCGAGGGCGTGGTGTAGTTGTTGCGCCCATGCTAATGGGGCAAAGCTATGACCAACTTCACGAGATGATGATCTCTCTCGCCCTCTCCCTCTGCACGAACTGAGTAAGTAGATGCGATTTCCTACTCGACTCAGGTTCGTTTGGAATATTGGCATGCACCTGTTAGTGCGCGAGATCACACTTGACCCTTCCCTTTTAAGTTGGTGATATCCAACGCATGCTTAAGTTATGCCTTGTGTGCTTATATGATTAATGGCCATGTATGCATGTTTAAGTGGGTCATATGTTGTGCCTGTGTCATTTGGAGCGCTCTGTTTGAAAATTTGGGTACATAATTTTTTTCCTAGAAGTTATGTATTTCCAATTTGGTATTTGGATTTGATTTTGTTAAAATCCAAGATGAAGAGGTTTAAATATGAGTTTACTATGAGATGTCCAGTTTTGAGTTAGCTTTCGCACAGAAGTGGAATTAGATCAACTGGATTCTTGTAGTAAAAGTTATGGGTATTTTTCCAAGTATACCCCGGGGAGGGAAATTCTGGCAGCAGCCCTGCTCTATGTTTAGCTCTAATTTCGGATTATCTAAAGGGATTATTTGATCTTGGCATAAACATGAAAGTTGTAGATAATCCTCTTGGCTTTCCAACGGACTTGGAATTGTGCAATTCGGAGCTATATCGAGGAAGTTATGGCTGTTCCAGTGAAGCATGCGCAGAATTTCTAGTCAAAGGGCGACTTAGTCATTCCCCCTTAGATATTTGTGATAAATATCTCTTTCTCTCTCTCTCTCTCTCCCCTCTCACTCCCACGAATTCACATCTGGTCTCTCTTCTCTCCTTCAAAGCCCCCCCACCAAGTGTTTGTTGATATGCCTCAAAGAGAAGAAGAGAAGGAGATGGTGGAGAAGGAAGTGATGGTAGGTTTGGTTGTTGTTGTTTGTTCCCCTCTCTCTCAAGCTCCCTTTCTCATGATCTTTCCCCCCCCCCACTGATTGCAGCCATAGAGGGCTGAGGAGGCCGAGGAGGTGGTGGTGGTGGTGGTGGCGGTTGAGGTGGTCGCGGGTGCGTCGAGGGCCCCCGAACCTCCCCCTTTTTGTTCCCCCTCCAAGGTGAGCTCCTCCCCTTCTTTTCTTGGTTTTTATGGCTTAAGGGGTTGTGGGAAAGTCATGCATGCTAGGTAGATGGGTTAGGGTGTGTGTGAGGGGTTGGGGAGGGTTAAAATGAGGTTAGGACGGGCTGGGGGCGCGTTGGGCGTAGTCTGCGCGGGCGAGTAGGCGGGCGCTGGCAGGCGCTGGCGGGCGCGCAGACCCGCGCGGGTGTGCGGGTGCGCGCGGGTGCAAGCGCGAGGGGGGGTGTGAGCGGGGGTGCGCGCAGGAGTGCGCGCGAGTGCGCGCGGGCGTGCGCGCGGCAGTGCGCCTGGGCATGTTGCCTGGGCGCGGGGCAGGGGACCAATGCACGCGCGCGCATGCGTGCGCGTGCTGGGGCGTGCGCGGGGTGCTACGCGAAGGGTGCGGGCTGGGCGTGCAGTGCGCGCGGGCACGCGCGAGCGTGCGCGTGCGTGCGGCAGCGCGTCTGGGTGCGCGGGTAGGCGCGCGGCAGTGCGCCGAGGGTGCTGGGGTGCATGCGTGCGTGCGCATTCGTGCGTGCGCGTGCGGGGGGGGGGGGGAATGCGTGTGGCTGCTCGAGGGTTCAGGTAGGTGTCGGGGCACTCGGACTCGCGTGCGTACGTGCGTGCTCGCATGCGTGCGAGTCCGTATGCATGCTTGTCCGAGTATTGGGTATTTCTAATGTTTTCTATGTGTAAATTGTGTTGTTTCTCACCAGTTGGATGTCCCTACCTTGCAGATCTCGTCGGATGGGATGCGCGAGGTCCCGGGTCGTAAGGTGAGTGGTTTGATTGCAATCCCCCCCCTCTCTAGGGATGCGCTCGACCTGCGTAGACGCGCGTCGCGCATCGATGCCCCCCCCTAACTAATATGTAGATATTTTGCATGCTAGGAATATACATCCATGTATCGTGTATAGAGGCCCGTACATGCCTGGACACCATGTCCTGTACTTAAAAGCCTTGATCTATGCATGATCAATATGATGTATCCATGCCACCTTAGACTTTGTATGCTAGGGATATGCACCCTAATGTTGTGGATAGAGGCATATGCATCCTGACACCATGTTTCATGCTATGAAAGCCTCGACCTATGCATGTTCCCATTTAGCTTAATTTATCTAAATCAAGATGGGATTATGTGATTATATTGTTGTAAGCATGCCTTAGAGAATATTGTAATCTTGTGGTTATGATATATGTCTCCCCGCATCTTAGTTATGCGCCCTGGAGGAATTCTAGAGAATTCATGTCATTAGAAATGTTAGGAAGCGTCGTCGACGGATCCAAGAGGATCACATGCGTGTGGGTAGGCTGTTTCTCTTTCCTTCGTTGGATCTGTGTAGTACAGCCCCGGCGTTAGATAGGCTATCCTGACAGAGGGCTCCCATCTGTAGGTACCTCCGATGTGTTCGGACAGTGCTGATCGTGGGAGTATACCAGGTAAGCTACGGAGTGGGGAGAGGCTACCGGTGGACCAAGGGTGAATAACAGCCTAGTCAGTCCCAAAAGACCATGTCACCCCTTCGAGGGTGAGGGTGAGGGTGTGGTGGGTCGGCGATGTAACTACTCACTAGATTGTGTAGTTACTCCCGTTTAGGGACTATGACTACTTTGAGGTTAATATGAGGGTGTTGGTTGTTGTTATGCATGTGTGTGATATCTCGATAAGTGAGTATCGAGAGTGGTTGTTTTCCTTTGGGTTTCGCTTTGCGAACATGGGATCGTTGTCCTCTTCGTTGGAGCCGATGTAGGAACTCCCCGGCGTTGGCTATACCTGTCAGAGGACTAGGCGGAGGCCACGAGGGTGGGAGAGGCTACCGGTAGACCAAGGGTGTAGAGCGGTGAGTTGACGAGATCGGGTTGTAGATACTACCCGGGAGAGGGTTAACGAATGATATCGCGAGCGTGGAATCGTTCTTCCCTTCGTTGGATCCGTGTAGTGACAGCCCCGGTGTTAGACAGGCTATCCTGACAGAGGGCTCCCATCTGTAGGTACCTCCGATGTGTTCAGACAGTGCTGATCGTGGGAGTATACCAGGTAAGCTACGGAGTGGGGAGAGGCTACTGGTGGACCAGGAGTGTAGAGCAGTCTAAGTCTCTCCCAAAGTCCCAAGATGTCTCCTTTCAGGAGTGAGGGTGTGGATGAGGCGAAGACGCGTCGCCTCATGACCCATTCGTTGTTCGACCGTTCCCATAGATGTTGGGTCCGGTCTCGTGATGGATGTTGAAGGACATCGATGGGCGATTATCTAGATGTAGATGATCCAGTAGTGTTGAGTAGACCAGTAAATCCAGGTCTCTTCGACCGACGGCATGGTCTCTAGACCAGTAAATCCGGGTCTCTTCGACCGACGGTATGGTCTCTCCCCATAAGTCCCAAAAGACTCCCTCCGGGAGTGAGGGTGGGGGTGAGGTTGGTCGCGCCGCCGCGTGACCCTGTTATCCATTGGGTTTCTACCCATGTTTTTCCTTGAAAAAGGGAATTGATTATGTATTGAACTGTAGAATGGTGATTGGTTTCCAGCCACTCACTGAGCTTGTAGCTCACCCCTCGCATACTGTTCTTTTCAGGGGCAGTGTTGGGCGTGGAGCTGGAGCTTCCTGTGGCGTGGTCTTATGGGCGTGGAGCGTTCTGTCGGCGGGTGGCGAGTGCGAGGCTGTCAGCATTCCTAGAGTCATTTTATGCTTTGTAAATCGTGCATGTGGCACAGGTTGTATTTTTCTTTGGTCTAGACTTGGCTTCCACAGGACATTGATTGTGTATTCGGGTCTGTAATAATGTTTTTGATTTACAGACATTGTTATATATTATGCTTCCGCTTTTCAGTCAATTATCATTATCTTGCTTTGCCGCCTTGTGTATTGTTGTTGGTGTCCTTATTGACCTAAGGTATTGATAACTGATATTATAATTTTATTATTTCCACGTCTCGGGAACGCCTGGGGCGTGACACATACCTTGTATGATTTGTTGTTTATGATGTAAATCCATGTTAGGGGTTACCCTTATAGTCAATTGTTAGATGATCGTGCATATGGTTCATGAACATAGGTATGATATGATTCTCCTGTTATTTATGCGCACATGTTAAAACTAATTAGGTCTATCTGAAGCCGGCGTGGGTACGACCCGCCGTTGGGATGTACCTCATTAGTTAGTATGCGAGCTGTTATGCCTGTGTCATTTGGAGCCATTTCGGTTAAGCCTTGGTCACTTCTGAGTCATTCAGGGCCTTTTTAATTTTTCGATCGGAGCCGCTAAAATTTTGGGTTTTAGCCACCTACAGGAGTTGGAGAGCTCTGATTGGAAATCTAACTGCATATTATGGGTCCTGGTACCGTTTTGTACTACCCATAAAAATTTCATCGAATTCCGGTAACGTTTGGAAAAATATGCAGTTCCGAATCGTATCCGAGTTTTCGAGAGTTCCTGGTTTGATTAGTCAAATAGTGTGAGATATTTTGGTGAATGGGGTGACCTTGGGTAACCTTACCCCCCTTTGCTTAATGATGAAGCAACCATTTGGTTAATTGGTTTGTTAGAGGGTGAGAATAGACTTAGGTTCACCCCCCTCATTTTTCCATTCCACTCACCCCCCCCCCCAAGCGTGGAAAAGTCTCTCTCTCTCTTCCCCTCTCACTCTCACGTGGACCTCTCTTGGGTCTCTCTTTCTCTCTTTCAATCCCCCCCCCAAGTGTTTGTGTTAATGTCTCAAAGAGAAGAGAAGGAGAAGGTGAAGGAGGAAGAGCAAGTTTGTGTAAGTGTTGTTGTTGATCCTCCTCTCTCTAGCTCCCTTTTCATGAACTTTCCCCCCCTTGTTTTGCAGCCAAAGGAGGCTGAGGAGGGCTGTGGAGGTGGTGGTAGTGGTGGTGGTGGTTGAGGTGGTCGCGGGTGCATCGAGGGCCCCCGAATCTCCCCCTTTCATTCCCCCTCCCAAGGTGAGCTCTTCCCCTTCTTTTCTTGGTTTTTCATGGCTTAGGGGGTTGTTGGGGAAGTCATGCATGCTAGGTAATTGGTTTAGGGTGAGTGAGAAGTGTGGGGGAGGGGTTAAAAGATGGTTGGGAAGTGCTGGGCGCGCGCAGGGGCCTGTCTGCGCGCGTGCGCAGAGGAGCTCTGGCAGGCGCAGGCGGGCGCGCGGGTGCGCGCGGACGCTGGCAGTGAGCAGGGTGCGCTTAGGACGTGCGCGCGAGTGCTCGCAGGCGCGCGCGAGCCTGCGCACGCGCGGGGCAGTGTGCCTGGGCGTGTGTCTGGCCGCGCGGCTGGGTGCCGGTGCACGCGCGCGCGTGCGTGCTAGGGCATGCGTGGGGCTGTCCAAGGGTTACGGTAGGTGCTGGGGCACTCGGGCATGCGTGCGTACACGCGTGCTGGCATGCCTGCGAGCCCGTATGCGTGCATGTCTAAGTCTTTGGTATTTCTAATTATTTTTAAGTGTTAAATTGTGATGTTACTCACCAAATTTGATGCCCTTACCTTGCAGATCTCGTCGGATGGGATGCGCGAGGTCCCGGGTTGCGGTGAGTGGTTCGATCCAATCCCCCCCCTCTCGGGATGCGCTCGACGCGCGTAGTCGTGCGTCGCGCATCGATGGGCCCCCCTAGCTATACTACTTGTGTAGATAAGTAGTATAGCCATGCTTAAGCTATAATATGTAGATATCTTGCATGTTAGGCTTATATACATGTATTGTATTCATGTATGAATGATTGTGTTGCATGAGCCCCTCTAGTATGGGCATGTATTTTGTAAATGTGTATGGATGTATAGAATATGGCATGTCTTAGGTAGTATTGTAATACTACTCTCACCATATTAATGGGAATATACAGTATGATTAAGTCTGGGTTAATAACGGGCACCTGCCTAATATTCCCTTGCAATAAGACTCGAGGGCGTGGTGTAGCTGTTGCACCCATGCTAATGGGGCAAAGCTATGACCAGCTTCATGAGATGATGATCTCTCTCGCCCTCTCCCTCTGAACGAACTGAGTAAGTAGATGCGATTTCCTACTCGACTCAGGTTCGTTTGGAATATTGGCATGCACCTGTTAGTGCGCGAGATCGCGCTTGACCCTTTCTTTTAAGTTGGTGATATCCAACGCATGTTTAAGTTAGACCACGTATCCTTGTTGTATGACTTATTATGATGTAAATCCATGTTAGGGAGTGTCCCTATAATTATTAGATGATTGTGCATATGGTTCATGCACATAGCTAGATATAATTCTCCTGGATATATTTATATGCGTATGTTATAAACTGATAGGCCTATCTGAAATAGGCGTGGGTATGACCCGCTGCCGGGTTGTACCTTATTAGTTAGAGCGCTAGTGATGTAATCGCCCCGTGCATCCGAGCGATGCACTCGTTTGGAATTCAGGAGAATTCATTATCTTATGAGACTATTTCTACGTGAGAGCAGAGGCAACCCCTTTGTGTCTGAGCGACGCAACGGTGTGGGAGTATAGTAGTATTCGATATCTCGATAAGTGATTATCGAGAGTAGTTGTTTTCCATTGGGTTCGCTTTGCGAACATGGAATGTTTACTCCCAATGTCGTCCGTGTTGAAGAGGCCCGGGTTGTAGCTGTCCTGATAGAGGGCTCCCATCCGTAGGTACCACCGATGCATTCGGAAAAGTATTGATCGTGGGAGTGTACCAGGTAGAGGTTACCCGGGAGAGGGCTAACGAATGATATTGCGAGCGTGGAATCGTTCTCCCCTTCGTTGGATCCGATGTAGGAACTTCCCGGCGTTGGAAAGCTGTCCTGACAGAGGGCTCCCATCCGTAGGTACCACCGAGGCATTCAGAAGCGTACTGATCGTGAGAGTATAGCAGGTAGTGATTAGCCGGGGAAAAAGGGCTACCGGTGGACCAAGGGTGTAGAGCAGTCTAAGTCTCTTCCAAAAGTCCCAAGAGTCTCCCTCCGTCAGTGAGGGTGAGGATGAGGTGAAGACACGTCGCCTCGTGACCCATTCGTTGTTCGTCCGTCCCAATAGTTGTTGGGTCCGGTCTCGTATCGATGTTTAAAGACATCGTTGGGCAGTTATCTCGATGTAGATGATCTTGTAGTGTTGCGTAGACCAGTAATCCCGGGTCTCCTCGACCAATGGTATGGTTTCTCCCCAAAAAGCCCCAAGAGTCTCCTTTCAGGAGTGAGGGTGAGGGTGAGGTTGATGATCCAATAGTGTTGTATGGACCAGTAATCCCGGGTCTCCTCGACCAACGGCATGGTCTCTCCCCAAAAGTCCCAAGAGTCTCTCGGGAGTGAGGGTGAGGGTGAGGTTGGTCGCGCCGCCGCGTGACCGTGTTATCCATGGGTTTCCACCCATGTTTTCCTTGAAAGGAAATTGCTTTAGTATTGAACTGTTGTATTGTGATTGGTTTCCAGCCACTCACTGAGCTTGTAGCTCACCCCTCGCATACTGTTTCTTTTCAGGGGTAGTGTTGGGTGTGGAGCTGGAGCTTTCCTGTGGCGTGGTCTTATGGGCGTGGAGAGTTCTTTCGATGGGTGGTGAGTGCGAGGCTGTCAGCAGTCCTAGAGTCATTGTATGTATTGTAAATTGTGCATGTGGCACAGGTAGTATTTTCTTTGGTCTAGACTTTGCTATCACAGGACAGTGATTGTGTATTCGAGTCTGTAATAATGTTTTTGGTTTACAGACATTGTGTAATATATTATGCTTCCGCTTTTCAGTCAGTTATCATTATCCTTGCTTTGCCACCTTGTGTGTTGTTGTTGGAGTCTTTATTGACCTCAGGTATTGATAGCTGATATTTTATTATTGCCACGTTTCGGGTGTTATGCCTGTGTCATTTGGAGCGCTCTGATTGAAAATTTGGCTACATAATTTTTTTCCTAGAAGTTATGTATTTTCAATTTGGTATTTGGATTTGATTTTGTTAAAATCAAAGATGAAGAGGTTTAAATATGATTTTATTATGAGATGTCCAGTTTTGAGTTAGATTTCGTACAAAAGTGGAATTAGATCAACTGGATTCTTGTAGTAAAAGTTATGGGTATTTTACCAAGTATATCCCGGGGATGAAAAATTCTGGCATTAGCCCTGTTCTATGTTTAGCTCTAATTTCGGAACAGCTAGAGGGATTATTTGATCTTGGCATAAACATGAAAGTTGTAGATAATCTTCTTGGCTTTCCAACGGACTTTGAATTGTGCAATTCGGACCTATATTGAGGAAGTTATGGCTGTTCTAGTGAAGCATGTGCAGAATTTTTAGTCAAAGGACGACTAGGTCATTTCTATCCTCTTTAGATATTTATTTGGGAAAAATATATATATATATATATATATCTCTCTCTCTCTCTCTCTTCCCCTCCCATTCCCCACGTCAACATTCAAGCTCTCTCTTCCTCTCTCTCAAGCCCCCCAAGTGTTTGTTTTATTTCCTCAAAGAGAAGGAGATGGTGGAGGAGGAACTGATGGTTAGTGTTTGTGTTTGTGTTGTAGTTGTTGATCTCCTCTCTTCTCTCAAGTCCCCTCTCATATCTTGTTCTCCCCCCCCTGATTTTCAGCCAAGAAGGAGGCTGAGGAGGCTGAAGAGGTGGTGGTGGTGGTGGTTGAGGTGGCCGTGGGCGCGTCGAGAGCCCTGCACCTCCCCCTTTCCGTTTCCCTCTTTTGGTAAGTCCCCTTCCCCTTCTTTTTGATTTTTAGGGCTGTTGGGATGGTTGGGGAGGTCATGCATGCTATGCATAGGAGGTAGGGTGTGTGTGAGGGGTTGAGGAGGGTTAAAAGAAGGTTAGGGTTGGCTGGGCGCGCGTTGGGAGTTGTCTGCGCGCGTGCGCGCGCACAGAAGGGCGCTGGCAGGCGCAGGCGGGCGCGCAGACGCGCGCGGCCACTGGCGCGCGAGTGCGCGCGAGTGCGCGCGGGCGCGCGCGAGCGTGCACGCGTGTGGGGCTGTGCGCCTGGGCATGCGCCTGGGCGCGGGGCTGGGGGCCAGTGCGCGCGCGCGCGTGCGTGCGCATGCTAGGGCATGCGCGGGAGTTCTGCATGGGCGCGCAGTGCGCGCGAGGGCGTGCGGGCTGGACGCGTAGTGCACGCGGGCGCGCGCGAACGTGCGCGCGCACGCGGCAGCGCGTCTAGGCGCGCGGGCAGGCACGCGGCAGTGCGCCAAGGGTGCTGGGGCGCGTGCGTGCGTGCGTATGCGTGCGTGCGCGTGCGGGGGGGGGGGGCATGCGTGTGGCTGCCCGAGGGTTCGGGTAGGTGTCGGGGCACTCGGACTCGCGTGCGTACGTGCGTGCTCGCATGCGTGCGAGTCCGTATGCATGCTTGTCTGAGTATTTGGTATTTCTAGTAAATTTCAAGTGTAAATTGTGTTGTTACTCACCAAATTTGATGCCTTTACCTTGCAGATCTCGTCGGATGAGATGCGCGAGGTCCCGGGTATGGTGAGTGGTTCGATTCCAATCCCCCCCCTCTCTAGGGATGCGCTAGACGCGTTTAGACGCGCGTCGCGCATTGATGGGCCCCCTAGCTATAATATGTAGATATCTATGTTAATGCATGTTTTACTATGATGTAACCATGCCATATTAGACATTGTATGCTAGGGATATGCATTCACGTATCATGTATAGAGGCCATACATGCCTAGACACCATGTCTTATGCTTGAAAAGGCTCGATCTACGCATATTTCCCATTTAGTTTAATTTATTTAAATCAAAATGAGATTATATTGGTATAAGCATGCCTTAGAGAATATTATAACCTTGTTGTTATAATATATGTTTCCCCGCATCGCCGTGGAGGAATTCTTGAGAATTCATGACATTAGTAGTGTTAGAAATCATTGTCGATGGATCAAAGAGGATCGTATCTGTGTGGGTAGGCTGTTTTCTCCCCTTCGTTGGATCCGAGTAGGGACTCCCCGGCGTTGGGAAGCTGTCCTGACAGAGGGCTCCCATCTGTAGGTACCTCCGATGCGTCGGAGGGTGCTGATCGTGGGAGTATACCAGGTAGAGGCTACGGAGTGTGGGAGAGGCTACTGGTGGACCAAGGGTGGAGAGCAGTCTAGTCTGTCCCAAAAGGCCCATGTCACCCCTTAAAGGGTGAGGGTGAGGGTGGGGTTGGTCGGCGATGTTACAACCCACTAGCTTGTACAGTTGCTCCCGTTTAGGGACTTTAATTATTTTAAGATTAATATGAGGGTGTTGCATAGATTGTTGTTATGCCTGTGTTCTGATATCTCGATAAGTGATTATCGAGAGTAGTTGTTTTCCATTGGGTTCGCTTTGCGAACATGGGATCGTTCTCCCCTTCGTTGGATACGATGTAGGAAAGTTCAACTGTCCTGACAGAGGGCTCCCATCTGTAGGTACTATCGATGCATTCGGGAATGTACTGACCATGGGAGTATACCAGGTAGAGGCTACCCGGGGAAAGGGCTACCGGTGGACCAAGGGTGTAGAGCGGTGAGTTGAAGAGGCCGGGTTGTAGCTGTCCTGATAGAGGGCTCCCATCCGTAGGTATAACCGATGCATTCGGGAGCGTACTGATCGTGGTAGTATTCCAGGTAGAGGCTACCCGGGAGAGGATGAGGCGAAGACACATCGCCGCATGACCCATTCGTTGTTCGACCGTTCTCATAGTTGTTGGGTCCGGTCTCGTAATCGATGTTCAAGGACATCGTTGGGTCAGTTATTTTGATGTAGATGATCCAGGAGTGTTGTGTAGACCAGTAATTCCGGGTCTCTTCGACCGACGGTATGGTCTCTCCCCAAAAGTCCCAAGAGTCTCCCTCCGGGAGTGAGGGTGAGGGTGAGGTTGGTTGCGCTGCCGCGTGACCCTGTTATCCATGGGTTTCCACCCATGTTTTCCTTGAAAGGAAAGTGTATATGTATTGAACTGTAGTATGGTGATTGGTTTCCAGCCACTCATTGAGCTTGTAGCTCACCCCTCGCATACTGTTTCTTTTCAGGGGCAGTGTTGGGCGTGGAGTTGGAGCTTTCCTGTGGCGTGGTCTTATGGGCGTGGAGCGTTCTTCTGGCGGATGGCGAGTGCGAGGCTGTCGGCAGTCCTAGAGTCATTGTATATATTGTAATTCGTGCATGTGGCACAGGTTGTATTTTCTTTGGTCTAGACTTGGCTCTCACATGACAGTGATTGTGTATTCGGGTCTGTAATAATGTTTTTGATTTATAGACATTGTTTATATATTATGCTTCCGCTTTTCAGTCAGTTATCATTATGATTGCTTTGCCACTTTGTGTGTTGTTGTTGGAGTCTTTATTGACCTCAGGTATTGATAGCTGATATTTACCATTGCCACGTCTCGGGGACGGCCGCCCTGGGGTGTGACAAAAGTTGGTATCAGAGCCTGGTCCTGTCAGAGCCTAAGTCTAGTCGTATAGATGATGAGTCGTAGGATTGTCATCCGAGCACTCTTGTTTTAGAAGTTATCTTAGGTTGCTGACATGCCTCCTCGCATCCGTTGACGTGGACGTGACCCCCTGGACCCACCCTTAAGTTGTCGACTGGGTCGACTGGTTAGGGTCAATTGTTGGATCGCTTGTTGTGGGATTAAGGCTTGAGTAGGAGATTCCAGCCCAGTAGTATGATAGTGATGAATTGGTTGCAATTTCTAAGGTATAGATTGCGTCTCGAAAATGGAGCTTCTTTCCCGTGTATCGGTATTGATGGTAACCATTGAGTTCGCGTGCGGCGCCAGTGTAAAGTGTTGAGGATGTGGCGTATTGCTCATTAAGGGATGATGTCTTCTTCTAGTCTTCCTACTCAGGATTAAGGGGCCTTGCAGAGTCAGCGTTGAGACCCGGGCTAGGGTACTCCGTGTTCCTTGTTTGGTTGTCGGGATATCCTATATCGGGACCTCATGGTGCCCTCCCAAGGTTTCTTTTCCCAGTCAAGGAATACCTTTGAAGCATCAAATTGATGATGGTTTTTTCCTCTCACTTGGAAGGTGCTGTAGCAAGTGGTGATGCATACGATCAAGATTGGGTGCGTCCTATTGCAGCTTGGTGGGCGATCGCTAGTGGACAGGGTTCCATAGTGGCATCTGGAGTCGCTTCGATATATCATTGTGCGTTGTAGCTGCCCGGTTGAGGCCAGAGCCCTGTGGGGTGCTCCCAGATACTATGCTTGTTGGTGCACCCATATGGCAGAGATAGTAGGCTTGGGAGGCTACCAGGTAGAGGCCACACCGGGAGAGTGCTACTGGATGATGTCGAGAGCATGGACTCCCTGTTATGAATCTGCCCATGGAGTGCAGGATGCTGGAGTTCCAATGGTTATAGATGAGCGACCTATCTCTGGCGGCATGTGAAGCACAGTTGTGGATATTGTCGCGTTTTGCCCCACATTGGTCGCAAATAAGGAGACGCGATGCTAACGTTCGTGATGGGACTCAACCGCCTTATCAGATAGATGACGTCGCATAGGCATTGTCGAGGTTCGACGACCCCTTATTGCATGTCTTGTGGATTAAGTGCGGTTGAGCGGCTTACCAAGCGTGTAAGTGTCATCATGAGCGCCAGCCATGCTCGAGGAGCAGAATCTGGACTTAATCGTTCGAGGTGTTGTTTTGATCTTCCCGTGAGTGTAGAAGATCAGGTACCCCTTGCCGTGAATTGTTGATCTATTTGACTAGCTCTGGGAGCGGGTGTCTGTTGTTAGATCGATCTTCGCACAAGGGTACCACAAGTTGGAGATCCGGGAGTTGGACATCCCGTAGATGGCCTTTCGTGACCGTTTCGGGCACTACGAGTTTTAAGTACTGCTGTCGGTGTTGACGAATGCGCCGGATGCCTTCGTGGATCTCAAAAGTTTTATTGGGTTTCCGTGGACTACTTTGGGGTAGTCTTCATTGAGATTGCTGTGGTGCGATGAAAATGCGATGTGGGTGACTTTGTTTCCCCAGGTTTGCATGCCCTCAGGCAAAGTTCGAGAATCATCATCGCGTTGGAAAGCGTCAGTCCATGGAGATTCCTCAGTGGACGTGGGAGTGGCTTATCAGGGATTGTTGCGGACTCGCTAATGTCATGTTCGGGTCACGACGCTGTTTAGGTGATCAATGACCGACTGACTAAGTCCGCGCTTCCCTCCCTAATCCGACTAATTGAGTCTCTGGACGCCTTGACGTGAGTTTTCACCTTCACGATTGTTCGTCTTCATGGCACTCCGGTCAACGCTATTTTTGGATGAGACGCGGGGGTTGCTTTGAGGTTGTAGCGCAGCCTTGGCGGGCTTTGGCGCGAGCCTCCATTTAAGTATAGCGTTTCATCGCCGATGGACAGCCGGACAAAGAGGACGATTCAGACCTTGGAGGACATGCTAAGTGCCTGCGTGCTCGATGATGAGGGTAGTTGAGTGAGGCACCACCCATTTGTTGGGGTATGCCTGCAAGACGACTGCCATTCGAGCCTCCAGATGATACTGTGAAAGGCACTCTACAGGAGCAGTTTTATACCACCCTTGTGTTGGGACGGTTGACGAGCGCCAGTTGGAGGGGCCATAAGTTAGTTGTTTGACCTTGCGGTGGCCAGGTTGGTTCGTGTGTGCATCCGCACCTCCCAGAACCGGCAGAAGGGCTACGCAGGTAATCGTCGCCAGGATGCATACCTTTGGATTTGGCGACCATTTGTTCATGACGGTGTCCAGGTTTAAGGGCATCCTCCGTTCTGACGATCGGGGAAAGCTGAGTTGGCTCTTTAATGGGACCGTTTCTCGTCATTGAGTTGACCGGGGATGTGGCTTGTCATGTAGCCTTTCCCCCACAGCTGGTTCATGCCCACGACGTCGTCTTTGTCTCATGGCCGAGGTGTTATGTCCATGATCCTGCTCATGTCATTCTGTTCGACTGCCTCATCCTCGAGGTAGAATTATCGTTCGTGGAGCTGCGGATCGAGGTCAAGGACCAACATGAGAAAAGGCTCCACGCTAAGACCGTTCCTTTGATTATAGTGTGTTGGTAGCGCCAGTCCGGTGCAAAGACCACTTGGGAGCAAAAGGTCTATGCATGATGCTTTCGGTCTTCCCTTTTGGGTTTCCTTAAATTTCGAAGACTAAATTTCCTAAGGGGGGAACAATGTTGTGCCTGTGTCATTTGAAGCGCTCTGATTGAAAATTTGGCTACATAATTTTTTTCCTAGAAGTTATGTATTTCCAATTTGGTATTTGGATTTGATTTTGTTAAAATCAAAGATGAAGAGGTTTAAATATGATTTTATTATGAGATGTACAGTTTTGAGTTAGCTTTTGTACAAAAGTGGAATTAGATCGACTGGATTCTTGTAGGAAAAGTTATGGGTATTTTACCAAGTATACCCCGAGGATGAAGAATTCTGGCAGCAGCCCTGTTCTATGTTTATCTCTAATTTCGGAATATCTAGAGGGATTATTTGATCTTGGCATAAACATGAAAGTTGTAGATAATCTTCTTAGCTTTCCTACGGACTTTGAATTGTGCAATTCGGAGCTATATCGAGGAAGTTATGGCTGTTCTAGTGAAGCATGCGCAGAATTTCTAGTCAAAGGATGACTAGGTCATTTCCATCCCTCTTTAGATATTTATTTGGGCAAAATATATATCTCTCTCTCTCTCTCTTCCCCTCCCATTCCCCACGTCAACTTTCAAGCTCTCTCTTCCTCTCTCTCAAGCCCCCCAAGGTGTTTGTTTTATTTCCTCAAAGAGAAGGAGATGGTGGAGGAGGAAGTGATGGTTAGTGTTTGTGTTTGTGTTGTAGTTGTTGGTCTCCTCTCTTCTCTCAAGTCCACTCTCATATGTTCTCCCCCCCCCTGATTTTCAGCCAAGAAGGAGGCTGAGGAGGCTGAAGAGGTGGTGGTGGTGGTTGAGGTGGCCGTGGGCGCGTCGAGAGCCCCGCATCTCCCCCTTTCCATTTCCCTCTTTTGGTAAGTCCTCTTCCCCTTCTTTTTGATTTTTAGGGCTGTTGGGATGGTTGGGGAGGTCATGCATGCTATGCATAGGAGGTAGGGTGTGTGTGAGAGGTTGAGGAGGGTTAAAAGAAGGTTAGGGTTGGCTAGGCGCGCGTTGGGAGTTGTCTGCGCGCAGGCGCTAGCAGGAGCAGGCGGGCGCGCGGGGATTGGGCGCGCGGGTGCGCGCGGGCGCTGGCGCGAGTGGGGGTGCACGCGGGGAGTGCGCGCGATCGTGCGCGCACGCGGGGCAGTGCGTCTAGGCATTCGCCTGGGCGCGGGGCTGGGGGCCAGTGCGCGCACGTGCGTGCGTGCGCGTGCTGGGGCATGTGCGGGAGTTCTGCACAGGCGCGCAGTGCGCGCGAGGGCGTGCGGGCAGGACGCGTAGTGCGCCCGGGCACGCGCGGCAGTGCGCCAAGGGTTGTGGGAAGCGTGCGTACGTGCTTATGCGTGCGTGCGCGTGCGGGGGGCCATGCGTGTGGCTGCCCGAGGGTTCAGGTAGGTGTCGGGGCACTCGGACTCGCGTGCGTACGTGCGTGCTCGCATGCGTGCGAGTCCGTATGCATGCTTGTCCGAGTATTTGGTATTTCTTGTAAATTTCAAGTGTAAATTGTGCTGTTACTCACCAAATTTGATGCCCCTACCTTGCAGATCTCGTCGGATGGGATGCGCGAGGTCCCGGATTGTATGGTGAGTGGTTCGATTCCAATCCCCCCACTCTCTAGGGATGCGCTCGACGCGCGTAGACACGCGTCGCGCATCGATGGGGCCCCCTAGCTATAATATGTAGATTTCTATGTTAATGCATGTTTACTATGTTGTAACCATGCCATATTAGACATTGTATGCTAGGGATATACATCCATGTATCATGTATAGAGGCCATACATGCCTAGACACCATGTCCCATGCTTGAAAAGCCTCGATCTACGCATGTTTCCCATTTAGTTTAATTTATTTAAATCAAAATGAGATTATATTGGTATAAGCATGCCTTAGAGAATATTATAACCTTGTTGTTATAATATATGTTTCCCCGCATCTTAGTTATGCGCCCTGGAGGAATTCTTGAGAATTCATGACATTAGTAGTGTTAGAAATCGTTGTCGATGGATCCAAGAGGATCGTATCCGTGTGGGTAGGCTGTTTTCTCCCCTTCGTTGGATCCGAGTAGGGACTCCCTGGCGTTGGAAAGCTGTCCTGACAGAGGGCTCCCATCTGTAGGTACCTCCGATGCGTCGGACGGTGCTGATCGTGGGAGTATACCAGGTAGAGGCTACGGAGTGAGGGAGAAGCTACTGGTGGACCAAGGGTGGAGAGCAGTCTAGTCTGTTCCAAAAGGCCCATGTCACCCCTTAAAGGGTGAGGGTGAGGGTGGGGTGGGTCGGCGATGTTACGACCCACTAACTTGTACAGTTACTCCCGTTTAGGAACTTTAATTATTTTAAGATTAATATGAGGGTGTTGCATAGATTGTTGTTATGCCTGTGTTCTGATATCTCGATAAGTGATTATCGAGAGTAGTTGTTTTTCATGGGGTTCGCTTTGCGAACATGGGATCGTTCTCCCGTTCGTTGGATCCGATGTAGGAACTTCTCGGGATTACAGTTGTCCTGACAGAGGGCTCCCATCTGTAGGTGCTATCGATGCATTCGGGAACGTACTGACCATGGGCGTATACCAGGTAGAGGCTACCCGGGGAAAGGTCTATTGGTGGACCAAGGGTGTAGAGCGGTGAGTTGAAGAGGCCGGGTTGTAGCTTTCCTGACAGAGGGCTCCCATCCGTAGGTACCACCGATGCATTCGGGAGCGTACTGATCGTGGGAGTATACCAGGTAGAGGCTAGCCGGGAGGGGATGAGGCGAAGACACATCGCCGCATGACCCATTGGTTGTTCGGCCGTTCCCGTAGTTGTTGGGTCCGGTCTCGTAATCGATGTTCAAGGACATCGTTGGGTCAGTTATCCTGATATAGATGATCCAGTAGTGTTGTGATAGCCCAGCGGCTACGGAGTGGAGGAGAGACTATCGGTGGACCAAGGGTGACCAACAACCTAGTCAGTCCCAAAATCCTATGTCACCCGTGGTAGGGTGAGGGTGAGGGTGTAGTGGGTTGGCGATGAGCGACCCGCTGGATTTGTCTATGGATGATTATCAGTCCCAATAGCCTATGTCACCCATTGATGGGTGAGGGTGAGGGTGTGGTGGTTCGGCGATGTACGAACCACTGGATTATGTTGTTATGTCACTTAGAGGATGGATAAATAATGGAATTGTGGTAAATATTGTCTGTGATGCATGGGTTGTGCTGTTCACTGAGCGTGTGGCTCACCCCTCGCATATGTTTTCTCCCCAGTTGTCACTGAGCCGGAGCCGGAGCAGCAGTTGGAGCTTTCCGAGGGATTCCTTCAGTAGCGGAGCAGCGCCACGTTCTGTGAGTGCCAGAGACTATCAGCATCCCTTCTTGACTGTATGTATTTTATTTTCGTGCTTGGCACGCGTCTATGTATATTCAGTCGTATTGGTGTATATTGGCTCTCACAGGACAGATGATTGAGTATCGAGTCTGTAGTATGTTTATTTACAGATTCAGTCTTTTGCTTCCGCATTTGGTGTATATATCATGTCAGCTCTTTGTTGCCTGTGTGTCATTCTGGTTGTTTGTGTATGATATATTATTGACCTCCTGTGTAGATTCTGATATTTTATATACACTTGCCGCGTCCCGGGGACGGCCGCCCTGGGGCGTGACAAAAGTTGGTATCAGAGCCTGGTCCTGTCAGAGCCAATAGTCTTCCTTTCGTAGAGATGAGTCCTAGGATTTCTATATGAGTATTCTGATCCTAGTGTCTGGTTTTCTTAGGGTGCTGATATGCCTCCTCGCAGAGGACGGCGCGGACGAGGTCCCTCTCGGTCTTTGGAGGTTTCCGGACCTACCAGAGACGAGGATGCTACCGGTGAACCCTTGACGCAGGAGCCTCCTGCTTGGGAGCGTGCTTTCGCTCGGTTGGCTGATTTGGTGGAGACACAGACGAGGATGCTGGCAGAGCAGGCTAGAGAGATTCAGGAGCTGAGGGCGACTCGCGAGGCAGTTCCGCAGGTCCCCTTGGCGGCAGATCCGCCTGCGGTACCCGATGTACCCCCAGTTCCCGTGGTGATTCCGGCAGTAGGAGTCCAGGGTCCCCTGCAGAGGGAGGAGGAGCTAGAGGCGGCAGCGCGAGTGCAGCAGAGCGGCCTCAACGCCTTTCTGAAGCTCCACCCTCCCGAGTTCCATGGTCAGTCGGCAGATCCTCTTGCGCCAGAGCGTTGGTTGAGGGAGGTGGATACGATCTTCGCGGCCATGCTTTGCACTGATCGCCAGCGAGTCCCCCTCGCCACCTTTATGCTGAAGGGTGACGCCGCCGACTGGTGGGCTACCCGAGTGGTGGACATCCCAGAGGGAGTGGAGCAGCTTTCTTGGGCGGGTTTCCGGAGGTATTTCTTGGAGGAGTACTTTCCGTTCTCGACGCGCCAGATCGTGATGCGGGAGTTCGAGCAGTTGACGCAGGGCTCCATGTCGGTTGCTGACTACTCTACGCGCTTTACGAGGCTGTCCAGATTTGCTCCAGCCTTGGTGATGGACGAGGAGTCGAGGTGCCGTCGTTTCGAGCTCGGTCTCAGCAGCGCTATCCGGGTGCACGTCACCGCCCACGCTTTCACGAGGTACTCCGACTTAGTGTCTCGGGCGAAGACCGTCGAGAGAGACCTCGGGATCCAGGTGCGGGCTCCGACCCCTTCTTCAGATCAGGGTCCTTCCGGGAGTCGGGACCAGGGGCAGCGCAAGAGGAAGAGGCCCCGCTTCGAGCAGTCAGCGGCTGCTTCTCCTCCAGCAGATGCGGTGCCAGGGTGGGATCCAGCACCCATTGCAGCAGTGCCCATCAGTCCATGCAGCCGGAGAGGTGACGCTGGTTCCATTGTCAGCGCATCGGGCATATCAGATACCATTGCCCTGATGCTGGCCGACCCTGAGTGCCACCTCAGCAGCCGCAGTTCTTGCAGCAGCAGCTTCCGCGCCAGCAGCAGCAGCAGCAGCCTCAGCGTCAGCAGCAGCCAATGCAGCCGGCGAGGCGTGCCCCTGCTCCTCAGCCGCGGTTGGTCCAGGGCAGAGTTGCAGCGCTTACGGCCGAGGAGGCGCAGCCTTCTGGTGTCATGGTTCGAGGTATCATCTTGTGTTCCCAGCTCTCTAGTATAAGGATAGGTGTGTGTGTAGTCGATGGTTATTATGCAAGTGTGTGGGGTATCTGGATGAGTGAGTATCAAGAGCGGTTGTTTGGGTTAAGGAAGCCGGGTTATAGCCGTCCTGGCAGCGAGTTCCCATCAGTAGGTACCACCGATGCAGTCGGAGGGTACTGAATTTGGGAGTATGCTAGGTAGGGGCTACCCGGTAAGAGATTATTGAATGGTGTCGCGAGCGTGGAATCGCTCTCCCCTTCGTCGGATCCGCGTAGTACAGCCCCGGCGTTAGACAGGCTCCCGGTCAGAGGACCAGGCGAGCTACGGAGAGGCTACCGGTGGACCAGGGGTAGAGAGCAGTCTAAGTCTCTCCCAAAGTCCCAATATGTCTCCTTTTGGGAGTGAGGGTGTGGAGGAGGCGAAGGCGGGTCGCTCGTGACCCAGTTTCGGTTGGACCGTTCCCAATGATGTTGGGTCCGGTCTTGCAAAGGATGTTGAATGACATCGTTGGGTGATCATCTAGAGGTAGATGATCCGGAGGAGTTAGTAGTGTTCTTTAAAATGATGTCTTCTTCCAGTGTTCCTTTCTGGATTAAGGGGCCTTGTGAGGTCGGCGTTGGAACCCGGGCTAGGGTACTTCGTGTTCCTTGTTTGGTTGTCGGGGTATCCTATATCGGGATTTCATGGTGCCCTCCCGAGGTTTCTTTTCCCAGATAAGGGATGCCATGGAAGCATCAGATAGATGAGAGATCAAGTGCGAGTTTTGGTTAGAGGTTAAGGCCTTTTGGGCTGAGTGGTTTCTGGTGAAGGCATATCTGTGGACCCGGGCAAGACGCTCGTCGCGTCAAATTGGCGCCGACCGTCGAACCCCGCAGGGATTCGGAGCTTCCCGAGTTTGGCAGGTTATTGCAGGAAGCTTGACGAGGGACTCTCGAAGATAGCTGTTCCTCTTAACCGCCTTACTCGGAAGGATGTCCGGTTCGAGTGGTCCCCGTCTTGCGAGGAGAGCTTCCTGGAGTTTTATCGGAGGCTCACCTCAGCGCCAATTCTTACCTCTCCGTCTTGGAGTGGTGGGTTCGCAGTTGGATAAAGGTGTGTCCGCGATCCTGCTCATGTCATCCCGTTCGAGCCGCTCGTCTCTGAGCCGGACAGTCATTCGTGGAGCAGTCGATTGAGATCATGGACCGCCGCGTGAGGAGGCTCTGCACCAAGACCGTCCAGTTGGTCGAGGTGTGATGGCAGCACCGTTCCGGTGTCGAGGACACTTGGGAGCTCAAGGATGCCAGGTGTGATGCATCTTTTCCCCTCCTAGATGTTTTTGCATATTTTGAGGACAAAATTTCCTAAGGGGGAAAGAATGTTATAATTGTGTCACTTTTAACCTGCTGGTAACCGTTGGAGCGTTCTGGCAGTTTTTCAATTTTTTCGATTTTCGATCGGAACCGCTAATTTTTGGACTGTTAGCTATCGCCCTGAGTTAGAGGACTCCGATTGGAAATCTAACTGCATATTTGGTGTCCTGGTGCCATTTTAGGCCTCTCACAAAAATTTCATCGAATTCTGGTAACGTTTCTGAAATTTCGCAGTTTCGGGGCGTATCTGGGTTTTTTTAAGTGACCCGGCTATAAATAGTGGGTGAGAAATATCTTGACCACTATTCATCATCCCTACCAAGTGATTTTCTCTCTCCCATCTCTCCTTTTCTCACTTTTGAGCCCCCTAGACCCCTCAAACCCAAAACCTAAAGCATAGGAAGTGTAGATCGGGTCCCGATCTACACCCCGGTGCTTTCAAATTCGAATTCCGGCGAGTTTTGCCCCTCCATCCGCCCTCTCTTCTCCTCAGATCCGAGCCATTTTGGAGGTGGGAGTAGATCTCGGTGTTGGAAGCCTTTTGGGAGAGGTTTCGGTGCGCGGAGAGCAACTGGATTTCCTTTCCTCCCCTTGGTAAGCCACTTTTCCTCTCTTTTCTTGCATAGATGTATGCTAGGAGGGTGGATTTGAGGTTGGGTGGTGGTTGGCGGCGGTGGGTGGCCGTCGGAGGGCTGTGCGAGGTGGTCGGAGTCCTTGGGGTTGTCGGAGGTGGGTGGTAGAGGAGCTCGGGCTGGCAGGCTGGCAGTCCCGGGCAGCAGGCAGCAGCACAGGCAGCACAGGCGCAGCAGCTGGCAGGGGCGCGCGCGCGTGCACGCGGGCGTGCGCGCGGGTGGCGCTGGGCGCTGGGCGCGGGTGCTGGGCGCTGGGCGCTGGCGGGCGCAGTCGGGCGCGCAGTCGCGCGCGGGTGCGCGCGGGTGCTGGCGCGAACGGGGGTGTGCGCGGGTGCGCGCGGGCGCGCGCGGGAGTGCGCGCGAGCGTGCGCGGGCGCGGGCAGGGCTCCTGGGCACTGTGCCTGGGTGCTGGGCAGGGCGCCTGGGCATGCGCCTGGGCGAGGTGCTGGGGACCAGTGCGCGCGGTGCTGGGGACCAGTGCGTGCGCGTGCTGGGGCGTGCGTGCAGTGCGCGCTGGGGCGCGCTGGGCTGGACGCGCGGTGCGCGCGGGCGCGCGCAAGCGTGCGCATGCGTGCGGCAGTGCGTCAGGGGGCGCGGGCAGGCGTGCGGCAGTACGCCGGTGGTGTCCGGGCGTGCGGGCTGAGTTCGGCAGGGCGCCTTGGCACGCGGGTCGGGCTCGGCTGTGCGCCCGAGGCGGGTGGCCGTGCGTGCGGTTGCCCGGTGGGTTCGGGAGTGAGTCGGGATACTCGGATACGCGTGCGTACGGGTCGTATGTACGCTTGTCCGAGTGTTGGGTATTTTTAGAGTATTTTTAATGTAATTTGGAGTATATATGTAGTTTAGTCACCGTATAAATGCCTGTCTTGCAGATCTTGACGGACGGTCGCGCGACGACCCGGATAGGGGTGAGTGGGACAATCCAACCCAGTAGAGAGGCGTCATACGCATTTGGGCGTATACCGACCTCTCCTGGGGCACCATGGATGTATATTAACCAGCAGTAATATGTAATCCATGCTTGCATGATTTAAATGTAGAATGCATGCTACCCTAGTCTTTGTATGTTAGGGACTTGCACCCATAGGATAGGTGTAAGAGCCATGCACCATGCCCCCTGTTTTCATGCTAGGAAACCTCGGCCTATGCATGCGTCCTACTAGTTTATTTATTAAATTAAATGCTAGTGTATGTTAAATCGCATGCCTTAGATAATATTATAGGGAGGAGCCTTGCGAGGTCAACATTGAGACCCGTGTTAGGGTACTCCGTGTTCCTTGTTTGGTTGTCGGGATGTCCTGTATCGAGACCTCATGCTGCCCTCCCAAGGTTTCTAGTCCCAGTAATATTATAAGTAATGTTATATAACTGGTATGATTATTAGCATATTTAGTGAATATTATAGGGGAGGCCTTGCGAGGACAGCGGTGAGACCCGGGTTAGGGTACTCCGTGTTCCTTGTTTGGTTGTCGGGGTATCCTATATCGGGAACTCACGCCGCCCTCCCGAGTTCTTTCCCCCAATGATATTACAACCTTGCTTTTATTGTACATGTTTCCCCGCATCTTGGTTATGCGCCCTGGAGGAACTCTGAAGAGTTCATGACATTAGAGTTGTAGAGATGTGTTGTTGGCGGATCCGAGTGGATCATATGCGTATGGATAGGCTGTTTTGTCCCCTTCGTTGGATCCGGTAGAGGCTGCCCCAGCGTTAGAAAGGCCGTCCCTTCCAAGGGTTCCCATCAGTAGGCGCCTCCCGATATTTGTGACGGACTGTGCTGAAGTTGTGGGTGAGGGCTCCCATCAGTAGGCGCCTCCCGATATTTGTGACGGACTGTGCTGAAGTTGTGGGGGTGATAGCCCAGCGGCTACGGAGTGGAGGAGAGACTATCGGTGGACCAAGGGTGACCAACAGCCTAGTCAGTCCCAAAATCCTATGTCACCCGTGGTAGGGTGAGGGTGAGGGTGTAGTGGGTTGGCGATGAGCGACCTACTGGATTTGTCTATGGGTGATTATCAGTCCCAATAGCCTATGTCACCCATTGATGGGTGAGGGTGAGGGTGTGGTGGTTCGGCGAGGTACGAACCACTAGATTATGCTGTTATGTCACTTAGAGGCTGGATAAATAATGGAATTGTGGTAAATATTGTCTGTGATGCATGGGTTGTGCTGTTCACTGAGCGTGTGGCTCACCCCTCGCATATGTTTTTCCCCAGTGGTCACTGAGCCTGAGCTGGAGCCGGAACAGCAGTTGAAGCTTTCCGAGGGATTCCTTCAGTAGCGGAGCAGCGCTACGTTCCGCGAGTGCCAGAGACTATCAGCATCCCTTCTTGACTGTATGTATTTTATTTTCGTGCTTGGCACGCGTCTGTGTATATTCAGTCGTATTGGTGTATATTGGCTCTCACAGGACAGATGATTGAGTATCGAGTCTGTAGTATGTTTATTTACAGATTCAGTCTTTTGCTTCCGCATTTGGTGTATATATCATGTCAGCTCTTTGTTGCCTGTGTGTCATTCTGGTTGTTTGTGTATGATATATTATTGACCTCCTGTGTAGATTCTGATATTTTATATACACTTGCCGCGTCCCGGGGACGGCCGCCCTGGGGCGTGACAGTGTAGACCAGTAAATCCGGGTCTCTTTGACCGACGGTATGGTCTCTCCCCAAGAGTCCCAAGAGACTCCCTCCGGGTGTCACGCCCCATGGCGGCCATCCTCGAGACATGGCAAGTATATATAATATCAGCAGTTAAACAGGAGATCAATAAATACTCTACACAACACCGAAAATGACAACACAGGCAAAAGTGTAGCTGACATAATATATACAAAAAGCGAAAGCTCAAACAACTGAGTCTGTAATTCAAAGACATATTACAGACCCGATACAT
The DNA here is from genome assembly GCA_030737835.1 of Acorus gramineus. Taxonomy (NCBI): domain Eukaryota; kingdom Viridiplantae; phylum Streptophyta; class Magnoliopsida; order Acorales; family Acoraceae; genus Acorus; species Acorus gramineus. Next base: position 784,395 of record JAUJYN010000016.1, read on the forward strand.
AATCAATTGTCCTGTGAGAGCCAATATATACAATGACATCCAAATATACAAACGTGTGCCCAAGCACGGATAACAATACATACAATCAAAGGGGGGGTGCTGACGGCCTCTCACACGCAGAATGTGATGCTGCTCCGCTACCGCTGATGTGCCTCAGAGAGCTCCTCCTTCAGATCCGACTCAGATATCACTGGAGAAAAAAATATATGCGAGGGGTGAGCCACACGGTCAGTGAATAGCACAACCCATGCATCACAATTCATATTAACCTCAAATAATTTATAGTCCCTAAAACGGGAGCAACAACACATTCAAATGGGTCGTTTCATCGCCAACCCACCTCCCCCCTCACCCTCACCCTTTCTGGGGGGTGACATGGGCCTCTTGGGGCATACTAGACCGCTCTCCACCCCTGGTCCACCCGGTAGCCTCTCCCACCCTCGTAGCCTCGACCTAGTCCACTCCAACTACCAGTACTGTCCAACACATCGGAGGTACCTACGGACGGGAGCCCTCTGTCAGGTCAGCTATCACCGGGGAGTCCCTACCTCGGATCCGACCAAAATGAGAAGACAACCTACTCATACGGATACGATCCTCATGGATCCGCCGACACCGATTGTAACTCTACTAATGTCATGAATTATCCAGGATTCCTCCAGGGAGCATAACTCAGATGCGGGGAGACATATATTATAACAACAAGGTTATAATATTCTCTAAGGCATGCTTGTAACTATATGCTCACATTTGATTTAATTAAATTAAACTAGATGGGAACATGCATAGTCCGGGGCTTGGTGTCTAAGCATGCATAGGCCTCTATACATGATGTAAGGGTGCGTATCCCTAGCATACAAATCTAAGGTGGCATGGACACATCATAATAATCAGCCATGCACAGGTTTTACATTATTACATGTTAATAAGCAATTATGGTGCCCCACGGGAGGGCAATGCACGCCGACGTGCATCGAACGCCTCCCTACTGGGTTGGATTGTCCCACTCACCAAAACCCGGGTCGTCGCGTGACCGCCCGTCAAGATCTGCAAGACATGGGTAATCAAAATGGTGAGTAATTACACAAATACATAAGAAATACGCTAGAAATACCCAACACTCGGACAAGCATGCATACGGGCCCGCACGCAAGCGAGTCCGAGTGCCCCAACACCCTTCCGCACCCACGGGCAGCCATGCGCACGCCCCCCGCACGCACATGCACACACGCCCGCGCCCTGGGCGCACTGCTGCGCCCTAGCCCACGCGCCCAGACGCGCTGCTGCGCCCCTGCCCGCGCGCCCTGCGCCTACCCGCGCGTACTGCGCCCCTGCGCAGCACCCCATGCGCACCCCCGCGAGCACCCCGCGCACTGCGCCCCCGCGCAGCACCCTACGCGCACGCCCGCGCGTCTGCGCGCACGCGCGTGCGCCTGCCAGCGCACCCGTCTGCGCGCACACGCTCGCGGATGACCCCGCACGCATGCCCGAGCCCTTCCCACCCCCTTCCTCAGCCCTCCCACACCCCTAACACACATGCATACCATGCATACTCCATAACACACCCTAACATGCATCTAAACAAGAAAATAGGGAGGAGATGGACTCACCCAAGAGAGGAGGAACAATGGGAGGAACTCGGGTGCCCTTCGCGCACCGAATCACCACCACCAAGATCTCCCTCAGCCCTAGCAAAGGCTGAAAACAGGGGAGAAATGGGACCATGAGGGGAGGTAGAGAAAGGGGGAAACCAAAAATAAAACCATGGGAAGGTAGATCAAGTCCTCACCTTCCTTTTTCCCTTCAATGGCTTTTCTTTTCTTCCACTCCTACTAGCTCTAATGGAGGATTTAAAGAGAGGGGATGTGAGGGTTTGTGAGTGAGAGAGGTAGAGAGAGATGGGGATGAAGAAGAAGGGGTGCACGCCCACTTAAGGGGCCACACACACACACACACTCACACTTAGGGTTTTTAGTCATTTGGTGAGCTTTGACCTTGGGTCAACTCATCCACACAAACAAACAAAGAGATTTGACCAAGTCAAATGTCAAATTTGACTTGGTCAAAGTCATCTTTGACTTGGTCAAGTCTTCCAATGACTTTTCGCTTGGTCAAAACCCGGATACGATTCGGAACTGCGAAATCCTAAAACGTTACCGAAATTCAATGAAACTTTCCAGAGTGGCTTGAAATGGCACCAAGACACATAATGTGCAGTTAGATTTTCAATCGGAGTTCTCAAACTCATGATGATAGCCAAAAGTCTGAAATTTTAGCGGTTCCGATAGAAAAAAGAAAAAGTTGAAGAACTGCTAGAATGCTCCAATGGTGACCAGAAGGCTAAAAGTGACACATATATAACACCGGGAGTGAGGGTGAGGGTGAGATTGGTTGCGCTGCTGCGTGACCCTGTTATCCATGGGTTTCCACCGATGTTTTCCTTGAAAGGAAAGTGCATATGTATTGAACTGTAGTATGGTGATTGGTTTCCAGCCACTCACTTAGCTCACCCCTCGCATACTGTTTCTTTTTAGGGGCAGTGTTGGGCGTGGAGTGGAAGCTTCCCTGTGGCGTGGTTTTATGGACGTGGAGCATTCTTCCGGCGGGTGGCGAGTGCGAGGCTGTCAGCAGTCCTAGAGTCATTGTATGTATTGTAAATCGTGCATGTGGCACAGGTTGTATTTTCTTTGGTCTAGACTTGGCTCTCACAGGACAGTGATTGTGTATTCGGGTCTGTAATAATGTTTTTGATTTACAGACATTGTTTATATATTATGCTTCCGCTTTTCAGTCAGTTATCATTATGATTGCTTTGCCACCTTGTGTATTGTTGTTGGAGTCTTTATTGACCTCAGGTATTGATAGCTGATATTTACCATTGCCACGTCTAGGGGACGGCCACCCTGGGGCGTGACATCGGAGACGGCTGCCCTGGGGCGTGACAAAAGTTTGTATCAGAGCCTGGTCCTGTCAGAGCCTAAGTTTGGTCCTATAGATGATGAGTCATAGGATTGTCATCCGAGTACTCTTGTTTTAGAAGTTATCTTAGGTTGCTGACATGCCTCCTCGCATCCGTTGACGTGGACGTGACCCCCCTGGACCCACCCTTAAGTTGTTGACTGGGTCGACTGGTTAGGGTCAGTTGTTGGAACTCTTGTTGTGGGATTAAGGCTTGGGTAGGAGATTCCAGCCAGTAGTATGATAGTGATGAATTGGTTGCAATTTCTAAGGTATGAATTGCATCTCAAAAATGGAGCTTCTTTCCCGTGCATCGGTATTGCTGGTAACCATTGAGTTCACGTGCTGCGCCAGTTTCAAGTTTGGAGGTTGTGGCGTATTGCTCATTAAGGAGTGATGTCTTCTTCGAGTCTTTCTACTCAGGATTAAGGGGCCTTGCAGGGTCAGCGTTGAGACCCGGGCTAGGGTACTCCGTGTTCCTTGTTTGGTTGTTGGGATATCCTATATCGGGACCTCATGGTTCCCTGCCAAGGTTCTTTTCCTAGTCAAGGTGTTATATATGTGTCACTTTTAGCCTGCTGGTAACCGTTGGAGCGTTCTGGCAGTTTTTAAAATTTTTAGGGTTTTCGATCGGAACCGCTTATTTTTGGACTGTTAGCTATCGTCCTGAGTTAGAGGACTCCGATTGGAAATCTAACTGCATATTTGGTGTCCTGGTGCCGTTTTAGACCTCTCACGAAAATTTCATCGAATTCCGGTAACGTTTTCGAAATTTCGCAGTTTCGGGGCGTATCTGGGTTTTTAAGTCGCTCGCTATATAAGTGGGATTTAAAAAGTGCTTGGCACTATTCATCTTCTTCCTCCCCAAGCCCTCTCTCTCCCCTTATCCGTTTTTCTTGGTTTTGAGCCCCCTAGACCCCTCAAAGCTTAAAACCTAAAGCATAGGAAGTGTAGATCGGGTCCCGATCTACACTCCGGTGTTTTCAAATCCCAATTCCGGCGAGTTTTGCCCGTCCGTCCGCCCTCTCTTCTCCTCTGTTTTGAGCCATCTCGGTGGTGGAGGTAGATCGGGGCGTTGGAAACCCTTTGGGAGAGGTTTCGGTGCGCGGAGAGCGTCCGGACTTCCCTTCCTCCCCTTGGTAAGCCTCTTTTTCCTCTCTTTCTTGCCTAGATGTATGCTAGGAGGGTGGAAATGGGGTTGGGTGGAGGTTGGCGGCGGTGGGTGGCCGTCGGAGGGCTGTGGGAGGCGGTCGGAGGCTGTGGTGGTGGTCGGAGGTGGGTGGTAGAGGAGCTCGGGCTGGCAGGCGTGCAGCTCGGGCATGCGGGCTGCTGTCTCGGGCAGGGCAGCAGCGCAGGGGGTGCAGGCGCAGTGGCTGGCGCGGATGCGCGCGCGCGTGCGTGCGCTCGGGCGGTGCTGAGGGCCAGCAGGGCTGGGCGTGCGGGCGCTCGACTGGCGCTGGAGGCCAGCAGGGTTGGGCGTGCGGGCGCTCGACTGGCGCTGGAGGCCAGCAGGGCTGGGCGTGCGCGCTGGGCAGGCTGGCATGGGTTAGCTCGGGTAGGCTGGGAGCAGTGCACCAGTTTGCTGGGCGCGCGAGCGCGTGCGCGCGGGTGCGCGCGCGGGCGTGCGCTCGGGGGGTGCAGGGAGAGGCGTGCGGAGCAGGTTGCTGGGCTGTGCGCGCTGGCGGGCCGGGCGAGCTGGCTGGGCGCGCAGGCGAGCAGGGCAGGGGCGCTCGGGCATCAGGCAGGCAGTGCCCCGGGCGTGCAGGCGAGCGGTACTCGGGCCACTCGGCGACGCGCGTAGGCAGGCAACGCGGGCAACAGCGCGGGCAGGCTGGCAGGCGCGCTGGGCGCGTGTTGTGCGTGCGTGCGCGTGGACGCTGGGTGAGGGTCCCGGGTGCTGGGCGCTGAGCGATGGGCGCTGGGTCGCGGGTACCGGGTGCTGGCCGAGGGTGCTAGGCGCTGGGCGCTGGGGCGCTGGGCGCTGGGCACCGCTGCGGGGCGTCGTGCAGGGTGCGCGCGGGGTGCGCGCGGGGCGGAGCTGGTGGTGCGCGCAGAGTGCGCGCGGGGCGGAGCTTGCGGTGCGCGCGTGGTGCGTGTGGGTAGAGGAAGGTGGTGCGCGCGGGGTGCGCGCGGAGCGAGGTGGTGCGCGCGGGGCGTGCGGGGTGCTCGCGGGCCAGCGCGAGGCGTGCGGGGTGCGCGCGGGCGGCTGCGCTGGGGCGCAGGGGGCGCGCGGTGCACCCAGGAGGTTCGGCGGTGCGTGGCGGTGCACCCGGGCGGTCGAGCGGCCGTGCGGGTGGTTGCTGGCCGTGCGGGTGGTAGCCGAAGTGCTCAGGTTAGCGTGCGTGCGGGTCGTATGCACGTTTGCCCGAGTGTTAGGTGTTTAGTTGTGGGTTTTGTGTGTTTGGGGTATTTTAGAGTATTTATGTATTGTTCTCACCATATTGAATGTCTGTCTTGCAGATCAGGACGGACGGTCGCGCGACGACCCAGATACTGGTGAGTGGGACAATCCAACCATGCAGCATGTCCCCTGGTTCCTTGTTAGGAAGCCCGACCGATGCATGTGCCCTACTAGTTTATTTATTAAATTAAATGCTAGTATTTTGTTAAATTGCATGTTATAGCGAATATTATAGGGGAGGGGCCTTGCGAGGACAGCGGTGAGACCCGGGTTAGGGTACACCGTGTTCCTTGTTTGGTTGTCGGGGTGTCCTATAACGGGAACTCACGCTGCCCTCCCGAGTTTCTTTCCCCAACGATATTCCACCTTGTTATAACCTTATGCATGTTCCCCGCATCGTAGTTATGCGCCCTGGTGGGTTCTGAGGAATTCAGAACATTAGTGTTGTTATGATGTGTTGTCTGCGGATCCGAGTGGATCATATGCGATGGATAGGCTGTTTGTTCCCTTCGTTGGATCCTTTAGAGACTACCTCAGCGTTAGACAGGTTGTCCCGTGCAGGGGCTCCCAGTAGTAGGCGCCTCATGATTTAGTGAAGGACTGTGCTGAACGTGGGAGTGGCCAAACGACCTACGGAGTGAGGAGAGACTATCGGTGGACCAAGGGTGACCAACAGCCTAGTCAGTCCCAAGAGCCTATGTCACCCGTTGTAGGATGAGGGTGAGGGTGTAGTGGGTTGGCGATGAGCGACCCGCTGGATTTGTCTATGGATGATTGTCAGTCCCAATATCCTATGTCACTCCTGTTGAGGAGTGAGGGTGAGGGTGTAGTAGGTTGGCGATAGCGACCTGCTGGATTGGTGTAGTAAGTCCCAATATCCTTGGTCACCCATTGAGGGTGAGGGTGAGGGTGTAGTGGGTTGGCGGTAGCGACCCACTAGTTTGAGGAATGGTTGATTATTGGTGGCTATGGTAAATGTGGTTGTGGATGTTAAGAATTATCTGGTTGTGGTCAATATTGTCTGTGATGCATGGGTTGTGCCGTTCACTGAGCGTGTGGCTCACCCCTCGCATAATATTTTCTACAGTGTCATCTGAGTCGGATCTGGAGGAGGAGCTCCCCGTGAGGACTTCATCAGTAGCGGAGTAGCGCCACGTCCCGCGAGTTTCTGAGACTATCAGCATCCCTTGTGCCAGTATGTATTATTTTCCGTGCTTGGGCACGTGTTTGTGTTGTATTTGGATGTCTTTGTATGTATATTGGCTCTCACAGGACATGTGATTATGTATGGAATCTGTAGTGTGTTTTGATTACAGATTCAGTCTTAGCTTCCGCATATGGTGTATATATCATGTCAGCCCTGCTTTTATTGTCTGTGAGTCATGACTGCTTGTGTATGATATATTATTGACCTCCTGTGTAGATTCTGATATTTTATATACACTTGCCGCGTACCGGGGACGCCCGGGGCGTGACAAAAAGGTGGTATCAGAGCCTGGTCCTGTCAGAGCCAATGGTCTTCTTTCGTAGAGATGAGTCCTAGGATTTTGATATGAGTATTCTGATCCTAGTGTCTGGTTTTCTTAGGATTGCTGATATGTCTCCTCGTGGAGGACGGCGCGGACATGGTCCCTCTCGACCTTTGGAGGTTTCCGGACCTACTAGAGGCGAGGATGCTACTGGAGAGTCCACGGCTGTGAGGCCAGGATCGGCGCAGGAGCCTCCCGCACGGGAACGTGCGTTTGCTTGGACAGCGGATTTGGTGGAGACTCGGATCAAGGCACTGGAGGCCCAGACCAGAGTGTTGGTAGAGCAGACGCGGGAGACCCGGGAGCTGAGGGCGGCCCGTGATGCAGTTCCACAGGTCCCCTTGGTAGCAGATCCGCCTGTGGTACACAAGTACCCCAGTCCCCGTGGTGTTTCCAGCGGTGAGAGTTCAGGATCCCCTAGTGAGGGAGGTGGAGCTAGGGGCTGCAGCGCGAGTATTGAGTGTGGTTGTTCGAGTTAAAGAGGCCGGGTTGTAGCCGTCCTGGCAGGAGGCTCTCATCCGTAGGTACCGCCGATGCAGTCGGAGGGGTACTGATCGTGGGAGTGTGTCAGGTAGGGGCTAATCCGGAAATGGATTAATGGATGGTGTCGCAAGCGTGGAATCGCTCTCCCCTTCGTTGGATCCGCGTAGTACAGCCCCGGCGTTAGACAGGCTCCCGGTCAGAGGACCAGGCGAGCTACGGAGCGGGGAGAGGCTACCGGTGGACCAGGGGTAGAGAGCAGTCTAAGTCTCTCCCAAAGTCCCAATATGCCTCCTGATGGGGTGAGGGTGTGGATGAGACAATGACGCGTCAACTCGTGACCCAAATTGCTGTTCGACCATTCCCACGGAGGCTAGGTCCGGTCTTGAGAAGGATGTTGAATGACATCGTTGGGTGATCATCTAGAGGTAGATGATCCGGAGGGGTTAGTGGTGTTCTTTTAAGTGATGTCTTCTTCCAGTGTTCCTTTCTGGATTAAGGGGCCTTGTGAGGTCGGCGTTGGAACCCGGGCTAGGGTACTTCGTGTTCCTTGTTTGGTTGTCGGGGTATCCTATATCGGGATTTCATGGTGCCCTCCCGAGGTTTCTTTTCCCAGGTAAGGGATGCCATGGAAGCATCAGATAGATGAGAGATCAAGTGCGAGTTTGGTTGGTGGTTAAGGCCTTTTGGGCTGAGTGGTTTCTGGTGAAGGCATACCTGTGGACCCGGGTAAGACGCTTGCTATGTCGAATTGGCGTAGGCCGTCGAACCCCGCAAGGATTCGGAGCTTCCCGAGTTGGAGGGTTATTGTAGGAAGCTTGACGAGGGACTCTCGAAGATAGCTGTTCCTCTTAACCGCCTTACTTGGAAGGATGCCCGGTTCGAGTGGTCCCCTTCTTGCGAGGAGAGCTTCCTGGAGTTTTATCGGAGGCTCACCTCAACGCCAGTTCTTACCTTCCGTCTGGGAGGGGTGGGTTCGCAGTTTGCTCCGACACATCGCGATTGGGTGTGGTGATGCGTTCGATCGGAATCAGGTGCGTCCTATTGCATCTCAGTGGGCGATCGCTAGTGGACAGGGTTCCATAGTGGCATCTGGAGTCGCTTCGATATATCATTGTGCATTGTAGCTGCCCGGTTGAGGCCAGAGCCCTATGAGGTGCTCCCAGATGCTATGCTTGTTGGTGCGCCCATATGGCAGAGATAGCGGGCTTGGGAGGCTACCAGGTAGAGGCCACACCGGGAGAGTGCTGCTAAATGATGACGAGAGCGTAGACTCCCCGTGATAAATCTGCCCATGGAGTGCAGGATGCCGGAGTTCCAATGGTTATAGATGAGCGACCTGTCGGTGGCGGCATGTGAAGCACAGTTCGCGATACTGTCGCGTTTTGCCCCACATTAGTCGCAAATAAGGAGACGCGATGCTAGCGTTCGTGATGGGACTTGACCGCCATATTAGATAGATGACGTTGCATAGGCATTGTCGAGGTCCGACGACCCCTTATTGCGTGTCTTATGGATTAAGCGCGGTTGAGCAGCTTACCCAGTGTGTAAGTGTAATCATGAGCGCCAGCCATGCTCGAAGAGCAGAACCGGACTTAATTGTTCATGGTGTTGTTTTGATCTCCCCGTGGAGGTAGAAGATCAATTACCTTTGCCGCGAATCGATGATCTATTTGACCAGCTCTAAGAGCAAGTGTCTGCTGTTAGATCGATCTTCGGACAAGGGTACCACAAGCTGGAGATCCGAGAGTTGGACATCCCGTAGATGGCCTTTTGTGACCGTTCAGGCACTACGAGTTTTAAGTACTACCGTCGGGGTTGACGAATGCGCCGAATGCCTTCGTGGATCTCAAAAGTTTTATTGGGTTTCCGAGGACTACTTTGGGGTAGTCTTTGTTGAGTTGCTGTGGTGTGATGATAAGATGATGTGGGTGACCTTGTTTCCCCAGGTTGGCATGCCCTCAGGCAAAGTTTGAGATTCATCATCGCGTGAAAAGCGTCAGTCCATCGAGATTCCTCAGTGGACGTGAGAGTGGGTTGGCAGGGATTGTTGCAGACTCGTTAATGTCACGTTCGGGTCACAACGCCGTCTGGGTGATCATTGACCGACTGACTAAGTCTGTGATTCCCTCCCTATCAGACTGATTGAGTCTCTGGACGTCTTGACGTGGGTTTCCACCTTCGCGATTGTTCGTCTTCATGGCACTCCAGTCGGCGCTATTTTCGGTTGAGACGCGAGGGTTACTTTGAGGAATGGTTGATTATTGGTGGCTATGGTAAATGTGGTTGTAGATGTTAAGAATTATCTGGCTGTGGTCAATATTGTCTGTGATGCATGGGTTGTGCTGTTCACTGAGCGTGTGGCTCACCCCTCGCATAATATTTTCTACAGTGTCATCTGAGTCGGATCTGGAGGAGGAGCTCCCCGTGAGGACTTCATCAGTAGCGGAGTAGCGCCACGTCCCGCGAGTTTCTGAGACTATCAGCATCCCTTGTGCCAGTATGTATTATTTTCTGTGCTTGGGCACGCGTTTGGTTGTATTTGGATGTCTTTGTATGTATATTGGCTCTCACAGGACATGTGATTATGTATGGAATCTGTAGTGTGTTTTGATTACAGATTCAGTCTTAACTTCCGCATTTGGTGTATGTATCATGTCAGCCCTGCTTTTATTGTCTGTGAGTCATGACTGCTTGTGTATGATATATTATTGACCTCCTATGTAGATTCTGATATTTTATATACACTTGCCGCGTCTCGGGGACGCCCGGGGCGTGACAACCTTTGAAGCATCTATAAGATGATTGATTTTCCTCTCACTTGAAAGGTGCTGTAGCGAGTGGTGATGCGTACGATCGGGATTGAATGCATCCTATTGCAGCTTGGTGGGCGATTGCTTGTGGACAGGGTTCCATAGTGGCATCTGGAGTCGCTTCGATATATCATTGTGCGTTGTAGCTGCTCGGTTGAGGCCAGAGCCCTGTGAGGTGCTCCCAGATGCTATGCTTGTTGGTGCGCCCATATGCCAGAGATAGTAGGCTTGCGAGGCTACCAAATAGAGGCCACACTGGGAGAGTGCTACTGGATGATGTCGAGAGCGTGGACTCCCCGTGATGAATCTGCCCATGGAGTGCAGGATGCTGGAGTTCCAATGGTTATAGATGAGCGATCTACCTCTGGCGGCATGTGAAGCAAAGTTGTGGATACTGTAGCGTTTTTCCCCAAATGGGTCGTAAACGAGGAGACACGATGCTAACGTTCGTGATGGAACTCGACCGCCCTATCAGATAGATGACGTCGCATAGGCATTGTCGAGGTTCGACGACCCCCTTATTGCGTGTCTTGTGGACTAAGTGCGGTTGAGCGGCTTACCAAGCGTGTGAGTGTCAGCATGAGCGCCAGCCATGCTCGAGGAGCAGAATCTGGACTTAATCGTTCGAGGTCTTGTTTTGATCTTCCCATGAGAATTGAAGATTAGGTACCCCCTTGCTGTGAATTGATGATCTATTTGACCAGCTCTAGGAGCGGGTGTCTGCTGTTAGATCGATCTTCGCACCAGGGTACCACAAGTTGGAGATCCGAGAGTTGGACATCCTGTAGATGGCCTTTCGTGACCGTTTTGGGCACTACGAGTTTTAAGTACTGCTGTCGGGGTTGACGAATGCGCGGATGCCTTTGTGAATCTCAAAAGTTTTATTGGGCTTTCGTGGACTACTTTGGAGTAGTCTTCATTGAGATTGCTAGTGGTGCGATGAAAAGGCGATATGGGTGACCTTGTTTCCCCAGGTTGGCATGCCTCAGGCAAAGTTCGAGAATCATCATCGCGTCGGGAAGCGTCAGTCCATGCAGATTCCTCAGTGGACGTGGGAGTGGGTTATCAGAGATTGTTGAGGACTCGCAAAAGTCACGTTCGGGTCACGACGTCGTCTAGGTGATCATTGACCGACTGACTGAGTTCGCGCTTCCCTCCCTATTCGACTGATTGAGTCTCTCGACGCCTTGATGCGGGTATTCACCTTCACGATTGTTCGTCTTCATGGCACTCCAGTCGGCGCTATTTTTGGTTGAGACGCGAGGGTTACTTTGAGGTTGTGGCGCAGCCTTGGTAGGCTTTGGCGCGAGCCTCCATTTAAGTATAGCGTTTCATCACCGATGGACAGCCAGACAAAGAGGACGATTCAGACCTTGGAGGACATGCTAAGTGCCTGCATGCTCGATGATGAGGGCAGTTGGGTGAGGCACCACCCATTTGTTGGGGTATGCCTGCAAGACGACTACCATTCGAGCACTCAGATGGATCTGTGAAAGGCACTCTATAGGCGCTGTTTTATAACTCCCTTGTGTTGGGACAGTTGAGGAGCTCCAGTTGGAGAGGCCATAAGTTAGTTGTTTGACCTTGCGATGGCCAGGTTGGTTCGTGTGTGCATCTGCACCTCCCAGAACCGACAGAAGGGCTACACAGGTCATCGTCACCAGAAGTTTACCTTCGGGTTTGGCGACCATGTTTTCATGAAGGTCTCCCAGTTTAAGGGCATCCTCTGTTTTGACGTTCGGGGCAAGCTGAGTTGGCTCTTTAATGGGACTGTTTCTCGTCATTGAGTGGACTGGGGAGGTGGCTTGTCATGTAGCCTTTCCCCCACAGCTGGCTCATGCCCACGATGTCGTCCTTGTCCCATGGCTGAGGCGATATGTCCACGATCCTGCTTAGTCATTCCGTTCGACTGTCACATTCTCAAGCTAGATTTGTCGTTCGTTGAGTAGTGGATCGAGGTCAAGGACCAGCATGAGAAGTGGCTCCATGCTAAGACCGTTCCTTTGATTAGAGTGTGTCGGTAGCGCCAGTCTGGTGCATAGACCACTTGGAAGCAAAAGGTCTATGCGAGATACTTGCTATATGCGGTCTTCCCTTTGGGTTTCCTTAAATTTCAAGGACTAAATTTCCTAAGGGGGGGGGGGGGAGAATGTTATGCCTGTGTCATTTGGAGCCATTTCGGTTAAGCCTTGGTCACTTCTGGGTCATTCAGGGCCTTTTTAATTTTTCGATCGGAGCCGCTAAAATTTTGGCTTTTAGCCACCTACGGAAGTGGGAGTACTCTGATTGAAAATCTAACTACATATTATGGGTCCTGGTACCGTTCTGTACTACCCATAAAAATTTCATCGAATTCCGGTAACGTTTGGAAAAATATGTAGTTCCGAATCGTATCCGGGTTTTCGAGAGTTCCTGGTTTGATTAGTCGAATAGTGTGAGATATTTTGGTGAATGTGGTGACCTTGGGTAACCTTACCCTCTTTGCTTAATGATGAAGCAACCATTTGGTTATTTTGCTTGTTAGAGGGTGAGAATAGGCTTAGGTTCACCCCCACATTTTTCCATTACACTCACCCCCCGCCAAGAGTGGAAAAGTCTCTCTCTCTCTCTCTCTTCCCCTCTCACTCTCATGTGGACCTCTCTTGGGTCTCTCTTTCTCTCTTCCAATCCCCCCCTCCATGTGTTTATGTTAATGTCTCAAAGAGAAGAGAAGGAGAAGGTGAAGGAGGAAGAGCAAGGTTGTGTGGGTGTTGTTGTTGTTGTTGATCCTCCTCTCTCTAGCTCCCTTTTCATGAACTTTCCCCCCCCCCCTTGTTTTGTAGCCAAAGGAGGCTGAGGAGGGATGTGGAGGTGGTGGTAGTGGTGGTGGTGGTTGAGGTGGTCGCAGGTGCATCGAGGCCCCCCGAATCTCCCCCTTTCATTCCCCCTCCCAAGGTGAGCTCTTCCCCTTCTTTTCTTGGTTTTTCATGGCTTAGGGGGTTGTAGGGAAGTCATGCATGCTAGGTAATTGGTTTAGGGTGAGTGAGAAGTGTGGGGGAGGGGTTAAAAGAGGGTTGGGGAGTGCTGGGCGCGCGCAGGGGCCTGTCTGCGCGCGTGCGCGCGCAGGCGCGCGCGCAGAGGGGCGCTGGCAGGCGCAGGCGGGCGCGCAGACCCGCGCGTGCGCGCGGAGCGGGCGCGCTGGTGCGCGCAGACGCTGGCATCGAGCGGGTACGCGCAGGACGTGAGAGCGAGTGCGCGCGGGTGGGTGCCAGTGCGCGCGCGTGCGTGCGTGCGCGTGCGTGCGCGTGCTGGGGCATGCGTGGGGCTGCCCAGGGTCTCGGGTAGGTGCTGGGGCACTCGGGCATGCGTGCGTACGCGCATGCTCGCATGCGTGCGAGCCCGTATGGGTGCATGTCTAAGTCTTTGGTAATTCTAATGATTTCTAAGTGTTAAATTGTGATGTTACTCACCAAATTTGATGCTCTTACCATGCAGATCTCGTCAGATGGGATGCGCGAGGTCCCGGGTTTTGGTGAGTGGTTCGATCCAATCCCCCCCCCCCCTCTCGGGATGCGCTCGACGCGTTTAGTCGCGTGTCGCGCATCGATGGGGCCCCCTAGCTATACTACTTGTGTAGATAAGTAGTATGGCCATGCTTAAGCTATAATATGTAGATATCTTGCATGCTAGGCTTATATACATGTATTGTATTCATGTATGAATGATTGTGTTGCATGAGCCCCTCTAGTATGGGCATGTATTTTGTAAATGTGTATGGATGTATAGAATATGGCATGTCTTAGGTAGTATTGTAATACTACTCCCACCATATTAATGGGAATATACAGTATGATTAAGTCTGGGTTAATAACGGGCACCTGCCTAATATTCCCTTGCGATAAGACTCGAGGGCGTGGTGTAGCTGTTGCGCCCATGCTAATGGGGCAAAGCTATGACCAGCTTCATGAGATGATGATCTCTCTCGCCCTCTCCCTCTGAACGAACTAAGTAAGTAGATGCGATTTCCTACTCGACTCAGGTTCGTTTGGAATATTGGCATGCACCTGTTAGTGCGCGAGATCGCGCTTGACCCTTTCTTTTAAGTTGGTGATATCCAACGCATGTTTAAGTTAGACCATGTATGCATGTTGTATGATTTATTATGATGTAAATCCATGTTAGGGAGTGTCCCTATAATTATTAGATGATTGTGCATATGGTTCATGCACATAGCTAGATATAATTCTCCTGGATATATTTATATGCGCATGTTAAAAACTGATAGGCCTATCTGAAATAGGCGTGCGTATGACCCGCTGTCGGGTTGTACCTTATTAGTTAGAGCGCTAGCGATGTAATCGCCCCGTGCATCCGAGCGATGCACTCGTTTGGAATTCAGGAGAATTCATTATCTTATGAGACATTGTTGATATCTTATGCTTCCGCTTTTCAGTCAGTTACCATTTATCTTTGCCTTGCCACCTTGTGTGTTGTTGTTGGAGTCTTTGTTGACCTCTGGTATTGAGAGCTGATACTTCATTATTGCCACGTCTTGGGGACAGTCGCCCTAGGGCGTGACATTAACCCCCCATCCAAACTTGGGGATAGGGTTCAACATTAAATATAATACCTGTTACCACTACGAAATGCATTAGCGACCCCTAGTAGTCCAACTTGTGCAAATAAGGGTGCAACTTGGATGGGTTGAGCTTGACCTAATCCGACCTTTGGGCGGGTTTGAGTTGAGATTTTAGTGTGCAGGTTCAACCCGCACCTGAGAAACCCGAACCTATTATGGGTTGGGTTTGGGTTGAGGGTTCGAAAACTTGAACCTGAAGTAGGGATGATAAATTAAAATATTCCAAGTCATTTTAAAATTTTAATTTTTTATGAAATAAAATTTGAATTGTTCAATTGACTTTTATTTTTACCTATAATATATCATTCTAAATTTTTGTTTCTATATAAAATGATCCTTAATTTATCTTTCTTATTGTTTTTGTGTGGAGCATTGACTTTTAACTGAGCCCAACTCAAACCCAACCCAACCCGAATCAAACCCGAACTCAACCAAAACCAGAACCAAACCCGATGGGTTTGGTTTGGGTTGGGCTTCACAAGTTGGGTTGGGTTTGGGTGGCTTCCTTCAACTTCGTGTTGAGCTTCAGGTGAGCTCCAATCTAACCCAACCTGCCCGAGTTGCACCCCTAAGTGCAAAACCCAATGACTAACCCCGTCATCGAACTCCACAATTTAAAAGGCTACAAGTGATGCACAACTCATGCGCAAATAGGTAGTTGAATATGTTAGTATCCATCTCTTCTGTCAATACCATAAATGGTTGTCATACCTGGAGTACATATGGGTGATATTCCTCTAGAAAATACTCTCTTCCCATGATAGTCCCATAATAAGATAGCAAATGACTCGACCAACTACACGGATCACTTACGTTAGTCAAAATTTGTGACCAAATCTCATATATTATATATAATATGCCTGTGTCATTTGGAGCCATTTCGGTTAAGCCTTGGTCACTTATGGGTCATTCAGGGCCTTTTAATTTTTCGATCGGAGTCGCCAAAATTTTGGCTTTTAGCCACCTGCGGGAGTTAGAGTACTCTGATTGAAAATCTAACTGCATATTATGGGTCCTGGTACCGTTTAGTACTACCCATAAAAATTTCATCGAATTCCGGTAACGTTTTGAAAAATATGCAGTTCTGAATCGTATCCGGGTTTTCGAGAGTTTCTGGTTTGATTAGTCGAATAGTGTGAGATATTTTGGTGAATGTGGTGACCTTGGGTAACCTTACCCCCCTTTGCTTAGAGGTGAAGCAACCACTTGGTTATTTTGCTTGTTAGAGGGTGAGAATAGGTTAGGTTCACCCCCACATTTTTCCATTACACTCACCCCCCCATGTGAGAAAAGTCTCTCTCTCTCTCTCCCTCTCCCACCTCCCCACGTGGACTCTCTTTGCCTCTCTTTCTCTCTTTCACACATCCCCCCCATGTGTTTGATGAAATGCATAAGAGAAAAGATGGAGCAAGAAGAAGAGGTGCAAGTGCAAAACTAGATGAGTGTGTGTGCTTGTATTGTTGTGTGTTTCTCCTCCCTCTCCTCCTCCCATGGTGGATCCCCTTATTTTCTTTCCCCTCCCCTTGGTTCAGCCATGAAGAAGAGAAGCATAGATGGAGGTGGTGGTAGAGGTGGTGGCGGTCGAGGTGGTCAAGGGTGCGCTTGCGAGCCCCTACATCTCCCCCTTCCCTCCCCCTCTCTTTTGGTGAGTTTTCCCTCTTCTTTATTGGTTTTTATGCATGTTAGGGTGTTCGGGAGGGCATGCATGTGAGGTATTTTGAGTTGGGTGCATGTAGGGGCAAGGGGGGAGGGTTAGGAATGGTTGGGCACGCGCGCGGGTCTGTCTGCGCGCGTGCGCGCACAGACACACGCGTAGAGGGGCCCTGGCAGGCGCAGGCGGGCGCGCAGGTGCGCGCGAGCGTGCGCGCGCGCGGGGCAGGTTGTCTGGGCGGGCCTGGGCATGCGGCAGGGTGCCAGTGCGCGCGTGCGTGCGCGTGCTGGGGCATGCGCGGGGCTGCCCAGGGTCTCGGGTAGGTGCTGGGGCACTCGGGCATGCGTGCGTACGCGCGTGCTCGCATGCGTGCGAGCCCGTATGCGTGCATGTCTAAGTCTTTGGTAATTCTAGTGATTTCTAAGTGTTAAATTGTGATGTTACTCACAAAATTTGATGCCCTTACCTTGCAGATCTCGTCGGATGGGATGCGCGAGGTCCCGGGTTGCGGTGAGTGGTTTGATCCAATCCCCCCCCCCCTCGAGATGCGCTCGACGCGCGTAGGTCGCGCATCAATGGGGCCTCATAGCTATACTACTTGTGTAGATAAGTTGTCTGGCCATTCTTAAGCTATAATATGTTAGATATCTTGCATGCTAGGCTTATATACATGTATTGTATCCATGTATGAATGATTGTGTTGCATGCGCCCCTCTAGTATGGGCATGTATTTTTGAAATGTGTATAGATGTATAGAATATGGCATGCCTTAGGTAGCATTGTAATACTTCTCCCACTATATAAATTGGAATATCCAACATGATTAAGTCTAGGTTATTAACGGGCACCTGCCTAATATTCCCTTGCGATAAGACTCGAGGGCGTGGTGTAGTTGTTGCGCCCATGCTAATGGGGCAAAGCTATGACCAGCTTCATGAGATGATGATCTCTCTCGCCCTCTCCCTCTAAATGAACTGAGTAAGTAGATGCGATTTCCTACTCGACTCAGGTTCGTTTGGAATATTGGCATGCACCTGTTAGTGCGCGAGATCGCGTTTGACCCTTTCTTTTAAGTTGGTGATATCCAACGTATGTTTAAGTTAGCCTTGTGTGCTTATGTGATTAATGACCATGTATGTATGTTGTATGATTTATTATGATGTAAATCCATGTTAAGGAGTGTCCCTATAATTATTAGATGATTGTGCACATGGTTCATGCATATAGCTAGATATAATTCTGCTGGATATATTTATATGCGCATGTTAAAAACTGATAGGCTATCTGAAATAGGCATGGGTATGACCCGCTGTTGGGTTGTACCTTATTAGTTAGAGCGCTAGCGATGTAATCACCTCGTGCATCCGAGCGATGCACTCGTTTGGAATTCAGGAGAATTAATTATCTTATCGGATTGTTAAACCGGTAGTGGGGCATTAAGCTAGGCCTACCCGTGCTAGGCTTGTATATGAACCACCTGTTGGGTTATGCGCCTTGGGATTATTTCTACGTGAGAGCAGAGGCAACCCCTTTGTGTCTGAGCGACGCAACGGTGTGGGAGTACAGTAGTATTCGATATCTCGATAAGTGATTATCGAGAGTAGTTGTATTTTTATTTGGACTAGGCTTGGCTCTCACAGGACAGTGATTGTGTATTGGAGTCTGTAATAATGTTTTTGGTTTACAAACATTGTTTAAATATTATGCCTCCGCTTTTGTTGTGCCTGTGTCATTTGGAGCACTCTGATTGAAAATTTGGTTACATAATGTTTTTTCTTTCTCCTAGAAGTTATGTATTTCCAATTTGGTATTTGGATTTGATTTTGTTAAAATCCAAGATGAAGAGGTTTAAATATGATTTTATTATGAGATGTCCAGTTTTGAGTTAGCTTTCGTACAAAAGTGGAATTAGGTCAACTGGATTCATGTAGTAAAAGTTATGGGTATTTTACCAAGTATACCCCGGGGAGGGAAATTCTGGCAGCAGCCCTGTTCTATGTTTAGCTCTAATTTAGGAATAGCTGGAGAGATTATTTGATCTTGGCATAAACATGAAAGTTGTAGATAATCTTCTTGGCTTTCCAACGGAATTGGAATTGTGCAATTCGGAGCTATATCGAGGAAGTTATGGCTGTTCTAGTGAAGCATGCGCAGAATTTCTAAGTCAGGGATGAAATGGTCATTTCCATCCCTCTTTAGATATTTATTTGTGCAACAAAATATCTTCTCTCTCTCTCTCTCATCCCCTCCCACATCCCACGTCCATTTCTTCTTGTCTCTCTTTCTCTCATTCAAAGCCCCCAAGTGTTTGTGTAAATGTCACAAAGAGAAGTGAAGGAGAAGGTGAAGAAGGTTTGTGTGGGTGTGTTATGTTGTTGATCTCCTCTCTCTCAAGCTCCCTTTTCATGATCTTTCCCCCCTGATTTGCAGCCATAGGAGGGCTGAGGAGGGCTGAGGAGGTGGTGGTGGTTGAGGTGGTCGCGGGTGCATCGAGGGCCCCCGAGTCTCCCCCTTTCATTCCCCCTCCAAAGGTGAGCTCTTCCCCTTATTTTCTTGGTTTTCATGGCTTAAGGGGATGTTAGGGTGTTCATGCATGCCATGCATAGGGGTTAGAGTGTGTGTGAGGGGTTGGGGAGGGTTAAAAAGGGGTTAGGGAAGAGTGGGAGCGCGTTGGGGGCTGTCTGTGCGCGTGCGCGAGCAGGCGGGAGCTGGCGGGCGCGCAGACGCACGCGGGCACGTGCGCGCGAGTGCGCGGGTGCTCGCGGAGTGGGCGTGCGGGTGCTGGCGCGAGCGGGGGTGCGCGCGGGAGTGCGCGCGCGCGGGAATGCGCGGGGTTTTGCACGGGCGTGCAGTGCGCGTGAGGGCGCACGGAATGGACGTGCAGTGCGTGCGGGCGCGCGCGGCAGCGCGTCTGGGCGAGCTGGCAGGCGCGCGGCAGTGCGCCGAAGGTGCTGGGGCGCGTGCGTGCGTGCGTATGCGTGCGTGCGCGTGCGAGGGGCCATGCGTGTGGCTGCTCGAGGGTTCGGGTAGGTGTCGGGGCACTCGGACTCACGTGCGTACGTGCGTGCTCGCATAGGTGCTAGTCCATATGCATGCTTGTCACAGTATTTGGTATTTCTAATGATTTCTATGTGTAAATTGTGTTGTTACTCACCAAATTGGATGCCCCTACCTTGCCGATCTCGTCGGATGGCATGCGCGAGGTCCCGGGTCGTATGGTGAGTGGTTCGATTCCAATCCCCCCCCTCTCTAGGGATGCGCTCGACCCGCGTAGTCGCGCGTCGCGCATCGATGGGGCCCCCTAGCTATAATATGTAGATATCTTGCATGCTAGGCTTATATACATGTGTTGTATCTATGTATGAATGATTGTGTATGGATGTATAGAAAATGGCATGTCTTAGGTAGTATTGTAATACTACTCCCACCATATTAATTGGAATATCCAGTGTGATTAATGGCCATGTACGCAGGATTAAGTGGGCCATACCTCGTAGGTATGTTGTATGATTGCTATTATGATATAAATCCATGATTAGGGAGTATCCATACGATTAATTGATATGTGATCGTGCATATGGTTCATGCACACAACTAAGACTAAATTCTCCTATAAAATATATGCGCATGTTAAAACTGATTAGGCCTATCTGAGATAGGTGTGGGTATGACCCGCTGTCGTGTTGTACCTTAGTAATTAGAGCGCTAGCGATGTAATCGCCCCGTGCATCCGAGCGATGCACTCGTTTGGAATTCAGGAGAATTCATTAGCTTATGGGTTTACTTCTACGTGAGAGCAGAGGTAACCCCCTTTGTGTCTGAGCGACGCAACGGTGTGGGAGTACAGTAGTATTCAATATCTCGATAAGTGAGTATCGAGGGTAGTTGTTTTCCATTGGGTTCGCTTTGCGAACATGGGATCGTTCTCCCCTTCGTTGGATCCGATGTAGGAACTTCTCGGGTTTAGCTGTCCTGACAGAGGGCTCCCATCCGTAGGTACCACCGATGCATTCAGAAGAGTACTGATAGTGGGAGTATACCAGGTAGAG
The DNA here is from genome assembly GCA_030737835.1 of Acorus gramineus. Classification (NCBI taxonomy): domain Eukaryota; kingdom Viridiplantae; phylum Streptophyta; class Magnoliopsida; order Acorales; family Acoraceae; genus Acorus; species Acorus gramineus. Next base: position 804,894 of record JAUJYN010000016.1, read on the forward strand.
GCTACCCGGGGAAAGGGCTACCGGTGGACCAAGGGTGTAGAGCGGTGAGTTGAGGAGATCGGGTTGTAGCTGTCCTGACAGAGGGCTCCCATCCGTAGGTACCACCGATGCATTCGGAAGCGTACTGATTGTGGGAGTATACCAGGTAGATACTACCCGGGAGAGGGTTAACGAATGATGTTGCGAGCGTGGGAATCGTTCTCCCCTTCGTTGGATCCGATTAGGGACTCCCCAGCGTTGGAAAGTTGTCCTAACAGAGGGCTCCCATCTATAGGTACCTCCGATGCATCGGAGGGTGCTGATCGTGGGAGTATACCAGGTAGAGGCTACGGAGTGAGGGAGAGGCTACCGGTGGACCAAGGGTGTAGAGCAGTCTAAATCTCTTCCAAAAGTCCCAAGAGTCTCCCTCCAAGAGTGAGGGTAAGGATGAGGTGAAGAATATCGCCGCGTGACCCATTCGTTGTTCGACCGTTCCCATAGTTGTTGGGTCCGGTCTTGTATCGATGTTTAAAGGCATCGTTTGAGCAATTATCTAGATGTAGATGATCCAGTAGTGTTGTGTAGATCAGTAAATCCGGGTCTCTTCGACCGACGGTATGGTCTCTCCCCAAAAGTCCCAAAAGACTCCCTCCGGGAGTGAGGGTGGGGGTGAGGTTGGTCGCGCCGCCGCGTGACCCAGTTATCCATGGGTTTCCACCCATGTTTTCCTTGAAAGGAAATTGATTATGTATTGAACTGTAGTATGGTGATTGGTTTCCAGCCACTCACTGAGCTTGTAGCTCACCCCTCGCATACTTTTCTTTTCAGGGGCAGTGTTGGGCATGGAGCTGGAGCTTTCCTGTGGCGTGGTCTTATGGGCGTGGAGCGTTCTGCCGGCGGGTGGCGAGTGCGAGGCTGTCAGCATTCCTGGAGTCATTTTATGTTTTGTAAATCGTGCATGTGGCACAAGTTGTATTTTCTTTGGTCTAGACTTGGCTCTCACAGGACAGTGATTGTGTATTCGAGTCTGTAATAATGTTTTTGATTTTTAGAAATTGTTTATATATTATGCTTCCGCTTTTCAGTCAGTTATCATTATCTTGCTTTGTCGCCTTGTGTATTGTTGTTGGTGTCTTTATTGACCTCAGGTATTGATAGTTGATATTTTATTATTGCCACGTCTCGGGGACGCCTGGGGCGTGACAGCTTTTCAGTCAGTTATCATTTATCCTTGCTTTGCAGCCTTGTGTGCTGTTGTTGGAGTCTTTGTTGACCTCAGGTATTGATAGCTGATATTTATTATTGCCACGTCTCGGGGACGGCCGCCCTGGGGCATGACAAAAGTTGGTATCAGAGCCTTGTCCTATCAGAGCCTAAGTCTAGTCGTATAGATGATGAGTCATAGGATTGTCATCCAAGTACTCTTGTTTTAGAAGCATATCATAGGTTGCTGACATGCCTCCTCGCATCCGTTGACGTGGATGTGACCCCCCTGAACCCACCCTTAACTTGTCGACTGGGTCAACTGAATAGGGTCAGTTGTTGGATCCCTTGTGGTGGGATTAAGGCTTGGGTAGGAGATTCCAGCCTAGTAGTATGATAGTGATGAATTGGTTGCAATTTCTAAGGTATGGATTGCGTCTCGATAATGGAGCTTCTTTCCCGTGTATCGGTATTGCTGGTAACCATGGAGTTCGCGTGCAGCGCCAGTTTCAAGTTTTGAGGATGTGGCGTATTGCTCATTAAGGGGTGATGTCTTCTTTCAGCCTTCCTACTCAGGATTAAGGGGCCTTGCGGGGTCATCGTTGAGACCCGGGCTAGGGTACTCCGTGTTCCTTGTTTGGTTGTCGGGATATCCTATATCGGGACCTCATGGTGCCCTCCCAAGGTTTCTTTTCCCAGTCAAGGAATACCTTTGAAGCATCTATTAGATGATTGATTTTTCCTCTCACTTGGAAGGTGTTGTAGCGAGTGGTGATGCGTACGATCGGGATTGGGTACATCCTATTGCAGCTTGGTGGGCGATTGCTTGTGGACTGGGTTCCATAGTGGCATCTGGAGTCGCTTTGATATATCATTGTGCGTTGTAGCTGCCCGGTTGAGGCCAGAGCCCTGTGAGGTGCTCCCAGATACTATGCTTGTTGGTGCGCCCATATGGCAGAGATAGTAGGCTTGGGAGGCTACCAGGTAGAGGCCACACCGGGAGAGTGCTACTAGATGATGTCGAGAGCGTGGACTCCCTGTGATGAATCTGCCCATGGAGTGCAGGATGATGGAGTTCAAATGGTTATAGTTCAGCGACCTATCTCTGGCGGCATGTGAAGCACAGTTGTGGATACTGTCGCGTTTTGCCCCACATTGGTCGTAAATGAGGAGACGCGATGCTAACGTTCGTGATGGGACTCAACCGCCTTACTAGATAGATGACGTCGCATAGGCATTGTCGAGGTTCGACGACCCCCCTTATTGCGTGTCTTGTGGATTAAGTGCGGTTGAGTGGCTTACCAAGCATGTAAGTGTCAGCATGAGCGCCAGCCATGCTTGAGGAGCAGAATCTGGACTTAATTGTTCGAGGTGTTGTTTTGATCTCCCCGTGGAGGTTGAAGATCAATTACCCTTGCCGTGAATCGATGGTCTGTTTGACCAGCTCTGGGAGTGGGTGTCTGCTGTTAGATCGGTCTTCACACAAGGGTACCACAAGTTGGAGATCCGGGAGTTGGACATCCTGTAGATGGCCTTTCGTGACCGTTTCGGGCACTACGAGTTTTAAGTACTGCTGTCGGGGTTGACGAATGCGCCGGATGCCTTCGTGGATCTCAAAAGTTTTATTGGGCCTCCATGGACTACTTTGAGGTAGTCTTCATTGAGATTGCTAGTGGTGCGATGAAAAGGTGATATGGGTGACCTTGTTTCCCCAGGATGGCATGCCCTCAGGCAAAGTTCGAGAATCATCATCGCGTTGGAAAGCGTCAGTCCATGGAGATTCCTCAGTGGACGTGGGAGTGGGTTATCAGGGATTGTTGCGGACTCGCTAATGTCACGTTCGGGTCACGACGTCGTCTAGGTGATCATTGACCGACTGACTAAGTCCGCGCTTCCCTCCCTAATCCGACTGATTGAGTCTCTGGACGCCTTGACGTGGGTTTTCACCTTCGCGATTGTTCGTCTTCATGGCACTCCGGTCGGCGCTATTTTTGGTTGAGACGCGAGGGTTACTTTGAGGTTGTGGCGCAGCCTTGGCAGGCTTTGGCGCGAGCCTCCATTTAAGTATAGCGTTTCATCGCCGATGGACAGCCAGACAAAGAGAACGATTCAGACCTTGGAGGACATGCTTGTCACGCCCCAGGGCGGCCGTCCCCGATACATGGCAAGTATATATAATATCAGCAGTCTATATAGGAGATCAATAAAATACTCTAAACAACATCGAAAATGACAACACAGACAATAAGGTAGCTGACATAATATATACAAATAGCGGAAGCTTAAACGACTGAGTCTGTAATTCAAAGACATATTACAGACCCGAATACATAATCAATTGTCCTGTGAGAGCCAATATACACAATGACATCCAAATACAAGTATGTGCCCAAGCACGGATAACAATACATACAATCAATAAGGGGATGCTGATGGCCTCTCACTCGCAGAACGTGACGCTGCTCCGCTACTGCTGTGGTGCCTCGGGGAGCTCCTCCTTCAGATCCGACTCAGATATAACTGGAGGAAAAGAATATGCGAGGGGTGAGCCACATGCTCAGTGAATAGCAGAACCCATGCATCACAATTCATATTAACCATAAATAATTTATAGTCCCTAACACGGGAGCAACTACACATTCTAATGGGTCGTTTCATCGCCAACCCACCTCCCCCCTCACCCTCACCCTTTCCGGGGGGTGACATGGGCCTCTTGGGGCATACTAGACCGCTCTCCACCCCTGGTCCACCCGGTAGCCTCTCCCACACTCCGTAGCCTCCACCTGGTATACTCCCACTATCAGTACAGTCCGACGCATCGGAGGTACCTACGGACGGGAGCCCTCTGTCAGGTCAGCCAACGCCGGGGAGTTCCTACATCGGATCCAACCAAAAGGAGAAGACAGCCTACTCACACGGATACGATCCTCTTGGATCCGTCGACACCGATTGTAACGCTAATAATGTCATGAATTCCCAAGAATTCCTCCAGGGCGCATAACTAAGATGCGGGGAGACATATATTATAACAACAAGGTTATAATATTCTCTAAGTCTTGCTTGTAACTATATGCTCACATTTTGATTTAATTAGATTAAACTAGATGGGAACATACATAGTTCGGGGCTTGGTGTTAGGGCATGCATAGGCCTCTATACATGATATAAGGGTGCATTTCCCTAGCATACAAAGTCTAAGGTGGCATGGATACATCATATTTATCATGCATGCATAGTTTCTACACTATTACAAGTTAATAAACAATTATGGTGCCCCAGGGGAGGGCAATGCACGCCTACGTGCATCGAACGCCTCCCTACTGGGTTGGATTGTCCCACTCACCGAAACCCGGGTCGTTGCGTGACCGTCCGTCAAGATCTGCAAGACATGGGCACTCAATATGGTGAGTAAACTACACAAATACATAAGAAATTTACTAGAAATACCCAATACTCGGACAATCATGCATACGGGCCCGCACGCATGCGAGCACGCACGTAGGCACGTGAGTCCGAGTGCCCCGACACCCTCCTGAACCCTCGGGCAGCCATACGCATGGCCCCCCGCACGCGCACGCACGAATGCGCACGCCCGCACGCGCCCCTGCGCCCCTGGCGCATTGCCGCGCCCCTGCCCGCGCGCCTAGACGCGCTGCCGAGCGCACCTGCACGCACTGCGTGCCCAGCCAGTGCCTACCCGCGCGCACTGCACGCCCGCGCAGCACCCCACACGAACGCCCGCGCGTCTGTGTGTATGTGCACGCCCCCGCCAGCGTGCCGGTCTGCGCCCGCCAGCGCCTGCCTGCGCGCGCAGATGCGCGCGCACGCGCGCCCGAGCCCCTTCCACCCCCTCCTCAGCCCACCCACACCCCCTAACATCCATGCATACCATGCATACCCAATTACACACCCTAAACAAGCATCTAAACAAGCATAGGGAGGAGAAGGACTTACCCAAAGAGAGGAAGAACAAGGGAGGAAGCTCGGGTGCCCTTCGTGCACCAAATCGCCACCACCAAGACCACCAGCACCTCAGCCACTCTCAGCCCTAACAATGGCTGAAACAGGGGGTGAGGAGAAGCCATGAGAGGGAGGTAAACAAAGGGGAAAGCAAAACAAAAACCATGGAAAGATAGATCCAACCCTTACCTATCTTTTTCCCTTCTAGGGTTTCCTTTTTCTTCTTCTCCTACTACCTCTAATGGGGGAAAATAAGGAAGAGGAGATGAAATGGATTTGTGTGTGAGAGGAGAAGAGGAGAGAAGAGAAGGGAAGGGAAGGTGGACGTCCAAATGGTTGCACACACACACACACACACACTCACACACTCACACACTTAGTGAAAAATAATTTGGTGAGGTTTGACTTTGAGTCAACCCAACCACACAAACAAACAAAACCATTTGACCAAGTCAATGGTCAAACTTGACTTGGTCAAAGTCCTCTTTGACTTGGTCAAGTCCCCCTTTGACATTCCCGCTCGGTCAAAACCCGGATACGATTCAGAACTGCCAAATTCTGAAACGTTACCAGAATTTGATGAAATTTTTGTGAGTGGTTTAAAATGGCACCAGGACACATAATGTGCAGTTAGATTTTCAATCGGAGTTCTCAAGCTCATGATGATAGCTAAAAGTCCAAAATTTTAGCGGTTCCGATCGAAAAAAGAAAAAGTTGAAAAACTGCCAGAAATGTCCCAAAGGTGACCAGAAGGCTAAAAGTGACACATATATAACAATGCTAAGTGACTGCGTGCTCGATTAAGGGGTAGTTGGAGAGGCATCACCCATTTGGTGGGGTATGCCTACAAGTCCTGATGGTACTGTAAAAGGCACTCTACAGGCGTAGTTTTGTGCCTCCCTTGTGTTGGAACGGTTGAGGAGCGCCAGTTGGAAGGGCCACAAGTTATTTATTTGACCTTGCAGTGGCCAGGTTGGTTCATGTGTGCATCCGCACCTCCCAGAATCGATAGAAGGGCTACGCAGGTCATCGTCGTCAAGAGCTTACCTTTGGGTTTGGCGACCATGTTTTCATGAAGGTGTCCCTGTTTAAGGGCATCCTCTGTTTCGACGTTCGGGGCAAGCTGAGTTGGCTCTTTAATGGGACTGTTTCTCGTCATTGAGTGGATTGGGGAGGTGGCTTGTCATGTAGCCTTTCCCCCACAACTGGCTCATGCCCACGACGTCGTCCTTGTCTCATGGCTGTGGCGTTATGTCCACGATCCAGCTCAGTCATTCCGTTCGACCGCCTCATCCTTGAGCTAGATTTGTCATTCATGGAGCAGTGGATCCAGGTCAAGGACCAACGTGAGAAGAGGCTCCACGCTAAGACCGTTCCTCTGAGTAGAGTGTGTCGGTAGCGCCAGTCTGGTGCATAGACCACTTGGAAGCAAAAGGTCTATCAGTGATACTTGCTACATTCGGTCTTCCCTTTGGGTTTCCTTAAATTTTGAGGACTAAATTTCCTAAGGGGGGGAGAATGTTATGCCTGTGTCATTTGGAGCCATTTCGGTTAAGCCTTGGTCACTTATGGGTCATTCAGGGCCTTTTAATTTTTTGATCGGAGTCGCTAAAATTTTGGCTTTTAGCCACCTGCGAGAGTTAGAGTACTCTGATTGAAAATCTAACTGCATATTATGGGTCCTGGTACTGTTTAGTACTACCCATAAAAATTTCATCGAATTCGGTAACGTTTCGAAATTATGCAGTTCTGAATCGTATCCGGGTTTTCGAGAGTTCCTGGTTTAATTAGTCGAATAGTGTGAGATATTTTGGTGAATGTGGTGACCTTGGGTAACCTTACCCCCCTTTTGCTTAGAGGTGAAGCAACCACTTGGTTATTTTGCTTGTTAGAGGGTGAGAATAGGTTAGGTTCACCCCCACATTTTTCCATTACACTCACCCCCCCATGTGAGAAAAGTCTCTCTCTCTCTCTCTCTCTCCCTCTCCCCACGTGGACTCTCTTTGCCTCTCTTTCTCCCTTTCACACATCCCCCCCATGTGTTTGATGAAATGCATAAGAGAAAAGATGGAGCAAGAAGAAGAGGTGCAAGTGCAAACCTAGGTGAGTGTGTGTGCTTGTATTGTTGTGTGTTTCTCCTCCCTCTCCTCCTCCCATGGTGGATCCCCTTATTTTCTTTCCCCTACCCTTGGTTCAGCCATGAAGAAGATAAGCATAGATGGAGGTGGTGGTAGAGGTGGTGGCGGTCGAGGTGGTCAAGGGTGCGCTTGGGAGCCCCTACATCTCCCCCTTCCCTCCCCCTCTCTTTTGGTGAGTTTTCCCTCTTCTTTATTGGCTTTTATACATGTTAGGGTATTTGGGAGGGCATGCATGTGAGGTGTTTTAGTTGGGTGCATGTAGGGGCAAGGGGGTAGGGTTAGGAATGGATGGGCGCGCGCAAGGGTCTATCAGCGCGCGTGCGCGCAGACGCGCGCGCAGAGGGGCACTGGCAGGCACAAGCAGGCCCCGCCTGCGCGTGCGCGCGGGTGCGCACGGAGCGGGCGCGCGCAAGCATAAGCGCGCTCGGGGCAGGATGTCTGGGCAGGCTTGGGCATGCGGCAGGGTGCCAGTGCACTCGCGCGCGCGTGCGTGCGCGTGCTGGGGCATGCGCGGGGCTGCCCAGGGTCTCGGGTAGGTGCTGGGGCACTCGGGTATGCGTGCGTACGCGCGTGCTCACATGCGTGCGAGCCCGTATGCATGCATGTCTAAGTCTTTGGTATTTCTAGTAATTTCTAAGTGTTATAATGTGATGTTACTCACCAAATTTGATGTCCTTACCTTGTAGATCTCGTCGGATGGGATGCGCCAGGTCCCGGGTTGCGGTGAGTGGTTTGATCCAATCCCCCCCCCTCAAGATGCGCTCGACGCGCGTAGTCGCGCGTCTCTCATCGATGGACACCCCTAGCTATACTACTTTTGTAGATAAGTAGTATGGCCATTCTTAAGCTATAATATGTTACGTATCTTGCATGCTAGACTTATATACATGTATTGTATCCATGTATGAATGATTGTGTTGCATGCGTCCCTCTAGTATGGGCATGTATTTTTGAAATGTGTATGGATGTATAGAATATGGCATGCCTTAGGTAGTATTGTAATATTACTCCCACTATATAAATTGGAATATCCAACATGATTAAGTCTTGGTTAATAACGGGCACCTGCCTAATATTCCCTTGCGATAAGACTCGAGGGTGTGGTGTAGTTGTTGCGCCCATGCTAATGGGGCAAAGCTATGACCAGCTTCATGAGATGATGGTCTCTCTCGCCCTCTCTGTCACGCCCCAGGGCGGCCGTCCCCGATACGTGGCAAATATATATAATATCAGCAGTCCATACAGGAGATCAATAAAAGACTCTAAACAACATCGAAAATGACAACACAATCAATAATGTAGCTGACATAATATATATACATATAGCGGAAGCTTAAACGACTGAGTCTGTAATTCAAAGACATATTACAGACCAGAATACATAATCAACTGTCCTGTGAGAGCCAATATAAACAAAGACATCCATATACAAGTGTTGTGCCCAAGCACGGATAACAATACATACAAGCAAAAGAAGGGGATGCTGATGGCCTCTCACTCGCAGAACCCAAAACGTGAACGCTGCTCCGCTACTGATGTGATGCCTCGGGGAGCTCCTCCTTTAGATCCGACTCAGTAACAACTAGAGGAAAAGATATGCGAGGGGTGAGCCACACGCTCAGTGAATGGCACAATCTATGCAACACAACTCATATTAACCTTTAAAATAATTAAAGTCCCTAAACGGGAGTAACTGTATAAGCTAGTGGATCGTAGCATCGCCGACCCACCCCACCCTCACCCTCACCCTTTAGAGGTGACATAGACCTTTCGGGACAGATTAGACTGTTCCACACCTTTGGTCCACCGGTAGCCCTTTCCCCGGGTAGCCTCTACCTAGTATACTCCCACAGTCGGTACGTTCCCGAATGCATCGGTAGTTCCTACAGATGGGAGCCCTCTATCAGGACAGCTTTTCCCAACCCGGTTAGTTCCTACTCAGATCCAACGAAGGGGAGAAAACAACCTACTCTCACGGATACGATCCTCTTGGATCCGTCGACAACGATTACTAACACTACTAGGGTCATGAATTCTCAAGAATTCCTCCAGAGCGCATAACTAAGATGCGGGGAAACATTCATTATAATAACAAGGTTTTAATATTTTCTAAGGCATGCTTATACCAACATAATCTCATTTTGATTTAATTAAATTAAACTAAATGGGAAACATGCATAGATCAAGGCTTTCCAAGCATAGGACATGGTGTCTAAGCATGTATAGGCCTCTATACATGATACATGGATGTATATCCCTAGCATACAATGTCTAACATGGCATCGTTACATCACAACAAAACATGCATTAACATAGGTTTTCATTCACACAAATTAATATGCAATTATGGTGCCCCAGGGGAGGGCAATGCACGCCTACGTGCATCGAATGCCTCCCTACTGGGTTGGATTGACCCACTCACCGTAACCCGGGTCGTTCCATGACCGTTCGCCAAGATCTGCGAGACATGGGCATTCAATATGGTGAGTAATGTTATATATGTGTCACTTTTTGCCTTCTGGTCACCATTGGAGCATTCTGGGAGTTTTTCAACTTTTTCTTTTTTCGATCAGAACCGCTAAAATTTTAGACTTTTGGCTATCATCATGAGCTTGAGAACTCCGATTGAAAATCTAACTGCATATTATGTGTCCTGGTGCGATTTCAAGCCACTCACAAAAATTTCATCGAATTCCGGTAACATTTCAGAATTTCACAGTTCCGAATCGTATCCGGGTTTTGACCAAGAAAAAGTCATGGGAGACTTGACCAAGTCAAAGAGGGATTTTTGACCAAGTCAAGTTTGACCCTTGACTTGGTCAAAATCTTTTGTTTTCTAGTGTGGTTGGGTTGACTAAGGTCAAAGTGCACCTAACCTAGCTTAACCTAATTAATTCTAAGTGTGTGAGTGTGTGAGTGTGTGTGGTGTGTGTGTGTGCTTAATTGAGGTCCACGCCCAAGAATAGTGCACCCCCTCCTATTCATCTTCTTCTCCATCTCTCTCAAGCTCTCTCATCTTCTCTCTTTTTCCACCTTTTGACCTAGTAAAAGGTGTTGGATTGAGAAACCCTAGAAGGAGAAAAGGAAGGTGAGGACCCGATCTATCTTTCCATGGTCTTGGATTAGCATTCCCCTTTGTTTTCCTCCTCTCATGGCACCTTTTCTCCTCTGTTTTCAGCCCCTCTTAGGCTGAGAAGAGGTCTTGGTAGTGGTGGCTTTGGTGGTGGCAAATTGGTGCGTGAAGAGCACCCGAAGATCCCTCCTTCCCTTTCCTCTCTTTGGGTAAGCTTTCCTCCCCCCTTTTTCTTGTGTAGATGCATGTTTAGTATGTGATTTTGGATGTGCAAGGGTTGCATGAGTGTTTGGGGTGTGGGAGGGCTGAGGGAGGTGGCAGGGGTTGGCTCGGGCGCGCGTGCGGGGTAATCCTCGCGCGTGCGCGCGAGTCTGTGCCCGCAGGTAGTGCAGGCGCGTGCAGTCGGGCGCGCTGGGTGAGTGCGCCTAGGCGCACGGGCGTGCGCGCGGAGCGCTGCGCAGGGGCGCAGTGCGTGCAGTGCGCGCGGGGGTGAGCGCGGGGTGCTGCGCAGGGGCGCAGTACGCGCGGGTAGGCGCAGGGCTGGATGCGCGGTGCGCGCGGGAGCGCGCGAGAGTGCGCACGAGCGTGCGGCGTGTCTGGGTGAGCATGCAGGGGCGCGGCAGCGCGCCTGGGCGTGAGGGCTGGGGCGCGGTAGTGCGCCCGGGGCTCGGGGCTGCGTGCGTGCGTGCGCACCTGTGCGCGTGCGTGCGGGTGGCCGTGCCCATGGCTGCCCGGGGGTGCGGGAGTATGTCAGGGCACTCAAACTCGCGTGCGTACGGGCCCGCATGCATGCTTGTCCGAGTGTTGGGTATTTCTAGCATATTTCTTGTGTATTTGTGTATTTTACTCACCATTTTGGTTTCCCATGTCTTGCAGATCTTGACGAGCGGTCACGCGACGACCCGGGTATTGGTGAGTGGGACAATCCAACCCAGTAGGGAGGCATTCGATGCACGTAGGCGTGCATTGCCTTCCCCTGGGGCACCATAGTTGCATATTAGCTAGTATTAACTGTAAACTATGCCTTGCATGAATATTATGTTGTATCCATGCCCCCCTTAGACCTGCATGTTAGGGATATGCACCCTTATATTGATTATTATGATGTGTCCATGCCACCTTAGATTTGTATGCTAGGGATATACACCCTTACATCATGTTAGAGGCCCGTGCCTGCCTAGACACCTTGCCCGACCTGTGCATGTTCCCAAGTAGTTTAATTCGATTAAATCAAATGCGAGCTTATGGTAATTAGCATGCCTTAGAGAATATTGTAACCTTAATGTTATAATATATGTCTCCCCGCATCTTAGTTATGCGCCGTGGAGGAATTCTTGAGAATTCATGACATTAGTAGAGTTACCACCGGTGTCGACGGATCCAAGAGGATCGTATCCGCGTGACTAAGCTGTCTTCTCCTTATTGGTTGGGATCCGAGGTAGGAACTCCCCGTCGTTAGCTGGCCCGACAGAGGGCTCCCATCAGTTGGTACCTCCTGATGTGTTTCGGACTGTGCTGAATCGTGGGAGTATACCAGGTGGATGCTACGGGGGTGGGAGAGGCTACCCGGTGGGACAAGGGGTGGGAAGCGGTCTAGTATGCCCCAAGAGGCCCATGTCACCCCTCGGAAAGGGTGAGGGTGAGGGGGGTGGGGGTGGGAGGTGGGTTGGCGATGAAATAACCCATTAGAATGTTGATGTTGCGCCCGTGTTAGGGGCTATGAATTGTATAAGGTTGATATGAATTGTGATGCATGGGTTGTGCTATTCACTGAGCGTGTGGCTCACCCCTCGCATATATTTTTCTCCAGTGATATCTGAGTCGGATCGGCAGAGGAGCTCCCGAGGCACGTCAGCAGTAGCGGAGCAGCGTCACGTTCTTCGTGTGAGAGGCCATCAGCATCCCCCTTTGATTGTATGTATTGTATTCCGTGCTTGGGCACATGTTTGTATTATATTTGGATGTCGATGTATATATTGGCTCTCGCAGGACAGTTGATTATGTATCGAGTCTGTAATATGTCTTTGATTTACAGATTCAGTCTTTTAGCTTCTGCTATTTGTGTGTATATCACGTCAGCCTCTTTGTTGTCTGTGTTGTCATTGTTGATATTGTTTGAGTATATTATTGACCTCCTGTATAGACTGCTGATATCATATATACCATTGCCGCACCTCCGAGACGGCCGCCCTAGGGCATGACAAAAGTTGGTATAAGAGCCTGGTCCTGTCAGAGCCAATTATTTTTTTTTTTCGTAGAGATGAGTCCTAGGATTTCTATATGAGTATTCTGATCCTAGTGTCTGGTTTTCTTAGGTTGCTGATATGCCTCCTCGTAGAGGAATGCGTGGACGTGGTCCCTCTCGACCTTTGGAGGTTCCCGGACCTACCAGAGGTGAGGAGTTCTGACTGAAGGACTGGAGTCCTCGGCTATGGGGCCAGGATTGGCACAGGAGCCTCCTGCATGGGAGCGTGCTTACACTCGGATAGCAGATCTGGTGGAGACTCAGACCAGAGCATTAGAGGCCCAGACGAGGGCGTTAGCTGAGCAGGCTAGAGAGATTCAGGAGCTGAGGGCGGCCCGCGAGGCAGTTCCACAGGTCCCCTTGGTGGCAGATCCACCTGTGGTGCCCGACGTACCCCCTGTCCCTGTGGTGATTCCAGTGGTGGGAGTTCAAGATCCCCTGGAGAAAGAGGTGGAGCTGGAGGCTGCAGCGCGAGTGCATCAGAGTGGCCTCACTGCCTTTCTGAAGCTCCACCCTCCCGAGTTCCATGGACAGACGGCGGACCCCCTTGCCCCTGAGCGATGGTTGATGGAGGTGGACAAGATCTTCTCGACCATGCACTGCACCGATCGCCAGCGTGTCTCCCTGGCCACCTTCATGCTGAAGGGTAGCGCCGCAGACTGGTGGGCTACCCGATCGGTGGACATTCCCGAGGGAGTGGAGCGGCTTTTATGGGCGGGGTTCTTGAAGTATTTCCTAGAGGAGTACTTCAATTTTTGACGTGACAGATCGTGATGCGGGAGTTTGAGCAGCTGACGCAGGGCTCCATGTCAGTCGCGGACTACTCCACACGCTTCACGAGGCTTTCCAGGTTCGCCCCAGCCTTGGTGATGGATGACGAGACGCGGTGTCGTCGCTTTGAGATGGGTCTCATCAACACCATTCGGGTGCATGTCTCTTCCAGGCGTTTACGAGGTACTCGGACTTGGTGTCTCGGGCGAAGACAGTCGAGCGAGACCTCGGGGCCTCCATGGGGTTCCAACCCCTTCTGCAGACCAGAGACCCCCCAGGAGCCAGGACCATGCACATCACAAGAAGAAGCGGCCCCGCTTTGATCAGTCAGCGGCTGCCGCTACTCCAGTCGATGTGGTGCCAGTGCGAGGTCCAGCACCCATTGCGGCAGTACCAGTCCAGTCCATGCAGCCGGAGAGGCGGCGCTGTTATCACTGTCAGCGCGTCGGGCATCTTTTATATAATTGCCCCGATGCTGGCCGACCCCGTGTGCCGCGCCAGCCGCAGCAGCAGCAGCTACAGCAGCAGCCGTACCAGCAGCAGCAGCCTCAGCGCCAGCAGCAGCCACAGGGTGGCCGAGCTGACCAGAGGAGGCAGCTAGTGCAGCCTGCGAGGCGTGCCCCTGCTCCTCAGCCGCAGTTTGTCCAGGGCAGAGTTGCAGCACTTTCGGCCGAGGAGGCGCAGGCTTCGGGTAGCGTGGTCCGAGGTATTGTTCAGATCTCCCAGCTCCCTGCATATGTGTTATTTGATTCCGGAGCCACGCATTCGTTCGTGTCTCCCGCTTTTGCGAGACGGATGGGCGTGGTGTCCGTCCCTCTTGATGTTATCCTGGAGATATCATTGCCCGTAGGAGACCGTATTCTCCTCCGTTCTGTGTACCGAGGGTGTACGGTGGTGATTGCGGAGCATGAGTTTCAGTGGAGTTGGTAGAGCTCGCCATGACGGACTTCGATGCCATCCTGGGAATGGATTGGCTTTCAGCTAGTCACGCCAGCATCGACTGTTTTGCCAAGTCGGTGTCTTTCCACCTTCCGGGTCGGAGGTCCTTCCAGTTTGTGGGCGATCGTGACATAGCCCCTCTGGGGTTCGTGTCGTCCATTCAGGCATGGAGACTCCTTTAGGGAGGATGCGAGGGTTTTCTGGCGTACATTGCTCAGGAGGACGCACCACTGCGGGCAGATATCAGTCAGACTCCGGTCGTGGCAGAGTATCCCGAGGTTTTCCCCGATGATCTTCCGGGATTACCGCCGGATCGCGCGATCGAGTTTGAGATTAATCTGATTCCGGGGACCGGCCGATTTCGAGAGCTCCGTACCGGATGGCCCCAGCAGAGCTGAAGGTGCTCAAGGAGCAGTTGGAGGAGTTGCTTGAGAAGGGCTTCGCACGTCCGAGTGTTTCTCCGTGGGGAGCCCCTATTCTGTTTGTGCGAAAGAAGGACGGTTCACTGCGGCTTTGTATTGATTACAAGCAGCTGAACAAGCGGACCATGAAGAACAAGTACCCCTTGTCGCGGATTGACGATCTGTTTGACCAGCTCCAGGGAGCGCGAGTCTTCTCTAAGATCGATCTCCGTTCGGGCTACTATCAGCTGAAGATCCGGGAGTCAGACATTCCGAAGACGGCCTTTCGTACCCGTTATGGGCACTACGAGTTCAGATTGCCGTTTGGGTTGACGAATGCGCCGGCGGCCTTCATGGATCTGATGAACCGGGTGTTTCGGCCCTTCCTCGACTCCTTCGTAGTAGCTTTCATCGATGATATCTTGGTGTACTCGAGGAGTCTTGAGGAGCACGCTCACCATCTCCGCACTGTCTTGGAGACTTTGGCCCGACATCAGTTGTTCGCCAAGTTCAGTAAGTGCGAGTTTTGGTTGGAGCGTATGGCCTTTCTGGGCCACGTGATTTCCGGCAAGGGCATATCTGTGGACCTGGACAAGACGCTCGCCGTGTCGAATTGGCGTTGACCGTCGAACCCCATAGAGATTCGGAGCTTCCTGGGCTTGGGGGTTATTATAGGAGGTTTGTCGAGGGTTTCTCGAAGATAGATGTACCTCTTACCCGCCTCACTCGGAAGGATGTCCGGTTCAAGTGGTCCCCGGCTTGCGAGGAGAGCTTCCTGGAGTTGAAGCGAAGGCTCACCTCAGCGCCAGTTCTTACCCTTCCGTCTGGGAGTGGTGGGTTTGCAGTTTACTCCGATGCATCGCGGTTGGGTGTGGGTTGCGTCCTGATGCAGCATGATAAGGTTGTGGCTTACGCGTCGCGTCAGTTGAAGCCCCATGAGCAGAATTACCCCACCCACGACTTAGAGTTGGCAGCGATCATCTTTGCGCTGAAGATGTGGAGGCACTACCTCTATGGCGAGGAGTTCAAGCTCTTTACTGATCACAAGAGCTTGACATATTTGCAGTCCCAGCCGGAGCTCAACATGCGTCAGAAACGTTGGGTCGAGTTCCTAAAGGACTATGATTGTGACATCGCTTACCATCCGGGTAAGGCGAATGTCGTGGTGGATGCTCTCAGCAGGCAGCCCTTGGGCATGGCCGCCCACATGGCTGTACGTCATTGGAGGCTTCTGGAGGAGGCCGCTTGCTGGATCAGCGTTCGAGAGACTCATGCGGGTGGCTTTTTGGCCAGGCTAGTGGTGCAGCCCGTTCTTCTCGACGAGATCCGCACGGCACAGGGGCAGGATCCTCACTTTCTAGTCCTCTCTGAAGGCGTCGCCCGGGGCGAGCATCCGGACTACCAGATTCGCGAGGACGGGATCCTGCGGTTCAGAGGTCGAGTATGCATTCCTGACGACGCAAAGCTGAAGCAGAAGATCTTGGATGAGGCCCATCGTTCGAGGTACACAGTGCATCCTGGTGGCACGAAGATGTACAGGGGCCTTCGTCGTGGCTACTGGTGGCGCGGGATGAAGACGGATATTGCCCGTTTCGTTGCCCGTTGCTTGGTATGCCAGCAGGTGAAGTCGAAACATCAGCGTCCTGCGTGGAAGCTACAGTCCATTGAGATTTTTCAGTGGAAGTGGGAGCAGATCACCATGGACTTCGTTTCGGGTTTGCCGAGGTCACGTTCGGGTCGCGATGCCATCTGGGTAATCGTCGACCGACTGACGAAGTCCGCTCATTTCCTCCCCATCCGACTCACCGATTCTCTGGACACCCTGGCGCAGTTGTTTGTCTCCGAGATTGTTCGTCTCCATGGCACTCCCGTCAGCATCATTTCTGATCGAGACGCGCGATTTACTTTGAGGTTCTGGCGTAGCCTCCAGCACGCCCTTGGTATGAACCTCCACTTCAATACAGCGTTTCATCCGCAGACGGACGGCCAGTCAGAGAGGACGATTCAGACCCTGGAGGACATGCTGCGAGCTTGTGTTCTCGACTTTGGGGGCAGTTGGGAGAGGCATCTTCCGTTGGTGGAGTTTGCCTACAACAACAGCTACCACTCGAGTATCAGGATGGCTCCATACGAGGCGCTCTATGGCCGCAGCTGCAGGTCCCCCTTGTGTTGGGACGAGGTCGGAGAGCGCCAGTTGGAGGGACCAGAGATCATCCACCAGACCTCAGAGATGGTCAAGACGATTCACGAGCGTATCCGAGTCGCTCAGAGCCGTCAGAAGAGCTACGCCGATCGTCGTCGCCGTGAGCTCGTTTTCGAGGTTGGTGACCATGTCTTCCTGAAGGTGTCCCCGATGAAGGGCATCTTCCGTTTCGGCGTGCGGGGCAAGCTGAGTCCACGTTTCATTGGGCCGTTCCTCATCCTCGAGCGAGTTGGGGAGGTGGCCTATCGCATAGCTCTACCCCCACAGCTGGCTCAGGCCCATGACGTCTTCCATGTCTCGCAGCTGAGGCGTTACGTCCACGATCCTGCTCACGTCATCCCGTTCGAGCCGCTCATTTTCGAGCCAGACTTGTCATTCGTCGAGCAGTCGATCGGGATCCTGGACCGTCGCGAGAAGAGGCTCCGCACCAAGACCGCCCAGTTGGTCAAGGTGTGATGGCAGCACCGTTCCGGTGCCGAGGCCACTTGGGAGCTCGAGGACGCTATGCGGGACACGTATCCGCATCTTTTCCCTTCCTAGATGTTTTTGTATTTATTTTGAGGACAAAATTTCCTAAGGGGGGAAGAATGTTATATATGTGTCACTTTTTGCCTTCTGGTCACCATTGGAGCATTCTGGCAGTTTTTCAACTTTTTCTTTTTTCGATCGGAACCGCTAAAATTTTGGACTTTTGGCTATCATCATGAGCTTGAGAACTCCGATTGAAAATCTAACTGCATATTATGTGTCCTGGTGCCATTTTAAGCCACTCACGAAAATTTCATCGAATTCCGGTAACGTTTCAGAATTTCACAGTTCCGAATCGTATCCGGGTTTTGACCAAGCGAAAAGTCATTGGGAGACTTTACCAAGTCAAAGAGGACTTTGACAAAGTCAAGTTTGACCCTTGACTTGGTCAAAATCTTTTGTTTTCTAGTGTGGTTGGGTTGACTAAGGTCAAAGTGCACCTAACCTAGCTTAACCTAATTAATTCTAAGTGTGTGAGTGTGTGAGTGTGTGGTGTGTGTGTGTGTGCTTAAGTGAGGTCCACGCCCAAGAATAGTGCACCCCCCTATTCATCTTCTTCTCCAACTCTCTCAAGCTCTCTCATCTTCTCTCTTTTTCCACCTTTTGACCTAGTAGAAGGTGTTGGATTAGAAAACCCTAGAAGGAGAAAAGGAAGGTGAGGACCCGATCTATCTTTCCATGGTCTTGGATTAGCATTCCCCTTTGTTTTCCTCCTCTCATGGCACCTTTTCTCCTCTGTTTTCAGCCCCTCTTAGGCTGAGAAGAGGTCTTGGTAGTGGTGGCTTTGGTGGTGGCAAATCGGTGCGCGAAGAGCACCCGAAGTTCCCTCCTTCCCTTTTTTTCTTTGGGTAAGCTTTCCTCCTCCCTTTTTCTTGTGTAAATGCTTGTTTAGGATGTGATTTTGGATGTGCAAGGGTTGCATGAGTGTTTGGGGTGTGAGAGGGCTGAGGGAGGTGGCAGGGGTTGGCTCGGGCGTGCGTGCGGGGTAATCCACGCGCGTGCGCGCGAGTCAACCCGCGCAGGCAGAGCAGGCGCGCGCAGTCAGGGGCGTTGGGCGAGTGCGCGCGGGAGCACGGGCGTGCGCGCGGAGCGCTGCGCAGGGGCGCAGTGCGTGCGGTGCGCGCGGGGGTCAGCGCGGGGTGCTGCAGGGGCGCAGCACGTGCGGGTAGGAGCAGGGCTGGACGCGCGGTGCGCGCGGGCGCGCGCGAGCGTGCGCAAGTGCGTGCGGCGTGTCTGGGCCAGCGGGCAAGGGCGCGGTAGTGCGCCCGGGGCGCGGGGCTGTGTGCGTGCGTGCGCACCCTTGCGCGTGCGTGCGGGTGGCCGTGCGCATGGCTGCCCGAGGGTGCGGGAGTGTGTCGGGGCACTCGGACTCCAGTGCGTATGGGCCCGTATGCATGCTTGTTCGAGTGTTGGGTATTTCTAGCATATTTCTTGCGTATTTGTATAGATTACTCACCATTTTGATGTCCCATGTCTCGCAGATCTTGACGGGCGGTCACGCGACGACCCGGGTATTGGTGAGTGGGACAATCCAACCCAGTAGGGAGACGTTCGATGCACGTAGGCGTGCATCGCTCTCCCCTGGGGCACCATAGTTGCATATTAGCTAATATTAATGTAAACTATGCCTTGCATGAATATTATGTTGTATCCATGCCCCCCTTAGACCTGCATGTTAGGGATATGCACCCTTATATTGATTATTATGATGTGTCCATGCCACCTTAGATTTGTATGCTAGGGATATACACCCTTACATCGTGTTAGAGGCCCGTGCCTGCCTAGACACCTTGCCCGACCTGTGCATGTTCCCAAGTAGTTTAATTTGATTAAATCAAATGCGAGCTTATGGTTATTAGCATGCCTTAGAGAATATTATAACCTCAATGTTATAATATGTGTCTCCCCGCATCTTAGTTATGCGCCCTGGAGGAATTCTTGAGAATTCATGACCTTAGTAGAGTTACAACCGGTGTCGACGGATCCAAGAGGATCGTATCCGCGTGACTAGGCTGTCTTCTCCTTATTGGTTGGGATCCGAGGTAGGAACTCCCCGGCGTTAGCTGGCTTGACAGAGGGCTCCCATCTGTAGGTACCTCCTGATGTGTTTCGGACAGTGCTGATCGTGGGAGTATACCAGGTGGAGGCTACGAGGGTGGGAAAGGCTACCCGGTGGGACCAGGGGTGGGAAGCGGTCTAGTATGCCCCAAGAGGCCCATGTCACCCCCAGGAAAGGGTGAGGGTGAGGGGGGGGGGTGGGAGGTGGGTTGGCGATGAAATAACCCATTAGAATGTTGATGTTGCGCCCGTGTTAGGGGCTATGAATTGTATAAGGTTAATATGAATTGTGATGCATGGGTTGTGCTATTCACTGAGCGTGTGGCTCACCCCTCGCATATATTTTTCTACAGTTATATCTGAGTCGGATCTAAAGGAGGAGCTCCCCGAGGCACATCAGCGGTAGCGGAGCAGCATCACGTTCTATGTGTGAGAGGCCATCAACATCCCCCTTTGATTGTATGTATTGTATTCCGTGCTTGGGCACATGTTTGTATTATATTTGGATGTCGTGTATATATATTGGCTCTCACAGGAAAGTTGATTATGTATCGAGTCTGTAATATGTCTTTGAATTACAGATTCAGTCTTTTAGCTTCCGCTATTTGTGTATATATTATGTCAGCCTCTTTGTTGTCTATGTTGTCAGTGTTGATGATTGTTTAGAGTATATTATTGACCTCTTGTATAGACTGCTGATATCATATATACCATTGCCGCCCCTCGGGGACGGCCGCCCTGGGGCGTGACAAGTAAACTACACAAATATACATGAAATTTACTAGAAATGCCTAAAACTTGGACAAGCATGCATACGGGCTCGCACGCATGAGAGTATGAACGTACGCACGCAAGTCCGGGTGCCCCGACACCTACCCGAACCTTCGGGCAGGCACACGCATGCCCCCCCGCACACGTACGCACGCATACGCACGTACGTGCGTGCCCCAGCACCCTTGGCGCACTGCCGCGCGCCTGCCTGCGCGCCCAGGCGCGCTGCCACGCGCGCAGGTGCACGCGCACGTGCGCGGATGGCCCCGCGCGCGCGCCCAACCTCCCCCCACCCCCTCCTCAGCCCTCCCACACCCCTACCACATATGCATAGCATGCTTGAACACTTCAAAGCCCTAACAATCATCTAAAACAAAGCTAAGGGAGGAGGAGAACTTACCAAAAGGAGAGGAAGAAAAGGGGGGTACTCGGGTGCCCTTTGCGCACCAAACCACCTCTACCGCCACCACCAACACCACCACCTTCTCAGCCACTCTCCAAGCCTTTGATGGCTGAAATCAGGGGTGGGGAGGAAGGCATGAGAGAGAGAAGGGAAACAAGAACAAACAACACTCAAAGTTTGTACACACACATACCTTCTCTTCTCCTTTTTAGGTCTTTCTTCTTCTTCTTCTTTTACTACCTCTATTTAGAACAAACAAGGAAGAGGGAGTGAAGGAGAGAGTGAGAGGGAGAGGGAGATGGAGATGGAAGGGGACGCCCACTACTAGGTACACACACACACACACACACTCACACACACACATTTATGAGAAAAAGTGGGTTGGTGAGGCTTGACTTTGAGTCAACCCAACCAAACAAAAAAACAAAAGCCCTTGACCTAGTCAATGGTCAACTTTGACTTGGTCCAAGTCCTCTTGACTTGGTCAAAGTCACCATTTGACAATCCAAAATAAGTCAAAACCCGGATACGATTCAGAACTGCCAAATTTTCTAAAACGTTACCGGAATTCGATGAAATTTTTGTGAGTGGCTCGAAATGGCACCAGGACTCATAATGTGCAGTTAGATTTTCAATCGGAGTTCTCGAACTCACGCAGATAGCTAAAATTCAAAAATTTTAGCGACTCCGATCAAAAAAGAAAAAAAATTGGAAAACTGCGAAAAGGTGACAAATAGGCTAAAAAGTGACACATATATTACATTATCCCCCCCTTAGGAGATTTTGTCCACAAAATTTAACACAAAACATCTAGGAAGGGAAAAGATGTGGATATGCGTCACGCATGGCGTCCTCGAGCTCCCAAGTGGCCTCGGCACCTGAACGGTGCTGCCATCGCACCTTAACCAACTGGATGGTCTTGGTGTGGAGCCTCTTCTCACGTCGGTCCAGGATCTTGATCCGGCTGCTCCATGAATGACAAGTCCGGCT
This sequence comes from Acorus gramineus, assembly GCA_030737835.1. Taxonomy (NCBI): domain Eukaryota; kingdom Viridiplantae; phylum Streptophyta; class Magnoliopsida; order Acorales; family Acoraceae; genus Acorus; species Acorus gramineus. Next base: position 826,556 of record JAUJYN010000016.1, read on the forward strand.
CGAAGACGAGCGGCTCGAACGGAATAACGTGAGCAGGATTGTGGACGTAACGCCTCAGCTGTGAGACATGGAAGACGTCATGGGCTTGAGCCAACTGTGGGGGCAGGGCTATGCGATAGGCCACCTCTCCAATCCGCTCAAGGATGAGAAACGGCCCAATGTAACGCGGACTCAGCTTGCCCCGCACACCGAAACGGAAGATGCCCTTCGTCGGGGACACCTTCAGGAAAACATGGTCACCAACCTCGAAGGCGAGCTCACAGCGACGACGATCGGCATAGCTCTTCTGACGGCTCTGAGCGACTCAGATACGCTCACGAATCGTCTTGACCATCTCTGAGGTCTGGTGGATGACCTCTGGTCCCACCAACTGGCGCTCTCCGACCTCGTCCCAACACAAGGGGGACCTGCAGCTGCGGCCATAGAGCGCTTCATATGGTGCCATCCGAATACTCGAGTGGTAGCTGTTGTTGTAGGCAAACTCCACCAACGGGAGATGCCTCTCCCAACTGCCCCCAAAGTCGAGAACGCAAGCTCGCAGCATGTCCTCCAGGGTCTGTATCGTCCTCTCCGACTGGCCGTCCATCTACGGATGAAACGTTGTACTGAAGTGGAGGTTGTACCAAGGGTGTGCTGGAGGCTGCGCCAGAACCTCGAAGTAAACCTCGCGTCTCTATCAGAAATGATGCTGACGGGAGTGCCATGGAGACGAACAATCTCGGAGACAAACAACTGTGCCAGGGTGTCCAGAGAATCGGTGAGTCGAATGGGGAGGAAATGAGCGGACTTAGTCAGTCGGTCGACGATTACCCAGATGGCATCGCGACCCAAATGTGACCTCGACAAACCCGAAACGAAGTCCATGGTGATCTGCTCCCACTTCCACTGAGGAATCTCAATGGACTGCAGCTTCCCCGCAAGACGATGATGTTCCGATATCACCTGCTGGCATACCAAGCAACGGGCAATGAAACGGCCAATATCCGCCTTCATCCCGCGCCACCAGTAGCCACGACGAAGGCCCCTGTACATCTTCGTGCCACCAGGATGCACTGTGTACCTCGAACAATGGGCCTCGTCCAAGATCTTCTGCTTCAGCTCTGCGTCGTCAGGAATGCATACTCGACCTCTGAACCGCAGGATTCTGTCCTCGCGAATCTGGTAGTCCGGAAGCTCACCCCAGGCAACGCCTTCGGAGAGGACTAGAAAGTGAGGATCCTGCCCCTGAGCCGTGCGGATCTCGTCGAGAAGAACGGGCTGCACCACTAGCCTGGCCAAAAAGCCACCCGCAGGTGTCTCTCGAACGCTGATCCAACAAGCGGCCTCCTCCAGAAGCCTTCAACGACGCACAGCCAAGTGGGCGGCCATGCCCAAGGGCTGTCTACTGAGAGCATCGGCCACGACATTCGCCTTACCCGGATGGTAAGCGATGTCACAGTCATAGTCCTTCAGGAACTCGACCCAACGTCGCTGACGCATGTTGAGCTCCGGCTGGGACTGCAAGTAAGTCAGGCTCTTGTGATCCGTGAAGAGCTCGAACTCCTCGCCATAGAGGTAGTGCCTCCACATCTTCAGCGCAAAGATGATCGCTGCTAACTCCAAATCGTGGGTGGGGTAATTCTGCTCATGGGGCTTCAACTGACACGACGCGTAAGCCACAACCTTACCGTACTGCATCAGGACGCAACCCAAACCCAGCCACGATGCATCAGAGTAGACTGCGAATCCACCACTCCCAGACAGAATGGTAAGAACTGGCGCTGAGGTGAGTCTTCGCTTCAACTCCAGGAAGCTCTCCTCGCAAGATGGGAACACTCGAACCGGACATCCTTCCGAGTGAGACGGGTCAGAGGAACAGCTATCTTCGAGAAACCCTCGACAAACCTCTGATAATAACCTGCCAAACCCAGGAAGCTCTGAATCTCGGTGGGGTTCGACGGTCGCCACCAATTCAACACGGCGAGCGTCTTGTCCGAGTCCACAGATATACCCTCGCCGGAAATCACGTGGCCCAGGAAGGCCACACGCTCCAACCAGAACTCGCACTTACTAAACTTGGTGAACAACTGATGTCGGGCCAAAGTCTCCAAGACAGTGCAGAGATGGTCAGCGTGCTCCTCAAGACTCCTCGAGTACACCAGAATATCATCGATGGAGACTACCACAAAGGAGTCGAGGAAAGGCCGAAACCCCCGGTTCATCAGATCCATGAAGGCAGCCGTTGCATTTGTCAACCGAAACGGCAATACTCGAAACTCGTAGTGCCCGTAACGGGTACAAAAGGCCGTCTTCAGAATATCCGACTCCCGGATCTTCAGCTGATAGTAGCCCGAACGGAGATCGATCTTTGAAAAGACACGCGCTCCCTGGAGCTGGTCAAACAGATCGTCAATCCGCAGTAAGGGGTACTTGTTTTTCACGGTCCTCATGTTCAGCTACCTGTAATCAATACAAAGACGTAGTGAACCGTCCTTCCAAACGAACAACACAGGGGCTCCCCACGGTGAGACACTCGGATGTGCGAAGCCCTTCTCGAGCAACTCTTCCAGCTGCTCCTTGAGCACCTTCAGCTCTGCTGGGGCCATCCGGTATGGAGCTCTCGAAATTGGCTCGGTCCCCGGAATTAGATTAATCTCAAACTCGATCGCGCGATCCGGTGGTAGTCCCGGAAGATCATCGGGGAAAACCTCTGGATATTCCACCACGACCGGGTTCTGACTGATATCTGCCGGCAGTGGTGCATCCTCCTCAACAATGTATGCCAGAAAACCCTCACATCCTCCCTGAAGGAGTCTCCACTCCTGGATGGACCCCAAAGGGGCTATGTCCCGATCGCCCATGAACTGGAAAGATCTCCGGCCAGGGATGTAAAAAGACACCGACTTCACAAAATAGTCGATACTGGCGTGGCTAGCTGAGAGCCAATCCATTCCCAGGATGGCATCAAAGTCTGTCATGGCGAGTTCTACCAACTTTAATGGAAACTCATGCTCCGCAATCGCCACGGTACACCCCTGGTAAACAGAACAGAGGAGAATTCGGTCTCCGACGGGCAATGATATCTCCAGCATAACATCAAGAGGGGCGGACACCATGCCCATCCGTCTCGCGAAAGTGGGAGACACGAACGAATGCGTGGCTCCAGAATCAAATAGCACATATGCAAGAAGCTGGGAGATCAGAACAATACCTCAGACAACGCTACCCAAAGCTTGCGCCTCCTCGGCCGTAAGTGCTGCAACACGACCCTGAACAAGCTGCGGCTGAGGAGCAGGGGCACGCCTCACAGGCTGCACTGGCTGCCTCCTCTAGTCAACTCGGCCACCCTGTGGCTGCTGCTGCTGACGCTGCGGCTGCTGCTGCTGGCGTGGCTGCTGCTGCTGCAGCTGCTGCTGCTGGCGCAGCTGCTGCTGTAGCTACTGCTGCGGCTGCTGTTGAGGCACAGGGGGTCAGCCAGCATCAGGGCAATCATAGGAAATATGTCTAACCCGCTGGCAATGGTAACAACGTCGCGTCTCTGGTCGCCTAGCCTGGACCGGTACTGCAGCAATGGGTGCTGAAGCTCGCACTGGCACCACATCGACTGGAGTAGCGGCTGTTGTGCCTGTGTCATTTGGAGCACTCTGTTCAAAAATTTGGCTACATAATTTTTTTCCTCGAAGTTATGTATTTCCAATTTGGTATTTGGATTTGATTTTGTTAAAATCCAAGATGAAGAGGTTTAAATATGAGTTTATTATGAGATGTCCAGTTTTGAGTTAGCTTTCGTACAAAAGTAGAATTAGATCAACTGGATTCTTGTAGTAAAAGTTATGGGTATTTTACCAAGTATACCCCGGGGATGAAAATTCTGGCAGCAGCCCTGTTCTATGTTTATCTCTAATTTTGGAATATCGGGAGAGATTATTTGATCTTGGCATCAACATGAAAGTTGTAGATAATCTTCTTAGCTTTCTAACGGAATTAGAATTGTGCAAGTCGGAGTTATATCAAAGAAGTTATGGCTGTTCCAGTGAAGCATGCGCAGAATTTCTAAGTCAGGGATGAGATGGTCATTTCCATCCCTCTTTAGATATTTGTGTGCAAATAAATATCTTCTCTCCCTCTCTCTCTCTCACTTCCACGCCTACATTTTTAAGCTCTCCCTTCCTCTCTCTCAAGCCCCCCATGTGTTTGTGAAAACTCCTCAAAGAGAAGAGAAGGAGAAGGTGCAAGTGCAAGTGAGTGTTGTGTAAGTGTTGTTGTTGTTTGTCCTCCTCTCTCTAGGTCCCTTTTCATGATCCTTCCCCCCCTGTTTGCAGCCAAGAAGGAGGCTGAGGATAGGCTGAAGGTGGTGGTGTTGGTGGTGGCGGTTGAGGTGGTCGCGGGTGCGTCGAGGGCCCCCGAACCTCCCCCTTTCTTTTCCCCTCCCAAGGTGAGCCTTTCCCCTTCTTTTCTTGGTTTTTATGGCTTAGGGTTGGTCGGGAGGGTCATGCATGTTGGGTAGATGTGTTAGGGTGTGTGTGAGGGGTTGAGAAGGGTTAAAATGAGGTAAGGGTTGGCTGGGCGAGCGTGCACGCGCAGGCGCGCGCTGGCAGGTGCTGGCGGGCGCGTGCGCGCGAGTGCACGGGTGCCCGCGAAGTGGGCGCGCGGGTGCGCGCGGGTGCTGGCGCGAGCGGGGGTTCTGTGCGCCCGCGTGGGGCAGTGCGCCTGGGCGCAGGGCTGGGGGCCAATGCGCGTGCGCGCATGCGTGCGCGTGCGTGCGCGGGGGTTCTGCACGGGCGCGCGGGCTAGACGCGCAGTGCGCGCGGCAGCATGTCAGGCAGCGCGGGCAAGCGCGCGGCAGTGCGCCAAGGGTGCTGGGGGGGGGGGGGGGCATGCGTGTGGCTGCCCGAGGGTTTGGGTAGGTGTCGGGGCACTCGGACTCGTGTGCGTGCGTGCGTGCTCGCATGCGTGCGAGTCCGTATGCATGCTTGTCCGAGTATTGGATATTTCTAATGATTTCTATGTGTAAATTGTGTTGTTACTCACCAAATTGGATGCCCCTACCTTGCAGATCTCGTCGGATGGGATGCGCGAGGTCCCGGGTCGTATGGTGAGTGGTTCGATTCCAATCCCCCCCCCCCCCTCTCTAGGGATGCGCTCGACCCGCATAGACGCGCGTCGCGCATCGATGGGGCCCCCTAGCTATAATATGTAGATACCATGTTAATGCATGATTAATATGATGTAACCATGCCACATTAGACCTTGTATGCTAGGGATATGCATCCATGATACATGTATAGAAGCCCATACATGCCTAGACACTATGTCCCTTGATTGGAAAGCCCCGGCCTATGCATGTTTCCCATTTAGTTTAATTTAATTAAAGCAAAATGAGAGCATTTTTTTATGAGCATGCCTTAGAGAATATTATAACCTTGTTGTTATAATATATGTTTCCCCGCATCTTAGTTATGCGCCCTGGAGGAATTCTTGAGAATTCATGACATTAGTAGTGTTAGAAATTGTTGTCGACGGATCCAAGAGGATCGTATCCGTGTGAGTAGGCTGTCTTCTCCTTTTGGTTGGATCCGATGTAGGGACTCCCCGGCGTTGGAAAGCTGACCTGACAGAGGGCTCCCATCTGTAGGTACCTCCGATGCGTCGGACTGTGCTGATCGTGGGAGTATACCAGGTAGAGGCTACGGAGTGTGGGAGAGGCTACCGGGTGGACCAGGGGTGGAGAGCGGTCTAGTCTGTCCCAAAAGGCCCATGACACCCCTAAAGGGTGAGCGTGGGGTGGGTCGGCGATGTTACGACCCACTAACTTGTGTAGTTACTCCCGTATAGGGACTATGACTATGTTAAGGTTAATATGAGTGTGTTGATTGTTGTTATGCCTGTGTTTTGATATCTCGATAAGTGAGTATCGAGAGTAGTTGTTTTCCATTGGGTTCGCTTTACAAACATGGGATCGTTCTCCCCTTCGTTGGATCCGACGTAGGAACTTCTCGGGTTTAGTTGTCCTGACAGAGGGCTCCCATCCGTAGGTACCACCGATGCATTCAGAAGAGTACTGATCGTGGGAGTATACCAGGTAGAGGCTACCCGAGGAAAGGGCTACCGGCGGACCAAGGGCGTAGAGCAGTGAGTTGAGGAGATTGGGTTGTAGATACTACCCGGGAGAGGGTTAACGAATGATGTTACGGGCGTGGGAATCATTCTCCCTTTTGGTTGGATCCGAGTAGGGACTCCCTGGCGTTGGAAAGCTGTCCTGACGGCTACGGAGTGTGGGAGAGGCTACCAGGTGGACCAGGGGTGTAGAGCAGTCTAAATCTCTTCCAAAAGTCTCCCTCCAGGAGTGAGGGTAAGGATGAGGTGAAGAATATCGCCGCGTGACCCATTCGTTGTTCGACCGTTCCCATAGTTGTTGGGTCCGGTCTTAAATCGATGTTTAAAGGCATCGTTTGAGCAATTATCTAGATGTAGATGATCCAGTAGTGTTGAGTAGACCAGTAAATCCGGGTCTCTTCGACCGATGGCATGGTCTCTAGACCAGTAAATCCGGGTCTCTTCGACCGACGGTATGGTCTCTCCCCAAAAGTCCCAAAAGACTCCCTCCGGGAGTGAGGGTGAGAATGAGGTTGGTCGCGCTGCCGTGTGACCCAGTTATCCATGGGTTTCCACCCATGTTTTCCTTGAAAAGAAATTGATTATGTATTGAACTGTACTATGGTGATTGGTTTCCAGCCACTCACTGAGCTTGTAGCTCACCCCTCGAATACTATTTCTTTCAGGGGCAGTGTTGGGCGTGGAGTTGGAGCTTTCTTGTGGCGTGGTCTTATGGGCGTGGAGCGTTTTGCCGGCGGGTGGCTAGTGCGAGGCTGTCAGCATTCCAAGAGTCATTTTATGTTTTGTAAATCGTGCATGTGGCACAGGTTGTATTTTCTTTGGTCTAGACTTGGCTTTCACAGGACATTGATTGTGTATTCGAGTCTGTAATAATGTTTTTGATTTACAGACATTGTTTATATATTATGCTTCCGCTTTTCAGTCAGTTGTCACTATCTTGCTTTGCCGCCTTGTGTATTGTTGTTGGAGTCTTTATTGACCTCAGGTATTGATAGCTGATATTTTATTATCTTTGCCACGTCTCGGGGTTGCCTGGGGCGTGACAAGCAGCGGCCGCTGACTGATCAAAGCGGGGCCACTTGCTCTTGCGACGTCCCTAGTCCTGGTTCCTGGGGGGCCTCTTGTCTGTAGAAGGGGTTGGAACCCCCAAAGGGACCCCAAGGTCTCGCTCAACTGTCCTCGCACGAGACACCAAGTCTGAGTACCTCGTGAACGCCTGTGAGGTGACATGCACCTTGATGGCGCTAATGAGACCCATCTCGAAACAACGGCATTGCGTCTCCTCATCCATCACCAAGGCGGGAGCGAACCAGGAAAGCCTCGTGAAACGTGTAGAGTAATCAGCGACTGACATGGAGCCCTGCGTCAGCTGCTCGAACTCTCACATCATGATTTGGCGTGTCAAAAATGGGAAGTACTCCTCCAGAAAGTAACTCCGGAATCCAGCCCATAGAAGTCGCCCCACGCCCTCGGGGATGTCCACCGATCGGGTAGCCCACCAGTCGACGGCGCGACCCTTCAACATGAAGGTGGCCAGTGAGACACATTGGTGGTCGGTGCAGTGCATGGTCAAGAAGATCTTGTCTACCTCCATCAACCAATGCTCAGGGGCAAGGGGGTCCGTCATCTGGCCATGGAACTCGGGAGGGTGAAGCTTCAGAAAGGCAGTGAGGCCGCTCTGATGCACTCGTGCCGCAGCCTCTAGCTCCACCTCCCTCTCCAGGGGATCCTGAACTCCCTTCACTGGAATCTCCTCAGGGACAGGGGGTACCTCGGGCACCACCCGTGGATCTGCTACTAAGGGGACCTGCGAAACTGCCTCGCGGGCAGCCCGCAGCTCCTGGATCTCTCGCGCCTGATCAGCCAATACCCTAGTCTGGGCCTCCAGTGCCCTAGTCTGAGTCTCCAATAGATCTGCGATACGAGCGTAAGCACGCTCCCATGCAGGAGGCTCCTGCGCCGGTCCTGGCCCAATAGCCGAGGACCCTCCAGTAGACTCCTCGCCTCTGGTAGGTTCAGAAACCTCCAAGGCCCGAGGGGGACCACGTCCACGCATCCCTCTGCGAGGAGGCATATCAGCAACCTAAGAAACAGACACTAGGATCAGAATACTCATATAGAAATCCTAGGACTCATCTCTAAGAAAAACAATTGGCTCTGACAGGACCAGGCTCTGATACCAACTTTTGTCACGCCCAGGGCGGCCGTCCCTGATACGTGGCAAATATATATAATATCAGCAGTCCATACAGGAGATCAATAAAAGACTCTAAACAACATAAAAAATGACAACACAATCAATAATGTAGCTGACATAATATATATACATATAGCGGAAGCTTAAACGACTGAGTCTGTAATTCAAAGACATATTACAGACCAGAATACATAATCAACTGTCCTGTGAGAGCCAATATAAACAAAGACATCCATATACAAGTGTTGTGCCCAAGCACAGATAACAATACATACAAGCAAAAGAAGGGGATGCTGATGGCCTCTCACTCGCAGAACCAAAAACGTGAACGCTGCTCCGCTACTGATGTGATGCCTCGGGGAGCTCCTCCTTCAGATCCGACTCAGTAACAACTGGAGAAAAAGATATGCGAGGGGTGAGCCACACGCTCAGTGAATGGCACAATCTATGCAACACAACTCATATTAACCTTAAATTAATTAAAGTCCCTAAACGGGAGCAACTGTACAAGCTAGTGGATAGTAGCATCGCCGACCCACCCCACCCTCACCCTCACCCTTTAGAGGTGACATAGGCCTTTTGGGACAGATTAGACTGCTCCACCCCCTTGGTCCACCAGTATCCCTTTCCCCAGGTAGCCTCTACCTGGTATACTCCCACGGTCGATACGTTCCCGAATGCATCGGTAGTACCTACCGATGGGAGCCCTCTGTCAGGACAGCTTTTCCCAACCCGGTTAGTTCCTACTCGGATCCAATGAAGGGGAGAAAACAACCTACTCTCACGGATACGATCCTCTTGGATCCGTCGACAACGATTACTAACACTACTAGGGTAATAAATTCTCAAGAATTCCTCCAGAGCGCATAACTAAGATACGGGGAAACATTCATTATAATAACAAGGTTATAATATTTTCTAAGGCATGCTTATACCAACATAATCTCATTTTGATTTAATTAAATTAAACTAAATGGGAAACATGCATAGATCAAGGCTTTTCAAGCATGGGACATGGTGTCTAGGCATGTATGGGCCTCTATACATGGTACATGGATGTATATCCCAAGCATACAATGTCTAACATGGCATGGTTACATCATAGCAAAACATGCATTAATAGAGTTTTACATTCACACAAGTTAATATGCAATTATGGTGCCCCAGGGGAGGGCAATGCACGCCTACGTGCATCGAACGCCTCCCTACTGGGTTGGATTGACCCACTCACCGCAACCCGGGTCGTTGCGTGACCGATTGCAAAGATATGCAAGACATGGGCATTCAATATGGTGAGTAAACTACACAAATATACGTGAAATTTACTAGAAATGCCTAAAACTCGGACAAGCATGCATACGGGCTCGCACGCATGCGAGTACGCACGTACGCACGCAAGTCCGGGTGCCCCGACACCTACCTGAACCCTCGGGCAGCCACACGCATGGCCCCCCGCACGCGTACGCACGCATACGCACGCACGTACGCGCCCCAGCACCCTTGGCGCACTACCGCGCACCTGCCCGCGCACCCAGATGCGCTGCCGGGCGCGCGAGCCCGCGTGCACTGCGCGTCCTGCTCGTACGCCCTCGCGCGCACTGTTCGCCCGCACAGCACCCCGCGCACACGCTCGCACGCCTGCGCGTACGTGCGCGCATTTGCCATCGCGCCCGACTGCGCGCGCCAGCGCCCCTCTGCGCGCAGACGCGCGCGGATGGCCCTGCGCGCGCTCCCAACCTCCCCCCACCCCCTCCTCAGCCCTCCCACACCCCCTACCACATATGCATAGCATGCTTGACCACTTAAAAGCCCTAACAATCATCTAAAACAAAGCTAAGGGAGGAGGAGAACTTACCAAAAGGAGAGGAAGAAAAAGGGGGTTTACTCGGGTGCCCTTTGCGCACCAAACCACTTCTACCGCCACCACCAACACCACCACCTTCTCAGCCACTCTCCAAGCCTTTGATGGCTGAAATCAGGGGTGGGGAGGGAAGGCATGAGAGGGAGTTAGAGAGAAGGGAAACAAGAACAAACAACACTCAAAGTTTGTACACACACATACCTTCTCTTCTCCTTTTTAGGTCTTTCTTCTTCTTCTTCTTTTACTACCTCTATTTAGAACAAACAAGGAAGAGGGAGTGAAGGAGAGAGTGAGAGGGAGAGGGAAATGGAGAACTTTGACTTGGTCCAGGTCCTGGTCAACTTGACCTAGTCAAAGCCCTTGACCTAGTCAATGGTCAACTTTGACTTGGTCAAAGTCACCATTTGACATGTTATATATGTGTCACTTTTAGCCTTCTGGTCACCATTGGAGCATTCTGGCAGTTTTTCAACTTTTTCTTTTTTCGATCGGAACTGCTAAAATTTTAGACTTTTTAGCTATCATCCTGAGCTTGAGGACTCCGATTGAAAATCTAACTGCATATTATGTGTCCTGGTGCCATTTCAAGCCACTCACAAAAATTTCATCGAATTCCGGTAACGTTTCAGAATTTTGCAGTTCTGAATCGTATCCGGGTTTTGACCAAGCGAAAAGTCATTGGGAGACTTGACTTGGTCAATGTTGACCCTTGACTTGGTCAATTGGTTTTGTTTTCTAGTGTGGTTGGGTTGACTAAGGTCAAAGTGCGCTTAAACCTAACTAAACCTAGCTTAACCTAATTTAATTCTAAGTGTAAGTGAGTGGTGAGTGTGTGTGTGTGTGTGTGTGTGTGTTATGACTTAAAGAGGTCCACGCCCAAGAATAGTTCCCCCTCCCTATTCATCATCTTCTCTCTCAAGCTCTCTCAAAAGGTCTCACCTCCCTCTCTTTAAATCCCCCATTTGACCTAGTTAGAGTGTTCAAAAGAAGAAGCCATTGAAGGAGAAAAGATAGGTGAGGACCCGATCTATCTTTCTATGGTCTTGGATCTCCATTTCCCCTTGGTTTTCCTCCTCTCTTACCTCCTTTTCTCCCCTATTTTCAGCCCTTCTTTGGCTGAGAAGAAGGCTTGGTGGTTGTGGTCTTGGAGGTGGCGAATCGGTGCGCGAAGAGCACCCGATTTCCTCCCCTTCCCTTCCTCTCCTTGGGTGAGCTTTCTTTCCTTCCTTTTCTTGTGTAGATGCTTGATTAGGATGTGTTTTTGGGTATGCATGGCATGCATGGTGGTTGGGGGGTTGGAGGGGGGGGGGGCTGTTGGGGGCTGTGGGGGTGGTGGGGTGGCTCGGGTGCGCGTGCGGGATCATCCCTACGTGTGCGCGCGGGCCTGTGCGCGCAGGCAAGCGCAGGCAAGGCAGGCGCGCAGTCGGGCGAGCTGGCGCGTGCGCGCAGGTGTGTGTGTGGGTGCTGCGCAGGGGGCGCAGTGCGCGCGGGGCGAGCGAGCGTGCGCGCGGGGTGCGCCTGGGGGTACTGCACTGGGGCGCAATGCGTGCGGGTGTGCGCGTGAGGTGCTGCGCTGGGGCGCAGTGCGCGCGGGTGCACCCGGGGCTGGACGCGCTGTGTGCGCGGGCACGCGGGGGCGTGCGCGCGAGCGTGCAGCGTGTCTGGGCGTGCGGGCTGAGGCGCGGCAGCGGGCCTGGGGCGCGGCAGTGCTCCGCGGGTGTGCGTGCGTGCGTGCGCACCCGTGCGTGCGCGTGCGGGTGGCCGTGCGCATGGCTGCCCGGGGGTGCGGGAGTGTGTCGGGGCACTCGGACTCGCGTGCGTACGGGCCCGTATGCATGCTTGTCCGAGTGTTGGGTATTTCTAGCGTATTTTGTATGTATTTTGTATGTATTTGTGTATTTTACTCACCATGTTGAATGCCCTGTCTTGCAGATCTTGACGGACGGTCACGCGACGACCCGGGTATTGGTGAGTGGGACAATCCAACCCAGTAGGGAGGCGTTCTATACACTTAGGAGTGTATTGCCCTCCCCTGGGGCACCATAGTTGCATATTAACCTGTATTAAGTATAACTATGCATGCATGATTATTATGTAGTATCCATGCCACCCTAGACCCTGTATGTTAGGGATACTTGCCCCTTATGATATGTATAAAGGCCCATGCATCCTGATACTATGTTTTCATGCTAGGAAGCCTCGACCTACGCATGCGTCCCATTTAGTTTAATTTATTTAAATCAAATGCGAGTTTATGATAATTAGCATGCCTTAGAGAATATTATAACCTTGTGGTTATAATATATGCTTCCCCGCATCTTAGTTATGCGCCCTGGAGAAATTCTGAAGAATTCATGACATTTGTAGAGTTGAGATCGGTGTCGGCGGATCCAAGTGGATCGTATCCATGTGGGTAGGCTGTTTCTCTTCTCTCCATTGGATCCGTGTAGGGACTCCTCAGCGTTAGACACGCCGTCCTGACAGAGGGCTCCCATCAGTAGGTACCTCCTTATTTTGTTTCGGACTGTGCTGAATCATGGGAGTAGACCAGGCGAGCTACGGAGTGGAGGAGGGACTACTAGTGGACCAAGGGTGATTAACAGCCTAGTCAGTCCCAAAAGACCATGTCACCAGTTTGAGGGTGAGGGTGAGGGTGTAGTGGGTTGGCGATGAGCGACCCACTGGTTTGTGTTGTTGTTGCCACTTAGAGGCTATGAATGATCTGAGTTTAATATGAATTGTGATGCATGGGTTGTGCTATTCACTGAGCGTGTGGCTCACCCCTTGCATATATTTTTCTCCAGTGATATCTGAGTCGGATCGGCAGGAGGAGCTCCCCGAGGAATGTCAGCAGTAGCAGAGTAGCGTCACGTTCTTCGTGTGAGAGGCCATTCAGCATCCCCCTTTGCTTGTATGTATTGTATTCCGTGCTTGAGCACGCGTTTGTATTATATTTGGATGTCGTGTATATATTTGCTCTCACAGGACAGTTGATTATGTATCGAGTCTGTAATATGTCTTTGAATTACAGATTCAGTCTTTTAGCTTCCGCTATTTGTGTATATATCACGTCAGCCTCTTTGTTGTCTGTGTTGTCATTGTTGATATTGTTTGAGTATATTATTGACCTCTTGTATAGACTGCTGATATCATATATACCCTTGCCGCCTCCCGGGGACGGCCGCCCTGGGCGTGACATGACATTCCAAAATCGGTCAAAACCCGGATACGATTCAGAACTGCAAATTTTCTAAAACGTTACCAGAATTTGATAAAATTTTTATGAGTGGCTCGAAATGGCACCAGGACTCATAATGTACAGTTAGATTTTCAATCGGAGTTCTCGAACTCACGCAGATAGCTAAAAGTCCAAAATTTTAGCGGCTCCGATCGAAAAAGAAAAAAATTGGAAAACTGCCAGAACTGACCCAAAGGTGACCAATAGGCTAAAAAGTGACACATATATTACACTCTACTCTCCCTCTGAACGAACTGAGTAAGTAGATGCGATTTCCTACTCGACTCAGGTTCGTTTGGAATATTGGCATGCACCTGTTAGTGCGCGAGATCGCGCTTGACCCTTTCTTTTAAGTTGGTGATATCCAACGCATGTTTAAGTTAGGCCTTGTGTGCTTATGTGATTAATGACCATGTATGCATGTTGTATGATTTATTATGATGTAAATCCATGTTAGGGAGTGTCCCTATAATTATTAGATGATTGTGCATATGGTTCATGCACATAGCTAGATATAATTCTCCTGGATATATTTATATGTGCATGTTAAAAACTGATAGGCCTATCTGAAATAGGCGTGGGTATGACCCGCTGTCGGGTTGTACCTTATTAGTTAGAGCGCTAGCGATGTAATCATTCCGTGCATCCGAGCGATGCACTCGTTTGGAATTCAGGAGAATTCATTATCTTATCTGATTGTTAAGCCGGTAGTGGGGCATTAAGCTAGGCCTACCTGTGCTAGGCGTGTATGTAGCTCACCCCTCGCATACTGTTTCTTTTCAGGGGCAGTGTTGGGCGTGGAGCTGGAGCTTTCCTGTGGCGTGATCTTATGGGCGTGGAGCGTTCTGCCGGCGGGTGGCGAGTGCGAGGCTGTCAGCATTCCTAGAGTCATTTTATGCTTTGTAAATCGTGCATGTGGCACAAGTTGTATTTTCTTTGGTCTAGACTTGGCTTTCATAGGACATTGATTGTGTATTCGAGTCTGTAATAATGTTTTTGATTTACAGACATTGTTTATATATTATGCTTCCGCTTTTCAGTCAGTTATCATTATCTTGCTTTGCCACCTTGTGTATTGTTGTTGGAGTCTTTATTGACCTCAGGTATTGATAGCTGATATTATATATTATTTTGCCATGTCTCGGGGATGCCTGGGGCGTGACAGTGTATATGAACCGCCTGTTGGGTTATGCGCCTTATGGGATTATTTCTACGTGAGCAGAGGCAACCCCTTTGTGTCTGAGCGATGCAACGGTGTGGGAGTACAGTAGTATTCGATATCTCGATAAGTGATTATCGAGAGTAGTTGTATTTTTATTTGGACTAGGCTTAGCTCTCACAGGACAGTGATTGTGTATTCGGGTCTGTAATAATGTTTTTGGTTTACAGACATTGTGTATATATTATGCTTCCGCTTTTCAGTCAGTTATCATTATCCTTGCTTTGCCGCCTTGTGTTCTGTTGTTGGAGTCTTTGTTGACCTCAGATATTGATAGCTGATACTTTATTATTGCCACGTCTCGGGGACGGCCGCCCTGAGGCGTGACAAAAGTTGGTATCAGAGCCTGGTCCTGTCAGAGCCTAAGTCTACTCGTATAGATTATGACCTAAGTCTACAGATCCTACAAATATATATCAAATCCATCCTAAATCGAGGACCTCTCTCCATCCGTCTGATGAGGGAGAGATCCACCGTCGATCGTAGGGCATCCACAACAATAGGGAAACCATCTCTTCCTATTGAGGAATGTGAGAAATCTTTTTTCTACAATACACACTACAAGAAATAAGCAATTTCCCAAGGAATAATTTCCTTGGTAAAAGTGAACATTTCGTTGGTACAACATATTACCAATGAAAAGTTTCCTTGCTAAGTTCGTTGCAGCAAACGCGTCGTTAAATGTTTTTCCCGATGAAATTACAATTTCCTTGATAACAATTCCCCAACCAAACAAATTTCATCAGTAAAAAGTTTACCTAACGAATATTTTTGTTGGTAAAATACTCATTTCATTGTTAAAACTCTATAACAGTTAGTAATTATCAAGGAAAATATTACCTTGGTAAAAGTCCATTTGTAAAAAATTCACAATAAGCAATGAAATTATTTCCCAGTTAAAAGTTTATATTTGCTCACAAAAATCTTTATCGGTAAAAGTCAATTTTCCTTGCTATAACAATTATTAGCAAATAATTTTTTTCATTGTGAGTAGTCTGTGAACAGTATTACCCAGGAAAACTTCCTTGGAAAAAACATTTTTTTTTAAAATCATCCATTTATAAACACATATTACAAATTTATAATGTCCCACAAGAGATAATCTTGATAAACAACATTTAAATCAATAATTCTTCAACATTAATGGTATATATAACGGAATTTAACAATATCAAATGTCCAAATATTATCCATTGAAAAAAATAGCAAGTTTCAATTTGATCAACACAACAAAAAGAGGCGTATCATAGTAATCATACATGTATCATAGTTCACTACAAACCATCATTTTATGGAGACCAACAAAAATAGAAAATTTCAAGGCCACGCCGAATAGTAAACGACGGCTGCATTAGGAAGAGGTCCATCAATCTGCAAAAAGGGTAAAAAAATATCAATTAAATGTAATATTTAAATCATTCATTAAATTAACAAATGACTACATAATACTACCCAAAGCATATTGAACCAAATCTAATAAGAACCATCACAAAAACTTAAATTACAACAACATCAACAATAAAAATTACAACATCATCAGGACTACATAATGACTATCATATGCAAACATCAGCTGACTACTTTATCATCTGCAAACATCAAATGGCTTCATAAACTTCACTCATATTGATCCAAACAGGTCATAATTAGAAGACTGTCTTATACAGAGCACTGTCTTCATATCTGTACACATTCTCTTTAACTTTTTATACAATAAAATTCTACAATGGCTACTAGTTCCTGCTACAAATCTATTCCAAAAATCATTCTAGAAATTATGATAAAAACTGACCTAATCATTAATTCTTACATGACAAAATAAATACAGATATGCACATGTTGGAGGATCAGAAAAACATTGGCCGATGATAACACTATTTAAATCCACATTAAGCATAACTGTTTTCAACATTTGGACTTAGTAACATAAGCAAGTTAGAATGTTTGTTCAGCTGGATTAATGTCAAGACCAATAGTCATTTGATTTATGTGCTGGTTTGCAAAGCATTAGGTTGGACAGTGCACAGAAATGAGAAAGAATACCATTTTGTGAAGTTGTGGAGCATCCTGGAACTTGAAATCGTGCAGCTAGTCTTTGGAACATTTCTTGCATCTGCCTCTCTTGCTGAATTCGTAGCTCCTCGGTTCGTTTCAGTATCTCTGCCTCCATCGCAACACGGCTCTCCCTCATCTCGTCCCTCACCTCTTCAAGTTGTGATCGTAGATGTCGATTCTCCTCGTTCCGTCTATTTAACTCTGCCTCCATAGCAGCACGAGCAGATCTAGATGGTGCCATAAGCTTGGCCCCATGTCCTAATCCACACACATATCCTGATCTTGTCCCAAGGACTTTACTCATGATCTCTAACTCACTCTGCTGAGTACCATTCGGTGTGGGTTGACTACGCCTAAGCTGCATTGCCTTCTATATCAATATAATAAAAAAGTTAGTAAAGAACAAAACATAATTAAGAAATTGAGATTAATTTATAATTTATTTTATACCCAACGCTCCAACGCTAATGGATGAACAGATCTCTAACTCACTCTGCTGAGTACCATTCGGTGTGGGTTGACTCCACGTGTTAATCTTTGCAAGGATAATCATCGTGTTCGTCCACGACCTCGTTTAGTCATCGTTGAATCAACTACAACAAATATATATACACATAAGTTTAAGCAAACAGTATAATTTGTAATAAGTTCACACAAAAGGATATTTACATGTCGAGGTGGAGGTGGTTGGATGAATAGAATGCTCAGATTGTAGCGAAGGCCCTGATCTTGAAGGTGGAAAAGTTTCTGATCTCAAATATGAAGAAGATGCTGCATCGGTAGATCCCACACGAGATCGTGTTCTACCCCCTGCAGGCATTGTAATATCCTGTGACAACATATGAATTTTTTTTCTTTCCATTGTTAGACAAAAATTATATATGGAAAATGATAACAATGGTGATCAAACACCAAACAAAGATACAATATTTTGTTCATAAGTTGAACTACAAGTAGGCAACCATAATATCCCTATTTAAGCAAACACTACACAATACAAGTAGTGACCTCCAGCTGCTGAAGTTTTAATTCAATCATCTTCTTCAGTATCACCATTACTTAGCAATGGTTCTTCATCATCACTGTTGTACTCGGTTGCATCCCCCATACCCTCACTTTCATCATCATCATCATCATCAATAAATGTGTCATCTATTCCCATGCCTTCTTGTATGATTGAAACATCTACATGAGTTCGAATCACATCTTCTCTATACAATGGCGCCACATCTGTCACGCCCCAAGACGGCCGTCCCCGGGACGCGGCAAGTGTATATATGATATCAGCAGTCTAAACAGGAGTTCAATAATATACCCTAAACAACATCAACAATGACAACACAGACAACAATGAGGCTGACATGATATATACACAAATTGTCACGCCCCAGGGCGGCCGTCCCCGGGACACGGCAAGTGTATACATGATATCAGCAGTCAATACAGGAGATCAATAACATACCATAAACAACACCTAAAAAGACAACACAGACAACAAAAGGCTGACATGATGTATACACAGAAATGCGGAAGCTAAAAAGACTGAATCTGTAAATCAACAAAACTTTACAGACTCGATACATAATCATATGTCCTGTGAGAGCCAATATATCCACAATACATCCAAATACAATCCATACTAGGTGCCCAAGCCCAGAAATATATACATACAATGAAAGAGAAGGATGCTGATGGCCTCAAAACTCGAGGGACGTGGCGCTACTCCGCTACTGGTGTAGTCGCTCGGGAAGCTCCTCCTTCAAGTCCGCCTCGGTAATCACTGGAGAAAAATAATTATGCGAGGGGTGAGCCACACGCTCAGTGAATAGCACAACCCATGCATACAGTTTATATTAACCACAATTTACAGCAAAAGCCTCAAAGTGGCATAAACAACACAAATCCGGGGGTTCGTTACATCGCCGAACCACCATACCCTCACCCTCACCCTCACCCCTCAATAGGTGACAAAGGATGTTGGGACTTAATAGGCTGATAATCATCCTTACACAATCCAGTGGGTCGCCACATCGCCGGCCCACCACACCCTCACCCTCACCCCTCAATAGGTGACATAGGCTCTTGGGACTGACTAGGCTGTTGGTCACCCTTGGTCCACCGATAGTCTCTCCCCACTCCGTAGGTCGTTTGGCCACTCCCACATTCAGCACAGTCCGTCTACCAAATCAGGAGGTGCCTACTGATGGGAGCCCCTGCACGGGATGACCTTTCTAACGCTGAGGTAGTCTCTACACAGATCCAACGAAGGGAACAGAACAGCCTATCCATCGCATATGATCCACTCGGATCCGCTGACAGCACATCTCTACTACTCTAATGTCTTGAATTCTTCAGAATTCCACCAGCGCGCATAACCAAGATGCGGGGAATACATAAGATAATAATGAGGGAAAAGAGACCTTGGGAGGGCAACCTAAGGTCCCGATATAGGACATCCCGCCAACCAAACAAGGAACACGGAGTACCCTAGCCCGGGTCTCAATGTTGACCTCGCAAGGCCCCCTTAATATTCCCCAAGGCATGCTAAAAATATCTTAAGCTTGCATTTAATTAAATAAATCAAACTAATAGGACGCATGCATAGGTCGAGGCTTTCCTAGCATGATAACGAGGTGACAGGATGCACGGCTCATGCACATATCCTAAGGGTGCAAGTCCCTAACATACAAGTCTAGGGTGGCATGCATTCTACACATTAATCATGCTTGCATGGATTACAATATAACAGTTAATATTAACTATGTGCCCCAGGGGAGGACGGTACACGCCCAAGTGCATGTAGCGCCTCCCAACTGGGTTGGGTTGTCCCACTCACCGGTGACCGGGTCGTCGCGCGACCGTCCGTCAAGATCTGCAAGACAGGGTAACCCACTTGGTGAGTAAAATACACAAATACCACAAAATACTCAAAACACACAATTAAACACCCAACACTCGGGCAAACGTGCATACGACCGGCACGCACGCTAGCCCGAGCACCCCGACTCACTCCCGCACCCTCGGCAACCACCCGCACGGCCACCCGCCCCCGGATGCACCGCCGCGCCTCAGCCCGCGCACCCAGGCGCACCGCCGGGCCCCTGCCCGCACGCTTGGACATGCAGCCGAGCCACCCGGGTGCACCGCGCGCCCACTGCGCCCCATCGCATCAGCCCAAGGGCACCCCGCACGCCCCGCGCTGGCCCGCGCGCACACCACACGCCCCGCGCGCACACCACACGCCCCGCGCCCAGCGCCTCGCCCCGCGCGCACCTTCGCTGCCCTCGCCTCACTCCGCGCGCACCCCGCACGCATCACCGGCTCGCACCATCCGCTCGACCAGCCCCGCACCGGTGCACCTGCGCGCACTGCGCCCCAGCGCAGCGCCCCGCACGCGCACCTGCCCGCGCGCATCCGCTGCTCACCTCACCGCGCGCACGCCTGCGCCTCTGCCCAGCGCTCCGCGCGCATGCTCCTTCACAGCTCAGCGCCCAGCACCCCAACGCCCAGCATGCCCAGCACCCAGCACCCAGCACGCCCACGCCCTGCGCCACCCGAGCGCACGCCCGCGCGCATGTCCGAGCGCACGCGCGCGCGCGCCCAATCTGCTGCGCTGCTTGCTGCCTGTGCTGATCCCTGTGCTGCTGCCCTGCCCGAGACAGCAACCCACCCTGTCCGAGCACCTCCACCACCAACCACCGGCCACCCATGGCCTCCGACCGCCCCCCAACCACCTCCGACAGCCACCCACAGCCGCCGACCACCACCCAACCCCAAAACCCCCCTCCTAACAAGCATCTAAACCAAAAGGAAGAGGAAGAAGGGCTTACCAAGGGGAGGAAGGGTTGTTCGGTTGCTCTGCGCGCACCGAAACTCCTCTCCAAGGGTCTCCACCACCGAGACCTCTTCCCACCTCCGAAATGGCTCCGATCTGAGGAGAAGAGAGGGCGGAAGAAGGGGCTAGGTAGGCCGGAATCCGGATTTGAAAGCACCGGGGTGTAGATCGGGACTGGATCTGTCCTTTCTATGTTTTGGGTTTTAAGGTTTGGGCACCCTAGGTGGCTCAAAAGCTTGAAAAAGAGAGAGGGGAGAGAGAGAAAGCAATTTGAGAAGATGATGAATAGTACATGGCAACTTTTTAGTTCACTTAAGTAGGTCAAACCTCATTTAGATTAGGGTTAACCAAACTTAATTAGGGCTATTAGAGGTTAGGGGGGGTTTTAAGTGGGTTTTACTTGGGTCAACCCAACCACACAAAAAAACAAAAAGGGTTGACGAAGTCATGGGCCCACTTTGACCGAGTCAACTCTCCCAATGACTTCTCTCTCGGTCAAAACCCGGATACGCCCCGGAACTGCGAAATTTCAGAAACATTACCAAAATTCGATGAAATTTTCATGAGTGGTTTAGAATGGCACCAGGACACATAATATGCAGTTAGATTTCCAATCGGAGTCCTCAAACACAGGACGATAGCTAACAGTTCAAAATTTTAGCGGTTCCGATCGAAAAATGAAAAAAATTAAAAAACTACCAAAATGCTCAAATGGTTACCAACAGGCCAGAAAGTGACACATATATAACACAAATAGCGGAACCTAAAAGACTGAATCTGTAATTCAAAGACATATTACAGACTTGATACATAATCAACTGTCCTGTGAGAGCCAATATATACCACGACATCCAAATATAATACTTACGTGTGCCCAAGCACATAATACAATACATACAATAAAAAAGGGATGCTGATAGCCTCTAACACTCGCGGAATCTGGCACTGCTCCGCTACTGCTGAAGTCCCTCGGGGAGCTCCTCCTGCTGATCCGACTCAGATAACACTGGAGAAAAAAATATGTGCGAGGGGTGAGCCACACGCTCAGTGAATAGCACAACCCATGCATCACAATTCATATTAACCACAATTAATTATTCAAAGCCACAAAGTGGCAGGAACTACACAATCCAGTGGGTCGCTACATCGCCGACCCACCACACCCTCACCCTCACCCTCCAATATGTGATCTAGGATATTAGGACTGACTAGGCTGTTAATCACCCTTGGTCCACCGATAGTCTCTCCTCCACTCCGTAGACCGCCTGGTCTACTCCCACATTCAGCATAGTCCGTCACCAAATCAGGAGGTGCCTACTGATGGGAGCCCTCTGTTAGGACGGCCTGTCTAACGCTGGGGCAGTCTCTATACGGATCCAACGAAGGGAACAGAAACAGCCTATTTACACGTATACGATCCACTCGGATCCGCCGACACCAATCTCAACTTATAAATGTCATGAATTCTACAGAATTCCTCCAGGGCGCATAACTAAGATGCGGGGAGACACATATTATAATAACGAGGCTATAATATTATTGGGAAAAGAAACCTTGGGAGGGCACCATGAGGTCCCGATATAGGATATCCCAACAACCAAACAAGGAACACGGAGTACCCTAGCCCGGGTCTCAACGCTGACCACGCAAGGCCCCTTATAATATTTCCTAAGGCATGCTAATAGTCATATGCTCGCATTTGATTTAAATAAATTAAACTAAATGGGAACATGCATAGGTCGGGGCTTTCCTAGCATGAAAAACAAGGTGTCAGGATGCACGGCTCTTACATATATCCTAAGGGTGCAAGTCCCTAACATACAAGGTCTAGGGTGGCATGCATACTACATACTAATCATGCTTGCATAGATTACATATTATACAAGTTAATATTAAACTATGGTGCCCCAGGGGAGGACGGAATACGCCCAAGTGCATATAGCGCCTCCCTACTGGGTTGGATTGTCCCACTCACCAATACCCGGGTCGTCGCGTGACCGTCCGTCAAGATCTGCAAGACAGGGCATCAACATGGTGAGTAAAATACACAAATACATACAAAATACACTAAAAATACCCAACACTCGGACAAGCGTACAAACGGCCCGTACGCACTCGAGTCCGAGCACCCCGACTCACTCCCGAACCCCCATGCAGCCGTACGCACGGCCACCCGACCCAGGCCCACAGCTGCGCCCCAGCCCGCGTGCCCAGACGCACTGCCGAGCCCCTGCCCGCACGCCCAGACACACTGCGCGCCGTGCGCACCGCGCGTCCAGCCCCGGGTGCACCCGCGCGCACTGCGCCCCAACGCAGCACCTCGCGCGCACACCCGCACGCACTGCGCCCCAGCGCAGCACCCCACGCGCACTCCCGCTCACCTCCCCCGCGCACAGCGCACGCAACGCGCCCCTGCGCAGCGCTCGACACGCACGCCCCCGCACGGCGCCCAGTGCGCAGCACCCACACGCGTGCTCGCGCGCACGCCCGTCACTGCACCCAGCGCGCAGCACCCGCGCGCACGCCCGCGCGCACAGCGCGCGTCCCCTGCCAGCTCGCCCGACAGCGCGCGCCCTGCTGCCCGCCAGCCTGCCCTGCGCCTGCCAGCCTACCCTGCCTGCCTGCCTGCCGCCTGCGCCCGCCTGCCTGCGCGCGCCGCTGAGCCCACATGCACCCGAGCCGGCACAACCACCTCCCTCAACCACCAACAGCCCCCCAACAACCCCCAAACCACCAAGCTCCCCTAGCACACCCATTAACACCTCCTATACATGCATCTAAACAAGAAATGGAAGGAAAGGAAACTCACCCAAGGGAGGAAAGGAAGGGAGGGAACTTCGGGTGCTCTTCGCGCACCGATTTGCCACCTCCAAGACCCCCACCACCAAGATCTCCTCTCAGCCAAGGAAGGGCTGAAAACAGGGGAGAAAAGGGGTTATGAGAGGGGGTCACACAAGAGGGAACTCGAATCCGAGACCACCGGAAGATAGATCGGGACAATACCTATCTTTTCTCTTCTTAGGGTTTCTTCTTTTGAACACTTGAACTAGGTCCAAAGGGGAAAACAAAGAGAGGGAGAGAGAGGTATTTTTGGTGAAGATGATGATAGTGGGAGGGCTTTAATGTGGTCGTGGGATTCATTTATGCTCACACCCACACCACACACAATCACACCCACTTAACTTAGCCCTAATTAGGTTTAGGCTAAGTTTAGGCTAGGTTTAGGTGCACTTTGACTTGGGTCAACCCATCCACACTAGAAAACAAAGGAGTTGAACAATTCATGGGCCCACATTTGACCAAGTCAAGTCTCCTAATGACTTCTCGCTCAGTCAAAACCCGGATACGCTTCGGAACTGTGAAATTTGAAACATTACCGGAATTCGATGAAATTTTTGTGAGTGGCTTGGAATGGCACCAGGACACATAATATGTAGTTAGATTTTCAATCGGAGTCCTCAAACTCAAGATGATGGCTAACAGTCTAAAATTTTAGCGGTTCTGATCGAAAAACAAAAAAGCTGAAAAAGTGCCAGAATGTTCCAATGGTTACCAGAAGGCTAAAAAGTGACACATATATAACAACATCAATATCATCAAATAAGACATTCCCATCACCCCCTGATGAAAAATCTTCTTGATATGCCTGGTCTCCCATAAATGCTTCATTTTCACATTCCTCACTTTCTTTCATATCTGATGCTGAAATGTCATAAACATTTCTGGGCTTAATTTTCTGCACTACATGCCAAGTGTTGCTTCATTTAGTGTGAGGAAGTTAAAAAACTTGTTCAGCTTGGCTTGCTAGGATAAACAAATCATCTTCATACCATTTGCGGGATAAATTGACACTAGTTAATTGTTCGTCAATACGTATTCCCAACTTTTTATTTCCAGTGTCCCACCAATCACACTTGAACAAGTACACCCGATTTCCCATAGAATAATGCAATTCAATGACATCTGTCAACACACCATAAAAGTCAATACCCTCTGATTGATGTGAGCCTTGAACAACGACACCACTATTTTGTGTGCTTCGATGTTTCTCACGCTCAACTGTGTGGAACCTAATCCCATTTACAATGCAACCTGTATACCTTGTTACTCGTCGATCAGGACCGCAAGCTAGTGAATAAAGTTGATCATACGCATCAGTAGAATTAGAAGAACGCAAAGACTTGATCTAGCACATGACAACAATTAGTGTGTCAATTAACTGACAACAATATTATGCAATAACTATCTATAGAATTTAAAAAAAAAAAAACTTACACGTTTTTCGAACCACTTAGGAAAAAGTTCTTCATTCTTGTGCTCATAATTGGTAGGATAATGTTTCTTAATCTCCTCAATATGTTCACTATGCATAAGATAAAAATAAGTATGATGCATGAATAAAACTTGAGTTAAATAAGAGTTATAACAGAGAGCGATGACTTACTTTAAATATGGCTCAATTTTCTCACAATTATTCAAAACATACCATTGGACTTTTGCTAAAACCTCAATGTCAAAATCCTGAAATGTTGGGGATCCTAAACAACGAGCAGCTTGTGCGAAGAGAGAGATGTGTCCTCGTTGAAGATCTTGTCTTCCATTAGCATTACGTTCTTCTCGGTTGAATCTTGTCTCAAGACCATGAAGATACATAGAGCAGAATGTTAAGCATTCATTATCAATGTATGCCTCAGCAATCGAGCCTTCTGGGCGTGCCTTATTCCTCACATATCATTTAAGAGTGTGAAGAAATCTATCCAAATAACGTTTTGTTAATATAAATGTGAAAATTTCAATTATGCACTTAAATAGGAATGCAAACTGCAAATCACCTTTCAATCGGATACATCCTTCGGTATTGCACTGGTCCCGCAAGCTTTGCTTCGCGTGGTAAGTGAATTGCTAAGTGCACCATTACATCAAAAAATGCTGGTGGAAATATTCTTTCAAGCTTGCAAAGGATTAAGACAATGCCTTTTTCTAATCAGTCTAAAACCTCCATATTTAGTGTTCTTGAACACAATTCCCTAAAGAATAAACTCAACTAAATCAGTACTTGTCTAACATGCTTACACAAGTATCCATGGATTGCAACAGGAAGTAGCCGTTGTAAAAATACATGATAATCATGGCTTTTCATTCCTGATATCTTGCAGTCTGTAATGTTCACACACCAAGAGATATTTGATGCATATCCATCAGGAAACTTTATCAATTTTATCCATTCACATAAACTCCTTTCCTCTGTTTTGGTCAACGTGTAACATGCAGGTGGTATAATGTAAGAATTATCACGTTGCTTTAAGTGCAACTCTTTCCTTAAACCCAATACTTGCAAATCCATGCGAAACTTTATAGTGTCCTTTGTTTTCCCTTCAATATTCATCAATGTTCCCAAGAGACTATCACATATATTCTTCTCAGCGTGCATGACATCCATATTGTGTCGTAACTTAAGAGTATGCCAGTATGGCAACTCAAAAAAAATACTCTTCTTTGTCAAGTTAAACTCCCTTTCTGTACGTTTCCTCTTTCTCAAATGTGGTGCCTTCCCAAATTTAACATCTCCAATATTTCTCAATTGCTCTACCACATCATTTCCAGTTAACTCCTTAGGTGGCAATCTATGCTCTTGCCTACCATAAAACATTGTCGTTTTCCTTCGCCAAGCATGATCAGCTGGTAGAAAACGACGATGACACATTGTATAATCCTAAATTTTTATTGGATGACTTGAGCGTCAGGGGGTCTTCAGTAGGTCACCCCCACCCCATTTTCATGACTCTCGAGGTTTAGGATCTCCGGAAACCAAGCGGTACCGGTCGGAGGGTAGCAGAGTGGGCGGATCGTGCAATCCACATCCAGTTTGTTATTTTTTGTCCCTCTAGTAGTCCTATCCTTGGTACTCCTTTTCCATAGTCAGTATAATCGATGACCCAGCTAGGTAGCTTAGTGCGCATGGGTTCTCTAGATTCAGTGGCTCCACGCATGAGCTGCTTCGACGCACCACAATGTGGGTAATACAACAACGGGTCACTGGAATATGTAATGACCCAATAACTACCATGAATGTCTGACGCACTTGGGAACTCAACAAATAACGTAATTGTCTGACACACGCATCATCACCCCACATGGTCTGGTAGTCCTTTCTCTGGTAGCACTTCCCCGATAGTTCTTTTTTGTAGTCGTTTTGATTGATGACTCGGTTAGGTACCTCAGTATGCACAGGTTCTCCAGACTTGGTGGCTCTACGCATGGGTGCTCAACGCATGGTGGTAGTCTTCTCAGAACCAGCCCAGGGAATAGGCAAATGACCAGGGTCCCAAAATATGTCCCAAAGTATGTAGGGCTCCTAAATCTAAAAATTACGTGTTTTATTTTCTATTTTATTGGACTTGACTCTTATTTTTCTTTTAGATTTTCATTTTAATAGGATTTTATTTTATCTTTTATTTTCTTTGCAAAGAAAATTATCTTATTGGGTTTATGTAATCTGTCATATTTTTATGTTATCCTTGCCCACTTTGGTTTTCTCCCCTCTTTACTTTGTAACTTATCTCTCATGTTATATATTCTACTTGAAGAGGTATTTTTTCCCTTCAATCAAAACAATCAGAGTCTCCTTCTTGAATCCGGACCCAGTTGAATGTGGATCTTGTACTAAAAAAGAAACTAAGGGGACACCGGTGTGGTGCCAACCAAAGGGGCTCTATAGAGATGTATCAGTAAGGGAAGGTGGCTTGTAGGCAAATGAAAGTTAGATACCTTGATTTGTTCATCACCTTCCCTTTTTATAGGGTTCTTAGACTCAGATAGCCGTTGTCAGTGGCTTCATAGCTATTGTAACAACTCTCCCTTAATGGCAGCTTAGTGGGCGAGTTTTGTGGTAACTACCTTGCTTTATTGTAGTTGAACGTTGTTATATATGTGTCACTTTTAGCCTTTTGGTAACCATTGGAGCATTTTGGCAGTTTTTGAGTTTTTTTCGTTTTTCGATCGGAACCGCTAAAATTTTAGACTGTTAGCTATCATCCTTAGTTTAAGGACTCCGATTGAAAATCTAACTGCATATTATGTGTCCTGGTGCCATTCCAAGCCACTCACGAAAGTTTCATCGAATTCCGGTAACGTTTCAGAATTTCACAGTTCCGAAGCGTATCCGGGTTTTGACCGAGCGAGAAGTCATTGGGAGAGTTGACTTGGTCAAAGTGGACCCATGACTTGGTCAACCCCTTTTGTTTTTTGTGTGGTTGGGTTGACCCAAGTCAAAACCCACTTAAGCCTCACTAATCCTCTCTTAAACCCTAATTAAACCTAGTTAGCCTAATCTAAGTGAGAGTTGATTATAAGTGAGCTAAAATATCTTTTCCCCCACTATTCATCATCTTCCCCAATTAAATTTCTCTCTCCCCTTCTCTCTTTTTCCACCATTTAAGCTAGCTAGAGGGCTTGGATCCAAAAACACAAAGAAGAGAAAGGAAAGGTGAGCCCCCGATCTATCCCCCGGTGGTCTCGGATTCGAGTTCCCACGTGTATGACCCCCTCTCACGCCCTCTTTTCTCCTCTGATTTCAGCCACCTTGAGGGCTGAAGGAGATCGTGGTGGTGGTGGTCCTTGGAGAGGTGTTTCGGTGCACGAAGAGCTCCCGATCCCCTTCCCTTCCTTTCCTCTCCTAGGGTAAGCCTTCTTTCCTTCCTTTTCCTTCTTAGATGCGTGTTAGGAGGGTGTTTTTGGTTGTTGGTGGCTGTTGGTGGCTGGTGGTGGCTGGTGGTGGCTGTTGGTGGCCATTGGTAGCCGATGAGAGGTGGTAGGGTGGTTCGGGCGGATGGTGGGTTGCCTCGGGTAGGCAGGCAGGCAGGCTGGCGAGCAGGGCAGGCAGAGCAGTTGGCAGGGCACGTGCGCGTGCGCTCGGGTGCAGCAGGAGCGTGCGGGTGCTGCGCGCTGGGCGCCGTGCGGGGACGTGCTCTCGGGGCGCTGCGCAGAGGCGCAGTGCGTGCTGCGCGCAGGGGGCCGCGTGCGGGTGTTGCGCGCAGGGTGCCGTGTGGGGCCGTGCGCGCGGAGCGCTGCGTAGAGGCGCAGGCGTGCTATGCGCGCGCGGTGAGGCGAGCCGGTGGTGCACGCGGGTGCGCACGGGGCGAGGCAATAGGGCGCTGGGCGAGCCAGTGGTGCGCGCGGGGCGAGGCGATGAGGCGCTGGGCGTGCGGGTGTGCGCGCGAGTCGCTGCGCTGGGGCGTAGTGAGCGCGCGGTGCACCCGGGCAGTTTCGGCAGGGTGTCCAGGCGTGTAGGCTGGGCTCGGCAGTGCGCCTGGGCACGCGGGCCGGGGCTCGGCTGTTCGCCCAGGGCGGGTGGCCGTGCGTACGGTTGCCCGGGGGTTCGGGACTGAGTTGGGTGCACGGGCTGGCGTGCGTACGGGCCGTATGTACGTTTGCCCGAGTGTTGTGTATTTTTAGTGTATTTTTGGTGTATTTGTGTATTTTACTCACCAAGTTGTTTACCCTATCTTGCAGATCTTGACAGACGGTCGCGCGACGACCCGGTTATTGGTGAGTGGGACAACCCAACCCAGTTGGGAGGCGCTATATGCACTTGGGCGTATACAGTCCTCCCCTGGGGCACCATAGTTAATATTAAC
This sequence comes from Acorus gramineus, assembly GCA_030737835.1. NCBI lineage: Eukaryota > Viridiplantae > Streptophyta > Magnoliopsida > Acorales > Acoraceae > Acorus > Acorus gramineus. The sequence continues at coordinate 855,693 of JAUJYN010000016.1, forward strand.
TTGTTAATATGTAATCCATGCAAGCATGATTAGTGTGTAGAATGCATACCACCCTAGACTTTGTATGTTAGGGACTTGTACATTAGGATATGCGTAAGAGCCATGCATCCTGTCACCCTGTTCTCATGCTAGGAAGCCTCGACCTATGCATGTGTCCTACTAGTTTGATTTATTAAATTAAATGTGAACTTATGACTATTATCATGCCTTAGGGAATATTAAGGGGCCTTGCGAGGTCAACATTGAGACCCGGGCTAGGGTACTCCGTGTTCCTTGTTTGGTTGTCGGGATGTCCTATATCGGGTCCTCATGGTGCCCTCTTAAGGTTTCTTTTCCCAATATTATTGTAATATATGTTTCCCCGCATCTTGGTTATGCGCGCTGGAGGAATTCTGAAGAATTCAAGACATTAGAGTTGTTGAGATGTGTTGTCGGCGGATCCGAGTGGATCATATGTGTATGGATAGGCTGTTCTGTTCCCTTCGTTGGATCCGTGTAGAGACTGCCCCAGCATTAGAAAGGCTGTCCCGTGGAGGGCTCCCATCAGTAGGCACCTCCTGATTCGGGACGGACTGTGCTGAATGTGGGAGTGGCCAAGCGGCCTACGGAGTGGGGAGAGACTATCGGTGGACCAAGGGTGACCAACAGCCTAGTCAGTCCCAATATCCTATGTCACCATATTGAGGGGTGAGGGTGTGGTGGGTCGGCGATGTAGCGACCCACTGGATTTGTGTATGGATGATTATCAGCCTAGTAAGTCCCAACAAAGGATGTTGGGACTTAATAGGCTGATAATCATCCTTACACAATCCTGTGGGTCGCCACATCGCCGGCCCACCACACCCACACCCTCACCCATCAATAGGTGACATAGGCTTATGGGACTAACTAGGCTGTTGGTCACCCTTGGTCCACCGATAGTCTCTCCCCACTCCGTAGGCCGTTTGGCCACTCCCACATTTGGCACAGTCCGTCTACCAAATCAGGAGGTGCCTACTGATGGGAGCCCATGCACGGGACGACCTTTCTAACGCTGAGGTAGTCTCTACACGGATCCAACGAAGGGAACAGAACAGCCTATCCATCGCATATGATCCACTCGGATCCGCTGACAACACATCTCTACAACTCTAATGTCTTGAATTCTTCAGAATTCCTCCACCGCGCATAACCAAGATGCGGGGAATACATAAGATAATAATGAGGAAAAGAGACCTTGGGAGGGCAACCTGAGGTCCCGATATAGGACATCCCGCCAACCAAACAAGGAACACGGAGTACCCTAGCCCGGGTCTCAATGTTGACCTCGCAAGGCCCCCTTAATATTCCCCAAGGCATGCTAAAAATATCTTAAGTGTGCATTTAATTAAATAAATCAAACTAATAGGACGCATGCATAGGTCGGGGCTTTCCTAGCATGATTACAAGGTGACAGGATGCACGGCTCTTACACATATCCTAAGGGTGCAAGTCCCTAACATACAAGTCTAGGGTGGCATGCATTCTACACACTAATCATGCTTGCATGGATTACATATAACAAGTTAATATTAACTATGTGCCCCAGGGGAGGACGGTACACGCCCAAGTGCATGTAGCGCCTCCCAACTGGGTTGGGTTGTCCCACTCACCGGTAACCGGGTCATCGCGCGACCGTCCATCAAGATCTGCAAGACAGGGTAACCAACTAGGTGAGTAAAATACACAAAAATACCACAAATTACTCTAAAAATACCCAACACTCGGACAAGCGTACATACGGCCTGTACGCACGCGAGCCCGAGCACTCCGACTCACTCCCGAACCCTCAGCAACCACCCGCAAGGCCACCCGCCCCCGGATGCACCGCCGCGCCCCAGCCCGCGCACCAAGGCGCACTGCCGAGCCCTTGCCCGCACACCTGGACACGCCGCCGAGCTCCCCGGGTGCACCGAGCGCCCACTGCGCCCCAGCGCAGCAACCCGCGCGCACACCGCACGCCCTGCTCTCAGCTCCTCGCCCCGCGCGCACCCTGCGCGCACCACCGCTCGCCTCGCCGCGCGCACGCTGCCGCACGGTGCCCAGCGCCCAGCGCCCAGCGCCCAGCCCAGCACACGCGCCCAGCACACGCGCCCACCACGCCATCCAGCTCCCCTCGAGCGCACGCCCTCGCACACGTCCGCGCGCACGCGCGCGCGCGCCCTGCCAACTGCTCCGCCTGCTGCGCCTGTGCTGCCTGTGCTGCTGCCTGTGCTGCCATTCTGCCTGGGAGAGACAACCACCCTGCCCGAGCCACCCTACCTCCTCTATCCGTCCACCAATGGCCTCCAACAGCCACCAATCACCCCCCACAGCCACCAACACCCAAACCCACCCTCCTAACAAGCATTTAAGCAAGAAAAGGAAGGAAAGAGAGCTTACCCAAAGGAAGGAGAGGGAAGGAAGAGAACCGGAAGCTCTTCGTGCACCGAAATGCCTCCCCAAAGCCTTCCACCACCAAGACCTCCTCCTAGCCAAAGAAGGGCTGAAAACAGAGGAGAAGAGAGGGGGTACGAGGGGGTCAAACTCGCCGGAACTCGAATCCGAGACTACCGGTAGATAGATCGGGATGAGATCTAACCTTTCTATGTTTTGAGTTTTGAGTTTCAAGCACTCTAGGTGGCTCAAATCCAAGAAAAAGAGAGAGGGGGAGAGAGAAAATCTATTTGAGAAGATGATGAATAGTGTAGGGCAACTTTTGCTACTCACTTAAATAAGTCAACTCAACTTTAATTAGGGTTAACTAGGGTTAAGGCTTGATTAATTAGGTTTAAGTGGGTTTTAAGTGGGATTTGACTTGGGTCAACCTAACCACACAAAAAACAAAAAGGGTTGACCAAGTCATGGGCCCACTTTGACCGAGTCAACTCTCCCAATGACTTCTCGCTCGGTCAAAACCCGGATACGCCCTGGAACTGCGAAATTCTAAAACGTACCAGAATTCGATGAAATTTTCGTGAGTGGCTTAGAATGGCACCAGGACACATAATATGGAGTTAGATTTTCAATCGGAGTCCCCAAACACAAAATGATAGCTAATAGTCCAAAATTTTGCGGTTCCGATCGAAAAACGAAAAAAAACTCAAAAACTGCCAAAATGCTCTAATGGTTACCAGAAGACAAAAAGTGACACATATATAACATTCTCCCCCCCTTAGGAAATTTTGTCCTCAAAATAAATACAAGAACATCTAAGAAGGGAAAAGATGCGGATACGCGTCACGCATGGCGTCCTCGAGCTCCCAGGTGGCCTCGGCACCAGAACGGTGCTGCCATCGCACCTTGACCAGCTGGACGGTCTTGGTGCGGAGCCTCTTCTCGCGGCGGTCCAGGATCTCAATCGGCTGCTCAACGAAAGACAAGTCCGGCTCGAAGACGAGCGGCTCGAACGGGATGACGTGAGCAGGATCGTGGACATAGCGCCTCAGCTGCGAGACATGGAAGACGTCATGGGCCTGAGCCAACTGTGGGGGCAGAGCTATGCGATAGGCCACCTCTCCAACTCGCTCGAGGATGAGGAACGGCCCAATGAAACGCGGACTCAGCTTGCCCCGCACACCGAAATGGAAGATGCCCTTCATCGGGGACACCTTCAAGAAGACATGGTCACCAACCTCGAAGGCGAGCTCACGGCGACGACGGTCGGCGTAGCACTTCTGACGACTCTGAGCGACTCGGATACGCTCGCGAATCGTCTTCACCATCTCTGAGGTCTGGTGAACGATCTCTGGTCCCTCCAACTGGCGCTCTCCGACCTCGTCCCAACACAGGGGGGACCTGCAGCTGCGGCCATAGAGTGCCTCGTAAGGAGCCATCCGGATGCTCGAGTGGTAGCTGTTGTTGTAGGCAAACTCCACCAACGGAAGGTGCCTCTCCCAACTGCCTCCAAAATCGAGAACACAGGCTCGCAGCATGTCCTCAAGAGTCTGGCCGTCCGTCTGCGGATGAAACGCTGTACTGAAATGGAGGTTCGTACCTGTCACGCCCCAGGGCGGCCGTCCCCGGGACGCGGCAGGTGTATATATCATATCAGAAGCCTACACATGAGGTCAAATATATATACTCTAAAACCACAGATAAAAATGACAACACAGATCAAACAGGGCTGACATAATATATACACAATATAGCGGAAGCTAAAACTGAGTCTGTAACTCAAAACATATTACAGACCCGATACACAATCATATGTCCTGTGAGAGCCAATATACATAGTAACAACTGAACATATACAAACACGTGCCAAGCACGGAAATCAAATACATACAGACAAGAAGGGATGCTGATAACCTCTGGCACTCGCGGAAACGTGGCGCTGCTCCGCTACTGGAGGAATCCCTCGGAAAGCTCCAACTGCTGCTCCGGCTCTAGCTCAGGCTCAGCGACCACTGGGGAAAAACATATGCGAGGGGTGAGCCACACGCTCAGTGAACAGCACAACCCATGCATCACAGACAATATTTACCACAATTCCATTATTTATCCATCCTCAAAAACATAACAACATAATCCAGTGGTTCGTACTTCGCCGAACCACCACACCCTCACCCTCACCCATCAATGGGTGACATAGGCTATTGGGACTGATAATCATCCATTCACAAATCCAGTAGGTCGCTCATCGCCAACCCACTACACCCTCACCCTCACCCTACCACGGGTGACATAGGATTTTGGGACTGACTAGGCTGTTGGTCACCCTTAGTCCACCGGTAGTCTCTCCTCCACTCCGTAGGCCGCTTGGTCTCCACCCACAACTTCAGCACAGTCCGAAACCAAATCAGGAGGTGCCTACTGATGTGGGTCCTCCGAAGGACGGCCTTTCTAACGCTGGGGGTAGCCTCTACCGGATCCAACGCAGGGAACAGAACAACCTATCCATACGCATATGATCCACTCGGATCCGCCGACAACACATCTCTACCACTCAAATGTCATGAACTCTTCAGAGTTCCTCCAGGGCGCATATCCAAGATGCGGGGAATAAGTACAATCAAAAGCAATGTTGGAATATCATTGGGGGAAAGAAACTCGGGAGGGCGGCGTGAGTTCCCGATATAGGATACCCCGACAACCAAACAAGGAACACGGAGTACCCTAACACGGGTCTCACCGCTGTCCTCGCAAGGCCCCTCCCCTATAATATCCACTAATCATGCTAATAATCATACCTAACATACAACATTACTTATAATATTATTGGGACTAGAAACCTTGGGAGGGCAGCGTGAGTTCCCGATACAGGACACCCCGACAACCAAACAAGGAACACGGAGTACCCTAACACGGGTCTCAATGTTGACCTCGCAAGGCTCCTCCCGATAATATTACCTAAGGCATGCGATTTAACATATACTAGCATTTAATTTAATAAATAAACTAGTAGGACGCATACATAGGCCGAGGTTTCCTAACATGAAACAGGGGACATGGTGCATGGCTCATACACATATCCTAAGGGTGCAAGTCTCTAACATACAAGTCTAGGGTAGCATGCATTCTACATTTAAATCATGCAAGCATGGAATACATATTACAACAGGTTAATATAATCCATGACGCCCCAGGAGAGGTCGGTATACGCCCAAGTGCGTATAACGCCTCTCTACTGGGTTGGATTGTCCCACTCACCAGTATCTGGGTCGTCGCGCGACCGCCCGTCCAGATCTGCAAGATAGACATTCAATATGGTGAGTTAAAATCCACAAATACTACAAAATACACAAGAACTTACATAAACCCACAACTAAACTCCCAACACTTGGGCAAACGTGCATACGACCCGCACGCACGCTAGCCCGAGCACTCCGGCTACCACCCACACGGCCACCCGCCCTCGGATGCGCCGCCGCGCCTCAGCCCGCGCCCCGACGCACTGCCGCCCGCACGCTCACGCTCGCGCGCGCCCGCGTGCACCGCGCGTCCGGCCCAGCGCGCCCCCGCGCGCACTGCACGCACGCCCCAGCACGCGCTCGCACTGGTCCCCAGCACCGCGCGCACTGGTCCCCAGCACCGCGCCCAGGCGCATGCCCAGGCGCCCTGCCCAGCACCCAGGCACAGTGCCCAGGTGCCCAGCCCGCGCGCACGCACGCTCGCGCGCACGCCCGCGCGCACCCGCGCGCACTCCCGCGCACAGCCCCGCTCGCGCCAGCACCCGCGCGCACCCGCGCGCCCGCTCCGCGCGAACCCGCGCACCCGCGCGCACACTCCCGCGCGCGACTGCGCGCCCGACTGCGCCTGCCAGCGCCCAGCTCCACCCGCGCGGACGCCCGCGGGCACGTCCGCGCGCACGCGCGCGCGCGCGCCCCTGCCAGCTGCCTGTGCTGCTGCCACCAGCCACCCTGCCCGAGCACCTCAACCACCACCCACCGGCCACCCCAAGGCCTCCGACCACCTCGCACAGCCCTCCGACGGCCACCCACCGCCGCCGACCACCACCCAACCTCAAATCCACCCTCCTAACATACATCTATGCAAGAAAAGAGAGGAAAAGAGGCTTACCAAGGGGAGGAAGGGAAGTCCGGTTGCTCTCCGCGCACCGAAACCTCTCCCAAAGGGCTTCCAACGCCCGGATCTACTCCCACCTCCGAAATGAGCCAAAACAGAGGAGAAGAGAGGGCGGACGGAGGGGCAAAACTCGCCGGAATTCGGATTTGAAAGCACCGGAGTGTAGATCGGGACCCGATCTACACTTCCTATGCTTTGGGTTTTAAGGTTTGAGGGGTCTAGGGGGCTCAAAAGTGAGAAAAGGAGAGAGGGGAGAGGGAAAATCACTTTGGTAGGGATGATGAATAGTAACTCGGAAATTAGATTTCACTTATTTATAGTGTGCGACTTAAAAACCCAGATACGCCCCGGAACTGTGAAATTTTGGGAACGTTACCGGAATTTCTTGAAATTTTTGTGAGAGGCCTAAAATGGCACCAGGACACCAAATATGCAGTTAGATTTCCAATCGGAGTCCTCTAGCTCAGGACGATAGCTAACAGTCCAAAAATTAGCGGTTCCGATCGAAAACCGGTAAAAACTGAAAAACTGCCAGAACGCTCTAACGGTTACCAGCAGGTTAAAAGTGACACAAATATAACAGTACCAAGGGCGTGCTAGAGGCTAGGCCAAAACCTCGAAGTAAAACGCGCGTCTCGATCAGAAATGATGCTGACTGGAGTGCCATGGAGACAGACAATCTCGGAGACAAATAACTGCGCCAGGGTGTCCAGAGAATCGGTGAGTCGGATGGGGAGGAAATGAGCAGACTTCGTCAGCCGGTCGACGATCACCCAGATGGCATCGCGACCCGAACGTGACCTCGGCAAACCCGAGACGAAGTCCATGGTGATCTGCTCCCACTTCCACTGAGGGATCTCAATGGACTGCAGCTTCCCCGCAGGGCGTTGATGCTCCGACTTCACCTGCTGGCATACTAGGCATCGGGCAACGAAACGGGCAATATCCGTCTTCATCCCGCGCCACCAGTAGCCGCGACGAAGGCCCCTGTACATCTTCGTTCCACCAGGATGCACTGTGTACCTCGAGCGATGGGCCTCATCCAGAATCTTCCGCTTCAGCTCTGCGTCGTCGGGAATGCACACTCGGCCTCTGAATCGCAGGATCCCGTCCGCGCGAATCTGGTAGTCCGGACGCTCAACCCGGGCGACGCCTTTAGAGAGGACTATAAAATGCGGATCCTGACCCTGAGCCGTGCGGATATCGTCGAGAAGGACTGGCTGCACCACTAGCCTACCAAAAAGCCACCAGCAGGAGTCTCTCGAACACTAATCCAGCAAGCGGCCTCCTCCAGAAGCCTCCAACGACGGACAGCCATATGGGCGGCCATGCCCAAGGGCTGCCTACTGAGAGCATCTACCACGACATTCACCTTACCCGGATGGTAAGCGATGTCACAATCATAGTCCGTCAGGAACTCAACCCAACGTCTCTGACGCATGTTGAGCTCCGGCTGGGACTGCAAATATGTCAAGCTCTTATGATCGGTAAAGAGCTCGAACTCCTCTCCATAGAGGTAATGCCTCCACATCTTCAGCGCAAAGATGATCGCTGCCAACTCAAGGTCGTGGGTGGGGTAATTCTGCTCATGGGGCTTCAACTGACGAGATGCGTAAGCCACAACCTTACCGTGCTGCATCAGGATGCAACCCACACCCAACTGCGATGCATTTGTGTAAACTATGAACCCACCACTCCCAGATGGAAGGGTAAGAACTGGCGCTGAGGTGAGCCTTCGCTTCAGCTCCTGGAAGCTCTCCTCGCAAGCAGGGGACCACTCGAACCGGACATCCTTCCGAGTGAGGCGGGTAAGAGGAACGGCTATCTTTGAGAAACCCTCGACAAACCTCCTGTAATAACCCGCCAAGCCCAAGAAGCTCCGAATCTCTGTGGGGTTCGACAGTCGACGCCAAATTGACACGGCGAGCGTCTTCTCCGGGTCCACAGATATGCCCTCGCCAGATATCACATGGCCCAGAAAGGCCATACGCTCCAACCAGAACTCGCACTTGCTGAACTTGGCGAACAACTGATGTCTGGCCAAAGTCTCCAAGACAGTGCGAAGATGGTGAGCGTGCTCCTCAAGACTCCTCGAGTACACCAATATGTCATCGATGAATACTACCACAAAGGAGTCGAGGAAGGGCCGAAACACCCGGTTCATCAGATCCATGAAGGCCGCCGGCGCGTTCATCAACCCGAATGGCAGTACTCTGAACTCGTAGTGCCCATACCGGGTGTGAAAGGCCGTCTTCGGAATGTCTGACTCCCGGATCTTCAGCTGGTAGTACCCTGAGCGGAGATCGATCTTGGAAAAGACGCGTGCTCCCTGGAGCTGGTCAAACAGATCGTCGATCCGCGGCAACGGGTACTTGTTCTTCACTGTCCATTTGTTCAGCTGCCTGTAATCAATACACAGCCGCAGCGAACCGTCCTTCTTCCGGACGAACAGGACAGGGGCTCCCCACGGAGAAACACTCGGACGTGCGAAGCCCTTCTCCAACAACTCCTCCAACTGCTCCTTGAGCACCCTCAGCTCTGCAGGGGCCATCCGGTACGGAGCTCTCGAAATCGGCTCGGTCCCCGGAATCAGATTGATCTCAAACTCGATCGCGCGATCCGGCGGTAATCCCGGAAGATCATCGGGGAAAACCTCGGGATACCCTGCCACGACCGGAGTCTGACTGATATCTGCCCGCAGCGGTGCATCCTCCTGAGCAATGTACGCTAGAAAGCCCTCGCATCCTCCCTGAAGGAGTCTCCACGCCTGCATGGACGACACGAACCCCAAAGGGGCTACGTCGCGATCGCCCACGAACTGGAAGGACCTCTGACCCGGAAGGTGGAAAGACACCGACTTGGCAAAACAGTCGATGCTGGCATGACTATCTGCAAGCCAATCCATTCCCAGGATGGCATCAAAGTCCGTCATCGCGAGCTCCACCAACTCCACTGGAAACTCATGCTCCGCAACCTCTACCGTACACCCTCGGTACACAGAACTGAGGAGAATACGGTCTCCCACGGGCAATGATATCTCCAAGATAGCATCCAAAGGGGCGGACGCCACACCCATCCGTCTCGCGAAAGCGGGAGACACGAACGAGTGTGTTGCCTCGGAATCAAACAATACATAAGCAGGGAGCTGGGAAATCTGAACAATACCTCTGACCACGCTGCCTGATGCCTGAGCCTCCTCTACCGAAAGCGCTGCCACTCGGCCCTGAACGAACTGCGGCTGAGGAGCAGGGGCACGCCTCACCGGCTGCACTGGCTGCCTCCTTTGGTCAGCACGACCACTCTGAGGCTACTGCTGCTGATGCTGAGGCTGCTGCTGCTGCTGCTGAAACGGCTGCTGCTGCAACTGCTGCTGCTGCGGAGGCATCACTCGGGGTCGGCCAGCGTCAGGGCAATTATACAAGATATGCCTGACACGCTGACAGTGATAACAGCGCCGCGTCTCTAGTCACCTCGCCTGGACTGGCACTGCTGCGATGGGTGCTGGACCTCGCGCTAGCACCGCATCTGCTGGAGAAGAGGCAGCCGCTGACCGATCAAAGCGGGGCCTCTTCTTCTTGCGCTGACCCTGGTCCTGGCTCCTGGGTGGCCTCTGGTCTGTCGAAGGGGTCGAAGCCCTCACGAGGATCCCGAGGTCTCGCTCGACTGTCTTCGCTCGAGACACTAAGTCGGAGTACCTCGTGAATGCCTGGGAGGTAACGTGCACCCGAATGGCGCTGCTGAGACCAAGCTCGAATCGATGGCACCTCGTCTCCTCGTCCATCACCAAGGCTGGAGCAAATCTGGATAGCCTCGTGAAGCGCGTGGAGTAGTCAGCGACAGACATAGTGCCCTGCGTCAGCTGCTCAAACTCCTGCATCACTATCTGACGTGTCGAGAAGGGGAAGTACTCCTCCAAGAAATATCTCCTGAATCCCGCCCACGTAAGCTGCTCCACACCCTCGGGGATGTCCACTGATCTAGTAGCCCACCAGTCGGCGGCGCTACCCTTCAGCATAAAAGTGGCCAGGGAGACTCGCTGGCGGTCGGTGCAAAGCATGGTCGAGAAGATGGTATCCACCTCCATCAACCATCTCTCTGGAGCAAGGGGGTCCTCTGTCTGACCCTGGAACTCGGGAGGGTGGAGCTTTAGAAAGGCTGAGAGGCCACTCTGCTGCACCCTCGCTGCAGCCTCTAGCCCCACCTCCCTCTCCTGGGGATCCTGAACTCTGACTGCCGGAACCACCACGGGGACTGGGGGTACGTCGGGTACCACAGGTGATTCTGCCACCAAGGGAACCTGCTGAACTGCTTCGTGGGCCGCCCGCAGCTCCTGAATATCCCGTGCTTGATCTGCCAACACTCTGGTCTGGGCCTCCAGTGCCCTGGTCTGCGTCTCCACCAAGTCTGCTATCCGCGCAAACGCGTGCTCCCAGGCAGTAGGCTCCTGCGCCAATCTTGGCCTCACGGCTGAGGACTCACCAATAGCATCCTCGCCCCTGGTAGGTCCGGAAACCTCCAAAGGTCGAGAGGGACCACGTCCGCGCCGTCCTCTACGAGGAGGCATATCAGCAACCTAAGAAAACCAGACACTAGGATCAGAATACTCATATAGAAATCCTAGGACTCATCTCTACGAAAAAGAAGACAATTGGCTCTGACAGGACCAGGCTCTGATACCAACTTTTGTCACGCCCCAGGGCGGCTGTCCCCGGGACGCGGCAAGGGTATACATGATATCAGCAGTCAATACAGGAGATCAATAATATACCATAAACAACAGCTAAAAAGACAACACAGACAACAAAAGTGTTGACATGGTGTATACACAGAAAGCGGAAGCTAAAAAGACTGAATCTGTAAATCAACAACACTTTACAGACTCGATACATAATCATATGTCCTGTGAGAGCCAATATATACATATACAACCAAATACAATCCAAATTGGGTGCCCAAGCACATAAATATATACATACAATAAAAAAAGGATGCTGATGGCCTCAAAACTCGAGGGACATGGCGCTACTCCGCTACTGGTGCAGTCGCTCGGGAAGCTCCTCCTTCAAGTCCTCCTCGGTAATCACTGAAGAAAAATATTATGCGAGGGGTGAGCCACACGCTCAGTGAATAGCACAACCCATGCATCACAGTTCATATTAACCACAATTAACAGCAAAAAGCCTCAAAGTGGCATAAACAACACAAATCCGGGGGTTCGTTACATCGCCGAACCACCACACCCTCACCCTCACCCTCACCCCTCAATAGGTGACAAAGGATGTTGGGACTTAATAGGCTGATAGTCATCCTTACACAATCCAGTGGGTCGCCACATCGCCGGCCCACCACACCCTCACCCTCACCCCTCAATAGGTGACATAGGCTCTTGGGACTGACTAGGCTGTTGGTCACCCTTGGTCCACCGATAGTCTCTCCCCACTCCGTAGGCCGTTTGGCCACTCCCACATTTAGCACAGTCCGTCTACCAAATCAGGAGGTGCCTACTGATGGGAGCCCCTGCACGGGATGACCTTTCTAACGCTGAGGTAGTCTCTACACAGATCCAACGAAGGGAACAGAACAGCCTATCCATCGCATATGATCCACTCGGATCCGCTGACAACACATCTCTACAACTCTAATGTCTTGAATTCTTCAGAATTCCACCAGCGCGCATAACCAAGATGCGGGGAATACATAAGATAATAAAGAGGGAAAAGAGGCCTTGGGAGGGCAACCTGAGGTCCCGATATAGGACATCCCGCCAACCAAACAAGGAACACGGAGTACCCTAGCCCGGGTCTCAATGTTGACCTCGCAAGGCCCCCTTAATATCCCCAAGGCATGCTAAAAATATCTTAAGTTTGCATTTAATTAAATAAATCAAACTAATAGGACGCATGCATAGGTCGAGACTTTCCTAGCATGATAACAAGGTGACAGGATGCACGGCTCTTACACATATCCTAAGGGTGCAAGTCCCTAACATACAAGTCTAGGGTGGCATGCATTCTACACACTAATCATGCTTGCATGGATTACATATAACAAGTTAATATTAACTATGTGCCCCAGGGGAGGACGGTACACGCCCAAGTGCATGTGGCACCTCCCAACTGGGTTGGGTTGTCCCACTCACCGGAGATCGGGTCGTCGCGCGACCGTCTGTCAAGATCTGCAAGACAGGGTAACCAACTAGGTGAGTAAAATCCACAAATACCCCCAAAATACACTAAAATACTCTAAAATACCCAACACTCGGACAAGCGTACATACGGTATGTACGCACGCGAGCCCGAGCACTCCGACTCACTCCCGAACCCTCAGCAACCACCCGCACGGCCACCCGCCCCCGGATGCACCGCCGTGCCCCACCCCGAGCACCCAGGCGCCCTGCCGAGCCCCTGCCCGCACGCCTGGACACGCCGCTGAGCTCCCCGGGTGCACCGCGTGCCCACTGCGCCCCAGCGCAGCAACCCGCGCGCACACCGCATTCCCTGCACTCAGGTCCTCGCCCCGCGCGCACCATTGCTCGCCTCGCCGCGCCCTCGCCTCGCTCCGCGCGCACCCCGCGCGCTCCACCGCTCGCCTCGCCGCGCGCACAGCACGCCTGCGCCCCTGCACAGCGCTCCGCGCTCACGTTCCCGCACGGTGCCCAGCGCCCCAGCGCCCAGCGCCTAGCACCCAGCGCCCAGCCCAGCGCCCAGCGCCCAGCACACGCGCCCAGCACGCGCGCCCAGCACGCCCTCCAGCTCCACCCGAGCGCACGCCCGCGCGCACGCACGCGCGCGCCCTGCCAGCTGCTCTGCCTGCTGCGCCTGTGCTGCCTGTGCTTCTGCCTGTGTTGCCATGCTGCCCGGGACAGACAACCACCCTGCCCGAGCCACCCTACCTCCTCTATCCGGCCACCAATGGCCTCCAACAGCCACCAATCACCCCCCACAGCCACCAACACCCAAACCCACCCTCCTAACAAGCATCTAAGCAAGAAAAGGAAGGAAAGAGAGCTTACCCAAAGGAAGGAGAGGGAAGGAAGAGAACCGGAAGCTCTTCGTGCACCGAAACGCCTCCCCAAAGCCTTCCACCACCAAGATCTCCTCCTAGCCAAAGAAGGGCTGAAAACAGAGGAGAAGAGAGGGGGTAAGAGGGGGTCAAACTCGCCGAAACTCGAATCCGAGACTACCGGTAGATAGATCGGGACCGGATCTAACTTTTCTATGTTTTGAGTTTTGAGTTTCAAGCACTCTAGGTGGCTCAAATCCAAGAAAAAGAGAGGGGGAGAGAGAAAATCTATTTGAGAAGATGATGAATAGTGTAGGGCAACTTTTGCTACTCACTTAAATAAGTCAACTCAACTTTAATTAGGGTTAACTAGGGTTAAGGCTTGATTAATTAGGTTTAAGTGGGTTTTAAGTGGGATTTGACTTGGGTCAACCCAACCACACAAAAAAACAAAAAGGGTTGACCAAGTCATGGGCCCACTTTGACCGAGTCAACTCTCCCAATGACTTCTCGCTCAGTCAAAACCCGGATACGCCCTGGAACTGTGAAATTCTGAAACGTATCGGAATTCGATGAAATTTTCGTGTGGCTTACAATGGCACCAGGACACATAATATGTAGTTAGATTTTCAATCGACGTCCTCAAACACAAGACGATAGCTAACAGTCCAAAATTTTGCGGTTCCGATCGAAAAACGAAAAAAACTCAAAAACTGCCAAAATGCTCCAATGGTTACCAGAAGGCAAAAAGTGACACATATATAACAATATATGTGTCTAGTTGTTATATATGAAATTTGGGGTCATTATGATATTTGTGGTGTAAGTTAGAACCTGTTTTGCATGGCTTGTCCAGATTCGTGTAGGAATTGACCTGCTTCTGGAAATAATTTATTTCGGGCTTGTAGAGGCAAAATTAGGTTCTAATGTCTTCATGGATTATGATCCCAGCATATCAGAGAATGTGCATGATTTATTTCATAATTTTCGGAAGTGTATTGGGTGCTATGGAGACCAATTAGTAGGGCTTATTGCAGCAGGGCAGTTTTGCTTGGTTGAGTGTCAAGGAGTTGTTTGCATGTGTCTTGTGTGATAATATGGAAGTATCAAGGGTTAGGGTCTTCATGAAGTAGGCTTATTTGTGTGATAGGAGGTTCCATATTTTAATTGTGGATCATTGGTTGTATTTTGTAGATCTCGTAGACCAGACGAGCGATGATCCGGGTATCTGTGAGTGGTTTGATCCAATCCCCCCCCCTCGGGATGCGCTCGACACGCGTAGTCGTGCGTCGCGCATCGATGGGGCATCCTAGCTATACTACTTGTGTAGATAAGTAGTATGGCCATGCTTAAACTATAATATGTTAGATATCTTGCATGCTAGGCTTATATACATGTATTGTATCCATGTGTGAATGATTGTATTGCATGCGCCCCTCTAGTATGGGCATGTATTTTGTAATGTGTATGGATGTATAGAATATGGCATGCCTTAGGTGTTATATATGTGTCACTTTTTAGCCTTCTGGTAACCATTGGAACATTCTGGCAGTTTTTCAGCTTTTTTCATTTTTCGATCGGAACCGCTAAAATTTTGGACTGTTAGCTATCATCCTGAGTTTGAGGACTCCGATTGAAAATCTAATTGCATATTATGTGTCCTGGTGCCATTTCAAGCCACTCACGGAAATTTCATCGAATTCCGGTAACGTTTCAAAATTTTGCAGTTCCAAAGCGTATCCGGGTTTTGCCCGAGCGAGAAGTCACTGTGAGACTTGACTTGGTCAAGGTGGGCCCATGAATTGGTCAACTCCTTTGGATTTTAGTGTGGTTGGGTTGCCTAGGGTCAAACCTCACCTAAGTGCACCTAAACCTAGCCTAAACCTAATTAATTAGCCCTAAGTGAGTGGGTGTGAGTATGTGTGGTGGGTGTGTGACCATAATAAAATCCCATGACAACATTAAGCCCCACTATTCATCATCTTCTCCAAAAATTTCACTCTCTCTCCCTCTCTTTAAATCCCCTTTATGATCTAGCTAGGGGTGTTGGATTAAGAAACCCTAAGAAGAGAAAAGAAAGGTATTGTCCCGATCTATCCATCCATGGTCTCGGATTCGAGTTCTCTCAAGTGTGACCCCCTCTTATAACCCCTTTTTACCTCTGTTTTCAGCCCCTCTTTGGCTGAGAAAAGGTCTTGGTGGTGGTGGCCTTGGAGGTGGTGTTTCGGTGCGTGAAGGGCACCTGAAGTTCCCTCCCTTCCTTTCCTCCCTTGGGTGAGTTTCTTTTCCTTGCCTTTCTTGTTTAGATGCATGATTAGGAGGTGTTTTTGGGTATGTATGGCTTTCATGGTGGGTTTGGTGGCTGTCGGTGGCTGTGGGTGGTGGTTGGGGTGGTTGGCTGGCTCGGGCAGTGCGGGCTCGTCAGGGCTGGCAGGCGCTGGGCAGGCGCGCTGTCGGGCAGGCTGGCAGGTCACGCGCGTGCGCGCGGGTGGAGCAGGAGTGTGCGGGTGCTGCGCGCTGGGCGCAGTGCTGGGGCGTGCGCGCGGGGAGCTGCGCAGAGGCGCAGTGCGTTCTGTGTGCGCGGGGCTGAGTGCGGGTGCTGCGCGCAGGAGGCCGTGCAGGGGCGTGCGTGCGGAGCGCTGCGCAGAGGCGCAGTGCGTGTTGTGCACGCGCGGTGAGGCGAGTGGGTGGTACGCGCGGGGTGCTGCGCTGGGGCGCAGGGCGTGCGGGTGTGCGCGCGAGTTGCTGCGCTGGGGCGCAGTGAGCGTGAGATGCACCCGGGGGGGGGGGGGGGTCGGCAGAGGGTCCGGGCATGTGGGATGCGGGCAGGGGCTCGGCAGTTCGTCAGGGCGCACGGGCTGTGGCGCGGCTGTGCGCCTAGTGCGGGTGGCCGAGCGTACGGCTGCCCGGGGGTTCGGGTGAGTCGGGGTGCTCGGACTCGCGTGCGTACAGGCCGTATGTACGCTTGTCTGAGTGTTGGGTATTTTAGTGTATTTTTGTATATATTTGTGTATTTTACTCACCGAGTTGATTACCCTGTCTTGCAGATCTTGACAGACGGTCGCGCGACGACCCGGTTATTGGTGAGTGGTAAATCCAACCCAGTAGGGAGGGGCTATATGCACTTGGGCGTATACCGTCCTCCCCTGGGGCACTATAGTTTAATATTAACTTATTTAATATGTAATCTATGCAAGCATGATTAGTATGTAGTATGCATGCCACCCTAGCCTTGTATGTTAGGGACTTGCACCCTCAGGATATGTGTAAGAGCCATGCATCCTGCCACCATGTTCTCATGCTAGGAAGCCTCGACCTATGCATGTGTCCTATTAGTTTAATTTATTAAATTAAATGCGAACTTATGGTACTATAGCATGCCTTAGGAAATATTATAAGGGGCCCTGCGAGGTCACCATTGAGACCCGAGCTAGGGTACTCCGTGTTCCTTGTTTGGTTGTCGGGATATCCTATATCGGGACCTCAGGGTGCCCTCCCAAGGTTTCTTTTCCCGATAATATTATAACCTCGTTATTATAATATATGTTCCCCGCATCTTGGTTATGCGCCCTAGAGGAATTCTGAAGAATTCATGACACCAGTAGAGTCTCCCTTCTCTAGATTAAGGGCCTTGCGAAGTCAGCGTTGAGACCCGGGCTAGGGTAGTCCATGTTCCTTGTTTGGTTGTCGGGATATCCTATATCGATACCTCATGGTGCCTTCCCAGGGTTTCTTTTTCCAGTTAAGGGAATACCGCGGATCCAAGGGGATCGTATACGTGTGGATAGGCTGTTTCTGTTTTCTTCGTTGGATCCGTATAGAGACTGCCCCAGCGTTAGACAGGCCTTCCTGACAGAGGGCTCCCATCAGTAGGCACCTCCTGATTTGGGTTCGGACTGTGCTGAATTGTGGGAGTAGACCAGGCGGCCTACGGAGTGGAGGAGAGACTATCGGTGGATCAAGGGTGATTAACAGCCTAGTCAGTCCCAATATCCTATGTCACCTATTGGAGGGTGAGGGTGAGGGTGTGGTGGGTCGGCGATGTTGTGACCCACTGGATTGTGTTGTTCCTGCCATTGTGGGCTTTGAATAATTAATTGTGGTTAATATAAATTGTGATGCATGGGTTGTGCTATTCACTGAGCGTGTGGCTCACCCCTCGCATATATTTTTCTCTAGTGCTATCTGAGTCGGATCTGGAGGAGGAGCTCCCCGAGGGATTTCATCAGTAGCGGAGCAGCGCCACATTCCGTGAGTGTTAGAGGCTATCAGCATCCTTTTTGATTTGTATGTATTGTATTCTGTGCTTGAGCACACGTTTGCATTATATTTGGATGTCGTTGTATATTTTGGCTCTCACGGGACAGTTGATTACGTATCGAGTCTGTAATATGTTTTTGAATTACAGACTTAGTCTTTTAGCTTCCGCTATTTGTGTATATATCATGTCAGCCTTGCTTTTGTCTGTGTTGTCATTTTAGCTGTTGTTTAGAGTATGTTATTGACCTCCAGTTAGACTGCTGATATCATATATACACTTGTCGCGTCCCGGGGACGGCCGCTTTGGGGCGTGACAAAAGTTTGTATCAGAGCCTGGTCCTGTCAGAGCCAATTGTCTTCTTTTTCGTAGAGATGAGTCCTAGGATTTCTATATGAGTATTCTGATCCTAGTGTCTGGTTTTCTTAGGTTGCTGATATGCCTCCTCGCAGAGGACGGCGCGGACGTGGTCCCTCTCGACCTTTGGAGGTTTTCGGACCTACCAGAGGCGAGGATGCTACTGGAGAGTCCTCGGCTGTGAGGCCAGGATCGGCGCAGGAGCCTCCTGCATGGGAGCGCGCGTTCGCGCGGATAGCAGATTTGGTGGAGACTCAGACCAGGGCACTGGAGGCCCAGACTAGAGTATTGTCTGAGCAGGCACGAGAGATTCAGGAGCTGAGGGCGGCCCGTGATGCAGTTCCACAGGCCCCCTTTGAGGCAGATCCGCCTGTGGTACCCGATGTACCCCCAGTCCCCGTGGTGATTCCGGCGGTGAGAGTTCAGGATCCCCTGGAGAGGGAGGTGGAGCTAGAGGCTGCAGCGCGAGTGCATCAGAGTGGCCTCAACGCCTTTCTGAAGCTCCACCCTCCCGAGTTCCATGGACAGTCGGTGGATCCCCTTGCCCCTGAGAGATTGTTGATGGAGGTGGACAAGATCTTCTCGACCATGCACTGCACCGATCGCCAGCGTGTCTCCCTGGCCACCTTTATGCTGAAGGGTAGCGCCGCCGACTGGTGGGCTACCCGATCGGTGGACATCCCTTAGGGAGTGGAGCAGCTTTTATGGGTGGGATTCTGGAGGTATTTCCTGGAGGAGTACTTCCCGTTCTCGACACGACAGATCGTGATGCGGGAGTTTGAGCAGCTGACACAGGGTTCCATGTCAGTCGCGGACTACTCCACGCGCTTCACGAGGCTTTTCAGATTTGCCCCAGCCTTGGTGATGGACGAGGAGACGCGGTGCCGTTGATTCGAGATGGGTCTCATCAGCACCATTCGGGTGCATGTCTCCTCCCAGGCATTCACGAGGTACTCAGACTTGGTGTCTCGGGCAAAGACAGTCTAGCGAGACCTCGGGATCCTCGTGGGGGTTCCGACCCCTTTTGCAGACCAGAGACCTCCCATGAGTCAGGACCAGGGTCAGCGCAAGAAGAAGCGGCCCCGCTTTGATCAGCCAGCGGCTGCCGTTTTTCCAGCCGATGTGGTGCCAGTGTGGGATCCAGCACCCATTGCAGTAGTGCCAATCTAGGCCAGGCGACCGGAGACGCGGCGCTGCTACCACTGTCAGCGCATCGGGCATATTTCGTATAATTGCCCAGATGCTGATCGACCCCGTGTGCTGCCTCCGCAGCAGCAGCAGTTCCAGCAGCAGCCGTGCCATCAGCAGCAGCCTCAGCGTCAACAGCAGCAGCCACAGGGTGGCCGTGTTGACCAGTGGAGGCAGCCAGTGCAGCCTGCGAGGCGTGCCCCTGCTCCTCAGCCGCAGTTTGTTCAGGGCAGAGTTGCAGCACTTTCGGCCGAGGAGGCGCAGGTTCCGGGTATCATGGTCCGAGGTATTGTTTTGTTTTCCCAGCTCCCTATATATATGTGTGTTGGTTGTTGTTATGCATGTGTGTGATATCTCGATAAGCGAGTATCGAGAGTGGTTGTTCGAGTTGAGGAAGCCGGGTTGTAGCTGTCCTGGTAGAGGGTTCCCATCCGTAGGTACCACCGATGCAGTCGGAGGGGTATTGATCGTGGGAGTATGCCAGGTAGAGGCTACCCGGAAGAGGGTTAATGAATGATGTCGTGAGAGTGGAATCGCTCTCCCCTTCGTTGGATCCGTGTAGTACAGCCCCGGCGTTAGACAGGCTCCCGGTCAGAGGACCAGGTAAGCTACGGAGCGGGGAGAGGCTACCGGTGGACCAGGGGTGTAGAGCAGTCTAAGTCTCTCCCAAAGTCCCAAAATGTCTCCTTTCAGGAGTGAGGGTGTGGATGAGGCGAAGACGCGTCGCCTCGTGACCCAGTGATCCTTGGGTTTCCAGTAGAATTGGTAGTGTTCTTTAAGGGTGATGTCTTCTTCTAGTGTTCCTTTTCTGGATTAAGGGGCCTTGCGAGGTCAGCGTTGAGACCCGGGCTAGGGTACTCCGTGTTCCTTGTTTGGTTGTCGGGATATCCTATATCGGGACCTCATGGTGCCCTCCCAAGGTTTCTTTTCCCAGTCAAGGAATACCTTAGAAGCATCAAATTGATGGTGGATTAAGTGCGAGTTTTGGATGGAGCGTTTGGTCTTTCTGGGCCACGTGATTTCCGGCGAGGGCATATCTGTGGACCCGGTCAAGACGCTCGCTGTGTCAAATTGGTGTCGACCGTCGAACCCCACTGAGATTCGGAGCTTCCTGGGCTTGGCGGGTCATTGCAGGAGGTTTGTTGAGGGTTTCTCGAAGATAGCTGTACCTCCTAACCGCCTCGCTCGGAAGGATGTCCGGTTCGAATGGTCCCCGTCTTGAGAGGAGAGCTTCCCGGAGTTTAAGCAAAGGCTCACCTCAGTGCCAGTTCTTACCCTTCCGTCTGGGAGGGGTGGGTTCACAGTGTGCTTCGATGTATTGCGGTTGGGTGTGGGTTGCGTCCACGATCCTGCTCACGTCATCCCGTTCGAGCCGCTCGTCTTCGAGCCGGACTTGTCATTCGTGGAGCGGCCGATCGAGACCCTGGACCGCTGCGAGAAGAGGCTCCGCACCAAGACCGTCCAGTTGGTCAAGGTGCGATGGCAGCACCGTTCCGGTGCCGAGGCCACTTGGGAGCTCGAGGACGCCTTGCGTGACGCGTATCCCCATCTCTTCCCTTCCTAGATGTTTTTGTATTTATTTTGAGGACAAAATTTCCTAAGGGGGGGAGAATGTTATATATGTGTCACTTTTTAGCCTTCTGGTAACCATTGGATCATTCTGGTAGTTTTTCAGCTTTTTTCATTTTTCGATCGGAACCGCTAAAATTTTGGACTTTTAGCTATCATCCTGAGTTTGAGGACTCCGATTGAAAATCTAACTGCACATTATGTGTCCTGGTGCCATTTCGAGCCACTCACGAAAATTTCATCGAATTCCGATAACGTTTCTGAATTTCACAGTTCCAAAGCGTGTCCGGGTTTTGACCGAGCGAGAAGTCATTGGGAGACTTGAATTGGTCAATGTGGGCCCATGAATTGGTCAACTCTTTTGGATTTTAGTGTGGTTGGGTTGACTAGGGTCAAATCTCACCTAAGTGCACCTAAACCTAGCCTAAACCTAATTAATTAGCCCTAAGTGAGTGGGTGTGAGTATGTGTGGTGGGTGTGTGAGCATAATAAAATCCCACGACAACATAAGCCCCACTATTCATCATCTTCTCCAAAAATTTCACTCTCTCTCCCTCTCTTTAAATCCCCTTTATGATCTAGCTAGGGTTGTTGGATTGAGAAACCCTAAGAAGAGAAAAGAAAGGTATTGTCCCGATCTATCCATCCATGGTCTCGGATTCGAGTTCCCTCAAGTGTGACCCCCTCTTATAACCCCTTTTTACCTCTGTTTTCAGCCCCTCTTTGCCTGAGAAGAGGTCTTGGTGGTGGTGGCCTTGGAGGTGGTGTTTCGGTGCGCGAAGAGCACCTAAAGTTCCCTCCCTTCCTTTCCTCTCCTTGGGTGAGTTTCTTTCCCTTCCTTTCTCGTTTTGATGCATGATTAGGAGGTGTTTTTGGGTATGTATGGCTTTCATGGTGGGTTTGGTGGCTGTCAGTGGCCGTGGGTGGTGGTTGGGGTGGTTGGCCGGCTCGGGCAGTGTGGGCTCGTCGGGGTTGGCAGGCGCTGGGCAGGTGCGCTGTCGGGCAGGCTGACAGGGCACGCGCGCGGGCGTGCGCGCGAGTGGAGCAGGAGTGTGCGGGTGCTGCGCGCTGGGCGCCGTGCGGGGGCTTGCGCGCGGGGCGCTGCGCAGAGGCGCAGTGCGTGCTGTGCGCGCGGGGTCGAGTGCGGGTGCTGCGCGCAGGGGGCCGTGCGGGGGCGTGCGCGCGGAGCGCTGCGCAGAGGCACAATGTGTGCTGTGCGCACGCGGTGAGGCGAGCAAGTGGTGCGCCCGGGGTGCTGCGATGGGGCGCAGGGCGTGTGGGTGTGCGCGCGAGTTGCTGCGCTAGGGCGCAGTGAGCGCGCGATGCACCCGGGGGGGCTCAGCAGCGGGTCTGGGCATGCGGGCAGGGGCTCGGCAGTGCGTCTGGGCGCGCGGGCTGGGGCACGGCTGTGCGCCTGGGTCGGGTGGCCGTGCGTACGGCTGCCCGGGGGTTCAGGTGAGTCAGGGTGCTCGGACTCGCGTGCGTACGGGCCGTATGTACGCTTGTCCGAGTGTTGGGTATTTTAGTGTATTTTTGTATATATTTGTGTATTTTACTCACCGAGTTGATTACCCTGTCTTGCAGATTTTGACGGACGGTCGCGCGACGACCCGGTTATTGGTGAGTGGTACAATCCAACCCAGTAGGGAGGCGCTATATGCACTTGGGCGTGTACCGTCCTCCCCTAGGGCACCATAGTTTAATATTAACTTGTATAATATGTAATCTATGCAAGCATGATTAGTATGTAGTATGCATGCCACCCTAGCTTTGTATGTTAGGGACTTGCACCCTCAGGATATGTGTAAGAGCCATGCATCATGTCACCATGTTCTCATGCTAGGAAGCCTCGACCTATGCATGTGTCCTGTTAGTTTAATTTATTAAATTAAATGCGAACTTATGGTATTTTTGCATGCCTTAGGGAATATTATAAGGGGCCCTGCGAGGTCAGCATTGAGACTCGGGCTAGGGTACTCCGTGTTCCTTGTTTGGTTGTCGGGATATCCTATATCGGGACCTCATGGTGCCCTCCCAAGGTTTCTTTTCCCGAAAATATTATAACCTCGTTATTATTATATATGTTCTCCGCATCTTGGTTATGCGCCCTAGAGGTATTCTGAAGAATTCATGACACCAGTAGAGTCTCCCTTCTCTGGATTAAGGGGCCTTGCGAAGTCAGCGTTGAGACCCGGGCTAGGGTACTCCGTGTTCCTTGTTTGGTTGTCGGGATATCCTATATCGGGACCTCATGGTGCCTTCCCAGGGTTTCTTTTTCCAGTTAAGGGAATATCGCGGATCCAAGTGGATCGTATACGTGTGGATAGGCTGTTTCTTTTCCCTTCGTTGGATCCGTATAGAGACTGCCCCAGCGTTAGACAGGCCTTCCTGACAGAGGGCTCCCATCAGTAGGCACCTCCTGATTTGGGTTCGGACTGTGCTGAATTGTGGGAGTAGACCAGGCGGCCTGCGGAGTGGAGGAGAGACTATCGGTGGACCAAGGGTGATTAACAGCCTAGTCAGTCCCAATATCCTATGTCACCTATTGGAGGGTGAGGGTGAGGGTGTGGTGGGTCGGCGATGTTGCGACCCACTGGATTGTGTAGTTCCTGCCATTGTGGGGCTTGAATAATTAATTGTGGTTAATATAAATTGTGATGCATGGGTTGTGCTATTCACTGAGCGTGTGGCTCACCCCTCGCATATATTTTTCTCCAGTGTTGTCTGAGTCAGATCAGGAGGAGGAGCTCCCCGAGGGACCTCAGCAGTAGCGGAGCAGCGCCACATTCCACGAGTGTTAGAGGCTATCAGCATCCTTTTTGATTTGTATGTATTGTATTCTGTGTTTGGGCACACGTTTTTATTATATTTGGATGTCGTTGTATATATTGGCTCTCACAGGACAGTTGATTATGTATCGAGTCTGTAATATGTTTTTGAATTACGGATTCAGTCTTTTAGCTTCCGCTATTTGTTTATATATCATGTCAACCTTGCTTTTGTCTGTTTTGTCATTTTAGCTGTTGTTTAGAGTATGTTATTGACCTCCACTTAGACTGCTGATATCATATATACACTTGCCGCGTCCCGGGGACGGCCGCCTTGGAGCCTGACATTAGGTAGTATTGTAATACTACTCGCACCATATTAATTGGAATATCCAGCATGATTAAGTCTGGGTTAATAACGGGCACCTGCCTAATATTCCCTTGCGATAAGATTCGAGGGCGTGGTGTAGTTGTTGCGCCCATGCTAATGGGGCAAGGCTATGACCAACTTCATGAGATGATGATCTCTCTCGCCCTCTCCCTCTGCACGAACTGAGTAAGTAGATGCGATTTCCTACTCGACTCAAGTTCGTTTGGAATATTCGCATGCACCTGTTAGTGCGCGAAATTTGCGCTTGACCCTTACCTTTTAAGTTGGTGATATCCAATGCATGCTTAAATTAGGCCTTGTGCGCTTATATGATTAATGGCCATGTATGCATGTTGTATGATTTGTTGTTTATGATGTAAATCCATGTTAGGGAGTATCCCTATAATTATTTGATAGGTTATCGTGCATGTAGTTCATGTACATAACTAAGATATAATTATCCTGGATATATATGTGCATGTAGTTCATGTACATAACTAAGATATAATTATCCTGGACCCGTTGTCGGTTGTATCTTATTAGTTAGAGCGCTAGCGATGTAATCGCCCCCGTGCATCCGAGCGATGCACTCGTTTGGAATTTAGGAGAATTCATTATCTTATCGGTTTTGTTAAGCCGGTAGTTGTGGCATTAAGCTAGGCCTACCCGTGCTAGGCGTGTATATGAACCGCCTATTGGGTTATGTGCCTTGGGATTATTTCTGTGTGAGAGCAGAGGCAACCCCCCCCCTTGTGTCCGAGCGACGCAACCGTGTGGGAGTGCAATAGTATTCGATATCATCGATATGTGATTATCGAGGGTAGTTGTTTTTTCCATTGGGTTCGCTTTGCGAACATGGAGTGTTTCCTCCCAATGTCGTCCGTGCTGAAGCGACCCGGGTTGTAGTTGTCCTGACAGAGGGCTCCCATCCGTAGGTACCACCGATGCGTTCGAAAGCGTACTGATCGTGGGAGTATACCAGGTAGAGGCTACCCGGGAGTGTCACGCCCCAGGGCGGCCGTCCCCGATACGTGGCAAATATATATAATATCAGCGGTCTATACAGGAGATCAATAAAATACTCTAAACAACATCAAGAGTGACAACAAAATCAATAATGTAGCTGACATAATATATATACATATAGCGGAAGCTTAAACGACTGAGTCTGTAATTCAAAGACATATTACAGACAAGAATACATAATCAACTGTCATGTGAGAGCCAATATTAACAAAGACATCCAAAATACAAGTGTTGTGCCCAAGCACGGATAACAATACATACAAGCAAGAAGGGGATGCTGATGACCTCTCACTCACATAACCCAAAACGTGAACGCTGCTCCGCTACTGCTGTGATGCCTCGGGGAGCTCCTCCTTCAGATCCGACTCACTAACAACTGGAGGAAAAGAATATGCGAGGGGTGAGCCACACGCTCAGGGAATGGCACAATCTATGCAACACAACTCATATTAACCTTATAATAGTTAAAGTCCCTAAACGGGAGTAACTACACAAGCTAGTGGGTCGTAACATCGCCGACCCACCCACCCTTACCCTCACCCTTTAGGGGTGACCTGGGCCTTTTGGGACTGATTAGACTGCTCTCCACCCTTGTCCACCAGTAGCCTCTCCCTCGCGTAGCCTCTACCTGGTATACTCCCACGATCAGACCCTCCGACGCATCGGTGGCACCTACAGATGGGAGCCCTCTGTCAGGACAGCTTTCCCAATGCCGGGGAGTCCCTACTCTGTTGTGCCTGTGTCATTTGGAGCGCTCTGATTGAGAAAATTGGCTACATAATTTTTCCTTGAAGTTATGTATTTCCAATTTGGTATTTGGATTTGATTTTGTTAAAATCCAAGATGAAAAGGTTTAAATATGATTTTATTATGAGATGTCCAGTTTTGAGTTAGCTTTTGTACAAAAGTGGAATTAGATCAACTGGATTCTTGTAGTAAAAGTTATGGGTATTTTACCAAGTATACCCCGGGGAGGGAAATTCTGGCAGCAGCCCTGTTCAATGTTTAGCTCTAATTTCGGAATAGCTGGAGGGATTATCTGATCTTGGCATGAACATGAAAGTTGTAGATAATCTTCTTGGCATTCCAACGGATTTTGAATTGTGCAATTCGGAGCTATATTGAGGAAGTTATGGCTGTTATAGTGATGCATGTACAGAATTTCTGGTCAAGGACGACTTAGTCATTTGATCCTTCTTTAGACATTTATGTGCCAAATAAATATCTTCTCTCTCTCTCTCTCTCTCACTTCCACGCCTACATTTTTAAGCTCTCTCTTCCTCGCTCTCAAGCCCCCAAGGTGTTTGTGAAAACTCCTCAAAGAGAAGAGAAGGAGAAGGTGCAAGTGCAAGTGAGTGTTGGTGTAAGTGTTGTTGTTGTTGTTTGTGAGGGTGGGGGTGAGGTTGGTCGCGTCGCCGCGTGACCCTGTTGTCCATTGGGTTTCGACCCATGTTATCCTTGAAAGGAAATATATTATGTGTTGAACTGTAGAATGGTGATTGTTTTCCAGCCACTCACTGAGCTTGTAGCTCACCCCTTGCATACTGTTTCTTTTCAGGGGCAGTGTTGGGCGTGGAGCTGGGGCTTTCCTGTGGCGTGGTCTTATGGGCGTGGAGCGTTCTGCCGACGGATGGCGACTGCAAGGCTGTCAGCATTCCTAGAGTCATTTTATGCTTTTAAATCGTGCATGTGGCACAGGTTGTATTTTCTTTGGTCTAGACTTGGCTTTCACAGAACATTGATTGTGTATTCGAGTCTGTAATAATGTTTTTGATTTACAGACATTGTTTATATATTATGCTTCCGCTTTTCAGTCAGTTATCATTATCTTGCTTTGCCGCCTTGTGTATTGTTGTTGGTGTCTTTATTGACCTCAGGTATTGATAGCTGATATTTTATTATTTTGCCACGTCTCGGGGATGCCTGGGGCGTGACAAAAAAGTTGGTATCAGAGCCTGGTCCTGTCAGAGCCTAAGTCTAGTCATATAGATGATGAGTCGTAGGATTGTCATCCGAGTACTCTTGTTTTAGAAGTTATCTTAGGTTGCTGACATGCCTCCTCGCATCCGTTGACGTGGACGTGACCCCCCTGGACCCACCCTTAAGTTGTCGACTGGGTCAATTGGTTAGGGTCAGTTGTTAGATCCCTTGTTGTGGGATTAAGGCTTGGGTAGGAGATTCCAGCCCAGTAGTGTGATAGTGATGAATTGGTTGCAATTTCTAAGGTATGGATTGCGTCTCGATAATGGAGCTTCTTTCCCGTGCATCGGTATCGCTGGTAACCATGGAGTTCGCGTGCGGTGCCTGTGTAAGGTGTTGAGGATGTGGGGTATTGCTCATTAAGTGGTGATGTCTTCTTCTAGTCTTCCTACTCAGGATAAGGGGCCTTGCAGGGTCAGCGTTGAGACCCGGGCTAGGGTACTCCGTGTTCCTTGTTTGGTTGTTGGGATATCCTATATCGGGACCTCATGGTGCCCTTCCGAGATTCTTTTCCCAGTCAAGGAATACCCTTGAAGCATCAAATTGATGATGGATTTTTCCTCTCACTTGGAAGGTGCTGTAGCGAGTGGTGATGCGTACGATCGGGATTGGGTGCATCCTATTGCAACTTGGTGGGCGATCGCTTGTGGACAGGGTTCCATAGTGGCATCTGGAGTCGCTTCGATATATCATTGTGTGTTGTAGCTGCCCGGTTGAGGCCAGAGTCCTGTGAGGTGCTCCCAGATACTATGCTTGTTGGTGCGCCCATATGGCAGAGATAGTAGGCTTGGGAGGCTACCAGGTAGAGGCCACACCGGGAGAGTGCTACTAGATGATGTCGAGAGTGTGGACTCCCCGTGATGAATCTGCCCATGGAGTGCAGGATGCTGGAGTTCCAATGGTTATAGATGAGCGACCTATCTCTGGCGGCATGTGAAGCACAGTTGTGGATACTGTCGTGTTTTGCCCCACATTGGTCGCAAATAAGGAGACGCGATGCTAGCGTTCGTGATGGGACTCAACCGCCCTATCGGATAGATGACGTCGCATAGGCATTGTCGAGGTTCGATGACCCCTTATTGCGTGTCTTGTGGATTAAGTGCAGTTGAGCGGCTTACCCAGCGTGTAAGTGTCATCGTGACGCCAGCCATGCTTGAGGAGCAGAATCGGGACTTAATCGTTCGAGGTGTTGTTTTGATCTCCCCATGGAGGTTGAAGATCAATTACCTTTGCCACGAATCGATGATCTATTTGACCAGCTCTGGGAGCGAGTGTCTTCTATTAGATCGATCTTCGCACAAGGGTACCACAAGTCGGAGATCCGGGAGTTGGACATCCTGTAGATGGCCTTTCGTGACCGTTCAGGCACTACGAGTTTTAAGTACTGCTGTCGGGGTTGACGAATGCGCCGGATGCCTTCGTGGATCTCAAAAGTTTTATTGGGCTTCCTTGGACTACTTGGGGTAGTCTTCAATGAGATTGCTAGCGGTGCAATGAAAAGGTGATGTGGGTGACCTTGTTTCCCCAGGTTGGCATGCCCTCAGGCAAAGTTCGAGAATCATCATCGCGTTGGAAAGCGTCAGTCCATGGAGATTCCTCAGTGGACGTGGGATCGTGTTATCAGGGATTGTTGCGGACTCGCTAATGTCACGTTCGGGTCACGACGCCGTCTAGGTGATCACTGACCGACTAACTAAGTCCGCGCTTCCCTCCCTATCCGACTGATTGAGTCTCTGGACGCCTTGACGTGGGTTTTCACCTTCGCGATTGTTCGTCTTCATGGCACTCCGGTCGGTGCTATTTTCAGTTGAGATGCGAGGGTTACTTTGAGGTTGTAGCGCAGCCTTGGTAGGCTTTGGCGCGAGCCTCCATTTAAGTATAGCGTTTCATCGCCGATGGATGGCCAGGCAAAGAGGACAATTTAGACCCTGGAGGACATGCTAAGTGCCTACGTGCTCGATGATGAGGGTAATTGAGTGAGGCACCACCCATTTATTGGGGTATGCCTGCAAGACGACTGCCATTCGAGCACCCAGATGGATCTGTTAAAGGCACTCTACAGGCGCAGTTTATACCACCCTTGTGTTAGGACGGTTGACGAGCGCCAGTTGGAGAGGCCATAAGTTAGTTGTTTGACCTTGCGATGGCCAGGTTGGTTCGTGTAACGCCCCCAAATCCACGGCCCCATTTTGAAGCGTGAAATCCAGGTGCGTTAACTAAATTCCTCAAATCTCAGAGTTCTATATATATATATATATATATATATATATATATTTCATCCAGAGAACATACGAATATATCACCATAATTATACATATATCGTCAATGCTAAAATCCGACGTAAATTCAATATACATCAAAAACAACTTAATTTAGATATATCCACACTATCATACATATGGGTCCTCTACATGCCAAAGAAATGACCAACACCTTTTACACAAGTCTAGTGCTCCAGAAATAAAATACGAGCTTCAACCTCCAACGCCTTAACGAGATCGACAACCACCAACAGCTAATCTGAAAGGTTGGGAAGAGAGAGGGATGAGCTACCACACACTCAGTGAATGGACACAAGTGTCCCAATAATATATTATACTTCAAAATAATCAGTTAAAAAGTGTCTATGGAACAATTGTTGTAATATAAGGCAAAGCTTATAATAAAGAAGCCATTTAAAACATTCAAGGATATAATAAAATTTTTCTTTCGAATAAAATGTGATGTCATAAAAATCTTTTCATGATTTCAAACTACATGATGTATATGAATGCAACGGACACGCATGCCCGCTTTCCACGACACCTAGCCGCAGAGATTTCACTTTGGAAATCAGGCCACGTAGACATAGCCACCTAGACTTGGGTCAAATTTTAGACCGCAGCCACCTAGACTGAGCCACCTAGACGATTTCATGCATGCATAATCAAAACTACTTATTCTTTCAAGTATACAGCATGCGACAATTTTCATAATTTCCATAATTTCCAATGCACTCAATATATCCAAAATATCAACCCATATGATGATAACATGCTCATATGGTTCATACAAGATAGATTTCATAATCATAAAATAACATGATGCTTTTCAAATAATATAGAGACATCCACTCACCTCCAGTCCACGCAATACAAACCGATGCACGTGCATAAACGCTATACACTCGCACGTGGATAACCTAGCATAACAATTATGAAATCAATAAATAAAAAAAATCATTCAATCATGACAAACAACTGACAAACAACTTACAACAACACTCAGCCCAATAATCCCAAGAGCCCGTACCAAATAGACCTACAATCCGCAACTCACCTTAAAGGCCTAACAAAAATCCCAACTCCAAATAAATATTAAAATGTTCATATCTCACAATGATCCGATAATCAATATCCATTTATTTCATAAGGCCCACATAATCGATCAATCCTCGAATAAAATATTTAGACAAATAATCCACTACAACTCCAATGATTCAAATAAATCAATCCAATCAATTTACATCCAAATAACAAAAATATCCAATTAATATTCATTGATCCCACTAAACCAAATTAATTGATTTAAGATCCAAATTGAGTCACCAAGATCAATAAAATCATCAACACCCACAAATCAAATTATACTCATTAAACATCCATTTGGGATCCCTTTAATCTCTAAAATTCATCAAACTTGATCATGAAGCTAAATATTTGAATGATAAGAAACTGTACAGAAATCTTTGAAAAATCATAACTTTCTACCCGTAACTCCAAATCAAACGATTCAAGATTCGTTGGAAAGATCTTTTCGAAACCTATTTCTGTTTGTGAAATACAATTTTCCCAGAAACGACTCTATCATAGTAAAAAACACGATTTAATGATCAGGTATTCAATCCACCCGAAAATAACCCTTAAATCCCAAAACCAATAAATCTAGTTTGATCTTAAGAAATCCTTCAAGATCTATTGAAATCTAATAAAAACATCATCTATTTAAAATCAATCAAACCCTAACCCTAATCCATCAACATTCTTTCCCAAATAATAGATTGACACAATCATCTCCTAACCAAACTAAATTGAAACACTAAACAATAAAAATCAATAGAGAAAGATTTATCACCTTGTAGTGCTCGACGGGTAGAGTTAGGTCATCACCACCTTTCTTGTCCCATGAGAATTCTGATGCAAACCCTAACCCAAAATGTGTTATATATAAAAGGGTTTTTACCAAATTACAAAACGACCCCTCAAGTATTACGGGTTTACAACTAGGTCCTTATCCGATTTACAGACAGATCCCTATCCGATTTACAAACGGATCCCTGAAGCCTATTAAAAGATATTCTGGATTCGCAACTAGATCCCTGGGCCCAATAACTTAACACAAAATCCTAAAAACCTAATTTCCCTAACTCCGAATCTCACCAAATTTCAACCAAAATATCTTGAGACTATAAAGATCTCCAAAAAATATAAAATAAATATTTCAACATCAATTTATAATTATTATAATTATAAATCAAATTAGACCCATTTGGGCCCACCGCCAAATCTGAAAAATGAAATAATTAAATTTCAATTAAAATTTTCATTATATATTTAAAATAAATATATAAGGCTAAAAATACAGAGACGTTACATTCTTCCCCCCTTAAAGGAATTTAGTCCTCTAAATTCAAAGGAGAAACACAAAATAGAATACATACGACATCCTATAATAACAAAACAATCATTCATCATACATTCAAACAATAAATGTATGAGTCAGTTAATGAATCTGACACATACACGGCAATCACAACAAATACAGACAATGGTATAAGAATCCATCTTATACGCCGCAAACAATCAAACAACAAGTGTATAAGTAAAACAATCAATGCTCCGCATTGAAATTCCAACTTATACCGAAACAAACAACATACAATGACAACATAACAAAACAATCATATAAGCTTGGTCCACAATGCTTCCGCTGCACCACTCTGATATACAGTGACCCAAACGACAAGTGGATTAACTTATATGACATAGACAAAAACAATAAGACATTCACAAATCACAACAATTACTGTATAGGTCAAACCCACCTACGCCCCACACTATAGGTGTTTTAACTTATACAATATAAGCAAGATCAACAATACACATAAATTGCACACAATCATTTGTATAAGCCAGGCTTACCTATGTCCCATTCCACAGGTAATCCAACTTATACCATACAAGCAATGACAAGAAAACAAATTAAGAAAACAATATTCATCCAAATTGTACAAGTCAGGTCCATTTACGTCCCATACCATAAATGGTCCAACTTGTACAACACAAAAGGGGCAATTATGACACTAATGACATTCCTAACATTAGGAATAAGAATTAATTTACCACAATGCACATTCACGAATTTGATGTGTCTTTCACATCGCCATTAGAAACATAAATAACATTCTCGAATGTTGCAAACGCTTAGCCACGTATATCATTGAAAATAAATCTCAATCTCTTTGGTGCGCTTTCCAACGTGCGCTTAATCCACCAAAATTTCACAATAACAAAACAAACAAATGGTTAGAATGCAAACCCTATATGCAATGCATCTTAACGCCCTAAGCCTATCCTTGGCTTCAAAGAGAATTCTCCTATAGGCCGCCTTAAGATCCAAAAGATAACTACACATAAAAGATTACCCTAAGCTCCATAATCAAAATTCTAAGGTAACCAAAATAGCCCAACCAGATTTTTCTATAGGATAGCAAAACTTAATCTCCTTAGGTTATTCGAGCTTAGACCCTAAACTCAACAGATCAACTAAGATGACCATAACCTACAGTTCGAGAGTTGAACCTACGCTCTGATACCACTCTGTATCAGAGCCAGATAAAAATACATCTACTCTATATCTCCAGAGGATAATTAAGCCCAAGTTTACATGGAATCGTAAACCTAAGCTCTAAGCCAACTAATATATCCATAACCTACAATCCCAGGGTTGAACCTACGCTCTGATACCATTCTGTATCAGAGCCAGATAAAAATACATCTACTCCATAACTCCAGAGGATAATTAAGTCCAAGTTTACATGGAATCGTAAACCTAAGCACTAAGCCAACTAATATATCCATAACCTACAGTCCGAGGGTTGAACCTAGGCTCTGATACCATTCTGTAACGCCCCCAAATCCACGACTCCGTTTTGAAGAGTGAAATCCGGGTGCGTTAACTAAATTCCTCGAATCTCAGAGTTCTATATATATATATATATATATATATATATATATTTCATTCAGAGAACATAAGAATACATCACCATAATTATACATATATTGTCAATGCTAAAATCCAACACAAATTCAATATACATCGAAAACAACTTAATTTATATATCCACACTATCATACATATGGGTCCTCTACATGCCAAAGAAATGACCAACACCTTTTACACAAGTCTAGTGCTCCGGAAATAAAATACGAGCTTCAACCTCCAACGCCTTAACGAGATCGACAACCACCAACAGCTAATCTGAAAGGTTGGGAAGAGAGAGGGATGAGCTACCACACGCTCAGTGAATGGACACAAGTGTCCCAATAATATATTATACTTCAAAATAATCAGTTAAAAAGTGTCTATGGAACAATTGTTGTAATATAAGCAAAGCTTATAATAAAGAAGCCATTTAAAACATTCAAGGATATAATAAATTTCTCTTTCGAATAAAATGTGATGTCATAAAAATCTTCTCATGATTTCAAACTACATGATGTATATGAATGCAACGGACACGCATGCCCGCTTTCCACGACACCTAGCCGCAGAGATTTCACTTTGGAAATCGGGCCACGTAGACATAGCCACCTAGACTTGGGTCAAATTTAGACCGCAGCCACCTAGACTGAGCCACCTAGACGATTTCATGCATGCACAATCAAAACTACTTATTCTTTCAAGTATACAGCATGCGACAATTTTCATAAATCCCATAATTTCCAATGCATACAATATATCCAAAATATCAACCTATATGATGATAACATGCTCATATGGTTCATACAAGATAGATTTCATAATCATAAAATAACATGATGCTTTTCAAATAATATAGAGACATCCACTCACCTCCAGTCCACGCAATACAAACCGATGCACGTGCATAAACGCTATACACTCGCACGTGGATAACCTAGCATAACAATTATGCAATCAATAAATAAGAAAATCATTCAATCATGACAAACAACTGACAACAACTTACAACAACACTCAGCCCAATAATCCCAAGAGCCCGTACCAAATAGACCTACAATCCGCAACTCACCTTAAAGGCCTAACAAAAATCCCAACTCCAAATAAATATTAAAATGTTCATATCTCACAATGATCCGATAATCAATATCCATTTATTTCATAAGGCCCACATAATCGATCAATCCTCGAATAAAATATTTAGACAAATAATCCACTACAACTCCAATGATTCAAATAAATCAATCCAATCAATTTACATCCAAATAACAAAATATCAATTAATATTCATTGATCCCACTAAACCAAATTAATTGATTTAAGATCCAATTTGAGTCACCAAGATCAATAAAATCATCAAAACCCACAAATCAAATTATACTCATTAAACATCCATTTGGGATCCTTTAATCTCTAAAATTCATCAAACTTGTCATGAAGCTAAATATTTGAATTCTAAGAAACTGCACAGAAATCTTTGAAAAATCATAACTTTCTACCTGTAACTCCAAATCAGACGATTCAAGATTCGTTGGAAAGATCTTTTCGAAACCTATTTCTGTTTGTGAAATACAATTTTCCCAGAAACGACTCTATCATAGTCAAAAACACGATTTAATGATCAGGTATTCAATCCACCCGAAAATAACCCTTAAATCCCAAAACCAATAAATCTAGTTTGATCTTAAGAAATCCTTCAAGATCCATTGAAATCTAATAAAACATCATCTATTTAAAATCAATCAAACCCTAACCCTAATCCATCAACATTCTTTCCCAAATAATAGATTGACACAATCATCTCCTAACCAAACTAAATTGAAACACTAAACAATAAAAATCAAAAGAGAAAGATTTATCACCTTGTAGTGCTCGACGGGTAGAGTTAGGTCATCACCACCTTTCTTGTCCCATGAGAATTCTGATGCAAACCCTAACCCAAAATGTGTTATATAAAATGGTTTTTACCAAATTACAAAACGACCCCTCAAGTATTACGGGTTTACAACTAGGTCCTTATCCGATTTACAGAAAGATCCCTATCCGATTTACAAACAGATCCCTGAAGCCTATTAAAAGATATTCTGGATTCGCAACTAGATCCCTGGGCCCAATAACTTAACACAAAATCCTAAAAACCTAATTTCCTAACTCCGAATCTCACCAAATTTCAACCAAAATATCTTGAGACTATAAAGATCTCCAAAAAAATATAAAATAAATATTTCAACATCAATTTATAATTATTAAAATTATAAATCAAATTAGACCCATTTGGGCCTACCGCCAAATCAAAAAAATGAAATAATTAAATTTCAATTAAAATTTTCATTATATATTTAAAATAAATATATGAGGCTAAAAATACAGAGACGTTACATTCTTCTCCCCTTAAAGGAATTTAGTCCTCTAAATTCAAAGGAGAAACACAAAATAGAATACATACGACATCCTATAATAACAAAACAATCATTCATCATACATTCAAACAATAAATGTATGAGTCAGTTAATGAATCTGACACATACACGGCAATCACAACAAATACAGACAATGGTATAAGAATCCATCTTATACGCCGCAAACAATCAAACAAACAAGTGTATAAGTAAAACAACCAATGCTCCGCATTGAAATTCTAACTTATACCGAAACAAACAACATACAATGACAACATAACAAAACAATCATACAAGCTTGGTCCACAATGCTTCCGCTGCACCACTCTGATATACAGTGACCCAAACAACAAGTGGATCAACTTATATGACATAGACAAAAACAATAAGACATTCACAAATCACAACAATTACTGTATAGGTCAAACCCACCTACGCCCCACACTATAGGTGTTTTAACTTATACAATATAAGCAAGATCAACAATACACATAAATTGTACACAATCATTTGTATAAGCCAGGCTTACCTATGTCCCATTCCACAGGTAATCCAACTTATACCATACAAGCAATGACAAGAAAACAAATTAATAAACAATATTCATCCAAATTGTACAAGTCAGGTCCATTTACGTCCCATACCATAAATGGTCCAACTTGTACAACACAAAAGGGGCAATTATGACACTAATGACATTTCTAACATTAGGAATAAGAATTAGTTTACCACAATGCACATTCACGAATTTGATGTGTCTTTCACATCGCCATTAGAAACATAAATAACATTCTCGAATGTTGCAAACGCTTAGCCACGTATATCATTGAAAATAAATCTCAATCTCTTTGGTGTGCTTTCCAACGTGCGCTTAATTCACCAAAATTTCACAATAACAAAACGAACAAATGGTTAGAATGCAAACCCTATATGCAATGCATCTTAACATGCCCTAAGCCTATCCTAGGCTTCAAAGGAAATTCTCCTATAGGCCGCCTTAAGATCCAAAAAGATAACTACACATAAAAGATTACCCTAAGCTCCATAATCAAAATTCTAAGGTAACCAAAATAGCCCAACCAGATTTTTCTATAGGATAGCAAAACTTAATCTCCTTAGGTTATTCGAGCTTAGACCCTAAACTCAACAGGTCAACTAAGATGGCCATAACCTACAGTCCGAGAGTTGAACCTACGCTCTGATACCATTATGTATCAGAGCCAGATAAAAATACATCTACTCTATATCTCCAGAAGATAATTAAGCCCAAGTTTACATGGAATCGTAAACCTAAGCTCTAAGCCAACTAATATATCCATAACCTACAGTCTGAGGGTTGAACCTATGCTCTGATACCACTCTGTATCAAAGCCAGATAAAAATACATCTACTCCATAACTCCAGAGGATA
Organism: Acorus gramineus; assembly: GCA_030737835.1. Classification (NCBI taxonomy): domain Eukaryota; kingdom Viridiplantae; phylum Streptophyta; class Magnoliopsida; order Acorales; family Acoraceae; genus Acorus; species Acorus gramineus. The sequence goes on from JAUJYN010000016.1 coordinate 892,785, forward strand.
ATTAAGTCCAAGCTTACAAGGAATCGTAAACCTAAGCACTAAGCCAACTAATATATCCATAACCTACAGTCCGAGGGTTGAACCTATGCTCTGATACCATTCTGTAACGCCCCCAAATCCACGACTCCGTTTTGAAGCGTGAAATCCGGGTGCGTTAACTAAATTCCTCGAATCTCAGAGTTCTATATATATATATATATATATATATATATATATATATATATATATATATATATATATTTTTCATCCAGAGAACATACGAATACATCACCATAATTATACATATATCGTCAATGCTAAAATCCGACGTAAATTCAATATACATCAAAAACAACTTAATTTATATATCCACACTATCATACATATGGGTCCTCTACATGCCAAAGAAATGACCAACACCTTTTACACAAGTCTAGTGCTCCGGAAATAAAATACGAGCTTCAAACTCCAACGCCTTAACGAGATCGACAACCACCAACAGCTAATCTGAAAGGTTGGGAAGAGAGAGGGATGAGCTACCACACGCTCAGTGAATGGACACAAGTGTCCCAATAATATATTATACTTCAAAATAATCAGTTAAAAAGTGTCTATGGAACAATTGTTGTAATATAAAGCAAAGCTTATAATAAAGAAGCCATTTAAAACATTCAAGGATATAATAAAATTTCTCTTTCGAATAAAATGTGATGTCATAAAAATCTTCTCATGATTTCAAACTACATGATGTATATGAATGCAACGGACACGCATGCCCGCTTTCCACGACACCTAGCCGCAGAGATTTCACTTTGGAAATCGGGCCACGTAGACATAGCCACCTAGACTTGGGTCAAATTTAGACCGCAGCCACCTAGACGATTTGATGCATGCACAATCAAAACTACTTATTCTTTCAAGTATACAGCATGCGACAATTTTCATAAATCCCATAATTTCCAATGCATACAATATATCCAAAATATCAACCCATATGATGATAACATGCTCATATGGTTCATACAAGATAGATTTCATAATCATAAAATAACATGATGCTTTTCAAATAATATAGAGACATCCACTCACCTCCAGTCCACGCAATACAAACCGATGCACGTGCATAAACGCTATACACTCGCACGTGGATAACCTAGCATAACAATTATGCAATCAATAAATAAGAAAATCATTCAATCATGACAAACAACTGACAAACAACTTACAACAACACTCAGCCCAATAATCCCAAGAGCCCGTACCAAATAGACCTACAATCCGCAACTCACCTTAAAGGCCTAACAAAAATCCCAACTCCAAATAAATATTAAAATGTTCATATCTCACAATGATCCGATAATCAATATCCATTTATTTCATAAGGCCCACATAATCGATCAATCCTCGAATAAAATATTTAGACAAATAATCCACTACAACTCCAATGATTCAAATAAATCAATCCAATCAATTTACATCCAAATAACAAAAATATCCAATTAATATTCATTGATCCCACTAAACCAAATTAATTGATTTAAGATCCAAATTGAGTCACCAAGATCAATAAAATCATCAAAACCCACAAATCAAATTATACTCATTAAACATCCATTTGGGATCCCTTTAATCTCTAAAATTCATCAAACTTGATCATGAAGCTAAATATTTGAATTATAAGAAACTGCACAGAAATCTTTGAAAAATCATAACTTTCTACCCGTAACTCCAAATCAGACGATTCAAGATTCGTTGGAAAGATCTTTTCGAAACCTATTTCTGTTTGTGAAATACAATTTTCCCAGAAACGACTCTATCATAGTCAAAAATTCAATCCACCCGAAAATAACCCTTAAATCCCAAAACCAATAAATCTAGTTTGATCTTAAGAAATCCTTCAAGATCCATTGAAATCTAATAAAAACATCATCTATTTAAAATCAATCAAACCCTAACCCTAATCCATCAACATTCTTTCCCAAATAATAGATTGACACAATCATCTCCTAACCAAACTAAATTGAAACACTAAACAATAACAATCAATAGAGAAAGATTTATCACCTTGTAGTGCTCGATGGGTAGAGCTAGGTCATCACCACCTTTCTTGCCTCATGAGAATTCTGATGCAAACCCTAACCCAAAACGTGTTATATAAAAGGGGTTTTTACCAAATTACAAAACGACCCCTCAAGTATTACGGGTTTACAACTAGGTCCTTATCCGATTTACAGAAAGATCCCTATCCGATTTACAAACAGATCCCTGAAGCCTATTAAAAGATATTCTGGATTCGCAACTACATCCTTGGGCCCAATAACTTAACACAAAATCCTAAAAACATAATTTACTGAACTCCGAATCTCACCAAATTTCAACCAAAATATCTTGAGACTATAAAGATCTCCAGAAAAATATAAAATAAATATTTCAACATCAATTTATAATTTTTATAATTATAAATCAAATTGGACTCATTTGGGCCTACCGCCAAATAAAAAAAATGAAATAATTAAATTTCAATTAAAATTTTCATTATATATTTAAAATAAATATATAAGGCTAAAATACAGAGACGTTACAGTTCGTGTGTGCATCTGCACCTCCCAGAACCGACAGAAGGGCTACGCAGGTCATCGTTGCCAGGAGCTTACCTTTGGGTTTGGCGATCATATTTTCGTGAAGGTGTCCCAGTTTAAGGGCACCCTCTGTTTTGACGTTCGGGGCAAGCTGAGTTTGCTCTTTAATGGGACCATTTCTCGTCATTGAGTGGACTGGGGAGGTGGCTTGTCATGTAGCCTTTCCCCCACAGCTGGCTCATGCCCACGATGTCGTCCTTGTCTCATGGTCGAGGCGTTATGTCCACGATCCTGCTCATGTCATTCTATTCGACCGCTTCATCCTCTAGTTGGATTTGTCGTTCGTGGAGTAGTGGATCGAGGTCAGGGACCAACATGAGGAGAGGCTCCACGCTAAGACCGTTCCTTTGATTATAGTGTGTTGGTAGCGCCAGTCCGGTGCAAAGACCACTTGGGTTCAAAAGGTCTATGCATGATACTTTCGTTTGTTATATATGTGTCACTTTTTAGCCTTCTGGTAACCATTGGAACATTCTGGCAGTTTTTCAGCTTTTTTTGTTTTTCGATCGGAACCGCTAAAATTTTAGACTTTTAGCTATCATCCTGAGTTTGAGGACTCCGATTAAAAATCTAACTGCATATTATGTGTCCTGGTGCCATTTCAAGCCACTCACGAAAATTTCATCGAATTCTGGTAACGTTTCAGAATTTCACAGTTTCGAATCGTATCCGGGTTTTGACCGAGCGAGAAGTCATTGGGAGACTTGACTTGGTCAAGGTGGGCCCATGACTTGGTCAACTCCTTTGGATTTTAGTGTGGTTGGGTTGACTAGGGTCAAACCTCACCTAAGTGCACTTAAACCTCACTAATCCAAGCCTAAACTTAAATAGTTAAGTGGTGTGAGTGTGTGTGGTGTGGGTGTGAGCATAATAAAATCCCACGCCCACAAACAGCCCCTCCTATTCATCATCTCTTCCAACTCTCTGAAGCTCTCTCTCCCTCTCTTTAAATCCCTATTTTGACCTAGCTAGGGTGGTTGAAATCAAAAACCCTAAGAAGAGAAAGGATAGGTAAGAACCCGATCTACCTTCCTATGGTCTCGGATTCGAATTCCCTTATGTGTGACCCCTTCTCATGGTCTCTTTTCTCCTCTGATTTCAGCCCTCTTAGGCTGAGTTGAAGGTTTGGTGGTGGTTTCCTTGGTGGTGGTGTTTCGGTGCGCGAAGAGCACCCGATCTCCTTCCCTCCCCTTCCTCTCCTTTGGGTGAGCTTCCTTTCCTTCCATTTCTTGTCTAGATGTATGTTTAGGTGTGTTTTTGGGGCTGAAAGATGTGTTTGGTGGTTTGGGGGCTGTTGGAGGGCTGAGAGGGGTGGTAGAGCCGGCTCGGGCAGTGCGGGCTCCTCGGCGCAGGCAGGCAGGCAGTGCGGGCTCCTCGGCACAGGTAGGAGGGCACTGGGCGCATGCTGCCGGCGCGCTGGGCGCGTGCTGTCGGGCGTGAGCGTGGGCGGCGCGTGCGGGTGCTGCGCAGGGGGCGCAGTACGCCGGTGGTGTGCGGGTGCTGCGTAGGGAGCGCAGTGCACGCAGGGCGAGCGGGGAGTGCGTGCGGGGCACTGCGCTGGGGCGCAATGCGGGCGGGTGTGTGTGCAAGGTGCTGCGCTGGGTTGCAGTGCGCGCGGGTGCATCCGGGGCTGGACGCGCGGTGCGCACGGGCGTGCGCGTGCGTGTGCCCGAGCCTGCGGTGTGTCTGGGCTCGCGGGCTGGGCGCGACAGCGTGTCTGGGCGTGCAGGTAGGGGTTCGGCAGCGTGTCCGGGCATGCGGGCAGGGGCTCAGCAGTGCGTCTGGGCACGCGGGCTGGAGCGTGGCTGTGCGCCCGGGGTGGGTGGCCGGGCGGATGGTTGCCCGAGGGTTCGGGTGAGTGGGGGTGCTCGGACTCGCGTGCGTATGGGCTGTATGTACGCTTGTTCGAGTGTTGGGTATTTTTAGTGTATTTTTGTATGTATTTGTGTATTTTACTCACCGTGTTAAATACCTGTCTTACAGATCTTGACGGACGGTCACGCGACGACCCGGGTATTGGTGAGTGGGACGATCCAACCCAGTAGGGAGGCGCTATATGCACTTGGGCGTATACCGTCCTCCCCTGGGGCACCATAGTTTAATATTAACTTGTATAATATGTAATCTATGCAAGCATGATTAGTATGTAGTATGCATGCCACCCTAGACCTTGTATATTAGGGACTTACACCCTTAGGATATGTGTAAGAGCCATGCATCCTGACACCATGTTTCATGCTAGGAAAGCCTCGACCTATGCATGTGTCCTATTAGTTTAATTTATTAAATTAAATGCGAAATTATGGTATTTTTGCATGCCTTAGTAAGTATTATAAACTGGTAGTTATTATATATGTTCCCCGCATCTTGGTTATGCGCCGTGGAGGAATTCTGAAGAATTCATGACATTAGTAGAGTCTCCCTTCTCTGGATTAAGGGGCCTTGCGAAGTCAGCGTTGAGACCCGGGCTAGGGTACTCCGTGTTCCTTGTTTGGTTGTCGGGATATCCTATATCGGGACCTCATGGTGCCCTCCCAAGGTTTCTTTTTCCAGTTAAGGAATACCGCGGATCCAAGCGGATCGTATACGTGTGAATAGGCTGTTTCTCTTCCCTTTGTTGGATCCGTATAGAGACTGCCCCAGCGTTAGACAGGTCGTCCTGACAGAGGGCTCCCATTAGTAGGCACCTCCTGATTTGATGACGGACTGTGCTGAATGTGGGAGTAGACCAGGCGGCCTACGGAGTGGAGGAGAGACTATCGGTGGACCCAGGGTGATTAACAGCCTAGTCAGTCCCAATATCTTATGTCACCTATTGGAGGGTGAGGGTGAGGGTGTAGTGGGTCGGCGATGTAGCGACCCACTAGATTGTGTAGTTCCTGCCACTTTGAGGCTTTGAATAATTAATTGTGGTTAATATGAATTGTGATGCATGGGTTGTGCTATTCACTGAGCGTGTGGCTCACCCCTCGCACATATTTTTCTCCAGTGTTATCCGACTCGGATCAGCAGGAGGAGCTCCCCGAGGGACTTCAGCAGTAGCGGAGCAGTGCCACATTCCGCGAGTGTCAGGGCGGGTCGCTAATTGCCAACCCACTACACCCTCACCCGCACCCTCCAATAGGTGACACGGCTATTGGGAGTGACTAGGCTGTTAATCACCCTTGGTCCACCGATAGTCTCTCCTCCACTCCGTAGCCTGCCTGGTCTACTCCCACAATTCAGCACAGTCCGAAACCAAATCAGGAGGTACCTACTGATGGGAGCCCTCTGTCAGGACGGCCTTTCTAACGCTGGGGCAGTCTCTATACGGATCCAACGAAGGGAACAGAAACAGCCTACCCACACGTATACGATCCAATCGGATCCGTCGGCAACATCTTCCTAACAATTTAAATGTCATGAATTCTTCAGAATTCCTCCAGGGCGCATAACTATGATGCGGGGAAGCCTGCATTATAACCTCATGGTTATAATATTCACTAAGCATGCTCATTACTAAATAACTCACATTTGATTTAAATAAATTAAACTAAATGGGAACATGCACAGGTCAAGGCTTCCTAGCATGAAAATATGGTATCAGGATGCATGGCTCTTACACATATCCTACGGGTGCAAGTCCCTAACATACAAGGTCTAGGGTGGCATGCATACTACATAACAATCATGCCTGCATAGATTACATATTACACAAGTTAATATTAAACTAGGGTGCCACAGGGAAGGACGATACACGCCTAAGAGCATATACGCCTTCCTACTGGGTTGGATTGTCCCACTCACCATTACCCGGGTCGTCGCGTGACCGTCCGTCAAGATCTGCAAGACAGGGTATTCAACACGGTGAGTAAAATACACAATACATACAAAAATACACTAAAAATACCCAACACTCAGACAAGCGTACATACGGCCCGTACGTACGCGAGTCCGAGCACCCCGACTCACCCGAACCCCCGGGCAGCCATACGCACAGCCACCCGCCCCGGGCGCACAGTCGCGCCCAGCCCGCGCGCCCAGACGAACTGCCGCGCCCCTGCCCACACGCCCAGACATGCTGCGCGCTCGAGCGTACGCTCGCGCGTGACGGCACGCACCGCGCGTCCAGCCCCGGGTGCACCGCGCGCGCACTGCGCCCCAACGCAGCACATCGCGCGCACCCAGCGCGCACGCCCGCTTGCCTCACCGCGCGCACAGCACGCATTGCGCCTCTGCGCAGCGCTCCGCGCTCACGCCCCCGCACGACGCCCAGCGCGCAGCACACGCACGCGTGCCCGCACGCACGCCTGCGGGCATGCGCGCGTCCCTTGCCAGCTCGCCCGACAGCGCCTGCCCTGCGCCTGCCAGCCTGCCTGCCTGCGCGCGCCGGCCTAATGAGCCCGCAGTGCCCGAGCCACCTCTACCACCCTCAACCGCCCCCAACAGCCCGCTCCAGCACCCCAACACCCATGCACACCAAAGAAAACACCTCCTAACATGCATCTAAACAAGAATGGAAGGAAAGGAAGCTCACCCAAAGGAGAGGAAGGGAAGGGAAGGAGATCGGGTGCTCTTCGCGCACCGAAACACCACCTCCAAGGCCACCACCACCAAGCCCTCCTTCAGCCCTAAAAATGGCTGAAAACTGAGGATAAAAGGGGCCCTGAGGGGGTCACACAAGAGGGAACTCGAAAATGAAACCATACAAAGGTAGATCGGGTCCTTACCAAGCTTTTCTCCTTCTAGGGTTTAGGGTTTCTCTTTTTAACCACCTTAGCTAGATCAAATCAAGGAAATAAGGAGAGGGGAGAGAGAGATTTTGGTGGAGAAGATATGATGAATAGGGGAGTGCAACTATTCTTGGTCGTCCCACTTAAAGCACCCACACACACACACCACGCACACTCACACACTCACACTTAGTGGAAAAAAAAAATTAGGTTAAGCTAGGTTTAGGTGAGGTTTAAGTGAGGTTTGACCCTAGTCAACCCAACCACACTAAAAACCAAAATCATTTGACCAAGTCAAGGGTCAACCTTGACCAAGTCAAGTTTCCCAATGACTTTTTGATTGGTCAAAACCCGGATACGCTTCAGAACTGCAAAATTCTGAAACGTTACCGGAATTCGATGAAATTTTCGTGAGTGGCTTGAAATGGCACCAGGACACATAATATGCAGTTAGATTTTCAATCGGAGTCCTCAAACTCAGGATGATAGCTAAAAGTCCAAAATTTTAGCGGTTCCGATCGAAAAATGAAAAAGTTAAAAAACTGCCAGAATGCTCCAATGGTTACCAGAAGGCTAAAAAGTGACACATATATAACATTCTTCCCCCCTTAGGAAATTTTGTCCTCAAAATAAATACAAAAACATCTAGGAAGGGAAAAGATGCGGATACGCGTCACGCATGGCGTCCTCGAGCTCCCAAGTGGCCTCAGCACCGGAACGGTGCTGCCATCGCACCTTGACCAACTGGACGGTCTTGGTGCAGAGCCTCTTCTCACGGCGGTCCAGGATCTCAATCGGCTGCTCGACGAATGACAAGTCCGGCTCGAAGACGAGCGGCTCGAACGGGATGACGTGAGCAGGATCGTGGACATAACGCCTCAGCTACGAGACATGGAAGACGTCATGGGCCTGAGCCAACTGTGGGGGCAGAGCTATGCGATAGGCCACCTCCCCAACTCGCTCGAGGATGAGGAACGGCCCAATGAAACGCGGACTCAGCTTGCCCCGCACACCGAAACGGAAGATGCCCTTCATCGGGGACACCTTCAGGAAGACATGGTCACCAACCTCGAAGGCGAGCTCACGGCGACGACGGTCGGTGTAGCTCTTCTGACGGCTCTGAGCGACTCGGATACGCTCGCGAATCGTCTTGACCATCTCTGAGGTCTGGTGAATGATCTCTGGTCCCTCCAACTGGCGCTCTCCGACCTCGTCCCAACACAAGGGGGACCTGCAGCTGCGGCCATAGAGCGCCTCGTAAGGAGCCATCCTGATACTCGAGTGGTAGCTGTTGTTGTAGGCAAACTCCACCAACGGAAGGTGCCTCTCCCAACTGCCCCCAAAATCGAGAACGCAGGCTCGCAGCATGTCCTCCAGGGTCTGAATCGTCCTCTCCGACTGGCCATCCATCTGCGGATGAAACGCTGTACTGAAGTGGAGGTTCGTACCAAGGGCGTGCTGGAGGCTACGCCAGAACCTCGAAGTAAATCGCGCGTCTCGATCGGAAATGATGCTGACGGGAGTGCCATGGAGACGAACAATCTCGGAGACAAACAACTGCGCCAGGGTGTCCAGAGAATCGGTGAGTCAGATGGGGAGGAAATGAGCGGACTTCGTCAGTCGGTCGACGATCACCCAGATGGCATCGCGACCCGAACGTGACCTCGGCAAACCCGAGACGAAGTCCATGGTGATCTGCTCCCACTTCCACTGAGGAATCTCAATGGACTGCAGCTTCCCCGCAGGGCGCTGATGCTCCGACTTCACCTGCTGGCATACTAAGCATCGGGCAACGAAACGGGCAATATCCGTCTTCATCCCGCGCCACCAGTAGCCACGACGAAGGCCCCTGTACATCTTCGTGCCACTAGGATGCACTGTGTACCTCGAATGATGGGCCTCGTCCAAGATCTTCTGCTTTAGCTCTGCGTCGTCGGGAATGCATACTCGGCCTCTGAACCGCAGGATCCCGTCCTCGTGAATCTGGTAGTCCGGACGCTCGCCCCGGGCGACGCCTTCAGAGAGGACTATAAAATGCGGATCCTGACCCTGAGCCGTGCGGATCTCGTCGAGAAGAACTGGCTGCACCACCAGCCTTGCCAAAAAGCCACCCGCAGGAGTCTCTTGAACGCTGATCCAGCAAGCAGCCTCCTCCAGAAGCCTCCAACGACGTACAGCCATATGGGCGGCCATGCCCAAGGGCTGCCTGCTGAGAGCATCTGCCACGACATTCGCCTTACCCGGATGGTAAGCGATGTCACAATCATAGTCCTTCAGGAACTCGACCCAACGTCTCTGACGCATGTTGAGCTCCGGCTGGGACTGCAAATATGTCAAGCTCTTATGATCAGTAAAGAGCTCGAACTCCTCGCCATAGAGGTAATGCCTCCACATCTTCAGCGCAAAGATGATCGCTACCAACTCGAGGTCGTGGGTGGGGTAATTTTGCTCATGGGGCTTCAACTGACGCGACGTGCAAGCCACAACCTTACCGTGCTGCATCAGGACGCAACCCACACCCAACCGTGATGCATCAGAGTATACTGCGAACCCACCACTCCCAGACGGAAGGGTAAGAACTGGCGCTGAGGTGAGCCTTTGCTTCAACTCCAGGAAGCTCTCCTCGCAAGCCGGGGACCACTCGAACCGGACATCCTTCCGAGTGAGGCGGGTAAGAGGAACGGCTATCTTCGAGAAACCCTCGACAAACCTCCTGTAATAACCCGCCAAGCCCAGGAAGCTCCGAATCTCTGTGGGGTTCGACGGTCGACGCCAATTCGACACGGCGAGCATCTTGTCCGGGTCCACAGATATGCCCTCGCCGGAAATCACATGGCCCAGAAAGGCCGTACGCTCCAACCAAAACTCGCACTTGCTGAACTTGGCGAACAACTGATGTCGGGCCAAAGTCTCCAAGACAGTGCGGAGATGGTGAGCATGCTCCTCAAGACTCCTCGAGTACACCAATATGTCATCGATGAATACTACCACAAAGGAGTCGAGGAAGGGCCGAAACACCCGGTTCATCAGATCCATGAAGGCCGCCGGCGCATTCGTCAACCCAAATGGCAGTACTCTGAACTCGTAGTGCCCATAACAGGTGCGAAAGGCCGTCTTCAGAATGTCTGACTTCCGGATCTTCAGCTGATAGTAGCCCAAGCGGAGATCGATCTTAGAAAAGACTCGCGCTCCCTGGAGCTAGGGTACTCCGTGTTCCTTGTTTGGTTGTCAGGATATCCTATATCGGGACCTCATGGTGCCCTGCCAAGGTTCTTTTCCCAGTCAAGGAATACCTTTGAAACATCAAATTGATGATGGATTTTTCCTCACTTGGAAGGTGTTGTAGCGAGTGGTGATGCATACGATCGGGATTTGGTGCATCCTATTGCAGCTTGGTGGGCGATTGCTTGTGGACTGGGTTCCACAGTGGCATCTGGAGTCGCTTCGATATATCATTGAGCGTTGTAGCTGCCCGGTTGAGGTCAGATCCCTGTGAGGTGCTCCCAGGTGCTATGCTTGTTGGTGCGCCCATATGGCAGAGATAGTGGGCATGGGAGGCTACCAGGTAGAGGCCACACCAGGAGAGCGCTACTGGATGATGTCGAGAGCGTGGACTCCCCGTGATGAATCTGCCCATGGAGTGCAGGATGCTGGAGTTCCAATGGTTATAGATGAGCGACCTATCTCTGGCGGCATGTGAAGCACAGTTGTGGATACTGTCACGTTTTGCCCCACATGGGTCGTAAACGAGGAGACGCGATGCTAACGTTCGTGATGGGACTCAACCGCCTTATCAGATAGATGACGTCGCATAGGCATTGTTGAGGTTCGACGACCCCCTTATTGCGTGTCTTGTGGATTAAGTGCGGTTGAGCGGCTTACCAAGCGTGTAAGTGTCATCATGAGCGCCAGCCATGCTCGAGGAGCAGAATCTAGACTTAATCGTTCGAGGTGTTGTTTTGATCTTCCTGTGAGGATTGAAGATCAGGTACCCCCTTGCTGTGAATTGATGATCTATTTGACCAGCTCTGGGAGCGAGTGTCTTCTGTTAGATCGATCTTCGCACAAGGGTACCACAAGTTAGAGATCCGAGAGTTGGACATCCCGTAGATGGCCTTTCGTGACCGTTCAGGCACTACGAGTTTTAAGTACTACCGTCGGGGTTGACGAATGCGCCGGATGCCTTCGTGGATCTCAAAAGTTTTATTGGGCTTCCGTGGACTACTTTGGGGTAGTCTTCAATGAGATTGCTAGTGGTGCGATGAAAAGGCGATACGGGTGACCTTGTTTCCCCAGGTTGGCATGCCCTCAGGCAAAGTTCGAGAATCATCATCGCGTTGGAAAGCGTCAGTCCATGGAGATTCCTCAGTGGACGTGGGAGTGGGTTATCAGGGATTGTTGCGGACTCGCTAATGTCACGTTCAGGTCACGACGCCGTCTAGGTGATCATTGACCGACTGACTAAGTCCGCGCTTCCCTCCCTAATCCGACTGATTGAGTCTCTGGACGCTTTCACGTGGGTATTCACCTTCGTGATTGTTCGTCTTCATGGCACTCCGGTCGGCGCTATTTTCAGTTGAGACGCGAGGGTTACTTTGAGGTTGTGGCGCAGCCTTGGCAGGCTTTGGCGCGAGCCTCCATTTAAGTATAGCGTTTCATGGCTGATGGATGGCAAGACAAAGAGGACGATTCAGACCTTGGAGGACATGCTAAGTGCCTGCATGCTCGATGATGAGGGCAGTTGGGTGAGGCACCACCCATTTGTTGGGGTATGCCTGCAAGACGACTGCCATTCGAGCATCCAAATGGATCTGTGAAAGGCACTCTACATGTGCAGTTTTATACCTCCCTTGTGTTGGGACGGTTGAGGAGCGCCAGTTGGAGGGGCCATAAGTTAGTTGTTTGACCTTGCGGTGGCCAGGTTGGTTTGTGTGTGCATCTACACCTCCCAGAATTGACAGAAGGGCTACGCCATTCATCGTCGCCAGGAGTTTACCTTCGGGTTTGGCGACCATGTTTCATGAAGGTGTCCCAGTTTAAGGGCATCCTCTATTTCGATGTTCGGGGCAAGCTAAGTTGGTTCTACAATGGGTCTCATCATTGAGTGGATTGGGGAGGTGGCTTGTCATGTAGCCTTTCCCCCACAGCTGGCTCATGCCCACAACGTCGTCCTTGTCTCATGGTCGAGGCGTTATGTCCACGATCCTGCACATGTCATTTTGTTTGACCGTCTCATCCTCGAGCTGGATTTGTCGTTCGTGGAGCAGTGGATCGAGGTCAAGGACCAGCATGAGAAGAGGCTCCATGCTAAGTCCGTTCCTTTGATTACAGTGTGTCGGTAGTGCCAGTTTGGTGCATGGACCACTTGGGAGCAAAAGGTCTATGCGTGATACTTGCTATATTCGGTCTTCCCTTTTGGTTTCCTTAAATTTCGAGGACTAAATTTCCTAAGGGGGAAGAATGTTATGCTTGTGTTATTTGGAGCCTTATTTTTCGATCGGAGTCGCTAAAATTTTGGCTTTTAGCCACCTGCAGGAGTTGGAGCGCTCTGATTGAAAATTAGGCTACATAATTTTTCTTCTAGAAGTTATGTATTTCCGATTTTGTATTTGGATTTAAGTTTGTTAAAATCCAAGATGAAGAGGTTTAAATATGATTTTATCATGAGATGCTCAGTTTTGAGTTAGCTTTTGTACAAAAGTGGAATTAGATCAACTGGATTCATGTAGTAAAAGTAATGGGTATTTTTCCAAGTATACCCCGGGGATGAAAAAATTCTGGCAGCAGCCCTGTTCAATGTTTAGCTCTCATTTCGGAATAGCTGGAGGGGTTATTTGATCTTTTCATAAACATGCAAGATGTAGATAATCTTATTGGATTTCCAAAGGATATTTAATTGTGCAATAAGGAGCTATATCGTGGAAGTTATGGCTGTTCTAGTAAAGCCCATCCCGAATTTCTAGTCAGGATGAATTGGTCTTGTTCCCCCCACCAACTCACTTTATCTCCATTTAAAGCCCCACTTTTGTGGAAACTTCTCACCCTCTCTCACTCTCGTCTCCCTCTCCCTCTCTGTTTTTTTGGTTGTGTGAGTGTTGTTAATGGAGGAAAGGATGAAGAAGAAGCACAAGAAATGGTGAGAAAGGGGGAGAAAAGGTGAGTATGTCTTGTTGTTGTTGTTGTTTCTCTTCTCTCAATCCCCTTCTCATGCCCTTGCACCCCTGTTTTTTTTGCCATGAAGGGCTTGAGGAGATTCTGATGAGGTGGTGGTAGTGGTGGTGGTGGTTGAGGTGGTCGTGGGTGTGTCGAGAACCCCGCATCTCCCCATTTCCCTCCCCCTGTTTCGGTAAGGCAGTTCTCTGTCTTTTAAAGATCTCAGTGAATCTAGTATGTAGAGGCATATTTTTAGGATTATGTCTTCATATGATATGATCATCTATGTGTCTAGTTGTTATATATGAAGGGGTCATTATGATATCTGTGGTGTAAGTTAGAACCAGTTTTACATGACCTGTCCAGATTCGAGTAGGAATTGACCTGGTTCTGGAAATGATTTGTTTCGGGCTTGTAGAGGCACAATTAGGTTCTATTGACTTCATGGATTATGATCCCAGCATATCAGAGAATGTGCATGATTTATTTCATAATTTTTTGATGTGTATTGGGTGCTGGGAAGACCAATTAGTAGGGCTGGTTGCAGCAGGTTTTGCAGTTTTGCTTGGTTGAGTGCCAAGGAGTTGTTTGCATGTCTTGGGTGATAATATGGAAGTATCAGGGGTTAGGGTCTTCATGAAGTAGGCTTATATGTATGATAGGAGGTTCCATAATTTAATTATGGATCATTGGTTGTGTTTTTGCAGATCTCGTTTGTCACGCCCCAAGGCAGCCGTCCCCGGGACGCGGCAAGTGTATATATGATATCAACAGTCTAAACTTGAGGTCAATAACACACTCTAAATAACAGCTAAAATGACAATACAGACGAAAGCAAGGCTGACATGATATATACACAGATAGCGGAAGCTAAAAGACTGAGTCTGTAATTCAAAAACATACTACAGACTCGATACATAATCAAATGTCCTGTGAGAGCCAATATACACACATACATCCAAATAATACACAAACGGTGCCCAATTACGGAAATATATACATGCAATCAAAAGAAAGGATGTTGATGGCCTCTAATACTCGCGGGACGTGGCGCTACTCCGCTACTGATGAAGTCTCTCGGGGAGATCCTCCAAGTCCGACTCAGTGATAACTGTAGAAAAATATATATGCGAGGGGTGAGCCACACGCTCAGTGAATAGCACAACCCATGCATCACAATTTATATTAACCACAATTAATCAATAAAAGCCTCAAATTGGCAAAACTACACAGTCCAGTGGGTCGCTACATCGCCGACCCACCACACCCTCACCCTCACCCCTCAATATGGTGACATAGAATATTGGGACTGACTAGGCTGTTAATCACCCTTGGTCCACCGATAGTCTCTCCTCCACTCCGTAGGCCGCTTGGCCACTCCCACATTCAGCACAGTCCGAATCCAAAATCCGGAGGTACCTACTGATGGGAGCCCTCTCACGGGACGGCCTTTCTAACGCTGGGGCAGTCTCTACACGGATCCAACGAAGGGTACAGAAACAGCCTATCCATACGCATATGATCCACTCGGATCCGTCGACAACGCATCTCAACAACTCCAATGTCATGAATTCTTCAGAATTCCTCCAGGGCGCATAACCAAGATGCGGGGAACATATATAATATTATTGGGAAAAGAAACCTTGGGAGGGCACCATGAGGTCCCGATATAGGACATCCCGACAACCAAACAAGGAACACGGAGTACCCTAGCCCGGGTCTCAATGTTGACCTCGCAAGGCCCCTTAATATTCCCTAAGGCATGCTAAAATACTATAAGTTCGCATTTAATTTGATAAATTAAACTAATAGGACGCATGCATAGGTCGAGGCTTCCTAGCATGGAGACATATTATCAGGATGCATGGCTCTTACACATATCCTAAGGGTGCAAGTCCCTAACATACAAGATCTAGGGTGCATGCATACTACATACCAATTCATGTTTATATGGATTACATATTACACAAGTTAATATTAAACCATGGTGCCCCAGGGGAGGACGGTACACGCCCAAGTGCATATAGCGCCTCCCAACTGGGTTGGATTGTCCCACTCACCGATAACCGGGTCGTCGCGCGACCGTCCGTCAAGATCTGCAAGACAGGGTAATCAACTCGGTGAGTAAAATACACAATTATACACAAAAATACACTAAAATACCCAACACTCGGACAAACGTACATACGGCCTGTACGCACGCGAGTCCGAGCACCCCGACTCACTCCCGAACCCCCGGGCAGCCGTACGCACGGCCACCCGACCCAGGCGCACAGCCGCGCCCCAGCCCGCGCGCCCAGACGCACTGCCGAGCCCCTGCCCGCATGCCAGGACACGCTGCCGAGCCCCCTGGGTGCACCGCACGCTCACTGCGCCCCAGCGCAGCAACCCAAGCGCACACTCGCACGCCCTGCGCCACAGCACCTCACCCCGCGCGCACCCCTCGCGCACCACCAGCTCGCCTCACCGCGCGCGCACAGCACGCCTGCGCCTCTGCGCAGCGCTCCGCGCCCACGCCCCCCCACGGTGCCGTGCGCGCAGCATCCGCACGCGGCCCCTTGCGCGCGGCATGCACTGCGCCTCTGCGCAGCGCCCCGCGCGCACGTCTTCGCACGGCACCCAGCGCGCAGCACCCGCACGCTCCTGCTCCACCTACGCGCACGCCTACGCGCACACGCGCGTGCCCTGCCAGTCTGCTCTCCTTGCCCTGCCTGCCAGCCCGCCTGCCTGTGCTACCTGCGCTGCCAGCCTACCCGGGACACCCTACCACCTCCCCCACGGCCACCAACAGCCAAAAACACCCTCCTAACATGCATCTAAGCAAGAAAAGGAAGGAAAGAAACCTTACCCAAGGAAGGAAAGGAAGGAAGGGAAGATCGGTTGCTCTTCGCGCACCGAAACACCACCTCAAGGACCACCACCACCAAGATCTCCTTCAGCCCTAAAAACAGCTGAAATCAGAGGAGAAAAGGGGGCATGAGAAGGGGTCACACATGTGGGAACTCCAATCCGAGACCACCGGAAGATAGATCAGGACAAGACCTAACCTTTCTCTTCTTAGGGTTTTTGGTTTCAAGCACCCTAGCTAGGTCATATGGAGGTTTCAAAGAGAGGGGAAGAGAGAGGGATTGACTGGAGAAGATGATGAATAGTGGGGGAAATGTTGTCGTGGGATTTCTTTATAACCACACCCACTCCACACACACTCACACCCCCAATTAGTGAAAAAAAAAAGGATTAGGCTAAGCTAGGATTAGGGGGGGTTAAGTGAGGTTTAAGGGCACTTTGACTTGGGTCAACCCATCCACACTAGAAAACAAAGGGGGTTGACCAAGTCATGGGCCCACATTTGACCAAGTCAAGTCTCCCAATGACTTCTCGCTTGGTCAAAACCCGGATACGCTTCGGAATTGCGAAATTCTGAAACGTTACCGGAATTTGATGAATTTTCGTGAGTGGCTTGGAATGGCACCAGGACACATAATATGCAGTTAGATTTTCAATCGGAGTCCTCAAACTCAGGATGATAGCTAACAGTCCAAAATTTTAGCGGTTCCGATCGAAAAACGAAAAAAACTGAAAAACTGCCAGAATGTTCCAATGGTTACCAGAAGGTTAAAAGTGACACATATATAACAGGACACGCGGTGATCCGGGTATCGGTGAGTGGTTTGATCCAATCCCCCCCCCCTCGGGATGCGCTCGACGCGCGTAGTCGCACGTCGCGCATCGATGGGGCATCTTAGCTATACTACTTGTGTAGATAAGTAGTATGGCCATGCTTAAGCTATAATATATAGATATCTTGCATGCTAGGCTTATATACATGTGTTGTATTATATTCATGTATGAATGATTGTGTTGCATGAGCCCCTCTAGTATGGGCATGTATTTTTGAAATGTGTATGGATGTATAGAATATGGCATGCCTTAGGTAGTATTGTAATACTACTCCCACCATATTAATTGGAATAACCAGTATGATTAATGGCCAAGTATGCAGGATTAAGTGGGCCATACCTTGTATGCATGTTGTATGATTGCTATTTATGATGTAAATCCATGATTAGGTCCCAATGATTAATTGATATGTGATCGTGCATATGGTTCATGCATGTAGCTAAGATTTAATTCTCCTATAAAATATAGGCGTGGGTATGACCCGTTGTCGGGTTGTACCTTATTAGTTAGAGCGCTAGCGATGTAATCGCCCCCGTGCATCCGAGCGATGCACTCGTTTGGAATTCAGGAGAATTCATTATCTTATCGGTTTTGTTAAGCCGGTAGTGGGGCATTAAGCTAGGCCTACCCGTGCTAGGCGTGTATATGAACCGCCTGTTGGGTTATGTGCCTTGGGATTATTTCTGCGTGAGAGCAGAGGCAACCCCCCCCCCCCCTTGTGTCCAAGCGACGCAACCGTGTGGGAGTACAATAGTGTTCGCTCTCTCGATATGTGATTATCGAGAGTAGTTGTTTTTCCATTGGGTTTGCTTTGCGAACATGGAATGTTTACTCCCAATGTCATCTAGTTGAAGAGGCCCGGGTTGTAGCTGTCCTGACAGAGGGCTCCCATCTGTAGGTACCACCGATGCGTTCGGGAGAGTACTGATCGTGGGAGTGTACCAGGTAGAGGCTACCCGGGAGAGGGCTAACGAATGATATTGCGAGCGTGGAATCGTTCTCCCCTTCGTTGGATCCGATGTAGGAACTCCCCGGCGTTGGGAAAGCTGTCCTGACAGAGGGCTCCCATCCGTAG
Organism: Acorus gramineus; assembly: GCA_030737835.1. Lineage (NCBI taxonomy): Eukaryota > Viridiplantae > Streptophyta > Magnoliopsida > Acorales > Acoraceae > Acorus > Acorus gramineus. The sequence goes on from JAUJYN010000016.1 coordinate 911,024, forward strand.
GTACCACTGATGCGTTCAGAAGGTACTGATCGTGGGAGTATACCAGGTAGAGGCTACGCGGGGGAAAGGGCTACCGGTGGACCAAGGGTGTAGAGCAGTCTAAGTCTCTTCCAAAAGTCCCAAGAGTCTCCCTCCGGGAGTGAGGGTGAGGATGAGGTGAAGACACGTCGCCTCGTGACCCATTCGTTGTTCGTCCATTCCCATAGTTGTTGGGTCCGGTCTCGTATCGATGTTCAAAGACATCGTTGGGTAGTTACCTCGATGTAGATGATCCAGTAGTGTTGCGTAGACCAGTAATCCCGGGTCTCCTCGACCAATAGTATGGTCTCTCCCCAAAAGTCCCAAGAGTCTCCCTCTGAGAGTGAGGGTGAGGGTGAGGTTGGTGATCTAGTAATGTTGTGTGGACCAGTAATCCCGGGTCTTCTCGACCATTGGTATCGTGTCTCCCCAAAAGTCCCAAGAGTCTCCCTCCGGGGGTGAGGGTGAGGGTGAGGTTGGTCGCGCCGCCGCGTGACCCAGTTATCCATGGGTTTCCACCCATGTTTACCTTGAAAGGGAATTGTTTATGTATTGAATTGTTGTATGGTGATTGGTTTCCAACCACTCACTGAGCTTGTAGCTCACCCCTCGCAGACTGTTTCTTTTCAGAGGTAGTGTTGGGCGTGGAGCGGGATCTTTCCTGTGGCGTGGTCCTATGGGCGAGGTGCGTTCTTCCGACGGGTGGTGAGTGCAAGGCTGTCAGCAGTCCTAGAGTCATTGTATGTATTGTAAATCGTGCATGTGACACAGGTTGTATTTTCTTTGGTCTAGACTTGGCTCTCACAAGACAGTGATTGTGTATTCGAGTATGTAATAATGTTTTTGGTTTACAGACATTGTTTATAAATTATGCTTCCGCTTTTCAGTCAGTTATCATTATCCTTGCTTTGCCACTTTGTGTGTTGTTGTTGGAGTCTTTATTGACCTCAGGTATGATAGCTGATATTTTATTATTGCCACGTCTCGGGGACGGCCGCCCTGGGGCGTGACACCCACAACCCCCTAAGCCATGAAAAACCAAGAAAAGAAGGAGAAGAGCTCACCTTGGGAGGGGTAATGAAAGGGGGAGACTCGGGGCCCTCGATGCACCCGCGACCACCTCAACCACCACCACCACTACCACCACCTCCACAGCCCTCCTCAGCCTCCTTTGGCTGCAAAACAGGGGGGGAAAGTTCATGAAAAGGGAGCTAGAGAGAGAAGGATCAACAACAACAATAACACTTACACAAACTTGCTCTTCCTCCTTCACCTTCTCCTTCCCTTCTCTTTGAGACATTAACACAAACACTTGGGGGGGGGGATTGAAAGAGAGAAAGAGAGACCCAAGAGAGGTCCACATGAGAGTGAGAGGGGAAGAGAGAGAGATTTTTCCACTCTTGGGGGTGAGTGAAATGGAAAAATGTGGGGGGTGAACCTAAGCCTATTCTCACCCTCTAACAAACCAATTAACCAAGTGGTTGCTTCACCACTAAGCAAAGGGGGTAAGGTTACCCAAGGTCACCACATTCACCAAAATATCTCACACTATTCGACTAATCAAACCAGGAACTCTCGAAAACCCGGATACGATTCAGAACTGCATATTTTTCAAAACGTTACCAGAATTCGATAAAAATTTTATGGGTAGTACTAAATGGTACCAGGACCTATAATATGCAGTCAGATTTTCAATCAGAGTACTCTAACTCCCGCAGGTGGCTAAAAGCCAAAATTTTAGCGGCTCCGATCGAAAAAACAAAAAGGCCCTGAATGACCCAGAAGTGACCAAGGCTTAACCGAAATGGCTCCAAATGGCAGAGGCATAACAAACCCGACAACGGGTCATACCCACGCCTATTTCAGATAGGCCTAATCAGTTTTAACATGCGCATAATTATTACAGGAGAATTCTATCACTGAAGGAACTTGATCCACATGCACAATAACATATGCTTAACTATAGGGGTTCTCCCTAACATGAGTATATGGCATAAACAACACATCATGCAACATACATACAAGGCAAGGCCTAACTACACATGCATATGAGGGCACTAATCGTATAAACATCCAAAATATACACTAACATGCGTTGGATATCGCCAACTTAAAAGGGAAGGGTCAAGCGCGATCTCGCGCACTAACAGGTGAATGCTAATATTCCAAATGAACCTGAGTCGAGTAGGAAATCACCTCTACTTACTCAGTTCATGCAGAGGGAGAGGGCGAGAGAGATCATCATCTCATGAAGTTGGTCATAGCTTTGCCCCATTAGCATGGGCACAACAACTACACCACGCCCTCGAGTCTTATCGCAAGGGAATATTAGGCAGGTGCCCTATATTAACCCAAACTTAATCATGTTAGATATTCCAATTAATATGGTGGGAGTAGTATTACAATACTACCTAAGGCATGCCATATTCTATACATCCATACACACTACAGAAATACATGCCCATACTAGAGGGGCGCATGCAACACAATCATTCATACATGGATACAATACATGCAATATAAGCCTAGCATGCAAGATATCTAGCATATTTAGTTTAAGCATGGCCATACTACTTATCTACACAAGTAGTATAGCTAGGATGCCCCATCGATGCGCGACGCGCGACTACGCGCGTCGAGCGCATCCCGAGGGGGGGGGGGAGAGATTGGATCAAACCACTCACAGATACCCGAATCGTCGCTCGTCCGGTCTACGAGATCTGCAAAATACAACCAATGATCCACAATTAAAATATGGAACCTCCTATCACACAAATAAGCCTACTTCATGAAGACCCTAACCCTTGATACTTCCATATTATCACACAAGACACATGCAAACAACTCCTTGACACTCAACCAAGCAAAACTGCCAAACCTGCTGCAACCAGCCCTACTAATTGGTCTCCACAGCACCCAATACACTTCCAAAAATTATGAAATAAATCATGCACATTCTCTGATATGCTGGGATCATAATCCATGAAGACATTAGAACCTAATTGTGCCTCTACAAGCCCGAAATAAATTATTTCCAGAAGCAGGTCAATTCCTACGCGAATCTGGACAGGCCATGCAAAACTGGTTCTAACTTACACCACAGATATCATAATGACCCCAAATTTCATATATAACAACTAGACACATAGATGATCATATCATATGAAGACATAATCCTAGAAATGTGCCTCTAAATACTAGATTCACTGAGATCTTTAAAATACAGAGTGCTGCCTTACCAAAACAGGGGGAGGGAAATGGGGAGATGCGGGGTTCTCGACACACCCACGACCACCTCAACCACCACCACCACTACCACCACCTCATCAGCATCTCCTCAGCCTTCTTTGGCTGAAAAACAGGGGGGGGGGGAGACATGAGAGGGAGCTTGAGAGAGGAGAAACCACAACAACAACAACACATACACAAAACTCACCTTCTTTGTGCTTCCTTCTTCACCTTCTCCTTCATTTGCTTCTTCCTCCTCCTTCTCCACACACAAAGAGGGGAAAAAAAGACCAAGAGAGGGAGCTTGAGAGAGTTCCACGAAATGGGAGAGAGGGGGAGAGAGAGAGAGGGCAAAAATGTCTTTTTCAAGCCCAAATAGTGTTTAGGGGTGACCATAAGGGGGGGTGAAGTTAGGGTTAGGCTCACCCACTCACAAATCAAATAACCAATGGTTTCTTCATCCCCAAGCAAGGTGGGGGTAAGGTTACCAAGGGTCACCACATCCCCAAAATATCTCACACTATTCGACCAACCAGGAACTCTCAAAACCCGGATACGGTTCGGAACTGCATATTTTTCAAAACGTTACTGAAATTCGATGAAATTTTTATGGGTAGTACGAAACAGTACCAGGACCCATAATATGCAGTTAGATTTTCAATCAGAGTACTCCAACTCCCGCAGGTAGCTAAAAGCCAAAAATTTTAGCGACTCCGATCGAAAAAGAAAAAGGCCCTGAATGACCCAGATGTGACCAAGGCTTAACCGAAATGGCTCCAAATGACACAGGCATAACACGACTCGTCGTTGGGATGTACCTCATTAGTTAGTGTGCGAGCGATGAAAATGCCGCTGTGTCTGTGTGATGCACTTGAATGGAATTCAGGAGAATTCATTTGTTGTATCAGTTTTGTTAAACCGGTAGCTTGGGCATTAAGTAGGCGATTAACGAGAGTAGTTGTTTTTTCATTGGGTTCGCTTTGCAAACATGGAGTGTTTCCTCCCAATGTTGTCCGTGTTGAAGCGGGCCGGGTTAAAGCTGTCCTGACAGAGGGCTCCCATCCGTAGGTACCACCGATGCGTTCGGAAGCGTACTGATCGTGGGAGTGTACCAGGTAGAGGTTACCCGGGAGAGGGCTAACGAATGATATTGCGAGCGTGAAATCGTTCTCCCCTTCGTTGGATCCGATGTAGGAACTTTTCGGCATTGGAAAAGCTATCCTGACAGAGGGCTCCCATCCGTAGGTACTACCGATGCGTTCGGAAGCGTACTGATCGTGGGAGTATACCAGGTAGAGACTACCCGGGGAAAGGGCTACCGGTGGACCAAGGGTGTAGAGGAGTCTAATCTCTCCAAAAGTCCTATGTCACCTCTAAAGGGTGAGGGTGAGGATGAGGTGAAGACACGTCGCCGCGTGACCCATTCGTTGTTCGTCCGTTCCCATAGTTGTTGGGTCCGGTTGCGTATCGATGTTCAAAGACATTGTTGGGCAGTTATCTCGATGTAGATGATCCAGTAGTGTTGTGTAGACCAGTAATTCCAGGTCTCTTCGACCAACGGTATGGTCTCTCCCCAAGAGTCCCAAGAGTCTCCCTCTGGGAGTGAGGTTGGTGATCCAATAGTGTTGTGTAGACCAGTAATTCTGCGTCTCTTTGACCAACGGTATGGTCTCTCCCCAAAAGTCCCAAGAGTCTTCCTCCGGGAGTGAGGGTGAGGGTGAGGTTGGTCGCGCCGCCGCGTGACCCTGTTATCCATTGGGTTTCCACCCATGTTTTCCTTGAAAGGAAATTGCTTTAGTATTGAACTGTTGTATTGGTGATTGGTTTTCAGCCACTCACTGAGCTTGTAGCTCACCCCTCGCATACTGTTTCTTTTCAGGGCAGTGTTGGGCGTGGAGCTGGAGCTTCCCTGTGGCGTGGTCTTATGGGCGTGGAGCGTTCTTCTGACGGGTGGCGAGTGCGAGGCTGTCAGCAGTCCTAGAGTCATTTTATGTATTGTAAATCGTGCATGTGGCATAGGTTGTATTTTATTTGGACTAGACTTGGCTCTCACAGGACAGTGATTGTGTATTCGAGTCTGTAATAATGTTTTTGGTTTACAGACATTGTTGATATCTTATGCTTTCGCTTTTCAGTCAGTTATCATTATCTTTGCTTTTCCACCTTGTGTGTTGTTGTTGGAGTCTTTGTTGACCTCAGGTATTGATAGCTGATACTTATTGCCACGTCTCAGGGACGGCAGCCCTGGGGCGTGACATTGTCAGTGTAGCTTTTCTGCCTATTCCGTGCTGTTCGAAGCCGATTACCTTGTCGAAAGTATCTTGGACTAACTCTGGCCCAACTAAACTTCTCTCGCCGACCTCATCCCAGCATAGAGGTGTGCGGCAAATCCTTCCATACAATGCTTCGAAAGGTGACATTTGAATGCTCGCTTGGAAACTATTGTTGTATGCAAACTCGGCCAAGGCTAAATGGTCTTCCCAACTTCCGCCAAAGTCAATCACACAAGCCCTCAACATATCTTCCAAAATATGAATCATCCTTTCAGACTGCCCATCCGATTGAGGGTGAAATGTGTGCTGAAATTTAGCCTTGTCCCCAATGCCGTTTGGAGAGCATTCCAGAAACGCGAGATGAAACGCGAATCTCGGTCCAAAACAATACTAACTGGTGTTCCATGGAGACGAATAATCTCTCGAACATATAACTTCGCTAATGTTTCCAGTGAATCACTTACGCGCGTCGCTAGAAAATGTGCAGACTTCGTCAATCGGTCCACTACAACTTAAACAGTGTCATGCCCTTTCTTCAACTTTGGTAGGCCAGTCACAAAGTCCATGGTGACGTGCTCCCACTTCCACTCCAGGATTTCCAATGGTTGTAGTTTTCCAGCAGGACTTCGATGTTCTGCCTTAACCTTTTGACACACCAAGCACTTCGACACAAACTCCGCAACGTCCTTCTTCATACCATTCCACCAATAGTTTAATTTAATATTCATATACATCTTCGTACCTCTAGGGTGTACGGTGTACCGAGATCTATGTGCTTCATCAAGGATCTTCCTTTTCAATTCAGCATCCGTAGGGACACAAATACGGCTGCGATAATGAAGGACTCCATCCACCTGAATGGCAAAGTCTGGCCTCAACCCTTGTCCCTTATCAGATGAAATCTTCTTCAGCTCTTCATCCGCCATTTGTGCCGTCTTTATCTCATCATTGAGATCTGGCTTAACAACAAGCCGCGCAATAAAATCTTTCTCTGATGGACGTATCACACTGAAGAGATTGGCAGCTTCACTCAAAAGTTTCCACTGGCCAACCATCAAGTATGACAAAACCCTCGAAGGTTGATGACTTAGTGCATCTGCAACCACATTAGCCTTGCCGGGGTGATACTAGATTTTGCAGTCGTAGTCCTTCAGAAATTCAACCCATCTCCTCTGACGATTGTTCAATTCTGGCTGAGACTGAAGATACGTCAGGCTCTTGTGGTCAGTGAAGACCTCGAACTCTTCGCCATAAAGGTAATGCCTTCAAATCTTCAGCGTAAACATCAACGCTGCCAACTCCAAGTCATGAGTGGGATAATTTACTTCATTTACTTTCAGCTGACAAGATGAGTATGCTACTACTTTCCCGTTTTGCATCAGCACACAACCCAAACCTCGATGAGAAGCATCGCAGTACACCACATATCCACCAGGACCAGATGGAATGGTCAAAATAGGAGCAGACGTAAGTCTCCGCTTCAGCTCTTGGAAACTTTTCTCACACTGCTCCGACCAGACATACTTGGCATTCTTCTGAGTTAGACGGGTCAACGGAACTACAATCTTTGAGAAGTCCTGAACGAACCTCCGGTAGTAACCTGCTAAGCCCAGAAAACTCTGAATTTCCGTAGCATTCATTGGTTGCTTCCACTCCATTACGGCCATGATCTTCGAGGGGTTGACAGAAATTCCAGTCTCAGAGATAACATGACCAAGAAACATCACGCTCTTGAACCAAAACTCACACTTGCTGAACTTCGCATAGAGTTCCCTTCAGCTTCTGAAGCACCAAGTGAAGATGTTCAGTAAGTTGATGCTCCTTGTTTTTAGAGTATATCAGAATGTCATCGATGAAGACAACAAAAACTCGTCAAGGAAAGGCTTGAAGATCCGATTCATCATGTCCATGAATGCTGCAGGGGCATTTGTCAAACCAAATGGCATTACCAAAAACTCATAATGCCCATAACGAGTGTGAAAAGCCGTCTTCGGGATGTCCTCCTTCTTGATCTTAAACCGATAATAACCCGACCATAAATCAATCTTTGAGAAGACCGTAGCTCCTCGAAGTTGATCGAACAAGTCGTCTATCCTTGGGAGAGGATACCGGTTCTTGATCGTCTTCTGATTTAGCTGACGGTAGTCAATGCATAGTTGTAATGAACCGTCCTTCTTTCTAACGAACAACACCGGCGTGCCCCAAGGGGACACACTCGGCCTTGCAAATCCTTTCTCCAACAGTTCCTCCAATTGAGCTTTCTACTCCGCCAGTTCTGTTGGTGCCATACGATAAGGATCTTTTGATATCGATTCAGTACCAAGGATTAGATCAATAGAAAATTTTATTTCACGATCGAGTGGCAATCCCAATAGGTCGTCTGGAAAAGCTTCTGGAAATTCTGCGACTACCAACGTCCCTTCAATACTTGCCTTTTTCAGCCTTAGTGTCCACAATGCATGCTATGTACCCCATGCAACCGCTCTCCAGTAGATGCTGTGCTTGTAATGCTGAGATAAGACCCAATGGTCCTACGCCCCCAATGCCGACAAAGCGTAAAGTCCTCAATCCCAAAATCTTGAATGACACGGTCTTCGAAAAGCAGTCCACGTTAGCATGATAGGCAGAGAGCCAATCCATGCCAAGGATGACATCAAACTTTTGAATCTCCAAAAGCAAGAGGTTCACCACCAAACATTGGTCTTCTATTTGAACCATGCACCCTCGATAGATTGATTGAATGGCAACTAATTCGCTAGTAGGAGTCGTGACAATAAAAGGTTTCTCAAGAGGACTCGACACTAGACTTGCACGATTTACAAATTCGATAGACACAAAAGAGTGCGAAGCTCCAGAATCAAATAATACAAATGCATCATAACCAGTGACAGAAACGGTACCTTGAACAACTTTGTCAGTCGCGCGAACATCTCCCACTGACAGAGCATGAACCTGTCCACATGGCTACGTCTGTGGCTGACCATGAGAACTCAAAGCTCCTTGTCCACCAGCGTTTTGTTGTCTTGGCGCACCCTGCGTTTTCCTTGGTTCAGTGCAGTCGGCCTGACGATGTCCTAGCTTCCCGCAATTGTAGCATGCACAATTGTCACTTCGCCTCTGGGGACATTCATTAGACTTGTGTCCCGGCTCCCGATAGTTGTAGCAGATGACTCTCCCTCGCACTTCTCGTCCGCAATTATCGTCAGCAAAGTTCCTCTTTCAATTATCCATCCTCTGTCCACCGAAACATTGATTATTCCAATTCTTCGCATGGGCTTCATTCTCCTTCTTCCACTCCAAGCAGTCCTGTTCCGTGACAAGTGCACAATCCTTCAGCTCCTCATAGACACGGATTCGAAGGTTCTGCAGTCTATGACGAATGTCACTCCTTAGCCCTTCTTGGAAGCGACGACACGTTTTGCTCTCAACTTGGATGTATTGAGGCGCGAAGACCGACATCTCCAGGAACTCCTCATACTGGGCCACCGTCATGTCTTGAGTTTGACGAAGGTCCAAAAATGCTTGAACAATGCGATCACGCTCCGCCGGAGGAAAGTACTTCTTGTAGAACATCTCCACAAACTCCTCCCAAGTGATATGTTCAATTCCACGGGTCAAAGATTGTTGACGAACAGTCCACCATTGGATAGCGGTTCCTCGTAGTTGATGAGCCGCCAAGAGGATACGACGGCTATCAGTCAGCTGCATTGATTTGAAGATTTGCTCCAACTCTGTGATCCAATGCTTCGAGGTCATCGGGTCAGTGCCAACTCCTTGAAATGATGGCGGATCCATTTTCTTGAACCTCATCACCAGTTGTTCTGGTTGGTTCTGGTTTTCTCCTAAACGACGTAACGTCATGTCATTCTGGTTTTGGATCGTCTGCGCCACCAGGTTGGTCAGGGTCTGGAGATCCTGACGCAAAGTGTTGGTATTTCCCGCCATTTCTGATCTCCCCTAATATGAATCGATGCACAGTTAGAACGTATCCTATATGTCTGCAAGCTTATGCCTCCTATTCTTATTCCTTAGCCCTAAAAGGATAACCTAGGCTCTAATACCATTTTGTAACGCCCCCGTACCCATTATCCTTAATTAAGGCATGCGATACAATGCATTACATAAACACCATCCACAATATATCGCATAATATAAATAAACTCATAAAATACTCTCAGGATTTATAACAAAACCAACCACATGATCTCAATAATGCATTCTTAAGTTTGATTGAATAGACACGAGTTCTTTATTTAATAATAATAATAACTCCTCTGGTTTTGCTGATAAGGCTAAGGACGTCTACTACATGCCAAGGAAAGACTCATTCAACACCTACGATGCAACGAAGGTAAAACGCGAGCTAGATTATCAACGCCCCTCCACGACAACGCTAACCAACCCTACCCTAAAAGGTTGGGAAAAGAGAGGAGAGCTACCACACGCTTGGTGAATGGACCTATAGCGTCCCAATAATATTTATACTAATAATAATAAAAATAATCCCACAAATCCAAACTATCTTAATATAACATATACATATAATTTTCACAAGTGTAACGATAAAAAATAATGTGTCACGCCCCAGGCGTCCCCGAGACGTGGCAAAATTAATATAATACCAGCTGTCAATAAAGACACTAACAACAATACACAAGGCGGCAAAGCAAGATAATGATAACTGACTAAAAAGCGGAAGGATAATATATAAACAATGTCTGTAAATCAAAAACATTATTACAGACTCGAATACACAATCACTGTCTTGTGAGAGCCAAGTCTAGACCAAAGAAAATACAACCTGTGCCACATGCACGATTTACAAAGCATAAAATGACTCTAGGAATGCTGACAGCCTCGCACTCGCCACCCGCCGACAGAACGCTCCCCGCCCATAATACCACGCCACAGGAAAGCTCAAGCTCCACGCCCAACACTGCCCTTGAAAAGAAACAGTATGCGAGGGGTGAGTTACAAGCTCAGTGAGTGGCTGGAAACCAATCACCATACTACAGTTCAATACATAATCAATTTCCTTTCAAGGAAAACATGGGTGGAAACCCATGGATAACTGGGTCACGCGGCGGCGCGACTTGTTGTGCCTGTGTCATTTGGAGCGCTCTGTTTGAAAATTTGGGTACATAATTTTTTTTCCTAGAAGTTATGTATTCCTGATTTGGTATTTGGATTTGATTTTGTTAAAATCCAAGATGAGGAGGTTTAAATATGATTTTATTATGAGATGTCCAGTTTGGAGTTAGCTTTCGCACAAAAGTGGAATTAGATTAATTGGATTCCTGTAGTAAAAGTTATGGGTATTTTACAAAGTATACCCTGGGGAGGAAAAATTCTGGCAGCAGCCCTGTTCTATGTTTAGCTCTAATTTTGGAATAGCTGGAGAGGTTATTTGATCTTGGCATGAACATGAAAGTTGTAGATAAGCTTCTTGGATTTCCAACGGGATTGGAATTGTGCAATTCGGAGCTATATCAAGGAAGTTATGGCTGTTCCAGTGAAGCATGCACAGAATTTCTAGTCAAAGGACGACTAGGTCATTTCCACCCCTCTTTAGATATTTGTGTGATAAATATCTCTCTCTCCCTCTCTCCCTCCCATAACCCCCACGTCAACCTTCAGCTTCTTGTCTCTCTTTCTGTCATTCAACCCTACCAAGTGTTTGATTTAATGTCCCTAAGAGAAGAGAAGGAAAAGGTGCATGAGCAAGTGAATCTTTGAGTAAGTATTGTTGTTGTTGCTTGTCTTCTCTTCTCTCAAGCCTTTTCATGATCTCCCCCCCTGATTTTCAGCCGAAGAGGAGGCTGAGGAGAGGCTGAGGAGGTGGTGGTAGTGGTGGTGGCGGTTGAGGTGGTCGCGGGTGCGTCGAGGGCCCCCGAGCCTCCCCCTTTCATTTCCCCTCCAAAGGTGAGCCTTTCCCATCCTTTTCTTGATTTTTATGGCTTAGGGTTGGTTGGGAGGGTCATGCATGTTGGGTAGATGTGTTAGGGTGTGTGTGAGGCGTTGGAAAGGGTTAAAATGGGGTTAAGAAGGGCTGGGCGCGCGCGGAGTGGGCGTGCGGGTGCTGGTGCGAGCGGGGGTGCGCACCAGCGTGCGCGTGCGCGGAGCAGTGCGCCTGGGCATGCGCCTGGGCGCGAGGCTGGGGAGCAGTGCGCGCGCGCCCGTGCGAGCGCGTGCTGGGGCGTGCGCGGGGTGCTGCGCGGGAGGCGCAGTGCGCGCGGGTACGCGCCAGGCTGGACGCGCGGTGCGAGGAGCGCGCGCGTGCGGCAGCGCGTCTGGGCGCCCGGCAGTGTGCCGATGGTGCTGGGGTGCGTGCGTGCGGGCGCTTTCGTGCATGCACGTGCAGGGGGCCATGCGTGTGGCTGCCCAAGTGTTCGGGTAGGTGTCGGGGCACTCGGACTCGCGTGCGTACGTGCGTGCTCGCATGCGTGCGAGCCCGTATGCATGCTTGTCCGAGTATTGGGTATTTCTAATGATTTCTATGTGTAAATTGTGTTGTTTCTCACCAGTTGGATGCCCCTACCTTGCAGATCTTGTCGGATGGGATGCGCGAGGTCCCGGGTCGTAAGGTGAGTGGTTTGATTCCAATCCCCCCCCCCCCTCTCTAGGGATGCGCTCGACCCGCATAGACGTGCGTCGCGCATCGATGGGGCCCCCTATCTATAATATGTAAATAATATGCATGCCGCCCTAGACTTGTATGCTAGGGATATGCACCCTTATATCGAATGCTATGATATAACCATGCCACATTAGACCTTGTATGCTAGGGAAATGCATTCTGACACCATGTTTCATGCTAGGAAACCTTGACCTATGCATGTTCCCATTTAGTTTAATTTATTTAAATCAAGATGGGATTATGTGATTATATTGTTGTAAGCATGCCTTAGAGAATATTATAACCTTGTGGTTATAATATATGTCTCCCCGCATCTTAGTTATGCGCCCTGGAGGAATTCTTGAGAATTCATGACATTAGTAGTGTTAGAAATCGTTGTCGACGGATCCAACAGGATCGTACGCGCGTGAGTAGGCTGTCTTCTCCTTATTGGTTGGGATCCGAGGTAGGAACTCCCCGGCGTTAGCTGGCCTGACAGAGGGCTCCCATCTGTAGGTGCCTCCGATGCGTCGGACTGTGCTGATCGTGGGAGTATACCAAGTGGAGGCTACGAGGGTGGGAGAGGCTACCCGGTGGGACCAAGGGTGAATAGCAGTCTAGTCAGTCCCAAAAGGCCCATGTCACCCCTAAAGGGTGAGGGTGAGGGTGGGGTGGGTCGGCGATGTTACGACCCACTAGCTTGTGTAGTTACTCCCGTTTAGGGACTATGACTACTTTAAGGTTGATATGAGTGTGTTGGTTGTTGTTATGCATGTGTGTGATATCTCGATAAGCGAGTATTGAGAGTGGTTTTTTTCCTTTGGGTTTCGCTTTGCGAACATGGGATTGTTCTCCCCTTCGTTGGATCCGATGTAGGAACTCCCCGGCGTTGGCTGTACCTGACAGAGGGCTCCCGTCCATAGGTACCTCCGATGTGTCAGACAGTACAGATGGTGGGAGTGGACTAGGTGGAGGCCACGAGGGTGGGAAAGGGCTACTGGCGGACCAAGGGTGTAGAGCGGTGAGTTGAGGAGATCGGGTTGTAGATACTACCCGGGAGAGGGTTAATGAATGATGTCACGAGCGTGGAATCGTTCTCCCCTTCGTTGGATCCGATGTAGGAACTCCCCGGCGTTGGCTATACCTGTCAGAGGACTAGGCGGAGGCCACGAGGGTGGGAGAGGCTACCGGGTGGACCAGGGGTGTAGAGCAGTCTAAGTCTCTTCCCAAAGTCCCAAGATGTCTCCTTTCAGGAGTGAGGGTGTGGATGAGGCGAAGACATGTCGCCTCGTGACCCATTCGTTGTTCGACCGTTCCCATAGTTGTTGGGTCCGGTCTCGTGATCGATGTTGAAGGACATCGTTGGGCGATTGTCTAGATGTAGATGATCCAGTAGTGTTGAGTAGACCAGTAAATCCGGGTCTCTTCGACCGACGGTATGGTCTCTAGACCAGTAAATCCGGGTCTCTTCGACCGACGGTATGGTCTCTCCCCATAAGTCCCAAAAGACTCCCTCCGGGAGTGAGGGTGGGGGTGAGGTTGGTCGCGCTGCCGCGTGACCCAGTTATCCATGGGTTTCTACCCATGTTTTCCTTGAAAGGAAATTGATTATGTATTGAACTGTAGAATGGTGATTGGTTTCCAGCCACTCACTGAGCTTGTAGCTCACCCCTCGCATACTGTTTCTTTTCAGGGGCAGTGTTGGGCGTGGAGCTAGAGCTTCCTGTGGCGTGGTCTTATGGGCGTGGAGCGTTCTGCCGGCGGGTGGCGTGTGCGAGGCTGTCAGCATTCCTAGAGTCATTTTATGCTTTGTAAATCGTGCATGTGGCATAGGTTGTATTTTCTTTGGTCTAGACTTGGCTTTCACAGGACATTGATTGTGTATTCGGGTCTGTAATAATGTTTTGATTTACAGACATTGTTATATATTATGCTTCCGCTTTTCAGTCAGTTATCATTATCTTGCTTTGCCGCCTTGTGTATTGTTGTTGGTGTCCTTATTGACCTCAGATATTGATAGCAGATATTATATTATATTTTACCACGTCTCGGGGACGCCTGGGGCGTGACATCGACCATCCTCACCCCCACCCTCACTCCCGGAGGGAGTCTTTTGGGACTTTTGGGGAGAGACCATACCGTCGGTCGAAGAGACCCGGATTTACTGGTCTACACAACACTACTGGATCATCTACATCTAGATAATTGCTCAAACGATGCCTTTAAACATCGATTCAAGACCGGACCCAAAAACTATGGGAATGGTCGAACAACGGATGGGTCCCGCGGCAATATTCTTCACCTCATCCTTACCCTCACTCCTGGAGGGAGACTTTTGGGACTTTTGGAAGAGATTTAGACTGCTCTACACCCCTGGTCCACCCGGTAGCCTCTCCCACACTCCGTAGCCATCAAGACAGCTTTCCAATGCCGGGGAGTCCCTACTCGGATCCAACCAAAAGGGAGAACGATTCCCACGCCCGTAACATCATTCGTTAACCCTCTCCCGGGTAGTATCTACAACCCGATCTCCTCAACTCACCACTCTACACCCTTGGTCCGCCAGTAGCCCTTTCCTCGGGTAGCCTCTACCTGGTATACTCCCACGATCAGTACACTCCCAATGCATCGGTGGTACCTACGGATGGGAGCCCTCTATCAGGACAACTAAACCCGAGAAGTTCCTACATCGGATCCAACGAAGGGGAGAACGATCCCATGTTCGCAAAGCGAACCCAATAAAAAATAACTACTCTCGATACTCACTTATCGAGATATCAAAACACAGGCATAACAACAATCAACACACTCATATTAACCTTAAAGTAGTCATAGTCCCTATACGGGACTAACTACACAAGTTAGAGGGTCGTAACATTGCCGACCGACCCCGCCCTCACCCTTTAGGGTTGACATGGGCCTTTGGGACAGACTAGACTGCTCTCCACCCCTGGTCCACCCGGTAGCCTCTCCCACACTCCGTAGCCTCTACCTGATATACTCCCACGATCTGCACTGTCCGACGCATCGGAGGTACCTACAGATGGGAGCCCTCTGTCAGGTGAGCTTTCCAACGCCGGGGAGTCCCTACATCGGATCCAACCAAAAGGAGAAGACAGCCTACTCACGCATATACGATCCTCTTGGATCCGTCGACAACGATTTCTAAGACTACTAATGTCATGAATTCTCAAGAATTCCTCCAGGGTGCATAACTAAGATGCGGAGAAACATATATTATAACAACTAGGTTATAATATTCTCTAAGGCATGCTCATAACAATATGCTCTCATTTTGATTTAATTAAATTAAACTAAATGGGAAACATGCATAGGTCAGGGCTTTCCAATCAAGGGACATGGTGTCTAGGCATGTATGAGCCTCTATACATGTATCATGGATGCATATCCCTAGCATACAAGGTCTAATGTGGCATGGTTACATCATATTAATCGTGCATTAGCATGGTATCTACATATTATAGCTAGGGGGGGCCCATCGATGCTCGACGCGCGTCTACGCGGGTTGAGCGCATCCCTAGAGAGGGGGGGGGGGATTGGAATCGAACCACTCACCATACAACTCGGGACCTCGCGCATCCCATCCGACGAGATCTGCAAGGTAGGGGCATCGAACTGGTGAGTAACGACACAATTTACACATAGAAAACATTAGAGATATCAAATACTCGGACAAGCATGCATACAGACTCGCACGCATGCGAGCACACACGTGCACACTCGAGTCTGAGTGCCCCGACACCTACCCGAATCCTCGGGTAGCAATACGCATGGCCCCCCACACGTGCACACATGAATGCGCACGCACGCCCGCACCGCGACACCCTCGACGCACTGTCGCCACCTAGACGCGCTGCCGTGCGCGCGCGCACTGCACGTTCAGCCCGCGCGCCCTCGCAGAACCCGGCGCACGCCCCAGCACGCGCACGCATGCACCCGCACGCACCCGCACACGCGCACTGGCACCCAGCCCCGCACCCAGGCGCATGCCCAGGCGCACTGCCCCGCACGCGCGCCTGTGCGCACTCGCGCGCACCCCCGCTCGCGCCAGCACCCACGCACTCGCGCACACTCGCGCGCACCCACCCACGCATGTCTGTGCGCCCGCCTGCACCTGCCAGCGCCCGTCTGCGCGCGCGCGCACGTGAGCAGACAACCCCAAACGCGCGCCCAGCCAACCCTAACCCCATTTTAACCCTCCCCAACCCCTCACACACACTCTAACCCCTATGCATAGCATGCATGACCTCCCCAACCATCCCAATAGCCCTAAAAATCAAAAAGAAGGGGAAGAGAACTTACCAAAAGAGGGAAACGGAAAGGGGGAGGTGCGGGGCTCTCGACACGCCCACGGCCACCTCAACCACCACCACCACCACCTCTTCGGCCTCTCCTCAGCCTCCTCCTTGGCTGAAAATCAGGGGGGAAGGATCATGAAAAGGGAGCTTGAGAGAGAGGAGATCAACAACATAACACACCCACACAAACCTTCTTCATCTTCTCCTTCACTTTGAGACATATAAACAAACACTTGGGGGGGAGCTTTGAAAGAGAGGATGAGAGACTCAAGAGAGTGTTGACGTGGGGAAATGGGAGGGAGAGAGAGAGAAGAAGATATTTTTGCACAGAAATATCTAAAGAGGGATGGAAATGACCAAATCGTCCCTGACTTAGAAATTCTGCGCATGCTTCACTAGAACAGCCATAACTTCCTCGATATAGCTCCGAATTGCACAATTCGAATTCCGTTGGGAAGCTAAGAAGATTATCTACAACTTTCATGTCCATGCCAAGATCAAATAATCTCTCCAGCTATTCCGAAATTAGAGCTAAACATAGAACAGGGCTGCTGCCAGAATTTCCCTCCCCGGGGTATACTTGGTAAAATACCCATAACTTTTACTACAAGAATCCAGTTGACCTAATTCCACTTTTGTACGAAAGCTAACTCCAAACTGGACATCTCATAATAAAATCATATTTAAACCTCTTCATCTTGGATTTTAACAAAATCAAATCCAAATACCAAATTGGAAATACATAACTTCGAGGAAAAAAATTATGTAGCCAAATTTTTAATCAGAGCGCTCCAAATGACACAGGCACAACATTCTTCCCCCCTTAGGAAATTTAGTCCTCGAAATTTAAGGAAACCCAAAAGGGAAGACCGAATATAGCAAGTATCTCGCATAGACCTTTTGCTCCCAAGTGGTCTTCGCACCGGACTGGCGCTACCAACACACTATAATCAAAGGAACGGTCTTAGCGTGGAGCCTCTTCTCATGCTGGTCTCTGACCTCGATCCACTGCTCCATGAACGACAAATCCAGCTCGAGAATGAGACAGTCAAACTGAATGACTGAGCAGGATCGTGGACATAATGCCTCGGTCATTGCGACAAGGACGACGTCGTGAGCATGAGCCAGCTGTGGGGGAAAGGGCTACATGATAAGCCACCTCCCCCAATCCACTCAATGACGAGAAATGGTCCCATTAAAGAGCAAACTCAGCTTGCCCCGAACGTCAAAACAGAGGGTGCCCTTAAACCAGGACACCTTCTTGAAAATATGATCGCCAAACCCAAAGGTAAGCCCCTGGCGACGATGACCTGGGTAGCCCTTCTATCGGTTTTGGGAGGTGCAGATGTACACACGAACCAACCTGGCCACCGCAAGGTCAAACAACTAACTTATGGCCCCTCCAACTGGCGCTCCTCAACCGTCCCAACACAAGGGAGGTATGAAACTGCGCCTATAAGTGCCTTTCACAATCCATCTGGGTGCTCGAATGCAGTCGTCTTGCAGGCATACCCCAACAAATGGGTGGTGCCTCACCCAACTGCCCTCATCATCGAGCACGCAAGCACTTAGCATGTCCTCAAAGCTCTGAATCGTCCTCTTTGTCTGGCTGTCCATCGGCGATGAAACGCTATACTTAAATGGAGGCTCGCGCCAAAGGCTGCGCCACAACCTCAAAGTAACCCTCGCGTCTCAACCGAAAATAGCGCCGACTGGAGTGCCATGAAGACGAACAATCGCGAAGGTGAAAACCCACGTCAAGGCATCCAGAGACTCAATCAGTCGGGTTAGGGAGGGAAACGCGAACTTAGTCAGTCGGTCAATGATCACCTAGACGGCGTCGTGACCCGAACAAGACATTAATGAGTCTGCAACAATCCTGATAACCCACTCCCACGTCCACTGAGGAATCTAGATGGACTGACGCTTTCCACTCAATGATGATTCTCGAACTTTGCCTGAGGGCATGCCTGTTATATATGTGTCACTTTTAGCCTTCTGGTCACTTTTGG
Source organism: Acorus gramineus (assembly GCA_030737835.1). Lineage (NCBI taxonomy): Eukaryota > Viridiplantae > Streptophyta > Magnoliopsida > Acorales > Acoraceae > Acorus > Acorus gramineus. The sequence goes on from JAUJYN010000016.1 coordinate 929,490, forward strand.
GACATTTCTGGCAGTTTTTCAACTTTTTCTTTTTTCGATCGGAACCGCTAAAATTTTGGACTTTTAGCTATCATCATGAGCTTGAGAACTCTGATTGAAAATCTAACTGCACATTATGTGTCCTGGTGCCATTTCAAACCACTCACAAAAATTTCATCGAATTCCGGTAACGTTTCAGAATTTGGCAGTTCTGAATCGTATCCGGGTTTTGACCAAGTGGGAATGTCAAAGGGGGGACTTGACCAAATCAAAGAAGACTTTGACCAAGTCAAGTTGACCATTCACTTGGTCAATTGGTTTTGTTTGTTTGTGTGGTTGGGTTGACTCAAGTCAATCCCCACAAAACTTAAGTGTGTGAGTGTGTGAGTGTGTGTGCCCTAAAGTGGGCGTCCCCTTCTTCCCTTCTCTTCTCTTCTCTTCATCTCTCTCTCACACACACAAAATCCACCTCTCCCTCTTGTTATTTTCCCTCATTAGAGGTAGTAGGAGAAGTTGAAATAGAAAGCCCTAGAAGGGAAAAAGAGTGGTAAGGGCTTGACCTACCTCTCCATGGTTTTTGTTTTGCTTTACCCTTTGTTTACCTCCCTCTCATGGCTTCCCCCACCCCTGTTTTCAGCCATTTTTAGGGCTGAGAGTGGCTGAGGAGGTGGTGGTCTTGGTGGTGGCGATTTGGTGTGCGAAGGGCACCCGAACTTTCTCCCTTGTTCTTCCTCTCTTTGGGTAAGTCCTTCTCCTCCCTATGCTTGTTTAGATGTTTGATTTGGGTGTGTAAATGGTTATGCAGGTTATGCATGGGTGTTAAGGGGGTGGTGTGGGAGGGCTAAGGAGGGGGTGGAAGGGGCCCGGGCACCCGTGCAGAGCCATCCGCCGGGGTGCGCGCTCGTCTGCGCGCGCAAGCAGGCGCTGGCGCGCGCAGACGGGCGTGCTGGCGGACGCCCGCGCGTACAAGCAGACGTGCGGGCTTGCGCGCGGGGTGCTGCGGGCGGGCGCGCGCTAGCCTGCGCGCATGCGGCAACACGTCTGGGCGCACGGGCAGGGGCGCGGCAGTGCGCCAGGGGCGCAGGGGCGTGTGCGGGCGTGCGCATTCGTGCGTGCGCGTGCGGGGGGCCATGCGTATGGCTGCCCGAGGGTTCGGGAGGGTGTCGGGGCACTCGGACTCGCGTGCGTACGCGCGTGCTCGCATGCGTGCGGGTCCGTATGCATGCTTGTCCGAGTATTGGGTATTTCTAGTAAATTTCTTGTGTATTTGTGTAGTTTACTCACCATATTGAATGCCCATGTCTTGCAGATCTTGACGGACGGTCACGCAACGACCCAGGTTTCGGTGAGTGGGACAATCCAACCCAGTAGGGAGGCGTTCGATGCACGTAGGCGTGCATTGCGCTCCCCTGGGGCATCATAATGGCGTATTAACTTGTAATAAATGTAAACTATGCATGCATGATTAATATGATGTATCCATGCCACCTTAGACTTTGTATGCTAGGGATATGCACCCTTATATCATGTATAGCGGCCTATGCATGCCTAGACACCATGTCCCTCGATTGGAAAGCCCCGAACTATGTATGTTCCCATCTAGTTTAATCTAAATAAATCAAAATGTGAGCATATAGTTATAAGCATGCCTTAGAGAATATTATAACCTTGTTGTTATAATATATGTCTCCCCGCATCTGAGTTATGCGCCCTGGAGGAATTCTTGAGAATTCATGACATTATTAGCGTTACAAATCGGTGTCGACGGATCCAAGAGGATCGTATCCGTGTGAGTAGGTTGTCTTCTCCTTTTGGTTGGATCCGATGTAGGAACTCCCCGGCGTTGGCTGACCTGACAGAGGGCTCCTGTTCGTAGGTACCTCCGATGCGTCGGACAGTATTGATAGTGGGAGTATACCAGGTGGAGGCTACGGAGTGTGGGAGAGGCTACCGGGTGGACCAGGGGTGGAGAGCGGTCTAGTATGCCCCAAGATGCCCTTGTCACCCCCAGTACAGTGTGAAGGTGAGGGGGGAGGTGGGTTGGCGATGAAACGACCCACTAGAATGTGTAGTTGTTCCCGTGTTAGGGGCTATAAATTATTTAAGGTTAATATGAATTGTGATGCATGGGTTGTGCTATTCACTGAGCGTGTGGCTCACCCCTCGCATATTCTTTTCCTCCAGTTATATCTGAGTCGGATCTGAAGGAGGAGCTCCCCGAGGCACATCAGCAGTAGCGGAGCAGCGTCACGTTCTGCGAGTGAGAGGCCATCAACATCCCCTTCTTGATTGTATGTATTGTATTCCGTGCTTGGGCACATACTTGTATTTGGATGTCATTGTGTATATTGGCTCTCACAAGACAGTTGATTATGTATCGGGTCTGTAATATGTCTTTGAATTACAGACTCAGTCGTTTAAGCTTCCGCTATTTGTATATATTATGTCAGCTACCTTATTGTCTGTGTTGTCATTTTTGATATTGTTTAGAGTATGTTATTGATCTCCTGTATAGACTGCTGATATTATATATCTTTGCCACGTATCGGGGACGGCCGCCTTGGGGCGTGACAATGCCAACCTGGGGAAACAAGGTCACCCACATCACCTTTTTCATCGCACTACTAGCAATCTCAATGAAGACTACCTCAAAGTAGTCCACGGAGGCCCAATAAAACTTTTGAGATCCACGAAGGCATCCGGCGCATTCGTCAACCCCGACGGCAGTACTTAAAATTCGTAGTGCCTGAACGGTCACGAAAGGCCATATACGTGATGTCCAACTCTCGGATTTCTAACTTGTGGTACCCTTGTGCGAAGATCGATCTAACAGTAGACACTCGCTCCCAGAGCTGGTCAAATAGATCATCAATTCGCGGCAAAGGTAATTGATCTTCAACCTCCATGGGGAGATCAAAACAACACCTCGAACAATTAAGTCCAAATTATGCTCCTCGAGCATGGCTGGCGCTCATGATGACACTTACATGCTTGGTAAGCCGCTCAACCGCACTTAATCTACAAGACACGCAATAAGGGGTCGTCGGACCTCGACAATGCCTATGCGACGTCATCTATCTGATAGGGCGGTTGAGTCCCATCACGAACGCTAGCATCGCGTCTCCTTATTTGCGACCAATGTGGGGGCAAAACGCGACAGTATCCACAACTGTGCTTCACATGCCGCCAGAGATAGGTCGCTCATCTATAACCATTGGAACTCCAGCATCCTGCAATCCATGGGCAAATTCATCACGGGGAGTCCACGCTCTCGACATCATTTAGCAGCACTCTCCCGGTGTGGCCTCTACCTGGTAGCCTCCCAAGCCCGCTATCTCTGCCATATGGGCGCACCAACAAGCATAGCATCTGGGAGCACCTCACAGGGCTCTGGCCTCAACCGGGCAGCTACAACGCACAATGATATATCGAAGCGACTCCAGATGCCACTATGGAACCCAGTCCACAAGCGATCGCCCACCAAACAGCAATAGGACAACCCCGATCGTACGTATCACCACTCGCTACAGCACCTTCCAAGTGAGAGGAAAAAAATCCACCATCAATTTGATGCTTCTAAGGTATTCCTTGACTGGGAAAAGAAACCTCGGAAGGGCACCATAAGGTCCCGATATAGGATATTCCGATAACCAAACAAGGAACACGGAGTACCTTAGCCCGGGTCTCAACGCTGACCCTGCAAGGCCCCTTAATCCTGAGTAGGAAGAGTAGAAGAAGACATCACCCCTTAATGAGCAATACTCCACATCCTCAACACTTGAAACTGGCACCGCACGCAAACTCAATGGTTACCAGCAATACTGATACACGGGAAAGAGCTCCATTATCGAGACGCAATCCATACCTTAGAAATTGCAACCAATTCATCACTATCACACTACTGGGCTGGAATCTCCTACCCAAACCTTAATCCCGCACAAGAGATCTAACAACTGACCCTAACCAGTCGACCCAGTCGACAACTTAAGGGTGGGTCCAGGGGGTCACGTCCACGTCAACGGATGCGAGGAGGCATGTCAGCAACCTAAGACAACTTCTAAAACAAGAGTACTCGGATGACAATCCTATGACTCATCATCTATATGACTAGACTTAGGCTCTGACAGGACCAGGCTCTGATACCAACTTTTGTCACACCCAAGGCGTCCCCGAGACAAGGCAAAAATATTAAATATCAGCTATCAATACCTGAGGTCAATAAAGACTCCAACAACAATACACAAGGCGGCAAAGCAAGATAATGATAACTGACTAAAAAGCGGAAGCATAATATATAAACAATGTCTGTAAATCAAAAACATTATTATAGACTCGAATACACAATCACTGTCATGTGAGAGCCAAGTCTAGACCAAAGAAAATACAACCTGTGCCACATGCACGATTTACAAAGCATAAAATGACTCTAGGAATGTTGACAGCCTCGCACTCGCCACCCGCCGACAGAACGCTCCCCGCCCATAAGACCACGCCATAGGAAAGCTCCAGCTCCATGCCCAACACGTCCCCTGAAAAGAAACAGTATGCAAGGGGTGAGCTACAAGCTCAGTGAGTGGCTGGAAACAAATCACCATACTACAGTTCAATACATAATCAATTTCCTTTCAAGGAAAACATGGGTGGAAACCCATGGATAACTGGGTCACGCGGCGGCGCGACCAACCTCACCCCCACCCTCACCCCCGGAGGGAGTCTTTTGGGACTTTTGGGGAGAGACCATACCGTCGGTCGAAGAGACCCGGATTTACTGGTCTACACAACACTACTGGATCATCTACATCTAGATAATTGCTCAAACGATGCCTTTCAACATTGATACAAGACCGGACCCAACAACTATGGGAATGGTCAAACAACGAATGGGTCACGCGGCGATATTCTTCACCTCATCCTTACCCTCACTCCTGGAGGGAGACTTTTGGGACTTTTGGAAGAGATTTAGACTGCTCTACACCCCTGGTCCACCCGGTAGCCTCTCCCACACTCCGTAGCCATCAAGACAGCTTTCCAACGCCAGGGAGTCCCTACTCGGATCCAACCAAAAGGGAGAACGATTCCCACGCCCGTAACATCATTCGTTAACCCTCTCCCGGGTAGTATCTACAACCCGATATCCTCAACTCACCGCTCTACACCCTTGGTCCGCCAGTAGCCCTTTCCTCGGGTAGCCTCTACCTGGTATACTCCCACGATCAATACTCTTCCGAATGCATCGGTGGTACCTACGGATGGGAGCCCTCTGTCAGGACAGCTAAACCCGAGAAGTTCCTACATCGGATCCAACAAAGGGGAGAACGATCCCATGTTCGCAAAGCGAACCCAATGGAAAACAACTACTCTCGATACTCACTTATCGAGATATCAAAACACAGGCATAACAACAATCAACACACTCATATTAACCTTAAAGTAGTCATAGTCCTTATACGGGAGTAACTACAGAAGTTAGAGGGTCGTAACATCGCCGACCCACCCCGCCCTCACCCTTTAGGGGTGACATGGGCCTTTTGGGACAGACTAGACTGCTCTCCACCCCTAGTCCACCCGGTAGCCTCTCCCACACTCCGTAGCCTCTACCTGGTATACTCTCACGATCAGCACTGCCCGACGGATCGGAGGTACCTACTGATGGGAGCCCTCTGTCAGGTCAGCTTTCCAACGCCGGGGAGTCCCTACATCGGATCAAACCAAAAGGACAAGACAGCCTACTCATGCGCGTATACGATCCTCTTGGATCCGTCGACAGCGATTTCTAACACTACTAATGTCATGAATTATGAAGAATTCCTCCAGGGCGCATAACTAAGATGCAGGGAAACATATATTATAACGACGAGGTTATAATATTCTCTAAGGCATGCTCATAACAATATGCTCTCCTTTTGATTTAATTAAATTAAACTAAATGGGAAACGTGCATAGGTCGGGGCTTTCCAATCAAGGGACATGGTGTCTAGGCATGTATGGACCTCTATACATGTATCATGGATGTATATGCCTAGCATACAAGGTCTAATGTGGCATGGTTACAGCATATTAATCATGCATTACATGGTATCTACATATTATAGCTAGGGGGCCCCATCGATGTGCGACGCGCGTCTACGCGGGTCGAGCGCATCCCTAGAGAGGGGGGGGGGGGGGATTGGAATCAAACCACTCATCATATGACCCGGGACCTCGGGCATCTCATCCGATGAGATCTGCAAGGTAGGGGCATCCAACTTGGTGAGTAACAACACAATTTACACATAGAAATCAATAGAAATATCAAATACTCGAACAAGCATGCATACGGACTCGCACGCATGCGAGCATGCACGTGAGTCCAAGTGCCTCGACACCTACCCGAACCCTCGGGCAGCCACACGCATGGCCCCCCGCACGCGCACGCATGCATACGCACGCACGCACCCCAGCACCCTCGGCGCACTGCACGTCCAGCCCGCGCGCCCTCGCAGAACCCCGCGCACGCCCCAGCAGGCGCACGCACGCGCACGCACGCGCGCACGCGCACTGGCCCCCAGCCCCACGCCCAAGGGCACCCGCTCGTGCCGGCACCCGTGCACCCGCGCGCCAACTCCCCGCGCATCCGCGCACTCGCGCGCACGCGCCCGCGCGCGTATGTGCGCCCGCCGCGCCTGCCAGCGCCCTCCTGCGCGCGCGCTTGCGCACGCACGCCCAGCCAACCCTAACCCCATTTTAACCCTCCCCAACCCCTCACACACACTCTAACCCCTATGCATAGCATGCATGACCTCCCCAACCATCCCAATAGCCCTAAAAATAAAAAAGAAGGGGAAGAGGACTTACCAAAAGAGGGAAATGGAAAGGTGCGGGGCTCTCGACACGCCCACGGCCACCTCCACCACCACCACCACCTCTTCGGCCTCTCCTCAGCCTCCTCCTTGGCTGAAAATCATGGGGGAAAGGATCATGAAAAGGGAGCTTGAGAGAGAGGAGATCAACAACATAACACACCCACACAAACCTTCTTCACCTTCTCCTTCACTTCCCATTGAGGAATTTTCACAAACACATGGGGGGGGGGCTTTGAAAGAGAGGATGAGAGACTCAAATAAATGTTGACGTGGGGAAATGGGAGGGAGAGAGAGAGAGAAGAAGATATTTTTGAACATAAATATCTAAAGAGGGATGGAAATGACCAAATCATCCCTGACTTAGAAATTCTGCACATGCTTCACTGGAACAGCCATAACTTCCTCGATATAGCTCCGAATTGCACAATTTCAATTCCGTTGGAAAGCTAAGAAGATTATCTACAACTTTCATGTTCATGCCAAGATCAAATAATCTCTCCAGCTATTCCGAAATTAGAGCTAAACATAGAACAGGGCTGCTGCCAGAATTTCTCTCCCCGGGGTATACTTCGTAAAACACCCATAACTTTTACTACAAGAGTCCAGTTCACCTAATTCCACCTTTGTACGAAAGCTAACTCAAAACTAGACATCTCATAATAAAATCATATTTAAACCTCTTCATATTGGATTTTAACAAAATCAAATCCAAATACCAAATTGGAAATACATAACTTCGAGGAAAAAAATTATGTAGCCAAATTTTCAATCAGAGTGCTCCAAATGACACAGGCACAACATAATGCATCTCTTTAGAGTAATAGCCACAATCTCATACTAACTACATGATGCGTATGATGCAACAGACACGCATGCCCGTATGGCACGCATCTGAAAGATGCTCCATCTAGAGCCTGGTCACGCAGACTGGTGTCCCACAGACATGGTCCCACTGGACTGGGTCACGCAAACCGGTCATCACGCAGATGATGGCACGCAGATGAGTGACATGCATGCAAGATCAATTTATCAATCAATAATTTGCATGCAAGAATAACATAGCCTCCAATATAGATTATACGTAAAATAATACCTTAAAATCATGATGTCATGCTCATGTATTCCATCATCAAGATAACCGTTGTATTCATAAAATAGGCATGACGCAAATATAAATAGTTTCGAAATCTACGTAGAGACTAGACTCACTCACCTCCGGTCCAACGATTCGCAAAACCACAACCGAGTCTCACAGTAAATCTAATCTGACAAGAAATGATATGGCTAGGTCACAGTATGATCAAACAGTACGGCCTGATGGGGGTCCGTATTTTACCGAAAACCCGACGGCTCCTCCAGGAACCGTCTGAGGAAGAACCGACGGCTCCTACTGGGGCTGTCCCAAACATAACAGACGGCACCTCTGGGAGCCGTCCCAAACAAATCGACGGCTCCTCTAGGAGCCATCCAGAACATGCCCGACGGCTCTCAAGGGAGCCGTCCCGAGGTAGAAAACATGAAACCCTATTTTTTATTAAAACACCCTAACACTTTCTATCACGGAAAACATACACGAGTCATTTAAAATGGCATAAAACATAAAAGAACTCATCTCAAAAATCCAATTAAAATCAATCCAAAAACATATTTAAAAAGGCAGTGTTGGGCGTGGAGCTGGAGCTTCCTTGTATTCCATGTATTCCATAATCAAGATAACAGTTGTATTCATAAAATAGGCATGATGCAACCATGATATATAAATAGTTTTGAAATCTACATAGAGACTAGACCCACTCACCTCCGCTACAACGATTTGCAAAACCAGAACCGAGTCTTACAGTAAATCTAATCTGACAAGAAACGATATGGCTAGGTAATAGTATGATCAAACAGTACGGCCTTATGGGGTCCGTATCTTACAGAAAACTCGACGGCTCTTCCAAGAACCGTCCGAGGAAGAACCGATGGCTCCTACTGGGGCCGTCCCAAACATAACCGACGGCACCTCTATGAGCCGTCCCAAACAAACCGACGGCTCCTCTGGGAGCTGTCCAGAACATGCCCGATGGCTCTCAAGGGAGCCGTCTGGAGGCAGAAAACATGAAACCCTATTTTTTATTAAAACATCCCAACACTTTCTATCACGGAAAACCATACACGAGTCATTTAAAATGGCATAAAACATAAAAGAACTCATCTCAAAAATCCAATTAAAATCAATCCAAAACCGTATTTAAAAAGGCAGTGTTGGGCGTGGAGCTGGAGCTTCCTTGTGGCATGGTCTTATGTGCATGGAGCGTTCTGTCCAGCGGGAGGCGAGTGCGAGGCTGTCAGCAGTCCTACAGTCATTTTATGTATTGTAAATCGTGCATGTGGCACAAGTTGTATTTTATTTGGACTAGACTTGGCTCTCACAAGACATTGATTGTATATTCAAGTCTGTCATGATATTTTTAGTTTACAGACTTATTGATATTTTTAGCTTCCGCTTTTCAATTGAGTTATCAGTTATCATTGCTTTTCAAGCTTGTGTGTTATTTATTGGAGTCATTGTTGACCTCTTGCACTTGATAGCTGATACTATATTCATTGCCACGTCTCGGGGACGGCCACCCGGGGGTGTGACAGCAAAGCTATGACCAACTTCAAGAGATGATGATCTCTCTCTCGCCCTCTCCCTCTGCACGAACATAGTAAGTAGATGTGATTTCCTACTCAACTCAGGTTTGTTTGGAATATTGGCATGCACCTGTTAGTGCGCGAGATCGCGCTTGACCCTTCCCTTTTAAGTTGGTGATATCCAACGCATGCTTAAGTTATTCCTTGTGTGCTTATGTGATTAATGGCCTTGCATGCATGTTGTACGATTTATTGCTTACGATGTAAATCCATGTTAAAGAGTATCCCTATAATTATTTGATAGGTTATCGTGCATGTAGTTCATGTACATAACTAAGATATAATTCTCCTGGATATATATATGCGCATGTTAAAACTGATTAGGCCTATCTGAAATAGGCGTGGGTATGACCCGTTATCGGGTTGTACCTTATTAGTTAGAGCGCTAGCGATGTAATCGCCCCCGTGCATCCGAGCGATGCACTCGTTTGGAATTCAAGAGAATTCATTATCTTATCGGTTTTGTTAAGCTGGTAGTTGTGGCATTAAGCTGGGCCTACTCGTGCTAGGCATGTATATGAACCGCCTATTGGGATATGTGCCTTGGGATTATTTCTGCGTGAGAGCAGAGGCAACCGTGTGAGAGTGCAATAGTATTCGATATCATCGATATGTGATTATCGAGAGTAGTTTTTTTTTTAATTGGGTTCGCTTTGCGAACATGGAGTGTTTCCTCCCAATGTCGTCTGTGTTGAAGCGGCCCGGGTTGTAGCTGTCCTGATATAGGGCCCCCACTTGTAGGTACTATCAATGCATGCGGCAAGAAGTACTGATCATTGGGGTATACCAGGTAGAGGCTACTCGAGAGAGGGCTAACGAATAATATTGCGAGTGTGGAATCGTTCTCCCCTTTGTTTTATCCATGTAGGAACTCCCCGGCGTTGGAAAAGCTTTCCTGACAGAGGGCTCCCATCCATAGGTACTACCGATGCATTTGGGACCGTACTGATCATGGGAGTATACCAGGTAGAGACTACCCGGGGAAAGGGCTACCGGTGGACCAAGGGTGTAGATGTCACGCCCTAGGGTGGCCGTCCCCGAGACGTGGCAATAATAAAATATCAGCTATCATACCTGAGGTCAATAAAGACACCAACAACAATACACAAGGCGGCAAAGCAAGATAATGATAACTGACTGAAAAGCAAAAGCATAATATATAAACAATGTCTGTAAATCAAAAACATTATTACAAACTTGAATACACAATCACTGTCCTGTGAGAGCAAAGTCTAGACCAAAGAAAATACAACCTGTGCCACATGCACGATTTACAAAGCATAAAATGACTCTAGGAATGCTGACAGCCTCGCACTCGCCACCCGCCGGCAGAACGCTCCACGCCCATAAGACCACGCCACAGGAAAGCTCCAGCTCCACGCCCAACACTGCCCTTGAAAAGAAACAGTATGCGAGGGGTGAGCTACAAGCTCAGTGAGTGGCTGGAAACCAATCACCATACTACAGTTCAATACATAATCAATTTCCTTTCAAGGAAAACATGGGTGGAAACCCATGGATAACTGGGTCACGCGGCGGTGCGACCAACCTCACCCCCACCCTCACTCCCGGAGGGAGTCTTTTGGGACTTTTGGGGAGAGACCATACCGTCGGTCGAAGAGACCCGGATTTACTGGTCTACACAACACTACTGGATCATCTACATCTAGATAATTGCTCAAACGATGCCTTTAAACATCGACACAAGACCGGACCCAACAACTATGGGAACGGTCGAACAACGAATGGGTCACGCGGCGATATTCTTCACCTCATCCTTACCCTCACTCCTGGAGGGAGACTTTTGGAAGAGATTTAGACTGCTCTACACCCCTGGTCCACCCGGTAGCCTCTCCCACACTCCGTAGCCTCTACCTGGTATACTCCCACGTTCAGCACTGTCCGACGCATCGGAGGTACCTACAGATGGGAGCCCTCTGTCAGGTCAGCTTTCCAACGCCGGGGAGTCCCTACTCGGATCCAACCAAAAGGGAGAACGATTCCCACGCCCATAACATCATTCGTTAACCCTCTCCCGGGTAGTATCTACAACCCGATCTCCTCAACTCACCGCTCTACACCCTTGGTCCGCCGGTAGCCCTTTCCCCGGGTAGCCTCTACCTGGTATACTCCCATGATCTGTTGTGCCTGTGTCATTTGGAGCGCTCTGTTTGAAGATTTGGGTACATAATTTTTTTTCTCTAAGTTATGTATTCCTGATTTGGTATTTGGATTTGATTTTATTAAAATCCAAGATGAAGAGGTTTAATTATGATTTTATTATGAGATGTCCAGTTTTGAGTTAGCGTTCGCACATAAGTGGAATTATATGAACTGGATTCTTGTAGTAAAAGTTATGGGTATTTTTCCAAGTATACCCCGGGGATGGAAATTCTGGCAGCAGCCTGTTCCATGTTTAGCTCTAATTCGGATTAGCTGGAGAGATTATCTGATCTTTTCATGAACATGAAAGTTGTAGATAATCTTCTTGGCTTTCCATCGGTCTTGGAATTGAGCAATTCGGAGCTGTATCGAGGAAGTTATGGCTGTTCCAGTGAAGCTTGCGCAGAATTTCTAGTCAAAGGGCGACTAGGTCTTTTCCCCTTTAGATATTTGTGTGCTAAAAAGGCTCTCTCTCTCTCTCTCTCCCTCTCACTTCCATGACCAGCCTCTTCTGGTCTCTCCTCTCTTTTCAAACCCCTCCCCCAAGGCGTTTGATAAAATGATTCAATGAGAAGAGAAGGTGGAGGTGCTAGTGCAAGTGGATCTTTGTGTTTGTGTGTTCTTTGTTGTTCTCCCCTCTATATCAAGCTCTCTTTGCATGATCTCCCCCCCCGGTGTTTTGCTGCTGAAGAGGAGGCTGAGGAGAGGCTAGAGGTGGTGGTGGTGGTTGAGGTGGTCGCGGGTGCGTCGAGGGCCCCTGAACCTCCCCCTTTTGTTCCCCCTCCAAGGTGAGCACCTCCCCTCCTTTTCTTGCTATTTTTGGCTTAAAGGGATGTTGGGAAGGTCATGCATGTTGGGTAGATGTGTTAGAGTGTGTGTGAGGGGTTGGGATGGGTGAAAAAGGGGTTAGAATGGCTTGGGCGCGTGCTGGGCGCGGTCTACGCGCGTCCGCGCGAGCAGGCGGGCGCAGTAGAGCGCTGGTGCGCGCGGGAGTGCGCGCGGGTGCAGGCGCGAGCGGGGGTGCGCGCAGGAGTGCGCGCGCGCCGGCAGGGCGCCTGGGCACTGCGCTTGGGTGCGGGGCAGGGCGCCTGGGCGCGGAGCTGGGAACCAGTGCGCGTGCGTGCGTGCGCGTGCTGGGGCATGCGCGGGGTGCTGCACGTGGGGCGCGGGCTGGACGCGCGGTGCGCGCGGGCGCGCGCGAGCATGCGCGTGCGTGCAGTAGCGCGTCGGGGCGCGCGGCCAGGTGCGCGGCAGTGCGCCAATGGTGCCGGGGTGTGTGCGTGCGTGCGCATTAGTGCGTTCGCGTGCGGGGGCCCACGCGTATGGCTGCCCGAGGGTTCGGGTAGGTGCCGGGGCGCTCGGACTTGCTTGCGTACGCGCGTGCTCGCATGCGTGCGAGCCCGTATGCATGCTTATCCGAGTTTTGGGTATTTCTAAGCATTTCTATGTATAAATTGTTTTGTTTCTCACCAGTTGGGTGCCCCTATCTTGCAGATCTCGTCAGATGGGATGCGCAACGTCCCGGGTTGTAAGGTGAGTGGTTTGATTCCAATCCCCCCCCCTCTCTAGGGATGCGCTCGACCCGCATAGGCGCGCGTCGCGCATCGAAGGGGTCCCCTAGCTATTAGAAGCTATGCATGCACCCTTATATGATCAATATGATGCTATGCATGCCACCCTAGATTTGTATGCTAGGGATATGCACCCTTATATCATGTATAGCGGCCTATGCATGTTTAGTTACCATATTTTCATGCTAGGAAAGCCTCGACCTATGCATGCATCCTATTAGTTTAATTTATTTAAATCAAATGCGAGCATATGACTATTAGCATGCCTTAGGGAATATTAAGGGGCCTTGCGAGGTCAACATTGAGACCCGGGCTAGGGTACTCCGTGTTCCTTGTTTGGTTGTCGGGATGTCCTATATCGAGACCTCATGGTGCCCTCCCAAGGTTTCTTTTCCCGATAATATTATAATATATGTTTCCCCGCATCTTGGTTATGCGCCCTGGAGGAATTCTGAAGAATTCATGACATTAGAGTTGTTGAGATGTGTTGTCGACGGATCCGAGTGGATCATATGCGTATGGATGGGCTGTTCTGTTCCCTTCGTTGGATCCGTGTAGAGACTGCCCCAGCGTTAGAAAGGCCGTCCCGTGAGAGGGCTCCCATCAGTAGGCACCTCCTGATTTGGGACGGACTGTGCTGAATGTGGGAGTGGCCAAGCGGCCTACGGAGTGGAGGAGAGACTATCGGTGGACCAAGGGTGACCAACAGCCTAGTCAGTCCAAATATCCTATGTCACCTATTGAAGGGTGAGGGTGAGGGTGTGGTGGGTCGGCGATGTAGCGAACCACTGGTTGTGTGTAGTTCAAGGGTGATTAACAGCCTAGTCAGTCCCAATATCCTATGTCACCATATTGAGGGGTGAGGGTGAGGGTGTGGTGGGTCGGCGATGTAGCGACCCACTGGGTTGTGTAGTCATTGCTACTTTGAGGCTATGATTGTTTTGAGGTTCGTATGATTGTGATGCATAGTTTGGTGCCATTCACTGAGTGTGTTGCCAGGTAGAGGCTACCTGGAAGAGGGTTAGCGAATGATGTCGCGAGCATGGAATCGCTCTCCCCTTCGTTGGATCCGATGTAGGAACTCCCCAACTTTGGAGGCCAGGGAGAGGCTACCGGTGGACCAGGGGTGTAGAGCAGTCTAAGTCTCTCCCAAAGTTCTGAGATGTCTCCTTTCAGGAGTGAGGGTGTGGATGAGGCGAAGACGCATCCATCGTGACCCATTCATTGTTCGACCGTTCCCATAGATGTTGGGTCGGGTCATGTGATCGATGTTGAGGGACATCGTTGGGCGTTTATCTAGAGGTAGATGATCAAGTAGTGTTGAGTAGACCAGTAAGTCCGGGTCTCTTCGACCGACGGCATGGTATCTGGACCAGTAAATCCGGGTCTCTTCGACCGACGGTATTGTCTCTCCCCATAAGTCCCAAGAGACTCCTTTCAGGAGTGAGGGTGGGGGTGAGGTTGGTCACGCCGCCGCGTGACCCAGTGATCCTTGGGTTTCTACCCATGTTTTTCCTTGAAAAAGGGAACTGATTTATGTATTAACCTGTAGATGGTGATTGGTTTCCAGCCACTCACTGAGCTTGTAGCTCACCCCTCGCATACTATTTCTTTTCAAGGGCAGTGTTGGGCGTGGAGCTGGAGCTTTCCTGTGGCGTGGTCTTATGGGCGTTGGAGCGTTCTTCCGGCGGGTGGCGAGTGCGAGGCTGTCAGCATTCCTAGAGTCATTTTATGCTTTGTAATCGCGCATGTGGCACAGGTTGTATTTTCTTTGGTCTAGACTTGGCTTCCACAGGACATTGATTGTGTATTCGGGTCTGTAATAATGTTTTTGATTTACAGACATTGTTATATATTATGCTTCCGCTTTTCAGTCAGTTATCTTTATCTTGCTTTGCCACCTTGTGTATTGTTGTTGGTGTCCTTATTGACCTCAGGTATTGATAACTGATATTATATTTTATTATTGCCACGTCTCGGGGACGCCTGGGGCGTGACAATAAAGGTGGTATCAGAGCCTGGTCCTGTCAGAGCCTAAGTCTAGTCTTATAGATGATGAGTCGTAGGATTGTCATCCGAGTACTCTTGTGTTAGAAGTTATCTTAGGTTGCTGACATGCCTCATCGCATCCGTTGACGTGAACGTGACCCCCCTGGACCCACCCTTAAGTTGTCGACTGGTTAGGGTCAGTTGTTAGATCTCTTGTGTGGGATTAAGGTTTGGGTAGGAGATTCCAGCCCAGTAGTGTGATAGTGATGAATTGGTTGCAATTTCTAAGGTATGGATTGCGTCTCGATAATGGAGCTTCTTCCCCGTGTATCGGTATCGCTGGTAACCATGGAGTTCGCGTGCGGCGCCAGTGTAAAGTGTTGAGGATGTGGTGTATTGCTCATTAAGGGATGATGTCTTCTTCCAGACTTCCTACTCTGGATGAGGGGCCTTGCAGGGTCAGCGTTGAGACCCGGGCTAGGGTACTCCGTGTTCCTTGTTTGGTTGTCGGGGTATCCTATATCGGGACCTCATGGTGCCCTGCCAAGGTTTCTTTTCCCAGTCAAGGAATACCTTAGAAGCATCAAATTGATGGTGGATTTTTCCCTCTCACTTGGAAGGTGCTGTAGCGAGTGGTGATGCGTACGATCGGGATTGGGTGCGTCCTATTGCAGCTTAGTGGGCGATCGCTTGTGGACTGGGTTCCATAGTGACACCTGGAGTCGCTTCGATATATCATTGTGTGTTGTAGCTGCCCGGTTGAGGCCAGAGCCCTGTGAGGTGCTCCCAGATGCTATGCTTGTTGGTGCGCCCATATGGCAGAGATAGCGGGCTGGGGAGGCTACCAGGTAGAGGCCCCACCGGGAGAGTGCTGCTAAATGATGTCGAGAGCGTGGACTCCCCGTGATGAATCTGCCCATGGAGTGCAGGATGCTGGAGTTCCAATGGTTATAGATGAGCGACCTATCTCTGGCGGCATGTAAGCACAGTTGTGCATACTGTCGCGTTTTGCCCCCACATTGGTCGCGAATAAGGAGACGAAATGCTAGCGTTCGTGATGGGACTCAACCGCCTATCAGATAGATGACGTCGCATAGGCATTGTCGAGGTTCAACGACCCCTTAATGCGTGTCTTGTGGATTAAGTGCGGTTGAGCGGCTTACCTAGTGTGTAAGTGTTATCATGAGCGCCAGCCATGCTCGAGGAGCAGAATCTGAACTTAATTGTTCGTGGTGTTGTTTGATCTCCCCGTGGAGGTTGAAGATCAATTACCTTTGCCACGAATCGATGATCTACTTGACCGCTCTGGGAGCGAGTGTCTGCTGTTAGATTGATCTTCGCACAAAGGTTCCGCAAGTTAGAGATCCGAGAGTTGGACATCCCGCAGATGGCCTTTCGTGACCGTTCAGGCACTACGAGTTTTAAGTACTGCCGTCGGGGTTGACGAATGCGCCGGATGCCTTCGTGGATCTCAAAAGTTTTATTGGGTTCCGTGGACTACTTTGAGGTAGTCTTCATAGAGATTGCTGTGGTGTGATGAAAAAGGTGATGTGGGTGACTTTGTTTCCCTAGGTTTGCATGCCCTCAGGCAAAGTTTGAGAATCATCATCGCGTTGGAAAGCGTCAGTCCATGGAGATTCCTCAGCGGACGTGGGAGTGGGTTATCAGTGATCGTTGCAGACTCATTAATGTCACGTTCGGGTCATGACGCCGTCTAGGTGATCAATGACCGACTGACTAAGTCCGCGCTTCCCTCCCTAATCCAACAGGTTGAGTCTCTGGACGCCTTGACGTGGGTTTCACCTTCGCGATTGTTCGTCTTCATTGCACTCCAGTCAGCGCTATTTTTGGGTAAGACGCGAGGGTTACTTTGAGGTTGTGGCGCAGCTTTTGGCACGAGCCTCCATTTAAGTATAGTGTTTCATCGCCGATGGACAGCCAGTCAAAGAGGACGATTCAGACCTTGGAGGACATGCTAATTGCCTGCGTGCTCGATGATGAGGGCAGTTGGGTGAGGCACCACCCATTTGTTGGGGTATGCCTGCAAGTGACTGCCATTCGAGCACCCAGATGGATCTGTGAAAGGCACTCTACAGGCGCAGTTTTATACCTCCCTTGTGTTGGGACGGTTGTGGAGCGCCAGTTGGAGGGGCCATAAGTTAGTTGTTTGACCTTGCGGTGGCCCGGTTGGTTCGTGTGTAGATCTGCACCTCCAAGAACCGACAGAAGGCTACGCAGGTCATCGTCGCCAGGGGCTTCCCTTTGGGTTTGGCGACCATATTTTCAAGAAGGTGTTCTGGTTTAGGGGCACCCTCTGTTTCGACGTTTGGGGCAAGCAGAGTTTGCTCTTTAATGGGACCATTTCTCATCATTGAGTGGATTAGGGGAGGTGGCTTATCATGTAGCCTTTTCCCCACGGCTGGTTCATGCCCACGACATCGTCCTTGTCCCACGGCCGAGGCGTTATGTCAACGATCCTGCTCAGTCATTCTGTTCGACCGCCTCATCCTTGAGGTGGATTTGTCGTTCGTGGAGCAGTGGATCGAGGTCAGGGACAAGCATGAGAAGAGGCTCCACGCTAAGACCGTTCCTTTGATTATACTGGGTTGGTAGCGCCAGTCCGATGCGAAGACCACTTGGGAGCAAAGGTCTAAGCTTGATACTTTCGGTCTTCCCTTTTGGGTTTCCTTAAATTTCGATGACTAAATTTCCTAAGGGGGGAAGAATGTTGTGCCTGTGTCATTTGGAGCGCTCTGTTTGAAGATTTGGGTACATAATTTTTTTTTCCTAAGTTATGTATTTCAATTTAGTATTTGGATTTGATTTTGTTAAAATCCAAGATGAAGAGGTTTAAATATGATTTTATTATGAGATGTCCAGTTTTGAGTTAGCTTTCGCACAGAAGTAGAATTAGATCAACTGGATTCTTGTAGTAAAAGTTATGGGTATTTTTCCAAGTATACCCCGGGGATGGAAATTCTGGCAGCAGCCCTGCTCAATGTTTAGCTCTAATTTCGGATTAGCTGGAGAGATTATCTGATCTTGCCATGAACATGAAAGTTGTAGATAATCTTCTTAGCTTTCCATCGGTCTTAGAATTGAGCAATTCGGAGCTGTATCGAGGAAGTTATGGCTGTTCCAGTAAAGCTTGCGCAGAATTTCTAGTCAAAGGGCGACTAGGTCTTTTCCCCTTTAGATATTTGTGTGCTAAAAAGGCTCTCTCTCTCTCTCTCTCCCTCTCACTTCCACGACCAGCCTCTTCTGGTCTCTCCTCTCTTTTCAAACCCCTCCCCCTAGGTGTTTGATAAAATGATTCAATGAGAAGAGAAGGTGGAGGTGCTAGTGCAAGTGGATCTTTGTGTTTGTGTGTTGTTTGTTGTTCTCCCCTCTATATCAAGTCCCCTTTTGCATGATCTCCCCCCCCCTGTTTTGCTGCTGAAGAGGAGGCTGAGGAGAGGCTAGAGGCGGTGGTGGTGGTTGAGGTGGTCACGGGTGCGTCGAGGGCCCCCGAACCTCCCCCTTTTGTTCCCCCTCCAAGGTGAGCTCCTCCCCTCCTTTTCTTGATATTTTTGGCTTAAGGGGAAGTTGGGAAGGTCATGCATGTTGGGTAGAGGTGTTAGGGTGTGTGTGAGGGGTTAGGATGGGTGAAAAAGGGGTTAGAATGGCTTGGGCGCGCGCTGGGCGTGGTCTGCGCGCGTGCGGGCGCAGGCGGGCGCAGTCAGGCGCGGTGTGTGCACGCGGGTGCGCGCGCGCGCGGGCGTGCGCGCAAGCGTGCGCGTGCACGGGCAGGGCGCCTGGGCACTGCGCCTGGGCGCGGAGCTGGGAACCAGTGTGCGTGCGTGCGTGCGCGTACTGGGGAGTGCGCGGGGTGCTGCGCGAGGGGCGCGGGCTAGAAGCGCGGTGCGCGCGGGCGTGAGCGAGCTTGTGCATGCGTGCGGCAGCGCGTCTAGGCACGCGGGCAGGCGCGCGGCAGTGCGCTGATGGTGTTGGGGTGTGTGCGCGCGTGCACATTCATGCGTGCGCGTGCGGGGGGCCTTGCGTATGGCTGCCCGAGGGTTCGGGTAGGTGTCGGGGCGCTCGGACTCGCGTGTGTACGCGCGTGCTCGCATGCGTGCGAGCCCGTATGCATGCTTATCTGAGTTTTGGGTATTTCTAAGCATTTCTTGTATAAATTGTGTTGTTTCTCACCAGTTGGGTGCCCCTACCTTGCAGATCTCGTCGGATGGGATGCGCGAGGTCCCGGGTCGTAAGGTGAGTGGTTTGATTCCAATCCCCCCCCCCCCCTCTCTAGGGATGCGCTCGACCCGCATAGGCGCGCGTCGCGCATCGATGGGGTCCCCTAGCTATTAGAAGCTATGCATGCACCCTTATATGATCAATATGATGCTATGCATGCCACCCTAGATTTGTATGGTAGGGATATGCACCCTTATATCATGTATAGAGGCCTATGCATGTTTAGTTACCATATTTTCATGCTAGGAAAGCCTCGACCTATGCATGCGTCCTATTAGTTTAATTTATTTAAATCAAATGCGAGCATATGACTATTAGCATGCCTTAGGGAATATTAAGGGGCCTTGCGAGGTCAACATTGAGACCCGGGCTAGGGTACTCCGTGTTCCTTGTTTGGTTGTCGGGATGTCCTATATCGGGACCTCATGGTGCCCTCCCAAGGTTTCTTTTCCCGATAATATTGTAATATATGTTCCCCGCATCTTGGTTATGCGCCCTAGAGGAATTCTGAAGAATTCATGACATTAGAGTTGTTGAGATGTGTTGTCGGCGGATCCGAGTGGATCATATGCGTATGGATAGGCTGTTTTGTTCCCTTCGTTGGATCCGTGTAGAGACTGCCCCAGCGTTAGAAAGGCCGTCCCGTGAGAGGGCTCCCATCAGTAGGCACCTCCTGATTTGGGACGGACTATGCTGAATGTGGGAGTGGCCAAGCGGCCTACGGAGTGGAGGAGAGACTATCGGTGGACCAAGGGTGACCAACAGCCTAGTGAGTCCCAATATCCTATGTCACCTATTGAGGGGTGAGGGTGAGGGTGTGGTGGGTCGGCGATGTAGCGACCCACTGGATGTGTGTAGTTCAAGGATGATTAACAGCCTAGTCAATCCCAATATCCTATGTCACCATATTGAGGGGTGAGGGTGAGGATGTGGTGGGTCGGCGATGTAGCGACCCACTGGGTTGTGTAGTCATTGCCACTTTGAGGCTATGATTGTTTTGAGGTTCATATGATTGTGATGCATAGTTTGGTGCCATTCACTGAGTGTGTGGCCAGGTAGAGGCTACCGGGAAGAGGGTTAGCGAATGATGTGACGAGCGTGGAATCGCTCTCCCCTTCGTTGGATCCGATGTAGGAACTCCCCGACTTTGGAGGCCAGGGAGAGATGGACCAGGGGTGTAGAGCAGTCTAAGTCTCTCCCAAAGTCCCGAGATGTCTCCTTTCAGGAGTGAGGGTGTGGATGAGGCGAAGACGCATCCATCGTGACCCATTCATTGTTCGACCGTTCCCATAGATGTTGGGTCGGGTCATGTGATCGATGTTGAGGGCCATCGTTGGGCGTTTATCTAGAGGTAGATGATCAAGTAGTGTTGAGTAGACCAGAAAGTCCGAGTCTCTTCGACCGACGGCATGGTATCTGGACCAGTAAATCCGGGTCTCTTCGACCGACGGTATGGTCTCTCCCCATAAGTCCCAAGAGACTCCTTCGGGAGTGAGGGGGGGGTGAGGTTGGTCGCGCCGCTGCGTGAACCAGTGATCCTTGGGTTTCTACCCATGTTTTTCCTTGAAAAAGGGAACTGATTTATGTATTAACTTGTAGATGGTGATTGGTTTCCAGCCACTCACTGAGCTTGTAGCTCACCCCTCGCATACTGTTTCTTTTCAGGGGCAGTGTTGGGCGTGGAGCTGGAGCTTTCATGTGGTGTGGACTTATGGGCGTTGGAGCGTTCTTCCGGCGGGTGGCGAGTGCGAGGCTGTCAGCATTCCTAGAGTCATTTTATGCTTTGTAATCGCTCATGTGGCACAGGTTGTATTTTCCTTGGTCCAGACTTGGCTCCCACAGGACATTGATTGTGTATTCGGGTCTGTAATAATGTTTTTGATTTACAGACATTGTTATATATTATGCTTCCGCTTTTCAGTCAGTTATCTTTATCTTGCTTTGCCGCCTTGTGTATTGTTGTTGGTGTCCTTATTGACCTTAGGTATTGATAACTGATATTATATTTTATTTTGCCAAGTCTCGGGGATGCCCGGGGCTTGACACGATCAGTACTCTTCCGAGTGCATTGGTGATACCTACGGATGGGAGCCCTCTGTCAGGACAACTAAACCCGAGAAGTTCCTACCTCGGATCCAACGAAGGGGAGAACGATTCCCACGTTTGCAAAGCAAACCCGATGGAAAACAACTACTCTCGATACTCACTTATCGAGATATCAAAACACAGGCATAACAACAATCAACATACTCATATTAACCTTAAAGTAGTCATAGTCCCGATACGGGAGTAACTACACAATTTAGTGGGTCGTAACATCGCCGACCCACCCCACGCTCACCCTTTAGGGGTGTCATGGGTCTTTTGGGACAGACTAGACCACTCTCCACCCCTGGTCCACCCGGTAGCCTCTCCCACACTCCGTAGCCTCTACCTGGTATACTCCCACTATCAGTACTGTCCGACGCATCGGAGGTACCTACGGACGGGAGCCCTCTGTCAGGTCAGCTTTCCAACGCCGGGGAGTCCCTACATCGGATCCAACCAAAAGGAGAAGACAGCCTACTCACGCGCGTACGATCCTCTTGGATCTGCAGACAACGATTTCTAACACTACTAATGTCATGAATTCTCAAGAATTCCTCCAGGGCGCATAACTAAGATGCTGGGAAACATATATTATAACAACAAGGTTATAATATTCTCTAAGGCATGCTTATCACAATATGCTCACATTTGATTTAATTAAATTAAACTAAATGGGAACATGCATAGATCGGGGCTTTCCAATCACGGGACATGGTGTCTAGGCATGTATGGGCCTCTATACATGGTATATGGATGCATATCCCTAGCATACAAGGTCTAATATGGCATTGTTACATCATATTAATCATGCATTAACATGGTATCTACATATTATAGCTAGGGGGCCCCATCGATGCGCGACGCGCGTCTATGCGGGTCGAGCGCATCCCTAGAGAGGGGGGGGGGGGGTTGGAATCAAACCACTCACCATACGACCCGGGACCTCGCGCATCCCATCCGACGAGATCTGCAAGGTAGGGGCATCGAATTTGGTGAGTAACAACACAATTTACACATAGAAATCATTAGAAATACCCAATACTCGGACAAGCATGCATACAGACTCGCACGCATGCGAGCACGCACGTACGCACGCGAGTCCGAGTGCCCCGACACCTACCCGAACCCTCGGGCAGCCACACGCATGGCCCCCCGCACGCGCACGCACGCATACGCACGCACGCACGCGCCCCAGCACCCTCGGCGCACTGCCGCGCTCCTGCCCGCGCGCCCAGACGCGCTGTCGCGCGCGCGCGCACGCTCGCGCGCGCCCGCGTGCACCACGCGTCCAGCCCAGCGCGTACCCGCGCACATTGCGCCCCCCGCGCAGCACCCTGTGCGCACGCCCCAGCACGCGCACGCACGCGCGCGCACGCACTGGTCCCCAGCCCCGCGCCCAGGCGCATGCCCAGGCGCACTGCCCCGCGCGCACCCCCGCTCGCGCCAGCACCCGCGCGCCCACTCCGCGCGCACCCGCGTGCGTCTGCGCGCCCGACTGGGCCTGCGCGCGAGCCTGCGCGCGCGCTCGCGCAGACAGTACCCAGCGCGCGCCCAGCCTATCCTAACCCCTTTTTAACCCTCCCCAACCCCTCACACACACTCTAACACATCTACCCAACATGCATGACCTTCCCAACCATCCATAAGCCATAAAAACCAAGAAAAGAAGGGGAAAGGCTCACCTTGAGAGGGGAAAAGAAAGGGGGAGGTTCGGGGGCCTTCGACGCACCCGCGACCACCTCAACCACCACCACCACTACCACCACCTCCTCAGCCCTCCTATGGCTGCAAATCAGGGGGGAAAGATCATGAAAAGGGAGCTAGAGAGAGGAGGACAAACAACAACAACAACACTTACACAAACACTCACTTGCACTTGCACCTTCTCCTTCTCTTCTCTTTGAGGAGTTTTCACAACAAGGGGGGGGGTGTGAAAGAGACAAGAGAGACTCAAGAGTGGACGTGGAAGTGAGAGGGAGAGAGAGAGAGAGAGAAGATATTTATTTGCACACAAATATCTAAGGAAGGATGGAAATGACTAAGTCGTCCTTTGACTAGAAATTCTGCGCATGCTTCACTAGAACAGCCATAACTTCCTCGATATAGCTCCGAATTGCACAATTCCAATTCCGTTGGAAAGCTAAGAAGATTATCTACAACTTTCATGTTTATTCCAAGATCAAATAATCTTTCCAGCTATTCCGAAATTAGAGCTAAACATAGAGCAGGGCTGCTGCCAGAATTTTCATCCCCGGGGTATACTTGGAAAAATACCCATAACTTTTACTACAGGAATCCAGTTGATCTAATTCCACTTTTGTACGAAAGCTAACTCAAAACTGGACATCTCATAATAAAATCATATTTAAACCTCTTCATCTTGAATTTTAACAAAATCAAATCCAAATACCAAATTGGAAATACATAACTTCGAGGAAAAAAAATTGTGTAGCCAAATCTGCAATCAGAGCGCTCCAAATGACACAGGCACAACAGTAGAGGAGTCTAATCTCTCCAAAAGTCCTATGTCACCTCTAAAGGGTGAGGGTGAGGGTGAGGATGAGGTGAAGACACGTCGCCGCGTGACCCATTCGTTGTTCGTCCGTTCCCATAGTTGTTGGGTCCGGTTGCGTATCGATGTTCAAAGACATCATTGGGCAGTTATCTCGATGTAGATGATCCAGTAGTGTTGTGTAGACCAGTAATTCTGGGTCTCTTTGACCAACGGTATGGTCTCTCCCCAAGAGTCCCAAGAGTCTCCCTCCGGGAGTGAGGGTGAGGGTGAGGTTGGTGATCCAGTAGTGTTGTGTGGACCAGTAATTCCGCGTCTCTTCGACCAACGGTATGGTCTCTCCCCAAAAGTCCCAAGAGTCATCCTCTGGGAGTGAGGGTGAGGGTGAGGTTGGTCCCATCGCCCTGTGACCTTGTTGTCCATTGGGTTTTCACCCATGTTTTCCTTGAAAGGAAATTGCTTTAGTATTGAATGGTTGTATTGGTGATTGGTTTACAGCCACTCACCGAGCTTATAGCTCACCCCTCGCATACTGTTTCTTTTCAGGGGCAATGTTGGGCGTGGAGCTGGAGCTTCCCTGTGGCGTGGCCTTATGTGCGTGGAGCGTTCTTTCTGGCTGGTGACGAGTGCAAGTCTGTCAGCAGTCCTAGAGTCATTTTATGTAATGTAAATCGTGCATGTGGCACAGGTTGTATTTTATTTGGACTAGACTTGGCTCTCACATGACAGTGATTGTGTATTCAAGTCTGTAATATATTTTTGGCTTACAGACATTGTTGATATCTTATGCTTCCGCTTTTTAGTTGAGTTATCAGTTATCATTGGTTTGCCAGCTTGTGTATTGTTTATTGGAGTCATTATTGATCTCTTGTACTTGATAGCTGATATTTCATTATTGCCACGTCTCGGGGACAGCCGCCTTGGGGCGTGACATCGCGTGACCTTGTTATTTGGGTTTTCACCCATGTTTTCCTTTAAAGGAAATTGCCTTGTCATTTAATTGTTGTATTAGTGCTTGGCTTCTTGCAACTCACTGGGCTCGTAGCTCACCCCTCGCATACTATTTCTTCCACAAGGATGGTGTTGGCGTGGAGCTGGAGCTTCCCTATGGCGTGGTCTTGCGTGCGTGGAGCATCGTGTCCGACGGTTTGCGAGTGCGAGGCTGTCAGCAATCCTAGAGTCATGTATTTGTTAATCGTGCGTGTTGCAGAGGATGTATTTGATGGGACTAGACTTGGCTCTCACAGGACAGTGATTGTGTATTCGAGTTTGTAATAATGTTTTGGTTTACAGACTTATTGATATTTTTATGCTTCCGCTTTTCTGTTAGCTATCATTTATCTTTGTCTTGCCACCTTGCATGTTGTTGTTAAAGTCTTTGTTGACCTTAGGTATTGATAACTGCTATTATATATATTGCCACGTCTGAGGGATGGCCGCCCTGGGGTGTGACAATCTTCTCCTCCTCCTCTAGCTGATCCCCTGTTTTCCCTTCCCCTTTTGGTTCAACCAACTGAAGAGAAGCAAAGATTGAGGTGGTGGTAGTTGTGGTGGCAGTCAAGGTGGTCAAGGGTGCGCTTGCGAGCCCCTACACCTCCCCCTTCCCTCCCCCTCCGTTTTGGTGAGCCTTCCCTTCCCACTTTGTGAGTGTGTTTTTTGCTAATGTGGGAATGTATGGGTGCTGCTGGGTGAGTACTTTTATGGGTAATTGCAGCACATGAGGTGTTTGTGTTTATGCATGAATGGTGGTGGTTTTGTATTGTAGTATGACAGATTTGTCTTCTTAAAATCATTGTGGAACTAGTACCTAGGGACATATTCTTAGGATTATGTCTGCATATGATATGATCATCCATGTTTCTAGATGCTATATATGAAATTTGGTATTATTTTATTATCTGTGCTGTATGTTATAACCTGATGTGCATAGCCTGTCCAGATTCACATGGGAATTGACCAGTTTCTCAAAACATTTTATTTCAGGCATGTAGAGGCTAAATTAGGTTATGATGTATTCTTAGATTATGATCCCAACATGTCAGAGAGTGTGTATGATTTATTTCATAAAATTTGGATGTGTATTTGGTGCTGTGGAGATCAAATAGTAGGGCTGGTTGCAGCAGATATACCAGTTTTGCTTGATTGTGTGTCAAGGAGTTGTTATGCATGTTGTGGAAAATATCAAGAGTCATTGTCTTCATGAAGTAGGCTTGTATATCTGTCAAGAGGCTTCATATTTTAATTGAGCATCATTGGTTGTGTTTTGCAGCTTTCGTTGGCGGAACTCACGATAAATGGGTCGGTAGGTGAGTGGTTCGATCCAACCCTTCGGGAAGCGTTGGATGCACGTAGTCATGCGTCATGCATCCATGGGGCACCCTAACTATACTACTTGTTTAGATGAGTAGTATGGTCATGTCTAACCCATATTATGTTAGATATCTTGCATGCTAGGCTTGTATAGCTCGTATATTACATAGAACCCTCTATTCTACCATATACTTGCCTATGTACTGTATTCATGAATGAATAACCATGTTTGCATGCATCTTGCTTGTACGGGCATTTATCTCTTTGTATTTATATGGATGTATAGAATATGGCATGCCTTAGGTAGTCTTGGTTGTAATACTACCCCCCCCCTCATGTTAGTAATATCTAACCTGATTAAGCCTGGGTTAATAACCGGGTACATACTTAATATTCCCTGGTCATAAGACTTGAGGGCGTGGTATAATTGTGTCGCCCATCTTGTTGGGGCAAAGCTATGACCAGCTTCCTGAGATGATGAGGCCTTCTCTCTCTCTCGCCCTCCCTCTTTGTGCGAACTGAGTAGGTAGATGTGGTTCCTACTTGACTCAGGTTTGCTTGGGAATATTGGCATGCGCTTGCTGGTGCACGAGATCGTGCTTAACCCTTCCCTTTTTAAGTTGGTGATATTCAACGCATGATTAGGGTATGCTTTGTATGCTTGTATGATTAATGGCCTTGTATGCATGCCTAATTAGGCCATTCCTTGTATGCGAGTTGCATATATATTGTTTATGTTTTTTTTCCATGTTAGGGAGTACCACTAAAATTAATTATTATGTTATCGTGCATGTGGTTCATGAACATAATTGCAGTAAAATTCTTCTATTATGATTATGCGCATGTTACACTAATTGGGCCTATCTGTAATAGGCGTGGGTATGACCCGTTGTCGGGTTGTACCTTTTTAGTTAGAGCACAAGCGATGCAATCGCCACCTTTGCGTCCGAGTGATGCACTCGATGAAATTCAAGAGAATTAATTGTTGTATCGGTTTCGTTAAGCCGGTGATTATGGCATTAAGCTAGTCTTACCCGTGCTAGGCGCGTGTATAAACCGCCCATTGGGTTATGCGTTGGGCTTATTTTTTGTACGGGAGTCGAGGTAACTCCCTGTGTCTGAGCAACGCATCTGTGTGGGAATTCATTTGTATTCGATAGCATCGATAAGTGATTACCTAGAGTAGTTGTTTTTCCATTGGGTATGCATTGCGAACATGGAATGTTTCCTCTGAATATCGTCTGTGTTGAAGCGCCCCAGGTTGTAGCTGTCCTAACAGAGGGCCCCCACCAGTAGGTAGTATCGATGCATGAGACAAGATATACTGATCATGGGAGTATACCAGGTAGAGGCTACCCGGGAGAGGGCTAACAAATGATACTGCGAGCGTGGAGTTGTTCTCCCCTTCATCGTGTCCGTGTCGAAGCTGCCTGGCATTAAAGCTGTCGTGACAGAGAGCTCCTACCTGTAGGTACTACCGACGTATTCGGCAGATGTACTGATCATGGGGGTATACCAGATAGAGGGTACCCGGGAGAGGGCTACCAAATGACGAAGGGTGTAGAGAAGATGAATTTCTCTCAACACTCCCATGTCACCCTTTGTAATATATGTGTCACTTTTTAGCCTATTGGTCACCTTTGGGTAAGTTCTGACAGTTTTCCAATTTTTTTCTTTTTCGATCGGAGCCGCTAAAATTTTGGACTTTTAGCTATCAGCGTGAGTTCGAGAACTCCGATTGAAAATCTAACTGCATATTATGAGTCCTGGTGCCATTTTGAGCCACTCATAAAAATTTCATCGAATTCCGGTAACGTTTTAGAAAATTTGGCAGTTCCGAATCGTATCCAAGTTTTGACCGATTTTGGATTGTCAAAGGGTGACTTTGACCAAGTCAAGTAGACTTGGACCAAGTCAAAGTTGACCATTGACTAGGTCAAGGGTTTTGTTTTCTAGTTTGGTTGGGTTGACTCAAAGTCAATCCCCACCCACCTCCTTTTTCACCATTTAATGTGTGTGTGTTTGTGAGTGTGTGTGTGTGTGTGTACACTATATGTGGGCGTCCCCTTCACATTCTCTCCCTCTCACTCTCTCCTTCACTCCCTGGTTTTCTTTGTTTTTGTGTGTGTTAAACAAAAGAAGAACAAGAAGGAGAAGAAGAATCATTAAAAGGAAAAGAAAAGGTATGTGTGTGTGCAAACTTTGAGTGTTGTTGTTATGCTTGATTTCCCTTCTCTCTAACTCCATCTCATGCCTCTTCCCCACCCCTGATTTCAGCCATCAAAGGCTTGAGGAGTGGCTGAGAAGGTGGTGGTGTTGGTGGTGGCGGTAGAGGAGGTTTGGTGCGCAAAGGGCACCCGAGTACCCCCCCCCCTTTTCTTTCCCCTCCTTTTTGGTAAGTTCTCCTCCTCCCTTAGCTTTGTTTTAGATGATTGTTAGGGCTTTTAGGTTGTCATGCATACCATGCATAGGCTTTAGGGTGTGAGTGAGGGCTGAGGAGGGGGTGGAGGAAGGTTGGGCGCGCGCGCGGGGCCATCCGAGGGGCGCTGGCGCGCGCAGTCGGGCGCGCTGGCGGGCGCGCGCGCGAACGTGCGCGTGGGGTGCTGTGCGGGCGCGCAGTGCACGTGAGTGCGCGCAGGCAAGACGCGTAGTGCACGCGAGCGCGCGCGGGCAGGCGCGCGATAGTGCACCAAGGGTGCTGGGGCGCGTGCGTGCGGGGGGCCATGCGTGTGGCTGCCCGAGGGTTAGGGTAGGTGTCGGGGCACCCGGACTTGCGTGCGTACGTGCGTACTCGCATGCGTGCGAGCCCGTATGCATGCTTGTCCAAGTTTTAGGCATTTCTAGTAAATTTCATGTATATTTGTGTAGTTTACTCACCATATTGAATGCCCATGTCTTGCAGATCTTGGCGAACGGTCACGCAACGACCCGGGTTGAGGTGAGTGGGTCGATCCTGTTATATATGTGTCACTTTTTGGCCTGTTGGTAACCATTGGAGCATTTTAGCAGTTTTTAAAATTTTTGCATTTTTCGATCGGAACCGCAAAATTTTGGACTGTTAGCTATCGTCCTGAGCTATAGGACTCCGATTGAAAATCTAACTGCATATTATGTGTCCTGGTGCCATTTTAAGCCACTCATGAAAATTTCATCGAATTCCGGCAACGTTTCTGAAATTTCGCAGTTCCGGGGCGTATCTGGGTTTTTAAGTCGCTCACTATATATATGTGTGATCTAATTTTGAAATCACTATTCATCATCCCTACCAACCCATTCCCTCTCTCCTCTCTCTCATTTTTCTCCCTTTTGAAGGCCTTAGACCCCTCAAACCCAAAAACCCAAAACCTAGGAAGTGTAGATCGGGTCCCGATCTACACCCCGGTGGTTTCAAATTCCATTTCCGATGAGTTTATCCCTCCCCATCCTCCCTCCTTTCTCCTCTGTTTTGGGCCGTTTCGAAGGCCGAGCAAGATCCGGGCGTTGGAGGGCTTTGGGGAAGGGTTTCGGTGCGCGGAGAGCACCCGGTCACCTCTTCCTCCCCCTTGGTAAGCTTTCTTTCCCTCTTTTTCATGCTTAGATGCTTGATAGGAGGGGGTTTTTGAGTTTGGGAGGTGGTCGGCGGCTGAGGGAGGCCGTCGGGGTGGTTGGGGGCGGTCGGAGGCCGTCGGAGGCCATTGGGTGGTGGTGGGGGTGCTTGGGCAGTGGGGGTTGCTGTTCGGGCAGCAGGCAGAAGCGGCAGCAGCTCAGGCAGCGCGCAGGCTGGGCGCGCGCGGGCGTGCGCTCGGTGCGTGGAGCTGGTCGAGCAGCCGTGCACGGGTCGGTGCGAGGTGCTGGTCGTGCACGGGTCAGTGCGAGGTGCGTGGTGCTGCGCGCGAGGTGCTGATCGGGCAGCTGTGCGCGAGGAGCTGGTGGTGAGCTGTGCGCGAGGGGCTGGTCGAACGGCTGGTGCGAGGAGAGGTGCGAGCGGCGATACGAGCAGGTTGGCGGTGCTGGGCGTGCGGGTGCTGGGGGTGATGGCCGAGGGCAGTGCGTGCGGGAGGTCGTGCAGGGTGCGCGCGGGGGCACGGTGAGGCAGTGGTGGCGCGCGGGGCGCGGCGAGGCGGCTGTGGTGCGCGCGGGGTGTGCGCGGGGCGAGACGCTGCGCGCGGGGCGTGCGGGGTGCTCGCGGGCCGGCTGCGGTGGGGTGCAGGGGGTACGCGGTGCAACCGGGTGGTGCGGCGGCGTGTCCAGGCGGCGGGCAGGGGCCCGGCGGTGCGCGGGGTGCGTTGGCTGAGGCGCGGCGGTGCACCCGGGCGGTCGGGTGGCCGTGCGGGTGGTTGCCGGCCATGCGAGTGGTTGCCGGGGTGCTCGGGCTAGCGTGCGTGCGGTCGTATGCACGTTTGTCCGAGTGTTTGGTGTTTGATTGGGATTTTGGGTATTTATTTGTGTATGTTATGTATTTCTGGGTGATTGTGGATTTATACTTACAGTTAATACATGGTCTTGCAGATCTCGACGGACGGTCGCGCGTCGACCCGATTTCCGGTGAGTGGGACAACCCAACCCAGTTTGGGAGGCGCTACATGCATTTGGGCGTGTACCGTCCTCCCCTGGGGCACATAGTTAGTATTAACTGCTTTGTTAAATCCATGTAAGCATGATGTGTGTGTGTAGAATGCATGCCACCCTAGACTTGTATGTTAGGGACTTGCACCCTTAGGATTTGTGCATGAGCCGTGCATCATGTCACCCCGTTATCATGCTAGGAAAGCCCGACCTGAGCATGCGTCCTATTAGTTTGATTTATTTAATTAAATGCAAGCTTTAATATTGATAGCATGCTTTGGGAATATAAGGGGGCCTTGCGAGGTTAACATTGAGACCCGGGTTAGGGTACTCCGTGTTACTCGTTTGGTTGTCGGATGTCCTACATCGGGACCTCAGGTTACCCTCCCAAGGTCTCTTTTCCCCATTAGGCCTTATTTATTTCCCCGCATCCTGGTTATGCGCGCTGGTGGAATTCAGAGGAATTCAAGACATTAGAGTTGTAGAGATGTGCTGTCAGCGGATCCGAGTGGATCATATGCGATGGATAGGCTGTTCTGTTGCCCTCGTTGGATCCGTGTAGAGACTACCCCGGCGTTGGAAAGGTTGTCCCGTGCAGGGGCTTCCATCAGTAGGCGCCTCCTGATCTGGTAGAAGGACTGCGCCGAACGTGGGAGTGGCCAAACGACCTACGGAGTGGGGAGAGACTATCGGTGGACCGAGGGTGACCAACAGCCTAGTCAGTCCCAAGAGCCTAGGTCACCTGTTGAGAGGTGAGGGTGAGGGTATGGTGGGCCGGCGATGCGACGACCCACAGGATTATGTATGGATGATTATCCGCCCATTAAGTCCCAACATCCTAGGTCACCTATTGAGGGTGAGGGTGAGGGTGAGGGTATGGCGGTTCGGCGATGTGACGAACCCCCGGATTTGTGTTGTTTATGCCGCTTTGGGGCTATTGACTTGATTTTAAATGTGGTTAATATGAACTGTATGCATGGGTTGTGCTATTCACTGAGCGTGTGGCTCACCCCTCGCATATTATCTTTTTCAGTGATCTTTGAGGGAGGAGCTTCCCGAGCGACTACACCAGTAGAGGAGTAGCGCCACGTCCCTCGAGTTTCGAGGCCATCAGCACCCTTCTCCTGTTGTATGTATATATCTCTGTGCTTGGGCACCTAGTTTGATTTTGTATGGATTGTACTTGTGTATATATAGACACGTTGGCTCACAGGACATATGATTATGTATCGAGTCTGTAGTATATTTTGATTACAGATTCAGTCTTTTAGCTTCCGCATTTGGTGTATATATTATGTCAGCCCTGCTTTATCTGTGTTGTCATTTTAGTTGTTGTGTGAGTAGTTATTGATTCCTGTTTACTGATATCATATATACACTTGCCGCGTCCTGGGGACGGCCGCCCTGGGGCGTGACAAAAGTTGGTATCAGAGCCTGGTCCTGTCAGAGCCAAGTGTCTTCTTTTTCATAGAGATGAGTCCTAGGATTTCTATATGCGTATTCTGATCCTAGTGTCTGGTTTTCTTAGGTTGCTGATATGCCTCCTCGCAGAGGACGGCGCGGACGTGGTCCCTCTCGACCCTTGGAGGTCTCCGGACCTGCCAGAGTCGAGGATGCTATTGGTGAGTCCTCAGCCGAGAGGTCAGGACCAGCGCAGGAGCCTCCTGCCTGGGAGCGCGCGTTTGCGCGGTTAGCAGATATGGTGGAGACCCAGACGAGGATGTTAGCAGATCAGGCACGGGAGATTCGAGAGCTGCGGGCAGCCCGCGAGGCAGTTCCGCAGGTTCCCTTGGTGGCGGATCCACCTGTGGTACCCGATACACCCCCAGTCCCCGTGGTGGAGATTCCGGCGGCCAGAGTTCAGGATCCTCAGGAGAGGGAGGCGGGGCTAGAGGCAGCAGCGAGGGTGCAGCAGAGTGGACTCTCAGCCTTTCTGAAGCTCCATCCTCCCGAGTTCCAGGGTCAGACGGAGGACCCCCTTGCTCCCGAGAGATGGTTGATGGAGGTGGATACCATCTTCTCGACGATGCTTTGCACAGACCGCCAGAGGGTCTCCCTGGCTACATTTATGCTGAAGGGTAGCGCCGCCGACTGGTGGGCTACCAGATCAGTGGACCTCCCAGAGGGACTGGAGCAGCTCACATGGGCGGGATTCAGGGGATATTTCTTGGAGGAGTATTTCCCCTTCTCGACGCGACAGATAGTGATGCAGGAGTTTGAGCAGCTGACTCAGGGCACTATGTCCGTCGCTGACTACTCCACGCGGTTCACGAGGCTGTCCAGATTCGCTCCAGCTCTGGTGATGGACGAGGAGACGAGGTGCCGTCGATTCGAGCTCGGTCTCAGCAGTGCCATCCGAGTGCACGTCACCGCCCACGCTTTCACGAGGTACTCCGACTTGGTCTCGAGCGAAGACCGTCGAGAGAGACCTCGGGATCCAGGTGAGGGCTCCGACCCCGTCGACAGACCAGAGGCCACCCAGGGGTCAGGACAGAGGGCAGCGCAAGAAGAAGAGGGCCCGCTTCGAGCAGTCAGCGGCTTCCTCTCTTCCAGCAGATGTGGTGCCAGCGCGAGGTCCAGCACCCATCGCAGAGACGAGGCGCTGTTATCACTGTCAGCGCGTCGGGCATATTCTGTATAATTGCCCCGACGCAGGCCGACCCGCAGTGATGCCCCAGCAGCAGCAGTTGCAGCAGCAGCCGTTCCAGCAGCCGTTTCAGCAGCAGCGCCAGCAGCAGCAGCCTCAGCGCCAGCCGCAGCAGCAGCCTCAGCGTCAGCAGCAGCAGCCACAGGGTGGCCGTGCTGATCAGAGGAGGCAGCCAGCGCAGCAGGCGAGGCGTGCCCCTGCTCCTCAGCCTCAGTTCGTCCAGGGCCGAGTGGCAGCGCTTTCGGCAGAGGAGGCCCAGGCATCAGGCAGCGTGGTCAGAGGTACTGTTCAGATCTCCCAGCTTCCTGCTTATGTACTATTTGATTCCGGAGCCACCCACTCGTTCGTGTCTCCCGCTTTCGCGAGACGGACGGGTGTGGCGTCCGCTCCTCTAGATGCTGTATTAGAGGTATCATTGCCCGTGGGAGACCGGATTCTCCTCAGTTCAGTGTACCGAGGGTGTACAGTAGAGATCGCGGAGCATGAGTTCCCGGTAGAGCTGGTGGAGCTTGCGATGGCAGATTTTGATGCCATCCTGGGGATGGATTGGCTTGCAGCTAGTCATGCCAGCATCGACTGTTTCGCCAAGTCGGTGTCGTTCCACCTTCCTGGTCGGAGGTCTTTCCAGTTCGTGGGCGATCGAGACGTAGCTCCTCTGGGGTTCGTGTCGTCCATGCAGGCGTGGAGACTCCTTCAGGGTGGATGCGAGGGCTTTCTGGCTTATATTGCTCTGGAGGATGCACCGCTGCGGGCAGATATCAGTCAGACTCCGGTCGTGGCAGAGTATCCCGAGGTTTTCCCCGATGATCTTCCGGGATTACCGCCGGATCGCGCGATCGAGTTTGAGATCAATCTGCTTCCGGGGACCGAGCCGGTTTCGAGGGCTCCGTACCGGATGGCTCCGCAGAGCTGAGGGTGCTGAAGGAGCAGTTGGGGAGTTGCTGGAGAAGGGCTTCGCACGTCCGAGTGTGTCTCCGTGGGGAGCCCCTGTCCTGTTCGTCCGGAAGAAGGACGGTTCACTGCGGCTGTGTATTGATTACAGGCAGTTGAATAAACGGACAGTGAAGAACAAGTACCCGTTGCCGCGGATCGACGATCTGTTTGACCAGCTCCAGGGAGCGTGCGTCTTTTCCAAGATCGATCTCCGCTCGGGGTACTACCAGTTGAAGATCCGGGAGTCAGACATCTCGAAGACGGCCTTTCGCACCCGGTATGGGCACTACGAGTTCAGAGTACTGCCATTCGGGTTGACGAACGCGCCGGCGGCCTTCATGGATCTGATGAACCGGGTATTTCGACCCTTCCTCGACTCCTTTGTGGTAGTATTCATCGATGTGGTGTACTCGAGGAGTCTGGAGGAGCACGCTCACCATCTTCGCACAGTCTTGGAGACTTTGGCCAGACATCAGTTGTTCGCCAAGTTCAGCAAGTGCGAGTTCTGGTTGGAGCGGATGGCCTTTCTGGGCCATGTGATTTCCGGTGAGGGTATAGCTGTGGACCCGGAGAAGACGCTCGCCGTGTCGAATTGGCGTCGACCGTCGAACCCCACTGAGATTCGGAGCTTCTTGGGCTTGGCGGGTTATTACAGGAGGTTTGTGGAGGGTTTCTCCAAGATAGCCGTTCCTCTTACCCGCCTCACTCGGAAAGACGTTCGGTTCGAGTGGTCCCCTTCTTGTGAGGAGAGCTTCCAGGAGCTGAAGCGAAGGCTCACCTCAGCGCCAGTTCTTACCCTTCCATCTGGGAGTGGTGGGTTCGCAGTTTACACAGATGCATCGCAGTTGGGTGTGGGTTGCGTCCTGATGCAGCACGGTAAGGTGGTGGCTTACGCGTCTCGTCAGTTGAAGCCCCATGAGCAGAACTACCCCACCCATGACCTTGAGTTGGCTGCGATCATATTTGCGCTGAAGATGTGGAGGCATTATCTCTACGGAGAGGAGTTCGAGCTCTTTACTGATCATAAGAGCTTGACATATCTGCAGTCTCAGCCGGAGCTCAACATGCGACAGAGGCGTTGGGTTGAGTTCCTGACAGACTATGACTGTGACATCGCTTACCATCCGGGTAAGGCGAATGTCGTTGCAGATGCGCTCAGTAGGCAGCCCCTGGGCATGGCCGCCCACATGGCTGTCCGTCGTTGGAGGCTTCTGGAGGAGGCCGCTTGCTGGATCAGTGTTCGGGAGACTCCTGCTGGTGGCTTTTTGGCCAGGCTGGTGGTGCAGCCGGTTCTTCTCGACGAGATCCGCACGGCTCAGGCTCAGGACCTGCATTTTATAGTCCTTTCTGAAGGCGTCGCCCGGGGCGAGCGTCAGGACTACCAGATTCGCGCGGACGGGATCCTGAGATTCAGAGGCCGAGTGTGCATCCCCGACGACGCAGAGCTGAGGCGGAAGATTCTGGACGAGGCCCATCGCTCGAGGTACACCGTGCACCCTGGTGGCACGAAGATGTACAGAGGCCTTCGTCGCGGCTACTGGTGGCGCGGGATGAAGACGGATATCGCCCGTTTCGTTGCCCGGTGCCTAGTATGCCAGCAGGTGAAGTCGGAGCATCAGCGCCCTGCGGGGAAGCTGCAGTCCATTGAGATCCCTCAGTGGAAGTGGGAGCAGATCACCATGGACTTCGTCTCGGGTCTGCCGAGGTCACGTTCGGGTCGCGATGCCATCTGGGTGATCGTCGACCGGCTGACGAAGTCTGCTCATTTCCTCCCCATCCGACTCACCGATTCTCTGGACACTCTGGCGCAGTTATTCGTCTCCGAGATTGTCCGACTCCATGGCACTCCAGTCAGCATCATTCCAGATCGAGACGCGCGTTTTACTTCGAGGTTCTGGCGTAGCCTCCAGCACGCCCTTGGTACGAACCTCCATTTCAGTACAGCGTTTCATCCTCAGACGGACGGCCAGTCGGAGAGGACGATCCAGACCCTTGAGGACATGCTGCGGGCCTGTGTACTCGATTTTGGGGGCAGTTGGGAGAGGCACCTTCCGTTGGTGGAGTTTGCCTACAACAACAGCTACCACTCGAGCATCCGGATGGCTCCCTACGAGGCACTTTATGGCCGCAGCTGCAGGTCCCCCCTGTGTTGGGATGAGGTCGGAGAGCGCCAGCTAGAGGGACCAGAGATCGTTCACCAGACCTCCGAGATGGTGAAGACGATCCGCGAGCGTATCCGAGTCGCTCAGAGTCGTCAGAAGAGCTACGCCGACCGCCGTCGCCGTGAGCTCGCCTTCGAGGTCGGTGGACATGTGTTCTTGAAGGTGTCCCCGATGAAGGGCATCTTCCGATTCGGTGTGCGGGGCAAGCTGAGTCCGCGTTTCATTGGGCCGTTCCTCATCCTCGAGCGAGTTGGGGAGGTGGCCTATCGCATAGCTCTGCCCCCACAGTTGGCTCAGGCCCATGACGTCTTCCATGTCTCGCAGCTGAGGCGATACGTCCACGATCCTGCTCACATCATCCCGTTCGAGCCGCTCGTCTTCGAGCCGGACTTGTCTTTCGTGGAGCAGCCGATTGAGATCATGGACCGCCGCGAGAAGAGGCTCCGCACCAAGACCGTCCAGCTGGTCAAGGTGCGATGGCAGCACCGTTCCGGTGCCGAGGCCACCTGGGAGCTCGAGGACGCCATGCGTGACGCGTATCCGCATCTTTTCCCTTCTTAGATGTTCTTGTATTTATTTTGAGGACAAAATTTCCTAAGGGGGGGAGAATGTTATATATGTGTCACTTTTTGGCCTGTTGGTAACCATTGGAGCATTTTAGCAGTTTTTAAATTTTTGCATTTTTCGATCGGAACCGCATAATTTTGGACTGTTAGCTATCGTCCTGAGCTAGAGGACTCCGATTGAAAATCTAACTGCATATTATGTGTCCTGGTGCCATTTTAAGCCACTCATGAAAATTTCATCGAATTCCGGCAACGTTTCCGAAATTTCACAGTTCCGGGGCGTATCTGGGTTTTTAAGTCGCTCACTATATATATGTGTGATCTAATTTTGAAATCACTATTCATCATCCCTACCAACTCATTCCCTCTCTCCTCTCTCTCATTTTTCTCCCTTTTGAAGGCCTTAGACCCCTCAAACCCAAAAACCTAAAACCTAAGAAGTGTAGATCGGGTCCCGATCTACACCCCGGTGCCTTCAAATCCCATTTCCGACGAGTCTAGCCTCCCCATCCTCCCTCCTTTCTCCTCTGTTTTGGGCCGTTTCGAAGGCCGAGCAAGATCCGGGCGTTGGAGGGCTTTGGGGAAGGGTTTCGGTGCGCGGAGAGCACCCGGACACCCCTTCCTCACCCTTGGTAAGCTTTCTTAGATGCTTGATAGGAGGGGGTTTTTGTGTTTGGGAGGTGGTCGGCGGCTGTGGGAGGCCGTCGGGGGTGGTTGGGGGTGGTCGGAGGCCGTCGGAGGCCATTGGGTGGTGGTGGAGGTGCTCGGGCAGTGGGAGTTGCTGTTCGGGCAGCAAGCAGCAGCGACAGCAGTGCAGGCAGCGCGCGGGCTGGGCGCGCGCGAGCGTGCGCTCGGTGCGTGGAGCTGGTCGAGCAGCCGTGCGCGGGTCGGTGCGAGGTGCTGGTCGTGCTGGGCGTGCGTGGTGCTGTGCGCGAGGTGCTGATCGGGCAGCTGTGCGTGAGGGGCTGGTCGAGCGGCTGGTGCGGGGAGATGTGCGAGCGGCGATGCGCGCTGGATGGGTTGGCGGTGCTGGGCGTGCGGGTGCTGGGGGTGATGGCCGAGGGCAGGGCGTACGGGAGGTCGTGCAGGGTGCGCGGCGGGGGCACGGCGAGGCAGTGGTGGCGCGCGGGGCGCAGCGAGGCGGCGGTGGTGCGCGCGGGGTGTGTGCGGGGCGAGACGCTGCGCGCAGGGCGTGCGGGGTGCTCGCGGGCCAGCTGCGCTGGGGCGGCGTGTCCAGGCGGCGGGCAGGGGCCCGATGGTGCGCGGGGTGCGTGGGCTGAGGCGCGACGGTGCACCCGGGCGGTCGGGTGGCCGTGCGGGTGGTTGCCGGCCGTGCGGGTGGTTGCCGGGGTGCTCGGGCTAGCGTGCGTGCGAGTCGTGTGCACGTTTGTCCGAGTGTTTGGTGTTTGATTGGGATTTTGGGTATTTATTTGTATGTTGTGTATTTTGGGTAACTGTGGATTTATACTCACCAGTTGGTACCTTGTCTTGCAGATCTCGACGGACGGTCGCGCGACGACCCGACTTCCGGTGAGTGGGACAACCCAACCCAGTTTGGGAGGCGCTACATGCATTTGGGCGTGTATCGTCCTCCCCTGGGGCACATAGTTAGTATTAACTGCTTTGTTATAATCCATGTAAGCATGATGTGTGTGTAGAATGCATGCCACCCTAGACTTGTATGTTAGGGACTTGCACCCTTAGGATTTGTGCATGAGCCGTGCATCCTGTCACCCCGCTATCATGCTAGGAAAGCCTGACCTGAGCATGCGTCCTATTAGTTTGATTTATTTAATTAAATGCAAGCTTTAATATTGATAGCATGCTTTGGGAATACAAGGGGGCCTTGCGAGGTTAACATTGAGACCCGGGTTAGGGTACTCCGTGTTCCTCGTTTGGTTGTCGGATGTCCTACATCGGGACCTCAGGTTACCCTCCCAAGGTCTCTTTTCCCCAATTATGTTCTATTTATTTTCCCCGCATCCTGGTTATGCGCGCTGGTGGAATTCAGAGGAATTCAAGTCATTAGAGTTGTAGAGATGTGCTGTCAGCGGATCCGAGTGGATCATATGCGATGGATAGGCTGTTCTGTTTCCTCCGTTGGATCCGTGTAGAGACTACCCCGGCGTTGGAAAGGTTGTCCCGTGCAGGGGCTTCCATCAGTAGGCGCCTCCTGATCTGGTAGAAGGACTGCGCCGAACGTGGGAGTGGCCAAACGACCTACGGAGTGGGGAGAGACTATCGGTGGACCGAGGGTGACCAACAGCCTAGTCAGTCCCAAGAGCCTAGGTCACCTGTTGAGAGGTGAGGGTGAGGGTATGGTGGGCCGGCGATGCGACGACCCACAGGTTTGTGTATGGATGATTATCCGCCCATTAAGTCCCAACATCCTAGGTCACCTATTGAGGGTGAGGGTGAGGGTGAGGGTATGGCGGTTCGGCGATGTGACGAACCCCCGGATTTGTGTTGTTTGTGCCGCTTTGGGGCTATTGACTTGATTTTAAATGTGGTTAATATGAACTGTATGCATGGGTTGTGCTATTCACTGAGCGTGTGGCTCACCCCTCGCATATTATCTTTTCAGTGATCTCTGAGGGAGGAGTTTCCGAGCGACTACACCAGTAGAGGAGTAGCGCCACGTCCCTCGAGTTTTGAGGCCATCAGCACCCTTCTCTCCGTTGTATGTATATGTCTCTGTGCTTGGGCACCTAGTTGGATGTTGTATGGATTTTATTTGTGTATATATGGACATGTTGGCTCCCATAGGACATATTATTATGTATCGAGTCTGTAGTGGATTTTTTATTACAGATTCAGTCTTTTAGCTTCCGCATTTGGTGTATATATTATGTCAGCCCTGCTTTATCTGTGTTGTCATTTTAGTTGTTGT
This sequence comes from Acorus gramineus, assembly GCA_030737835.1. Taxonomy (NCBI): domain Eukaryota; kingdom Viridiplantae; phylum Streptophyta; class Magnoliopsida; order Acorales; family Acoraceae; genus Acorus; species Acorus gramineus. Next base: position 969,602 of record JAUJYN010000016.1, read on the forward strand.
GTGAGTACGTTATTATTTCCTATTTACTGATATCATATATACACTTGCCGCGTCACGGGGACGACCGCTCTGGGGCGTGACAAATCCAACCCAGTAGGGAGGCGTTCGATGCACGTAGGCGTGCATTGCCCTCCCCTGAGGCACCATAATTGCATATTAACTTGTGTGAATGTAAAACTCTATTAATGCATGTTTTGCTATGATGTAACCATGCCATGTTAGACATTGTATGCTAGGGATATACATCCATGTATCATGTATAGAGGCCCATACATGCTTAGACACCATGTCCCATGCTTGAAAAGCCTTGATCTATGCATGTTTCCCATTTAGTTTAATTTAATTAAATCAAAATGAGATTATGTTAGTATAAGCATGCCTTAGAGAATATTATAACCTTGTAATTATAATGCATGTTTCTCCGCATTTTAGTTATACGCCCTGGAGGAATTCTTGAGAATTCATTACCTTAGTAGTGTTAGTAATCGTTGTCGACGGATCCAAGAGGATCGTATCCGTGAGAGTAGGTTGTTTTCTCCCCTTCGTTGGATCCGAGTAGGAACTAACCGGGTTGGGAAAAGCTGTCCTAACAGAGGGCTCCCATCGGTAGGTACTACCAATGCATTCGGGAACGTACTGACCATGGGAGTATACCAAATAGAGGCTACCCGGGGAAAGGGCTACCGGTGGACCAAGGGTGTGGAGCAGTCTAATCTGTCCCAAAAGGCCTATGTCACCTCTAAAGGGTGAGGGTGGGGTGGGTCGGCGATGCTACGACCCACTAGCTTGTACAGTTATTTCGGTTTGGGGACTTTAATTATTTTAAGGTTAATATGAGTTGTGTTGCATAGATTGTGCCATTCACTGAGCGTGTGGCTCACCCCTCGCATGTCTTTTCCTCCAGTTGTTACTGAGTCGGATCTGAAGGAGGAGCTCCCCGAGGCATCACATCAGTAGCGGAGCAGCGTTCACGTTTTGGGTTCTACGAGTGAGAGGCCATCAGCATCCCCTTCTTTTGCTTGTATGTATTGTTATCCGTGCTTGGGCACAACACTTGTATATGGATGACTTTTTTTACATTGGCTATCACAGGACAGTTGATTATGTATTCTGGTCTGTAATATGTCTTTGAATTACAGACTCAGTCAGCTACATTATTGATTGTGTTATTACCTTCGATGTTCTTTAGAGTCTTTTATTGATCTCCTGTATGGACTGCTAATATTATATATATTTATCATGTATCAGGGACGGCCGCCATGGGGCGTGACAAAAGTTGGTATCAGAGCCTGGTCCTGTCAGAGCCAATTGTTTTCTTAGAGATGAGTCCTAGGATTTCTATATGAGTATTCTGATCCTAGTGTCTGTTTCTTAGGTTGCTGATATGACATGGTCCCCCTCGGGCCTTGGAGGTTTCCGAACCTACCAGAGGCGAGGAGTCTACTGGAGGGTCCTCGGCTATTGGGCCAGGACCAGCGCAGGAGCCTCCTGCATGGGAGCGTGCTTATGCTCGTATCGCAGATCTATTGGAGACTCAGACTAGGGCACTGGAGGCCCAGACTAGGGCATTGGCTGATCAAGCGCGAGAGATCCAGGAGCTGCGGGTGGCCCGCGAGGCAGTTCCGCAGGTCCCCTTAGTAGCAGATCCACGGGTGGTGCCCGAGGTACCCCCTGTCCCTGAGGTGATTCCAGTAGAGGGAGTTCAGGATCCCCTGGAGAGGGAGGTGGAGCTAGAGGCTGCGGCACGAGTGCATCAGAGCGGCCTCACTGCCTTTCTGAAGCTTCACCCTCCCGAGTTCCATGGCCAGACGACGGACCCCCTTGCCCCTGAGCGTTGGTTGATGGAGGTAGACAAGATCTTCTCGACCATGCACTGCACCGACCGCCAGCGTGTCTCACTGGCCACCTTCATGTTGAAGGGTAGCGCCGCCGACTGGTGGGCTACCCGATCGGTGGACATCCCCGAGGGTGTGGGGCGACTTCTATGGGCTGGATTCCAGAGTTACTTTCTGGAGGAGTACTTCCCATTTTTGACACGCCAGATCGTGATGCGAGAGTTCGAGCAGCTAACGCAGGGCTCCATGTCAGTCACTGATTACTCTACACGTTTCACGAGGCTTTCTCGGTTCGCCCCCGCCTTAGTGATGGATGAGGAGACGCGATGCCGTCGTTTCGAGATGGGTCTCATTAGCACCATCAGGGTGCATGTCACCTCACAGGCGTTCACGAGGTACTCAGACTTGGTGTCTCGTGCGAGGACAGTTGAGCGAGACCTTGGGGTCCCTTTGTTCCAACCCCTTCTGCAGACCAGAGGCCCCCCAGGAGCCAGACCAGAGACGTCGCACGAGCAAGCGGCCCCGCTTTGATCAGCCAGCGGCCGTCGCTACTCCAAACGATGTGGTGCCAGTGCGAGGTCCATCACCCATTGCTGTAGTACCAGTCCAGGCTAGGTGACTGGAGACGCGACGTTGTTACCATTGCCAACGGGTCGAACATATTTCCTATGATTGCCCTGATGCTGGCCGACCCCCTGTGCCTTGACAGCAGCCGCAGCAGCTGCTACAGCAGCAGCAGCCACAGGGTGGCCGAGTTGACCAGAGGAGGCAGCCAGTGCAGCCTGCGAGGCGTGCCCCTGCTCCTCAGCCGCAACTTGTTCAGGGTCGTGTTGCAGCACTTACGGCCGAGGAGGCGCAGGCTTCGGGTAGCGTTGTCCGAGGTATTGTTTTGATCTCCCAGCTTCCTACATATGTGCTATTTGATTCCGGAGCCACGCACTCGTTCTTGTCTCCCGTTTTCGCGAGACGGATGGGCGTGGTGTCTGTTGTGCCTGTGTCATTTGGAGCACTCTGATTGAAAATTTGGCTACATAATTTTTTCCTAGAGGTTATGTATTCCCAATTTGGTATTTGGATTTAATTTTGTTAAAATCGAAGATGAAAAGGTTTAAATATGATTTTATTATGAGATGTCCAGTTTTGAGTTAGCTTTCGTACAAAAGTGGAATTAGATCAACTGGATTCCTGTAGTAAAAGTTATGGGTATTTTACCAAGTATACCCCGGGGAGGGAAATTCTGGCAGCAGCCCTGTTCTATGTTTAGCTCTAATTTCGGAATATCTGGAGGGCTTATTTGATCTTGGCATAAACATAAAAGTTGTAGATAATCCTCTTGGCTTTCCAACGGAATTGGAATTGGGCAATTCGGAGCTATATTGAGGAAGTTATGGCTGTTCCAGTGAAGCATGCGCAGAATTTCTGGTCAAGGACGACTTAGTCATTTCCATCCTTCCTTAGATATTTGTGTGCAAATAAATATCTTCTCTCCCTCTCTCTCCCACATCCCACGCCCATTTTTCTTGATCTCTCCTTCTCTCTTTTCACTCCCCCTAGGTGTTTGTGTTTATTCCCCAAAGAGAAGAGAAGGAGATGGTGCAAGTGCAAGAGGAACTTGTGTAGGTTTTGTTGTTGTTGTTGATCTCCTCTCTCTCAAGCACCCTCTCATATCTTGTTCTCCCCCCCTGATTTTCAGCCAAGAAGGAGGCTGAGGAGGCTGAAGAGGTAGTGGTGGTGGTGGTGGTGGTTGAGGTGGTCGTGGGCGCGTCGAGAGCCCCGCATCTCCCCCTTTCCGTTTCCCTCTTTTGGTAAGTCCTCTTCCCCTTCTTTTTTATTTTTAGGGTTGTTGGGATGGTTGGGGAAGTCATGCATGCTATGCATAGGGGTTAGAGTGTGTGTGAGGGGTTGGAGAGGGTTAAAAAGAGGTTGGGAGGGGCTGGGCGTGCGTTGGGGGCAGTCTGCGCGCGTGCGCGCAGGCGCGCGCGCAGGCGGGCGCTGGCAGGCGCAGGCTGGCGCGCAGACTGCCCCCAACGCGCGCCCAGCCCCTCCCAACCTCTTTTTAACCCTCTCCAACCCCTCACACACACTCTAACCCCTATGCATAGCATGCATGAACACCCTAAGCATCCCAACAACCCTAAAAATCAAAAAGAAGGGGAAGAGGACTTACCAAAAGAGGGAAACGGAAAGGGGGAGATGCGGGGCTCTCGACGCGCCCACGACCACCTCAACCACCACCACCACCACCACTACCTCTTCAGCCTCCTCAGCCTCCTTCTTGGCTGAAAATCAGGGGGGGGGAGAACAAGATATGAGAGGGTGCTTGAGAGAGAGGAGATCAACAACAACAACAAAACCTACACAAGTTTCCTCTTGCACTTGCACCATCTCCTTCTCTTCTCTTTGGGGAATAAACACAAACACCTAGGGGGAGTGAAAAGGGAGAAGGAGAGATAAAAAAAAATGGGCGTGGGATGTGGGAGAGAGAGGGAGAGAAGATATTTTGTTGCACAAATAAATATCTAAAGAGGGATGGAAATGACCATTTCATCCCTGACTTAGAAATTCTGTACATGCTTCACTAGAACAGCCATAACTTCCTCAATATAGCTCCGAATTGCACAATTCTAATTCCGTTGGAAAGCCAAGAAGATTATCTACAACTTTCATGTTTATGCCAAGATCAAATAATCCCTCCAGCTATTCCAAAATTAGAGCTAAACATAGAGCAGGGCTGCTGCCAGAATTTCCCTCCCCGGGGTATACTTGGTAAAATACCCATAACTTTTACTACATGAATCCAGTTGATCTAATTCCACTTTTGTATGAAAGCTAACTCAAAACTGGACATCTCATAATAAAATCATATTTAAACCTCTTCATCTTGGATTTTAACAAAATCAAATCCAAATACCAAATTGGAAATACATAACTTCTAGGGAAAAAAAAAAATTATGTAACCAAATTTTTAAATAGAGCGCTCCAAATGACACAGGCACAACAGAGGTGACCCTATAAAAAGGGAAGCAACTCAGAAGGCCAAGGTATCGAATGAAATCTGATTTACTACTTTCAAGCCACCAAAATTTGACTGAGTTTTGTATTGAATCCCTGACTGATACATCTCTTCGGACGGCCTTTGGCTGGCACCACACCGGTGTCCCCCTGATTTGTTTGTGAGTGCAGGATCCAATCTTATTCGGGTCCGGGTTCGTGAAGGAAGGCTCCGAAAACCGATAGTTTAACTGAAGGGGAAAATATCCTCCTCAGTTTGGTGCCGTCTATGGGACACTGAAAAAAAAGTCACTATTCGCAATGTCTTCTGATCCAAGTGACACCCATTTGGAGAGGCAACAAGATTGAGTCATCCTCCCGACAAATGATGGTGTTAATAATTCACCGGGGACCCTGGCCAGTCAGGCCCAGGATGTCACGCCCCAGGGCGGCCGTCCCCGAGACGTGGCAATAATGAAATATCAGCTATCAATACCTGAGGTCAATAAAGACTCCAACAACAACACACAAAGTGGCAAAGCAAGGGTAATGATAACTGACTAAAAAGCAGAAGCATAATATATAAACAATGTCTGTAAACCAAAAACATTTTTATAGACTCGAATACATAATCACTGTCCTGTGAGAGCCAAATCTAGTGCAAATAAAATACAACCTATGCCACATGCACGATTTACAACATAAATGACTCTAGGACTGCTGACAGCCTCGCACTCGCCACCCGTCGGAAGAACGCTCCACGCCCATAAGACCACGCCACAGGAAAGCTCCAGCTCCACGCCCAACACTGCCCCTGAAAAGAAACAGTATGCGAGGGGTGAGCTACAAGCTCAGTGAGTGGATAGAAACCAATCACCATACAACAGTTCAATACTAATACAATTTCCTTTCAAGGAAAAAGATGGGTAGAAACCCAAGGATAACAAGGCCACGCAACGGCGTGACCAACCTCACCCTCACCCTCACTCCCGGAGGAAGACTCTTGGGACTTTTGGGGAGAGACCATACCGTTGGTCGAGGAGACCCGGGATTACTGGTCTACACAACACTACTAGATCACCAACCTCACCCTCACTCCCGGAGGGAGACTCTTGGGTCTCTTGGGGAGAGACCATACTGTTGGTCGAAGAGACCCGGAATTACTTGTCCACACAACGCTACTAGATCATCTACATCGAGATAACTGCCTAACGATGTCTTTGAACATAGATACGTAATCGGACCCAATAACTTTGGGAACGGACGAACAACGAATGGGTCACGCGGCGACGTGTCTTCACCTCATCCTCACCCTCACTCCCAGAGGGAGACTCTTGGGACTTTTGGAAGAGACTTAGACTGCTCTACACCCTTGGTCCACCGGTAGCCCTTTCTCCGGGTAGTCACTACCTGGTATACTCCCACGATTAGTACGCTTCCGAACGCCTCGGTGGTACCTACGGATGGGAGCCCTCTGTCGGGACAGCTTACGCCAGGAAGTTCCTACATCGGATCCAACGAAGGGGAGAACGATTTCACGCTCGCAATATCATTCGTTAACCCTCTCCTGGGTAGAATCTACCTGGTACACTCCCACGATCAGTACGCTTCCGAACGCATTAGTGGTACCTACGGATGGGAGCCCTCTGTCAGGACATGTACAACCTGGGGGGGGGTTGCCTCTGCTCTCACGCAAGAAATAATCCCAAGGCATACAACCCAACAGGCGGTTCATATACACGCCTAGCACGGGTAGGCCTAGCTTAATGCCCCAACTACCGGCTTAACAAAACCGATAAGATAATGAATTCTCCTGAATTCCAAACGAGTGCATCGCTCGGATTTACGGGGCAATTACATTGCTAGAGCTCTAACTAATAAGGTACAACCCGACAGCGGGTCATACCCACGCCTATTTCAGATAGGCCTATCAGTTTTTAACATGCGCATATAAATATATCCAGGAGAATTATATCTAGCTATGTGCATGAACCATATGCACAATCATCTAATAATTATAGGGACACTCCCTAACATGGATTTACATCATAATAAATCATACAACATGCATACATGGTCATTAATCACATAAGCACACAAGGCCTAACTTAAGCATGCGTTGGATATCGCCAACTTAAAAGAAAGGGTCAAGCGCGATCTCGCGCACTAACAGGTGCATGCCAATATTCCAAACGAACCTGAGTCGAGTAGGAAATTGCATCTACTTACTCAGTTCGTTCAGAGGGAGAGGGCGAGAGAGATCATCATCTCATGAAACTAGTCATAGCTTTGCCCCATTAGCATGGGCACAACAGCTACACCACGCCCTCAAGTCTTATCGCAAGGGAATATTAGGCAGGTGCCCGTTATTAACCCAGACTTAATCATGTTCAATATTCCAATTAATATGGTGGGAGTAGTATTACAATACTACCTAAGGCATGCCATATTCTATACATCCATACACATTTACAAAATACATGCCCATACTAAAGGGGCTCATGCAACACAATCATTCATACATGAATACAATACATGTATATAAGCCTAGCATGCAAGATATCTACATATTATAGCTTAAGCATGACCATACTACTTATCTACACAAGTAGTATAGCTAGGGGGCCCCATCGATGCGCAACGCACGACTACGCGCGTCGAGCGCATCCCGAGGGGGGGGGATTGGATCGAACCACTCACCATACAACCCGGGACCTCGCGCATCCCATCCGACGAGATCTGCAAGGTAAGGGCATCAAATTTGGTGAGTAACATCACAATTTAACACTTAGAATTTACTAGAAATACCAAAGACTTAGACATGCACGCATACGGGCTCGCACGCATGCAAGCACGCGCATACGCACGCATGCCCGAGTGCCCCAGCACCTACCCGAGACCCTGGGCAGCCCCACGCATGCCCCCCCGCAAGCGTAAGCACGCATACGCACGCACGCACGCGCCCTCGCACCCTTGGCGCACTGCCGCGCGCCCATCCGCCCGCCCAGACGCGCTGCTGCACGCGCGCGCGCATGCTCGCGCGTGCCTGCGTGCACTGCGCGTCCTGCCAGCGCCCACTTGCGCGCACTGCGCGCCCACCCAGCACCCCGCGCCCACGTTTGCACCCCTGAGCGTACGCGCGTGCGCTCGCCAGTGCGCCCTACTGTGCGCGCCAACGCTCCTCTGCGAGCGCAGACGCGCGAGCACGCGCGCGGACGACCCCGCGAGCACGCCCAAACCTTCCCCCACCCCCTCCTCAGCCCTCACTCACACCCTAAACCCCTATGCATGGCATACATGGACACCCTGAGAGCCTAAATCAACCATTTAAACAAGGAACAAGGATAAGGGAGGAGGAGGGCTTACCAAAGGAGGGGAAAGAAAGGGGAGGAAATCGGGTGCCCTTGGAGCACCGAACCACCTCAACCACCACCACCAACACCACCACCTTCTCAGCCACTCCTCAAGCCTTTAATGGCTGAAATCAGGGGTGGGGAAGAGGCATGAGAGGGAGTTAGAGAGAAAAGAATCAAAACATATCAACAACAACCAAAACTTGCACACACACCTTTCTCTTTTCCTTTTAATGCTTCTTCTTCTCCTTCTTGTTCTTCCTCTTCTCTTTTTTTTTAAAACACACAAAACAAAGAAACCAGGGAGCGGAGAGAGTGAGAGGGAGACGAGGAGAAGAAGGGGACGCCTACACCATCACTCACACACACACACACGCCATTTATTAGTGAAAAAGGGGTTTGGTGAGACTTGACTTAGTCAACCCAACCAAGCAAAAAAATAAAACCCATTGACCTAGTCAATGGTCTTGTTTGACTTGGTCCAAGTCCACTTTGACTTGGTCAAAGTCACTCTTTGACAATCCAGTGACGACCAAACCCGGATACGATTCAGAACTGCATAATTTTTTAAAACGTTACTGGAATTCGATGAAATCTTTATGAGTAGCACAAATAGGCATCCGGACTCATAATAAGCAGTCAGATTTCCAAATCAGAGTACTCTAACTCCCGTAGGTGGCTAAAAGCCAAAATTTTAGCGGCTCCGATCAAAAAATTAAAAAGGCCCTGAATGACCCAGAAGTGACCAAGGCTTAACCGAAATGGCTCCAAATGACACAGGCATAACATTCTTCCCCCCTTAGGAAATTTAGTCCTCGAAATTTAAGGAAACCCAAAGGGAAGACCGAATATAGCAAGTATCATGCATAGACCTTTCACTGCCAAGTGGTCTATACACCAGACTGGCGCTACTGACACACTGCAATCAAGGGAACGGTCTTAGCGTGGAGCCACTTCTCATACTGGTCTTTGACCTCGATCCTGTAATATATGTGTCACTTTTTAGCCTATTGGTCACCTTTGGGCCAGTTCTGGCAGTTTTCCAATTTTTTTCTTTTTCAATGAGAGCCGCTAAAATTTTTTACTTTTAGCTATCTGCATGAGTTTGAGAAATCCGATTGAAAATCTAACTGCACATTATGAGTCTTTGTGCCATTTTGAGCCACTCATAAAAATTTCATCGAATTCCGGTAACGTTTTAGAAAATTTAGCAGTTCTGAATCGTATCCGAGTTTTGACCGATTTTGGATTGTCAAAGGGTGACTTTGACCAAGTCAAGTAGACTTGAACCAAGTCAAAATTGACTATTGACTAGGTCAAGGGCTTTTGTTTTTTGTTTGGTTGGGTTGACTCAAAGTCAAGCCTCAACAACTCACTTTTTCTCATAAATGTCAGTGTGTGTGTGTGAGTGTAGTGTGTGTGTGTGTGGACACTATTAGTGGGCGTCCCCTTCACATCTCCCTCTCCCTCTCAGTCACTCCTTCACTCCCTCTTCTTTGTTGGTGCCAAATAGAAGTAGAAAAAAGAAGGAGAAGAAGAAAGATCTAGAAAGGAAAAGAGAAGGTATGTGTGTGTGCAAACTTTGAGTGTTTTTTGTTCTTGTTTCCCTTCTCTCTAACTCCCTCTCATGCCTTCCCTCCCCACCCCTGATTTCAGCCATCAAAGGCTTGGAGAGTGGCTGAGAAGGTGGTGGTGTTGGTGGAGGCGGTAGAGGTGGTTTGGTGCGCAAAGGGCGCCCGAGTACCCCCCTTTTCTTCCTCTCCTTTTGGTAAGTTCTCCTCCTCCCTTAGCTTTGTTTTAGATGATTGTTAGGGCTTTTAAGTGGTCAAGCATGCTATGCATATGTGGTAGGGGGTGTGGAAGGGCCAAGGAGGGGGTGGGGGGGAGGTTGGGCGCGCGCGCGGGTAGAGGGGTGCTGGCGTGCGCAGTCGGGCACACTGCCGGGCGCACGCGCGACAGTGCGCCAAGGGTGCTGGGGCGCGTACGTGCATGCGTATGCGTGCGTACGTGTGCGGGGGGCCATGCGTGTGGCTGCCCGAGGGTTCGGGTAGGTGTCAGGGCACTCGGACTTGCGTGCGTACGTGCGTACTCGCATGCGTGCGAGCCCGTATGCATGCTTGTCCAAGTTTTAGGCATTTCTAGTAAATTTCATGTATATTTGTGTAGTTTACTCACCATATTGAATGCCCATGTCTTGCAGATCTTGGCGAACGGTCACGCAACGATCCGGGTTGCGCTGATATGGTCAATCCAACCCAGTAGGGAGGCGTTCGATGCACGTAGGCGTGCATTGCCCTCCCCTGGGGCACCATAATTGCATATTAACTTGTGTGAATGAAAACCTATGTTAATGCATGTTTTACTATGATGTAACCATGCCATGTTAGACATTGTATGCTAGGGATATACATCCATGTATCATGTATAGAGGCCCATACATGCCTAGACACCATGTCCCATGCTTGAAAAGCCTTGATCTATGCATGTTTCCCATTTAGTTTAATTTAATTAAATCAAAATGAGATTATGTTGGTATAAGCATGCCTTAGAAAATATTATAACCTTGTTATTATAATGTATGTTTCCCCGCATCTTAGTTATGCGCCCTGGAGGAATTCTTGAGAATTCATTACCCTAGTAGTGTTAGTAATCGTTGTCGACGGATCCAAGAGGATCGTATCCGTGAGAGTAGGTTGTTTTCTCCCCTTCGTTGGATCCGAGTAGGAACTAACCGGGTTGGGAAAAGCTGTCCTGACAGAGGGCTCCCATCGTAGGTACTACCGATGCATTCGGAACGTACGGACCATGGGAGTATACCAGGTAGAGGCTACCCGGGGAAAGGGCTACCGGTGGACCAAGGGTGTGGAGCAGTCTAATCTGTCCCAAAAGGCCTATGTCACCTCTAAAGGGTGAGGGTGAGGGTGGGGTGGGTCGGCGATGCTACGACCCACTAGCTTGTACAGTTACTCCCGTTTAGGGACTTTAATTATTTTAAGGTTAATATAGATTGTGCCATTCACTGAGCGTGTGGCTCACCCCTCGCATATCTTTTCCTCCAGTTGTTACTGAGTCGGATCTGAAGGAGGAGCTCCCCGAGGCATCACATCAGTAGCGGAGCAGCGTTCACGTTTTGGGTTCTGCGAGTGAGAGGCCATCAGCATCCCCTTCTTTTCTTGTATGTATTGTTATCCGTGCTTGGGCACAACACTTGTATATGGATGTCTTTGTTTATATTGGCTCTCACAGGACAGTTGATTATGTATTCTGGTCTGTAATATGTCTTTGAATTACAGACTCAGTCGTTTAAGCTTCCGCTATATGTATATATATTATGTCAGCTACATTATTGATTGTGTTGTCATTTTCGATGTTGTTTAGAGTCTTTTATTGATCTCCTGTATGGACTGCTGATATTATATATATTTGCCACGTATCGGGGACGGCCGCCCTGGGGCGTGACAAAAATCAGAGCCTGGTCCTGTCAGAGCCAATTGTTTTCTTAGAGATGAGTCCTAGGATTTCTATATGAGTATTCTGATCCTAGTGTCTGTTTCTTAGGTTGCTGATATGCCTCCTCGCAGAGGGATGCGTGGACGTGGTCCCCCTCGGGCCTTGGAGGTTTCCGAACCTACCAGAGGCGAGGAGTCTACTGGAGGGTCCTCGGCTATTGGGCCAGGACCAGCGCAGGAGCCTCCTGCATGGGAGCGTGCTTACGCTCGTATCGCAGATCTATTGGAGACTCAGACTAGGGCACTGGAGGCCCAGACTAGGGCGTTGGCTGATCAGGCGCGAGAGATCCAGGAGCTGCGGGCGGCCCGCGAGGCAGTTCCACAGGTCCCCTTGGTGGCAGATCCACCGGTGGTGCCCGAGGTACCCCCTGTCCCTGAGGAGATTCCAGTAGAGGGAGTTCAGGATCCCCTGGAGAGGGAGGTGGAGCTAGAGGCTGCGGCACGAGTGCATCAGAGCGGCCTCACTGCCTTTCTGAAGCTTCACCCTCCCGAGTTCCATGGCCAGACGACGGACCCCCTTGCCCCTGAGCGTTGGTTGATGGAGGTAGACAAGATCTTCTCGACCATGCACTGCACCGACCGCCAGCGTGTCTCACTGGCCACCTTCATGTTGAAGGGTAGCGCCGCCGACTGGTGGGCTACCCGATCGGTGGACATCCCCGAGGGCGTGGGGCGACTTCTATGGGCTGGATTCCGGAGTTACTTTCTGGAGGAGTACTTCCCATTTTTGACACGCCAGATCGTGATGCGAGAGTTCGAGCAGCTGACGCAGGGCTCCATGTCAGTCGCTGATTACTCTACACGTTTCACGAGGCTTTCCCGGTTCGCCCCCGCCTTGGTGATGGATGAGGAGACGCGATGCCGTCGTTTCGAGATGGGTCTCATTAGCACCATCAGGGTGCATGTCACCTCACAGGCGTTCACGAGGTACTCAGACTTGGTGTCTCGTGCGAGGACAGTTGAGCGAGACCTTGGGGTCCCTTTGGGGGTTCCAACCCCTTCTGCAGACCAGAGGCCCCCAGGAGCCAGGACCAGGGACGTCGCAAGAGCAAGCGGCCCCGCTTTGATCAGTCAGCGGCCGCCGCTACTCCAGTCGATGTGGTGCCAGTGCGAGGTCCAGCACCCATTGCTGCAGTACCAGTCCAGGCTAGGCGACCGGAGACGCGGCGTTGTTACCATTGCCAGCGGGTCGGACATATTTCCTATGATTGCCCTGATGCTGGCCGACCCCCTGTGCCTAGCCGCAGCAGCAGCCACAGCGCCAGCAGTAGCAGCAGCCACAGGGTGGCCGAGTTGACCAGAGGAGGCAGCCAGTGCAGCCTGCGAGGCGTGCCCCTGCTCCTCAGCCGCAGCTTGTTCAGGGTCGTGTTGCAGCACTTACGACCGAGGAGGCGCAGGCTTCGGGTAGCGTTGTCCGAGGTATTGTTATGATCTCCCAGCTTCCTGCATATGTGCTATTTGATTCCGGAGCCACGCACTCGTTCGTGTCTCCCGTTTTCGCGAGACGGATGGGCGTGGTGTCCGCCCCTCTTGATGTTATGCTGGAGATATCATTGCCCGTCGGAGACCGTATTCTCCTCCGTTCTGTTTACCGGGGGTGTACCGTGGCGATTGCGGAGCATGAGTTTCCATTAGAGTTGGTAGAGCTCGCCATGACGGACTTCGATGCCATCCTGGGAATGGATTGGCTCTCAGCTAGCCACGCCAGTATCGACTGTTTTGCGAAGTCGGTGTCTTTCCACATCCCTGGTCAGAGATCTTTCCAGTTCGTGGGCGATCGGGACATAGCCCCTTTGGGGTTCGTGTCATCCATCCAGGCGTGGAGACTCCTTCAGGGAGGATGTGAGGGTTTTCTGGCGTATATTGCTGAGGAGGATGCACCACTGCGGGCAGATATCAGTCAGACTCCGGTCGTGGTGGAATATCCAGAGGTTTTCCCCGATGATCTCCGGGATTACCGCCGGATCGCGCGATCGAGTTTGAGATTAATCTAATTCCGGGGACCGAGCCGATTTTGAGAGCTCCGTACCGGATGGCCCCAGCAGAGCTGAAGGTGCTCAAGGAGCAGCTGGAGGAGTTGCTCGAGAAGGGCTTCGCACGTCCGAGTGTCTCTCCGTGGGGAGCCCCTGTTTTGTTCGTTCGGAAGAAGGACGGTTCGCTGCGTCTTTGTATTGATTACAGGCAGCTGAACAAGCGGACCGTGAAGAACAAGTACCCCTTGCCACGGATTGACGATCTGTTTGACCAGCTCCAGGGAGCGCGTGTCTTTTCTAAGATCGATCTCCGTTCGGGCTACTATCAGCTGAAGATCCGGGAGTCGGATATTCCGAAGACGGCCTTTCGTACCCGTTATGGGCACTACGAGTTCCGAGTACTGCCGTTTGGGTTGACGAATGCGCCGGCAGCCTTCATGGATCTGATGAACCGGGTGTTTCGGCCCTTCCTCGACTCCTTCGTGGTAGTCTTCATCGATGATATTCTGGTGTACTCGAGGAGTCTTGAGGAGCACGCTGACCATCTCCGCACTGTCTTGGAGACTTTGGCCCGACATCAGTTGTTCGCCAAGTTCAGTAAGTGCGAGTTTTGGTTGGAGCGTATGGCCTTTCTAGGCCACGTGATTTCCGGCGAGGGTATATCTGTGGACCCGGACAAGACGCTCGCCGTGTCGAATTGGCGGCGACCGTCGAACCCCACCAAGATTCGGAGCTTCCTGGGTTTGGCGGGTTATTATCGGAGGTTTGTCGAGGGTTTCTCGAAGATAGCTGTTCCTCTGACCCGCCTCACTCGGAAGGATGTCCGGTTCGAGTGGTCCCCATCTTGCGAGGAGAGCTTCCTGGAGTTGAAGCGAAGACTCACCTCAGCGCCAGTTCTTACCATTCCGTCTGGGAGTGGTGGATTCGCAGTCTACTCCGATGCATCGCGGCTGGGTTTGGGTTGCGTCCTGATGCAGTACGGTAAGGTTGTGGCTTACGCGTCGCGTCAGTTGAAGCCCCATGAGCAGAATTACCCCACCCACGATTTGGAGTTAGCAGCGATCATCTTTGCGCTGAAGATGTGGAGGCACTACCTCTATGGCGAGGAGTTCGAGCTCTTCACGATCACAAGAGCCTGACTTACTTGCAGTCCCAGCCGGAGCTCAACATGCGTCAGCGACGTTGGGTCGAGTTCCTGAAGGACTATGACTGTGACATCGCTTACCATCCGGGTAAGGCGAATGTCGTGGCCGATGCTCTCAGCAGGCAGCCCTTGGGCATGGCCGCCCACTTGGCTGTACGTCGTTGGAGGCTTCTGGAGGAGGCCGCTTGCTGGATCAGCGTTCGAGAGACACCTGCGGGTGGCTTTTTGGCCAGGCTAGTGGTGCAGCCCGTTCTTCTCGACGAGATCCGCACGGCTCAGGGGCAGGATCCTCACTTTCTAGTCCTCTCTGAAGGCGTCGCCCGGGCGAGCGTCCGGACTACCAGATTCGCGAGGACGGAATCCTGCGGTTCAGAGGTCGAGTATGCATTCCTGACGACGCAGAGTTGAAGCAGAAGATCTTGGACGAGGCCCATCGTTCGAGGTACACAGTGCATCCTGGTGGCACGAAGATGTACAGGGGCCTTCGTCGTGGCTACTGGTGGCGCGGGATGAAGGCGGATATTGGCCGTTTCGTTGCCCGTTGCTTGGTATGCCAGCAGGTGAAGTCGGAACATCAGCGTCCTGCGGGGAAGCTGCAGTCCATTGAGATTCCTCAGTGGAAGTGGGAGCAGATCACCATGGACTTCGTTTCGGGTTTGCCGAGGTCACGTTCGGGTCGCGATGCCATCTGGGTAATCGTCGACCGACTGACTAAGTCCGCTCATTTCCTCCCCATTCGACTCACCGATTCTCTGGACACCCTGGCACAGTTGTTTGTCTCCGAGATTGTTCGTCTCCATGGCACTCCCGTCAGCATCATTTCTGATAGAGACGCGAGGTTTACTTCGAGGTTCTGGCGCAGCCTTCAGCACGCCCTTGGTACGAACCTCCACTTCAGTACAGCGTTTCATCCGCAGACGGACGGCCAGTCGGAGAGGACGATACAGACCCTGGAGGACATGCTGCGAGCTTGCGTTCTCGACTTTGGGGGCAGTTGGGAGAGGCATCTCCTATTGGTGGAGTTTGCCTACAACAACAGCTACCACTCGAGTATTCGGATGGCACCATATGAAGCGCTCTATGGCCGCAGCTGCAGGTCCCCCTTGTGTTGGGACGAGGTCGGAGAGCGCCAGTTGGAGGGACCAGAGATCATCCACCAGACCTCAGAGATGGTCAAGACGATTCGTGAGCGTATCCGAGTCGCTCAGAGCCGTCAGAAGAGCTACGCCGATCGTCGTCGCCGTGAGCTCGCCTTCGAGGTTGGTGACCATGTTTTCCTGAAGGTGTCCCGACGAAGGGCATCTTCCGTTTCGGTGTGCGGGGCAAGCTGAGTCCGCGTTACATTGGGCCGTTTCTCATCCTTGAGCGGATTGGAGAGGTGGCCTATCGCATAGCCCTGCCCCCACAGTTGGCTCAAGCCCATGACGTCTTCCATGTCTCGCAGCTGAGGCGTTACGTCCACGATCCTGCTCACGTTATTCCGTTCGAGCCGCTCGTCTTCGAGCCGGACTTGTCATTCGTGGAGCAGCCGATCGAGATCCTGGACCGACGCGAGAAGAGGCACCAAGACCGTCCAGCTGGTTAAGGTGCGATGGCAGCACCGTTCTGGTGCCGAGGCCACTTGGGAGCGCGAGGACGCCATGCGTGACGCATATCCACATCTTTTCCCTTCCTAGATGTTTTTGTATTAAATTTTGTGGACAAAATTTCCTAAGGGGGGGAGAATGTAATATATGTGTCACTTTTTAGCCTATTGGTCACCTTTGGGTCATTTCTGGCAGTTTTCCAATTTTTTCTTTTTTCGATCGGAGACGCTAAAATTTTAGACTTTTAGCTATCTGTGTGAGTTCGAGAACTCCGATTGAAAATCTAACTACACATTATGAGTCCTGGTGCCATTTCGAGTCACATCGAATTCCGGTAACGTTTTAAAAAATTTGGCAGTTCCGAATCGTATCCGGGTTTTGACCAATTTTGGAATGTCAAAGTGTAACTTGACCAAGTCAAGAAGACTTGGACCAAGTCAAAGTTGACCATTGACTAGGTCAAGGGATTTTGTTTTTTTGTTTGGTTGGGTTGACTCAAAGTCAAGCCTCAACAACTCACTTTTTCTCATAAATGTGAGTGTGTGTGTGTGTGTGTGTGTGGACACTATTAGTGGGCGTCCCCTTATATCTCCCTCTCCCTCTCACTCACTCCTTCACTCCCTCTTCTTTTGGTGCCAAATAGAAGTAGAAAAGAAGGAGAAGAAGAAAGACCTAGAAAGGAAAAGAGAAGGTATGTGTGTGTGCAACTTTGAGTGTTGTTTGTTCTTGTTCCCTTCTCTCTAACTCCCTCTCATGCCTTCCCTCCCCACCCTGATTTCAGCCATCAAAGGCTTGAGAGTGGCTGAGAAGGTGGTGGTGTTGGTGGTGGCGGTAGAGGTGGTTTGGTGCGCAAAGGGCACCCGAGTACCCCCCCCCTTTTCTTCCTCTCCTTTTGGTAAGTTCTCCTCCTCCCTTAGCTTGTTTTAGATGATTGTTAGGGCTTTTAAGTGGTCAAGCATGCTATGCATACGTGGTAGGGGTGTGGGAGGGCTGAGGAGGGGGTGGGGGGAGGTTGGGCGCGTGCGCGGGGCCATCCGCGCGCGTGCGCTCGCGTCTGCGCCCGCAAAGGGGCGCTGGCGCGCTGGTGGTCGGGCGCGCAGTGCGCTAGTGGGTTCGCGGCAGTGCGCCAAGGGTGCTGGGGAGCGTGCGTGCGTGCGTACGCATGCGTACGTGTGCGGGGGGCATGCGTGTGACTGCCCGAGGGTTCAGGTAGGTGTCGGGGCACTCGGACTTGCGTGCGTACGTGCGTACTCGCATGCGTGCGAGCCCGTATGCATGCTTGTCCGAGTTTTAGGCAATTCTAGTAAAATTCATGTATATTTGTGTAGTTTACTCACCATATTGAATGCCCATGTCTTGCAGATATTGGCGAATGGTCTCGCAACGACCCGGGTTGCGGTGAGTGGGTCAATCTAACCCAGTAGGGAGGCGTTCGATGCACGTAGGCGTGCATTGCCCTCCCCTAGGGCACCATAATTGCATATTAACTTGTGTGAATGTAAAACTCTATTAATGCATGTTTTGCTATGATGTAACCATGCTATGTTAGACATTGTATGCTAGGGATATAAATCCATGTATCATGTATAGAGGCCCATACGTGCTTAGACACCATGTCCCATGTTTGAAAAGCCTTGATCTATGCATGTTTCCCATTTAGTTTAATTTAATTAAATCAAAATGAGATTATGTTGGTATAAGCATGCCTTAGAAAATATTATAACCTTGTTATTATAATGAATGTTTCCCCGCATCTTATTTATGCGCCCTGGAGGAATTCTTGAGAATTGATTACCCTAGTAGTGTTAGTAATCGTTGTCGATGGATCCAAGAGGATCATATCCGTGAGAGTAAGTTGTTTTCTCCCCTTCGTTGGATCCGAGTAGGAACTAACCGGGTTGGAAAAAGCTGTCCTGACAGAGGGCTCCCATCGGTAGGTACTACCGATGCATTCGGGCATGTACCGACCATGGGAGTATACCAGGTAGAGGCTACCCGAGGAAAGGGCTACCGGTGGACCAAGGGTGTGGAGCAGTCTAATCTGTCCCAAAAGGCCTATGTCACCTCTAAAGGGTGAGGGTGAGGGTGGGGTGGGTCGGCGATGCCTCGACCCACTAGCTTGTACAATTGCTCCCGTTTAGGGACTTTAATTAATTTAAGGTTAATATGAGTTGTGTTGCATAGATTGTGCCATTCACTGAGCGTGTGGCTCACCCCTCGCATATCTTTTCCTCCAGTTGTTACTGAGTCGGATCTGAAGGAGGAGCTCCCCGAGGCATCACATCAGTAGCGGAGCAGCGTTCACGTTTTGGGTTCTGCGAGTGAGAGGCCATCAGCATCCCCTTCTTTTGCTTGTATGTATTGTTATCCGTGCTTGGGCACAACACTTGTATATGGATGTCTTTGTTTATATTGGCTCTCACAGGACAGTTGATTATGTGTTCTTGTCAGTAATATGTCTTTGAATACAGACTCAGTCGTTTAAGCTTCCGCTATATGTATATATATTATGTCAGCTACATTATTGATTGTGTTGTCATTTTTTATGTTGTTTAGAGTCTTTTATTGATCTCCTGTATGGACTGCTAATATTATATATATTTGTCACGTATCGGGTACGACCGCCCTGGGGGGTGACAGGTCCACTGCTCCACGAACGACAAATCCAGCTCGAGAATGAGACGGTCGAACGGAGTGACATGAGTAGGATCTTGGACATAACGCCTCGGCCATGAGACAAGGACGACGTCGTGGGCATGAGCCAGCTGTGGGAAAAAGGCTACATGACAAGCCACCTCCCCAATCCACTCAATGACGAGAAATAGTCCCATTGAAGAGCCAACTCAGCTTGCCCCGAACGTCAAAACGGAGGATGCCCTTACACTGGGACACCTTCTTGAAAACATGGTCGCCAAACCCAAAGGTAAGCTCCTAGCGATGATGACCTGTGTAGCCCTTCTGTCGGTTCTGAGAGGCGCAGATGCACACACGAACCAACCTGACCACCGCAAGGTCAAACAACTAACTTATGGCCTCCAACTGGCGCTCCTCAACCGTCCCAACACAAGGGAGGTATAAAACTGCGCCTGTAGAGTGCCTTTCACAGATCCATCTGGATGCTCGAATGGCAGCCGTCTTGCAGGCATACCCCAACAAATGGGTGGTGCCTCACCCAACTACCCTCATCATCGAGCACACAGGCACTTAGCATGTCCTCCAAGGTCAGAATCGTCCTCTTTGTCTTGCTGTCGATCTGCGATGAAACGCTATACTTAAATGGAGGCTCGCACCAAAGCCTGCCAAGGCTGCGCCACAACCTCAAAGTAACCCTCGCGTCTCAACCGAAAATAGCGCCGACCGGAGTGCCATGAAGACGAACAATCGCGAAGGTGGAAACCCTCGTCAAGGCGTCCAGAGACTCAATCAGTCGGATTAGGGAGGGAAGCGCGGACTTAGTCAGTTGGTCAATGATCACCCAAACGGCGTCATCACCCGAACATGACATTAGCGAGTCCGCAACAATCCCTGATAACCCACTCCCACGTCCACTGAGGAATCTCCATGGACTGACGCTTTCCAACGCGATGATGATTCTCGAACTTTTCCTGAGGGCATGCCAACCTAGGGAAACAAGGTCACCTATATCGCCTTTTCATCGCCCCACTAGCAATCTCAATGAAGACTACCCCAAAGTAGTCCATGGAAGCCCAATAAAACTTTTGAGATCCACGAAGGCATCCGGCGCATTCGTCAACCCCGACAATAGTACTTAAAACTCGTAGTGCTCAAAACGGTCACGAAAGGCCATCTACAGGATGTCCAACTCCCGGATCTCCAACTTGTGGTACCCTTGGGTGAAGATCGATTTAATAGCAGACACCCACTCCTAGTGCTGGTCAAACAGATCATCGATTTGCGGCAAAGGTAATTGATCTTCAACCTCCACGGGGAGATCAAAACAACACCTCGAACAATTAAGTCCAAATTCTACTCCTCGAGCATGGCTGGCGCTCATGATGACACTTACATGCTTGGTAAGCCGCTCAACCGCACTTAATCCACAAGACACGCAATAAGGGGTCGTCGAACCTCGACAATGCCTATGCGACGTCATCTATCTGATAAGGCGGTTGAGTCCCATCACGAACGTTAGCATCGCGTCTCCTTATTTGCGACCAATGTGGGGCAAAACGCGACAGTATCGTGAACTGTGCTTCACATGCCGCCAGAGATAGGTCGCTCAACTATAACCATTGGAACTCCAACATCCTGCACTCCATGGGCAGATTCATCACGGGGAGTCCACGCTCTCGACATCATCCAGTAGCACTCTCCCGGTGTGGCCTCTACCTGGTAGCCTCCCATGCCCACTATCTCTGCCATATGGGCGCACCAACAAGCATAGTATCTGGGAGCACCTCACAGGGCTCTGGCCCCAACCGGGCAGCTACAACGCACAATGATATATCGAAGCGACTCCAGATGCCACTATGGAACCCAGTCCACAAGCAATCACCCACCAAGCTGCAATAGGACGCACCCAATCCCAATCGTATGCATCACCACTCGCTACAGCACCTTCCAAGTGAGAGGAAAAATCCATCATCAATTTGATGCTTCAAAGGTATTCCTTGACTGGGAAAAGAAACCTTGGGAGGGCACCATGAGGTTCCGATATAGGATATCCCGACAACCAAACAAGGAACACGGAGTACCCTAGCCCGGGTCTCAACGCTGACCCTGCAAGGCCCCTTAATCATGAGTAGGAAGGCTAGAAGAAGACATCACCCCTTAATGAGCAATACGCCACACCCTCAAAACTTGAAACTGGCGCTGCACGCGAACTCAATGGTTACCAGCAATACCGATGCACGGGAAAGAAGCTCCATTATCGAGACGCAATCTATACCTTAGAAATTGCAACCAATTCATCACTATCATACTACTGGGCTAGAATCTCCTACCCAAGCCTTAATCCCACCACAAGGGATCCAACATCAGACCCTAACCAGTCGACCCAGTCGACAACTTAAGGGTGGGTCCAGGGGGTCACGTCCACGTCAACGGATGCGAGGAGGCATGTCAGCAACCTAAGGTAACTTCTTAAACAAGAGTACTCGGATGACAATCCTACGACTCATCATCTATACGACTAGACTTAGGCTCTGACAGGACCAGGCTCTGATACCAACTTTTGTCACGCCCCAGGGCGGCCGTCCCCAAGACGTGGCAATAATAAAATATCAGCTATCAATACCTGAGGTCAATAAAGACTCCAACAACAACACACAAACTGGCAAAGCAAGGATAATGATAACTCACTAAAAAGCGAAAACATAATATATAAACAATGTCTGGAAATCAAAAACATTATTACAAACTCGAATACACAATCACTGTGACGGCCCGTGTCCCAAACCCTCGACACGTGCACGCCACGTGCCTCAAAACTCACCATTCTTTTATAAAAAAAAATATCGAAATAACCACCCTATATAAACTCATATGGTAACAACCCTGGGATAACATATAATCATCAAGAAATATATAATCACCTATATAAACTCACCCAGGAAAGTTTAAGCAGTCAACAGAGCATCTAACACACCTCATATACAGTCATCCATATATATAGAGCATTTTAACATAGGCATGGTTCACTAGACTAGCCTCTACCAAAAATAATCATATATAGATCCAAAACATCAACAATATCCATATCTATATATATATACCTATCACCAACTGGACGTGACCCCCAAAAGAAGACAAAGTCAACGCCCAAGAACCCCCGCCTCTACTCTACGAAAAAATAGAATAGAATGAGCAAAAGATGCTCAGTAAACAACCTAGACATTCCACGCATAAGGAAAACAAGGATGACATCAAAGTCAAGCTTCGTCAACATCAGGTCAAAGCATAATAACACATGAAAGCACTCTATGATCATCAGTGGAAAACAATAACATCGCTGATATATAAAAATAGGAATGAATAGCTCAAACGAACACATCACAAGTGATAGGACCAATAGATATCATCAAGAAGCAACACCACTGGACTGAAGGCACATACTCTGAAATCACCCATCAAGCAAAGAAGGTCAATTAACTCCTTGATGGCACTCGAGATGTCACAATTCTACAAGAATGATAAGAGAATCACAACTCTGGCTCCTGAATGACCGAAGCGCCGGATAGACCATCTACATGACCCCATCTCGGCCCCTATGTCCGGGATGTCCACATCTATACCTCTCGCGTGTGGCCCTCGGAACGTCCACCGCGGAATCGCTACCTGGCCCTCGGAACGTCCAGGCATGGCAGGGTATTCTCAAGTCCCCCTCGCTGGACCGTACGTACTCATGCGCGCTGGGGAGGTAATCCTCAACCCTCACTGTAAGGTCTATGGTCATCCAACTCCAAGAATACAAGAGGTAATATAAAAGCAATGAAACAAACACAGTACAAGGCTTCATGGTCGGACAGCACGACCATGCAGATCATAGATCAATGGCAAGACACTGGGATGAATACATCATGATCAAAGGAAGGCTCACAAATCAACTATAGATTTAGAACTCTCAAAAACTGTCTAGAACAAGGATAAATGACAACGATTAGATAATGATGATGAATCACGAAGCGAACCTCAATAATGACACTTCAAGGACTAATCTGAACTGGGATAATATAAATCACATTCTCAAGTGATAACTGAATTATAGTGGATAAGTATGAAGCAAGCCTCAATGAGAAACAATTCTAATTAATAAAGGTGACATGAATAATTATGGGTCTCAACAATATAGTATAGTAACCGATCGGGTCTCAACAATATCAGAGATGATAAGAAACAACAATGAAGCGCAGAATTGGAAATAACAAACACAAATATTGGGTCACTTATAACAAAACCACGTGGAGTGGAATGTAGGACAAACAAATATCGATCGGGTTACTTACCTCGCAATTCACCACCTCAACTGGACTCACCCTATTCCAACTCTTAAAACAAGCAGAGAGGAAATCCACTGATAAAAATATAATCTCAATCAGATACTAACATATAATTCTAATAATCAAGAAATTCTCAGTTTCCCCAAATCAAATCCGATGTCCTAAATACAAACCCTAAGTTAACGCAATCAAAATAACTCTCCAATTCTTATTTACCCAACCCCAAAAACAAATTCATATTTCAGTCCCAAATCACAATTTTTAATTTAGAACTAAAATAGAACAACCCTAGATGAAGAATAACGATGAAAAGAACAAGAATCCTTACCCAGTATGGCACGAAAAATATTCCACGAAGCTTTTCCTAATTTTTCCTAATTTTTCCCCTTTTTTATTTTCCCTCGAATGAGTCTCGGACGACTCTCCCACTCTCACGTATATAACCACCACTGACTCACCTAATTAAATGAAATTTATAAATCCGCTAAAATTACCAAAGTACCCCTCCTTAATAACCTGCGCAGCCTCGACTCAAACCGCTATATCTTGTTGTAGGAGAGTCCACTTCAAATGATTCAACTTCTGTTGGAAAGGTAACGAAAATATCTATAACTTCTATGTCTAGACCAAGATCAAAAGAAACCTCCAACTATATTAAAAATAACGACAAACAGAAGACCTCGCAATTTCTTCTTCTATGGGCAGAAACGGTAAAATAGCCATAACTTTTCTAATATAGCTCCAAATGACACCAAACTAATTTTATATGAGAGATAACTCAAAAATGAAGACTTCATATGTTTAGCACAAAACCCAATTATGCCTCGAAGGTGCTTTCTGAAAATGTAACCAAATGCAAGGCTTCAATAATAATAAGGACAAAAAGCTTAATAACATAAACTTATCCTATTTTGCAATCCAAACACGTAAATATTAGCATAATTCGGCATAAGAGGATCCGGGCTATTACATCCTACCCCCCTTAAATAGGATTTGGTCCTCCAAATCCGCAAAGCATACCTCAGGATGAAAACAGATGAGGATAACGCTCCCTCATCTCCGCCTCACGCTCCCATGTCGCATCCTCGGAGGTCTGATGTTGCCATAGGACCTTAACCAATGGAATGGTCTTAGTCCTCAACTGCTTCTCTTGACGTGCTACAATGTGAATGGGTCGCACCTCGAACGTCAAATCATCATGAACCTCTAAAGGTCGATAATCGATGATGTGCGACGGATCCGGATGATACTTCCTCAACATGGACACATGAAACACGTTATGAACACCTTCCAATTGTGGCGGGAAAGCAAGCCGATATGCCAACGTACCAATTCTCTCTAGGACCTCTAACCAAAACTCGCACTGGATCTTCCATCCATCTGATGCTTCCATGGTATCCCTTACCTGGGAAAAGAAACCTCGGGAGGGCACCATGAAATCCCGATATAGGATACCCCGACAACCAAACAAGGAACAAGAAGTACCCTAGCCCGGGTTTCAACGCCGACCTCACAAGGCCCCTTAATCCAGAAAGGAACACTAGAAGAAGACATCATTTTAAAGAACACTACTAACCCCTCCGGATCATCTACCTCTAGATGATCACCCAACGATGTCCTTCAACATCCACTACAAGACCGGACCCAACATCATTGGGAACGGTCCAACAGAAACTGGGTCACGAGCGACCCGTCTTCGCCTCATCCACACCCTCACTCCCGAAAGGAGACATTTTGGGACTTTGGGAGAGACTTAGACTGCTCTCTACCCCTGGTCCACCGGTAGCCTCTCCCCGCTCCGTAGCTCGCCTGGTCCTCTGATCGGGAGCCTGTCTAACGCCGGGGCTGTACTACGCGGATCCAACGAAGAGGAGAGCGATTCCACGCTCGTGGCACCATTCAATAATCTCTTCCCAGGTAGCCTCTACCTGGTATACTCCCAGATTCAGTACCCCTCCGACTGCATCGGTGGTACCTACTGATGGAAACTCTCTACTAGGACGGCTACAACCCGGCTTCCCTAACTCAAACATCCGCTCTTGACACTCGCTCACCCAATACCACACACACTTGCATAACCGCAACCAAACACACACCCACAATTATATCCTATTACTGGAGAGCTGGGAACACAAAATAATACCTCGAGCCATGATACCCGAAGACTGCGCCTCCTCGGCCGCAAGCGCTACAACTCTGCCCTGGACCAACCGCGGCTGAGGAGCAGGAGCACGTCTCGCCGGCTGCACTGGCTGCCTCCACTGGTCAACTCGACCACCCTGTGGCTGCTGCTGACGCGGAAGCTGCTGCTGAGGTGGCACGCGGGGTCGGCCAGCATCTGGGCAATTGTATCTGATATGCCCGATGCGCTGACAATGGAAGCAGCGCCGCTTCTCCGGCTGCCTGGACTGGATGGGCACTGCTGCAATGGGTGCTGGATCCCACACTGGCACCGCATCTGCTGGAGGAGAGGCAGCCGCTGACTGATCGAAGCGGGGTCTCTTCCTCTTGCGCTGCCCCTGGTCCTGACTCCCGGAAGGACTCTGATCTGCAGAAGGGGTCGGAACCCCCACGATGATCCCGAGGTCTCGCTCGACTGTCTTCGCCCGAGACACCAAGTCCGAGAACCTCGAGAATGC
The DNA here is from genome assembly GCA_030737835.1 of Acorus gramineus. Taxonomy (NCBI): domain Eukaryota; kingdom Viridiplantae; phylum Streptophyta; class Magnoliopsida; order Acorales; family Acoraceae; genus Acorus; species Acorus gramineus. The sequence goes on from JAUJYN010000016.1 coordinate 995,591, forward strand.
CTGGGAGGTGACGTGCACCCGGATAGCGCTGCTGAGACCCAGCTCGAATCGATGGCACCTCGTGTCCTCGTCCATCACCAAGGCTGGAGCAAATCTGGAGAGCCTCGTGAAGCGCGTAGAGTAGTCAGCAACCGACATGGAGCCCTGCGTCAACTGCTCGAACTCCCGCATCACGATCTGGCGCGTCGAGAACGGAAAGCACTCCTCCAGAAAGTACCTCCGGAAACCCACCCAAGAAAGCTGCTCCACTCCCTCTGGGATGTCCACCACTCGGGTAGCCCACCAGTCGGCGGCGTCACCCTTCAGCATAAAGGTGGCCAGGGAGACTCGCTGGCGATCAGTGCAAAGCATGGCCGAGAAGATAGTGTCCACCTCCCTCAACCAACGCTCTGGTGCAAGAGGATCTGCCGACTGACCATGAAACTCGGGAGGGTGGAGCTTCAAAAAGGCGCTGAGGCCGCTCTGCTGCACTTGCGCCGCCGCCTCTAGCTCCTCCTCCCTCTCCAGGGGATCCTCAACTCCTACCGCCGGAATCACCACTGGGACTGGGGGTACATCGGGTACCATAGGCGGATCTGCTACTAAGGGGACCTGCGGAACAGCCTCGCGAGTCGCCCTCAGCTCCTGAATCTCTCTAGCCTGCTCTGCCAAAGCTCTGGCCTGGGCCTCCAGCGCCCTCGTCTGTGTCTCCACCAAATCAGCCAACCGAGCGAAAGCACGCTCCCAAGCAGGAGGCTCCTGCGTCAAGGGCTCTCCGGTAGCATCCTCGTCTCTGGTAGGTCCGGAAACCTCCAAAGACCGAGAGGGACCTCGTCCGCGCCGTCCTCTGCGAGGAGGCATATCAGCACCCTAAGAAAACCAGACACTAGGATCAGAATACTCATATAGAAATCCTAGGACTCATCTCTACGAAAAGAAGACCATTGGCTCTGACAGGACCAGGCTCTGATACCAACTTTTTGTCACGCCCCAGGGCGGCCGTCCCCGGGACGCGGCAAGTGTATATAAAATATCAAAATCTACACAGGAGGTCAATAATATATCATACACAAACAACCAGAATGACACACAGACAACAAAGAGGCTGACATGATATATACACCAAATGCGGAAGCAAAAGACTGAATCTGTAAATAAACATACTACAGACACGATACTCAATCATCTATCCTGTCAGAGCCAATATACACAAATACAACTGAATATATACAAACGCGAGCCAAGCACAGAAATAAAATACATACAGTCAAGAAGGGATGCTGATAGCCTCTGGCACTCGCGGAAACGTAGCGCTGCTCCGCTAGTGAATGAATCCCTCAGAAAGCTCCAACTGCTGCTCCGGCTCCAGCTCAGGCTCAGTGGCAACTGGGGAAAAACATATGCGAGGGGTGAGCCACACGCTCAGTGAACAGCACAACCCATGCATCACAGACAATATTGACCACTATCCAAATCTTAATAATCCACAATCTCTTATTAACAACCACAAAATGGTAACAAATACTCAAACTAGTGGGTCGCTCACTCGCCAACCCACTACACCCTCACCCTCACCCTTCAATGGGTGACATAGGATTTTGGGACTGATAATCATCCAATCACAACTCCAATGGGTCGCTCATCGCCAACCCATTACACGCTCACCCTCACCCTTCCACGGGTGACATAGGATTTTGGGCCTGACTAGGCTGTTGGTCACCCTTGGTCCACCGATAGTCTCTCCTCCACTCCGTAGGCCGCTGGGCTATCACCCCCACAACTTCAGCACAGTCCATCACAAATATCGGGAGGCGCCTACTGATGGGAGCCCTCACCCACAACTTCAGCACAGTCCGTCACAAATATCGGGAGGCGCATACTGATGGGAACCCTTGGAAGGGACGGCCTTTCTAACGCTAGGGCAGCCTCTACCGGATCCAACGAAGGGGACAGAACAGCCTATCCATACGCATATGATCCACTCGGATCCGCCGACAACGCATCTCTACAATTCTAATGTCCTGAATTCCTCAGAATTCCTCAAAGGCGCATAACCAATATGCGGGGAAGCATACACAATAATTAGCAAGGGTGGAATATCATTGGGGGAAAGAAACTCGGGAGGGTAGCATGAGTTCCCGATACAGGACACCCCGACAACCAAACAAGGAACACGGAGTACCCTAGCCCGGGTCTCACCGCTGTCCTCGCGAGGCCCCTCCCCTATAATATTCACTAAGTATGCTAATAATCATATAATTTGGTATAACATTTCTTATAATATTATTGGGACAAGAAACCTTGGGAGGGCAGCGTGAGTTCCTGATACAGGACACCCCGACAACCAAACAAGGAACACGGAGTACCCTAACCCGAGTCTCAGTGTTGACCTCGCAAGGCTCCTCCCTATAATATCATCTAAGGCATGCAGTTTGTCATACACTAGCATTTAATTTAATAAATAAACTAGTAGGACACATGCATAGGCCAAGGCTTCCTAGCATGAGAACAGGGGGACATGATGCATGGCTCATACACATATCCTAAGGGTGCAAGTCCCTAACATGCAAAGTCTAGGGTAGCATGCATTCTACATTTAAATCATGCTCGCATGGAATACACGTTACAATAGGTTAATATAAATCCATGGTGCCCCAGGAGAGGTCGGTATACGCCCAAATGCGTATAACGCCTTTCTACTGGGTTGGATTGTCCCACTCACCGGAATCCGGGTCGTCGCGCGACCGCCCGTCAAGATCTGCAAGACAGACATTTATACGGTGAGTTAAAATACACAAATACATCAAAATACTCACAAAATACACCAAAAGAACTCAACACTCGGGCAAACGTACATACGGCCCGTACGCACGTTAGCCCGAGCACCCTGACTCACTCCCGAACCCACGGCAACCACCCGCACGGCCATCCGCCCCCGGACGCGCCGCTTCGCCTCCGCCCGCGTACCCAGGCGCACCGCCGGCCCCCTGCCCGCACGCCTGGACCCGCAGCCGAGCCACCCGGTGCGCCGCGCGCCCACTGCGCCCCGCCGCAGCAGCCCGCGCGCACCCCGCACGCCCCGCGAGCACACCGCACACCCCGCGCGCCCAGCGCCTCGCCCCGCGCGCACCCCGCAGGCACCACCAGCCCCGTCCCGCCTGCACTTCGCGCGCACCACCAGCCTCTACCCGCGCGCACTCCGCGCGCACCACCAGCCTCTACCCGCACGCACGCCTGCCTCTGCCCAGCGCCCCGCGCGCATGCTCCTCTGCAGTGCCCAGCGCCCAGCACCCTAGCGCCCAGCGCTCAGCACCCTCGCCCAGCACCCGGTATCCGTGACCCAGTGCCCGACGCTCAGCGCCCAGCACCCGGGACCCTCACCCAGCGCCCACGCGCACGCCCGCGCAACACGCGCCCAGCGCGCCTGGCAGCACTCGCCCAGCGTGCCTGCCAGCCTGCCAGCGCGGCTGCCCGCGCTGCCTGCTTGCGCGCATCGCCGAGTTGCCAGAGCACTGCTCGCATGCACGCCTGGGCACTGCCCGCCTGATGCCCGAGAGCCCCCTGCCAGCTGCCCGTGCATGGCCTGCCCAGCCGGTCCGCAGCCATCCTACCCCGCACTAGCCCTGCCAGCCTACCCTGCGCGCCCGTACGCCCAGAACCCAGCACGCCCAGCGCCAACCCGAGCGCACGCCCGCACGCACGTCCGCACGCACGCGCGCGCGCGCCCTGCCGCTGCACGCCCGCTGCGCCTGCCTGGGCGCTGCCTGTGCTGCCTGCTGCCCGGGACTGCCAGCCTGCCAGCCCGAGCTCCTCTACCACCCACCTCCGACCACCCCAAGGACTCCGACCACCTCCCACTGCCCTTCGACGGCCACCCACTGCCGCCGACCGCCTCCCAACCTCACACCCACCTCCTAACATACATCTATACAAGAAAAGAGAGGAAAAAGAGGCTTACCAAGGGGAGGAAGGGAAGTCCGGTTGCTCTCCGCGCACCGAAACCTCTCCCAAAAGGCTTCCAACTCCCGGATCTCTCTTGGCCTCCGAAATGGTCCAAATCAGGGAAGAAGAGAGGGGGGATGGAGGGGCAAAACTCGCCGGAATCCTGATTTGAAACCACCGGGGACCCGATCTACACTTCCTATGCTTTGGGTTTTAAGTTCTAAGCCCTCCAAGGGGCTCAAAACTAAGAAAAATGGAGAAGGGGAGAGAGAGAAAGCTTTTGGTAGGGATGATGAATAGTGCCAACAAGATTTTAGATTTCATTTATATAGCGAGTCACTTAAAATACCCGTGTATGCCCCAGAACTGTGAAATTTTTGTGAGAGGCCTAAAATGGCACCAGGACACCAAATATGCAGTTAGATTTCCAATCGGAGTCCTCTAACTCAGGACGATAGCTAACAGTCCAAAAATTAGCGGTTTCGAAAACCAAAAAAAACGAAAAACTGCCAGAACGCTCCAACGGTTACCAGCAGGTTAAAAGTGACACATATATAACATAGTGGGCTTGGGAGGCTACCAGGTAGAGGCCACACCGGGAGAGTGCTACTGGATGATGTCGAGAGCGTGGACTCCCCGTGATGAATCTGCTCCTTGAGTGCAGGATGCTGGAGTTCCAATGGTTATAGTTGAGCGACCTATCGCTAATGTCAGGTTCGGGTCACGACGCCGTCTAGGTGATCATTGACCGACTGACTAAGTCCGCGCTTCCCTCCCTAATCCGACTGATTGAGTCTCTGGACTCCTTGACGTGGGTTTCCACCTTCGCAATTGTTCGTCTTCATGGCACTCCGGTCGGTGCTATTTCAGGTTGAGATGCGAGGGTTACTTTGAGGTTGTGGCGCGGCCTTGGCAGGCTTTGGCGCGAGCCTCCATCTAAGTGCAATGTTTCACCGCCGATGAATGGCCAAGCAAGAGGACAATTTTGACCTTGGAGACCATGCTAAGTGCCTGCATGCTCGATGATAAGGGCAGTTGGGTGAGGCACCACGCATTTGTTGGGGTATGCCTGCAAGACGACTGCCATTCGAGCATCAAGTTGGACCTAAAAAACGCACTCTTCAGGCACAGTTTTATACCTCCCTTGTGTTGGGATGGTTGAGGAGCGCCAGTTGGAGGGGCCACAAGTTATTTATTTGACCTTGCAGTGGCCAGGTTGGTTCATGTGTGCATCTGCACCTCCCAGAACCGATAGAAGGGCTATGCAGGTCATCGTCGCCAGGAGCTTACCTTCGGGTTTGGCGACCATGTTTTCGTGAAGGTGTCCCAGTTTAAGGGCATCCTCCGTTTCGACGTTCGGGGCAAGCTAAGTCAGCCCTTCATCGGACTGGTTCTCATCTCTGAGTGGATTGGGGAGGTGGCTTGTCATTTAGCCTTTCTCCCATAGCTGGCTCATGCCCACGAGGTCGTCCTTGTCTCATGGCTGAGGCGTTATGTCCACGATCCTGCTCAGTCATTCCGTTCGACCGCCTCATCCTCGAGCTGGATTTTTTGTTCATGGAGCAGTGGATCGAGGTCAAGGACCAACATGAGAAGATGCTCCACGCTAAGACTGTTCCTTTGATTAGAGTGTGTCGGTAGCACCAGTCTGGTGCATAGACCACTTGGAAGCAAAAGGTCTATGCGTGATACTTGCTACATTCAGTCTTCCCTTTGGGTTTCCTTAAATTTCGAGGACTAAATTTCCTAAGGGGGGGAGAATGTTATGCCTGTGTCATTTGGAGCCATTTCGGTTAAGCCTTAGTCGCATCTGGGTCATTCAGAGCCTTTTTCTTTTTCGATTGGAATCGCTAAAATTTTGGCGACTCTGATTGAAAAAGAAAAAGGCCTTGGATGACCCAGATGCGACCAAGACTTAACCGAAATGGCTCCAAATGACACAGGCATAACATGTTGTAATTGGAGTAGCCTCTATAGAGGCTGAGTGAGGGACATCAGCTGCCATGACAGTAGAAGGAGAAGCCTCCGACACTTCAACGGAGGGAACATTCGAATGAGGAGGCACTGAGGAGATGACCATAGTCGGAACGACTAGGGGCATCCTTGGTGATGGTACCATGGAGGGTGTAGCCTCCACTACAACGGCTGGGGGCAGCTCCGACAAGACTATAGAGGGAGGTGCTGACTCCATTGCTATGGCTAGGGAAATCCCTAGCGTGACAACCGAAGGAGGTGCGACCTGTACCACCTTGGTTCAAGATAGATCAACACGTGCCGGTTCGACTAACGGGACAGCAGGACAAGAAGCCTCGACCATTTCAACTTCTGGAGAGCAGGGAACCACTACCACCTCTAGAACGAGCTGATGGTAGGACTTGGTAGACATCCCTCTTCAACAGAAGGCAGAGCAGACCTCGCTTCTTGATCGACTGCAGCACTTGTGGGCAGATCGCCTAGACTCCTGAAAGGAGAAGCCAGAGGTACGCTAGACAAGGCAACTGCTCCACCTTCTTCCTCGCCAGCTATTGAAATCGTGCGTAAAGCTTTGATCCTTCTCTTCAAGGGAAGTAGCTTCCTTGACTTTCTCTTCAAAACGGAGGCAGATTTGGCCTTAAGTGCAGCAACCTGCTCAGCCACCTCGTCGTTGATAGCAGGAGAAGGAGCAGAAGGTGTTCCTATCTCCAATGATGTACCAGCAACCATCGAAGAAGAACCAATGACCCTTGAGGCAAGGAGGTGAAGGATTTTGCAAAAATCCTTCACTTCCGACTCTTGGGCACGAGCAATTTGATCAAACTTCACCACCAAAGGACCTGGGGTCGCTCACTCAAAGTCATTTGAGAGAAGGAGATGAGATTCATTGGCCACAAAGAAGGGGTTAAAAGTGTAAAAGTGCAGTCACTTTTGTGCTTACCCAAATTCATCGGGCGAAGGCGACAAGGCACCCTAGGCTCATCTTGTGGTCCGGGGGTTGGAAATGCCCAAAGGTCAAACAGCTACACGAGGCACTCATCTCTCCACCCACTATCAGATGAGGGATGCTTCTCTACGAGAGGAACCGCATCTATTTTGGCCTGGAAATAGAAAGCGTGCTCTGACTTCCTCAGGTCATACAAATGGTAGATGTCGTCTACCCCGAGGTCGAGTTGCAGCGAACGGTTTATGGGGACAACACACATCAAAACCCTTAGCAGGCTAGGGGAGCATTGTGTCGGAAGAAGTTTAAACCAACACATGAAATCCTTAACTAGTTGGGAGATTGGAAAAGAAAGGGAACTTCTCAGCATCTGAGAAGGATACATGTAGAGCTTGTGAGGACCCTCATCCTTCGTATCAACCAAGGATTTGCAAGGAGTAGGGCTAATGATAATTGAATCGGGGATGGATAGGGAGGATCGTAACCTTTGAACGATGTCCAACGACATGACGACAACAATGGAGAAAACGAGAGCAAGTGAAGCTTCAAACACGAAAAGGAAATTTGTTCTTTTTTAACTTTCTCTCTCTTCTCCTCGTGGCCTGATGTTTGCATTAAGGGGAAGGTTCCTCCTCGAGAACCCCCCATAATCATGGCAAAGGGGCTGAAAATCGAGATCATGGAAGATTTGCCGCCAAAATCTTCTATAGAGATCGAAGGACAGCTGGTGTAGAAGACGAGGCGTCAGTTTTGACAGACGTGCAGTTGACATGGCAAGTTTATGATGCATTTATCTCAAGCTTTCCACGTGGCATCACGTAAAGACAAATGCGACTAGGTACATCCTGCTCGTAGATATTTGACAAGGCATTTCTATTCGTTCATCCCAAGTTTGTCTATTCGCATAGTGAAGGTCATTGCGAAGAGAAATGAGGTGCCTTGGTTTTTTAGCTCTATGGCATGAATAGGGAACATGCAACGAGAAGAAAAGTCTACGTGAGTAAACAAGATAAGATCAAGGTTGAGCCAAAAAGTAATTTTTATTCATTAATTGGATAGAGATTACAAAAAAAAAATCCTATCTAGGATGATCAGTCCTCTGCTCTATCTCCTGCTCAGTTCTTCCCGCGGTATCTCCTCTCCCTTGCAGCTCGATGAAGCATTAGCAACTCCTCATTGCTCATCTCTCGAAAACCATGTGAGTGGTCAGCGTAGCCCAGATGGTATCCGCTGATGAACTCCAAGAGATGTTCTTCCTCGACGCCCGCACAAGCTTCACGGAGGTCTCGCATCTGGCGGTTCAGGGAAATGAAGGCAGCATTTGATGAGGCTTACAAGTTCCTTGATGAACCGGCCAGAGGGAGATCAACATCCAAAAGACAATCTTCCAGAGTAGGAGCAGCTTCTGCACCAGCACCTTGGATCACTGGGGGCACCACAGGATTCATGTCACTGGTGGGAGGAGCAATACCCGTAAGCGCAGTGGAGGATGAAGAGGGTGAAGATGATGAAGAAGAAGAAGACGATGAGGAGGAAGATGATCGAACGGAGGGTAGTGGCGAAGAGGTAAGGTCCACCGATAGGGCAATGGAACATGACCTAGAACCCAACCTGACGAGCCTCAGAGAGTGCCACCGCGATCGAGAGCGGAAGGAGTGGGAACCGAACCGAGGCCACCAACGGACTAAACCACATCGGCAGGAAACGTCTCTATGGGTGGCAAGTGCCTTGGTTCCTCCAATCCAAGCAGCTCCCACCATAACCGGTCTGGATACTCCATCACCCGAGAGATATCGCCCATATTCACCTCGTCGATCTCCGGCCTGGGGGCATCCACCTTTGGCTTCCAGGGATGAGACAGATGGCAGCGTGATAAGTCCTAGCCATCTGGCATCTAGGGACCCTGGACCCGGATCCAGAGACCCTGCCAATTGAAGATGTCACCTCGGGACATGCCGAGGACCAGCTCTGGCACCCTAGCCCGGCGGGAGATATAGAAGGAGGGGGACCGCCTGGAGGTTGAAGCCTTGACCTGGTAGATCCAGCTGATTTCGAACAGGCCAAGTTCAACCCCCCTCCTCCTTCCCAACGCGACCACACACATCAGGATGCGGTACACGTTGGGGATTACCAAAATGGGATGGAGGCCTAAGAAATAAAGAAACTCTGCCACCAAGTGTGGCAGAGGAAGAAATAACTCGGTTGGCAAAGAACGGTGTCTTGGTAGAGAGCAGGGACTTCATCCTCAGCAAACTCGTCTACCACGTAGTCTGAGGAAATACCTAACTCTCTATGAAGGGCTGCAGTAATGGCGATTTTATCCAAATCCATGGAGTTTTCAAGAGTCAAAGGAAAGGAAGAGATGAGGTAAGAAGCACTTCCCACTCGGCCTTTAAATATTATCGAGGCGACGCTTCGGAAGGGCGGCAGCACTTAATCAATGCGGATACTGAGGTGTAATCAATGCCTTGAAAATGGGTTTCACAAAATCCAAAGAGATGCTAACGTTTGGGTTTTCTAAGAGAAGACCATAGGAGGCCACGCGCCATTAAAGCTGACATAGCAAATCAGCCATAAAATCCTCAACATATGAGAAAATCCCAAGTAGACAGACGACCATATCTTTGACTTCCCAAAAAGCGGAGACGAGGTGATTTTTTTTCCTAATCTCCTGCTCTCTCAACAATTCAAAAGAATAGGAGAGGGGGAATCTTTGGAGGTAAGAATCCACACCATGACACGTGTCACGCCAAGACGGATATGGGCATCACTCTTGGGGCCCACAAATCCGGATCCAAATCCATAATGTCATGATGACACTCTTGAATACGTTGACACGATTAGATCAAGGTTCTAGTTGAACAGTCAGAGACCTCATGGAAAATGTCACATAAGTAGTTAAGGCACGATCAGATTAGAGGTTTGGTCGGACGATCTTACTTATCGCGAACGAGCAGGGAAGACACGACTAGATAAGAGGTTTGGTCGGACGATCTTTCACCTCGCAGACGTACTCGAAGACGTAACATACGGACAAGCAGGCCAAAGGGCCACAAGCAGATTAAAGAAACAGTTAAAGGATCATAAACGCCTGTAATTGCCAAGCGTTGCGTGACCTGGGCACGACGTGCCTCATTAACACGTGGGGGTTCCCACCAAAATCACCCACTAAGTGATCAATGAGGAGACAGTTATAACAGCCAAAGAATAGTGGAAGCGGCAATGAGCCAAGGTGACCCTATAAAAAGGGAAGTAACTCAAAAAGCTAAGGTATCGAATCAAATTTGATTTACTACTTTTAAGCCACCAAAATTTGAGTGAGTATTGTATTGAATACTTGACTGATATTGTTACATATGTGTCACTTTTTAGCCTATTGGTCACATTTGAGTCATTTCTGGCCATTTTCCAATTTTTCTTTTTTTGATCAAAGCCGCTAAAATTTTAGACTTTCAGCTACTTGTGTGATTTTGAGTACTCTGATTGGAAATCTAACTGCATATTATGGGTCCTGGTACCATTTAGTACTACTCATAGAAATTTCATCGAATTCCAGTAACGTTTTAAAAATTATGCAATTCTGAATCGTATCCAGGTTTCAGTCGTTACTGGTTTGTTTGGTGGAATAGTGTTGGGATATTTTGGTGGTTATGGTCACCTTGGGTAACCTCACCCCCCTCTTGCTTAATGGTTAAGAAACCATTGGTTATTGTGGTTTGAGTGAGGGTGAGCCTAACCCTAACCTCACCACCCCCCTTATGGTCACCCCTAGACACTATTTGGGCATGAAAATGACATTTTTGCTCTCTCTCTCTCTCCCCCTCTCTCCCATTTCGTGGAACACTCCCTCTCCCTCTCTTGTGTGTGTGTGTTTTGAAGGAAAAGAAGGAGAAGAAAGAAGCACAAGAAGAGGAGTAGTGAAGGAGAAAGAACACACAAAGGTGTGTATGTGTGTTGTTGTAGTGGTTGTTGATTCCCTTCTCTTAGGCTCCCTCTCATGCTCCCTTTGCCCCTAATTTTCAGCCAAGTAAGGCTTGAGGAGTGGCTGAGGAGGTGATTGTGTTGGTGGTGGCGGTTGCGGTGGTTTTGGTGCGCCAAGAGCACCCGAATATCTCCCCTTTTCTTTCCCCTCCTTTGGTAAGCTCTCCTCCTCCCTTATCTTTGTTTTAATGGTTGTTAGGGCTGTTAGGGTGATCATGCATGCAATGTATGTGGGTTAGGGTGTGTGTGAGGGTAGTGGAGAGGATGGGAGAGGTCTGGGCGCGCGCGCGGGGCAACCAGATAGAGGCTACCCGGGAAAAGGGCTACTAGTGGACCAAGGGTGTAGAGCAGTCTAATCTCTCCCAAAAGCCCTATGTCACCTCTAAAGGGTGAGGGTGTGGTGGGTCGGTGTCGCTACGACCCACCAATTTGTACAGTTACTCCCATCTTAGGGACTTTAATGATTTTAAAGGTTAAATATGAGTTGTGTTGCATGGATTGTACCATTCACTGAGCGTGTGGCTCACCCCTCGCATACCCCTTTTTCCTCCAGTTGTCGCTGAGTCGGATCTGAAGGAGGAGCTCCCCGAGGCGTCGCACCAGTAGCGGAGCAGCGTTCGTGTTTTGGGTCTTGCGAGTGAGAGGCCATTAACATCCCCCTTTTTCCTTGTATGTATTGTTACTTGTGCTTGGGCATAGTACTTGTAAGTTGATGTCATTGTTTTATATTCGCTCTCACAAGACAATTGATTATGTATTCTGGTGTGTAATATGTCTTTGAATTACAGACTTAGTCGTTTAAGCTTCCACTATATGTATATATATTATGTCAGCTACCTTGTTAATTGTGTTATGGACTGCTGATATTATATATATTTGCTACATATCGGGGACGGCCGCCCTGGGGCGTGACAGATACATCTCTTCGGAGGGCCTTTGGCTGGCACCACACTAGTGTCCCCCTGATTTCTTTGTGAGTGTAGGATCCATTCTTATTCGGGTCCGGGTTCGTGAAGGACTGCTCCAAGGACCGATAGTTTAACTGAATGATAAAATATCTTCCTCAAGGGGTATTTATGTAATCGTGAAAATAAAAGGGGTAATTATGCAAATACGAATTTTAAGAGGGGTATATATGTAAAAAAATAAAAAATAAAAATAACACTCACTTTGGGTCATTTCAAACGGAATGAAAAAGGAAAATATTAACCAAACCAGACGGAATTTGACCACATGGACACGGTTGCACTCACTTAAGGTTTTTGAGAGGTATTTTTGCACTGTGAGTTTTTTGAGGGGTATTTTGACAAAATTCAAATTTATCAAAGGCATATATGCAAAAATCCCTTTAAAAAACCACACCCCATTTAGAAAGAATGACAGTAAGATACTCCAAATTCGAGGGTCAAAGAGTTTCATTTCTGTATACTTTCCCCGGTTCTGTTGTTACCACGGGCTATAGACTCGGGAAACAAAGAGAAGATGCAAACGATCTTCCTCTCTGTAATTTCTCGATAGAAAGGATTCCGCTACTCAAATGAAGTGTTTTGTAAAACACTACGTTTTTCATTCAAGTGTCAATTTCTATTGCAACTGTACTAATAAATAGACAGCAAAAAATCATCTTTTGCAACGAAATTAATGTCGTCGCAACAAATACATTTTGCTACGAAATTAAGTTCGTAGCCAAAGGTATTCTGTTGCTGTGAAAATAATTTTGTAGCCAAATGTTTTCTTTTGCTACGAAAATATACCTTATGCTACAAAAATATTTTCATAACAAAAGGTCACATTTTATTACGAAAAAAAATTTTCGTAGAAAAACGGAATCCCATACGGGGCTTTTGCAATGATAATTGCAATGAACATGTTTCGTTGAGAAAGAGTTTTTGCTACGAAAAATTTCGCAGCTAAGGCCCATATTTCTTGCCCCTTGGCTCCAACCCTCGAAATATATACTATGTAAATGAATGGCTTCACAAGGAAACATTACTCTTATACATAATCTGTCATGTTTTTATTTATTTTTAAATCATATATACACCTCATCTAATTAGGGTATCTAGTACTTTTATTAAACATAAAGTATATAATCCAATAAATTAAATGACATTATTTATGTAAGATGCAGAAATATTTCAATGAGATATATACATATCGTGTTACAAAGACTAACGAGACTGTATTTAAAACTATAAAAATGATTAAGTGCAAAAATGTTGGAAAGATGTAGTTGTGCCTGTGTCATTTGGAGCACTCTGATTGAAAATTTGGTTACATAATTTTTTTCCTCGAAGTTATGTATTTCCAATTTGGTATTTGGATTTCATTTTGTTAAAATCCAAGATGAAGAGGTTTAAATATGATTTTATTATGAGATGTCCAGTTTTGAGTTAGCTTTCGTACAGAAGTGGAATTAGGTCAACTGGATTCATGTAGTAAAAGTTATGGGTATTTTACCAAGTATACCCCGAGGATGAGAATTCTGGCAGCAGCCCTGTTCAATGTTTAGCTCGAATTTCGAAATAGCCCTGTTCAATGTGCGTGCGAGCGCGCGGGTGCCCGCGGAGTGGGCGCGCGGGGCGTGCGCGCCAGTGCACGCGGGCACGCGTGAGTGTGTGCGCACGCGGGGCAGTGCGCCTGGGCATGCGCCTGGGCGTGGGGCTGGGGGCCAGTTCGCGCGTGCGTGTGCGTGCGCGTGCTGGGGCATGCGCGAGGGCGCGCGGGCTAGACGCGCAGTGCGCGCGGGCGCGCGCGAGCGGGCACATGCGCGCGACAGTGCGCCAAGGGTGCTGGGGCGCGTGCGTGCGCGTGCTGGGGGCCCTGCGTGTGGCTGCCCGAGGGTTCAGGTAGGTGTCGGGGCACTCGGACTCGCGTGCGTACGTGCATGCTCGCATGCGTGCGAGTCCGTATGCATGCTTGTCCGAGTATTTGGTATTTCTAATGATTTCTATGTGTAAATTGTGTTGTTACTCACCAAATTGGATGGCCCTACCTTACAGATCTCGTCGGAAGGGATGCGCGAGGTCCCGGGTTGTAAGGTGAGTGGTTCGATTCCAATCCCCCCCCTCCTCTCTAGGGATGCGCTCAACCCGCGTAGACGCGCGTCGCGCATCGATGGGGTTCCCTTAGCTATACTACTTTTGTAGATAAGTAGTATGGCCATGCTTAAGCTATAATATGTAGATATCTTGCATGCTAGGCTTATATACATGTGTTGTATCTATGTGTAAATGATTGTGTTGCATGCGCCCTCTGGTATGGGCATGTATGTTGTAAATGTGTATGGATGTATAGAATATGGCATGCCTTAGATAGTATTGTAATACTACTCCCATCATATTAATTGGAATATCCAGTGTGATTAATGGCCATGTACGCAGATTAAGTGGGCCATACCTTGTAGGTATGTTGTATGATTGCTGTTATGATATAAATCCAAGATTAGGGAGTATCCCTACGATTAATTGATATGTGATTGTTGTGCCTGTGTCATTTGGAGCGCTTTGTTTGAAAATTTGGGTACATAATTTTTTTCCTATAAGTTATGTATTCCTGATTTGGTATTTGGATTTGATTTTGTTAAAATCCAAGATGAAGAGGTTTAAATATGATTTTACTATGAGATGTCCAGTTTTGAGTTAGCTTTCGTACAGAAGTGGAATTAGATCAACTGGATTCTTGTAGTAAAAGTTATGGGTATTTTTCCAAGTATACCCCGGGGAGGGAAATTCTGGCAGCAGCCCTGTTCTATGTTTAGATCTAATTTCGGAATAGCTAGAGGGATTATTTGATCTTGGCGTGAACATGAAAGTTGTAGATAATCCTCTTGGCTTTCCAATGGACTTGGAATTGTGCGATTCGGAGCTGTATTGGGGAAGTTATGGCTGTTCCAGTGAAGCTTGCGCAGAATTTCTAGTCAAAGGGCGACTACGTCATTTCCCCTTTAGATATTTGTGTGCTAAATCTCTCTCTCTCTCTCTCTTCCCCTCTCATTCCCACGTCTACCTTCACATTTGCTCTCCTTCTCTCTTTTCAAACCCCCCACCAAGTGTTTGTTGATATGCCTCAAAGAGAAGAAGAGAAGGAGATGGTGGAGAAGGAAGTGATGGTAGGTTTGGTTGTTGTTGTTTGTTCTCCTCTCTCTCAAGCTCCCTTTCTTGATCTCCCCCCCCCCACTGATTTGCAGCCATGGGAGGGCTGAGAAGGCCGAGGAGGTGGTGGTGGTGGTGGTGGCGGTTGAGGTGGTCGCGGGTGCGTCGAGGGCCCCCGAACCTTCCCCTTTTGTTCCCCCCTCAAAGGTGAGCTCCTCCCCTTCTTTTCTTGGTTTTATTAGCTTAAGGGGTTGTGGGAAAGTCATGCATGCTAGGTAGATGTGTTAGGGTGTGTGGGAGGGGTTGGGAAGGGTTAAAATGACGTTAGGATGGGCTGGGCACAGTCGGGGGCGCAGACGCTGGCGGGCGTGTGCGCGCGGGTGTGCGTGGGTATGCGCGCAGGTGAGCGGGTGCGCGCAGGAGTGTGCGCGGGTGCTGGCGCGAGCGGGGGTGCGCGGGAGTGCGAGCGCGTGCGCACGCCCGCGCGGCAGTGCGCCTGGGCATGTGCCTGGGCGCGGGGCAGGGGACCAGTGCGCGCGCGTGCGTGCGTGCGCGTGCCTGCGTGTGCTGCGGCATGCGCGGTGTTATATATGTGTCACTTTTAACCTGCTGGTAACCGTTGGAGCGTTCTGGCAGTTTTTCGATTTTTTTTCGGTTTTCGATCAGAACCGCTAATTTTTGGACTGTTAGCTATCGTCCTGAGTTAGAGGACTCCGATTGGAAATCTAACTGCATATTTGGTGTCCTGGTGCCATTTTAGGCCTCTCACAAAAATTTCATCGAATTCCGGTAACGTTTCCGAAATTTCACAGTTTCGGGGCGTATCTGGTTTTTAAGTGACCCGGCTATATAAGGTGGGTGAGAAAATATCTTGGGCACTATTCATCATCCCTACCATTTGGATTTTCTCTCTCCCCTCTCTCCATTTCAAGCTTTTGAGCCCCCTAGAGCCCTCAAACCCAAAAACCTAAAGCATAGGAAGTGTAGATCGGGTCCCGATCTACACCCCGGTGCTTTCAAATCCCGATTCTGGCGAGATTAGCCCCTCCGTCCTCCCTCTCTTCTCCTCTGTTTTGGGCTGTTTCGAAGGCCGAGTAAGATCTGGGCGTTGGAAGCCCTTGGGGAAAGGTTTCGGTGCGCGGAGAGCATCCGGACTTCCCTTCCTCCCCTTGGTAAGCCTCTTTCCTCTCTTTTTCATGCTTAGATGTATGTTAGGAGGGTAGATTTGGGGTTGGGAGGCGGTCGGCGGCGGTGGTTGGCCGTCGGAGGGCTATGGAGGTGGTCGGAGGCCGGGGGTGGCGGGTGGTGGAGGTTGGGTGGCTCAGTCTAGGAGTTGGGCTGTCCGGGTAGGCTGGGCGGCTGTTCCGGGAGAGTAGGCAGCGGGCGCAGCAGGCTGGGGCACCAGGTGCCGGGCGCGCATGCGCGTGTGCGCGGCGTGCGCACGGGTGGTGCTGTAGGCGTGCTGGGCGTGCTGGGAGAGCAGGGGTGCTGAGCGTTGGGCGCTGGGGCGCTGGGCACCGCAGGCGGGCGTGCGCGTGGCGTGCGCGTGGCGTGCGCTCGGGGCAGGCAGGCAGGCTGGGCGCGCAGGCGTGCTGGGTAGGTGGTGCTCGGGCGCCAGGCGGACAGTGCTCGGGTGGGTAGGCGAACAGGGCTCGGGCCACTCGGCGACGCGCGCAGGCAGGCAGCGGCAGGCTGGCAGGCGCGCTGGGCACGTGCTGCCAGGCGCTCTAGGTGCGTGCTGCGCGGGCATGCGCGTGGACGCTGGGTGAGGGTCCCGGGTGCTGGGCGCTGAGCACCAGGCGCTGGGCCGCGGGTACCGGGTGCTGGGGGTGATGGCCGAGGGCAGTGCGTGCAGGGAGGTCGTGCAGGGTGCGCGTGGGGTGCGCGGGGGGCTCGGCGAAGCAGTGGTGGTGCGCGCGGGGTGTGCGCGAGGCGAGACGCTGCGCGCGGGGCGTGCGGGGTGCTCGCGGGCTAGCGCAAGGCATGCGGGGTGTGCGCGGGCGGCTGCGCTGGGGCGCAGGGGGCGCGCGGTGCACCCGGGAGGCTCGGCGGCGTGTCCAGGCGGCGGGCAAGGGCCCGGCGGTGGGCGAGGTGCGTGGGCTGAGGCGCGGTGGTGCACCCGGGCGGTCGGGTGGCCGTACGGGGGGGGGGGGTTGCCGCCGTGCGGGTGGTTGCCGGAGTGCTCGGGCTAACGTGCGTGCGGGTCGTATGCACGTTTGCCCGAGTGTTGGGTGTTAGTTGTGGGTTTTGTATGTTTTGGTATTTTAGAGTATCTATGTATTGTTCTCACCATATTGAATGTCTGTCTTGCAGATCTGGATGGACGGTCGCGCGACGACCCAGATAACCGGTGAGTGGGACAATCCAACCCAGTAGAGAGGCGTCATACGCATTTGGGCGTATACCGACCTCTCCTGGGGCACCATGGATGTATATTAACCGGCAATAATATGTAATCCATGCTTGCATGATTTAAATGTAGAATGCATGCTACCCTAGTCCTTGTATGTTAAGGACTTGCACCCATAGGATAGGTGTAAGAGCCATGCACAATGCCCTCTGCTTCATGTTAGGAAACCTCGGCCTATGCATGCGTCCTACTAGTTTATTTATTAATTTAAATGCTAGTGTATGTTAAATCGCATGCCTTAGATAATATTATAGGGAGGAGCCTTGCGAGGTCAACATTGAGACCCGTGTTAGGGTACTCCGTGTTCCTTGTTTGGTTGTCGGGATGTCCTGTATCGGGACCTCATGCTGCCCTCCCAAGGTTTCTAGTCCCATTAATATTATAAGTAATGTTATATAACTGGTATGATTATTAGCAATTCTAGTGAATATTATAGGGGAGGGGCCTTGTGAGGACAGCGGTGAGACCCGGGTTAGGGTACTCCGTGTTCCTTGTTTGGTTGTCGGGGTATCCTATATCGGGAACTCACGCCGCCCTCCCGAGTTCTTTCCCCCAATGATATTACAACCTTGTTTTTATTGTACGTGTTCCCCGCATCTTGGTTATGCGCCCTGGAGGAACTCTGAAGAGTTCATGGCATTAGAGTTGTAGAGATGTGTTGTCGGCGGATCCGAGTGGATCATATGCGTATGGATAGGCTGTTCTGTTCCCTTCGTTCGATCCGGTAGAGGCTGCCCCAGCGTTAGAAAGGCCGTCCCTTCTAAGGGCTCCCATCAGTAGGCGCCTCCTGATATTTGTGACGGACTGTGCTGAAGTTGTGGGGGTGATAGCCCAGCGGCCTACGGAGTGGAGGAGAGACTATCGGTGGACCAAGGGTGACCAACAGCCTAGTCAGTCCCAAAATCCTATGTCACCCGTGGTAGGGTGAGGGTGAGGGTGTAGTGGGTTGGCGATGAGCGACCCACTGGAGTTGTGATTGGATGATTATCAGTCCCAATAGCCTATGTCACCCATTGATGGGTGAGGGTGAGGGTGTGGTGGTTCGGCGAGGTACGAACCACTGGATTATGTTGTTATGTCACGTAGAGGCTGGATAAATAATTACAATGTGGTCAATATTGTCTGTGATGCATGGGTTGTGCCGTTCATTGAGCGTGTGGCTCACCCCTCGCATATGTTTTCCCCAGTTGCCACTGAGCCTGAGCTGGAGCCGGAGCAGCAGTTGGAGCTTTCCGACGGATTCCTTCAGTAGTGGAGCAGCGCCACGTTCCGCGAGTGCCAAAGGTTATCAGCATCCCATCTTGGCTGTATGTATTTTATTTCCGTGCTTGGCACGCGTCTGTGTATATTTAGTTGTATTGGTGTATATTGGCTCTCACAGGACAGATGATTGAGTATCGAGTCTGTAGTATGTTTATTTACAGATTCAGTCTTTTGCTTCCGCATTTGGTGTATATATCATGTCAGCCTCTTTGTTGTCTGAGTGTCATTCTGGTTGTTTGTGTATGATATATTATTGACCTCCTGTGTAGATTCTGATATCATATATACACTTGCCGCGTCCCGGGGTCGGCCGGCCCTGGGGCGTGACACGCGGGGTACTGCGCGAGGGGCGCGGGCTGGACGCGCAGTGCGCGCGGGCGCGCACGAGCGTGCGTGTGCCTGCGGCAGCGCGTCTGGGCGCGCGAGCAGCGCACGGCAGTGCGCCGAGGGTGCTGGGGTGCATGCGTGCGTGCGCATTCGTGCATGTGAGTGCGGGGGGCCATGCGTGTGGCTGCCCGAGTGTTCGGGTAGGTGTTGGGGCACTCGGACTCGCGGGCGTACATGCGTGGTCGCATGCGTGCGAGGCCGTATGCATGCTTGTCCGAGTATTGGGTATTTCTAATGATTTCTTTGTGTAAATTGTGTTGTTTCTCACCAGTTCGATGCCCCTACCTTGCAGATCTCGTCGGATGGGATGCGCGAGGTCCCGGGTCGTAAGGTGAGTGGTTTGATTCCAATCCCCCCCCCCTCCCCCCTCTAGGGATGCGCTCGACCCGCGTAGACGCGCGTCGCGCATCGATGGGGCCCCCTAACTAATATGTAGATATTTTGCATGCTAGGGATATACATCCATGTATCGTGTATAGAGGCCCGTACATGCCTAGACACCATGTCCTGTACTTAAAAGCCTTGATCTATGCATGATCAATATGATGTATCCATGCCACCTTAGACTTGTATGCTAGGGATATGCACCCTCATATTCATTAATATGATGTATCCATGCCACATTAGACCTTGTATGCTAGGGAAATGCATCCTGACACCATGTTTCATGCTAGGAAAGCCTTGACCTATGCATGTTCCCATTTAGTTTAATTTATTTAAATCAAGATGGGATTATGTGATTATACTGTTGTAAGCATGCCTTAGAGAATATTATAACCTTGTGGTTATAATATATGTCTCCCCGCATCTTAGTTATGCGCCCTGGAGGAATTCTTGAGAATTCATGACATTAGAAATGTTAGGAAGCGTTGTCGACGGATCCAAGAGGGATCGCATGCGTGTGGGTAGGCTGTTCTCTTCCCTTTGTTGGATTCGTGTAGAGACTCCCCAGCGTTAGATAGGCTGTCCTGACAGAGGGCTCCCATCTGTAGGTACCTCCGATGAGTCGGACTGTGCTGATCGTGGGAATAGACCAGGCGAGCTACGGAGTGGAGGATAGGCTATCGGTGGACCAAGGGTGATTAACAGCCTAGTTAGTCCCAAAAGATCATGTCACTCCTTCGAGGGTGAGGGTGAGGGTGAGGGAAAGTGGGTTGGCGATGTTATGACCCACTAGCTTGTGTAGTTACTCCCGCTTAGGGACTATGACTACTTTAAGGGTAATATGAGTGTGTTGCATTGCATAGTTTGTGCCATTCACTGAGAGTGTGGCACACCCCTCGCATTTTCTTCTCCTCCAGAGTGGTAGTTGTTTCCATGGGGTTCGCTTTGCGAACATGGAATGTTCACTCCCAAAGTTGTCCGAGTTGAACTGGCCGGGTTGTAGCTGTCCTGATAGAGGGCTCCCATCCGTAGGTACCACCAATGCAGTCGGAGGAGTACTGATCATGGGAGTATACCAGGTAGAGGCTACCCGGAAGAGGGTTAATGAATGATGTCGCGAGGGTGGAATCGTTCTTCCCTTCGTTGGATTCGTGTAGTGACAGCCCCGGCGTTAGACAGGCTATCCTGACAGAGGGCACCCATCTGTAGGTACCTCCGATGTGTTCGAACAGTGCTGATCGTGGGAGTATACCAGGTAAGCTACGGAGCGGGGAGAGGCTACCAGTGGACCAGGGGTGTAGAGCAGTCTAAGTCTCTCCCAAAGTCCCAAGATGTCTCCTTTCAAGAGTGAGGGTGTGGATGAGGCGAAGACGCGTCGCCTCGTGACCCATTCGTTGTTCGACCGTTCCCATATTTGTTTGGTCTGGTCTCGTGATCGATGTTGAAGGACATCATTGGGCGCTTATCTAGATGTAGATGATCCAGTAGTGTTGAGTAGACCAGTAAATCCGGGTCTCTTCGACCGACGGTATGGTCTCTAGACCAGTAAATCTGGGTCTCTTCGACCGACGGTATGGTCTCTCCCCATAAGTCCCAAAAGACTCCTCCGGGAGTGAGGGTGGGGGTGAGGTTGGTCGCGCTACCGCGTGACCCTGTTATCCATTGGGTTTCTACCCATGTTCTCCTTGAAAAAGGAAATTGATTATGTATTGAACTGTAGAATGGTGATTGGTTTCCAGCCACTCACTGAGCTTGTAGCTCACCCCTCGCATACTGTTTCTTTTCAGGGGCAGTGTTGGGCGTGGAGCTGGAGCTTTCCTGTGGCGTGGTCTTATGGGCGTGGAGCGTTCTGCCGGTGGGTGGCGAGTGCGAGGCTGTCAGCATTCCTAGAGTCATTTTATGCTTTGTAAATCGTGCATGTGGCACAGGTTGTATTTTCTTTGGTCTAGACTTGGCTTTCACAGGACATTGATTGTGTATTCGGGTCTATAATAATGTTTTTGATTTACAGACATTGTTATATATTATGCTTCCGCTTTTCAGTCAGTTATCATTATCTTGCTTTGCCGCCTTGTGTATTGTTGTTGGTGTCCTTATTGACCTCAGGTATTGATAGCTGATATTATATTAATTTTGCCACATCTCGGGGACGCCTGGGGCGTGACAAAAAGTTGGTATCAGAGCCTGGTCCTGTCAGAGCCAAAGTCTAGTCGTATAGGTGATGAGTCGTAGGATTGTCATCCGAGTCCTCTTGTGTTAGAGGTTATCTTAGGTTGCTGACATGCCTCCTCACATCCGTTGACGTGGACGTTGTCGACTGGTTAGGGTCAGTTTTTAAATCTCTTGTGCGGGATTAAGGTTTGGGTAGGAGATTTATGCCCAGTAGTGTGATAGTGATGAATTGGTTGCAATTTCTAAGGTATGGATTGTGTCTCGATAATGGAGCTCTTCTCCGTGTATCCGTATCGCTGGTAACCATTGAGTTCGCGTGTGGCGCCAGTGTAAAGTGTTGAGGATGTGGTATATTGCTCATTAAGGGATGATGTCTTCTTCTAGCCTTCCTACTCAGGATTAAGGGGCCTTGCAGGGTCAGCGTTGAGACCCGGGCTAGGGTACTCCGTGTTCCTTGTTTGGTTGTCGGGATATCCTATATCGGGACCTCATGGTGCCCTACCAAGGTTTCTTTTCCCAGTCAAGGACTACCTTAGAAGCATCAAATTGATGGTGGATTTTTCCCTCTCACTTGGAAGGTGCTGTAGCGAGTGGTGATGCGTACGATCGGGATTGGGTGCGTCCTATTGCAGCTCAGTGGGCGATTGCTTGTGGACAGGGTTCCATAGTGGCATCTGGAGTCGCTTCGATATATCATTGTGCGTTGTAGCTGCCCGGTTGAGGCCAGAGCCCTGTGAGGTGCTCCCAGATGCTATGCTTGTTGGTGCGCCCATATGGCAGAGATAGTAGGCTTGGGAGGCTACCAGGTAGAGGCCACACCGGGAGAGTGCTGCTAAATGATGTCGAGAGCGTGGATTCCCGTGATGAATCCACCCATGGAGTGCAGGATGCTGGAGTTCCAATGGTTGTAGATGAGCGACCTATCTCTGGCGGCATGTGAAGCACAGTTGTGGATACTGTCGCGTTTTGCCCCACATTGGTCGCAAATAAGGAGACGCGATTTTAGCGTTCGTGATGGGATTCAACTGCCCTATCAGATAGATGACGTCGCATAGGCATTGTCGAGGTTCGACGACCCCTTATTGCATGTCTTGTTGATTAAGTGCGGTTGAGCAGCTTACCAAGCGTGTAAGTGTTATCATGAGCGCCAGCCATGCTCGAGGAGCAGAATCTGGACTTAATTGTTCGAGGTGTTGTTTTGATCTCCCTGTGGAGGTTGTAGATCAATTACCTTTGCTGTGAATCGATGATCTGTTTGACCAGCTCTGGGAGCGAGTGTCTGCTGTTAGATCGATCTTCGCACAAGGGTACCACAAGTTAAAGATCTGGGAGTTAGACATCCTGTAGATGGCCTTTCGTGACCGTTTCGAAGCACTACGAGTTTTAAGTGCTGCCGTCGGAGTTGACGAAGCGCTGGATGCCCTTGTGGATCTCAAAAGTTTTATTGGGTTCCCGAGGACTACTTTGGGGTAGTCTTCTTTGAGATTGCTGTGGTGTGATGAAAAGGTGATGTGGGTGACCTTGTTTCCCCAGGTTGGCATGCCCTCAGGCAAGTTTGAGAATCATCATTGAGTGAAAAGCGTCAGTCCATCGAGATTTCCTCAGTGGACGTGGGAGTGGGTTATCAGGGATTGTTGCGGACTCGCTAATGTCACGTTACCTTCGCGATTGTTCGTCTTCATGGCACTCCAGTCGGCGCTATTTTCGGTTGAGACACGAGGGTTACTTTGAGGTTGTGGCGCAGCCTTTGGCGCGAGCCTCCATTTAAGTATAGCGTTTCATCGCTGATGGACAGCCAGACAAAGAGGACGATTCAGACCTTGGAGGACATGCTAAGTGCCTGCGTGCTCGATGATGAGGGCAGTTGGGTGAGGCACCACCCATTTGTTGGGGTATGCCTGCAAGACGACTGCCATTCGAGCACCCAGATGGATCTGTGAAGGCACTCTACAGGCGCAGTTTTATACCTCCCTTGTGTTGGGACGGTTGAGGAGCGCCAGTTGGAGGGGCCATAAGTTAGTTGTTTGACCTTGCGGTGGCCAGGTTGGTTCGTGTGTACATCTGCACCTCCTAGAACCGACAGAAGGGCTACCCAGGTCATTGTCGCCAGGGGCTTACCTTTGGGTTTGGCGACCATATTTTCAAGGTGTCCTGGTTAAAGGGCACCCTCTGTTTCGACGTTCAGGGCAAGCTGAGTTTGCTCTTTAATGGGACCATTTCTCGTCATTGAGTGGATTGGGGAGGTGGCTTATCATGTAGCCTTTCCTCCACGGCTGGCTCATGCCCACGACGTCGTCCTTGTCCAATGGCCGAGGCGTTATGTCCACGATCCTGCTCATGTCATTCTATTCGACCGCCTCATCCTCGAGGTGGATTTGTCGTTCGTGGAGCAGTGGATCGAGGTCAAGGACAAGCATGAGAAGAGGCTCCACGCTAAGACCGTTCCTTTGATTATAGTGTGTTGGTAGCGCCAGTCCGGTGCGAAGACCACTTGGGAGCAAAAGGTTTATGCATGATACTTCAGTCTTCCTTTTGGGTTTCCTTAAATTTCGAGGACTAAATTTTCTAAGGGGGGAAGGATGTTATGCTTGTGTCATTTGGAGCGCTCTGTTTGAAAATTTGGGTACATAATTTTTTCCTATAAGTTATGTATTTCCAATTTGGTATTTGGATTTGATTTTGTTAAAATCCAAGATGAAGAGGTTTAAATATGAGTTTACTATGAGATGTCCAGTTTTGAGTTAGCTTTCGTACAGAAGTGGAATTAGATCAACTGGATTCTTGTAGTAAAAGTTATGGGTATTTTTCCAAGTATACCCCGGGGAGGGAAATTCTGGCAGTAGCCCTTCTCTATGTTTATCTCTAATTTCGGAATAGCTAGAGGGATTATTTGATCTGGCATAATCATGAAATTTGTAGATAATCTTCTTGGCTTTCCAACGGACTTAGAATTGTGCAATTCGGAGCTGTATCGAGGAAGTTATGGCTGTTCTAGTGAAGCTTGTACAGAATTTCTAGTCGAAGGGCGACTAGGTCATTTCTCCTTAAGATATTTGTGATAAATATCTCTCTCTCTCTCTCTCTCCCCTCTCACTTCCACGAATACAACTCATTTGCTCTCCTTCTCTCTTTTCAAACCCCCCACCAAGTGTTTGTTGATATGCCTCAAAGAGAAGAAGAGAAGGAGATGGTGGAGAAGGAAGTGATGGTAGGTTTGGTTGTTGTTGTTTGTTCCCCTCTCTCTCAAGCTCCCTTTCTCATGATCTTCCCCCCCCCCACTGATTGCAGCCATAGAGGGCTGAGGAGAGGCCGAGGTGGTGGTGGTGGTGGTGGCGGTTGAGGTGGTCACGGGTGCGTCGAGGGCCCCCGAACCTCCCCCTTTTGTTCCCCCTCCAAGGTGAGCTCCTCCCCTTCTTTTCTTGGTTTTTATGGCTTAAGGGATTGTGGGAAAGTCATGCATGCTAGGTAGATGGGTTAGGGTGTGTGTGAGGGGTTGGGAAGGGTTAAAATGAGGTTAGGACGGGCTGGGTGCGCGTTGGCAAGTGCAGTCGGGGGCGCAGACGCGCGCGGGTGAGCGGGTGCACGCGGGAGTGCGCGCGGGTGCTGCCGCGAGCGGGGGTGCGCACGAGGGTGCGCGCGGGCGCGCGCGGGCGTGTGCGCGAGCGTGCGCGCGCGCGGTAGTGCACCTGGGCATGTGCCTGGGCGCGGGGCAGGGGACCAGTGCGCGCGCGAGCGGGCGTGCGCGTGCTGGGGCGTGCGTGGGGTGTTGCGCGAGGAGGCGGGCTGGATGTGCAGTGCGCGCGGGCGCGCGCGAGCGTGCGGCAGCGCGTCTGGGCGCATGGGCAGGCGCGCGGCAGTGCGCCGAGGGTGCTGGGGTGTGTGCGTGCGTGCGCATTCGTGCGTGCGTGTGCGGGGGGCCATGCGTGTGGCTGCCCGAATGTTCGGGTAGGTGTCGGGCACTCGGACTCGCGTGCGTACGTGCGTGCTCGCATGCGTGCGAGCCCGTATGCATGCTTGTCCGAGTATTGGGTATTTCTAATGATTTCTTTGTGTAAATTGTGTTGTTTCTCACCAGTTGGATGCCCCTACCTTGCAGATCTCGTCGGATGGGATGCTTGAGGTCCTGGGTTGTAAGGTGAGTTGTTTGATTCCAATCCCCCCCCCCTCTCTAGGGATGCGCTCGACCCGCGTAGACGCGCGTCACGCATCGATGGGCCCCCCTAACTAATATGTAGATATTTTGCATGCTAGGGATATACATCCATGTCTCGTGTATAGGGGCCCGTACATGCCTGGACACCATGTCATGTACTTAAAAGCCTTGATCTATGCATGATCAATATGATGTATCCATGCCACCTTAGACTTGTATGCTAGGGATATGCACCCTCATATTGATTAATATGATGTATCCATGCCACATTAGACATTGTATGCTAGGGAAATGCATCTTGACACCATGTTTCATGCTAGGAAAGCCTTGACCTATGCATGTTCCCATTTAGTTAATTTATTTAAATCAAGATGGGATTATGTGATTATACTGTTGTAAGCATGCCTTAGAGAATATTATAACCTTGTGGTTATAATATATGTCTCCCCGCTTCTTAGTTATGCGCCCTGGAGGAATTCTTGAGAATTCATGACATTAGAAATGTTAGGAAGCGTTGTCGACGGATCCAAGAGGATCGCATGCGTGTGGGTAGGCTGTTTCTCTTCCCTTCGTTGGATCCGTGTAGGGACTCCCCAGCGTTAGACAGGCTATCCTGACAGAGGGCTCCCATCTGTAGGTACCTCCGATGCGTCGAACTGTGCTGATCGTGGGAGTAGACCAGGCGAGCTACGGAGTGGAGGAGAGGCTATCGGTGGACCAAGGGTGATTAACAGCCTAGTCAGTCCCAAGAGACCATGTCACCCCTTCGAGGGTGAGGGTGAGGGTGTGGTGGGTTGGCGATGTAACGACCCACTGGCTTGTGTAGTTACTCCCGTATAGGGTCTATGTCTACTTTAAGGTTGATATGAGTGTGTTGCGTTGCATAGTTTGTGCCATTCACTGAGATTGTGGCACACCCCTCGCGTATTCTTCTCCTCCAGAGTGGGAGTTGTTTCCATGGGGTTCGCTTTGCGAACATGGAATGTTCACTCCCAGGGTTGTTCGAGTTGAAGAGGCTGGGTTGTAGCTGTCCTGATAGAGGGCTCCCATCCGTAGGTACCACCGATGCAGTCAGAGGGGTACTGATCATGGGAGTATACCAGGTAGAGGCTACCCGGAAGAGGGCTAACGAATGATATCGCGAGCGTGGAATCGTTCTTCCCTTCGTTGGATCCATGTAGTGACAGCCCCGGCGTTAGACAGGCTATCCTGACAGAGGGCTCCCATCTGTAGGTACCTCTGATGTGTTCGGACAGTGCTGATCGTGGGAGTATACCAGGTAAGCTACGGAGCGGGGAGAGGCTACCGGTGGACCAGGGGTGTAGAGCAGTCTAAGTCTCTCCCAAAGTCCCAAGATGTCTCCTTTCAGGAGTGAGGGTGTGGATGAGGCGAAGACGCGTCGCCTTGTGACCCATTCGTTGTTCGACCGTTCCCATAGATGTTGGGTCCGGTCTCGTGATCGATGTTGAAGGACATCGTTGGGCGATTATCTAGATGTAGATGATCCAGTAGTGTTGAGTAGACCAGTAAATCCGGGTCTCTTCGACCGACGGCATGGTCTCTAGACCAGTAAATCCGGGTCTCTTCGACCGATGGTATGGTCTCTCCCCATAAGTCCCAAAAGACTCCCTCCGGGAGTGAGGGTGGGGGTGAGGTTGGTCGCGCTACCGCGTGACCCTGTTATCCATTGGGTTTTTACCCATGTTCTCCTTGAAAAAGGAAATTGATTATGTATTGAACTGTAGAATGGTGATTGGTTTCCAGCCACTCACTGAGCTTGTAGCTCACCCCTCGCATACTGTTTCTTTTCAGGGGCAGTGTTGGGCGTGGAGCTGGAGCTTTCCTATAGCGTGGTCTTATGGGCGTGGAGCGTTCTGCTGGTGGGTGGTGAGTGTGAGGCTGTCAGCATTCCTAGAGTCATTTTATGCTTTGTAAATCGTGCATGTGGCACAGGTTGTATTTTCTTTGGTCTAGACTTGGCTTTCACAGGACATTGATTGTGTATTCGGGTCTGTAATAATGTTTTGATTTACAGACACTGTTATATATTATGCTTCCGCTTTTCAGTCAGTTATCATTATCTTGCTTTGCCGCCTTGTGTATTGTTGTTGGTGTCTTTATTGACCTCAGGTATTGATAGCTGATATTATATTTATTTTTCCACGTCTCGGGGACGCCTGGGGCGTGACAGTGATCGTGCATATGGTTCATGCACCCAACTAAGATTAAATTCTTCTATAAAATATATGCGCATGTTAAAAACTAAGATAGGTGTGGATATGACCCACTATCGGGTTGTACCTTAGTAATTAGAGCGCTAGCGATGTAATCGCCCCGTGCATCCGAGCGATGCACTCGTTTGGAATTCAGGAGAATTCATTAGCTTATGGGTTTACTTCTACGTGAGAGCAGAGGTAACCCCCTTTGTGTCTGAGCGACGCAACGGTGTGGGAGTACAGTAGTATTCTGTATCTCAATAAGTGAGTATGGAGGGTAGTTGTTTTCCATTGGGTTCCCGTTGCGAACATGGGATCGTTCTCCCCTTCGTTGGATCCGATGTAGGAACTTCTCGGGTTTAGTTGTCCTGACAGAGGGCTCCCATCCGTAGGTACCACCGATGCATTCAGAAGAGTACTGATCGTGGGAGTATACCAGGTAGAGGCTACCCGGGAAAAGGGCTACCGGTGGACCAAGGGTGTAGAGCGGTGAGTTGAGGAGATCGGGTTGTAGCTGTCCTGACAGAGGGCTCCCATCCGTAGGTACCACCGATGCATTCGGAAGCGTACTGATCGTGGGAGTATACCAGGTAGATACTACCCGGGAGAGGGTTAACGAATGATGTTGCGAGCGTGGGAATCGTTCTCCCCTTCGTTGGATCCGAGTAGGGACTCCCCGGTGTTGGAAAGCTGTCCTGACAGAGGGCTCCCATCTGTAGGTACCTCCGATGCGTCGGAGGGTGCTGATCGTGGGAGTATACCAGGTAGAGGCTACGGAGTGAGGGAGAGGCTACCGGTGGACCAAGGGTGTAGAGCAGTCTAAATCTCTTCTAAAAGTCCCAAGTGTCTCCCTCCAGGAGTGAGGGTAAGGATGAAGTGAAGAATATCACCGCGTGACCCATTCGTTGTTCGACCGTTCCCATAGTTGTTGGGTCTGGTCTTGTATCGATGTTTAAAGGCATTGTTTGAGCAGTTATCTAGATGTAGATGATCCAGTAGTGTTGTGTAGACCAGTAATTCCAGGTCTCTTCGACCGACGGTATGGTCTCTCCCCAAAAGTCCCAAGAGTCTCCCTCCGGGAGTGAGGGTGAGGGTGAGGTTGGTCGCGCCGCCGCGTGACCTGTTATCCATGGGTTTCCACCCATGTTTTCCTTGAAAGGAAAGTGTATATGTATTGAACTGTAGTATGGTGATTGGTTTCCAGCCACTGACTGAGCTTGTAGCTCACCCCTCGCATACTGTTTCTTTTCGGGGGCAGTGTTGGGCGTGGAGCTGGAGCTTTCCTGTGGCGTGGTCTTATGGGCGTGGAGCGTTCTTCCGGCGGATGGTGAGTGCGAGGCTGTCAGCAGTCCTAGAGTCATTGTATGTATTGTAATTCGTGCATGTGACACATGTTGTATTTTTCTTTGGTCTAGAGTTGGCTCTCAGAGAACAGTGATTGTGTATTCGAGTCTGTAATAATGTTTTTGATTTACAGACACTGTTTACATATTATGCATCCGCTTTTCAGTCAGTTATCATTATCTTGTTTTGCCACCTTGTGTATTGTTGTTGGAGTTTTTATTGACCTCAGGTATTGATAGCTGATATTTTACCATTGCCACGTCTCGGAGACGGCCGCCCTAGGGTGTGACAGATGTAGTTGTAGGGCCGTATGTATCCTCATGTCTGACCAAACGACAAAAACGGACCCTGATAACCCAGGCCAATTCATTCCCCAATTATGACAAGGTTCGTCGCACGAGATTAGATCTCACTGAATCCTGCGTTAGATCGCTCGGGCCGTTTGACCGAAAGGCAAAACCCACTCGATCAGAGGCGGTACAAGGTGAAACAAATCCCCCCCTCCCCCTTATACATGATCGTATCCTCCGGATCAGGGATGTAATTCGGCGCCTCCACAGCATATACATGAGTAAAAAAATAGGGCGGCATGAGAATGATTAGGAGGTTGATTGTGACATGTGTAAAGCCCCCATTTGTGCATCCTGTGACAGACCAGGACCACACCTTTCAAAGATGACAATTGTTTTGCTCCAATTAGAATTTGAGTCTTGGAATACAATGTACCTTACCCTTTTGGTAGTGGGAGGAGGTGGCGTGTGATTTGTTTTGTTGTCCCGTAACCGTCCAAATTCTCTATTTCTCTCTCTCTCTCTCTCTTCTCTTCTCTCCTTTCATCTCAGCCACCCCCACGCGCAATGAATACACTAAAAACCCTTCTCTTCCACACACTCTGTGTCTTTTTCTTGTGTATATATGTACAGCTCCTTCACTTTATAAGACATTCCTACCAGTATTATCTCATCCACCATAGCCTAAACATCTCTCTCTCTCTCACTCTCTCTCTTATTGGAGGACGCAAGGCCTTTGATTTTTCAAGTGAGTGTACTCTCTTTCTTTATATCTTGGCTAGTCAAGAGATGTTTAAAAGTATACCATGTGTAGAACCTGAGCATGGTATCATTTGGATCCACGTTTTGAGATGATTCAGGATTCTTGAAATCAAAAGCGGATACAAACAATACCATAGAATTCACTGTGATATCAAAACGCAAAATCGTCTTAGGGTTTGTTCATAGAGATAGGGAAGCATTATTTCGGATGCTGCATGTGGGAAGTCAATCTTCTATGAAAGTTTCTCCAAATTAACCATTGATTTCATATTCTTTCAGCAATATAAGAAGCAGAGCACAACACATAGAGGGGTTTTATATCGGGTTAACAATGTCATTTATCATTTTTATTTTTATTTTTGCAATTTATTTAAACTGTATTATATAATTGACCTCATTTTGATTAATTCTTTTGTGACAAACCCTTAAACTAAAACCACCTGGCCTCTGTACTCTTTTTTTTTTTATCTCTGTTTGGAGTCAAAAATGCATTTGAAAACAATCATGTTATTGTTGTTGTTAATCTTCCATATGTAAGTATGACATTGTCACTGTTGAGTGCATATGGGTAGGGTTGGTGGATGCCATAGCACATTTTCACCATGGAGTGCACTCAAAGTAAACATGAGCATGCTTTGAAATTTTAAGTCAATTTTTTTTTTTTTCCCCCTCCCTCTCTCTCACACCATTCTCTAACAAAGAGGTGCATGTTTTTTTTTTTTTTTTGTAAGAGTCATCATTGGCAATGAAAGTGGATTCATGTGTGCCACCAGGCTTCAGATTCCATCCCACAGAGGAAGAGCTTGTGGGCTATTACCTTGCAAGAAAAATAGCTTCACAGAAGTTTGATTTAGAGGTCATCGCAGACGTCGACCTCTACCGAATAGAACCATGGGATCTCCAAGGTTAAGACACATTTCCTTTCAAAGATGATCAATCAGGTTTCTGTTTTAGTATTCCTTGTCATTAATACGTAATTCCTGTTGTAGATAGGTGCAAGTTTGGTTCTGAGGAGCAGAATGAGTATTACTTCTTCAGCCACAAAGATAAGAAGTATCCGACGGGAACTCGGACAAATAGGGCAACTGCGGCCGGGTTTTGGAAGGCAACAGGGAGAGATAAGGCTGTGCTTTCAAAGTTTAAGCTTATAGGGATGAGGAAGACCTTGGTGTTTTACCAAGGCCGAGCGCCCACTGGAAGGAAAACTGATTGGATCATGCATGAGTATCGTCTTCAGACCAGTGAGCATGGACCTCCTCAGGCAAGTTCTTTTTGTCATAACAATTATAATTGATTTTTTTATTTTTTTTGGTGGGTAAAAGTAACTGAATGCATTATTAAGAAGAGAATGTACAAGAACTCAAGGAGGGCAAATGATTTCAAAGAGTGCAGACTTTATAAGACCTTATTGCATCAAACAAACTATTTATTAAAAAAGCAACCAATTAACAGCAATGATCTTTAGATTCTTAGATTCTTGTAGCTACGAGATAATAAATTTTGAGTTTTCTTTGATAATTAGTCAACTGGCTATTTGGCAATCAACTTTGGGTGAAATTCTACGAGCACCAATGTATCAGATCTCATCCCAATGGACATCCTTTTACCAAGCAAAAATATAAATATAAATAAAATAAAATAAAATCCAGTGGCATTGTGTCTCTGTTGATGTATATGGTCATTGGCTCCTTTTCATTATTATTATTCTTTTTTTATTAATTTAAAAATGTTTATCAGCTTGATACAATAAAATTTTGTTCCAATATATTTTATTTTTTCTTGTTTTCTGCTTGGCCGATGGTCTTACATGTGCCATTTCAGCTCACAGGTAATGTAAATTCAGGTCTTTCTAAAAATAATAATATTTAGTTTCATATAGCATGACCTTCCTAAAATAACTTTCACACCATAGAATAGCACGAAGGATTACAATTTAATTTTACTACCCCATAGAAAAGCCTAGAGGATAACAGAGGCCGGATCCAGTCAGAACTCTATTCAGTCAGTTCAGTCAGTCCCAAACTGGATATCCCTTTAATCGAACTGCATAATGTATATATCAAATTGCACATTCAATTGTTGAGTATATATTTCACTCTTCTATTGGATAGTGATGATACTTAGAAATTCATATTTTCTCTAATAGCTGATTGGATCCAATAAGAGAGTGAAATATATACCCAACAATTAGTTGTGTAATTCGATTTATACATTGTGCAGTTCGATTAAAGGGGTGTTCAGTTCGGTATTGACCGAACTGACTGGATCCAAGTCCTGACTTGATCCGATCTCAAGATAACAATCATAAATTACATCGAATAAGGGCTTTCCCAAATTAGGTTTCCCAGTAATAGGAGAATTGTAGGAATAAACTCCACCGTTTATATGATTAATTTCGTTGAGAGCATCAAAAATTAAATTCAAACAGGTCATGCTAGTCTTTTCCCACGCACAATGTGCGTGTAAAAAAATATTTTAGAAAAAAATTTCAATCCATTTATATGTGATTTAATATATCATGTTTATATATAAATAAATGAAATAATGAAAATTCTAATAATGATAAAATAAATCATCTGTAAATTTTAAAATGAAACATAAAAGAGATATGTTACAACTAAAATGAGTGTTTTTACATATATACCCCTCCACTAACCCTATATTGTAATCATTTGAAACTCTAAAACCAACAATATTGTTCGAATGGATAAAAAATAAATTTTATGTACAATTTAAATCTTTTAGAATTACAAGTGTAACTTGGACGAGTTGAACCCAACCTAAAATTTTAGCAAGTTTGGGGTGTGATTTTAGCGTTCGGGTTCAACCTGAACCTAATTTGGTTTGGGTGTGGATTTAGGTTCAGGGTTTGGGTAACCCAAACCAACCCAAATCCGAAGTTTTTATATCTAAGTAAAATGTTCTAAGTGAAATTATCATTTTTTAATGTGTATGATAAATTTTGAATTATACAATTTATTTTTATGTAGAACTTTCACTTCTATAATTTTTATATATTTATTCTCTAAAAAGAGATATTCCATATTTTCATCTTTTTTATTTTTTTTATGCATATAATTGACTTTTGCAAAGTTTTAATTGCTTAAAATAATACATTTTAAAAATCAAATCATAATTCAACCCAAGCTCAACCCGAACCCAGCTCAACTCTAATTAATCAAACCCGAACCCAACCTGAACCCAACCTTATCAAACCTGAACCGAAACCCAAACAAAACCCAACAGGTTGGGTTCAGGTTAAATTTCTCAAACCATATGATCAGGGTGGGTTCAAGTTAAGTTTTTCAAACCCAAGAATCGGGTTGGATTTGGGTTAGGTTTCTTCAACGTCAGGTTGGGTTGGGGTTGTGTCACATCTTCTAAACATTCATTTAATATATAGATAGGTAATCAATTACCATATATAAAATCAGGGATTACATTATATTAATTTTGTGCTTTAAAAAAAATGATATATCACATATTCTTAATATTTTGAGTACCCTAAAATTAATTATAAATAGTAATAAATTTTAAGATGTAATATAAAATCATTAAAAAAATATTCCAAAAATATACTACAAATATATTATAAAATGATTATGAATAAATTACAATTAAAAAATAATCCATTATATTTTCAGAATTGAATGAGATTTGGTGGATTTGGATATGTTGTTATGGTATTTAAAATCTATCTATTATCCATGATTTTCTTAACATAAATCTAATAAAAAATAATACCAAATAAAAATACGGTGATGTGGCATGATCACCACCATTCTTTCAATATATTTTTAAAAAATTATTAGTGTGACACAGTTGAAAATACTTTTGGTTAGTAATATAGATAGATGTTATATTTAAATAAAACACATGTGCGTATCACATGTCAGGATTATTTATGTTTTCATTAAAACAGCGGGAATCCAAATACATACAATGATTTAAAAAGTTATTCTTATGTAAATCAAATTTTTAATTGTTTTTTATAGTAAAAAAAACCAAAATCTTACAGGGTCACCACATTTTTCAAAATTCTGTACTGCGTAAGTTTCAAAGATTTCTAGTTCTGCGGGAATCCAAATACATACAATGATTTAAAAAGTTATTCTTATGTAAATCAAATTTTTAATTGTTTTTTATAGTAAAAAAAACCAAAATCTTACAGGGTCACCACATTTTTCAAAATTCTGTACTGCGTAAGTTATTTTGGTGTCTAACTTGGCTTACATTTTACAAACTTTTCTTTACATCAAGTGTTCTGATTTGTTAATTTAGCAGGTTTGGTGTTTTTGTTTAGTGAAAAGATTCTGATTCATAAAATCCTTCTAAAGAAGAAAAAAATATTTACTGAATCAAGTTAACCATGAAATTTAACCGACATAAAGTGAGGCTTTTAGATGAATAGGAGTTCTCATTTGCTAGACAAATGCTTTCTTCAGTGAATATTCCCATCACATACTAGAACAAAAAGGGCGTTGCGGTACTGTCAAGTGCAAAACACTATTTATTAGAATGCTGCATGCATGTCCTAATTTTAGTACATCTAACTATGGATGTAGATTATTGAAAAGCACTATTTGTACGTTTTCCATTATTTTTTTCTCATATATGATAATGAAGCAATGTTATGCAGTAGTATTTATAATATAAATATATGGTGCAAGTTACCAGCTCTTAATTTAGTTGGCGGCCGGGAACTCTATTGATGATAATTGCTTGAGATTTGTTTTGATTAGGATATTCCATTGGGGGGTTAGAGAATTTTTTCTCTCTAAGCTTTTCATATTTTTTTTTTCGCGGCTTGCATCATCTATTGAATTTACCAAATTTTAATGAATTGCAGGAAGAAGGATGGGTTGTATGTCGCGTATTCAGGAAGCCAAGTCCAAACCAAAGGCAAAGGTTAAACACGTGGAACCCTCACAACTACATCAGAGAAGCCGACTTCAGAGAATCAGATGGTATAAATCACCCTGCACACATCATTGACTACATTTTTCAAGGAAACAACGTCGGCGAGGCCTCGTTCGCCCCCAATCTAGACCTTCAATCCGAGCGCGCTTGCATCAACCAAGTTGTTGAACTTCCAAAGCTGGACAGCCCAAGTGTTGAGACAAGTTTCAATACTACTGGGAGTTCTGATCATCAGCATCAAAGGAATGACAATTGTGGAGGGCAATTTGTTGATTGGAACGTTTTGGACAAGCTATTGGCAACACAATCAAGGGAGGCTGCGTCGTATTCAACATCGAGTTTGTATGAAGCAGATGCTCAAGATCATGATAATCAGTTCCCTTTGCCTTTTCCAAACCTGTGACATTAAACATGTGACAACCAAAAATAGATGGTTAGTATATAAATAGCTTCTTTTTTTATGGGTAATCAAATTTCTATTCCTACGAAGGAAGAACGTTTACATTTACACAGATCTTTACAATGGGTGAAAATGGAATAGGTTTTGTATAAATAGTTATTCT
Organism: Acorus gramineus; assembly: GCA_030737835.1. Lineage (NCBI taxonomy): Eukaryota > Viridiplantae > Streptophyta > Magnoliopsida > Acorales > Acoraceae > Acorus > Acorus gramineus. The sequence goes on from JAUJYN010000016.1 coordinate 1,031,368, forward strand.
ACAGGTTCTAAGACTCCGAAGGGAAACACTGTTGAGATTTCAATAAAACCCCAAACCCTACATCTCATGCAGATTTATGAAGAAAGAAAAATAATATGCACACATTTCGCCACTGTTTTGAGGATCTGATTGTAGGTCTTCTATCTCTTAAGTTCCTCTCTTTTGCCTTATCTCACACAATGATGGGATGGGTAAGAGAGAAAAATTACAGTTTGCAATGGGGACCTTAACCATTTATATAGGCAACCCAAAATTCTGTCTTTACTCATCATAATGACTGGAATTACGAATGGGTTCTTAATAAGTCTCTACACATAAAAACTGAATATGTACTCACTTAATATACATGTAATTGAATGTGCATAAGAGATGTGTTATTAACCTTCTACAATTAAATCACAACTAAATAGGTATAATCAATACCACTCATTTTTTATTTGAAAGCTAACAATGCCTAATAATGTGATTTACATTATGTAGGCCCACCATAAAGAAATTTCTAACAATCTCCCATTTGGGCCACATACATCATTATGAAATTAGGTATTGTAACTTTACGAGCACAACATTTATTGTCAAAATTTATGAGTGACATCTCTTAAAAAATTTGGTCCATTGAAACCACCAATATAGTATGATGGCAGCCTTTATCACATTTATTGTGATAGAACTTATCCATCGTCACGAATACTAATGACCTCAATGACATAGATCAAGTACAAAACGCAAAGCATGGAAATTACATATGAATGTTATTTTTTTTATGCTTATTTCCAACTGGCTCACCTTAATGACTCAAAATGAGTCTCTATATTCTACTTAATCAAACCATATATGTGCAACCATAATTGAAAAAGTAGATTAATTTCTTTCAGAATTATCAATAAACTAAAGTGGGCATTCCAAATGTCAATCTAAAAAATAAAACAAATAATTCAACAATACAAACTCCCACTAATAAAATACATCACGAGGACAAACCACACCCATATGAGCAACATGCTCCTTGAAAACTTTAGGACAAACCACACCCTTAGCAAGCGGGCCCGCAATCATAAGATTTGTAATAATGTATTTGATTGACATATGATAATTTCAAAATCTTTATTTAGCGAACAAAATCTGAATATGAATATCTAACCAATTCCAATTGATCGGATTATCGAGTGTGAGCATTAAATTTTTGTTGTTTGCTAGAACTGTATAATGCTTTTAATCATTTTCCAGCAATTCATTCATGATTGCTTAATTATTTGCCAAACATCCTAACAACATACGCAATATCTGGATGTGTACAAACTTGAGCATGCATGAGACTCCCTACTGTTGCTGAGTAAGGGATATTCTCCATTTATTTTTCTTTAAATTATTCTTTGGGCAATTGAGTAATCTTAATTTATTCCCCTTAGCAATGGGTGCATCACGTGGTACACAATTTTGTATAACAAATCTAGTAAGCACTTTATTGACATAAACCTTTTGTGACAAATCAATAATATCGCGTGATCTATCATGTTGGATCTGTATGCCTATCACAAAAGATGCTTCACCAAGATCTTTCATTTAAAATTTCTTCGAAAGAAATCTCTTAGTCTCATGCAATAAACCTATGTCACTGATTGCTAGTAAAATGTCATCAACGTATAGCACCAGAAAAATAAATTTATTCCCACTAGTCTTATGATAAATGCATTGATCTATGGTGTTTTCTTTAAACCTGAAAGAAGAAATCACTTGATCAAACTTTAGGTACCATTGATGGGATGCTTGCTTTAAGTCTAGATGGATTTCTTTAATTGGCGTACCAGATAATCTGATCCTTTAGCCTAAAAATCTTTTGGTTGCACCATATATATCAACATCAACATTAAGAAACATAGTCTTGACATCCATCTGAAGTAGCTCTAGGTCATAATGAGCTACAAGTGCAATATTAAGCCTGAATGAGTCTTTCATTGATACCGAAGATAAAGTCTCTTTATAATCAATGCATTCCTTTTTAGTAAAGCTCTTAGCGACAAGTTGTGCCTTATATCTTTCGATACTACCATTAGAATCTCGTTTGGTTTTAAATACCCATTTACAACTAGTTGTCTTTATATCCTTAGGCAGTTCGACAAGATCCCAAATGTCATTGTCACTCATGAACTTCATCTCATCTAACATGGCATTGGTCCACTGTAGGGAATGAGCGCTTTGTTTGGCTTGACTGAAAGACTGAGGATCATCTTCCATTCCTACATCAAACTCATGCTCTTGGAGATAAACAATATAATCACTTGGAATTGCTGGTCTCCTCTTCCTCTGTGATCTTCTCAATGGCACTTCCAATTGAGGTAGTTCGGGTTCTCCCATATTAGCAAGAGGCAACTCAGGAATATCTTGGTGATCTGTATTCACATCTTGCACAATGACAGGTGCGATCACCTCATCACTTTCAACAATTGTCATGGGAATGACAATTTGTTCTTCTTCAAGAATGATATTCATATGTTGTAAGCTCCCACTACTTTAAATATCCCAAATAAATTTGGCATTATCGATCTCAATCAAACTATTGTAGAAGGGCAATAAAACTTAAAACCTCTTGACTTTTTGGAGTATCTGACAAAATGGTAACTAATTGTCCTTGAATCTAACTTTCTTTCATAAGGCTTGTAAGGCCTAGCTTCAGCAGGACAACCCCAGACATGAAGATGCCTAATACTAGAAAATTTTCTAGTCCATAACTCATACGGTTTTAGCTACCAATTTATTGGCCCATTAAGAATGTAAATTGCAGTCTTTTAGGTTTCTTCCCACAATAACTCTGGTTGTGAAGATTGACATATATACTCCTAACCATATCGTTTAGGGTTCAATTTCATCTCTCCGACACACCATTTTGACATGGTGTCTCTGGCATGATGTATTGGGGAACAATGCCACATTTTTTTAAGTATCTCGCAAATGGTCGTGGACATTGACCTGATATGTCATATCTACCATAGTATTCACCACCATGGATAGACCTAATTGCTTTAATATTCTTATTGTGTAGATTTTCAACTACAGCTTTATAGGCCTTAAAAACGTCAAAAGACTGTGACTTTTAATGAATTAAGTGTAACGCGAATAGTTGTCTGTAAAAGTAATAAAATGCATTTGACCATTCCAAGCAACCATAGGGAATGGATCACAAATATCTATATGTATTACTTCTAAGAAATCTAGACTCCTTGATGCACCATGCTTCTTTATGTTTGTTTGTTTTCCCTTGATGCAATCAATGCACATCTTAAAATCATAAAAATCAAGGGGACCAAGAACTCCATTTGATACAAGCCTTCCAATTCTCTCTTTCAAGATATGTCCTAGACGCTTATGCCATAACGTAGAGGAGCTCTCTGTCACGCCCCAGGGCGGCCGTCCCCGAGACGTGGCAATATATAAAGTATCAGCTACCAATTACAAGAGGTCAACAATGACTCCAATAAATAACACACAAAGCTGGCAAACAATGATAACTGATAGTTCAACTAAAATACGGAAGCATAAAAATATCAATAAGTCTGTAAACCAAAAATATTATTCCAGACTCGAATACATAATCATTGTCCAATGAGAGCCAAATCTAGTCCAAATAAAGTACAACCAATGCAACACGCATGATTTCAAATACATAAATGACACTAGAACTGTTGACATTCTCGCACTCGCCAACCGCCAGACGGGACACTCCACACACTCAAACCCCGCCAAAGAGAAGCTCTAGCTCCACGCCCAACACTGCTCATGAAAAAGAAACAGTATGCGAGGGGTGAGCTACAAGCTCAGTCAGTGGTTGGAAACCAAACACCATTACAATAATTCAATACTAAGGCAATTTTCTTTCAAGGAAAAACATGGGTAGAAACCCAATGGATAACAAGGTCACGCGGCGGCGCGACCAACCTCACTCTCACCCTTACTCCTAGAGAGAGACTCTTGGGACTCTTAGGGAGAGACCATACCATTTGTCGAAGAGACGCGGAATTACTTGTCCACATAACACTACTATATTATCTACATCGAGATAACTGACAAACGATGTCTTTGAACATCGACACATAACTGGACCAAACAACTATGGGAACGGACGAACAACGAATGGGTCACGCGGTGACGTGACTTCACTTCATCCCCGCCCCTGCCCGAAGGGAAACTTTTGGGACACCGGGGAGAAACAAAGGGTCAACCATAACACCTACTGCTACTTGATAACCTAAACAACCAGTCCCTCCGCTATGAGGTAGAGATGTCGCTACGATACCTCGAGGCATTAGGAAAAACTTGCCTGAAGTACGCTCAACAGGTAAAAGGGTCACGTGACCACGTGACTTCAGCTCACCCTCACCCTCACCCCTAAGGGTAACACAGGACTATTGGGGGAAAATCCAATGGCTCTACACCCTTCGTCATCCGGTAGCCCTCTCCCGAGTAGCCTCTACCTGGTATACTCCCATGATCAGTACATCTGCCGAACACATCAGTAGTACCTACGGGTGGGAGCCCTCCGTCAGGACAGCTTCAACACCGGGCAACTTCAACGCAGATCCGATGAAGGGGAGAACGATTTCATGCACACAATGTGAATCACGTAGGTTGACTACTCTCGATAGTCATATACCGATGATATCGAATACCCTTGAACTCCCATGCAGATGCGTCGATCAGACGCAAGGAGTTAACTATACACTCGTGTAGAAATAAGCCAAGGGCATAACCCAACAGGCGGTTCATACACACGCCTAGCACAGGTAGGCCTTGCTTAATGCCATAAAGACCGGCTTAACAAAACCGATATGACAATGAATTCTCCTGAATTCCAATCAAATGCATCACTTGGATGCAAGGGGGCAATTACATTGCTAGTGTCAAACTAATAGGGTACAACCTGATAGCGGGTCATACCCATGCTTATTTCAGATAGGTCTAATCAGTTTTAACTTACGTTTATATATTTTAGGAGAATTATATCACCGAAGGAACTTGATCCACATGCACAATAACATATGATTAACTATAGGGGGTTCTCTCTAACATGAGTATATGGCATAAACAACACATTATGCAACTTACATACAAGGCAAGGCCTAACTACACATGCATATGAGGGCACTATTCATATAAAAATACAAAATATACTCTAGCATGCGTTGAATATTACCAACTAAGAAAATGAAGGGTCAAGCGCGATCTCGCGCACTAACAAGTGCATGCCAATATTCCCAAACGAACCTGAGTCAAGTAGGAACCGCATCTACTTACTCAGTTCGTACAAAGAGAGAGGGCGAGAGAGAGCTCATCATCTCATTAAGTTGGTCATAGCTTTGCCCCATTAGCATGGGCGCAACAACTACACCACGCCCTCGAGTCTTATGACTAGGGAATATTAAATGTGAACCTAGTTATTAACCCAGGCTTAAACATGATGGATATTACAATTAATATGGTAGTATTACTCATAGGGACTACCTAAGGCATGCCATATTCTATACATTCATAAGACTCATACGAAAAAACATGCCCAACAAGAAGGGCGCATGAAAACACAATTATTCATACATGAATACAATACATAGGCTAGTATATGGTAGAATAGGGGTTCTACGCAATATACGAGCTATACAAACCTAGCATGCAAATATCTAGCATATTTTGGATTATACATGACCATACTACTTATCTAAATAGGTAGTATAATCAGGGTGCCCAACGGATGCGCGACGCACGATTACGTGCATCCAACGCTTCTCGAAGGGTTGGATCGAACCACTCACCTAACGACCCATTCATCGCGAGTTCCGCCAACGAAAGCATAAGAGGGGGAGGGAAATGGGGAGATGCAAGGTTCTCGACACACCCACGACCACCTCAACCACCACCACTACTACCACCACCTCACCAACATCTCCTCAAGCCCTTCTTGGCCTCTTGCACTCTCTCTTGTGCTTCTTCTTCTTCTTTTCCTTCTTTAACACACACACAAAAAAAAATAGAGAGGGAGAGAGAGAGATGAGAGTGAGAGAGTGAGGGATTTTCTCACTTGGGGGGGGGGGGTGGTTGATGAGAAGGAAAGAAAAGGGGGTGAACTTAAGCCTATTCTCACCCTCTATTCTCACCCTAACACAAAAAAATAACCAAATGTTGCTTAACCTTAAGAAAGGGGGGGTGAGGTTACCAAAGGCCACCATATTCACCAAAATATCTAACACGATTAGACCAACCAAACCAGGAACTCTCAAAACCCGGATACGGTTCAGAACTGCATATTTTTCAAAACGTTACCGGAATTCAATGAAATTTTTATGGGTAGTACAAAACGATACCAGGACCCATAATATGCAGTTAGATTTTCAATCAGAGTACTCCAACTCCCGCAGGTAGCTAAAAGCCAAAATTTTAGCGACTCCGATCGAAAAAAAATAAGGGTCCAAATGACACGGGCATACTACTCTCATTTATTAATCTTCGCTTTATACCACCACCTGTCACACCCCAGGGCGGCCGTCCCCGGGACGCGGCAAGTGTATATATGATATCAGCAGTCTAAACAGGAGTTCAATAATATACCCTAAACAACATCCACAATGACAACACAGACAACAATGAGGCTGACATGATATATACACAAATAGCGGAAGCTAAAAGACTGAATCTGTAATTCAAAGACATATTACAGACTCGATACATAATCAACTGTCCTGTGAGAGCCAATATATACAACGACATCCAAATATAATACAAACGTGTGCCCAAGCATGGAATACAATACATACAATCAAGAAGGGATGCTGATAGCCTCTAACACTCGCGGAATGTGGCGCTGCTCTGCTACTGCTGAAGTCCCTCGGGGAGCTCCTCCGGCTAATCCGACTCAGATAACACTGGAGAAAAATATTATGCGAGGGGTGAGCCACACGCTCAGTGAATAGCACAACCCATGCATCACAATTCATATTAACCACAATTAATTTATTGAAAGCCTCAAAGTGGCAGGAACTACAACAATTTAGTGGGTCGCTACATTGCCCACCCACCACACCCTCACCCTCACCCTCCAATAGGTGACCCAGGATATTGGGACTAACTAGGCTGTTAATCACCCTTGGTCCACTGATAGTCTCTCCTCCACTCCGTAGACCGCTTGGTCTACTCCCACATTCAGCACAGTCCGTCACCAAATCAGGAGGTGCCTACTGATGGGAGCCCTCTGTCAGGAAGGCCTGTCTAATGCTGGGGCAGTCTCTATACGGATCCAACAAAGGGAACAGAAACAACCTATCCACACGTATACGATCCACTTGGATCCGCTGACACCGATCTCAACTTATAAATGTCATGAATTCTTCAGAATTCCTCCAGGGCGCATAACTAAGATGCGGGGAGACACATATTATAATAACGAGGTTATAATATTATCGGGAAAAGAAACCGTGGGATGGCACCATGAGGTCTCGATATAGGATATCCCGACAACCAAACAAGGAACACGGAGTACCCTAGCCCGGGTCTCAACGCTGACCCCACAAGGCCCCTTCCCTATAATATTTTCTAAGGCATGCTAATAATCATATGCTCGCATTTGATTTAAAGAAATTAAACTAATAGGACGCATGCATAGGTCAAGGCTTTCCTAGCATGAAAAACATGGTGTCAGGATGCACGACTCTTACAGATATCCTAGGGGTGCAAGTCCCTAACATACAAGGTCTAGGGTGGTATGCATACTACATATTAATCATGCTACATAGATTACATATTATACAAGTTAATATTAAACTATGGTGCCCCAGGGGAGGACGGTGTACGCCCAAGTGCATATAGCGCCTCCCTACTGGATTGGATTGTCCCACTCACCATAACCCGGGTCGTCGCGTGACCGTCGTCAAGATCTGCAAGACAGGGCATTCAACATGGTGAGTAAAATACACAAATACACACAAAAATACACTAAAAATACCCAACACTCGGGCAAACGTACATACGGCCCATACGCACGCTAGCCCGAGCACCCCGACTCACTCCCGCACCCCCGGGCAGCCATACGCACGGCCACCCGCCCCGGGCGCACAGTCGCGCCCCGGCCCGCGCGCCCAGACGCACTGCCGAGCCCCCTACCTGCACGCCCAGACACGCTGCCGAGCCCCTGCCCGCACGCCCAGACCCGCCGCACGTTGCGCGCACGCTCGAGCGTGCTCACACGCACCACGCGTCCAGCTCCGGATGCACCCCCGCGCACTGCGCCCCAGCGCAGCACCTCGCGCGCACACCCGCACGCACTGCGCCCCAGCGCAGCACCCCACGCGCACCCCGCGCACACTCCCGCTCGCCTCCCCCGCGCACACTGCACGCAACGCGCCCCTGCGCAGCGCTTCGCACGCACGCCCCCGCACGGCGCCCAGCGCGCAGCACCCGCACGTGTGCCCGCACGCACGCCCGTCACTGCGCCCAATGCGCAGCACCCGCGTGCACGCGCGCGTCCCCTGCCAGCTCACCCGACAGCGCGCTTGCCCTGCGCCTGCCAGCCTGCCCTACCTGCCTGCCTGCCGCCTGCGCCTGCTTGCCTGTGCACGCCGCTGAGCCCGCATGCACCTAGGCCAACCCTAACACCTCCAACCGCCACCAACAGCCCCCCAAACAACCCCCAAACCACCAAGCTCCCCTAGCACACCCATAAACACCTCCTATACATTCATCTAAACAAGAAAGGAAGGAAAGAAAACTCACCCAAGGAGAGGAAAGGAATGGAGGGAACTTCGGGTGCACTTCGCGCACCGAAACACCACCTCCAAGACCACCACCACCAAGGTCTCCACTCAGCCAAAGAGGGGCTGAAAACAGAGGAGAAGAGGGTCCATTAGAGGAGGAAAAACAAAGGGAAATGAAGATCCAAGACCATGGATGGATAAATCGGGACAATACCTTGCCTTTCTCCTTCTAGGGTTTCTTCTTTTGAACACCCTAAGTAGGTCCAAATGGGGATTTAAAGAGAGGATGAGAGAGAGATTTGGTGGAGAAGATGATGAATAGGAGGGCTTATGTTGTCGTGGGATTTGTTTATACTCACACCCACACCACACACACTCACACCACTTAACTTAGCCCTAATTAGGTTTAGGCTAGGTTTAGGTGCACTTTGACTTGGGTCAACCCATCCACACTAGAAAACAAAGGAGTTGACCAAGTCATGGGCCCACATTTGACCAAGTCAAGTCTCCCAATGACTTCTCGCTCGGTCAAAACCCGGATACGATTCGGAACTGTGAAATTCTGAAACGTTACCGGAATTCGATGAATTTTTCGGGAGTGGCTTGGAATGGCACTAGGACACATAATCGGAGTCCTCAAACTCAGGATGATAGCTAAAAGTCCAAAATTTTAGCGGTTCCGATCGAAAAACAAAAAAGCTGAAAAACTGCCAGAATGTTCCAATGGTTACCAGAAGGTAAAAAGTGACACATATATAACATTCTCCCCCCCTTAGGAAATTTTGTCCTCAAAATAAATACAAGAACATCTAAGAAGGAAAAAGATGCGGATACGCGTCACGCAAGGCGTCCTCGAGCTCCTAAGTGGCCTCGGCACCGGAACGGTGCTGCCATCGCACTTTGACCAACTGGACGGTCTTGGTGCGGAGCCTCTTCTCGCGGTGATCCAGGATCTCGATCGGCTGCTCGATGAATGACAAGTCCGGCTCGAAGACGAGCGGCTCGAACGGGATGACGTGAGCAGGATCGTGGACGCAACCCACACCCAACCGCGATGCCTCGGAGCAACCTGCGAACCCACCCCTCCCAGATGGAAGGGTAAGAACTGGCGCTGAGGTGAGCCTTCGCTTAAACTCCAGGAAGCTCTCCTCGCAAGACGGGGACCATTCGAACCGGACATCCTTCCGAGCGAGGCGGTTAGGAGGTACAGCCATCTTCGAGAAACCCTCGACAAACCTCCTGCAATAACCCGCCAAGCCCAGGAAGCTCCGAATCTCAATGGGGTTCGACGGTCGATGCCAATTTGACACGGCGAGCATCTTGACCGGGTCCACAGATATGCCCTCGCCGGAAATCACGTGGCCCAGAAAAACCATACTCTCCAATCAAAACTCGCACTTAATCCACCATCAATTTGATGCTTCTAAGGTATTCCTTAACTGGAAAAAGAAACCATGGGAGGGCACCATGAGGTCCCGATATAGGATATCTTGACAACCAAACAAGGAACACGGAGTACCCTAGCCCGAGTCTCAACGCTGACCTCGCAAGGCCCCTTAATCCAAAAAAGGAACACTAGAAGAAGACATCACCCTTAAACACTATTAATTCTACTGAAAACCCAAGGATCACTGGGTCACAAGGCGACGTGTCTTCGCCTCATCCACACCCTCACTCCTGAATGGAGACATTTTGGGACTTTGGGAGAGACTTAGACTGTTCTACACCCCTAGTCCACCGGTAGCCTCTCCCCACTCCGTAGCTCACCTGGTATACTCCCACTATCAGCACTGTCCGAACACATCGGAGGTACCTACAGATGGGAGTCCTCTGTCAGGATAGCCTGTCTAACGCCAGGGATGTCACTACATGGATCCCACGAAGGGAAGAGAGATTCCACGCTCGCGGCACCATTCAATAACCCTCTCCCGGGTAATATCTACAACCCGATCTCCTCAACTCGAACAACCACTCTCGATACTCGCTTATCGAGATATCACACACATGCATAACAGCAACCAACACACATATATATAGGGACTGGGAAAAAAAACATTACCTCGGACCATGATACCCGAAACGTGGGCCTCCTCGGTCGAAAGAGCTGCAACTCTGCCCTGAACAAACTGCGGTTGAGGAGCAGGGGCACGCCTCGCATGCTGCGCAGGCTGCCTCCACTGGTCAACACGGCCACCCTGTGGCTGCTGCTACTGACGCTGAGGCTGCTGCTGATGGTACGGCTGCTGCTGTAGCTGCTGTTGCTGCTGCTGCTACGGAGGCAGCACGCTGGTTCGGCCAGCATCTGGGCAATTATACGAAATATGCCCGATGCGCTGACAGTGGTAACAGCGCCGCGTCTCCGGTCGCCTGGCCTGGATTCGCACTACCGCAATGGGTGCTAGACCTCGCACTGGCACCTCATCGACTAGAGGAGGGGTAGCCGCTAACTGATCAAAGCGGGGCCTCTTCTTCTTGCTCTGTCCCTGGTCCTGGCTCATGGGAGGTCTCTGGTCTGCAAAAGGGGTCAAAACCCTCACGAGGATCCCGAGGTCTCGCTCGACTATCTTCGTCCGAGATACCAAGTTCGAGTACCTCGTGAATGCCTAGGAGGTGACATGCACCCGAATGGTGCTGATGAGACCCATCTCGAATCGACGACACCACGTCTCCTCGTCCATCACCAAGGCTGGGGAAAATCTGGAAAGCCTCGTGAAGTGCGTGGAGTAGTCCGCGACTGACATGGAGCCCTGCGTCAGCTGCTCAAACTCACGCATCACGATCTGGCGCATCAAAAACGGGAAGTACTCCAGGAAATACCTCCGGAACCCCGCCCATAAAAGCTGCTCCACTCCCTCGGGGATGTCCACCGACCTAGTAACCCACCAGTCGGCGGCGCTACCCTTCAGCATAAAGGTGGCCAGGGAGACTCGCTGGCGGTCGGTGCAGTGCATGGTCGAGAAGATCTTGTCCATCTCCATCAACCATCTATCAGGGGCAAGGGGATCCGCCGACTGTCCATGGAACTCGGGAGGGTGGAGCTTCAGAAAGGCAGTGAGGCCACTCTGATGCACTCGCGCTGCAGCCTCTAGCTCCACCTCCCTCTCCAGGGATCCTGAACTCTCACCGCCAGAAACACTACGGGGACTGGGGGTACATCGGGTACCACAGGCAGATCTGCCTCAAAGGGGGCCTGTGGAACCACATCACGGGCCGCCCGCAGCTCCTGAATCTCTCGTGCCTGCTTAGCCAATACTCTAGTCTGGGCCTCCAGTGCCCTCGTCTGAGTCTCCACCAAATCTGCTATCCGAGCGAAAGCACGCTCCCATGCAGGAGGCTCCTGTGCCGGTCCTGGCCTCACAGCCGAGGACTCTCCAGTAGCATCCTCGCCTCCGGTAGGTCCGGGAACCTCCGAAGGTCGAGAGGGACCACGTCCACGCATTCCTCTGCGAGGAGGCATATCAGCAACCTAAGAAAACTAGACACTAGGATCAGAATACTCATATAGAAATCCCAGGACTCATCTCTACGAAAAAGAAGACCATTGGCTCTGACAGGACCAGGCTCTGATACCAACTTTTGTCACGCCCCAGGGCGGCCGTCCCCGGGACGCGGCAAGTGTATATATGATATCAGCAGTCTAAACAGGAGGTCAATAATACACGCTAAACAACATCAACAATGACAACACAAACAACAATGAGGCTGACATGATATATACACAAATAGCGGAAGCTAAAAGACTGAATCTGTAATTCAAAGACATATTACAGACTCGATACATAATCAACTGTCCTGTGAGAGCCAATATATACAACGACATCCAAATATAATACAAACATGTGCCCAAGCACATAATACAATACATACAATAAAAAGGGGATGCTGATAGCCTCTAACACTCGCGGAATGTGGCGCTGCTCAGCTACTGCTGAAGTCCCTCGGGGAGCTCCTCCTGGTGATCCGACTCAGATAACACTGGAGAAAAAAAATATGTGCGAGGGGTGAGCCACACGCTCAGTGAATAGCACAACCCGTGCATCACAATTCATATTAACCACAATTAATTATTCAAAGCCTCAAAGTGGCAGGAACTACACAATTTAGTGGGTCGCTACATCGCCGACCCACCACACCCTCACCCTCACCCTCCAATAGGTGACCCAGGATATTGGGACTGACTAGGCTATTAATCACCCTTGGTCCACCGATAGTCTCTCCTCCACTCCGTAGACCGCCTGGTCTACTCCCACATTTAGCACAGTCCGTCACAAAATCAGGAGGTGCCTACTGATGGGAGCCCTCTATCAGGAACGCCTGTCTAATGCTGGGGCAGTCTCTATACGGATCCAACAAAGGGAACAGAAACAACCTATCCACACGTATACGATCCACTTGGATCCGCTGACACCGATCTCAACTTATAAATGTCATGAATTCTTCAGAATTCCTCCAGGGCGCATAACTAAGATGCGGGGAAACATATATTATAACAACGAGGTTATAATACTATCAGGAAAAGAAACATTGGGAGGGCACCATGAGGTCCCGATATAGGATATCCCGACAACCAAACAAGGAACACGGAGTACCCTAGCCCGGGTCTCAACGCTGACCTCGCAAGGCCCCTTATGATATTTTCTAAGGCATGCTAATAAACATATGCTCGCATTTGATTTAAATAAATTAAACTAAATGGGAACATGCATAGGTCGGGGATTTCCTAGCACGAAAACATGGTATTAGGGTGCATGGCTCTTACACATATCCTAAGGGTGCAAGTCCCTAACATACAAGGTCTAGGGTAGCATGCATACTACATACTAATCATGCTTGCATAGATTACATATTATACAAGTTAATATTAAACTATGGTGCCCCAGGGGAGGACGGTATACGCCCAAGTGCATATAGCGCCTCCCTACTGGGTTGGATTGTCCCACTCACCAATATCCGGGTCGTCGCGTGACCGTCCGTCAGGATCTGCAAGCAGGGCATTCAACATGGTGAGTAAAATACACAAATACATACAAAAATACACTAAAAATACCCAACACTCAGACAAGCGTACATACGGCCCGTACGCACGCGAGCCCGAGCACCCCGACTCACTCCCGAACCCCCGGGCAGCCATACGCATGGCCACCCACCCCGGGCGCACAGCCGCGCCCCAGCCCGCGCGCCCAGACGCACTGTCGAGCCCCCTGCCCGCACACCCAGACACGCTGCCGAGCCCCTGCCCGCACGCCCAGACCCGCCGCACGCCGCGTGCACCACGCGTCCAGCCCCAGGTGCACCCGCGCGCACTGCGCCCAAGCACAGCACCTCGCGCGCACACCCGCACGCATTGCGCCCCAGCGCAGCACCCCACGCGCACCCCGCGCGCACTCCTGCTCGCCTCCCCCGCGCACACCGCACGCAACGCGCCCCTGCGCAGCGCTCCGCACGCACACCCTCGCACGGCGCCCAGCGCGCAGCCCAGCGCCCAGCGCGCCGCTAAGCCCGCATGCACCCGAGCCAACCCTAACACGCGCGCGCGTGCGCGCGGGCGTGCACGCGTGCGTGCGCTCGGGCAGTGCTGGGGGCCAGCAGGGCTGGGCGTGCGGGCGCTCGGCTGGCGCTGGAGGCCAGCAGGGCTGGACGTGTGCGCTGGGCAGGCTGGCAGGGTTAGCTCGGGTAGGCTGGGAGCAGGTGCACCAGTTTGCCGGGCGCGCGAGCGCGTGCGCGCGGGTGCACGCGCGGGCTTGCGCTCGGCGGGTGCAGGGAGATGCGTGCGAGTAGGCTAGCTGGGCTGTGCGCCCTGGCAGGCCGGGCGAGCAGGGCAGGGGCGCTCGGGCATCAGGCGGGCAGTTCCCCGGGCGTGTAGGCGAGCGGTGCTTGGGCCACTCGGCGACGCGCGTAAGCAGGCAACGCGGGCAGCAGCGTGGGCAGGCTGACAGGCGCGCTGGGCGCGTGCTGCCAGGCGCGCTGGGCGCGTGTTGCGCGTGCGTGCGCATGAGCGCTGGGTGAGGGTCCCGGGTGCTGGGCGCTAGGTCGCGGGTACCGGGTGCTGGCGGAGGGTGCTGGGCGCTGGGCACCGCTGTGGGGCGTGCGTGCGGGGTGCTGGGCAGAGGCAGGCGTGCGCGCGGTGTGGGAGCTGGTGGTGCGCGCGGAATGCGCGTGGGGCGGAGCTGGCGGTGCGTGCGGGGTGCGCGCGGGGCGTGCGGCGCGCTCGTTTGGTGTGCGCGGGGAGCGCGGGGGTGCGCGCGGGCTGCTGCGGCGGGGCGCAGTGGGCGCGG
This sequence comes from Acorus gramineus, assembly GCA_030737835.1. Classification (NCBI taxonomy): domain Eukaryota; kingdom Viridiplantae; phylum Streptophyta; class Magnoliopsida; order Acorales; family Acoraceae; genus Acorus; species Acorus gramineus. Next base: position 1,046,375 of record JAUJYN010000016.1, read on the forward strand.
TGCACCGGGTGGCTCGGCTGCGGGTCCAGGGCGGCGGGCAGGGGCCCGGCGGCGCTTGGGCGCGCGGGCTGAGGCACGGCGGCGCACCCGAGGGGTCAGGTGGCCGTGCGGGTGGTTGCCGGTGGTGCGGGAGTGAGCCGGAGTGCTCGGGCTAGCGTGCGTACGTGCCGTATGTACGTTTGCCCGAGTATGGGGTATTTTTGGAGTAGTTTAATGTATTGTTGGGTATTTTTAGTGTGTTTGTAGATTTTACTCACCGTATAAATGCCTGTCTTGCAGATCTAGACGGACGGTCGCGCGACGACCCGGATTTCGGTGAGTGGGACAATCCAACCCAGTAGAGAGGCGTTATACGCATTTTGGGCGTATACCGACCTCTCCTGGGGTACCATGGATGTATATTAACCAGCAGTAATATGTAATCCATGTTTGTATGATTTAAATGTAGAATGCATGTTACCCTAGACTCTGCATGTTAGGGACTTGCACCCTTAGGATATGTGTATGAGCCATGCACCATGTCCCCTGTTTCCATGCTAGGAAGCCCGACCGATGAATGTGCCCTACTAGTTTATTTATTAAATTAAATGCTAGTATTTGTTAAATTGCATGTTATAGTGAATATTATAGGGGAGGGGCCTTGCGAGGACAGCGGTGAGACCCGGGTTAGGGTACACCGTGTTCCTTGTTTGGTTGTCGGGGTGTCCTATAACGGGAACTCACGCTGCCCTCCCGAGTTTCTTTGCCCCAATGATATTCCACCCTTGTTATAATCTTATGCATGTTCCCCGCATCGTAGTTATGCGCCCTGGTGGGTTCTAAGGAATTCAGAACATTAGTGTTGTTATGATGTGTTGTCTGCGGATCCGAGTGGATCGTATGCGATGGATAGGCTGTTCTGTTCCCTTCGTTGGATCCGTGTAGAGACTACCTCAGCGTTAGACAGGTTGTCCCGTGCAGGGGCTCCCAGTAGTAGGCGCCTCCTGATTGGTAGAAGGACTGTGCTGAACGTGGGAGTGGCCAAACGACCTACGGAGTGAGGAGAGACTATCAGTGGACCAAGGGTGACCAACAGCCTAGTCAGTCCCAAGAGCCTAGGTCACCTGTTGAGGGTGAGGGTGAGGGTATGGTGGGTCGGCGATGTGGCGACCCACTGGATTGTAAGTCCCAATATCCTTGGTCACCCATTGAGGGTGAGGGTGAGGGTGTAGCGGGTTGGCGGAAGCGACCCGCTGGCTTTGTGATTGGATTTTGATTAGTCCCAATATCCTTGGTCACCCATTGAGAGTGAGGGTGAGGGTGTAGTGGGTTGGCGTTAACGACCCACTAGTTTGAGGAATTGTTGTTATTTTCTGGCTATGGTAATGTGGTTGTGGATGTTAAGAATTATCTGGTTGTGGTCAATATTGTCTGTGATGCATGGGTTGTGCCGTTCACTGAGCGTGTGGCTCACCCCTCGCACAATATTTTTCTTCAGTGTCATCTGAGTCGGATCTGGAGGAGGAGCTCCCCGAGGGACTTCATCAGTAGCGGAGTAGCGCCACGTCCCGCGAGTTTCAGAGGCTATCAGCATCCCTTGTGCCTGTATGTATTTTCCGTGCTTGGGCACGCGTTTGTGTTGTATTTGGATGTCTTTGTATGTATATTGGCTCTCACAGGACATGTGATTATGTATGGAGTCTGTAGTGTGTTTTGATTACAGATTCAGTTATTAGCTTCCGCATTTGGTGTATATATCATGTCAGCCCTGCTTTTGTTGTCTGTGTGTCATTCTGGTTGCTTGTGTATGATATATTATTGACCTCCTGTGTAGATTCTGATATTTTATATACACTTGCCGCGTCTCGGGGATGCCCGGGGCGTGACAGGTAGGCCTAGCTTAATGCCACAACTACCGGCTTAACAAAACCGATAAGATAATGAATTCTTCTGAATTCCAAACGAGTGCATCGCTCGGATGCACAGGGCGATTATATCGCTAGCGCTCTAACTAATAAGGTACAACCCGACAACGGGTCATACCCACGCCTATTTCAGATAGGCCTAATCAGTTTTAACATGCGCATAATTATTACAGGAGAATTCTATCACTGAAGGAACTTGATCCACATGCACAATAACATATGCTTAACTATAGGGTTTCTCCCTAACATGAGTATATGGCATAAACAACACATCATGCAACATACATACAAGGCAAGGCCTAACTACACATGCATATGAGGGCACTAATCGCATAAACATCCAAAAAATACACTAACATGCGTTGGATATCGCAAACTTAAAAGGGAAGGGTCAAGCGTGATCTCGCGCACTAACAGGTGCATGCCGATATTCTAAACGAACCTGAGTCGAGTAGAAAATCGCATCTACTTACTCAGTTCGTACAAAGGTTGTCACGCCCCAGGCGTCCCCGAGACGTGGCAAAATTAATATAATATCAGCTATCAATACCTGAGGTCAATAAGGACACCAACAACAATACACAAGGCGGCAAAGCAAGATAATGATAACTGACTGAAAAGCAGAAGCATAATATATAACAATGTCTGTAAATCAAAAACATTATTACAGACCCGAATACACAATCAATGTCTAGACCAAAGAAAATACAACCTGTGCCACATGCACGATTACAAAGCATAAAATGACTCTGGGAATGCTGACAGCCTCGCACACGCCACCCGCCGGCAGAACGCTCCACGCCCATAAGACCACGCCACAGGAAGCTCCAGCTCCACGCCCAACACTGCCCCTGAAAAGAAACAGTATGCGAGGGGTGAGCTACAAGCTCAGTGAGTGGATGGAAACCAATCACCATTCTACAATTCAATAAATAATCAATTTCCTTTCAAGGAAAACATGGGTAGAAACCCAATGGATAACAGGGTCACGCGGCGGCGCGACCAACCTCACCCCCACCCTCACTCCCGGAGGGAGTCTTTTGGGACTTATGGGGAGAGACCATACCGTCGGTCAAAGAGACCCGGATTTACTGGTCTAGAGACCATACCGTCGGTCAAAGAGACCCGGATTTACTGGTCTACTCAACACTACTGGATCATCTACATCTAGATAATCGCCCAACTATGTCGTTCAACATCGATCACGAGACCGGACCCAACAACTATGGGAACGGTCGAACAACGAATGGGTCACGAGGTGACGTGTCTTCACCTCATCCACACCCTCACTCCTGAAAGGAGACATCTTGGGACTTTGGGAAGAGACTTAGACTGCTCTACACCCCTGGTCCACCGGTAGTCTCTCCCACCCTCATGGCCTCCGCCTAGTCCTCTGACAGGTATAGCCAACGCCGGGGAGTTCCTACATCGGATCCAACGAAGGGGAGAACGATTTCCACGCTCGCGACATCATTCATTAACCCTCTCCCGGGTAGTATCTACAACCCAATCTCCTCAACTCACCGCTCTACACCCTTGGTCTGCCAGTAGCCCTTTCCCACCCTCGTGGCCTCCACCTAGTCCACTCCCACCATCCGTACTGTCCGACACATCGGAGGTACCTACAGACGGGAGCCCTCTGTCAGGTACAGCCAACGCCGGGGAGTTCCTACATCGGATCCAACGAAGGGGAGAACGATCCCATGTTCGCAAAGCGAAACCCAAAGGAAAACAACCACTCTCGATACTCGCTTATCGAGATATCACACACATGCATAACAACAACCAACACACTCATATTAACCTTAAATAATTACAGTCCCTAAACGGGAGAACTGCACAAGCTAGAGGGTCGTAACATCGCCGACCCACCCCACGCTCACCCTTTAGGGGTGTCATGGGTCTTTTCAGACTAGGCCGCTCTCCACCCCTGGTCCACCCGGTAGCCTCTCCTCCACTCCATAGCTTGCCTGGTATACTCCCACGATCAGCACAGTCCGACGCATCGGAGGTACCTACAGATGGGAGCCCTCTGTCAGGACAGCCTGTCTAACGCTGGGGAGTCCCTACATCGGATCCAACCAAAAGGAGAAGACAGCCTACTCACGCGCGTACGATCCTGTTGGATCCGTCGACAACGATTTCTAACACTACTAATGCCATGAATTCTCAAGAATTCCTCCAGGGCGCATAACTAAGATGCGGGGAACCATATATTATAACCACAAGGTTATAATATTATCTAAGGCATGCTTATCTCAATATGCTCACATTTGAGTTAAATAAATTAAACTAAATGGGAAACATGCATAGGTCGGGGCCTTCCAATAAAAAGGACATGGTGACTAAACATGCATAGGCCGCTATGCATGATATAAGGGTACATATCCCTAGCATACAAAGTCTAAGGTGGCATGCATATTATTTACATATTATAGCTAGGGGGCCCCATCGATGCGTGACGCGCGTCTATGCGGGTCGAGCGCATCCCTAGAGAGGGGGGGGGGATTGGAATCAAACCACTCACCTTACGACCCGGGACCTCGCGCATCCCATCCGACGAGATCTGCAAGGTAGGGGCATCCAACAGGTGAGAAACAACACAATTTACACATAGACAACATTAGAAATACCCCATACTCAGCCAAGCATGCATACGGCTCGCACGCATGCGAGCACGCACGTATGCACGCGAGTCCGAGTGCCCCGACACCTACCCGAACACTTGGGCAGCCACACGCATGGCCCCCCCGCACGCGCAAGCACGAATGCGCACGCACGCACGCACCACAGCACCCTCAGCGCACTGCCGCGCGCCTGCCCGCACTCCCAGACGCGCTGTCGCGCGTGCGAGCACGCTCACGTGCGCCCGCGCGTCCAGCCCAGCGCTTACCCGCGCGCACCCCCCCCCCCCCCCCCCCCCGCGCAGCACCCCGCGCACACCCCAGCATGCGCACGCACACGCACGCACTCACGCGCGCGCACTGGTCCCCAGCCCCGCGCCCAGGCACATGCCCAGGAGCACTGCCGCGCGTGCGCACGCTCGCGCGCACACCTGCGCGTGTCCCCGCGCACTCCCGTGCGCACCCCAGCTCGCACCAGAGCCTGCGCGCACCAGCGCACTCGCGCGCACGCGCCCGTGCCTGCCAGCGCCCGCCTGCGCGCGCACGCGCGCAGACTGCGCCCAGCGCGCGCCCAGCCCCTCCTAACCCCATTTTAACCCTTCCCAACCCCTCACACACACCCTACCCCTATGCATAGCATGCAAGACTTCCCCAACATCCCCTTAAGCCATGAAAACCAAGAAAAGAAGGGGAGGAGCTCACCTTGGAGGGGGAAGGAAAGGGGGAGGTTCAGGGGCCCTCGACGCACCCGCGACCACAACCACCACCTCCACCTCAGCCCTCCTCAGCCTCCTCCTTGGCTGCGAAAAACAGTTGGGGGGGGGGGGAACAAGATATGAGAGCTTGAGAGGGGAGAAGACAAGCAACAACAATAACACAAAGACTCACCTTCACTTCCTCCTCCACCTTCTCTTTGAGGACATTAAACAAACACTTGGTGGGGGCTTGAATGAGAGAAAGAGAGACAAGAAAAATGGCGTGGAAGTGAGAAGGGAAGAGAGAGAGAGAAGATATTTATCACAAATATCTAAGGAGGGAATGACTAAGTCGTCCTTTGACTAGAAATTCTGCGCATGCTTCACTGGAACAGCTATAACTTCCTCAATATAGCTCCGAATTGTACAATTCCAAGTCCGTTGGAAAGCCAAGAAGATTATCTACAACTTTCATGTTTATGCCAAGATCAAATAAGCTCTCCAGCTATTCCGAAATTAGAGCTAAACATAGAACAGGGCTGCTGCCAGAATTTCCCTCCCCGGGGTATACTTGGAAAAATACCCATAACTTTTACTACAAGAATCCAGTTGATCTAATTCCACTTCTGTACGAAAGCTAACTCAAATCTGGACATCTCATATTAAACTCATATTTAAACCTCTTCATCTTGGATTTTAACAAAATCAAATCCAAATACCAAATCAGGAATACATAGCTTCGAGGAAAAAAAATTATGTAGCCCAAATTTTCAAACAGAGTGCTCTAAATGACACAGGCACAACAAAGGGAGAGGGCGAGAGAGAGCTCATCATCTCTTGAAGTTGGTCATAGCTTTGTCCCACTAACATAGGCGCAAAACTACACCGCGCCCTCGAGTCTTATCGCAAGGGAATAATAGGCAGGTGCCCGTTATTAACCCAGACTTAATCATGCTGGATATTCAATTAATATGGTGGGAGTAGTACTACAAAACTACCTAAGGCATGCCATATTCTGTACATCCATACACACTACAGAAATACATGCCCATACTAGAGGGGCGCATGCAACACAATCATTCATACATGGATACAATACATGCAATATAAGCCTAGCATGCAAGATATCTAGCATATTTAGTTTAAGCATGGCCATACTACTTATCTACACAAGTAGTATAGCTAGGATGCCCCATCGATGCGTGACGCGCGACTACGCGCGCCGAGCGCATCCCGAGGGGGGGGGGGAGAGATTGGATCAAACCACTCACAGATACCCGAATCGTCGCTCGTCCGGTCTACGAGATCTGCAAAATACAACCAATGATCCACTATTAAAATATGGAACCTCCTATCACACAAATAATCCTACTTCATGAAGACACTAACCCTTGATACTTCCATATTATCACACAAGACATAATCATAGGATTGTGCCTCTAAATACTAGATTCACTGAGCTCTTTAAAATACAGAGTGCTGCCTTACCAAAACAGGGGGAGGGAAATGGGGAGATGCGGGGTTCTCGACACACCCACGACCACCTCAACCACCACCACCACTACCACCACCTCATCAGCATATCCTCAGCCATCTTTGGCTGAAAAACAGGGGGGGGGGGAGACATGAGAGGGAGCTTGAGAGAGGAGAAACCACAACAACAACACATACACAAAACTCACCTTCTTTGTGCTTCCTTCTTCACCTTCTCCTTCATTTGCTTCTTCCTCCTCCTTCTCCACACACAAAGAGGGGAAAAAAGACCAAGAGAGGGAGCTTGAGAGAGTTCCACGAAATGGGAGAGAGGGGGAGAGAGAGAGAGGGCAAAAATGTCTTTTTCAAGCCCAAATAGTGTTTAGGGGTGACCATAAGGGGGGGGTGAAGTTAGGGTTAGGCTCACCCACTCACAAATCAAATAACCAATGGTTTCTTCATCCCCAAGCAAGGTGGGGGTAAGGTTACCAAGGGTCACCACATCCCCAAAATATCTCACACTATTCGACCAACCAGGAACTCTCAAAACCCGGATACGGTTCGGAACTGCATATTTTTTCAAAATGTTACCGGAATTCGATGAAATTTTTATGGGTAGTACGAAACAGAACCAGGACCCATAATATGCAGTTAGATTTTCAATCAGAGTACTCCAACTCCCGCAGGTAGCTAAAAGCCAAAAATTTTAGCGACTCCGATCGAAAAAGAAAAAGGCCCTGAATGACCCATATGTGACCAAGGCTTAACCGAAATGGCTCCGAATGACACAGGCATAACATTCTTCCCCCCTTTGGAAATTTAGTCCTCGAAATTTAAGGAAACCCAAAGGGAAGACCGAATATAGCAAGTATCACGCATAGACCTTTTGCTCCCAAGTGGACCATGCACCAGACTGGCGCTACCGGCACACTATAATCAAAGAAACGGTCTTAGCGTGGAGCCACTTCTCATGCTGGTCCTTGACCTCGATCCTCTGCTCCACGAACGACAAATCCAGCTCGAGGATGAGGCAGTCGTGTCACGCCCCAGGGCGGCTGTCCCTGAGACGTGGCAATAATAAAATATCAGCTATCAATTCCTGAGGTCAATAAAGACTCCAACAACAACACACAAAGTGGCAAAGCAAGGACAATGATAACTGACTGAAAAGCGGAAGCATAATACATAAACAATGTATGTAAATAAAAAACATTATTACAGACTCGAATACACAATCACTGTCCTATGAGAGCCAAGTCTAGACCAAAGAAAATACAACCTGTGCCACATGCACGATTTACAATACATACAATGACTCTAGGACTGTTGACAGCCTCGCACTCGCCACCCGCCGGAAGAACGCTCCACGCCCATAAGACCACGCCACAGGAAAGCTCCAGCTCCACGCCCAACACTGCCCCTGAAAAGAAACAGTCTGCGAGGGGTGAGCTACAAGCTCAGTGAGTGGCTGAAAAACAATCACCATACAACAGTTCCATACTAAAGCAATTTTCTTTCAAGGAAAACATGGGTGGAAACCCATGGATAACAAGGTCACGCGGCGGCGCGACCAACCTCACCCTCACCCTCACTCCCAGAGGGAGACTCTTGGGACTTTTGGGGAGAGACCATACCGTTGGTCGAGGAGACCCGGGATTACTGGTCCACACAACACTACTGGATCATCTACATCGAGGTAACTACCCAACGATGTCTTTGAACATCGATACGAGACCGGACCCAACAACTATGGGAACGGATGAACAACGAATGGGTCACAAAACGACGTGTCTTCACCTCATCCTCACCCTCACTCCCGGAGGGAGACTCTTGGGACTTTTGGAAGAGACTTAGACTGCTCTACACCCTTGGTCCACCGGTAGCCCTTTTCCCCGTGTAACCTCTACCTGGTATACTCCCACGATCAGTACCTTCCGAACGCATAGGTGGTACCTACAGGTGGGAGCCCTCTGTCAAGACAGCTTTCCCAACGCCGGGGAGTTCCGTGTTATATATGTGTCACTTTTTAGCCTTCTGGTAACCATTGGAACATTCTGGCAGTTTTTCAGCTTTTTCGTTTTTCGATCGGAACCGCTAAAAGTTTGGACTTTTAGCTATCACCCTGAGTTTGAGGGCTCCGATTGGAAATCTAACTGCATATTATGTGTCCTGGTGCCATTCCAAGCCACTCACAAAAATTTCATCGAATTCCGGTAACGTTTCAAAATTTCACAGTTCCGAAGCGTATACGGGTTTTGACCGAGCGAAAAGTCATTGGGAGACTTGACTTGGTCAAGGTTGACCTTTGACTTGGTCAAATGAGTTTGGATTTTAGTGTGGTTGGGTTGACTAGGGTCAAACCACACTTAAACCTAATCTAATCCTAGCCTAAACCTAATTACGGCTAATCTAAGTGGTGTGAGAGTGTGTGGTGGGTGTGTGAGCATAAAGAAATCCCACGACAACATAAGCCTCATATTCATCATCTTCTCCAAAATTTCTCTCTCTCTCCCTCTCTTTAATCCCCCCATATGACCTAGTTCTAGTGGTGGAAACCAAAAAACCTAAGAAGAGAAAGGATAGGTAAGAACCCGATCTACCTTCCGGTGGTCTCGGATTCGAATTCCCACATGTGTGTCCCCTTCTCATACCCTCTTTTCTCCGCTGTTACAGCCCCTCTTTGGCTGAGTTGGAGATCTCGGTGGTGGTAGTCTTGGAGGCGGTGTTTCGGTGCCCGAAGAGCACCCGATTTTCCTCCCCTTCCTTTCCTCTCCTTGGGTGAGTTTCTTTTCCTTCCTTTCTTGTTTAGATGCTTGATTAGGAGGTGTTTTTGGGTATGTATGGCTTTCATGGTGGTTTGGGTGGCTGTTGGTGGCGGTTGGTGGCTGTTGGTGGCCATTGGTGGCCGTCGAGGAGGTGGTAGGGTGTTCTCGGGTACGCTGGCAGCGCAGGCAGGCAGGCTGGCAGGTAGGGTGGGTAGAGCAGGCTGGCAGGGCACGCGCGCATGCGCGCGGGCGTGTGTGCGGGTGGAGCAAGAGTGTGCGGGTGCTGCGCGCTCGGTGCCGTGCAGGGGCGCTGCGCAGAGGCGCAGTGCGTGCTGTGAGCGCGGGGCCGCGTGCGGGTGCTGTGCGCAGGGGCGTGCGCGAGGAGCGCTGCGTAGAGCGCAGTGCGTGCTGTGCGCGCGCGGTGAGGCAAGCGGGTGATGCGCACGGGGTGCGCGTGGGGTGCTGCGTTGGGGCGCAGGGCGTGCAGGTGTGCGCGCGAGTGCTGCGCTGGGGCGCAGTGAGCGCGCGGTGCACTAGGGGGGCTCGGCAGCGGGTCTGGGCATGCGGGCAAGGGCTCGGCAGTGCGTCTGGGCGCGCGGGCTGGGGCACGGCTGTGCGCCTGGGGTGGGTGGCCGTGCGTACGGCTGCCCTGGTGTTCGGGTGAGTCGGGGTGCTCAGAATCGCGTGCGTACAGGCCGGTTGTCCGAGTGTTGGGTATTTTAGTGTATTTTTGTATATATTTGTGTATTTTACTCACCGAGTTGATTACCCTTTCTTGCAGATCTTGACGAACGGTCGCGCGACGACCCGGTTATTGGTGAGTGGGATAATCCAACCCAGTAGGGAGGCGCTATATGCACTTGGACGTATACCGTCCTCCCATGGGGCACCATAGTTTAATATTAACTTGTATAATATGTAATCTATGCAAGCATGATTAATATGTAGTATGCATGACACCCTAGACCTTGTATGTTAGGGACTTGCACCCTTAGGATATGTGTAAGAGCCATGCATCCTGTCACCATGTTTTCATGCTAGGAAAGCCTCGACCTATGCATGTGTCCTATTGGTTTAATTTATTAATTTAAATGCGAACTTATGGTATTTATGCATGCCTTAGTAAGTATTATAACTTGATGGTTATTATATATGTTCCCTGCATCTTGGTTATGCGCCCTGGAGGGATTCTGAAGAATTCATGACACCAGTAGAGTCTCCCTTCTCTGGATTAAGGGGCCTTGCGAAGTCAGCGTTGAGACCCGGGCTAGGGTACTCCGTGTTCCTTGTTTGGTTGTCGGGATATCCTATATCGGGACCTCATGGTGCCCTCCCAGGGTTTCTTTTTCCAGTTAAGGAAATACCGCGGATTCAAGTGGATCGTATACGTGTGGATAGGCTGTTTCTGTTCCCTTCGTTGGATCCGTATAGAGACTGCCCCAGCGTTAGACAGACCGTCCTGATAGAGGGCTCCCATCAGTAGGCACCTTCTGATTTGGTGACGGACTGTGCTGAAAGTGGGAGTAGACCAGGCGGCCTACGGAGTGGAGGAGTGACTATTGGTGGACCAAGGGTGATTAACAGCCTAGTCAGTCCCAATATCCTATGTCACCTATTGGAGGGTGAGGGTGAGGGTGTGGTGGGTCGGCGATGTAGCGACCCACTGGATTATGTAGTTCTTGCCACTTTGGGCTTGAATAATTAATTGTGGTTAATATGAATTGTGATGCATGGGTTGTGCTATTCACTGAGCGTGTGGCTCACCCCTCGCATATATTTTTCTCAAGTGTTATCTGAGTCGGATCTGGAGGAGGAGCTCCCCGAGGGACCTCAGCAGTAGTGGAGCAGCGCCACATTCCGCGAGTGTTAGAGGCTATCAGCATCCCTTTTTTATTGTATGTATTGTATTCTGTGCTTGGGCACATGTTTGTATTATATTTGGATGTCATTGTATATATTGGCTCTCACAGGACAGTTGATTATGTATCGAGTCTGTAATATGTCTTTGAGTTACAGATTCAGTCTTTTAGCTTCCGCTATTCGTGTATATATCATGTCAGCCTCATTGTTGTCTGTGTTGAAATTGTTGATGTTGTTTAGGGTATATTATTGACCTCCTGTTTAGACTGCTGATATCATATATACACTTGCCGCGTCTCGGGGACGGCCGCCCTGGGGCGTGACAAAAGTTGGTATCAGAGCCTGGTCCTGTCAGAGCCAATTGTCTTCTTTTTCGTAGAGATGAGTCCTAGGATTTCTATATGAGTATTCTGATCCTAGTGTCTGGTTTTCTTAGGTTGCTGATATGCCTCCTCGCAGAGGACGGTGCGGACGTGGTCCCTCTCGACCTTTGGAGATTTCTGGACCTACCAGAGGCGAGGATGCTACTGGAGAGGCCATGGCTGTGAGGCCAGGATTGGCATAGCAGCCTCCTGCATGGGAGCGTGCTTACGCTCGGATAGCAGATTTGGTGGAGACTCAGACGAGAGCATTAGAGGCCCAGGCGAGGGCGTTAGCTGAGCAGGCTAGAGAGATTCAGGAGCTGAGGGCGGTCCGTGATGCAGTTCCACAGGCCCCCTTTGTGGCAGATTCGCCTGTAGTACTCGATGTACCTCCTGCTCCCGTGGTGATTCCAGTGGTGGGAGTTCAGGATCCCCTGGAGAGGGAGGTGGAGCTGGAGGCTGCAGCGCGAGTGCACCAGAGTGGCCTCACTGCCTTTCTAAAGCTCCACCCTCCCGAGTTCCACGGACAGACGTCGGATCCCCTTGCCCCTGAGAGATGGTTGATGGAGGTGGACAAGATCTTCTCGACCATGCACTGCACCGACCGCCAGCGAGTCTCCCTGGCCACCTTTATGCTAAAGGGTAGCGCCGTCAACTGGTAGGCTACTAGATCGGTGGACATTCCTGAGGGAGTTGAGCAGCTTTTATGGGCGGGATTCTGGAGGTATTTCCTGGAGGAGTACTTCCCGTTCTCGACGCGCCAGATCATGATGCGGGAGTTTGAGCAGCTGACGCAGGGCTCCATGTCAGTCGCGGACTACTCTACGCGCTTCACGAGGCTTTCCAGGTTTGCCCCAGCCTTGGTGATGGACGAGGAGACGCGGTGCCGTCGATTCGAGATGGGTCTCATCAGCACCATTCGGGTGCATGTCACCTCCCAGGCATTCACGAGGTACTCGGACTTGGTGTCTCGGGCGAAGACAGTCGAGCGAGACCTCAGGATCCTCGTGAGGGTTCCAACCCCTTCTGTAGAGCAGAGACCTCCCAGGAGCCCGGACCAGGGACAGCGCAAGAAGAAGAGGCCCCGCTTTGATCAGTTAGCGGCTGCCTCTCCCCCACTGGATGTGGTGCCAGTGCGAGGTCCAGCACCCATTGCGGCGGTGCCAATCCAGGTCAGGCGACCGGAGACGCGACGTTGTGACCACTGTCAGCGCATCGGGGATATTTCATATAATTGCCCAGATGCCAACCGACCCCGCGTGCTGCCTCCGCAGCAGCAGTTTCAGTAGCAGCCGTACCATCAGCAGCAGCCTTAGCGTCAACAGCATCAGCCACTGGGTGGTCGTGTTGACCAGTGGAGGCAGCCTGCGCAGCTTGCGAGGCGTGCCCCTGCTCCTCAACCGCAGTTTGTCCAGGGCAAAGTTGCAGCACTTTCGGCCGAGGAGGCGCAAGTTCCGGGTATCATGGTCCGAGGTATTGTTTTGTGTTCCGAGCTCCCTATATATATGTGTGTTGGTTGTTGTTATGCATGTGTGTGATATCTCGATAAGTGAGTATCGAGAGTGGTTGTTCGAGTTAAGGAGGCCAGGTTGTAGCTGTCCTGGCAGAGAGTTCCCATCAGTAGGTACCACCGATGCAGTCGAAGGGGTACTGATCATGGGAGTATGCCAGGTAGAGGCTGCCCGGAAGAGGGTTAACGAATGATGTCGCGAGCGTGGAATCGTTCTCCCCTTCGTTGGATCCGTGTAGTACAGCCCCGGCGTTAGACAGGCTCCCGGTCAGAGGACCAGGTAAGCTACGGATCGGGGATAGGCTACCTGTGGACCAGGGGTGTAGAACAGTCTAAGTCTCTCCCAAAGTCCCAAAATGTCTCCTTTCGGGAGTGAGGGTGTGGATGAGGCGGAGACGGGTCGCCTCGTGACCCAGTGATCCTTGGGTTTCCAGTAGAATTAGTAGTGTTCTTTTAGGGTGATGTCTTCTTCTTGTGTTCCTTCTGGATTAAGGGGCTTTGCGAGGTTAGCGTTGAGACCCGGGCTAGGGTACTCCGTGTTCCTTGTTTGGTTGTCGGGATATCCTATATCGGGACCTCATGGTGCCCTCCCAAGGTTTCTTTTCCCAGTCAAGGAATACCTTAGAAGCATCAAATTGATGGTGGATTAAGTGCGAGTTTTGGTTGGAGCGTATGGCCTTTCTGGGCCACGTGATTTCCTGCAAGGGCATATCTGTGGACCCAGTCAAGATGCTCGCCGTGTCAAATTGGCGTCGACCGTCGAACCCCATTGAGATTCGGAGCTTCCTGGGCTTGGCGGGTCATTGCAGGAGGTTTGTCGAGGGTTTCTCGAAGATAGCTGTACCTCCTAACCGCCTCGCTCGGAAGGATGTCCGGTTTGAATGGTCCCCGTCTTGCGAGGAGAGCTTCCTGGAGTTTAAGCGAAGGCTCGCCTCAGCGCCAGTTCTTACCCTTCCGTCTGGGAGGGGTGGGTTCGCAGTTTGCTCTGAGGCATCGCGGTTGGGTGTGGGTTGCGTCCACGATCCTGCTCACGTCATCCCGTTCGAGCCGCTCGTCTTCGAGCTGGACTTGTCATTCGTGGAGCAGCCGATCGAGATCCTGGACCGCCGCGAGAAGAGGCTCCGCACCAAGACCGTCCAGTTGGTCAAGGTGCGATGGCAGCACCGTTCGGGTGCCGAGGCCACTTGGGAGCTCGAGGACGCCTTGCGTGACGCGTATCCGCATCTCTTCCCTTCCTAGATGTTTTTGTATTTATTTTGAGGACAAAATTTCCTAAGGGGGGAAGAATGTTATATATGTGTCACTTTTTAGCCTTCTGGTAACCATTGGAACATTCTGGCAGTTTTTTAGCTTTTTCGTTTTTCGATCGGAACCGCTAAAATTTTAGACTTTTAGCTATCATCATGAGTTTGAGGACTCCGATTGGAAATCTAACTGCATATTATGTGTCCTGGTGCCATTCCAAGCCACTCACGAAAATTTCACCGAATTCCGATAACGTTTCAGAATTTCACAGTTCCGAATCGTATCCGGGTTTTGACCGAGCGAAAAGTCATTGGGAGACTTGACTTGACCAAGTCAAAGGTCAACCTTGACTGTTGCGTCCACGATCCTGCTCACGTCATCCCGTTCGAGCCGCTCGTCTTCGAGCCGGACTTGTCATTCGTCGAGCAGCCGATCGAGATCCTGGATCACCGCGAGAAGAGGCTCCGCACCAAGACCGTCCAGTTGGTCAAGGTGCGATGGCAGCACCGTTCGGGTGCCGAGGCCACTTGGGAGCTCGAGGACGCCTTGCGTGACGCGTATCCGCATCTCTTCCCTTCCTAGATGTTTTTGTATTTATTTTGAGGACAAAATTTCCTAAGGGGGGAAGAATGTTATATATGTGTCACTTTTTAGCCTTCTGGTAACCATTGGAACATTCTGGCAGTTTTTTAGCTTTTCGTTTTTCGATCGGAACCGCTAAAATTTTGGGCTTTTAGCTATCACCCTGAGGTTGAGGGCTCCGATTGAAAATATAACTGCATATTATGTGTCCTGGTGCCATTCCAAGCCGCTCACGAAAATTTCATCGAATTCCGATAACGTTTCAGAATTTCACAGTTCCGAATCGTATCCGAGTTTTGACCGAGCGAAAAGTCATTGGGAGACTTGACTTGGTCAAGGTTGACCTTTGACTTGGTCAAATGAGTTTGGATTTTAGTGTGGTTGGGTTGACTAGGGTCAAACCACACTTAAACCTAATCTAATCCTAGCCTAAACCTAATTAGGGCTAATCTAAGTGTGGGTGTGAGAGTGTGTGGTGGGTGTGTGAGCATAAAGAAATCCCACGACAACATAAGCCTCCTATTCATCATCTTCTCCAAAATTTCTCTCTCTCTCCCTCTCTTCAATCCCCCCATATGACCTAGTTCTAGTGGTGGAAATCAAAAACCCTAAGAAGAGAAAGGATAGGTAAGAACCCGATCTACCTTCCGGTGGTCTCGGATTCGAATTCCCACATGTGTGTCCCCTTCTCATACCCTCTTTTCTCCGCAGTTTCAGCCCCTCTTTGGCTGAGTTGGAGATCTCGGTGGTGGTAGTCTTGGAGGTGGTGTTTCGGTGCCCGAAGAGCACCCGATCTTCCTCCCCTTCCTTTCCTCTCCTTGGGTGAGTTTCTTTTCCTTCCTTTCTAGTTTAGATGCTTGATTAGGAGGTGTTTTTGGGTATGTATGGCTTTCATGGTGGTTTGGGTGGCTGTTGGTGGCCATTGGTGGCCGTCGGGGAGGTGGTAGGGTTGTCTCGGGTAGGCTGGCAGCGCAGGCAGGCGGGCTGGCAGGCAGGGCGGGTAGAGCAGGCTGGCAGGGCACGGGCGTGTGCGCGCGGGCATGCGCGCAGGCGTGCGCGTAGGTGGAGCAGGAGTGTGCGGGTGCTGCGCGCTGGGCGCCGTGCAGGGGCGTGCGCGCGGGGCGCTGCGCAGAGGCGCAGTGCGTGCTGTGCGCGCGGGGCCGCGTGCGGGTGCTGCGCGCAGGGGGCCGTGCGGGGGGCGTGCGCGAGGAGCGCTGCGCAGAGGCGCAGTGCGTGCTGTGCGCGCGCGGTGAGGCGAGCGGCTGGTGCGCGCGGGGTGCTGCGCTGGGGCGCAGTGCGTGCGGGTGTGCGCGTGAGTTGCTGCGTTGGGGCGCAGTGAGCGCGCGGTGCACCCGAGGGGTTTGGCAGCGGGTCCGGGCATGCGGGCACGGGCTCGGCAGTGGGTCCGGGCATGCGGGCAGGGGCTCCGCAGTGCGTCTGGGCGCGCAGGCAGGGGTTCGGCAGCGGGTTCGGGCATGCGGGCAGGGGCTCGGCAGCGTGTCCGGGCATGCGGGCAGGGGCTCGGCAGTGCGTCTGGGCGCGCGGGCTGGGGCACGGCTGTGCGCCTGGGTCGGGTGGCCGTGCGTACGGCTGCCCTGGGGTTCAGGTGAGTCGGGGTGCTCGGACTCGCGTGCGTACAGGCCGTATGTACGCTTGTCCGAGTGTTGGGTAATTTAGTGTATTTTTGTATATATTTGTGTATTTTACTCACCGAGTTGATTACCTTGTCTTGCAGATTTTGACGGACGGTCACGCGACAACCCGGGTATTGGTGAGTGGGACAATCCAACCCAGTAGGGAGGCGTTATATGCACTTGGGCGTATACCGTCCTCCCCTGGGACACCATAGTTTAATATTAACTTGTATAATATGTAATCTACGCAAGCATGATTAATATGTTGTATGCATGTCACCCTAGACTTTGTATGTTAGGGACTTGCACCCTTAGGATATGTGTAAGAGCCATGCATCCTGTTATCATGTTTTCATGTTAGGAAAACCTCGACCAATGCATGTGTCCTATTAGTTTAATTTATTAAATTAAATGCGAACTTATGGTATTTTGCATGCCTTAGTAAATATTATAACCCGATGGTTATTATATATGTTCCCCGCATCTTGGTTATGCGCCCTGGAGGAATTCTGAAGAATTCATGACACCAGTAGAATTAAGGGGCCTTGCGAAGTCAGCGTTGAGACCCGGGCTAGGATACTCCGTGTTCCTTGTTTGGTTGTCAGGGTATCCTATATCGGGACCTCATGGTGCCCTCCTAGGGTTTCTTTTCTAGTTAAGGGAATACCGCGGATCCAAGTGGATCGTATACATGTGGATAGGCTGTTTCTTTTCCCTTCGTTGGATCCGTATAGAGACTGCCCCAGCGTTAGATAGGCCGTCCTGATAGAGGGCTCCCATCAGTAGGCACCTTCTGATTTGGTGACGGACTGTGCTGAATTGTGGGAGTAGACCAGGCGGCCTACAGAGTGGAGGAGAGACTATCGGTGGACCAAGGGTGATTAACAGCCTAGTCAATCCCAATATCCTATGTCACCTATTGGAGGGTGAGGGTGAGGGTGTGGTGGGTCGGCGATGTAGCGACCCACTGGATTATGTAGTTCTTGCCACTTTGGGGCTTGAATAATTAATTGTGGTTAATATGAATTGTGATGTATGGGTTATGCTATTCACTGAGCGTGTGGCTCACCCCTCGCATATATTTTTCTCCAGTGTTATCTGAGTCGGATCAGGAGGAGGAGCGGCCCGAGGGACCTCAGTAGTAGCGGAGCAGCGCCACATTCCGCGAGTGTTAGAGGCTATCAGCATCCCTTTTTTATTGTATGTATTGTATTCTGTGCTTGGGCACACGTTTGTATTATATTTGGATGTCATTGTATATATTGGCTCTCACAGGACAGTTGATTATGTATCGAGTCTGTAATATGTCTTTGAGTTACAGATTCAGTCTTTTAGCTTCCGCTATTTGTGTATATATCATGTCAGCCTCATTGTTGTCTGTGTTGAAATTGTTGATGTTGTTTAGGGTATATTATTGACCTCCTGTTTAGACTGCTGATATCATATATACACTTGCCGCGTCTCGAGGACGGCCGCCCTGGGACGTGACAGTTACTACATCGGATCCAACGAAGGGGAGAACGATTCCACGCTCGCAATATCATTCGTTAGCCCTCTCCTGGGTAGCCTCTACCTGGTACACTCCCACGATCAGTACGCTCCCGAACGCATCGGTGGTACCTAAGGATGGGAGCCCTCTGTTAGGACAGCTACAACCCGGGCCTCTTCAACACGGATGACATTGGGAGTAAACATTCCATGTTCGCAAAGCGAACTCAATAGAAAAAAAACAACTACTCTCGATAATCACATATCGAGATAGCGAACACTACTGTACTCCGACACCATTGCGTCGCTCAGACACAAAGGGTTTACCTCTGCTCTCACGTAGAAATAATCCCATAATCTAATGAATTCTTCTGAATTCCAAACGAGTGCATCGCTCAGATGCACGGGGCGATTACATCTCTAGCGCTCTAATTAATAAGGTACAACCCGACAGCGGGTCATACCCACTCCTATTTCAGATAGCCTATCAATTTTTAACATGCGCATATAAATATATCCAGCTATGTGCATGAACCATATGCACAATCATCTAATAATTATAGGGACACTCCCTAACATGGATTTACATCATAATAAATCATACAACATGCATACATGGTCATTAATCACATAAGCAACATGCATGCATTAGATATCGCCAACTTAAAAGAAAGGGTCAAGCGCGATCTCGCGCACTAACAGGTGCATGCCAATATTCCAAACGAACCTGAGTCGAGTAGGAAATCGCATCTACTTACTCAGTTCGTTCAGAGGGAGAGGGCGAGAGAGATCATCATCTCATGAAGCTGGTCATAGCTTTGCCCCATTAGCATGGGTGCAACAACTACACCACGCCCTCGAGTCTTATCGCAAGGGAATATTAGGCAGGTGCCCGTTATTAACCCAGACTTATTTATGTTGGACATTCCAATTAACATGGTGAGAATAGTATTACAATACTACCTAAGGCATGTCATATTCTATACATCCATACACATTTACAAAATACATGCCCATACTAGAGGGGCTCATGCAACACAATCATTCATACATGAATACAATACATGTATATAAGTCTAGCATGCAAGATATCTACATATTATAGCTTAAGCATGGCCATACTACTTATCTACACAAGTAGTATAGCTTAGGGGGCCCCATCGATGCGCGACGCGCGACTACGCGCGTCGAGCGCATCCCGAGAAGGGGGGGGGGGGATTGGATCGAACCATTCACCATACAACCCGGGACCTCGCGCATCCCATTCGACGAGATCTGCAAGGTAAGGGCATCAAAGTTGGTGAGTAACATCACAATTTAACACTTAGAATTTACTAGAAATTCCAAAGACTTAGACATGCACGCATACGGGCTCGCACGCATGCAAGCACGCGCGAACGCACACATGCCCGAGTGCCCCAGCACCTACCCGAGACCTTGGGCAGCCCCACGCATGCCCCAGCACGCGCTAGAGTGCTCACGCACGCGCGCGCTCGCACTGGCACCCAGCCGCGTCCCCAGACACACGCCCAGGCGCACTGCCTCACGCACGCGCACGCTCGAGCGCTTGGCTCGCACCCGCGCGCACGCGCACGCGCACCCTCCTGCGCCTGCCAGTGCCCCTCTGCGAGCGTGTCTACGCGCGCGCCACCACTCCCCAACCCTCCCCCCTTGCCCCTACATGCACCCAACTCAAAACACCTCACATGCATGCCCTCCCAAACACCCTAACATGCATAAAAGCCAATTAAAGAAGAGGGAAACTCACCAAAAGAGAGGGGGAGGGAAGGGGGAGATGTAGGGGCTCGCAAGCGCACCCTTGACCACCTCGACCGCCACCACCACTACCACCACCTCCATCTTTGCTTCTCTTCTTCATGGCTGAACCAAAGGGGAGGGAAAGAAAATAAGGGGATCCACCATGGGAGGAGGAGAGGGAGGAGGAACAATCAACACTAGCACACACACTCACCTTGCTTGCACTTGCACCTCCTCTTCTTGCTCCATCTTTTCTCTTAGGCATTTCATCAAACACATGGGGGGGGAATGTGTGAAAGAGAGAAAGAGAGGCAAGAGAGGTAGACGTGGGGAGTGGGAGAGAGAGAGGGAGAGATATTTTTTGGGCCAATAAATAGCCAAAAGAGGGATTCAAATGACCAAGTTGTCCCTGACCAGAAATTCTGTACATGCTTCACTAGAAAAGCTATAACTTCCTCAATATAGCTCCGAATTGCACAATTCAAAGGCCACTGGAAAGCTAAGAAGATTATCTACAACTTTGATGTTTATGCTAAGATCAAATAATCCCTCCAGTTATTCCGAAATGTGAGCTAAACATTGAACAGGGCTGCTGCCAGAATTTTTCATCCCCGAGTTATACTTGGAAAAATACCCATAACTTTTACTACATGAATCCAGTTGATCTAATTCCACTTTTGTTCGAAAGCTAACTCAAAACTGAGCATCTCATGATAAAATCATATTTAAACCTCTTCATCATGGATTTTAAAAAAATTAAATCCAAATATCAAATCGGAAATACATAACTTCTATAAGGAAAATTATGTAGCCTAACTTTCAATCTGAGCGCTCCAACTCCTGCAGGTGGCTAAAAGCCAAAATTTTAGCAACTCCGATCGAAAAATAAGGCTCCAAATGACACAGGCATAACATTCTCCCCCCCTTAGGAAATTTAGTCCTCGAAATTTAAGGAAACCCAAAGGGAAGACCGAAGTATCATGCATAGACCTTTTGTTCCCAAGTGGTCTATGCACCAGACTGGCGCTACCGACACACTATAATCAAAGGAACGGTCTTAGCGTGGAGCCTCTTCTCATGCTGGTCCTTGACCTCGATCCACTGCTCCACGAACGACAAATCCAGCTCGAGAATGAGACAGTCGAACGGAATCACTGAGTAGGATCGTGGACATAATGCCTCAGCCATGAGACAAGGACGACGTCGTGGGCATGAGCCAGTTGTGGGGGAAAGGCTACATGACAAGCCACCTCCCCAATCCACTCAATGACGAAAAACAGTCCCATTGAAGAGCCAACTCAGCTTGCCCCGAACGTCGAAACAGAGGATGCCCTTGAACTGGGACACCTTCACGAAAACATGGTCGCCAAACCCAAAGGTAAGCTCCTGGCGACGATGACCTGCGTAGCCCTTCTGTCGATTCTGGGAGGTGCAGATGCACACATGAACCAACCTGGCCACCGCAAGGTCAAACAACTAACTTGTGGCCCCTCCAACTGGCGCTCCTCAACCGTCCCAACACAAGGGAGGTATAAAACTGCGCCTGTAGAGTGCCTTTCACAGATCCATCTGGATGCTCGAATGGCAGTCGTCTTGCAGGCATACCCCAACAAATGGGTGGTGCCTCACCCAACTGCCCTCATCATCGAGCACGCAGGCACTTAGCATGTCCTCCAAGGTCTGAATCATCCTCTTTGTCTGGCTGTCCATCGGCGATGAAACGCTATACTTAAATGGAGGCTCACGCCAAAGCCTGCCAAGGCTGCGCCACAACCTCAAAGTAACCCTCACGTCTCAACCGAAAATAGCGCCGACCGGAGTGCCATGAAGACGAACAATCGCGAAGGTGAAAACCCACATCAAGGCGTCCAGAGACTCAATCAGTCGGATTAGGGAGGGAAGCGCGGACTTAGTCACTCGGTTAAATGATCACCTGGACGGCGTCATGACCCGAACGTGACATTAGCGAGTCCGCAACAATCCCTGATAACCCACTCCCACGTCCATTGAGGAATCTCCATGGACTGATGCTTTCCAACGCGATGATGATTCTCGAACTTTGCCTGAGGGCATGCCAACCTGGGGAAACAAGGTCACCCACATCACCTTTTTCATCGCACTACTAGCAATCTCAATGAAGACTACCTCAAAGTAATGTACGGAGGCCCAATAAAACTTTTGAGATCCACGAAGGCATCCAGCGCATTCGTCAACCCGAACAGCAGTACTTAAAACTCGTAGTGCCTGAAACGGTCACGAAAGGCCATCTACAGGATGTCCAACTCCCGGATCTCCAACTTGTGGTACCCTTGTGCGAAGATCGATCTAACAGTAGACACCCGCTCCCAGAGTCGATCAAACAGATCATCAATTCACAGCAAGGGGTACCTGATCTTCGACCCTTACGAGAAGATCAAAACAACACTGTGAACAATTAAGTCCATATTCTGCTCCTCGAGCATGGCTGGCGCTCATGATGACACTTACACGCTTGGTAAGCCGCTCAACCGCACTTAATCCACAAGACACGCAATAAGGGGTCGTCGGACCTCGACAATGCCTATGCGACGTCATCTATCTGATAGGGCGGTTGAGTCCCATCACGAACGCTAGCATCGCGTCTCCTTATTTGCGACCAATGTGGGGCAAAACGCGATAGTATCCCCAACTGTGCTTCACATGCCGCCAGAGATAGGTCGCTCAACTATAACCATTGGAACTCCAGCATCCTGCACTCCATGGGCAGATTCATCACAGGGAGTCCACGCTCTCGACATCATCCAGTAGCACTCTCCCGGTGTGGCATCTACCTGGTAGCCTCCCAAGCCCACTATCTCTGCCATATGGGCGCACCAACAAGCATAGTATCTGGGAGCACCTCACAGGGCTCTGGCCTCAACCGGGCAGCTACAACGCACCATGATATATCTAAGTGACTCCAGATGCCACTATGTAACTATGTCCAGTAGCGATCGCCCACTGAGCTGCAATAGGACGCACCCAATCCTGATCGTATGCATCACCACTCGCTACAGCACCTTCTAACTGAGAGGAAAAATCCATCATCAATAGATGCTTCAAAGGTATTCCTTGACTGGGAAAAGAAACCTTGGGAGGGCACCATGAGGTCCCGATATAGGATATCCCAACAACCAAACAAGGAACACGGAGTACCCTAGCCCGGGTCTCAACGCTGACCCTGCAAGGCCCCTTAATCACGAGTACGAAGGCTAGAAGAAGACATCACCCCTTAATGAGCAATACGCCACACCCTCAAAACTTGAAACTGGCGCTGCACGCGAACTCCATGGTTACCAGCAATACCGATGCACGGGAAAGAAGCTCCATTATCAAGACGCAATCCATAACTTAGAAATTGCAACCAATTCATCACTATCATACTACTGGCTGGAATCTCCTACCCAAGCCTTAATCCCACCACAAGGGATTCAACAGCTGACCTTGTTCAGTCGACCGAGTCGACAACTTAAGGGTGGGTCAACGGGGGTCACGTCCACGTCAACGGATGCGAGGAGGCATGTCAGCAACCTAAGATAACCTCTAAAACAAGAGTACTTAGATGACAATCCTACGACTCATCATCTATACGACTAGACTTAGGCTCTGACAGGACCAGGCTCTGATACCAACTTTTGTCACGCCCCAGGGCGGCCGTCCCCGAGACGTGGCAATAATGAAATATCAGCTATCAATACCTGAGGTCAATAAAGACTCCAACAACAACACACAAGGTGGCAAAGCAAGGACAATGATAACTAACTGAAAAGCAGAAGCATAATATATAAACAATGTCTGTAAATCAAAAACATTATTACAGACTCGAATACACAATCACTGTCCTGTGAGAGCCAAGTCTAGACCAAAGAAAATACAACCTGTGCCACATGCACGATTTATAATACATACAATGACTCTAGGACTGCTGACAGCCTCGCACTCGCCATCCGCCGGACGAACGCTCCACGCCCATAAGACCACGCCACAGGAAAGCTCCAGCTCCACGCCCAACACTGCCCCTAAAAAGAAACAGTCTGCGAGGGGTGAGCTACAAGCTCAGTGAGTGGCTGAAAAACAATCACCATACAACAGTTCCATACTAAAGCAATTTTCTTTCAAGGAAAACATGGGTGGAAACCCATGGATAACAAGGTCACGCGGCGGCGCGACCAACCTCACCCTCACCCTCACTCCCGGAGGGAGACTCTTGCGAATTTTGGGGAGAGACCATACCATTGGTCGAGGAGACCCGGGATTACTGGTCCACACAACACTACTGGATCATCTACATCGAGGTAACTACCCAACGATGTCTTTGAACATCGATACGAGACCGGACCCAACAACTATGGGAACGGACGAACAACGAATGGGTCACGAGGCGACGTGTCTTCACCTCATCCTCACCCTCACTCCCGGAGGGAGACTCTTGGGACTTTTGGAAGAGACTTAGACTGCTCTACACCCTTGGTCCACCGGTAGCCCTTTCCCCCGCGTAGCCTCTACCTGGTATACTCCCACGATCAGTACCTTCCGAACGCATCGGTGGTACCTACGGATGGGAGCCCTCTGTCAGGATAGCTTTCCCAATGCCGGGGAGTTCCTACATCGGATCCAACAAAGGGGAGAACGATTCCAAGCTCGGAATATCATTTTTTAGCCCTCTCTTGGGTAGCCTCTACCTGGTACACTCCCACGATCAGTACGCTCCCGAACGCATCGGTGGTACCTACGGATGGGAGCCCTCTGTCAGGACAGCTACAACCCGGGCCTCTTCAACACGGACGACATTGGGAGTAAACATTCCATGTTCGCAAAGCGAACTCAATAGAAAAAAAACAACTACTCTCGATAATCACATATCGAGATAGCGAACACTACTGTACTCCGACACCATTGCGTCGCTCAGACACAAAGGGTTTACCTCTGCTCTCACGTAGAAATAATCCCATAAGCTAATGAATTCTCCTGAATTCCAAACGAGTGCATCGCTCAGATGCACGGGGCGATTACATCTCTAGCGCTCTAATTAATAAGGTACAACCCGACAGCGGGTCATACCCATTCCTATTTCAGATAGGCCTCTCAATTTTTAACATGCGCATATAAATATATCCAGCTATGTGCATGAACCATATGCACAATCATCTAATAATTATAGGGACACTCCCTAACATGGATTTGCATCATAATAAATCATACACCATGCATACATGGTCATTAATCACATAAGCAACATGCATGCATTAGATATCGCCAACTTAAAAGAAAGGGTCAAGCGCGATCTCGCGCACTAATAGGTGCATGCCAATATTCCAAACATACCTGAGTCGAGTAGGAAATCGCATCTACTTACTCAGTTCGTTCAGAGGGAGAGGGCGAGAGAGATCATCATCTCATGAAGCTTGTCATAGCTTTGCCCTATTAGCATGAGCGCAACAACTACACCATGCCCTCGAGTCTTATCGGAAGGGAATATTAGACAGGTGCCCGTTATTAACCCAGACTTATTCATGCTGGATATTCCAATTAACATGGTGGGATTAGTATTACAATACTACCTAAGGCAGGTCATATTCTATACATCCTTACACATTTACAAAATACATCCCCATACTAGAGCGGCTCATGCAACACAATCATTCATACATGAATACAATACATGTATATAAGCCTAGCATGCAAGATATCTACATATTATAGCTTAAGCATGGCCATACTACTTGTCTACACAAGTACTATAGCTTAGGGGGGCCCATCGATCCACGACGCGCGACTACGGGCGTCGAGCGTATCCCGAGAGGGGGGGGTTTCGATCGAACCACTCACCTTGCAACCCGGGACCTCGCGCATCCCATCCGACGTATCACGCCCCAGGGCGGCCGTCCCCGAGATGTGGCAATAATAAAATATCAGCTATCATACCTCAGGTCAATAAAGTCTCCAACAACAACACACAAAGTGGCAAAGCAAGGATAATGATAACTGACTGAAAAGCGGAAGCATAATATATAAACAATGTCTGTAAATCAAAAACATTATTACAGACTCGAATACACAATCGCTGTCCTGTGAGAGCCAAGTCTAGACCAAAGAAAATACAACCTGTGCCACATGCATGATTTACAATACATACAATGACTCTAGGACTGCTGATAGCCTCGCACTCGCCACCCGCCTGGAGGACGCTCCTCGTCCATAAGACCACGCCATAAGAAAGCACCAGCTCCATGCCCAACACTGCCCCTGAAAAGAAACAGTCTGCGAGGGGTGAGCTACAAGCTCAGTGAGTGGCTGAGAACCAATCACCATACAACTGTTCAATACATAAACAATTCCCTTTTAAGGTAAACATGGGTGGAAACCCATGGATAACCGGGTAACGCGGCGGCGCGACCAACCTCACCCTCACCTTCACCCCCGGAGGGAGACTCTTGGGACTTTTGGGGAGAGACCATACCGTTGGTCGAGGAGACCCGGGATTACTGGTCCACACAACATTACTAGATCACCAACCTCACCCTCACCCTCACTCCCGGAGGGAGACTCTTGGGACTTTTGGGGAGAGACCATACCGTTGGTCGAGGAGACCCGGGATTACTGGTCTACGCAACACTACTGGATCATCTACATCGAGGTAACCACCCAACGATGTCTTTGAACATCGATACAAGACCGGACCCAACAACTATGGGAACGGACAAACAACGAATGGGTCACGAGGCGACGTGTCTTCACCTCATCCTCACCCTCACTCCCGGAGGGAGACTCTTGGGACTTTTGGAAGAGACTTAGACTGCTCTACACCCTTGGTCCACTGGTAGCCCTTTCCCCCGCGTAGCCTCTACCTGGTATACTCCCACGATCAGTACCTTCCGAACGCATTGGTGGTACCTACGGATGGAAGCCCTCTGTCCGGACAGCTTTCCCAACGCCGGGGAGTTCTTACATCGGATCCAACGAAGGGGAGAACGCATCGGTCGTACCTACGGATGGGAGCCCTCTGTCAGGATAGCTACAACCCGGGGCTCTTCAACTAGATGACATTGAGAGTAAACACTCCATGTTCGCAAAGCGAATCCAATGGAATGACAACTACTCTCAATAATCACATATCGAGATATCGAACACTATTGTACTCCCACATGGTTGCGTCGCTCAGTCACAAGGGGGGTTGCCTCTGCTCTCACGCAGAAATAATCCCGAGGCACATAACCCAACAGGCGGTTCATATACACGCCTAGCACGGGTAGGCCTAGCTTAATGCCCCACTACCGGCTTAACAAAACCGATAAGATAACGAATTCTCCTGAATTCCAAACGAGTGCATCGCTCGGATGCACGGGGGTGATTACATCGCTAGCGCTCTAACTAATAAGGTACAACCCGACAACGGGTCATACCCACGCCTATTTCAGATAGGCCTGATTAGTTTTAACATGCGCATATATTTTATAGGAGAATTAAATCTTAGCTACAGGCATGAACCATATGCACGATCAGATATCGATTAATCATAGGGATACTCCCTAATCATGGATTTACATCATAAATAGTAATCATACAACACGCATACAGGTATGGCCTACTTAATCCTGCATACTTGGCCATTAATCATACTGGTTATTCCAATTAATATGGGGGGAGTAGTATTACAATACTACCTAAGGCATGCCATATTCTATACATCCATACACATTTCAAAAATACATGCCCATACTAGAGGGGCTCATGCAACACAATCATTCATACATTAATATAATACAATACATGTATATAAGCATAGCATGAAAGATATCTACATATTATATCTTAAGCTAAGATGCCCCATCGATGCCGACGCGCGACTACGCGCATCGAGCGCATCCCGAGGGGGCGGGGAGATTGGACCAAACCACTCACCGATACCCGGATCGCCGCGCGTCCGGTCAACGAGATCTGCAAAACACAACCAATGATCCATAATTAAATTATGGAACCTCCTATCACACATATAAGCCTACTTCATGAAGACCCTAACCCCTGATACTTCCATATTATCACCCAAGACACATGCAAACAACTCCTTGGCACTCAACCAAGCAAAACTGCCAAACCTGCTGCAATCAGCCCTACTAATTGGTCTTCACAGCCCCCAATACAAATCCAAAATTATGAGATAAATCATGCACATTCTCTGATATGCTGGGATCATAATCCATGCAGACATTAGAACCTAATTTTGCCTCTACAAGCCCGAAACAAATCATTTCCAGAAGCAGGTCAATTCCTACACTAATCTGGACAGGCCACGCAAAACTGGTTCTAACTTACACCACAGATATCATAATTACCCCAAATTTCATATGTAGCATCTAGACACATGGATGATCATATCATATGAAGACATAATGTCACGCCCCAGGGCGGCCGTCCCCGGGACGCGGCAAGTGTATATATGATATCAGCAGTCTATACAGGAGATCAATAAAATACTCTATACAACATCGAAAATGACAACACAGACAGAAAGGTGGCTGACATAATATATACAAATAGCGGAAGCTAAAAGACTGAGTCTGTAATTCAAAAGACATATTACAGACCCGATACATAATCAACTATCCTGTGAGAGCCAATATATATACAATTACATCCAAAAACAAACATGTGCCCAAGCACGGATAACCAATACATACAATCAAATACCCCATACTCGGAGAAGATTGCATACGGGCTTGCACGGATGCGAGCACGCACGTACGCACGCGAGTCCGAGTGCCCCGACACCTACCCGAACCCTCGGGCAGCCACACGCATGCCCCCCGCATGCGCACGCACGAATGCGCATGCACGCACACACCCCGGCACCCTCGGCGCACTGTCGCGTGCCTGCCCGCGCGCCCAGACGCGCTGCCGCGCGCACGCGCACGCTCACACGCGTCTGCACGCACTGCACGCACAGCCCGCGCCCCTCGCGCAGCGCCCCGCGCACGCCCCAGCACCATCGGCGCACTGCTGCGCTCCTGCCCGCGTGCCCAGACGCGCACGTCCAGTTCGCGCCCTCGCGCAGCACCCCGTGCACGCCCCAGCACGCGCATGCACTGGTCCCCTGCCCGCGCCCAGGCAACATGCCCAGGCGCCCTGCCGCGTGCTCGCCCGCACGCACTGTTATATATGTGTCACTTTTAACCTGCTGGTAACCGTTGGAGCGTTCTTGCGGTTTTTCATTTTTTTTCGGTTTTCGATCGGAACCGCTAATTTTTGGACTGTTAGCTATCGTCCTGAGTTAGAGGACTCCGATTGAAAATCTAACTGCATATTTGGTGTCCTGGTGCCATTTTAAGCCTCTCACGAAAATTTCATTGAATTCCGGTAACGTTCTCGAAATTTCGCAGTTCCGGGGCGTATCTGGGTTTTTAAGTCGCTCGCTATATAAATGGAATCTAATTTTGGTTGACCACTATTCATCATCCCTACCATTTGGATTTCTCTCTCCTCTTCTCTCTCTTTCTCCCTTTTGAGCCCCTAGACCCCTCAAAGCTTAAAACCCAAAACCTAGGAAGTGTAGATCGGGTCCCGATCTACACTCCGGTGCTTTCAAATCCCCTTTCCGGCGAGTATCACCCCTCCGTCCGCCCTCTCTTCTCCTCTGTTTTGGCTCATTTCGGAGGTGGGAGTAGATCCGGGCGTTGGAAGCCCTTTGGGAAAGGTTTCGGTGCGCGGAGAGCAACCGGACTTCCCTTCCTCCCCTTGGTAAGCCTCTTTTCCCCTCTTTTCTTGTGTAGATGTATGTTAGGAGGGTGGATTTGAGGTTGGGAGGCGGTCGGCTGCGGTGGGTGGCCGTCGGAGGGCTGTGGGGGGTGGTTGGAGGCCTTGGGGTGGCTGGTGGCAGCAGCACAGGCAGCGGGTGCAGCAGCTGGCAGGGGCGCGCGCGCGTGGGCGTGCACGCGGGTGGAGCTGGGCGCTGGCAGGCGTAGTCGGGCGCGCAGTCGCGCGCGGGAGTGTGCGCGCGGGTGCGCAGGTTCGCGCGGAGCGGGCGCGGGGTGCGCGCGGGTGCTGGCGCGAGCGGGGGTGTGCGCGGGAGTGCGCGCGGCCATGCGTGGGCGTGCGCGCGAGCGTGCGCGCGCGCGGGCTGGGCACCTGGGTACTGTGCCTGGGTGCTGGGCAGGGCGCCTGGGCATGCGCCTGGGCGCGGTGCTGGGGACCAGTGCGTGCGCGTGCTGGGGACCAGTGCGCACAGTGCGCGCGGGGGCGTGCTGGGCTGGACACGCGGTGCATCCGAGGGCGGGTGGCCGTGCGGGTGGTAGCCGGAGTGCTCGAGCTAGCGTGCGTGCGGGTCGTATGCACGTTTGCCCGAGTGTTAGGTGTTTAGTTGTGGGTTTTGTATGTTTGGGTATTTTGGAGTGTTTATGTATTGTTCTCACCATATTGAATGTCTGTCTTGCAGATCTAGACGGACGGTCGCGCGACGACCCAGATACCGGTGAGTGGGACAATCCAACCCACTGGAGAGGCGACATACGCATTTGGGCGTATACCGACCTCTCCTGGGGCACCATGGATGTATATTAACCAGCAGTAATATGTAATCCATGCTTGTATGATTTAAATGTAGAATGCATGCTTCCCTAGACTTTGCATGTTAGGGACTTGCACCCTTAGGATATGTGTATGAGCCATGCACCATGTCCATTTATTTTCATGCTAGGAAACCTCGGCCTATGCATGCGTCCTACTAGTTTATTTATTAAATTAAATGCTAGTGTATGTTAAATCGCATGCCTTAGATAATATTATAGGGAGGAGCCTTGCGAGGTCAACATTGAGACCCGTGTTAGGGTACTCCGTGTTCCTTGTTTGGTTGTCGGGATGTCCTGTGTCGGGACCTCATGCTGCCCTCCCAAGGTTTCTAGTCCCAATAATATTATATGTAATGTTGTATGATTGGTACGATTATTAGCATATTAGTGAATATTATAGGGGAGGGGCCTTGCGAGGACAGCGGTGAGACCCGGGTTAGGGTACTCCGTGTTCCTTGTTTGGTTGTCGGGGTATCCTATAACGGGAACTCACGCCGCCCTCCCGAGTTCTTTTCCCCAATGATATTACAACCTTGCTTTTATTGTACATGTTCCCCGCATCTTGGTTATGCGCCCTGGAGGAACTCTGAAGAGTTCATGACATTTGAGTTGTAGAGATGTGTAGTCGACGGATCCGAGTGGATCATATGCGTATGAATAGGCTGTTATGTTCTCTTCGTTGGATCCGGTAGAGGCTGCCCCAGCGTTAGAAAGGCCGTCCTTCGGAGGACCCACATCAGTAGGCGCCTCCCGATGATTGTGACGGACTGTGCTGAAGTTGTGGGTGGAGACCAAGCGGCCTACAGAGTGGAGGAGAGACTATCGGTGGACCAAGGGTGACCAACAGCCTAGTCAGTCCCAAAATCCTATGTCACCCATGGTAGGGTGAGGGTGTAGTGGGTTGGCGATGAGCAACCTACTGGATTTGTGAATGGATGATTATCAGTCCCAATAGCCTATGTCTCCCATTGATGGGTGAGGGTGAGGGTGTGGTGGTTCGACGAAGTACGAACCATTGGATTATGTTGTTATGTCTTAGAGGCTGGATAAATAATGGAATTATGGTAAATATTGTCTGTGATGCATGGGTTGTACTGTTCACTGAGCGTGTGGCTCACCCCTCGCATATGTTTTTCCCCAGTGGTCACTGAGCCTGAGCTGGAGCCGGAGCAGCAGTTGGAGCTTTCCGAGGGATTCCTTCAGTAGCGGAGCAGCGCCACGTTCCGCGAGTACCAGAGGTTATCAGCATCCCTTCTTGACTGTATGTATTTGATTTCCGTGCTTGGCACGTGTTTGTATATGTTCAGTTGTATTTGTGTATATTGGCTCTCACAGAACAGATGATTGAGTATCGAGTCTGTAGAATGTTTATTTACAGATTCAGTCTTTTGCTTCCGCATTTGGTGTATATATCATGTCAGCCCCTTTGTTGCATGTGTGTCATTCTAGTTGTTTGTGTATGATATATTATTGACCTCCTGTGTAGATTCTGATATTATATATACACTTGCCGCGTCCCGGGGACGGCCGCCCTGGGGCGTGACACGCACTCGCGCGCACTACCGCGCGCACCCCCGCTCACGCCTGCACCCGCGCGCACTCCCGCGCGCACCCGTGCACCCGCGCACGTCTGCGCGCCCGCCAGAGCCTGCCAGCGCTCGCCTGTGCGCGCACGCGCGCAGACTGCGCCCAGCGCGCGCCCAAGCCATCCTTACCCCATTTTAACCCTTCCCAACCCCTCACACACACCCTAACACATCTACCCAACATGCATGACCTTCCCACAACCCCTTAAGCCCTAAAAATCCAAGAAAAGAAGGGGAGGAGCTCACCTTGGAGGGGGAACAAAAGGGGAAGGTTCGGGGGCCCTCGATGCACCCGCGACCACCTCAACCGCCACCACCACCACCACCACCACCATCTCCTCGGCCTCTCCTCAGCCTCCTCCTTAGCTGAGAATCAGGGTGGGGGGGAATTCATGCAAAGAGAGCTTGAGAGAGGGGAGAGCAAACACAACAACACACAAACCAACCTTCACTTCCTTCTCCACCATCTCCTTCTCTTTGGGGACTTTTGTCAAACACATGGGGCCTTGAATGAGAGAAAGAGAGAGAGCTGGAAATGCAGTAGACGTGAGATTTGGGAGGGGAGAGAGAGAGAGAAAGATATTTATCAAAATATCTTAAGGGGGAATTACTAAGTCGCCCTTGATTAGAAATTCTGAGCAAGCTTCACTGGAACAGCCATAACTTCCCCAATATAGCTCCGAATTGCACAATTCCAAAACCGTTGGAAAGCTAAGAATATTATCTACAACTTTCATGTTTATGCCAAGATCAAATAATCTCTCCAGCTATTCCGAAATTAGAGCTAAACATCGAGCAGGGCTGCTGCCAGAATTTCCATCCCCGGGGTATATTTGGGAAAATACCCATAACTTTTACTACAGAAATCCAGTTGATCTAATTCCACTTCTGTGCGAAAGCTAACTCAAAACTCGACATCTCATAGTAAATTCATATTTAAACCTCTTCATCTTGGATTTTAACTAAATCAAATCCAAATACCAAATCAGGAATACATAACTTCGAAAAAAAATTATGTACCCAAATTTTCAAACAGAGCGCTCCAAATGACACAGGCACAACATCCTTCCCCCCTTAGGAAATTTAGTCCTCGAAATTTAAGGAAACCCAAAGGGAAGACCGAAAGTATCATGCATAGACCTTTTGCTCCCAAGTGGTCTTCGCACCGGACTGGCGCTACCAACACACTATAATCAAAGGAACGGTCTTAGCGTAGAGCCTCTTCTCATGCTGGCCTCTGGCCTCTGACCTCGATCCACTGCTCCACGAACGAAAAATCCACCTCCAGGATGAGGCGGTCGAACAGAATGACATGAGCAGGATCCTGGACATAATGCCTCGGCCATTGGACAAGGACGACGTTGTGGGCATGAACCAGCTGTGGGGGAAAGGCTACATGATAAGCAACCTCCCCAATCCACTCAATGGCGAGAAATGGTCCCATTAAAGAGAAACTCAGCTTGCCCGAACGTCGAAATAGAGGGTGCCCCTTAACCAGGACACCTTCTTGAAAATATGGTCGCCAAACCCAAAGGTAAGCCCCTGGCGACAATGACCTGGGTAGCCCTTCTGTCAGTTCTGGGAGGTGCAGATGTACACACGAACCAACCTGGCCACTGCAAGGTCAAACAACTAACTTATGGCCTCTCCAACTGGCGCTCCTCAACCGTCCCAACACAAGGGAGGTATAAAGCTGCGCCTGTAGAGTGCCTTTCACAGATCCATCTGGGTGCTCGAATGGCAGTTGTCTTGCGGGCATACCCCAACAAATGGGTGGTGCCTCACCCAACTGCCCTCATCATCGAGCACGCAGGCACTTAGCATGTCCTCCAAGGTCTGAATCGTCCTCTTTGTCTGGCTGTCCATCGGCGATGAAACGCTATACTTAAATGGAGGCTCGCGCCAAAGGCTGCGCCACAACCTCAAAGTAACCCTTGCGTCTCAACCGAAAATAGCGCCGACTGGAGTGCCATGAAGACGAACAATCGCGAAGGTGAAAACCCACGTCAAGGCGTCCAGAGACTCAATCAGTCGGGTAGGGAGGGAAGCGCGGACTTAGTCAGTCGGTCAATGATCACCTAGACGGCGTCGTGACCCGAACGTGACATTAGCGAGTCCGTAACAATCCCTGATAACCCACTCCCACGTCCACTGAGGAATCTCGATGGATTGACGCTTTCCAACGCGATGATGATTCTCAAACTTTGCCTGAGGGCATGCCAACCTGGGGAAACAAGGTCACCCACATCACCTTTTCATCACACCACAGCAATCTCAATGAAGACTACCTCAAAGTAGTCCACAGAAGCCCAATAAAACTTTTGAGATCCCCGAAGGCATCCAGCGCATTCGTCGACCCCGACGGCAGTACTTAAAACTCGTAGTGCCCGAACGGTCACGAAAGGCCATCTATGGGACGTCCAACTCTCGGATCTCTAACTTGTGGTACCCTTGTGCGAAGATCGATCTAAGAGAAGACACTGGCTCCCAGAGTTGGTCAAACAGATCATCGATTCGCGGCAGGGTAATTGATCTTCAACCTCCACGGGGAGATCAAAACAACACCTCGAACAATTAAGTCCAGGTTCTGCTCCTCGAGCATAGCTGGTGCTCACGATGACACTTACACGCAATAAGGGGTCGTCAAACCTCGACAACGCCTATGCGACGTCATCTAACTGATAGGGCGGTTGAGTCCCATCACGAACGCTAGCATCGCGTCTCCTTATTCGCCACCAAAGGGGGCAAAACGCGACAGTATCCACAACTGTGCTTCACGTGCCGCCAGAGATAGGTCGGTCATCTACAATGATTGGAACTCCAGCATCCTGCACTCCATGGGCAGATTCATCACGGGGAGTCCACGCTCTCGACATCATTTAGCAGCACTCTCCCGGTGTGGCCTCTACCTGGTAGCCTCCCAAGCCTACTATCTCTGCCATATGGGCGCACCAACAAGCATAGCATCTGGGAGCACCTCACAGGGCTCTGGCATCAACCGGGCAGCTACAACGCACAACGATATATCGAAGCGACTCCAGATGCCACTATGGAACCCAGTCCACTAGCGATCGCCCACTGAGCTGCAATAGGACGCACCCAATCCCGATCGTACGCATCACCACTCGCTACAGCACCTTCCAAGTGAGGGAAAAATCCACCATCAATTTGATGCTTCTAAGGTATTCCTTGACTGGGAAAAGAAACCTTGGCAGGGCACCATGAGGTCCCGATATAGGATATCCCAACAACCAAACAAGGAACACGGAGTACCCTAGCCCGGGTCTCAACGCTGACCCTGCAAGGCCCCTTATCCAGAGTAGGAAGTCTAGAAGAAGACATCATCCCTTAATGAGCAATACGCCACATCCTCAACACTTTACACTGGCGCCGCACACGAACTCCATGGTTACCAGCGATACTGATACACGGAGAAGAGCTCCATTATCGAGACGCAATATATACCTTAGAAATTGCAACCAATTCATCACTATCACACTGCTGGGCATAAATCTCCTACCCAAACCTTAATCATGCACAAGAGATCTAACAACCGACCCTAACCAGTCGACCTAGTCGACATCTTAAGGGTGGGTCCAGGGGGTCACGTCCACGTCAATGGATGCGAGGAGGCATGTCAGCAACCTAAGATAACTTCTAACACAAGAGTACTCGGATGACAATCCTACGACTCATCATCTATAAGACTAGACCTAGGCTCTGATAGGACCAGGCTCTGATACCAACTTTTTTGTCACGCCCCAGGCGTCCCCGAGATGTGGCAAAATAAATAAAATATCAGCTATCAATACCTGAGGTCAATAAAGACACCAACAACAATACACAAGGTGTCAAAGCAAGATAAAGATAACTGACTGAAAAGCGGAAGCATAATATATAACAATGTCTGTAAATCAAAAACATTATTACAGACCCGAATACACAATCAATGTCTTGTGGAAGCCAAGTCTAGACCAAAGAAAATACAACCTGTGCCACATGCACGATTTACAAAGCATAAACTGACTCTAGGAATGCTGACAGCCTCGCACTCGCAACCCGCCGGAAGAACGCTCCACGCCCATAAGACCACGCCACAGGAAAGCTCCAGCTCCACGCCCAACACTGCCCCTGAAAAGAAAACAGTATGCGAGGGGTGAGCTACAAGCTCAGTGAGTGGCTGGAAACCAATCACCAATCTACAGATCAATACATAAATCAGTTCCCTTTTTCAAGGAAAAACATGGGTAGAAACCCAAGGATCACTGGGTCACGCGGCGGCGCGACCAACCTCACCCCCACCCTCACTCCCGGCGGGAGTTTTTTGGGACTTATGGGGAGAGACTATACCGTCGGTCGAAGAGACCTGGATTTGCTGGTCTAGGGACCATGCCGTCGGTCGAAGAGACCCGGATTTACTGGTGCACTCAACACTACTGGATCATCTACATCTAGATAATCGCCCATCGATGTCCTTCAACATCGATCACGAGACCGGACTTAACATCTATGGGAACGGTCGAACAACGTGTCACGAGGCGACGCGTCTTCGCCTCATCCACACCCTCACTCTTGAAAGGAGACATTTTGGGACTTTGGGAAAGACTTAGACTGCTCTACACCCCTGGTCCACCGGTAGCCTCTCCCCGCTCCGTAGCTCGCCTGGTCTACTCCCACGATTCAGCACAGTCCGAAACCAAATCAGGAGATGCCTACTGATGGGAGCCCTCTGTCAGGACGGCCTGTCTAACGCCGGGGATGTCACTACATCGGATCCAAATGAAGGGGGAGAACGATCCCATGTTCGCAAAGCGAAACCCAATGGAAAACAACCACTCCCGATACTCGCTCATCGCGATATCACACACATGCATAACAGCAACCAATACACTCATATTAATCTCAAAGTAGTCATAGTCTCTAAACGGGAGTAACTACATAAGCTAGTGGGTCGTTACATCGCCGACCCACCACACCCTCACCCTCACCCTCAAGCTGGTGACATGGCCTTTTGGGACTGACTAGGCTGTTAATCACCCTTGGTCCACCGATAGCCTCTCCTCCACACCGTAGCTCGCCTGGTCTACTCCCACGATTTAGCACAGTCCGAAACCAAATCAGGAGGTACCTACTGATGGGAGCCCTCTGTCAGGACGGCCTGTCTAACGCTGAGGAGTCCCTACACGGATCCAACGAAGGGAAGAGAAACAGCCTACCCACACGAACCCTTGGATCCGCCGACACCGATCTCAACTCTACTAATGACATGAATTCTCAAGAATTCCACCAGGGCGCATAACTAAGATGCGGGGAAAGCATATATTATAACAACTGGGTTATAATATTCTCTAAGGCATGCTTGCAACTAAATGCTCACATAATCCCCTAAGATGCAGGGAGACATATATCATAACCACAAGGTTACAATATTCACTAAGGCATGCTCACATTCTGATTTAATTAGATTAAACTAGATGGGAACATGCATAGCTCGGGGCTTGGTATCTAAGCATGCATAGGCCGCTATACATGATATAAGGGTGCATATCCCTAGCATACAAAGTCTAAGGTGGCATGGATACATCATAGCAAAACATGCATAGATCAAGGCTCTTAAGTACAGGACATGGTGTCCAGGCATGTACGGGCCTCTATACATGATGTATGGGTGTATATCCCTAGCATGCAAGGTCTAAGGTGGCATGAATACATCATAATAATCAGGCATGCACATGTGGCTACATAATTTAGCTAGGGGCCCCCATCGATGCGCGACGCGCGTCTATGCGGGTCGAGCGCATCCCTAGAGAGGGGGGGCGGGATTGGAATCGAACCACTCACCTTATGACCCGGGACCTCGCGCATCCCATCCGACGAGATCTGCAAGGTAGGGGCATCGAACTGGTGAGAAACAACACAATTTATACAAAGAAAACATTAGAAATACCCCATACTCGGACAAGCATGCATACGGGCTCGCACGGATGCGAGCACGCATGTACGCACGCGAGTCCGAGTGCCCCGACACCTACCCGAACCCTTGGGCAGCCACACGCACGGCCCCCCGCACGCGCACGCACGCACACACCTCAGCACCCTCGGCGCACTGCCGTGCGCCCAGACACGCTGCCGCACGCACGCGCACGCTCGCACGCACTGTACGCCCAGCCCGTACCCCTCGCGCAGCACCGCGCTTAATCCAAAAGACACACAATAAGGGGGTCGTCGAACCTCGACAATGCCTATGCGACATGATCTATCTGATAAGGTGGTTGAGTCCCATCACGAACGTTAGCATGCGTCTCCTTGTTTACGACCCATGTTGGGCAAAACGCGACAGTATCCACAACTGTGCTTCACATGCCTCCGCCAGAGATAGGTCGCTCATCTACAACCATTGGAACTCCAACATCCTGCACTCCATGGGCAGATTCATAACGGGGAGTCCACGCTCTCGACATCATCCAGTAGCACTCTCCCGGTGTGGCCTCTACCTGGTAGTCTCCCAAGCCTACTATCTCTGCCATATGGGCGCACCAACAAGCATAGTATTTGGGAGCACCTCACAGGGCTCTGGCCTCAACCGGGCAGCTACAACGCACAATGATATATCGAAGCGACTCCAGATGCCACTATGGAACCCAGTCCACAAGCAATCGCACACCAAGCTGCAATAGGATGCACCCGATCCTGATCGTATGCATCACCACTCGCTAGAGCACCTTGCAAGTGAGAGGAAAAATCCATCATCAATTTGATGCTTCAAAGGTATTCCTTGATTGGGAAAAGAAACCTTGGGAGGGCACTATGAGGTCCCGATATAGGATATCCCGACAACCAAACAAGGAACACGGAGTACCCTAGCCCGGGTCTCAATGCTGACCCTGCAAGGCCCCTCATCCTGAGTAGGAAGACTAGAAGAAGACATCACCCCTTAATGAGCAATATGCCACATCCTCAAAACCTGAAACTGGCGCCGCACACAAACTCCATGGTTACCAGCAATACCAATGCATGGGAAAGAAGCTCCATTATCGAGACGCAATACATACCATAGAAACTGCGACCAATTCATCACTATCATACCACTGGGCATGAATCTCCTACCCAAGCCTTAATCCCACCACAACGGATCCAACAACTGAACCTAATTAGTCAACCCAGTCGACAACTTAAGGGTGGGTCCAGGGGGGTCACGTCCACGTCAACGGATGCGAGGAGGCATGTCAGCAACCTAAGATATACCTCTAAAACAAGAGTACTCGGATGCAATCCTACGACTCATCACTATACGACTAGACTTAGGCTCTGACAAAACCAGGCTGTGATGCCAACTTTTGTCACTCCCTAGGGCGGCCATCCCTGAGACATGGCAATAATAAAATATCAGCTATCATACCTGAGGTCAATAAAGACTCCAACAACAACACACAAGGTGGCAAAGCAAGGATAATGATAACTGACTGAAAAGCGGAAACATAATATATAAACAATATCTGTAAATAAAAAACATTATTACAGACTCGAATACACAATCACTGTCCTGTGAGAGCCAAGTCTAGACCAAAGAAAATACAACCTGTGCCACATGCACGATTTACAATACATACAATGACTCTAGGATTGCTGACAGCCTCGCACTCGCCACCCGTTGGAAGAACGCTCCACGCCCATAAGACCACGCCACAGGAAAGCTCCAGCTCAACGCCCAACACTGCCCCTCAAAAGAAACAGTATGCGAGGGGTGAGCTACAAGCTCAGTGAGTGGCTGGAAACCAATCACCATACAACAATTCAATACATAAACAATTCCCTTTCAAGGTAAACATGGGTGGAAACCCATGGATAACTGGGTCACGCGGCGGCACGACCAACCTCACCCTCACCCTCACCCCCGGAGGGAGACTCTTGGGACTTTTGGGGAGAGACCATACCGTTGGTCGAGGAGACCCAGGATTACTGGTCCACACAACATTACTAGATCACCACCCTCACCCTCACCCTCACTCCCGGAGGGAGACTCTTGGGACTTTTGGGGAGAGACCATACCGTTGGTCGAGGAGACCCGGGATTACTGGTCTACGGAACACTATTGGATCATTTACATCGAGGTAACCACCCAACGATGTCTTTGAACATCGATACGAGACCGGACCCAACAACTATGGGAACGGACGAACAACGAATGGGTCACGAGGCGACGTGTCTTCACCTCATCCTCACCCTCACTCCCGGAAGGAGACTCTTGGGGCTTTTGGAAGAGACTTAGACTGCTCTACACCCTTGGTCCACCGGTAGCCCTTTCCCCCGCGTAGCCTCTACCTGGTATACTCCCACGATCAGTACCTTCCGAACGCATCGGTGGTACCTCCGGATGGGAGTCCTCTGTCAGGACAGCTTTCCCAACGTCGGGGAGTTCCTACATCGGATCCAACGAAGGGGAGAACGATTCCACGCTCGCAATATCATTCGTTAGCCCTCTCCTGGGTAGCCTCTACCTGGTACACTCCCACGATCAGTACGCTCCCGAACGCATCGGTGGTACCTACGGATGGGAGCCCTCTGTCAGGACAGCTACAACCTAGGGCTCTTCAACTAGACGACATTGGGAGTAAACATTCCATGTTCCCCAAGCAAACCCAATGGAGAAACAACTACTTTCGATAATCACATATCGATGATAGCGAACACTATTGTACTCCCACACAGTTGCGTCGCTCGGACACAAGGGGGGGGTTGCCTGTGCTCTCACGCAGAAATAATCCCAAGGCACATAACCCAACAGGCGGTTCATATACATGCCTAGCACGGTAGGCCTAGCTTAATGCCCCACTACCGGCTTAACGAAACCGATAAGATAACGAATTCTCCTAAATTCCAAACGAGTGCATCGCTCGGATGCACGGGGGCGAGTACATCGCTAGCACTCAAACTAATAAGGTACAACCCAACAACGGGTCATACACACGCCTATTTCAGATAGGCCAAATTAGTTTTAACATGCGCATATATTTTATAGGAGAATTAAATCTTAGCTACATGCATGAACCATATGCACGATCACATATCAATTAATCATAGGGATACTCCCTAATCATGGATTTACATCATAAATAGCAATCATACAACTTGCATACAAGGTATGGGCCACTTAATCCTCCATACTTGGCCATTAATTATACTGGTTATTCCAATTAATATGGTGGGAGTAGTATTACAATACTACCTAAGGAATGCCATATTCTATACATCCATACATGCCCATACTAGAGGGGCTCATGCAACATAATCATTCA
Organism: Acorus gramineus; assembly: GCA_030737835.1. Lineage (NCBI taxonomy): Eukaryota > Viridiplantae > Streptophyta > Magnoliopsida > Acorales > Acoraceae > Acorus > Acorus gramineus. The sequence continues at coordinate 1,087,737 of JAUJYN010000016.1, forward strand.
TACATGAATATAATACAATGCATGTATATAAGCCTAGCATGCAAGATATCTACATATTATAGCTTAAGCATGGCCATACAACTTATCTACACAAGTATTATAGCTAAATTGCCCCATCGATGCGCGACGCGCGACTACGCGCATCGAGCGCATCCCAAAGGAGGGGGGGGGGAGATTGGACCAAACCACTCACAGATACCCGGATCGCCACGCGTCCTGTCTACGAGATCTGCAAAAACACAACCAATGATCCATAATTAAATTATGGAACCTCCTATCACACATATAAGCCTACTTCATGAAGACCCTAACCCCTGATACTTCCATATTATCACCCAAGACACATGCAAACAACTCCTTGACACTCAACCAAGCAAAACTGCCAAACCTGCTGCAACCAGCCCTACTAATTGGTCTTCACAGCACCCAATACACTTCCAAAAATTATGAAATAAATCATGCACATTCTCTGATATGCTGGGATCATAATCCATGAAGACATTAGAACCTAATTTTGCCTCTACAAGCCCGAAACAAATCATTTCCAGAAGCAGGTCAATTCCTACGCGAATCTGGACAGGCCATGCAAAACTGGTTCTAACTTACACCACAGATATCATAATGACCCCAAATTTCATATATAACAACTAGACACATAGATGATCATATCATATGCAGACATAATCCAAACAATATGCCTCTACATACTAGATTCACTGAGATCTTTAAAAGACAGAGAACTGCCTTACCGAAACAGGGGGAGGGAAATGGGGAGATGCGGGGTTCTCGACACACCCACGACCACCTCAACCACCACCACCACTACCACCACCTCATCAGCATCTCCTCAAGCCCTTCATGGCAGAAAACAGGGGTGCAAGGGCATGAGAAGGGGATTGAGAGAAGAGAAACAACAACAACAACAACAACAACACATACTCGCCTTTTCTCACCCTTTCTCACTCTTTCTTGTGCTTCTTCTTCATCCTTTCCTCCATTAACAACACTCACACAACCAAAAAAACAGAGAGGGAGAGGGAGACGAGAGTGAGAGAGGGTGAGAAGTTTCCACAAAAGTGGGGCTTTAAATGGAGATAAAGTGAGTTGGTGGGGGGAACAAGACCAATTCGTCCCTGACTAGAAATTCTGGATGGGCTTCACTAGAACAGTCATAACTTCCACGATATAGCTCCGAATTGCACAATTCAAAATCCTTTGGAAAGCCAAGAAGATTATCTACAACTTTCATGTTTATGCCAAGATCAAATAATCCCTCCAGCTATTCCGAAATGAGATCTAAACATTGAACAGGGCTGCTACCAGAATTTTCTCATCCCCGGGGTATACTTGGAAAAATACCCATAACTTTTACTACATGAATCCAGTTGATCTAATTCCACTTTTGTACGAAAGCTAACTCAAAGCTGAGCATCTCATGATAAAATCATATTTAAACCTCTTCATCATGGATTTTAACAAAATTAAATCCAAATACCAAATCGGAAATACATAACTTCTAGGAGAAAAATTATGTAGCCTAATTTTCAATCAGAGCGCTCCAACTCTTCCAGGTGGCTAAAATCCAAAATTTTAGCGACTCCGATCAAAAAATAAGGCTCTAAATAACACAGGCATAACACGACGAGATCTACAAGGTAAGGGCATCAAATTTGATAAGTAATTAGAATTTACTAGAAATGCCAAAGACTTAGACATGCTCGCATATGGGCTCACACGCATGCAAGCACGCGCGTACGCACGCATGCCCGAGTGCCCCAGCACCTACCCGAGACCCTGGGCAGCCCCACGCATGCCCCAGCACGCGCTCGCGCGCACACTCACGCGCGCGCGCACTGGCACCCAGCCGAGCGCCCAGACACACTCCCAGGCGCACTGCCCCGCGCGCGCACACACTGCGCGTACCCCGCTCGCTGCCAGCGTCCGCGCGCACCCGCTCGCTCGCTACGCGTGCACCCGCGCGCCCGCGCGCACGCGCACGCGCGCCCGCCTGCGCTTGCCAGTGCCCCTCTGCGCGAGCGTCTACGCTCACACGTGCGCGGACAGACCCGCGCGCGCGCCCAGCACTCCCCAACCCTCCACCCTTGCCCCTACATGCACCCAACTCAAAACAACTACATGCATGCCCTCCCAAACACCCTAACATGCATAAAAGCCAATTAAAGAAGAGGGAAACTCACCAAAAGAGAGGGGGAGGGAAGGGGGAGATGTAGGGGCTCGCAAGCGCACCCTTGACCACCTCGACCGCCACCACCACTACCACCACCTCCATCTTTGCTTCTCTTCTTCATGGAATCAACACTAGCACACACACTCACCTTGCTTGCACTTGCACCTCCTCTTCTTGCTCCATCTATTCTCTTAGGCATTTCATCAAACACATGGGGGGGAATGTGTGAAAGAGAGAAAGAGAGGCAAGAGAGGTAGACGTGGGGAGTGGGAGAGAGAGAGAGAGAGAGAGAGATATTTTTTTGGGCCAATAAATAGCCAAAAGAGGGATTCAAATGACTAAGTCGTCCCTGACCAGAAATTATGTACAAGCTTCACTAGAACAGCTATAACTTTCTTAATATAGCTCCAAATTGCACAATTCAAAGTCTACTGGAAAGCCAAGAAGATTATCTACAACTTTCATGTTTATGCCAAGATCAAATAATCCATCCAGCTATTCCGAAATGTGAGCTAAACATTGAACAGGGCTGCTGCCAGAATTTTTCATCCTCGAGGTATACTTGGAAAAATACCCATAACTTTTACTACATGAATCCAGTTGATCTAATTCCACTTTTGTATGAAAGCTAACTCAAAACTGAGCATCTCATGATAAAATCATATTTAAACCTCTTCATCTTGGATTTTAACAAAATTAAATCCAAATACCAAATCGGAAATACATAACTTCTAGGAGAAAAATTATGTAGCCTAATTTTCAATCAGAGCGCTCCAACTCTTGCAGGTGGCTAAAAGCCAAAATTTTAGCGACTCCGATCGAAAAATAAGGCTCCAAATGACACAGGCATAACAAGTCGAACAGAATGACTGAGCAGGATCGTGGACATAATGCCTCAGCCATGAGACAAGGACGACGTCGTGGGCATGAGCCAGCTGTGGGGGAAAGGCTACATGACGAGCCACTTCCCCAATCAACTCAATGACGAGAAACGGCCCGATGAAGGGCCAACTCAGCTTGCCCCGAACGTCGAAACATAGAATGCCCTTAAACTGGGACACCTTCTGGAAAACATGGTCGTCAAACCCGAAGGTAAGCTCCCGGCGACGATGACCTGCGTAGCCCTTCTGTCTATTCTGGGAGGTGCGGATGCACACATGAACCGACCTGGCAACTGCAAGGTCAAATAAATAACTTGTGGCCCCTCCAACTGGCGCTCCTCAACCGTCCCAACACAAGGGAGGTATACAACTACGCCTGTAGAGTGCTTTTCATAGTACCATCAGGATGCTCGAATGGCAGTCATCTTGTAGGCATACCCCAACAAATGGGTGGTGCCCCACCCAACTACCCTCATCATCGAGCACACAGGCACTTAGCATGTCCTCTAAGGTCTGAATCATGCTCCTGCTTGGCCATTCGTCGGCGGTGAAACGCTACACTTAGATGGAGGCTCGCGCCAAAGCCTTCCAACCTCAAAGTAACCCTCGCGTCTCAACCGAAAATAGCGCCGACCGGAGTGCCATGAAGACGAACAATCGCGAAGGTGAAAACCCACGTCAATGCGTCCAAAAACTCAATCAGTCGGATTAGGGAGGGAAGCGCGGACTTAGTCAGTCTGTCAATGATCACCTAGACGGCGTCGCGACCCGAACGTGACTTTTGCGAGTCCTCAACAATCTCTGATAACCCACTCCCACGTCCACTGAGGAATCTCAATGGACTGACGCTTTCCAGCGCGATGATGATTCTTGAACTTTGCCTGAGGGCATGCCAACCTGGGGAAACAAGGTCACCCATATCGCCTTTTCATCGCACCACTAGCAATCTCAATGAACACTACCCCAAAGTAGTCCACGGAAGGCCAATAAAACTTTTGAGATCCACAAAGGCATTTGGCGAATTTGTCAACCCCGACAGCAGTACTTAAAACTCGTAGTGTCCGAAACGGTCACGAAAGGCCATCTACAGGATGTCCAACTCCTGGATCTCCAACTCGTGGTTCCCCGCGTGAAGATCGATCTAACAGCAGACACTCGCTCCCAGAGCTGGTCAAATAGATCATAAATTCACAGCAAGAGGTACCTGATCTTCAACCCTTACGGGAAGATCAAAACTACACCTCGAACACTTAAGTCCAGATTCTGCTCCTCGAGCATGGCTGGCGCTCATGTTGACAGTTACACGCTTGGTAAGCTGCTCAACCGCGCTTAATCCACAAGACACGCAATAAGGGGGTCGTCAAACCTCGACAATGCCTATGCGACGTCATCTATCTGATAAGGCGGTTGAGTCCCATCACGAACGTTAGCATCACGTCTCCTTATTTGCGACCAATGTGGGGCAAAACGCGACAGTATTCGCAACTGTGCGTCACATGCCGCCAGAGATAGGTCGCTCAACTATAACCATTGGAACTCCAGCATCCTGCACTCCATGGACAGATTCATCACGGGGAGTCCACGCTCTCGACATCATCCAGTAGCACTCTCCCGGTGTGGCCTCTACCTGGTAGCCTCCCAAGCCCACTATCTCTGCCATATGGGCGCACCAACAAGCATAGTATCTGGGAGCACCTCACAGGGCTCTGGCTTCAACCGAGCAGCTACAACGCACAATGATATATCGAAGCGACTCCAAATGCCACTATGGAACCCTGTCCACAAGTGATCGCCCACCAAGCTGCAATAGGACGCACCCAATCCCGATCATACACATCACCACTCGCTACAGCACCTTTCAAGTGAGAGGAAAATCAATCATCTTATAGATGCTTCAAAGGTATTCCTTGACTAGGAAAAGAAACCTTGGGAGGGCACCATGAGGTCCCGATATAGGATATCCCAACAACCAAACAAGGAACATGGAGTACCCTAGCCTGGGTCTCAACGATGACCCCGCATGGCCCCTTAATCCTGAGTAGGAAGGCTAGAAGAAGACATCACCCCTTAATGACCAATACGCCACACCCTCAAAACTTGAAACTGGCGCTGCACGCGAACTCAATGGTTACCAGCAATACCGATGCAAGGGAAAGAAGCTCCATTATCAAGACACAATTCATACCTTAGAAATTCATACTACAAGGCTAGAATCTCCTTCCCAAGCCTTAATCCCACCACAAGGGATCCAACAACTTACCCTATTCAGTTGACCCAGTCGACAAGTTAAGGGTGGGTCCAGAGGGTCACGTCCACGTCAACGGATGCGAGGAGGCATGTCAGCAACCTAAGATAACTTCTAAAACAAGAGTACTCGGATGACAATCCTACGACTCATCATCTATATGACTAGACGGCTCTAACAGGACCAGGCTCTGATACCAACTTTTGTCACGCCCCAGGGCAGCCGTCCCCGAGACGTGGCAATAATGAAATATCAGCTATCAATACCTGAGGTCAACAAAGACTCCAACAACAATACACAAGGTGGCAAAGCAAAGATAATGATAACTGACTGAAAAGTGGAAGCATAAGATATCAACAATGTCTGTAAACCAAAAACATTATTACAGACTCGAATACACAATCACTGTCCTGTGAGAGCCAAGTCTAGTCCAATTAAAATACAACCTGTGCCACATGCACGATTTACAATACATAAAATGACTCTAGGACTGCTGACAGCCTCGCACTCGCCACCCGTCGGAAGAACGCTCCACGCCCATAAGACCACGCCACAAGAAAGCTCCAGCTCCACGCCCAACACTGCCCCTGAAAAGAAACAGTATGCGAGGGGTGAGCTACAAGCTCAGTGAGTGGCTGGAAACCAATCACCAATACAACAGTTCAATACTAAAGCAATTTTCTTTAAAGGAAAACATGGGTAGAAACCCAATGGATAACAAGGTCACGCGGCGGCGCGACCAACCTCACCCTCACCCTCACTCCTGGAGGAAGACTCTTGGGACTTTTGGGGAGAGACCATACCGTTGGTCGAAGAGACGCGGAATTACTGGTCCACACAACACTACTGGATCACCAACCTCACCCTCACCCTCACTCCCGGAGGGAGACTCTTGGGTCTCTTGGGGAGAGACCATACCATTGGTCGACGAGACCCGGAATTACTGGAATACACAACACTACTAAATCACCAACCTCATCCTCACCCTTACTCCCGGAGGGAGACTCTTGGGTCTCTTGGGGAGATACCATACCATTGGTCGACGAGACCCAGAATTACTGGTCTACACAACACTACTGGATCATCTACATTGAGATAATTACCCAAACGATGTCTTTGAACATCGATATGCAACCGGACCAAACAACTATGGGAACGGACGAACAACGAATGGGCCGCACGGCGATGTGTCTTCACCTCATCCTCACCCTCACCCTTTAGAGGTGACATAGGATTTTTGGAAGAGACTTAGACTGCTCTACACCCTTGGTCCACCGGTAGCCCTTTCCCCAGGTAGTCACTACCTGGTATACTCCCACGATCAATACGCTTCCGAACGCCTCGGTGGTACCTACGGATGGGAGCCCTCTGTCAGGACAGCTTTTCCAACGCCGGGAAGTTCCTACATCGGATCCAATGAAGGGGAGAACGATTCCACGCTCGCAATATCATTCGTTAGCCCTCTCCCGGGTAGCCTCTACCTGGTACACTCCCACGATCAGTATGCTCCCGAACGCATCGGTGGTACCTACGGATGGGAGCCCTCTGTCAGGACAGCTACAACCCGGGCCTCTTCATCACGGACGACATTGGGAGTAACCATTCCATGTTCGCAATGCGAACCCAATGGAAAAGCAACTACTCTCGATAATCATATATCGATGATATCGAATACTATTGCACTCCCACACGGTTGCGTCGCTCGGACACAGGGGGGGTTGCCTCTGCTCTCACGCAGAAATAATCCCAAGACACATAACCCAACAGGCGGTTCAAATACACGCCTCGCACGGGTAGGCCCAGCTTAATGCCACAACTACCGGCTTAAGAAAACCGATAAGATAATGAATTCTACTGAATTCCAAACGAGTGCATCGTTCGGATGCACGGGGTGATTACATCGCTAGCGCTCTAACTAATAAGGTACAACCCGACAACGGGTCATACCCACGCCTATTTCAGATAGGCCTAATCAGTTTTAACATGTGCATAATTATTACAGGAGAATTCTATCACTGAAGGAACTTGATCCACATGCACAATAACATATGCTTAACTATAGGGTTTCTCCCTAACATGAGTATATGGCATAAACAACACATCATGCAACATACATACAAGGCAAGGCCTAACTACACATGCATATGAGGGCACTAATTGTCACGCCCCAGGGCGGCCGTCCCCGAGACGTGGCAATAATGAAATATCAGCTATCAATACTTGAGGTCAATAAAGACTCCAACAACAACACACAAGGTGGCAAAGCAAGGATAATGATAACTGACTGAAAAGCGGAAGCATAATAAACAATGTCTGTAATCCAAAAACATTATTACAGACTCGAATACACAATCACTGTCCTGTGAGAGCCAAGTCTAGTCCAAATAAAATACAACCTGTGCCACATGCACGATTTACAATACATAAAATGACTCTAGGACTGCTGACAGCCTCGCACTCGCCACCCGCCGGAAGAACGCTCCACGCCCATAAGACCACGCCACAGGAAAGCTCCAGCTCCAAGCCCACACTGCCCCTGAAAAGAAACAGTATGCGAGGGCTGAGCTACAAGCTCAGTAAGTTGCCTGAAACCAATCACCAATACAACAGTTCAATACTAAAACAATTTCCTTTCAAGAAGAAACATGGGTAGAAACCCAATGGATAACAAGTCACGCGGCGGCGCGACCAACCTCACCCTCACCCTCACTCCCGGAGGAAGACTCTTGGGATTTTTGGGGAGAGACCACACTGTTGGTCAAAGAGACGCGGAATTACTGGTCCACACAACGCTACTGAATCACCAACCTCACCCTCACCCTCACTCCCGGAGGGAGACTCTTGGTTCTCTTGGGGAGAGACCATACCGTTGGTCCAAGAGACCCGGAATTACTTGTCTACACAACGCTACTGGATCGTCTACATCGGGATAACTGCCCAACGATGTCTTTGAACATCGATACGCAACTGGACCCAACAACTTTGGGAACGGATGAACAATGAATGGGTCACGTGGCAACGTGTCTTCACCTCATCCTCACCCTCACTCCCGGAGGGAGACTCTTGGGACTTTTGGAAGAGACTTAAACTGCTCTACACCCTTGGTCCACCGGTAGCCCTTTCCCCGGGTAGTCACTACCTGGTATACTCCCACGATCAATACGCTTCCGAATGCCTCGGTGGTACCTACGGATTGGAGCCCTCTGTCAGAACAGCTTTTCAATGTCGGGAAGTTCCTACATCGGATTCAACGAAGGGGAGAATGATTCCACTCTCGCAATATCATTCGTTAACCCTCTCCCGAGTAGCATCTACCAGGTACACCTGTCACGCCCCAGGGCGGCCATCCCCGAGACGTGGCAATAATAAGATATCAGCTATCAATACCTGAGGTCAATAAAGACTCCAACAACAACACACAAAGTGGCAAAGCAAGGATAATGATAACTGACTGAAAAGCGGAAGCATAATATATAAACAATGTCTGTAATTCAGAAACATTGTTACAGACTCGAATACAAAATCACTGTCCTGTGAGAGCCAAGTCTAGACCAAAGAAAATACAACCTGTGCCACATGCACGATTTACAATACATACAATGACTCTAGGACTGCTGACAGCTCGCACTTGCCACCCGCCGGAAGAACGCTCCTCGGCCATAGGACCACGCCACAAGAAAGCACCAGCTCCATGCCCAACCCTGCCCCTGAAAGAAACAGCCTACGAGGGGTGAGCTACAAGCTCAGTGAGTGGTTGGAAACCAATCACCATACAACAATTCAATACATAAACAATTCCCTTTCAAGGTAAACATGGTGGAAACCCATGGATAACTGGGTCATGCGGCGGCGCGACCAACCTCACCCTCACCCTCACTCCCGGAGGAAGACTCTTGGGACTTTTGGGGAGAGACCATACTGTTGGTCGAGGAGACCCGGGATTACTGGTCCACACAACACTACTGGATCACCAACCTCACCCTCACCCTCACTCCCGGAGGAAGGCTCTTGGGACTTTTGGGGAGAGACCATACCGTTGGTCGAGGAGACCCAGGATTACTGGTCTACGCAACACTACTGGATCATCTACATCGAGGTAACTACCCAATGATGTCTTTGACATCGATACTAGACCGGACCCAACACTATGGGGACGGACGAACAACGAATGGGTCACGAGGCGACGTGTCTTCACCTCATCCTCACCCTCACTCCTGGAGGGAGACTCTTGGGACTTTTGGAAGAGACTTAGACTGCTCTACACCCTTAGTCCACCGGTAGCCCTTTCCCCCGTGTAGCTTCTACCTGGTATACTCCCACGATCAATACCTTCCGAACGCATCGGTGGTACCTACGGATGGGAGCCCTCTGTCAGGACAGCTTTCTAACGCCGGGAAGTTCCTACATCGGATCCAACGAACGGGAGAACGATTCCATGCTCGCAATATCATTCGTTAGCCCACTCCCGGATAGCCTCTACCTGGTACTCTCCCACGATCAGTACGCTCCCGAACGCATCGGTGGTACCTACGGATGGGAGTCCTCTGTCAGGACAGCTACAACCCGGGCCTCTTCAACACTGACGACATTGGGAGTAAACATTCCATGTCCGCAAAGCGAACCCAATGGGAAACAACTACTCTCGATAATCACTTATCGAGATATAGAATACTACTATACTCCCACACCGTTGCGTCGCTCAGACACAAAGAGGTTACCTCTGCTCTCACGTAGAAATAATCCCATAAGCTAATGAATTCTCCTAAATTCCAAACGAGTGCATCGCTCGGATGCACGGGGCGATTACATCGCTAGCGCTCTAATTAATAAGGTACAACCCGACAACGGGTAATACCCATGCCTATTTCAGATAGGCCTCTCAGTTTTTAACATGCGCATATAAATATATCCAGCTATGTGCATGAACCATATGCACAATCATCTAATAATTATAGGGGCATTCCCTAACATGGATTTACATCATAATAAATCATACAACATGCATACATGGTCATTAATCACATAAGAAACATGCATGCATTGGATATTGTGAACTTAAAGAAAGGGTCAAGCGCGATCTCGCACACTAATAGGTACATGCCAATATTCCAAACGAACCTGAGTCGAGTAGGAAATCGCATCTACTTACTCAGTTCGTTCAGAGGGAGAGGGCGAGAGAGATCATCATCTCATGAAGCTGGTCATAGCTTTGCCCCATTAGCATTGGCACAACAACTACACCACGCCCTTGAGTCATATCGCAAGGGAATATTAGGTAGGTGCCCGTTATTAACCCAGACTTATTCATACTGTATATTCCCATTAATATGGTGGAAGTAGTATTACAATACTACCTAAGACATGCCATATTCTATACATCCATACACATTTACAAAATACATGCCCATACTAGAGGGCGCATGCAACACAATCATTCATACATGGATACAACACATGTATATAAGCCTAGCATGCAAGATATCAACATAATATAGCTTAAGCATGGCTATACTACTTATCTACACAAGTAGTATAGCTAAGATGCCCCATCGATGCGCGACGCTCAACTACGCGCGTCGAGCGCATCCCGAGGGGGGGGGGATTGGATCAAACCACTCACCATACAACCCAGGACCTCGCGCATCCCATCCGACGAGATCTGCAAGGTAAGGGCATCAAACTTGGTGAGTAACATCACAATTTAACACTTAGAGTTTACTAGAAATGACAAAAACTTAGACATGCACGCATACGAGCTCGCACGCATGCAAGCACGCGCGTACGCACGCATGCCCGAGTGCCCCAGCACCTACCCGAGACCCTGGGCAGCCCCACGCATGCCCCAGCACGCGCATGCACGGGCACGCACGCGCGCGCGCTCACTGGCACCCAGCCGCGTGCCTAGACCCGCCCAGACAACCTACCCTACGCGCGCACACGCTCGCGCGTGCGCGCCCGCGCGCACTTGCGCGCACGCCCCGCGCGCACCCCGCTGGTGCCAGCGCCCGCGCGCCCACTCCGTCGGCACCCGCGCGCCGCCTGCGCCTGCCTGCACCCCTCTGCGCGCGCAGACAAGGCCCTGCGCACGCCCAGCCTTCCTCAACCCTCTTTTTAACCCTCCCCAACCCCTCACACACCCTCTAACCCATCTACCTAGCATGCATGACCTCCCCAACCATCCCAACAACCCAAAAAAATCAAGAAGAAGGGGAAGAGGACTTACCAAAAGAGGGAAAGGGAAAGGGGGAGATGCGGGGCTCTCGACGCGCCCACGGCCACCTCAACCACCACCACCACCACGCCTCCTCTTCAGCCTCTCACCAGCCCTCTTTGGCTGCAAGTCAGGGGGGAATGGTCATGAAAAGGTGCTTGAGAGAGGGGAATCAATAACAACAACAACCCCTACACAAACCTTTCTCTTCCTCCTTCACCTTCTCCTTCTCTTCTCTTTGAGGAAATAACACAAACACATGGGGGGAGTGAGGGGGGAGTGAAAAGAGAGAAAGAGAGACCCAAAGAATCCCACGTGGGGAGTGGGAGGGAGAGAGAGAGAGATATTTTTTTTTGGGCAAATAAATATCCAAAAGAGGGATTCAAATGACTAAGTTGTCCCTGACCAGAAATTCTGTACATGCTTCACTAGAACAGCCATAACTTCCTCAGCATAGTTCTCAATTGCACAATTCAAAGACCACTAGAAAGCCAAGAAGCTTATCTACAACTTTCATGTTTATGCCAAGATCAAATAATCCCTCCAGCTATTCCGAAATTAGAGCTAAACATTGAACAGGGCTGCTGCCAGAATTTCCTCATCCCCGGGGTATACTTGAAAAAGTACCCATAACTTTTACTACATGAATCCAGTTGTTCTAATTCTACTTTTGTACGAAAGCTAACTCAAAACTGAGCATCTCATGATAAAATCATATTTAAACCTCTTCATCTTGGATTTTAACAAAATTAAATCCAAATACCAAATCGGAAATACATAACTTCTAGGAGGAAAATTATGTAGCCTAATTTTCAATCAGAGCGCTCCAACTCCTGCAGGTGGCTAAAAGCCAAAATTTTAGCGACTCCGATCGAAAAAAAAAAGGCTCCAAATGACACAGGCATAACACACTCCCATGATCAGTACGCTTCCGAACGCATTGGTGGTACCTACGGATGGGAGCCCTCTGTCAGGACAGCTGCAACCCGGGCCTCTTCAACACGGACGACATTGGGAGTAAACATTCCATGTTTGCAAAGCGAACCCAATGGAAAAACAACTACTCTTGTTAATCACATATTATTGTACTCCCACACGGTTGCGTCGCTCGAACACAAGGGGGTTGCCTCTGCTCTCACGCAAAAATAATCCCAAGGCACATAACCCTACAGGCGGTTCATATGCACGCCTAGCACGGGTAGGCCTAGCTTAATGCCCCACTACCGGCTTAACAAAACCGATAAGCTAATGAATTCTCCTGAATTCCAAACGAGTGCATCGCTCGGATGCACAGGGCAATTACATCGCTAGCGCTCTAACTAATAAGGTACAACCCAACAGCGGGTCATACCAATGCCTATTTCAGATGGGCACGGCTATCCCCACTAAGGGTTTTTCTTACCCCACCAATCGGGAAAAAAAATTGGTGTTTTATCTTTTCCCACCGATCCGGCCAGGTCGACCAGATTTGGTCGCCACTTCAGGTTTTGGACGACCGGACTTGGTCGCCATTTCAGATTTTGGGCGACCGGACTTGGTCGTCATTTCAGGTTTCGGACGACCGAACTTGGTCGAACAGGATTTGTAATAAAGTTTATAATTTTTTTTTTTGGAAACATAATCCCATGACGTATATCTTCCTTGAATCCTTCATACCACTCCAAGTCTGAGTTGTAATGTAAGGAGAATCAATTATTATTCTTAAATGTAGAATATAAGAACAATTTTTTTTACATAAGTGACGGACTAATTTTCAAAAGCCAAATATATAATGTGTTTGGATCAACTGATAGGTTTTTTTTGTTTTCAAACCAAGAATCCTCTTAACTACGAATTCAAACGAAGCTTAAAAATGATATATATTTGTCTAATAAGACATTTTTCTATAAAAATTTGAATTAATTGAAAGTATACCTACTTACATTTTTTTCGGCCCCTTAGGGATAAACCCAAAAATTTATTTGTTTACAAAAAATAGGTAGATATAGTTTTAAACCCTGTTCGACCAATTACAGTCGCCCAAAGCCTGAAATTGCGACCAATTACTGTCGTCCAAAACCTGAAATGGCGACCAAGTCAGGTCGTCCAAAATCTGAACTGACGACCAAGTTCGGTCAATCTGAATTGGTGGGAATAGCCAAACACCAAAGCCTATTTCAGATAGGCCTATCAGTTTTTAACATGTGCATATAAATATATCCAGGAGAATTATATCTAGCTATGTGCATGAACCATATGCACAATCATCTAATAATTATAGGGACACTCCCTAACATGGATTTACATCATAATAAATCATACAACATGCATACATGGTCATTAATCACATAAGCACACAAGGCCTAACTTGAGCATGCGTTGGATATCGCCAACTTAAAAGAAAGGGTCAAGCACGATCTCGCGCACTAACAGGTGCATGCCAATATTCCAAACGAACCTGAGTCGAGTAGGAAATCGCATCTACTTACTCAGTTCGTTCAGAGGGAGAGGGCGAGAGAGATCATCATCTCATGAAGCTGGTCATAGCTTTGCCCCATTAGCATGGACGCAACAACTACACCACGCCCTCGAGTCTTATCGCAAGGGAATATTAGGCAGGTGCTCGTTATTAACCCAGACTTATTCATGCTGGATATTCCAATTAATATGGTGGGAGTAGTATTATAATACTACCTAAGACATGCCATATTCTATACATCCATTGTCACGCCCCAGGGCCGGCCCCCGGGACGCGGCAAGTGTATATATGATATCAGTAGTCTATACAGGGGGTCAATAACATACCCTAAATACACAGTTAAAATGATAACACAGACAAAAGCAAGGCTGACATGATATATACACAAATAGCGGAAGCTAAAAGACTGAGTCTGTAATTCAAAAACATATTACAGACTCGATACATAATCAACTGTCCTGTGAGAGCCAATATACACAAATACATCCAAATATAATACAAACAGGTGCCCAAGCACGGAAATATAATACATACAATAAAAAAGGGATGCTGATGGCCTCTAACACTCGCGGGACGTGGCGCTACTCTGCTACTGATGAAGTCCCTCGGGGAGCTCCTTCAGATCCAAAATAGTGATAACTGGAGAAAAATATGCGAGGGGTGAGCCACACGCTCAGTGAATAGCACAACCCATGCATCACAATTCATATTAACCACAAATAATTATTCAAAGCCTCAAAGTGGCAACAACTACACAAACCAGTGGGTCGCTACATCGCCGACCCACTACACCCTCACCCTCCAATAGGTGACATGGTCTATTGGGACTGACTAGGCTGTTAATCACCCTTGGTCCACCGATAGTCTCTCCTCCACTCCGTAGGCCGCCTGGTCTACTCCCACAATTCAGCACAGTCCGAACCCAAATCAGGAGGTGCCTACTGATGGGAGCCCTCTGTCAGGACGGCCTGTCTAACGCTGGGGCAGTCTCTATATGGATCCAACGAAGGGAAAAGAAACAGCCTATCCACACGTATACGATCCACTTGGATCCGTCGGCAACACATCTCATCAACTCTAATGTCATGAATTCTTCAGAATTCCTCCAGGGCGCATAACTAAGATGCGGGGAACCATATATTATAACCGATGGTTATAATATTCTCTAAGGCATGCTAATAACCATAAGTTCGCATTTGATTTAAAATAATTTAAACTAATGGGATACATGCATAGGTCAAGGCTTCCTAGCATGAAAATATGGTATCAAGATGCATGGCTCTTACACATATCCTAAGGGTGTAAGTCCCTAACATACAAGATCTAGGGTGGCATGCATACTATATAACAATCATGCTTGCATACATTACATATTATACAAGTTAATATTAAACTATGGTGCCCCAGGGGGAGAACGATACACGCCTAAAAGCATATACGCCTCCCCACTGGGTTGGATTGTCCCACTCACCAATACCCGGGTCGTCGCGTGGCCGTTCGTCAAGATCTGCAAGAAAGGGTATTCAACACGGTGAGTAAAATACACAAATCCATACAAAAACACTCGGACAAGCGTACATACGGCCCGTACGCACGCGAGCCCGATTGCCCCGACTCACTCCCGCACCCCCGGGCAGCCATGCGCACAGCCACCCGCACGTGCACGCATGCCCGAGCCCCGGGCGCACTACCGCGCCCCAGCCCGCGCACCCAGACGCGCTGCCGCGCCTCTGCCCGCACGCCCAGACCCGCCGCACACCGCGCGCACGCTCGCGCGTGCCCGCGCGCACCACGTGTCCAGCCCCGGGTGCACCCGCGCGCACTGTGCCCCAACGCAGCACCTCGCGCGCACACCTGCACGCACTGCGCCCCAGTGCAGCACCCCGCGCGCACCCCGTGCGCACGCCCGCTCGCCTCCCCCGCGCGCACCCCGCTCCGCACGCACGCCCCCGCACGGCGCCCAGCGCACAGCACCCGCAAGCGTACCGCGCGCACGCCCGTCACTGCGCCCAGCGCGCAGCACCCGCGCGCACGCCCGCGCGCACGCGCGCGTCCCCTGCCAGCTCGCCCGACAGCGCGCCTGCCCTGTGCCTGCCAGCCTGCCCTGCCTGCCTGCCTGCCGGCCCGCGCGCGCAGGCCCGATGAGCCCGCACTGCCCGAGCTGACTCTACCATTCCCAACCGCCCGCAACAGCCCCCTCCAACTCCCCAACAGCCATGCACACCCAAAAACACCTCCTAACATGCATCTAAACAAGAATGGAAGGAAAGGAAGCTCACCCAAGGAGAGGAAGGAAAGGGGAGGAAGAACGGGTGCTCTTCGCGCACCTAATTGCCACCTCCAAGACCACCACCACCACCTAGATCTCCACTCAGCCAAAGAGGGGCTGAAAACAAGGAGAAAAGAGGCTATGAGAGGGGGTCACACAAGAGGGAACTCGAATCCGAGACCATGGATGGATAGATCGGGTCCTCACCTTTCTTTTCTCCTTCTAGGGCTTCTTGATCCAACACCTCTAGCTAGGTCTTAATGGGGATTTAAAGAGAGGATGAGAGAGAGATTTGGTGGAGAAGATGATGAATAGTGGGCGGTGCAACTATACATGGGCGTGGACTTAAAGGGGGGGGGGGCACACCACACTCACACACTCACACCTTGAGATTAATTAGGTTAAACTAGGTTTAGGGGAGGTTTAGGTGCACTTTGACTTGGGAAATATCCACACTAGAAAACAAAAGAGTTGACCAATTCATGGGCCCACATTGACCAAGTCAAGTCTCCCAATGACTTTTCGCTCGGTCAAAACTCGGATACGATTTGGAACTGTGAAATTCTGAAACGTTACCGGAATTTGATAAAATTTTTGTGAGTGGCTTGAAATGGCACCAGGACACATAATATGCAGTTAGATTTTCAATCGGAGTCCTCAAACTCAGGATGATAGCTAAAAGTCCAAAATTTTAGCGGTTCCGATCGAAAAACAAAAAAGCTAAAAAACTGCCAGAATGGTCCAATGGTTACCAGAAGGATAAAAGTGACACATATATAACATCCATACACATTTCAAAAAATACATGCCCATACTAGAGGGGCGCATGCAACACAATCATTCATACATGGATACAATACATGTATATAAGCCTAGCATGCAAGATATCTAACATATTATTGCTTAAGCATGGCCGTACTACTTATCTACACAAGTAGTATAGCTAAGTTGCCCCATCGGTGCGCGACGCGTGACTACGCGCGTCGAGCGCATCTTGAGAGGGGGGGGGGATTGGATCAAACAACTCATCGCAACCCGGGACCTCACGCATCCCATCCGACGAGATCTGCAAGGTAAGAGCATCAAATTTGGTGAGTAACATCACAATTTAACACTTAGAAATCACTAGAATTACCAAAGACTTAGACATGCACGCATACGGGCTCGCACGCATGCGAGCACGCGCGTACACACGCATGCCCGAGTGCCCTAGCACCTACCCGAGCCCCTGGGCAGCCCCGCGCATGCCCCAGCATGCGCACGCACGCGCACACACGCGCGTGCGAGCACTGGCACCCAGCCGCGCGCCTAGACGCATGCCCCGCGCGAGCGCACGCTCGCGCGCCTGCACGCACGGTCAGGGCCCGTGCGCACCCGCGTGCACGCGCCCACCTGCGCCTGCCAGCGCCCCTCTGAGCGCGCACGCGCGCGGACAGACCCCTACGCGCGCCAGCCACACTTAACCCCTTTTTAATCCCTTTTAAATCCTCCCCCACACTTCTCACTCACCCTAAACAAATTACCTAGCCTGCATGACTTCCCAACAACCCCCTAAGCCATGAAAAACCAAGATAGAAGGGGAAGAGCTCACCTAGGGAGGGGGAATAAAAGGGGGAGATTCGGGGGCCCTCGATGCACCCGCGACCACCTCAACCACCACCACCACCACTACCCCCACCTCCTCAGCCCTCCTCAGCCTCCTTTGGCTGCAAAACAGGGGGGGAAGACATGAGAGGGGGCTTGAGAGAGGAGAATGTCACGCCCCAGGGTGGCCGTCCCCGAGACGTGGCAATAATAAATATCAGCTATCAATACCTGAGGTCAATAAAGACTCCAACAACAACACACAAGGTGGCAAAGCAAAGATAATGATAACTGACTGAAAGCGGAAGCATAATATATAAACAATGTCTGTAATTCAAAAACATTATTACAAACTCGAATACACAATCACTGTCCTGTGAGAGCCAAGTCTAGACAAAAGAAAATACAACCTGTGCCACATGCACGAATTACAATACATACAATGACTCTAGGACTGCTGACAGCCTCGCACTCCCCATCCATCGGAAGAACGCTCCACGCCCATAAGACCACATCACAGGAAAGCTCCAACTCCACGCCCAACACTGCCCCTCAAAAGAAACAGTATGCGAGGGGTGAGCTACAAGCTCAGTGAGTGGCTGGAAACCAATCACCATACTATAGTTCAATACATATACACTTTTCTTTCAAGGAAAACATGGGTGGAAACCCATGGATAGCAGGGTCACGCGGTAGCACGACCAACCTCACCCTCACCCTCACTCCTGGAGGGAGACTCTTGGGACTTTTGGGGAGAGACCATACCGTTGGTCGAGGAGACCCGGGATTACTGGTCTACACAACACTACTGGATATCTACATCAGGATAACTGACCCAACGATGTCCTTCAACATCGATTACGAGGCCGGACCCAACAACTATGGGAACGATCGAACAATGAATGGGTCATGCGGCGATGTGTCTTCGCCTCATCCTCACCCTCACCAATATCATTCGTTAACCCTCTCCCGGGTAGCCTCTACCTGGTATACTCCCACGATCAGTACGCTCCCGAATGCATCGGTGGTACCTACGGATGGGAGCCCTCTGTCAGGACAACTACAACCCGGCCTCTTCAACTCATCGCTCTACACCCTTGCTCCACCAGTAGCCCTTTCCCCGGGTAGCCTCTACCTGGTATACTCCCATGGATAGTGCGCGCGGGTACGCACCGGCTGGGCGTGCGGTGAGCGGGGGCGCGCGCCAGCGTGCGCGCGCACGCTACAGCGCGTCTGGCCGCGCGGGCAGGGCCGCGACAGTGTGCCAGGGGCGCAGGGGCGCATGCGGGCGTGCGCATTTGTGCGTGCGCGTGCGGGGGACCATGCGTATGGCTGTCCGAGGGTTCGGGAGGGTGTCGGGGCACTCGGACTCGCGTGCGTACGCGCGTGCTCGCATGCGTGCGGGTCCGTATGCATGCTTGTCCGAGTATTGGGTATTTCTAGTAAATTTCATTGTGTAGTTTACTCACCATATTGAATGCCCATGTCTTGCAGATCTTGACGGACGGTCACGCAAGTGAGCGGGACAATCCAACCCAGTAGGGAGGCGTTCGATGCACGTAGGCGTGCATTGCCCTCCCCTGGGGCACCATAATTGTGTATTAACTTGTAATAAATGTAAAACTATGCAATGCATGATTAATATGATGTAACCATGCCACATTAGACTTTGTATGCTAGGGATATGCACCCTTATATCATATATAGAGGCCTATGCATGCCTAGACACCATGTCCCTTGATTGGAAAGCCCCGAACTATGTATGTTCCCATCTAGTTTAATCTAATTAAATCAAAATGAGAGCATATAGTTATAAGCATGCCTTAGAGAATATTATAACCTTGTTGTTATAATATATGTTTCCCCGCATCTTAGTTATGCGCCCTGGAGGAATTCTTGAGAATTCATGACATTATTAGCGTTACAAATCGGTGTCGACGGATCCAAGAGGATCGTATCCGTGTGAGTAGGCTGTCTTCTCCTTTTGGTTGGATCCGATGTAGGGACTCCCCGGCGTTGGAAAGCTGACCTGACAGAGGGCTCCCGTCCGTAGGTACCTCCGATGCGTCGGACAGTACTGATAGTGGGAGTATACCAGGTGGAGGCTACGGAGTGTGGGAGAGGCTACCGGGTGGACCAGGGGTGGAGAGCGGTCTAGTATGCCCCAAGAGGCCCATGTCACCCCAAGTAAAGGGTGAGGGTGATGGGGGGTGGGTTGGCGATGAAACGACCACTAGAATGTGTAGTTGCTCCCGTTAGGGACTATAAATTATTTAAGGTTAATATGAATTGTGATGCATGGATTGTGCTATTCACTGAGCGTGTGGCTCACCCCTCGCATATTCTTTTCCTCCAGTTATATCTGAGTCGGATCTGAAGGAGGAGCTCCCCGAGGCACCACAGCAGTAGCGGAGCAGCGTCACGTTCTGCGAGTGAGAGGCCATCAGCATCCCCTTTTGATTGTATGTATTGTATTCCGTGCTTGGGCACATACTTGTATTTGGATGTCATTGTGTATATTGGCTCTCACAGGACAGTTGATTATGTATTCGGGTCTGTAATATGTCTTTGAATTACAGACTCAGTCGTTTAAGCTTCCGCTATTTGTATATATTATGTCAGCTACCTTATTGTCTGTGTTGTCATTTTCGATGTTGTTTAGAGTATTTTATTGATCTCCTGTATAGACTGCTGATATTATATATATTTGCCACGTATCGGGGACGGCCGCCCATGACAAAAGTTGGTATCAGAGCCTGGTCCTGTCAGAGCCAATTGTTTTCTTAGAGATGAGTCCTAGGATTTCTATATGAGTATTCTGATCCTAGTGTCTGTTTTCTTAGGTTGCTGATATGCCTCCTCATAGAGGAATGCGTGGACGTGGTCCCCCTTGACCCTTGGAGGTTCCCGGACCTACCAGAGGCGAGGAGTCTACTGGAGAGTCCTCGGCTATGAGGCCAGGACCGGCGCAGGAGCCTCCTGCATGGGAGCGTGCTTACGCTCGTATCGCAGATCTGGTGGAGACTCAGACTAGGGCACTGGAGGCCCAGACTAGGGCGTTAGCTGATCAGGCACGAGAGATCCAGGAGCTGAGGGCGGCCCGCGAGGCAGTTCCACAGGTCCCCTTGGTGGCAGATCCACCGGTGGTGCCCGACGTACCCCCTGTCCCCGTGGTGATTCCGGTGGTGGGAGTTCAGGATCCCCTGGAGAGGGAGGTGGAGCTAGAGGCTGCAGCACAGGTGCATCAGAGCGGCCTCACTGCCTTTCTGAAGCTCCACCCTCCCGAGTTCCATGGCCAGACGGCGGACCCCCTTGCCCTGAGTGTTGGTTGATGGAGGTGGACAAGATCTTCTCGACCATGCACTGCACCGACCGCCAGCGTGTCTCACTGGCCACCTTCATGTTGAAGGGTAGCGCCGCCGACTGGTGGGCTACCCGATCGGTGGACATCCCCGAGGGAGTGGAGCGACTTCTATGGGCTGGGTTCCGGAGATACTTCCTGGAGGAGTACTTCCCGTTTTTGACACGCCAGATCGTGATGCGAGAGTTCGAGCAGCTGACGCAGGGCTCCATGTCAGTCGCTGACTACTCCACACGCTTCACGAGGCTTTCCAGGTTCGCCCCGCCTTGGTGATGGATGAGGAGACGCGATGCCGTCGTTTTGAGATGGGTCTCATTAGCACCATCCGGGTGCATGTCACTTCTCAGGCGTTCACGAGGTACTCAGACTTGGTGTCTCGTGCGAAGACAGTCGAGCGAGACCTTGGGGTCCCTTTGGGGGTTCCAACCCCTTCTGCAGACCAGAGACCCCCCAGGAGCCAGGACCAGGGACATCGCAAGAAGAAGCGGCCCGCTTTGATCAGTCAGCGGCCGCCGCTACTCCAGTCGATGTGGTGCCAGTGCGAGGTCCAGCACCCATTGCGGCAGTACCAGTCCAGGCCAGGCAGCCGGAGAGGCGGCGCTGTTTCCATTGTCAGCGCGTCGGGCATATTTTATATAATTGCCCTGATGCTGGCCGACCCCGTGTGCTGCACCCGCAGCAGCAGCAGCCGCACCAGCAGCAGCAGCCACGCCAGCAGCAGCAGCCACAGGGTGGCCGAGTTGACCAGAGGAGGCAGCCAGTGCAGCCTGCGAGGCGTGCCCCTGCTCCTCAGCCGCAGTTTGTTCAGGGTCGAGTTGCAGCACTTTCAGCCGAGGAGGCGCAGGCTTCGGGTAGCGTGGTCCGAGGTATTGTTTTGATCTCCCAGCTCCCTGCATATGTGTTATTTGATTCCGGAGCCACGCACTCGTTCGTGTCTCCCATTTTTGCGAGACGGATGGGCGTGGCGTCCGCCCCTCTTGATGTTATGCTGGAGATATCATTGCCCGTCGGAGACCGTATTCTCCTCCGTTCTGTTTACCGAGGGTGTACCGTGGTGATTGCGGAGCATGAGTTTCCAGTAGAGTTGGTAGAGCTCGCCATGACGGACTTCGATGCCATCCTGGGAATGGATTGGCTCTCAGCTAGTCACGCCAGCATCGACTGTTTTGCGAAGTCGGTGTCTTTCCACCTTCCGGGTCGGAGGTCTTTCCAGTTCGTGGGCGATCGTGACATAGCCCCTTTGGGGTTCGTGTCATCTATCCAGGCGTGGAGACTCCTTCAGGGAGGATGTGAGGGCTTTCTGGCGTATATTGCTGAGGAGGACGCACCACTGCGGGCAGATATCAGTCAGACTCCGATCGTGGCGGAATATCCAGAGGTTTTCCCCGATGATCTTCCGGGATTACCGCCGGATCGCGCGATCGAGTTTGAGATTAATCTAATTCGGGGACCGAGCCGATTTTGAGAGCTCCGTACCGGATGGCCCCAGCAGAGCTGAAGGTGCTCAAGGAGCAGTTGGAGGAGTTGCTCGAGAAGGGCTTCGCACGTCCGAGTGTTTCTCCGTGGGGAGCCCCTGTTTTGTTCGTTCGGAAGAAGGACGGTTCGCTGCGTCTTTGTATTGATTACAGGCAGCTGAACAAGCGGACCGTGAAGAACAAGTACCCCTTGCCACGGATTGACGATCTGTTTGACCAGCTCCAGGGAGCGCGTGTCTTTTCTAAGATCGATCTCCGTTCGGGCTACTATCAGCTGAAGATCCGGGAGTCAGATATTCCGAAGACGGCCTTTCGTACCCGTTATGGGCACTACGAGTTTCGAGTACTGCCGTTTGGGTTGACGAATGCGCCGGCAGCCTTCATGGATCTGATGAACCGGGTGTTTCGGCCCTTCCTCGACTCCTTCGTAGTAGTCTTCATCGATGATATTCTGGTGTACTCGAGGAGTCTTGAGGAGCACGCTGACCATCTCCGCACTGTCTTGGAGACTTTGGCCCGACATCAGTTGTTCGCCAAGTTCAGTAAGTGCGAGTTTTGGTTGGAGCGTATGGCCTTTCTAGGCCACGTGATTTCCGGCGAGGGCATATCTGTGGACCCGGACAAGACGCTCGCCGTGTCGAATTGGCGTCGACCGTCGAACCCCACAGAGATTCGGAGCTTCCTGGGTTTAGCGGGTTATTATCGGAGGTTTGTCGAGGGTTTCTCGAAGATAGCTGTTCCTCTGACCCGCCTCACTCGGAAGGATGTCCGGTTCGAGTGGTCCCCAGCTTGCGAGGAGAGCTTCCTGGAGTTGAAGCGAAGGCTCACCTCAGCGCCAGTTCTTACCATTCTGTCTGGGAGTGGTGGATTCACAGTCTACTCCGATGCATCGCGGCTGGGTGTGGGTTGCGTCCTGATGCAGTACGGTAAGGTTGTGGCTTACGCGTCGCGTCAGTTGAAGCCCCATGAGCAGAATTACCCCACCCACGACTTAGAGTTAGCAGCGATCATCTTTGCGCTGAAGATGTGGAGGCACTACCTCTATGGCGAGGAGTTCGAGCTCTTCACCGATCACAAGAGCTTGACTTACTTGCAGTCCCACCGGAGCTCAACATGCGTCAGAGACGTTGGGTCGAGTTCCTGAAGGACTATGATTGTGACATCGCTTACCATCCGGGTAAGGCGAATGTCGTGGCCGATGCTCTCAGCAGGCAGCCCTTGGGCATGGCCGCCCACTTGGCTGTACGTCGTTGGAGGCTTCTGGAGGAGGCCGCTTGCTGGATCAGCGTTCGAGAGACACCTGCGGGTGGCTTTTTGGCCAGGCTAGTGGTGCAGCCCGTTCTTCTCGACGAGATCCGCACGGCTCAGGGGCAGGATCCTCACTTTCTAGTCCTCTCTGAAGGCGTCGCCCGGGGCGAGCGTCCGGACTACCAGATTCGCGAGGACGGAATCCTGCGGTTCAGAGGTCGAGTATGCATTCCTGACGACGCAGAGCTGAAGCAGAAGATCTTGGACGAGGCCCATCGTTCGAGGTACACAGTGCATCCTGGTGGCACGAAGATGTACAGGGGCCTTCGTCGTGGCTACTGGTGGCGCGGGATGAAGGCGGATATTGGCCGTTTCGTTGCCCGTTGCTTGGTATGCCAGCAGGTGAAGTCGGAACATCAGCGTCCTGCGGGGAAGCTGCAGTCCATTGAGATTCCTCAGTGGAAGTGGGAGCAGATCACCATGGACTTCGTTTCGGGCTTGCCGAGGTCACGTTCGGGTCGCGATGCCATCTGGGTAATCGTCGACCGACTGACTAAGTCCGCTCATTTCCTCCCCATTCGACTCACCGATTCTCTGGACACCCTGGCGCAGTTGTTTGTCTCCGAGATTGTTCGTCTCCATGGCACTCCCGTCAGCATCATTTCTGATAGAGACGCGAGATTTACTTCGAGGTTCTGGCGTAGCCTTCAGCACGCCCTTGGTACGAACCTCCACTTCAGTACAGCGTTTCATCCGCAGACGGACGGCCAGTCGGAGAGGACGATTCAGACCCTAGAGGACATGCTGCGGGCTTGCGTTCTCGACTTTGGGGGCAGTTGGGAGAGGCATCTTCCATTGGTGGAGTTTGCCTACAACAACAGCTACCACTCGAGTATCCGGATGGCACCATATGAAGCGCTCTATGGCCGCAGCTGCAGGTCCCCCTTGTGTTGGGATGAGGTCAGAGAGCGCCAGTTGGAGGGACCAGAGATCATCCACCAGACCTTAGAGATGGTCAAGACGATTCGCGAGCGTATCCAAGTCGCTCAGAGCCGTCAGAAGAGCTACGCCGATCGTCGTCGCCGTGAGCTCGCCTTCGAGGTTGGTGACCATGTTTTCCTGAAGGTGTCCCCAATGAAGGGCATCTTCCGTTTCGGTGTGCGGGGCCAGCTGAGTCCGCTTTTCATTGGGCCGTTTCTCATCCTCGAGCGGGTTGGAGAGGTGGCCTATCGCATAGCCCTGCCCCCACAGTTGGCTCAGGCCCATGACGTCTTCCATGTCTCGCAGCTGAGGCGTTACGTCCACGATCCTGCTCACGTTATCCCGTTCGAGCCGCTCGTCTTCGAGCCGGACTTGTCATTCGTGGAGCAGCCGATCGAGATCTTGGACTGACGCGAGAAGAGGCTCCGCACCAAGACCGTCCAGCTGGTTAAGGTGCGATGGCAGCACCGTTCTGGTGCCGAGGCCACTTGGGAGCGAGAGGACACCATGCGTGGCGCATATCCGCATCTTTTCCCTTCCTAGATGTTTTTGTATTTATTTTGTGGACAAAATTTCCTAAGGGGGGAAGAATGTTATATATGTGTCACTTTTAGCCTTCCAGACACCTTTGGGACATTTCTGGCAGTTTTTCAACTTTTTCTTTTTTCGATCGGAACCGCTAAAATTTTGGACTTTTAGCTATCATCATGAGCTTGAGAACTCCGATTAAAAATCTAACTGCACATTATGTGTCCTGGTGCCATTTCAAACCACTCACAAAAATTTCATCGAATTCCGGTAACGTTTCAGAATTTGGCAGTTCCGAATCGTATCCGGGTTTTGACCGAGTGGGAATGTCAAAGGGGGACTTGACCAAGTCAAAACAGACTTTGACCAAGTCAATTTTGACCATTGACTTGGTCAAATGGTTTTGTTTTTTTGTGTGGTTGGGTTGACTCAAAGTCAATCCCCACCAACAAATTGTTCCAAGTGTGTGAGTGTTTGTGTGTGTGTGTGGCCCTTTTAAGTGGGCGTCCCCCTTCATCTTCTCTCCTCTTCTCTTCTCACACACTCCATCTCTCCCTCTTCTTTGTTTTTCTTCCATTAGAGCTAGTAGAAGAAGAAGAAATAGAAAGCCCTAGAAGGGAAAAAGAAAGGTAAGGGTGTGATCTATCTTTGTATGGTCTTGGTTTTGTTTTCCCCTTTCTTTACCTCCCTCTCATGGCTTCTCCTCCCCCCCCCCTGTTTTCAGCCATTGTTAGGGCTGAGAGTGGCTGAGGTGGTGGTGGTCTTGGTGGTGGCGATTTGGTGCGCAAAGGGCACCCGAGCTTCCTCCCTTGTTCTTCCTCTCTTTGGGTAAGTCTTCCTCCTCCCCTAGCTAGGTTAGATGTTGGATTAGGGTATTTTAATGGTTATGCATGCTATGCATGGGTGTTAGGGGGTGTGGGTGGGCTGAGGAGGGGGTGGAAGGGGCTCGGGCGCGCGCGCGTCTGCGCGCCCAGATAGGCGCTGGCGCGCGCAGACGGGCGCGCTGGTGAGCGCGCCCGCATACGCGCAGACGCGTGGGCGTGCGCGCGGGGTGCTACGCGGGTGCGCAGTGCGCGCGGGTACGCGGTGGCTGGGCGCGCGGTGCGCGGGGGCGCGCGCGAGCGTGCGCGCGCGGGCGGCAGCGCGTCTGGGAGCGCGGGCAGGGGCGCGGCTGTGCGCCAGGGGCGCGTGCGGGCGTGCGCATTCGTGCGTGCGCGTGTGGGGGGCCATGCGTATGGCTGCCCGAGGGTTCGGGAGGGTGTCGGGGCACTCGGACTCGCGTGCGTACGCGCGTGCTTGCATGCGTGCGGGTCCGTATGCATGCTTGTCCGAGTATTGGGTATTTCTAGTAAATTTCTTATGTTTTTGTGTAGTTTACTCACCATTTTGAATGCCCATGTCTTGCAGATCTTGACGGACGGTCACGCAACGACCCGGGTTTTGGTGAGTGGGACAATCCAACCCAGTAGGGAGGCGTTCGATGCACGTAGGCGTGCATTGCCCTCCCCTGGGGCACCATAATTGTGTATTAACTTGTAATAAATGTAAAACTATGCATGCATGATTAATATGATGTAACCATGCCACATTAGACTTTGTATGCTAGGGATATGCACCCTTATATCATGTATAGAGGCCTATGCATGTGTAGACGCCATGTCCCTTGATTGGAAAGCCCCGAACTATGTATGTTCCCATCTAGTTTAATCTAATTAAATCAAAATGAGAGCATATTGTTATAAGCATGTCTTAGAGAATATTATAACCTTGTTATAATATATGTTTCCCCGCATCTTAGTTATGCGCCCTGGAGGAATTCTTGAGAATTCATGACATTATTAGCGTTACAAATCGGTGTCGACGGATCCAAGAGGATCGTATCCGTGTGAGTAGGCTATCTTCTCCTTTTGGTTGGATCCGATGTAGGGACTCCCCGGCGTTGGAAAGCTGACCTGACAGAGGGCTCCCGTCCGTAGGTACCTCCGATGCGTCGGACAGTTCTGATAGTGGGAGTATACCAGGTGGAGGCTACGGAGTGTGGGAGAGGCTACCAGGTGGACCAGGGGTGGAGAGCGGTCTAGTATGCCCCAAGAGGCCCATGTCACCCCCAGTAAAGGGTGAGGGTGAGGGGGGAGGTGGGTTGGCGATGAAACGACCCACTAGAATGTGTAGTTGCTCCCGTGTTAGGGACTATAAATTATTTAAGGTTAATATGAATTGTGATGCGTAGATTGTGCTATTTACTGAGCGTGTGGCTCACCCCTCGCATATTCTTTTCCTTAAGTTATATCTGAGTCGGATCTGAAGGAGGAGCTCCCCGAGGCACCACAACAGTAGCGGAGCAGCGTCACGTTCTGCGTGTGAGAGGCCATCAGCATCCCCTTTTTGATTGTATGTATTGTTATCCGTGCTTGGGCACATACTTGTATTTGGATGTCATTGTGTATATTGGCTCTCACAGGACAGTTGATTATGTATTCGGGTCTGTAATGTGTCTTTGAATTATAGACTCACTCATTTAAGCTTCCGCTATTTGTATATATTACGTCAGCTACCTCATTGTCTGTGTTGTCATTTTCGATGTTGTTTAGAGTATTTTATTGATCTTCTGTATAGACTGCTGATATTATATATATTTGCCACATATCGGGGACGGCCGCCCTGAGGCGTGAGACACGCACGCACGTGCCCCAACACCTTTGGCGCACTGCCACGCGCCTGCCCGCGCGCCCAGACGCTCACGCTTGCGCGCGCCCGCACGCACTGCGCGTCCAGCCAGCGCGCCCTCGCGCGCACTGCGCACCCGTGCAAAACCCCGCTCATGCCCCAGCACGCGCACGCACGCGTGCGCGCGCACTGGCCCCCAGCCCCCAGCCCAGGCGCATGCCCAAGCGCACTGCCCCACGCGCGCGCACGCTCGCCCCAGCGCCCGTGTTGGGGCATGCACGGGGTTCTGCACAGGCGCGTAGTGCGCGCGCGTGGCAGCCCGTCTGGGCGCACGGCAGTGCGCCAAGGGTGTTGGGGTGCGTGCGTGCGTGCGTATGCGTGCGTGCGTGTGCGGGGGGCCATGCGTGTGGCTGCCCGAGGGTTCGGGTAAGTGTCGGGGCACTCAGACTCGTGTGCGTACGTGCGTGCTCGCATCCGTGCGAGTCCGTATGCATGCTTGTCCGAGTATTTGGTATTTCTAGTAAATTTGAAGTGTAAATTGTTATATATGTGTCACTTTTAACCTTCTGCTCACCATTGGGACATTCTGGCAGTTTTTCAGTTTTTTTTCATTTTTCGATCAGAACCGCTAAAATTTTGGACTGTTAGCTATCGTCCTGAGGTTGAGGGCTCCGATTGAAAATCTAACTGCATATTATGTGTCCTGGTGCCATTCCAAGCCGCTCACGAAAATTTCATTGAATTCCGGTAACGTTTCAGAATTTCGCAGTTCTGAAGCGTATCCGGGTTTTGACCGAGCGAGAAGTCATTGGGAGACTTGACTTGGTCAAAGTGGGCCCCATGACTTGGTCAAATATGTTTGGATTTTAGTGTGGTTGGGTTGACTAGGGTCAAACCACACTTAAGCTTCCCTAATGCTAGCTTAAACCCTAATTAACCTAGCTTAGCCTAATCTAAGTGTGGGGATTATATATAAGTGAGCTAAATATCTTTTCCCCCACTATTCATCATCTTCCCCAATTGATTTTCTCTCTCCCCTTCTCTCTTTTTCTCCCTTTTGACCTAGCTAGAGGGCTTGGATCCAAAAATCTTAAGAAGAGAAAAGATAGGTGAGCTCCCGATCTACCTTCCGGTGGTCTCGGATTCGAGTTCCCACATGCGTGACCCCTTCTCATGCCCTCTTTTCTCCTCTGATTTCAGCCCCTCTTGGGCTAGGTAGAGATCTTGGTGGTGGTGGTCGTTGGGGAGGTGTTTCGGTGCGCGAAGAGCTCCCGGTCCCCTTTCCTTCCTTTCCTCTCCTAGGGTAAGCTTCCTTTCCTTCCATTTCTTGTTTAGATGTATGTTAGGGTGTGTTTTTGGGAGTGAAAGAGGTGCTGGTGGCTGTTGGTGGTGGTTGGTGGCAGTTGGAGGCCATTGGTGGCCTGTGAGGGGTGGTAGGGTGGCTCGGGCAGGGTGGTAGGTTGGCTCGGGTAGCCTGGCAGCGCAGGCAGGCAGGGCAGGCAGGCTGGCAGGCGCAGGGCTGGGCGCTGTCGGGCGTGCGCGCGGGCGTGCGCACCGGCGTGCGCGCGGGTGGAGCAGGGGTGTTCGGGTGCTGCGCGCTGGGCGCCGTGCGGGGGCGTGCATGCGGGGCGCTGCGCGAGGCGCAGTGTGTGCCGTGCGCGCGGGGCCATTTTCGGGTGCTGCACGCTGGGCGCCGTGCGGGGAGTGTGTGCGGGGCACTGCGCTGGGGCGCAGTGCGGGCGGGTGCGCGTGCGGGGCGCTGCGCTGGGGCGCAGTGCGCACGGGTGCACCCGGGGCTGGACGAGCGGGTGGTGCGCGCGGGGTGCATGCGGGATGCAGTGATGGGGCGCTAGGCGTGCGGGTGTGCGCGCGGGTTGCTGCGTTGGGGCGCAGTGAGCGCGCGGTGCACGAGGGTCTCGGAGGTGTCCGGGCGTGCGGGCTGGGCTCGGCAGTGCATCTGGGCGCGCGGGCCGGGGCTCGGCTGTGCGCCCGGAGCGGGTGGCCCTGCCTACGGCTGCCCGAGGGTTCGAGAGTGAGTCGGGATGCTCGGGCTCGCGTGCGTACGGGCCGTATGTACGTTTTCCTGAGTGTTGTGTATTTTTAGAGTATTTTTGGTATTTATTGTGTATTTTACTCACCGAATTGATTACCCTATTTTGCAGATCTCGACGGACGGTAGCGCGACGACCCGGTCTTTGGTGAGTGGTACAACCCAACCCAGTAGGGAGGCGCTATATGCACTTGGGCGTATACCGTCCTCCCCTGGGGCACCATAGGCTATATTAACTTGTGAAATCCATGCAAGCATGATTAAAATGTAGTATGCATGCTACCCTAGACTTTGTATGTTAGGGACTTGCACCCTTAGGATATGTGTAAGAGCCATGCATCCTGTCACCCTGTTCTCCCGCTAGGAAGCCTCGGCCTATGCATGTGTCCTACTAGTTTAATTTGTTAAATTAAATGCGAGCGTACGATTATTTGCATGTCTTAGATAGTATTATAGGGAGGGGCCTTGCGAGGTCAACATTGAGACCCGGGTTAGGGTACTCCGTGTTCCTTGTTTGGTTGTCAGGATGTCTTATATCAGGACCTCACACTGCCCTCCCAAGGTTTCTTTCCCAATAATATTATAACCGTCATTAATTATTATTATATATGTTCCCCGCATCTTGGTTATGCGCCCTGGAGGAATTCTGAAGAATTCATGACATTAGAGTTGTTGAGATGTGTTGTCAGCGGATCCGAGTGGATCATATGCGTATGGATAGGCTGTTCTGTTCCCTTCGTTGGATCCGTGTAGAGACTACCCCAGCATTAGAAAGGCTGTCCCGTGGAGGGGCTCCCATCAGTAGGCACCTCCTGATTTGGGACGGACTGTGCTGAATGTGGGAGTGGCCAAGCGGCCTACGGAGTGGGGAGAGACTATCGGTGGACCAAGGGCGACCAACAGCCTAGTCAGTCCCAATATCCTATGTCACCATATTGAGGGGTGAGGGTGAGGGTGTGGTGGGTCGACCATGTAGCAACCCACTGGATTGTAAGTCCCAATATCCTATGTCACCTATTGAGGGGTGAGGGTGAGGGTGTAGTGGGTTGGCGATAGCGACCCACTGGATTTGTGTAGTTCCTGCCTTTTGAGGCGTGACTAATAAAATTGTGGTTAATAATATCTGGTGGTTAATATAACTTTGATGCATGGGTTGTGGTGTTCACTGAGCATGTGGCTCACCCCTCGCATAATATTTTTCTCCAGGGTCATCTGAGTCGGATCTGGAGGAGGAGCTCCCCGAGGGACTTCACCAGTAGCGGAGTAGCGCCACGTCCCGCGAGTATCAGAGGCTATCAGCATCCCTTTTGATTGTATGTATTATATTCTGTGCTTGGGCACGCGTTTGTATTCTATTTGGATGTATGTATATATATTGACTCTCACAGGACAGTTGATTATGTATCGAGTCTGTAATATGTCTTTGATTTACAGACTCAGTTTTTTAGCTTCCGCTTTTTGTGTATATATTATTCAGCCACTTTGTTGTCTGTGTGAAATTGTTGATGTTGTTAGAGTATGTTATTGACTTCCTGTATTGACTGCTGATATCATATATACGCTTGCCGCGTCCCGGGGACGCCCGGGGCGTGACATAAATTGTGTTGTTACTCACCAAATTTGATGCCCTTACCCTGCAGATCTCGTCGGATGGCATGCGCGAAGTCCCGGGTATGGTGAGTGGTTCGATTCCAATCCCCCCCCCTCTCTAGGGATGCGCTCGACGCGCGTAGACGCGCGTCACGCATCGAGGGGCCCCCTAGCTATAATATGTAGATATCTTGATAATGCATGTTTTGCTATGATGTAACCATGCCATATTAGACATTGTATGCTAGGGATATACAACCATGTATCATGTATAGAGGCCCATACATGCCTAGACACCATGTCCCATGCTTGAAAAGCCTTGATCTATGCATGTTTCCCATTTAGTTTAATTTATTTAAATCAAAATGAGATTATATTGGTATAAGCATGCCTTAGAGAATATTATAACCTTGTTGTTATAATATATGTTTCCCCGCATCCTAGTTATGCGCCCTGGAGGAATTCTTGAGAATTCATGACATTAGTAATGTTAGAAATCGTTGTCGACGGATCCAAGAGGATCGTATCCGTGTGAGTAGGTTGTTTTTTCCCCTTCGTTGGATCCGAGTAGGGACTCCCTGGCGTTGGGAAAGTTGTCTGACAGAGGGCTCCCATTTGTAGGTACCACCGATGCGTTTGAGGGTACTGATCGTGGGAGTATACCAGGTAGAGGCTACGCGAAGGAGAGGCTACTGGCGGACCAAGGGTGGAGAGCAGCCTAGTCTGTCCCAAAAGGCCCATGTCACCCCTAAAGGGTGAGGGTGAGGGTGGGGTGGGTCGGCGATGTTACGACCCACTAGCTTGTACAGTTACTCCCGTTTAGGGTTTGTAATTATTTTAAGGTTAATATGAGTGTGTTGCATAGATTGTTGTTATGCCTGTGTTTTGATATCTCGATAAGTGATTATCGAGAGTAGTTGTTTTTCATTGGGTTCGCTTTGCGAACATGGGATCGTTCTCCCCTTCGTTGGATCCGAAGTAGGAACTTCTTGGGATTACAGCTGTCCTGACAGAGGGCTCCCATTTGTAGGTACTACCGATGCACTAAGGAATGTACTGACCATGGGAGTATACCAGGTAAAGGCTACCCGGGGACAGGGCTACCGGTGAACCAAGGGTGTAGAGCGGTGAGTTGAAGAGGCCGGGTTGTAGCTGTCCTGACAGAGGGCTCCCATCCGTAGGTACCACCGATGCATTCAGGAGCGTACTGATCGTGGGAGTGTACCAGGTAGAGGCTACCCGAGAGAGGGTTAACGAATGATATTGTGAGGGTGAGGATGAAACGAAGACACATCGCCGCATGACCCATTCGTTGTTCGACCGTTCCCAAAGTTGTTGGGTCCAGCCTCGTAATCGATGTTCAAGGACATCGTTGGGTCAGTTATCCTGATGTAGATGATCCAATAGTGCTTTGTAGACTAATAATCCCGGGTCTCCTCGACCAACGGTGTGGTCTCTCCCCAAAAGTCCCAAGAGTCTCCCTCCGGGAGTGAGGGTGAGGGTGAGGTTGGTCGCGCTGCCGCGTGACCCTGTTATCCATGGGTTTCCACCCATGTTTTCCATGAAAGGAAAGTGTATATGTATTGAACTGTAGTATGGTGATTGGTTTCCAGCCACTCACTGAGCTTGTAGCTCACCCCTCGCATACTGTTTCTTTTCAGGGGCAGTGTTGGGCGTGGAGTTGAAGCTTTCCTGTGGCGTGGTCTTATGGGCGTGGAGCATTCTTTTGGTGGATGGCGAGTGCGAGGCTGTCAACAGTCCTAGAGTCATGTATGTATTGTAAATCATGCATGTGGCACAGGTTGTATTTTCTTTGGTCTAGACTTGGCTCTCACAGGACAGTAATTGTGTATTCGAGTCTGTAATAATGTTTTTGAATTACAGACATTGTTTATACATTATGCTTCCGCTTTTCAGTCAGTTATCATTATCTTTGCTTTGCCACCTTGTGTATTGTTGTTGGAGTCTTTATTGACCTCAGGTATTGATAGCTGATATTTATTATTGCCACGTCTCGAGGACGGCCGCCCTGGGGCGTGACAAAAGTTGGTATCAGAGCACTCCAAATGACACAGGCATAACATCCTTCCCCCCTTAGGAAATTTTGTTCTCAAAATTTAAGGAAACCCAAAGGGAAGACCGAATATAGCAAGTATCTCGCATAGACCTTTTGCTCCCAAGTGGTCTTTGCACCGGACTGGCGCTACCAACACACTATAATCAAAGGAACGGTCTTAGCGTGGAGCCTCTTCTCATGTTGGTCTCTGACCTCGATCCACTGCTCCATGAACGACAAATCTAGCTCGAGGATGAGGCGGTCGAACAGAATGACATGAGTAGGATCGTGGAAACAATGCCTCGGCCATGACAAGGACGACGTCGTGGGCATGAGCCAGCTGTGGGGGAAAGGCTACATGATAAGCCACCTCCCCAATCAACTCAGTGACGAGAACTGGTTCGATGAAGGGCTGACTCAGCTTGCCCCGAATGTCGAAATGGAGGGTGCCCTTAAACTGGGACACCTTCACGAAAACATGGTCGCCAAACCCAAAGGTAAGCTCTTGGCGACGATGACCTGCGTAGCCCTTCTGTCGGTTCTGGGAGGTGCAGATGCACACATGAACCAACCTAGCCACCGCAAGGTTAAACAACTAACTTATGGCTCCTTCAACTGGCGCTCGTCAACCGTCCCAACACAAGGGAGGTATAAAACTGCGCCTGTAGAGTGCCTTTCACAGTATCATCTGGATGCTCGAATGGCAGTCGTCTTGCAGGCATACCCCAATAAATGGGTGGTGCCTCACTCAACTACCCTCATCATCGAGCACGCAGGCACTTAGCATGTCCTCCAAGGTCTGAATCGTCCTCTTTGTCCGGCTGTCCATCGGCGATGAAACGCTATACATTAATGGAGGCTCGCGCCAAAACCTGCCAATGCTGCACCACAACCTCAAAGTAACCCTTGCATCTCAACCGAAAATAGTGCCGACTGGAGTGCCATGAAGATGAACAATCGCGAAGGTGAAAACCCACGTCAAGGCATCCGGCGCACTCGTCAACCCCGACGGCAGTACTTAAAACGTGTAGTGCCTGAAATGGTCACGAAAGGCCATCTACAGGATGTCCAACTCCCGGATCTCCAACTTGTGGTACCCTTGTGCGATGATCAATCTAACAGCAGACCCCCGCTCCCAGAGGTGGTCAAACAGATCATCGATTCGCGGCAAGATAACTGATCTTCAATCCTCATGGGAAGATCAAAACAACACCTCGAACAATTAAGTCCAGATTCTGCTCCTCGAGCATGGCTGGCGCTCATGATGACACTTACACGCTTGGTAAGCCGCTCAACCGCAATTACTCCACACGACACGCAAACTCGACAATGCCTATGCGACGTCATCTATCTGATAAGGCGGTTGAGTCCCATCACGAACGTTAGCATCGCGTCTCCTTATTTGCGACCAATGTGGGGGCAAAACGTGACAGTCGCGAGCATGCGCGCGCGCGGAGTAATGCGCCTGGGCATGTGCCTGGGCGCGGGGCTGGGGACCAGTGCGCGCGCGCGTGCTTGCGCATGCTGGGGCATGCGCGGGGTTCTGCACTGGCACGCAGTGCGCACGAGGGTGCGCGGGCTAGACGCGCAGTGTGCGCGGGCGCGCGCGAGCGTGCGCGGCGCGGCAGCGCGTCTGGGCGCTCAGGTAGGCGCGCGGTAGTGCGCCAAGGGTGCTGGGGCGCGTGCGTGCGTGCGTATGCGTGTGTGCGTGTGTGGGGGGCCATGCATGTGGCTGCCCGAGGGTTCGGGTAGGTGTCGGGGCACTCGGACTCGCGTGCGTAGGTGCGTGCTCGCATGAGGTCGAGTCCGTATGCATGCTTGTCCGAGTATTTGGTATTTCTAGTAAATTTCATGTGTAAATTGTGTTGTTACTCACCAAATTGGATGCCCTTACCTTGCAGATCTCATCGGATGGGATGCGCGAGGTCCCGGGTATGGTGAGTGGTTCGATTCCAATCCCCCCCCCCCCCCGCTCTCTAGGGATGCGCTCGATGCGCGTAGACGCGCGTCGCGCATGAATGGGGCCCTCTAGCTATAATATGTAGATATCTTGATAATGCATGTTTTGCTATGATGTAACCATGCCATATTAGACATTGTAAGCTAGGGATATACATCCATGTATCATGTATAGAGGCCCATACATGCCTAGACACCATGTCCCATGCTTGAAAAGCCTTGATCTATGCATGTTTCCCATTTAGTTTAATTTATTTAAATCAAAATGAGATTATATTGGTATAAGCATGCCTTAGAGAATATTATAACCTTGTTGTTATAATATCTGTTTCCCCGCATCCTAGTTATGCGCCCTCGAGGAATTCTTGAGAATTCATGACATTAGTAGTGTTAGAAATCGTTGTCGACGGATCCAAGAAGA
The DNA here is from genome assembly GCA_030737835.1 of Acorus gramineus. NCBI lineage: Eukaryota > Viridiplantae > Streptophyta > Magnoliopsida > Acorales > Acoraceae > Acorus > Acorus gramineus. The sequence goes on from JAUJYN010000016.1 coordinate 1,123,909, forward strand.
TCGTATCCTTGTGAGTAGGCTGTTTTCTCCCCTTCGTTGGAGCCGAGTAGGGACTCCCCGGTGTTGGGAAAGCTGTCCTGACAGAGGGCTCCCATCTGTAGGTACCACCGATGCGTCGGAGGGTACTGATCGTGGGAGTATACCAGGTAGAGGTTATGCGAAGGAGAGGCTACTGGTGGACCAAGGGTGGAGAGCAGTCTAGTCAGTCCCAAAAGGCCCATGTCACCCCCTAAAGGGTGAGGGTGAGGGTGGGGTGGGTCGGAGATGTTACTGTCACGCCCCAGGGCGGCCGTCCCCGGGACGCGGCAAGTGTATATATGATATCAGTAAACAGGAAACAATAACATACTCACACAACAACTAAAATGACAACAAAGATAAAAGCAGGGCTGACATGATATATACACCAAATGCGAAAGCTAAAAGACTGAATCTGTAATCAAAACATAGTACATACTCGATACATAATCATACGTCCTGTGAGAGCCGACATGTCCATATACACACAAATATAATCCATACATAATCCAAACTAGGTGCCCAAGGACAGAAGTATATACATACAACAAAGAGAAGGGTGCTGATGGCCTCAAAACTCGAGGGACGTGGCGCTACTCCGCTACTGGTGTGGTCGCTCGGGAAGCTCCTCCTTCAAGTCCTCCTCAGTGATCACTGAAAAAGATTTGATGCGAGGGGTGAGCCACACGCTCAGTGAATAGGACAACCCATGCATACAGTTCATATTAACCACATTTAAATCAAGTCAATAGCCCCAAAGCGGGATAAACAACACAATCCGGGGGTTCGTCACATCGCCGAACAGCCATACCCTCACCCTCACCCTCACCCTCAATAGGTGACCAAGGATGTTGGGACTTAATAGGCGGATAATCATCCATACACAAACATGTGGGTCGTTGCATCGCCGGCCCACCATACCCTCACCCTCACCTCTCAATAGGTGACCTAGGCTCTTGGGACTGACTAGGCTGTTGGTAACCCTTGGTCCACCGATAGTCTCTCCTCACTCCGTAGGTCGTTTGGCCACTCCCACGTTCGACGCAGTCCTTCTACCAAATCAGGAGGCGCCTACTGGTTGGAGCCCCTGCACGGGACAACCTTTCCAACGCCAAGGTAGTCTCTACACAGATCCAACGAAGGGAACAGAACAGCCTATCCATCGCATATGATCCACTCGGATCCGCTGACAGCACAACTCTACAACTCTAATGTCTCGAATTCCTCAGAATTCCACCAGCGTGCATAACCATGATGCGGGGAAAATAATTAAGACATAAATGGGGAAAAGAGACCTTGGGAGGGTAACCTGAGGTCCCGATGTAGGACATCCGACAACCAAACGAGGAACACGGAGTACCCTAACCCGGGTCTCAATGTTAACCTCGCAAGGCCCCCTTATATTCCCCAAGGCATGCTAAAATATTAAAGCTTGCATTTAATTAAATAAATCAAACTAATAGGACGCATGCTCAGGTCGGGCTTTCCTAGCATGATAGCGGGGTAACAGGATGCACGGCTCATGCACAAATCCTAAGGGTGCAAGTCCCTAACATACAAGTCTAGGGTGGCATGCATTCTACACACACATCATGCTTACATGGATTATAACAAAGCAGTTAATACCAACTATGTGCCCCAGGGGAGGACGGTACACGCTCAAAGGCATGTAGCGCCTCCCAAACTGGGTTGGGTTGTCCCACTCACCGGAAACTGGGTCGACGCGCGACCGTTTCATCGAGATCTGCAAGACAGGGTATCAACTGGTGAGTAAAAATCCACAAACACAACAAAAGACGCAAAATACACAAAACCCACAACCAAACATCCAACACTCGAGCAAACGTGCATACGACCCGCACGCACGCTAGCCCGAGCACCCCGGCAACCACCCGCACGGCCACCCGACCGCCCGGGTGCACCGCCGCGCCTCAGCCCACACACCCCGCGCACCGCCGGGCCTCTGCCCGCCGCCTGGACACGCCGCCGCACAACCCGGGGTCACCGCGTGTCCACTGCGCGCAGCCGCAACAGCCCGTGCGCGCCCCGCACGCCTCACGCCGGCCCGCGAGCACCCCGCACGCCCCCGCGCGCGCCCAGCGCGCACCTTCGCCACCTCGCCGCGCCCCGCGCGCATCATCCTCTCGCACAGCTCCCCGCACCAGCCGCTCGACCAGCACCCGCAAGCCCAGCACACCCGCGCACAGCTCGCCCAGCGCCCGTACGCCCAGCACACCCGCGCACAGCTCGCCCAGCGCCCGCACGCCCAGCACACCCGCGCACAGGACGCCCAGCGCCCGCACGCTGCTGGCCACCAGCTCCCCCCAAGCGCACGCCAGCGCGCGCCCAGCCTGCTGCGCTGCCTGTGCTGCTGCCGGTGCTGCCTGTGCTGCCTGCTGCCCGAACAGCAACCCCCAGCCTGCCGAGCACCTCCACCGCCCATCCCACGGCCGCCGACCACCTCCGACCGCCCCCAACCACCTCCGACAGCCTCCCACAGCCGCCGACCACCCCCCATACACAGATCTACCCTCCTAGCATACATCTAAGAAAGAAAAGAGGGAAAAGGAGGCTTACCAAGGGGAGGAGGAGATGATCGGTTGCTCTCCGCGCGCCGAAACCTTTCCCCAAATCCCTCCAACGCCCGGATCTCACTCGGCCCTCGAAATGGCCCAAAACAGAGGAGAAAGAGGGGGGGATGGAAAGGCTAGACTCACCGGAATTGGGATTTGAAGGCACCGGGGTGTAGATCGGGACCCGATCTACACTTCTTATGCTTTAGGTTTTTGGGTTTGAGGGGTCTAAGGGCTTCAAAAGGGAGAAAAAGAGAGAGGGGAGAGAGAAAAGTAAATGGTAGGGATGATGAATAGTGCCATGTGATTTTTAGATCACCCCCTTATATAGTAAGTGACTTAAAAACCCGGATACGCCCTGAAACTGCAAAATTTCAGAAACGTTGCCGGAATTCGATGAAATTTTCATGGGTGGCTTAAAATGGCACCAGGACACATAATATGCAGTTAGATTTTCAATCGGAGTCCTCTAGCTCAGGACGATAGCTAACAGTCCAAAATTTTGCGGTTCCGATCGAAAAACGAAAAAAACTCAAAAACTGCCAAAATGCTCCAATGGTTACCAACAGGCCAAAAAGTGACACATATATAACATTCTCCCCCCCTTAGGAAATTTTGTCCTCAAAATAAATACAAGAACATCTAAGAAGGGAAAAGATGCGGATACGCGTCACGCATGGCGTCCTCGAGCTCCCAGGTGGCCTCGGCACCGGAACGGTGCTGCCATCGCACCTTGACCAGCTGGACGGTCTTGGTGCGGAGCCTCTTCTCGCGGCGGTCCAGGATCTCAATCGGCTGCTCCACGAAAGACAAGTTCGGCTCGAAGACGAGCGGCTCGAACGGGATGATGTGAGCAGGATCGTGGACGTATCGCATCAGCTGCGAGGCATGGAAGACGTCATGGGCCTGAGCCAACTGTGGGGGCAGAGCTATGCGATAGGCCACCTCCCCAACTCGCTCGAGGATGAGGAACGGCCCAATGAAACGCAGACTCAGCTTGCCCCGCACACCGAATCGGAAGATGCCCTTCATCGGGGACACCTTCAAGAACACATGGTCACCGACCTCGAAGGCGAGCTCACGGCGACGGTGGTCGGCGTAGCACTTCTGACGACTCTGAGCGACTCGGATACGCTCGCGAATCGTCTTGACCATCTGCACTGCACCGACCGCCAGTGTGTCTCACTGGCCACCTTCATGTTGAAGGGTAGTGCCGCCGACTGGTGGGCTATCCGATCGGTGGACATCCCCGAGGGAGTGGAGCGACTTCTATGGGCTGGATTCCGGAGATACTTTCTGGTGGAGTACTTCTCATTTTCGACACGCCAGATCGTGATGTGAGAGTTCGAGCAGCTGACGCAGGGCTCCATGTCAGTCGCTGATTACTCCACAATTTCGATGTAGGGTTCCATGTCAGTCCCGATCGGTGGACATCCCCGAGGGTGTGGAGCGACTTCTATGGGCTGGATTCCGGAGTTACTTTCTGGAGGAGTACTTTCCCTTTTCGACACGCCAGATCGTGATGCGAGAGTTCGAGCAGCTGACGCAGGGCTCCATGTCAGTCGCTGATTACTCCACACGTTTCATGAGGCTTTCCCGGTTCGCCCCTCCTTGGTGATGGATGAGGAGACGCGATGCCGTCGTTTCGAGATGGGTCTCATTAGCACCATCCGGGTGCATGTCACCTCACAGGCGTTCACGAGGTACTCAGACTTGGTGTCTCGTGCGAAGACAGTCGAGCGAGACCTTGGGGTCCCTTTGGGGGTTCCAACCCCTTCTGCAGACCAGAGGCCCCCCAGGAGCCAGGACCAGGGACATCGCAAGAAGAAGCGGCCCCGCTTTGATCAGTCAGCAGCCGCCGCTACTCCAGTCGATGTGGTGCCAGTGCGAGGTCCAGCACCCATTGCGGCAGTACCAGTCCAGGCCAGGCGATCGGAGATGCGGCGCTGTTACCATTGCAAGCGCATCGGGCATATTTTATATAATTGCCCTGATGCTGGCCGACCCCGTGTGCCGCACCAGCAGCAGTAGCAGCCACGCCAGCAGCAGCAGCCACAGCGTCAGCAGCAGCAGCCACAGGGTGGTCGAGTTGACCAGAGGAGGCAGCCAGTGCAGCCTGTGAGGCGTGCCCCTGCTCCTCAGCCGCAGTTTGTTCAGGGTGGAGTGGCAGCACTTTCAGCCGAGGAGGCGCAGGCTTCGGGTAGCGTGGTCCGAGGTATTGTTTTGATCTCCCAGCTCCCTGCATATGTGTTATTTGATTCCGGAGCCATGCACTCGTTCGTGTCTCCCATTTTTGCGAGACGGATGGGCGTGGTGTCCGCCCCTCTTGATGTTGTGCTGGAGGTATCATTGCCCGTCGGAGACCGTATTTGCCTCCGTTCTGTTTACCAGGGGTGTACCGTGGCGATTGCGGAGCATGAGTTTCCAGTAGAGTTGGTAGAGCTCGCCATGACAGACTTCGATGCCATCCTGGGAATGGATTGGCTCTCAGCTAGTCACGCCAGTATCGACTGTTTTGCGAAGTCGGTGTCTTTCCACCTTCCGGGTCGGAGATCTTTCCAGTTCGTGGGCGATCGGGACATAGCCCCTTTGGGGTTCGTGTCATCCATCCAGGCGTGGAGACTCCTTCAGGGAGGATGTGAGGGCTTTTTGGCGTATATTGCTGAGGAGGACGCACCACTGCGGGCAGATATCAGTCAGACTCTGATCGTGGCGGAATATCCGGAGGTTTTCCCCGATAATCTTTCGGGGTTACCGCCGGATTGCGCGATCGAGTTTGAGATTAATCTAATTCCGGGGACCGAGCCAATTTCGAGAGCTCCGTACCGGATGGCCCCAGCAGAGCTGAAGGTGCTCAAGGAGCAGTTGGAGGAGTTGCTCGAGAAGGGCTTCGCACGTCTGAGTGTTTCTCCGTGGGGAGCCCCTGTTTTATTCGTTCGGAAGAAGGACGGTTCGCTGCGTCTTTGTATTGATTACAGGCAGCTGAACAAGCGGACCGTGAAGAACAAGTACCCCTTGCCACGGATTGATGATCTGTTTGACCAGCTCCAGGGAGCGCGTGTCTTTTCTAAGATCGATCTCCGTTCGGGCTACTATCAGCTGAAGATCCGGGAGTCAGATATTCCGAAGACGGCCTTTCGTACCTGTTATGGGCACTACGAGTTCCGAGTACTGCCGTTTGGGTTGACGAATGCGTCGGCAGCCTTCATGGATCTGATGAACCGGGTGTTTTGGCCCTTCCTCGACTCCTTCGTAGTAGTCTTCATCGATGATATTCTTGTGTACTCGAGGAGTCTTGAAGAGCACCCTGACCACCTCCGCACTGTCTTGGAGACTTTGGCCCGACATCAGTTGTTCGCCAAGTTCAGTAAGTGCGAGTTTTGGTTGGAGCGTATGGCCTTTCTAGGCCACGTGATTTTCGGCGAGGGTATATCTGTGGACCCAGACAAGACGCTCGCCGTGTCGAATTGGCGTCGACCGTTGAACCCCACCGAGATTCGGAGCTTCCTGGGTTTGGCGGGTTATTATCGGAGGTTTGTCGAGGGTTTCTTGAAGATAGCTGTTCCTCTGACCCGCCTAAACTCGGAAGGATGTTCGGTTCGAGTGGTCCCCATCTTGCGAGGAGAGCTTCCTGGAGTTGAAGCGAAGGCTCACCTCAGCGCCAGTTCTTACCATTCCGTCTGGGAGTGGTGGATTCGCAGTCTACTCCAATGCATCGCGACTGGGTTTGGGTTGCGTCCTGATGCAGTACGGTAAGGTTGTGGCTTACGCGTCCCGTCAGTTGAAGCCCCATGAGCAAAATTACCACACCCACGATTTAGAGTTAGCAGCGATCATCTTTGCACTGAAGATGTGGAGGCACTACCTCTATGGCGAGGAGTTTGAGCTCTTCACTGATCACAAGAGCTTGACTTACTTGCAGTCCCAGCCGGAGCTCAACATGCGTCAGAGACGTTGGGTCGAGTTCCTGAAGGACTATGACTGTGACATCGCTTACCATCCGGGTAAGGCGAATGTCATGGTCGATGCTCTCAGCAGGCAGCCCTTGGGCATGGCCGCCCACTTGGCTGTACGTTGTTGGAGGCTTCTGGAGGAGGCCGCTTGCTGGATCAGCATTCGAGAGACGCCTGCGGGTGGCTTTTTGGCCAGGCTAGTGGTGCAGCCCGTTCTTCTCGACGAGATCCGCACGGCTGAGGGGCAGGATCCCCATTTTCTAGTCCTCTCTGAAGGCGTCGCCCGGGGCGAGCGTCCGGACTACCAGATTCGCGAGGACGGAATCCTGCGGTTCAGAGGTCGAGTATGCATTCCTGACGACGCAGAGTTGAAGCAGAAGATCTTGGACGAGGCCCATCGTTTGAGGTACACAGTGCATCCTGGTGGCACGAAGATGTACAGGGGCCTTCGTCGTGGCTACTGGTGGCGCAGGATGAAGGCGGATATTGGCCGTTTCGTTGCCCGTTGCTTGGTATGCCAGCAGGTGAAGTTGGAACATCAGCGTCCTGTGGGGAAGCTGCAGTCCATTGAGATTCCTCAGTGGAAGTGGGAGCAGATCACCATGGACTTCGTTTTGGGCTTGCCGAGGTCACGTTCGGGTCGCGATGCCATCTGGGTAATCGTCGACCGACTGACTAAGTCCTCTCATTTCCTCCCCATTCGACTCACCGATTCTCTGGACACCCTGGCACAGTTGTTTGTCTCCGAGATTGTTCGTCTCCATGGCACTCCCGTCAGCATCATTTCTGATAGAGACGCGAGGTTTACTTCGAGGTTCTGGCGTAGCCTTCAGCACGCCCTTGGTACGAACCTCCACTTCAGTACAACATTTCATCCGCAAACGGACGGCCAGTCAGAGAGGATGAATCAGACCCTGGAGGACATGCTACGAGCTTGCGTTCTCGACTTTCGGGGCAGTGGGGAGAGGCATCTCCCGTTGGTGGAGTTCGCCTACAACAACAGCTCTACCACTCGAGTATTCGAATGGCACCATATGAAGCGCTCTATGGCCGCAGCTGCTGGTCCCCCTTGTGTTGGGACGAGGTTGGAGAGCGCCAGTTGGAGGGACCAGAGATCATCCACCAGACCTCAGAGATGGTCAAGACGATTCGTGAGCGTATCCGAACTCAGAGATGGTCAAGACGATTCGTGAGCGTATCCGAGTCGCTCAGAGCCGTCAGAAGAGCTACGCCGATCGTCATCGCCGTGATCTCGCCTTCGAGGTTGGTGACCATGTTTTCCTAAAGGTGTCCCCGATGAAGGGCATCTTCCGGTTCGGTGTGCGGGGCAAGCTGAGTCCGCGTTTCATTTGGTCGTTTCTCATCCTTGAGAGGATTGGAGAGGTGGCCTATCGCATAGCCCTGCCCCCACAGTTGGCTCAAGCCCATGACGTCTTCCATGTCTCGCAGCTGAGGCGTTACATCCACGGTCCTGCTCACGTTATTCCATTCGAGCTGCTCGTCTTCGAGCCGGACTTGTCATTCATGGAGCAGCCGATCGAGATCCTGGACCGACACGAGAAGAGGCTCCGCACCAAGACCGTCCAGCTGGTTAAGGTGCGATGGCAGCACCGTTCTGGTGCCGAGGCCACTTGGGAGCGCGAGGACGCCATGCGTGGCGCATATCCGCATCTTTTCCCTTCCTAGATGTTTTTGTATTAATTTTGTGGACAAAATTTCCTAAGGGGGGAAGAATGTTATATATGTGTCACTTTTAGCCTTTTGGTCACCTTTGGGACATTTCTGGCAGTTTTCCAACTTTTTCTTTTTTCGATCGGAACCGCTAAAATTTTAGACTTTTAGCTATCTGCATGAGCTTGAGAACTCCGATTGAAAATCTAACTGCACATTATGTGTCCTGGTGCCATTTTGAACCACTCACGAAAATTTCATCGAATTCCGGTAACGTTTTAGAATTTGGCAGTTCTGAATCGTATCCGGGTTTTGACCGAGTGGGAATGTCAAAGGGGGGACTTGACCAAGTCAAAGAAGACTTGGACCAAGTCAAATTTGACCATTGACTTGGTCAAATAGTTTTGTTTTTTTGTGTGGTTGGGTTGACTCAAAGTCAATCCCCACCAACCCTAATAGTTCTCTAAGTGTGTGAGTGTGTGTGTGTGTTTGTGGCCCTATTAGTGGGCGTCCCCTCCTTCTTCCCCATCTCTATCTCACTCTCACACACTCCATCACTAATTCCCTTCTTTTGTCCATTAGAGGTAGTAGAAGAAGAAGAAGAAGAAGAAAACCCTAGAAGGGAAAAAGAAAGGTAAGAGTGTGATCTACCTTTGCATGGTGTTTGTTTTGTTTTCCCTTTTCTCTATCTCCCTCTCATGGCTTCCCCCACCCCTGTTTTCAGCCATTTTTAGGGCTTGAGAGTGGCTGAGGAGGTGGTGGCGTTGGTGGTGGCGAAAGAGGTGGTTTGGTGCGCAAAGGGTACCCGAGCTTCCTCCCCTTGTTCTTCCTCTCCTTGGGTAAGTCCTCCTCCTCCCTTAGCTTTGTTTAGATGATTGTTAGGGTTTATAAGTGGTCAAGCATGCCTTGCATGGGTGGTAGGGGGTGTGGGTGGGCTGAGGAGGGGGTGGGAGGGGTTCAAGTGAGCGCGCAAAGCCATCCGCGCACGTGCGCGCGCAAACGGGCGCGCTGGCGGGCGAGCGCGCGTACGCGCAGACGCGCGGGCGTGCGCGTGGGGTGCTGCGCGGGGGAGCAGTGCGCACGGGTACGCACCAGCTGGACGCGTGGTGCGCGCGGGCTGGACGCGCGGTGCGCGCGCTTACGGCAGCGAGTCTGGGCGCGCGGGCAGGGGCGCTGGGGCGCATGCGCGCGTGTGCATTCGTGCGTGCGCGTGCAGGGGGCCATGCGTATGGCTGCCCGAGGGTTTGTGTTATATATGTGTCACTTTTAGCCTTCTGGTAACCATTGGAGCATTCTGGCAGTTTTTGAGTTTTTTCGTTTTTTGATCGGAACCGCTAAAATTTTGGACTGTTAGCTATCATCCTGAGTTTGAGGACTCTGATTGAAAATCTAATTGCATATTATGTGTCCTGGTGCCATTTCAAGCCACTCACGAAAATTTCATCGAATTCCGGTAACGTTTCAGAATTTTGCAGTTCCGGGGCGTATCCGGGTTTTGACCGAGCGAGAAGTCATTGGGAGAGTTGACTTGGTCAAAGTGGGCCCATGACTTGGTCAACCCTTTTTTTTTTGTGGTTGGGTTGACCCAAGTCAAAGCTCACTTAAACCTCACTAATCCTCTCTTAAACCCTAATTAAACCTACTTAGCCTAATCTAAGTGAGAGTTAACTTATAAGTGAGCTAAAATATCTTCTCCCCCCACTATTCATCATCTTCTCCACCCAAATTTCTCTCTCCCCCTCTCTCTTTTTCCACCTTTTGACCTAGCTAGAGGGCTTGGATCCAAAAACTCTAAGAAGAGAAAGGAAAGGTGAGCTCCCGATCTATCCTCCGGTGGTCTCGGATTCGAGTTCCCACGTGTATGACCCCCTCTCATACCCTCTTTTCTCCTCTGATTTCAGCCACCTTGAGGGCTGAAGGAGATCTTGGTGGTGGTGGTCCTTGTGGAGGTGTTTCGGTGCACGAAGAGCTCCCGATCCCCTTCCCTTCCTTTCCTCTCCTAGGGTAAGCCTTCTTTCCTTCCTTTTCTTGCTTAGATGCATGTTAGGAGGGTGGTTTTGAGTATGGGTGGTTGTTGGAGGCGGTGGGTGGCGGTTGGTGGCGGTTGGAGGCCATTGGTGGCCGTCGGGGAGGTGGTAGGTTGGCTCGGGCAGGATGGCAGGCCGGCTCGGGTAGGCTGGCAGCGCATGCAGCATAGGCAGGCGGGCTGGCAGGCAGGGCGGGCAAAGCAGGATGGCAGGGCACGCGCGTGGGTGGAGCAGGAGCGTGTGAAAGCTGAGGCTGGGCGCCGTGCGCGGGTGTGCGCGCGGGGCGCTGTGTAGAGGCGCAGTGCGTGCCGTGCGCGCGGGGCCGCGTGCGGGTGCTGCGCGCAGGGCGCCATGCCGGGGCGTGCGCGCGGAGCGCTGCACAGAGGCGCAGGCGTGCTGTGCGCACGCGGTGAGGCGAGCCGGGGTGAGGTGCTGGGGCGCAGGGCGTGCGGGTGTGCACGTGGGTTGCTGCGCTGGGGCGCAGTGAGCGCGGTGCACCCAGGGGGCTCGGCAGAGTGTCCGGGCGTGCAGGCTGGGCTCGGCAGTGCGTCTGGGCGCGCGGGCCGGGGCTCGGCTGTGCGCCCGGGGCGGGTGGCCGTGCGTACGGCTGCCCGGGGGTTCGGGATTGAGTTGGGGTGCTAGGGCTCGCGTGTGTACATGCCGTATGTACGTTTGCCCGAGTGTTGTGTATTTTTAGTGTATTTTTGGTGTATTTGTGTATTTTACTCACCGCGTTGATTACCCTGTTTTGCAGATCTTGATGAACGGTCGCGCGACGACCCAGTTATTGGTGAGTGGTACAATCCAACCCAGTAGGGAGGCGCTATATGCACTTGGGCGTGTACCGTCCTCCCCTGGGGCACCATAGTTTAATATTAACTCGTGTAATATGTAATCCATGCAGCATGATTAATATGTAGTATGCATGCTACCCTAGACCTTGTATGTTAGGGACTTGCACCCTTAGGATATGTGTAAGAGCCATGCATCCTGTCACCTGTTTTCATGCTAGGAAAGCCTCGACCTATGCATGTGTCCTACTAGTTTGATTTATTAAATTAAATGCGAGGCTATGTCTATTAGTATGCCTTGGGGAATATTAAGGGGGCCTTGCGAGGTAAACATTGAGACCCGGGCTAGGGTACTCCGTGTTCCTTGTTTGGTTGTCGGGATGTCCTATATCGGGACCTCAGGTTGCCCTCCCAAGGTTTCTTTTCCTCATTATTATCTTATATATTCCCCGCATCTTGGTTATGCGCCCTGGAGGAATTCTGAAGAATTCATGACATTAGAGTTGTTGAGATGTGTTGTCGGCGGATCCGAGTGGATCATATGCGTATGGATAGGCTGTTCTGTTCCCTTCGTTGGATCCGTGTAGAGACTGCCCCAGCGTTAGAAAGGCCGTCCCGTGAGAGGGATCCCATCAGTAGGCACCTCCTGATTTGGGACTAACTGTGCCGAATGTGGGAGTGGCCAAGCGGCTTACGGAGTGGAGGAGAGACTATCGGTGGACCAAGGGTGACCAACAGCCTAGTCAGTCCCAATATCCTATGTCACCATATTGAGGGGTGAGGGTGAGGGTGTGGTGGGTCAGCCATGTAGCGACCCACTGGATTTGTGTATGGATGATTATCAGCCTTGTAAGTCCCAATTTCCTGTCACCTATTGAGGGGTGAGGGTGAGGGTTGGTGGTTCGGCGATGTAGCGGCCCACTGGATTTGTGTTGTTCATGCCACTTTGAGGCTATTGATTTGATTATTTGTGGTTAATATATTGTGATGCATGGGTTGTGCTATTCACTGAGCGTGTGGCTCACCCCTCGCATAATTATTTTCTCCAGTGATTACTGAGGCGGACTTGAAGGAGGAGCCCAGCGAGCGACTGCACCAGTAGCGGAGTAGCGCCACGTCCCGCGAGTTTTAGAGGCCATCAGCATCCTTTTGATTGTATGTATATATTTCCGTGCTTGGGCACCCAGTTTGGATTGTATTTGGATGTATGTGTGTATATTGGCTCTCACAGGACATTTGATTATGTATCGAGTCTGTAGTATGTTTTTGGATTACAGACTCAGTCTTTTAGCTTCCGCTATCTGTGTATATATCATGTCAGCCTTGCTTTCATCTGTGTTGTCATTTTAGTTGTTGTTTAGAGTATTTTATTGATCTCCTGTATAGACTGCTGATATCATGTATACACTTGCCGCGTCCGGGGACGGCCGCCCTGGGGCGTGACAAAAGTTGGTATCAGAGCCTGGTCCTGTCAGAGCCAATTGTCTTCTTTTTCGTAGAGATGAGTCCTAGGATTTCTATATGAGTATTCTGATCCTAGTGTCTGGTTTTCTTAGGTTGCTGATATGCCTCCTCGCAGAGGACGGCGCGGACGTGGTCCCTCTCGACCTTTGGAGGTTTCCGAACCTGCCAGAGGCGAGGATGCTACTGGGGAGTCCTCAGCCGTGAGGCCAGGATCGGCGCAGGAGCCTCCTGCCTGGGAGCGCGCGTTTGCGCGGATAGCAGATTTGGTGGAGACGCAGACCAGGGCACTGGAGGCCCAGACGAGAGTATTGGCAGAGCAGGCACGGGAGATTCAGGAGCTGCGGGCGGCCCGCGAGGCAGTTCCGCAGGTCCCCTTGGTGGCAGATCCACCTGTGGTACCCGACGTACCCCCAGTCCCCGTGGTGGTTCCGGCGGTCAGAGTTCAGGATCCCCAGGAGAGGGAGGTGGGGCTAGAGGCTGCAGCGCGAGTGCAGCAGAGCGGCCTCGCTGCCTTTCTGAAGCTCCACCCTCCCGAGTTCCAGGGCCAGACGGCGGATCCCCTTGCCCCAGAGCGTTGGTTGATGGAGGTGGATGCGATCTTCTCGACCATGCTTTGCACCGACCGCCAGCGAGTCTCCCTGGCCACTTTTATGCTGAAGGGTAGCGCCGCCGACTGGTGGGCTACTAGATCAGTGGACATCCCCGAGGGAGTGGAGCAGCTTACATGGGCGGGATTCCGGAGGTATTTCTTGGAGGAGTACTTCCCGTTCTCGACGCGCCAGATAGTGATGCAGGAGTTTGAGCAGCTGACGCAGGGCTCTATGTCTGTCGCTGACTACTCCACGCGCTTCACGAGGCTGTCCAGATTCGCCCCAGCTTTGGTGATGGACGAGGAGACGAGGTGCCGTCGTTTTGAGCTCGGTCTCAGCAGCGCCATTCGGGTGCATGTCACCTCCCAGGCATTCACGAGGTACTCTGACTTGGTGTCTCGGGCGAAGACAGTCGAGCGAGACCTCGGGATCCTCGTGAGGGTTTCGACCCCTTCGGCAGACCAGAGACCACCCAGGAGCCAGGACCAGGGACAGCGCAAGAAGAAGAGGCCCGCTTTGATCAGTTAGCGGCTGCCTCTCCTCCAGCAGATGTGGTGCCAGCGCGAGGTCCAGCACCCATCGCGGTAGTGCCAGTCCAGTCCAGATGACCAGAGACGCGGCGCTGTTACCACTGTCAGCGCATCGGGCATATCTTGTATAATTGCCCCGATGCTGGCCGACCCCGCGTGCTGCCTCCGCAGCAGCAGCCTCAGCGCCAGCAGCAGCAGCAGCCTCAGCGTCAGCAGCAGCAGCCACAGGGTGGCTGAGCTGACCAGAGGAGGCAGCCAGCGCAGCCGGCGAGGCGTGCCCCTGCTCCTCAGCCAGTTTGTCAGGGCCGAGTGGCAGCGCTTTCAGCAGAGGAGGCTCAGGCATCAGGCAGCGTGGTCCGAGGTATTGTTCAGATCTCCCAGCTCCCTGCTTATGTATTGTTTGATTCCGGAGCCACACACTCGTTCGTGTCTCCCGCTTTCGCGAGACGGACGGGCGTGGCGTCCGCCCCTTTGGATGCTATCCTGGAGATATCATTGCCCGTAGGAGACCGTATTCTCCTCCGTTCTGTGTACCGAGGGTGTACGGTGGTGGTTGCGGAGCATGAGTTTCCAGTGGAGTTGGTGGAGCTCGCGATGACGGACTTTGATGCCATCCTGGGAATGGATTGGCTTGCAGCTAGTCACGCCAGCATCGACTGTTTTGCCAAGTCGGTGTCTTTCCACCTTCCGGGTCGGAGGTCTTTCCAGTTCGTGGCGATCGTGACGTAGCCCCTTTGGGGTTCGTGTCGTCCATGCAGGCGTGGAGACTCCTTCAGGGAGGATGCGAGGGCTTTCTAGCGTATATTGCTCAGGAGGATGCACCGCTGCAGGCAGATATCAGTCAGACTCCGGTCGTGGCAGAGTATCCGAGGTTTTCCCCGATGATCTTCCGGGATTACCGCCGGATCGCGCGATCGAGTTTGAGATCAATCTGATTCCGGGGACCGAGCCGATTTTGAGAGCTCCGTACCGGATGGCCCCTGCAGAGCTGAGGGTGCTCAAGGAGCAGTTGGAGGAGTTGCTGGAGAAGGGCTTCGCACGTCCGAGTGTTTCTCCATGGGGAGCCCCTATTTGTTCGTCCGGAAGAAGGACGGTTCGCTGCGGCTTTGTATCGATTACAGGCAGCTGAACAAGCGGACAGTAAAGAACAAGTACCCCTTGCCGCGGATCGACGATCTGTTTGACCAGCTCCAGGGAGCGCGTGTCTTTTCCAAGATCGATCTCCGCTCGGGCTACTACCAGCTGAAGATCCGGGAGTCAGACATTCCGAAGACGGCCTTTCGTACCCGGTATGGGCACTACGAGTTCAGAGTACTGCCGTTCGGGTTGACGAATGCGCCGGCGGCCTTCATGGATCTGATGAACCGGGTGTTTCGGCCCTTCCTCGACTCCTTTGTGGTAGTATTCATCGATGACATATTGGTGTACTCGAGGAGTCTTGAGGAGCACGCTCACCATCTCCGCACTGTCTTGGAGACTTTGGCCAGACATCAGTTGTTCGCCAAGTTCAGCAAGTGCGAGTTCTGGTTGGAGCGTATGGCCTTTCTGGGCCATGTGATTTCCGGCGAGGGCATATCTGTGGACCCGGAGAAGACGCTCGCCGTGTCGAATTGGCGTCGACCGTCGAACCCCACAGAGATTCAGAGCTTTCTGGGCTTGGCGGGTTATTACAGGAGGTTTGTTGAGGGTTTCTCGAAGATAGCCGTTCCTCTTACCCGCCTCACTCGGAAGGATGTCCGGTTCGAGTGGTCCCCGTCCTGCGAGGAGAGCTTCCAGGAGTTGAAGCGAAGGCTCACCTCAGCGCCAGTTTTTACCCTTCCGTCTGGGAGTGGTGGGTTCGCAGTTTACACTGATGCATCGCAGTTGGGTGTGGGTTGCGTCCTGATGCAGCACGGTAAGGTTGTGGCTTACGCGTCGCGTCAGTTGAAGCCCCATGAGCAGAATTACCCCACCCACGACCTTGAGTTGGCAGCGATCATCTTTGCGCTGAAGATGTGGAGGCATTACCTCTATGGAGAGGAGTTCGAGCTCTTTACCGATCATAAGAGCTTGACATATTTGCAGTCCCAGCCGGAGCTCAACATGCGTCAGAGACGTTGGGTCGAGTTCCTGACGGACTATGATTGTGACATCGCTTACCATCCGGGTAAGGCGAATGTCGTGGCAGATGCTCTCAGTAGGCAGCCCTTGGGCATGGCCGCCCACATGGCTGTCCGTCGTTGGAGGCTTCTGGAGGAGGCCGCTTGCTGGATCAGTGTTCGAGAGACTCCTGCGGTGGCTTTTTGGCCAGGCTAGTGGTGCAGCCAGTCCTTCTCGACGATATCCGCACGGCTCAGGCTCAGGATCCGCATTTTATAGTCCTCTCTGAAGGCGTCGCCCGGGGCGAGCGTCCGGACTACCAGATTCGCGCGGACGGGATCCTGCGGTTCAGAGGCCGAGTATGCATTCCCGACGCAGAGCTGAAGCGGAAGATTCTGGACGAGGCCCATCGTTCGAGGTACACAGTGCATCCTGGTGGCACGAAGATGTACAGGGGCCTTCGTCGTGGCTACTGGTGGCGCGGGATGAAGACGGATATTGCCCGTTTCGTTGCCCGATGCCTAGTATGCCAGCAGGTGAAGTCGGAGCATCAGCGCCCTGCGGGGAAGCTGCAGTCCATTGAGATCCCTCAGTGGAAGTGGGAGCAGATCACCATGGACTTCGTCTCGGGTTTGCCGAGGTCACGTTCGGGTCGCGATGCCATCTGGGTGATCGTCGACCGGCTGACGAAGTCTGCTCATTTCCTCCCCATCCGACTCACTGATTCTCTGGACACCCTGGCGCAGTTATTTGTCTCCGAGATTGTCCGTCTCCATGGCACTCTAGTCAGCATCATTTCCGATCGAGACGCGCGTTTTACTTTGAGGTTCTGGCGTAGCCTCCAACACGCCCTTGGTACGAACCTCCATTTCAGTACAGCGTTTCATCCGCAGACAGACGGCCAGTCGGAGAGGACGATCCAGACTCTTGAGGACATGCTACGAGCCTGTGTTCTCAATTTTGGGGGCAGTTGGGAGAGGCACCTTCCATTGGTGGAGTTTGCCTACAACAACAGCTACCACTCGAGTATCCGGATGGCTCCTTATGAGGCGCTCTATGGCCGCAGCTGCAGGTCCCCCTTGTGTTGGGACGAGGTCGGAGAGCGCCAGTTGGAGGGACCAGAGATCGTTCACCAGACCTCAGAGATGGTGAAGACGATTCGCGAGCGTATCCGAGTCGCTCAGAGTCGTCAGAAGAGCTACGCCGACCGTCGTCGCCGTGAGCTCGCCTTCGAGGTTGGTGACCATGTCTTCTTGAAGGTGTCCCCGATGAAGGGCATCTTCCGTTTCGGTGTGCGGGGCAAGCTGAGTCCGCGTTTCATTGGGCCGTTCCTCATCCTCGAGCGAGTTGGGGAGGTGGCCTATTGCATAGCTCTGCCCCCATAGTTGGCTCAGGCCCATGACGTCTTCCATGTCTCGCAGCTGAGGCGTTATGTCCACGATCCTGCTCACGTCATCCCGTTTGAGCCGCTCATCTTCGAGCCGGACTTGTCTTTCGTCGAGCAGCCGATTGAAATCCTGGACCGCCGCGAGAAGAGGCTCTGCACCAAGACCGTCCAGCTGGTCATGGTGCGATGGCAGCACCGTTCCGGTGACGAGGCCACTTGGGAGCTCGAAGACGCCATGCGTGACGCGTATCCGCATCTTTTCCCTTCCTAGATGTTTTTGTATTATTTTGAGGACAAAATTTCCTAAGGGCGGAAGAATGTTATATATGTGTCACTTTTAGCCTTCTGATAACCATTGGAGCATTCTGGCAGTTTTTGAGTTTTTTCATTTTTCGATCGGAACCGCTAAAATTTTGGACTGTTAGCTATCATCCTGAGTTTGAGGACTCCGATTGAAAATCTAACTGCATATTATGTGTCCTGGTGCCATTTCAAGCCACTCACGAAAATTTCATCGAATTCCGGTAACGTTTCAGAATTTCACAGTTCCGGGGCGTATCCGGGTTTTGACCGAGCGAGAAGTCATTGGGAGACTTGACTTGGTCAAAGTGGGCCCATGACTTGGTCAACCCCTTTTGTTTTTTTGTGTGGTTGGGTTGACCCAAGTCAAAGCTCACTTAAACCTCACTAATCCTCTCTTAAACCCTAATTAAACCTAGTTAGCCTAATCTAAGTGGGAGTTAACTTATAAGTGAGCTAAAATATCTTCTCCCCCCACTATTCATCATCTTCTCCACCCAAATTTCTCTCTCCCCCTCTCTCTTTTTCCACATTTTGACCTAGCTAGAGGGATTGGATCCAAAAACCCTAAGAAGAGAAAGGAAAGGTGAGCTCCCGATCTATCTTCCGGTGGTCTCGGATTCGAGTTCCCACTTGTATGACCCCCTCTCATACCCTCTTTTCTCCTCTGATTTCAGCCACCTTGAGGGCTGAAGGAGATCTTGGTGGTGGTGGTCCTTGTGGAGGTGTTTCGGTGCACGAAGAGCTCCCGATCCCCTTCCCTTCCTTTCCTCTCCTAGGGTAAGCTTTCTTTCCTTCCTTTTCTTGCTTAGATGCATGTTAGGAGGGTGGTTTTGAGTATGGGTGGCTGTTGGTGGCGGTGGGTGGCTGTTGGCGGTGGTTGGTGGCCGTTGGTGGCCGTCGGGGAGGTGTAAGGGTGGCTCGGGCAGGATGGTAGGCCAGCTCGGGTAGGCTGGCAGCGCAGGCAGCACATGCAGGTGGGCTGGCAGAGCAGTCTGGCAAGGCACGCGCGCGTGCGCGCAGGCGTGCACGCGGGCATGCGCGTGGGTGGAGCGGGAGCGTGCGGAAGCTGCGCGCTGGGCGCCGTGCGCGGGCGTGCGCGCGGGGCGCTGCGCAGAGACGCAGTGCGTGCCGTGCGCACGGGGCCGCGTGCGGGTGCTGCGCGCAGGGCGCCGAGCGGGCGCGTGCGCGTGGAGCGCTGCGCAGAGGCGCAGGCGTGCTGTGCGCGCGCGGTGAGGCGAGCCGTTGGTGCGCGCGGGGTGAGGTGCTGGGGCTCAGGGCGTGCAGGTGTGCGCGAGGGTTGCTGCGCTGGGGCGCAGTGAGCGCGCGGTGCACCCGGGGGGACTCGGCAGGGTGTCCACCCCAGGCTAGGCTCGGCAGTGCGTCTGGGCGCGCGGGCCGGGGCTCGGCTGTGCGCCCGGGGCGGGTGGCCGTGCGTGCGGCTGCCCTGGGGTTCGGGATTGAGTTGGGGTGCTCGGGCTCGCGTGCGTACGGGCCGTATGTACGTTTGCCCGAGTGTTGTGTATTTTTAGTGTATTTTTGGTGTATTTGTGTATTTTACTCACCATGTTGAATGCCTTGTCTTGCAGATCTTGACGGACGGTCACGCGACGACCCGAGTATTGGTGAGTGGGACAATCCAACCCAGTAGGGAGGCGCTATATGCACTTGGGCGTATACCGTCCTCCCCTGGGGCACCACGGTTAATATTAACTTGTGTAATATGTAAACCATGCTAGCATGATTAATATGTAGTATGCATGCTACCCTAGACCTTTTATATTAGGGACTTGCACCCTTAGGATATGTGTAAGGGCCATGCATCCTGTCACCTTGTTCTCATGATAGGAAGCCTCGACCTATGCATGTGTCCTACTAGTTTGATTTATTAAATTAAATGCGAGCATATGTCTATTAGTATGCCTTGGGGAATATTAAGGGGGCCTTGCGAGGTCAACATTGAGACCCGGGCTAGGGTACTCCGTGTTCCTTATTTGGTTGTCGGGATGTCCTATATCGGGACCTCAAGTTGCCCTCCCAAGGTTTCTTTTCCTCATTATTATCTTATATATTCCCCGCATCTTGGTTATGCGCCCTGGAGGAATTCTGAAGAATTCATGACATTAGAGTTGTTGAGATGTGTTGTCGGCGGATCTGAGTGGATCATATGCGTATGGATAGGCTGTTCTGTTCCCTTCGTTGGATCCGTGTAGAGACTGCCCCACCGTTAGAAAGGCCGTCCCATGAGAGGGCTCACATCAGTAGGCACCTCCTGATTTGGGACGGACTGTGCTGAATGTGGGAGTGGCCAAGCGGCTACGGAGTGGAGGAGAGACTATCGGTGGACCAAGGGTGACCAACAGCCTAGTCAGTCCCAATATCCTATGTCACCATATTGAGGGGTGAGGGTGAGGGTGTAGTGGGTTGGCGATGTAGCGACCAACTGGATTTGTTTAAGGATGATTATCAGCCTAGTAAGTCCCAATATCCTATGTCACCTATTGAGGGGTGAGGGTGAGGGTGTGGTGGGTTAGCGATGTAGCGACCCACTGAATTTGTGTAGTTCCTGCCACTTTGAGGCTATTGATTTGATTATTTGTGGTAAATATATATTGTGATGCATGGGTTGTGCTATTCACTGAGCGTTTGGCTCACCCCTCGCATAATATTTTTCTCCAGTGATTACTGAGGCAAACTTGAAGGAGGAACTCCCCGAGCGACTGCATCAGTAGCAGAGTAGCGCCACGTCCCGCGAGTTTTAGAGACCATCAGCATCCTTTTTTATTGTATGTATATATTTCCATGCTTGGGCACCCAGTTTGGATTGTATTTGGATGTATGTGTGTATATTGGCTCTCACAGGACATTTGATTATGTATCGAGTCTGTAGTATGTTTTTGGATTACAGACTCAGTCTTTTAGCTTCCACTATCTGTGTATATATCATGTCACCTTGCTTTCGTCTGTGTTGTCGTTTTAGTTGTTGTTTAGAGTATTTTATTGATCTCCTGTATAGACTGCTGATATCATGTATACACTTGCCGCGTCCCGGGGACGGCCGCCCTGGGGCGTGACAGTTCGGGTAGGTGTCGGGGCACCCGGACTTGCGTGCGTACGTGCGTGCTCGCATGCGTGCGAGCCCGTATGCATGCTTGTCCGAGTATTGGGTATTTCTAGTAAATTTAATGTGTAATTGTGTAGTTTACTCACATATTGAATGCCCATGTCTTGCAGATCTTGGCGAACGGTCACGCAGCGACCCGGGTTTCGATGAGTGGGTCAATCCAACCCAGTAGGGAGGCATTCGATGCACGTAGGCATGCATTGCCCTCCCCTGGGGCACCATAATTGTATATTAACTTGTGATAAATGAAAAACTGTGTAATGCATGTTTTAATATGAAGTAACCATGCCATATTAGACCTTGTATGCTAGAGATATACATCATGCATAGAGGCCCATACATGCCTAGACACCATGTTCCATGCTAGGAAAGCGTTGACCTACGCATGATTCCCATTTAGTTTAATTTATTTAAATCAAATGAGAATATATTGTTATAAGCATGCCTTAGAGAATATTATAACCTTGTTGTTATAATATATGTTTCCCCGCATCTTAGTTATGCGCCCTGGAGGAATTCTTGAGAATTCATGACATTAGAAATGTTAGGAATCGTTGTCGACGGATCCAAGAGGATCGTATCCATGTGGGTAGGCTATTTTCTCCCCTTCGTTGGATCCGAGTAGGGACTCCCCGACGTTAGAAAGCTGTCCTGACAGAGGGCTCCCATCTGTAGGTACCTCCGATGCATCGGACAGTGCTGATCGTGGGAGTATACCAGGTAGAGGCTACGGAGTGTGGGAGAGGCTACCGGGTGGACCAAGGGTGGAGAGCAGTCTAGTCTGTCCCAAAAGGCCCATGTCACCCCTTAAAGGGTGAGGGTGAGGGTGGGGTGGGTTGGCGATGTTACGACCCACTAGCTTGTGTAGTTACTCCCGTATAGGGACTATAATTATTTAAGGTTAATATGAGTTGTGTTGCATAGATTGTGCCATTCACTGAGCGTGTGGCTCACCCCTCGCATATTCTTTTCCTCCAGTTGTATCTGAGTCGGATCTGAAGGAGGAGCTCCCCAAGGCATCACAGTAGTAGCGGAGCAGCGTCACGTTTTGGGTTCTGCGAGTGAGAGGCCATCAGCATCCCCTTCTTGATTGTATGTATTGTTATCCGTGCTTGGGCACAACACTTGTATTTGGATGTCATTGTTTATATTGGCTCTCACAGGACAGTTGATTATATATTCGGGTCTACAACATGTCTTTGAATTACAGACTCAGTCGTTTAAGCTTCCGCTATATGTATATATATTATGTCAGCTACATTATTGATTGTGTTGTCATTTTCAATGTTGTTTAGAGTATTTTATTGATCTCCTGTATAGACTGCTGATATTATATATATTTGCCACGTATCGGGGATGGCCGCCCTGGGGTGTGACAGACTAAAACCAAAATACGAAGAAGTGAGGGATCGATCACTAAATCATATGGTTTATGGGAACTTAATGTAATATATGTGTCACTTTTAGCTTATTGGTTATATCTGGGTCATTTATGGCCATTTGCTTTTTCGATCGGAGTCGCTAAAACTTTGAACTTTTAACCATCTCGTGAGTTTGAGTACTCCGATTGGAAATCTAACTGCATATTATGGGTCCGGGTACCATTTAGTGTTGCCCATAAAAATTTCATCGAATTCCGGTAACATTTTAAAAATTATGCAGTTCCGAACTGTATTCGGGTTTTGGGCGTTACTGGTTTGGTTGGTGGCATAGTGTCAAGATATTTTGATGAATATGGTCACCTTTGATAACCTCACCATCCTTTACTTACTGATGATGAAACCACCTCGTTATTTAGAGTGATAGAGGGTGAGTTTAAGTTAGGTTTACCCCCCCCCCCATGATTTTCCTTTGTATTCACCCCCCCACCAAAGTGAGTTTTAGCTCTCACTTTCTCACTCTCTCACTCTCTCGTCTCCCTCTCTTCCTCTCCCTCTCATTCCCTCTTTCACTCCCTTTTTCTTTTGTTGGTAAATCAAAGAAGAACAAGAAGGTGAAGAAGGATGTTATGCCTGTGTCATTTTTTTTTTATCGGAGTCACTAAAATTTTGGCTTTTAGCCACCTACAAGAGTTGGAGCGCTCTGATTGAAAATTTGGCTACATTATTTTTCTCCTGGAAGTTATGTATTTCCAATTTGGTATTTCGATTTAATTTTGTTAAAATCCAAGATGAAGAGGTTTAAATATGATTTTATCATGAGATGCTCAGTTTTGAGTTAGCTTTCGTACAAAAGTGGAATTAGATCAACTGGATTCATGTAGTAAAAGTTATGGGTATTTTTTCAAGTATACCCCGGGGATGAAAAATTCTGGCAGCAGCCCTGTTCAATGTTTAGCTCTCATTTCAGAATAGCTTGAGGGATTATTTGATCTTGGCATAAACATGAAAGTTGTAGATAATCTTCTTGGCTTTCCAACGGATTTTGAATTGTGCAATTCGGAGCTATATCGTGGAAGTTATGGCTGTTCTAGTGAAGCCCGTCCAGAATTTCTGGTCAGGGACGATTTGGTCTTCCCCCCCCCCCCCCCCCCCCCCCCACCAACCCACTTTATATGAATTGAATGCTCTCACTTCTTCTTCTCCCTCACTTTCTCTCGGGACGGAAATGTTGAGGAGGAAAGCAAAAGAAAGAAATGAAGTGAGAAAGGTTGGGTGTGTTGAGCATTTTTTTTGGTCTCCCTCTTCTTCTTCCCCAAAGAGGGTGGGGAGGTTCATGCTTGCGGGGGAGAGCACAGAGGCTTCGAGCGTGAAAGCGGAGGGAGCACGTTCTTGGAATACTCGGGTCTGCTTGTAGCGTGCGGAGTGCATGTGTGGAGGCTCCATCGCCTTGTGGTTGTTGTTGTGAGTGTTTGGAAGTGAAGAGGATGAGGGAGAGAAGCCCATGTTCATCCGTTATGTGTTGTGTATGTGTGCACACCACCCGTTTGTGAGTATGGGTGAGTGAACCTTGTATGCCTCTTCTTCTCTTCTTTCAAATGAGGTTCCTCATGCATCACTTGAACTTGTGTTTATAGGCTAAAAGGGGCGTAGGGTTGGCACAGCGGGTGCTCGAGTGCATGCTTAGCATTCCCGCATGTGTGCGGAGCGTGTGGGAAGTGTGCACGGAGTGCTCGAGGGCATGCTTGGCGTTGTCCGATGCATGCGGGGTGCGTGGGCAGCGTGCACGAGGTGCTCGAGGGCGTGCTTGGCGTTGTCCGATGCATGCGGGGTGCGTGGGCAGCGTGCACGAGGTGCTCGAGGACGTGCTTGGCATTGTCCGATGCATGCGGAGTGCGTGGGCAGCGTGCACGAGGTGCTCGAGGGCGTGCTTGGCGTTGTCCGATGCGTGCGGAGTGCGTGGGCAGCGTGCACGGAGTGCTCGAGGGCGTGCTGGGCGTTCACCGATGCGTGCGGAGTGCGTGGGCCGCGTGCACGCGGTGCTCGGGGGCGTGCTTGCAGTATTCGAACCCGTTCGGGGTGTGTTTCAGGGTATCGAGCACCTTGTTATAGCCCAACCCAAACCATTGGTCAATTTCGGGATTGGATGATTCTTGGCGGATTGGTATCATGCTTCGGATTCAATTGTTTTCGCCCTCTTGCGTTTCGCGAGCCGTGCGCTCGTTAGGTGAGTGGTTCGGTCCAATCTCCCCCCCCCCTCTCGGGATGCGCTCGACGCGCGTAGTCGCGCGTCGCGCATCGATGGGGCCCCCTAGCTATACTACTTGTGTAGATAAGTAGTATGGCCATGCTTAAGCTATAATATGTAAATATCTTGCATGCTAGGCTTATATACATGTATTGTATTCATGTATGAATGATTGTGTTGCATGAGCCCCTCTAGTATGGGCATGTATTTTGTAAATGTGTATGGATGTATAGAATATGGCATGTCTTAGGTAGTATTGTAATACTACTCCCACCATATTAATGGGAATATCCAGTATGATTAAGTCTGGGTTAATAACGGGCACCTGCCTAATATTCCCTTGCGATAAGACTCGAGGGCGTGGTGTAGCTGTTGCGCCCATGCTAATGGGGAAAAGCTATGACCAGCTTCATGAGATGATGATCTCTCTCGCCCTCTCCCTCTGAACGAACTGAGTAAGTAGATGCGATTTCCTACTCGACTCAGGTTCGTTTGGAATATTGGCATGCACCTGTTAGTGCGCGAGATCGCACTTGACCCTTTCTTTTAAGTTGGTGATATCCAACGCATGCTTAAGTTAGGCCTTGTGTGCTTATGTGATTAATGACCATGTATGCATGTTGTATGATTTATTATGATGTAAATCCATGTTAGGGAGTGTCCCTATAATTATTAGATGATTGTGCATATGGTTCATGCACATAGCTAGATATAATTCCCCTGGATATATTTATATGCGCATGTTAAAAACTGATAGGCCTATCTGAAATAGGCGTGGGTATGACCCGCTGTCGGGTTGTACCTTATTAGTTAGAGCGCTAGCGATGTAATTGCCCCGTGCATCTGAGCGATGCACTCGTTTGGAATTCAGGAGAATTCATTATCTTATGAGATTATTTCTACGTGAGAGCAGAGTCAACCCCTTTGTGTCTAAGCGACGCAACGGTGTGGGAGTGCAGTAGTATTCGATATCTCGATAAGTGATTATCGAGAGTAGTTGTTTTCCATTGGGTTCGCTTTGCGAACATGGAATGTTTACTCCCAATGTCGTCCGTGTTGAAGAGGCCCGGGTTGTAGCTGTCCTGACAGAGGGCTCCCATCCGTAGGTACCACCGATGCATTCGGGAGCGTACTGATTGTGGGAGTGTACCAGGTATAGGCTACCCGGGAGAGGGCTAACGAATGATATTGCGAGCGTGGAATCGTTCTCCCCTTCGTTGGATCCGATGTAGGAACTCCCCGGCGTTGGGAAAGCTGTCCTGACAGAGGGCTCCCATCTGTAGGTACCACCGATGCGTTCGGAAGGTACTGATCGTGGGAGTATACCAGGTAGAGGCTACGCGGGGGAAAGGGCTACCGGTGGACCAAGGGTGTAGAGCAGTCTAAGTCTCTTCCAAAAGTCCCAAGAGTCTCCCTCCGGGAGTGAGGGTGAGGATGAGGTGAAGACACGTTGCCTCGTGACCCATTCGTTGTTCGTCCGTTCCCATAGTTGTTGGGTCCGGTCTCGTATCGATGTTCAAAGACATCGTTGGGTAGTTACCTCGATGTAGATGATCTAGTAGTGTTGTGTGGACCAGTAATTACGGGTCTCTTCGACCAATGGTATGCTCTCTCCCCAAAAGCCCCAAGAGTCTTCCTCCAGGAGTGAGGGTGAGGGTGAGGTTGGTCGCGCCGCCGCGTGACCCTATTATCCATGGGTTTCCACCCATGTTTTCCTTGAAAGGAAATTGCTTTAGTATTGAACTGTTGTATGGTGATTGGTTTCCAGCCACTCATTGAGCTTGTAGCTCACCCCTCGCGTACTGTTTTCTTTTACAGGGGCAGTGTTGGGCGTGGAGCTGGAGCTTTCCTGTGGCGTGGTCTTATGGGCGTGGAGTGTTCTTCCGGCGGGTGGCGAGTGCGAGGCTGTCAGCAGTCCTAGAGTCATAGTATGTATTGTAAATCGTGCATGTGGCACAGGTTGTATTTTTCTTTGGTCTAGACTTGGCTCTCACAGGACAGTGATTGTGTATTCGAGATTGTAATAATGTTTTTGGTTTACAGACATTGTTTATGTATTATGCTTCCGCTTTTCAGTCAGTTATCATTATCCTTGCTTTGCCACCTTGTGTGTTGTTGTTGGAGTCTTTATTGACCTCAGGTATTGATAGCTGATATTTTATTATTGCCATGTCTCGGGGACGGCCACCCTGGGGCGTGACAAAGGAAGTGCAAAAGTTGTGTGTGTGTGTTGTTATTGTTGTTGTTGATTCTGTTCTCTCTAACTCCCTCTCATGCCCCCTTTATCCCCTGTTTTCAGCCAAGAAGGGCTTTAGGAGAGGCTGAAGAGGTGGTGGTAGTGGTGGTGGTCGTGGTGGTGGTCGTGGGTGCATCGAGGGACCCCGAATCTCCCACTTTGCCTTCCCCCTCTCTTGGTGAGCTCTCCCCCTTCTTTTCTTGGAGTTTTCTTGTACTAGGGGCTGTTAGGGAGGCCATGCATGTTAGGTGAATGGGTTAGGGTGTGTGAGGAGGGTTGGGGAGGGGCTTAAAGTGGATGGGCGTGAGCGAGTGTGAGCGTGGGGTAGGTAGTGCGCGCGCGTAACTACGAGCGTGCGCGCTCGGGGGGCAGTGCATCTGGACGTGTGTCTGGGCACACGGTAGGGCACCAGCGGGCGAAGGGGCGCATGTGCATGCGTGCGGGGAGGGGGGGGGAACGCGTGTGGCTGCCCGAGGGCTCAAGTAGGTGCTGGGGCACTCAGGAATGCGTGCATGCATGCGTGCTCACATGCGTGCGAGCCCGTATGCGTGCATGCCTAAGTCTTTGTCATTTCTAGTTAATTCTAAGTGTTTTATGTAGTTATACTCACCATTTTGGATGCCCTTGTTTTGCAGATCTTGGTGAACGGCCACGCGATGACCCGGGTTGCGGTGAGTGGGTCGATCCAACCCAGTTGGGAGGCGTTCGATGCACGTTGACGAGCTGTAACGACAATGATTTTCCTAGTCGTTTCTTGATTTTTGTACTGGGTCATATTCCTATAGAATTTTGGAGGATTTATATATATCCAATTTCAGAAGTTAAGGTACGGTTAGAATCCTTATTCTGTTAGCTTTCCAACGCTTTTTACGGATCATGAATCAGATGAGTATCGATCAAGTTATGGGCCAAACTGTAATGAGAGGTCGGGCAAGGAAATAGCGACGGCTCAAGAGAGAGCCATCGGTATTGTGATGGATCCTACAAGAGCCGTCGGGTTTTGTGACGGATCAAACAGGAGCTGTCGATCTGTAAACGATTTCAAACTTTAATAATTTTAGTTTTAAAAAGGTTTAATGTGTATTATTGATTGATATGATTGGGATACGGTGGTATTTCTTTCCCCACGTGTATAAGTGTATATATAAACATCTCTCTCTCTCTTTTCCATCCAAACCCTAAAACCCTAAAGTCTTCATCTTCTTCTCTTGTTTTTGGCACCATTCTTGAGGAGCTCGGGAAGGGGTTTGAATAGAGGGTTCTTGTGAGTATTATCCTCTGTTTATAAAGGGTTTTGAATGATAATAATTCCCTTTAGGTGTCCTTGTTATATGATTTCATTTTTAGTTTTTTTTTCAACAAAAAGAGATTTTATTTTCTTCTTGATACTTGAAAGTTTTATATGATTTCAGGTCCTTACGATATAACAATGAAATCATTATGTTTTGTGATGTTTTACAAAGTTTTAGATGATGCTTTTAGATCTCACATATTTACATTGGATTTCATTGAACTCTTAAGTTTTCTTCTTGAGTTGTCATAGTTTTAATGGATTTAATATGATTTTTGGATCCTTATGTTATAACTATGAAATCATGAAGTTTTCTAAGTATTTTTTATGTCAAGATGTATATTTTTTGTATAAGTTATATCAAGACACATTGGATGTATTGATGAAATCTTAGATGTTTTAGAATCTTTGAAGGATGAAGTTTATTTCAGTATTATTTAAATATATCTATGGAAGAAGAATATTTTAGAACTCTGAGATTTGAGGAAGAATTAAGGTAACGCAACCGGATTTCACGCTTCAAAACAGAGCCGTGGATTTGAGGGTGTTACAGAGTGGTATCAGAGCGTAGGTTCAACTCTCGGACTGCAGGTTATGGCTATCCTAATTGACCCGCCAAGTTTAGTGTTTTAAGTTTGGTTGGCCTAAGGAGTTAGGTTTAGCTACCCTATATAAAAAAAAATGTTTGGGTTATCTTTTTAGCTTAGAACTTTAATTTCAGGTTCCTTCAGCTTAATTGGCCTATGAAGTTCAGTGTTTGCGTTGATCAATCTAAGGAGATCAGATTTTTACTATCCAATAGAAAATTTGTTTGAACTATTTTGGTTATCCTAGAGTTTCGGTTAAAGTGTTTAGGATAATCTTTTATTTTTAATTATCCTATCGGATCTCAAGACGGCCTATAGGAGAAATTCCTTTGAAGCCTCGGTTAGGCTTGGAGTGTATTAGGATGCATTACATATAGGGTTTGCATTCTAGGGATTTATTCGTTCTGGTATAGCAAAATTTTTGTGGAACAAGCATACACTTGGAGCGCACCGAAGTGGTTATCATTGTTTTCGGAGTGTTCGATATTGCTAAGCATTTGCGATCTTCAAGAATGTTTTCATGTTTCTAATTGCAATGTGAAAGGCACATTTAAAATTGTGAATGTGCAAGGCGGTAAATTAATTTTATTCCTTCATGTTGGAAATATCATTAGGGTTATTGTTGTCAAATTGCCCCTGTTGCATCGTACAAGTTTGACCATTTATGATATGGGACATAAATGGACCTAACTTGTACAATTTGGATGAAAATTGTTTGTCTTGACTTGTTTTCTTGTCATTGTTTGTATGGTATAAGTTGGACTACCTGTGGAGTGGGACATAGGTAGACTTGACTTATACAAATGATTGTGTACAATTATGTGAAAATTTGCTCTTGTTTGTACTATATAAGTTAATACACCTATAGTGTGGGGCGTCGGTGGGCTTAACCTATATAGTAATTGTTGTGACTTGTGAATGTTTTTTTGCCTTTGTCTGTATGACATAAGTTAATCCACTTGTGGTTTGGGTCACTATGTATTAGAGTGGCGCAGCGGAAGCATTGTGGACCAAGCTTATATGATTGTTTTGTTGTTATGTCATTGTATGATTGTTTGCTTGATATAAGTTGAAGCTTCAATAAAGAGCATTGGTGGTTTGACTTATACATTTGTTATTGTTGTGGTGTATAAGTTGACTACTTATACCATTGTTTGTTGTGATTAGGTAGCATGACACGCATGAGCCGATTCATACTATTGTTGTTTGAATGATTGTTTTGTTGGCATTGGATATCATATATCCTTTATTTTGTGTTCTCCCTTGAATTTTGAGGACAAATTTTATTTAAGGGGGAAAGCATGTAATGACTATGGTTTTCCTAGTCGTTTCTTGATTTTTGTACTACGTCATATTCCTATAAGGTTTTGGAAGACTTTTATATCTCGAATTTCATAAATTAAGGTATAATTAGAACTCTTATTCGGTTAGCTTTCCAATGATTTTTACGGATCATGAATCGGATGAGTATCAATCAAGTTATGGGTCAAACTGTGCTGAGAGATCGGGTAGAGGAAATAGCGACGGCTCAAGAGAGAGCCATCGGTATTGTGGCGAATCCTATAAGAGACGTCGGGTTTTGTGACAGATCAAACAGGAGCCGTCGATCTAGAAATGATTTCAAATTGTAATATTTTCAGTTTTAGAAAGGTTTAATGTGTATTATTCATTGATATGATTGGGATACGGTTGGTTTTTCTTTCCCCACATGTATAAGTGTATGTATATAACTCTCTCTCTCTCTCCTTTTCCATCCAAACCCTAAAACCCTAAAGTCTACTTATTCTTCTTCTCTTGTTTTCGGCACCATTGTTGAGGAGCTCGGGAAGAGGTTCGTGTTGTGCCTGTGTCATTTAGAGCGCTCTGTTTGAAAATTTGGAAATAATTTTTTTTCCTCGAAGTTATGTATTTCCAATTTGGTATTTGGATTTGATTTTGTTAAAATCCAAGATGAAGAGGTTTAAATATGATTTTATCATGAGATGTCCAGTTTTGAGTTAGCTTTCGTACAAAAGTGGAATTAGATCAACTGAATTCCTGTAGTAAAAGTTATGACTATTTTACCAAGTATACCCCGGGGAGGGAAATTCTGGCAGCAGCCCTGTTCTATGTTTAGCTCAAATTTAGAAATAGCTAGAAAGATTATTTGATCTTGGCCTAAACATGAAAGTTGTAGATAATCTTCTTGGCTTTCCAACGGAATTGGAATTGTGCAATTCGGAGCTATATTGAGAAAGTTATGGCTGTTCCAGTGAAGCATGCGCAGAATTTCTAAGTCAGGGATGAAATGGTCATTTCCATCCCTCTTTAGATATTTATGTGTGCAACAAAATATCTTCTCTCTCTCTCTCTCTCTCTCCCTCTCACTCCCACGTCTAAATCTTGGCCCTCTCTTTTCTCTTTTCAAAGCCCCCCTAGGTGTTTGTTTTAAGTCCCCAATGAGAAGCAAATAGTGGAGGAGGAAGTGATGGTAGGTTTTGTTGTTGTTGTTGATCTCTTCTCTTCTCTGAAGTTCCCTTGCATGATCTCCCCCCCCCCCCTGATTTGCAGCCATGGGAGGGCTGAGAAGGCTGAAGAGGTGGTGGTGGTGGTGGTGGTGGTTGAGGTGGCCGTGGGAGCGTCGAGAGCCCCGCACCTCCCCCTTTCAGTTTCCCTCTTTTGGTAAGTCCTCTTCCCCTTCTTTTTGATTTGTAAGGGCTGTTGGGATGGTTGGGGAAGTCATGCATGCCATGCATAGGGGTTAGAGTGTGTGTGAGGGGTTGGGGAGGGTTAAAATGGGGTTAGGGTTGGCTGGGCACGCATCGGGAGCTGTCTGTGCGCGTGCGCGTGCAGGCGGGCGCAGTCGGGCGAGCGTCGAGAGCTCCGCACCTCCCCCTTTCTGTTTCCCTCTTTTGGTAAGTCCTCTTCCCCTTATTTTTGATTTGTAAGGGCTGTTTGGATGGTTGGGGAAGTCTTGCATGCCATACATAGGGGTTAGAGTGTGTGTGAGGGGTTGGAAAGGGTTAAAATGGGGTTAGGGTTGGCTGGGCGCGCATCAGGAGTTGTCTACGCGCGTGCGCGTGCAGTCGGGCGCGCAGACGTGCGCGGGTGCGTGCGCGCGAGCGCGCGGGTGCGTGCGGAGTGGTCACGCGGGGGTGCGAGTGGGAGTGCGCGAGCGGGGGTGCGCGTGGGAGTGCGCGCGGGTGCGCGCGTGCGGGGTAGTGCGCCTGGGCGCGGGGCCGGGGACCAGTGCGTGTGCACGGGGGTTCTGCGAGGGTGCACGGGCTGGACGTGCAGTGCGTGTGGGCACGCGCGAGCGTGCACGTGCACGCGGCAGCGCGTCTGGGCACGCGGCAGTGTGTCGAGGGTGCTGGGGTGCGTGCGTGTGTGCGCATTCGTGCGTGCGCGTGCGGGGGGCCATGCTTGTGGCTGCCCAAGGGCTCGGGTAAGTGTCGGGGCACTCGGACTAGCGTGCGTACGTGCGTGCTCGCATGCGTGCGAGTCCGTATGCATGCTTGTCTGAGTATTGGGTATTTCTAATGATTTCTATGTGTAAATTGTGTTATTACTCACCAAATTGAAAGCCCCTACCCTGCAGATCTCGTCGGATGGGATGCGCGAGGTCCCGGGTTGTAAGTGAGTGGTTCGACTCCAATCCCCCCCCCCCCTCTCTAGGGATGCGCTCGACCCGCATTGACGCGCATCGCGCATCGATGGGGCCCCCTAGCTATAGTATGAAAAACTATGCAATGCATGATTTATATGATGTAACCATGCCACATTAGACCTTGTATGCTAGGGATATGCATCCATATACCATGTATAGAGGCCCATACATGCCTAGACACCATGTCCCTTGATTGGAAAGCTCCGAACTTTGCATGTTTCCCCTTTAGTTTAATTTATTTAAATCAAATGTGAGCATATTGTTATAAGCATGCCTTAGAGAATATTATAACCTCGTTGTTATAATATATGTCTCCCCGCATCTTAGTTATGCGCCCTGGACATTAGTAGTGTGACAAATCGTTGTCGATGGATCCAAGAGGATCGTATCCGTGCGAGTAGGCTGTCTTCTCCTTTTAATTGGATCCGATGTAGGGACTCCCCAGCGTTGGAAAGTTGTTCGACTTGACAGAGGGCTCCCATCTGTAGGTACCTCCGATGCGTCGGACAATACTGATAGTGGGAGTATTCCAAGTAGAGGCTACAGAGTGTGGGAGAGGCTACCGGGTGGACCAGGGGTGGAGAGCGGTCTAGTCTAAAAAGGCCCATGACACCCCTAAAGGGCGAGCGTGGGGAGGGTCGGCGATGTTACGACCCACTAACTTGTGTAGTTACTCCCGTATAGGGACTATTACTACTTTAAGGTCAATATGAGTGTGTTGATTGTTGTTATGCCTGTGTTTTGATATCTCGATAAGTGAGTATCGAGAGTAGTTGTTTTCCATTGGGTTCGCTTTGCGAACATGGGATCGTTCTCCCCTTCGTTGGATCCGATGTAGGAACTTCTCGGGTTTAGTTGTCCTGGTAGAGGGCTCCCATCCGTAGGTACCACCGATGCATTCAGACGAGTACTGATCGTGGGAGTATACCAGGTAGAGGCTACCCAGGGAAAGGGCTACTGGCGGACCAAGGGTGTAGAGCGGTGAGTTGAGGAGATCGGGTTGTAGATACTACCCGGGAGAGGGTTAACGAATGATGTTACGGGCGTGGGAATGGTTCTCCCCTTCATTGGATCTGAGTAAGGACTTCCCGGCGATTACAGCTGTCCTGACAGAGGGCTCCCGTCCGTAGGTACCACCGACGCGTTCGGAAGAGTACTGATAGTGGGAGTATACCAGGTAGAGGCTACGCGGGAGAGGCTACCGGTGGACCAAGGGTGTAGAGAAGTCTAAGCCTTTCCAAAAGTCCCAATAGTCTCCCTCCTGGAGTGAGGGTAGGGATGAGGTGAAGACACATCGCCGCGTGACCCATTCGTTGTTCGACCGTTCCCATAGTTGTTGGGTCCGGTCTTAAATCGATGTTTAAAGGCATCGTTTGAGCAATTATCTAGATGTAGATGATCCAGTAGTGTTGTGTAGACCAGTAAATCCGGGTCTCTTCGACCGACGGTATGGTCTCTCCCCAAAAGTCCCAAAAGACTCCCTCCGGGAGTGAGGGTGGGGGTGAGGTTGGTCGCGCCGCCACGTGACCCAGTTATCCATGGGTTTCCACCCATGTTTTCCTTGAAAGAAAATTGATTATGTATTGAACTATAGTATGGTGATTGGTTCCCAGCCACTCACTGAGCTTGTAGCTCACCCCTCGCATATTATTTCTTTTCAGGGGCAGTGTTGGGCGTGGAGCTGGATTTTCCTTGTTATATATGTGTCACTTTTTACCTTCTGGTAACCATTGGAGCATTCTGGCAGTTTTTCAGCTTTTTCGTTTTTCGATCGGAACCGCTAAAATTTTGGACTTTTAGCTATCATCCTGAGTTTGAGGACTCCGATTGAAAATCTAACTGCATATTATGTGTCCTGGTGCCATTTCAAGCCACTCACAAAAATTTCATCGAATTCCGGTAACGTTTCAGAATTTCGCAGTTCCGAAGCGTATCCGGGTTTTGACCGAGCGAGAAGTCATTGGGAGACTTGACTTGGTTAAATGTGGGCCCATGACTTGGTCAACTCTTTTGTTTTCTAGTGTGGTTGGGTTGACCCAAGTCAAAGTGCACCTAAACCTAGCCTAAACCTAATTAATTAGGGCTAAGTTAAGTGGGTGTGAGTGTGTGTGGTGTGTGTGTGAGCATAAATAAATCCCACGACCTCAAATAGAGCCTCCCCTATTCATCTTCTTCTCCACTCAAGCTCTCTCTCTCTCCCTCTCTTTAATCCCCCCTTTTGACCTAGTAGAGGTGGTTAAAATCAAAAACCCTAAGAAGAGAAAAGATAGGTGAGGACCCGATCTACCTTCCTATGGTCTTGGATTCGGATTCCCTCATGTGTGACCCCCTCTCATGGTCTCTTTTCTCCTCAGGTTTCAGCCACTTCAAGGGCTGAAGGAGGGCTTGGTAGTGGTGGCCTTGGTGGTGGTATTTCGGTGCGCGAAGTTCCCTCCCTTCCTTTCCTCTCCTTGGGTGAGTTTTCTTTCCTTCCTTTCTTGTTTAGATGCATGTATAGGAGGTGTTTATGGGTGTGCTAGGGGAGCTTGGTGGTTTGGGGGTTGTTGGGGGGCTGTTGGTGGCTGAGGGAGGTGGTTGTGTCAGCTCGGGCCGTGCGGGCTCGCTGGCGCGTGCGCGCAGGCAGGCAGCGCAGGTTGGTAGGCGTTGGGCAGGCGCGCTGTCGGGTGAGCTAGTAGGGCACGCGCGCATGCGTGCGGGCTTGCGCGCTGGTTGAGCGGGTGGTGTGCGGGTGCTGCTCGCTGGGCGCCGTGCGGGGGCGTGCGCGCGGTGAGGCGAGCGGGAGTGCGCGCGGGGGGCGCGCGGGGTGCTGCTCTGGGGCGCAGTGCGCGCGGGTGTGTGCGCGAGGTGCTGCGCTGGGGTGCAGTGCGTGCGGGTGCACCTGGGGCTGGAGGCGCGGTGCGCGCGGGCACGCGCGAACGTGCGCGCGGCGCGCAGCGTGTCTGGGCGTGCGGGCTGGGGCGCGGCTGTGCGTCTGGGCGCGCGGGCTGGGGCGCGGCTGTGCGCTCGGGGCTGGACGCGCGGTGCGCACGGGAACGCACGAGCGTGCACGCGGCGCGCAGTGTGTTTGGGCATGCAGGCAGGGGCTCGGCAGTGCGTCTGGGCGCGCGGGCTGGGGCGTGGCTGTGCACCCGGGGTGGGTGGTCGTGCGTATGGTTGCCCGGGGGTTCGGGAGTGAGTCGGGGTGCTCGGACTCGCGTGCGTACTGGCGTATGTACGTTTGTCCGGGTGTTGGGTATTTTTAGCGTATTTTCTTGTGTATTTGTGTATTTTACTCACCATGTTGAATGCCCTGTCTTGCAGATCTTGACGGACGGTCACGCGACGACCCGAGTATTGGTGAGTGGGACAATCCAACCCAGTAGGGAGGCGCTATATGCACTTGGGCGTATACCGTCCTCCCCTGGGGCACCATAGTTTAATATTAACTTGTATAATATGTAATGTATGCAAGCATGATTGTTATGTAGTATACATGCCACCCTAGACCTTGTATGTTAGGGACTTGCACCCTTAGGATATGTGTAAGAGCCATGCATCCTGTCACCCTGTTTCATGCTAGGAAGCCTTGGCCTGTGCATGTTCCCATTTAGTTTAATTTATTTAAATCAAATGTAAGTTATTTAGTAATGAGCATGCTTAGTAAGTATTATAACATGGGGGTTATTATATATGTTCCCCGCATCTTGGTTATGCGCCCTGGAGGAATTCTGAAGAATTCATGACATTAGAGTTGATGAGAGTTGTTGCCGACGGATCCGAGTGGATCATATACGTGTGGGTAGGTTGTTTCTGTTCCCTTCATTGGATCCGTATAGAGACTACCCCAGTGTTAGACAGGCCTTCCTAATAGAGGGCTCCCATCAGTAGGCACCTCCTGATTTGGGTTCGGACTGTGCTGAATTGTGGGAGTAGACCAGGCGGCCTACGGAGTGGAGGAGAGACTATCGGTGGACCAAGGGTGATTAACAGCCTAGTCAGTCCCAATAGCCGTGTCACCTATTTAGAGGGTGAGGGTGAGGGTGTGGTGGGTCGGCGATGTTGCGACCCACTGGATTGTGTATTTTCCTGCCACTTTGAGGCTTGAATAATTATTTTTGGTTAATATGAATTGTGATGCATGGGTTGTGCTATTCACTGAGCGTGTGGCTCACCCCTCGTATAATTTTTCTCCAGTTATCACTGAGTCGGACCTGAAGGAGGAGCTCCCCGAGGGACCTCATCAGTAGCGGAGCAGCGCCACGTCCCGCGAGTGTTAGAGGCCATCAGCATCCCTTTTTTATTGTATGTATTATATTTCCGTGCTTGGGCACCTGTTTGTATTATACTTGGATGTATTTGTGTATATTGGCTCTCACAGGACAGTTGATTATGTATCGAGTCTGTAATATGTTTTTGAATTACAGACTCAGTCTTTTAGCTTCCGCTATTTGTGTATATATCATGTCAGCCTTGCTTTTGTCTGTGTTGTCATTTTAGCTGTGTTTAGAGTATGTTATTGACCTCCTGTATAGACTGCTGATATCATGTATACACTTGCCGCGTCCCAGGGACGGCCACCCTGGGGCGTGACATTCCTGTGGCGTGGTCTTATGGGCGTGGAGCGTTCTTCCGGCGGGTGGCGAGTGCGAGGCTGTCAGCATTCGTTGATTCATTTTATGTATTGTAAATCATGCATGTGGCAAAGGTTGTATTTTCTTTGGTCTAGACTTGGCTTTCACAGAACATTGATTGTGTATTCGAGTCTGTAATAATGTTTTTCATTTACAGACATTGTTTATATATTATGCTTCCGCTTTTCAATCAACTATCATTATCTTGCTTTGTCACCTTGTGTAATGTTGTTGGTGTCTTTATTGACCTCAGGTATTGATAGCTGATATTTATTATTATTGCCACGTCTCGGGGACGCTTGGGGCGTGACAATAATGTTGGTATCAGAGTCTGGTCCTGTCAGAGCCTAAGTCTAGTCGTATAGATGATGAGTCATAGGATTGTCATCCGAGTACTCTTGTTTTAGAAGTTATCTTAGGTTGCTGACATGCCTCCTCGCATCCGTTGACGTGGACGTGACCCCCTGGACCCACCCTTAAGTTGTTGACTGGGTCGACTGGTTAGGGTCAGTTGTTAGATCTCTTGTGCGGGATTAAGGTTTGGGTAGGAGATTCCAGCCCAGTAGTGTGATAGTGATGAATTGGTTGCAATTTCTAAGGTATGGATTGCGTCTCGATAATGGAGCTTTTTCTCGTGTATCGGTATCGCTGGTAACCATGGAGTTCGCGGGCGATGCCAGTTTCAAGTGTTGAGGATATGGGGTATTGCTCATTAAGGGGTGATGTCTTCTTCTAGTCTTCCTACTTAGGATTAAGGGGCCTTGCAGGG
The DNA here is from genome assembly GCA_030737835.1 of Acorus gramineus. Classification (NCBI taxonomy): domain Eukaryota; kingdom Viridiplantae; phylum Streptophyta; class Magnoliopsida; order Acorales; family Acoraceae; genus Acorus; species Acorus gramineus. Next base: position 1,161,182 of record JAUJYN010000016.1, read on the forward strand.
TCAGCGTTGAGACCTGGGCTAGGGTACTCCGTGTTCCTTGTTTGGTTGTCGGGATATCCTATATCGGGACCTCATGGTGCCCTCCCAAGGTTTCTTTTCCCAGTCAAGGAATACCTTTGAAGCATCAAATTGATGGTGGATTTTTCCCTCTCACTTGGAAGGTGATGTGGCGAGTGGTGATACGTACGACCGGAATTGGGTGCATCCTATTGCAGCTTGGTGGGCGATTGCTTGTGGACTGGGTTCCATAGTGGCATCTGGAGTCGCTTCGATATATCATTGTGCTTTGTAGCTGCCCGATTGAGGCTAGAACCCTGTGAGGTGCTCCCAGATGCTATGCTTGTTGGTGCACCCATATGGCAGAGATAGCGGGCTTGGGAGGCTACTAGGTAGAGGCCACACCGGGAGAGTGCTGCTAAATGATGTCGAGAGCGTGGACTCCCTGTTATGAATCTGCCCATGGAGTGCAGGATGCTGGAGTTCCAATGGTTATAGATGAGCGACCTATCTCTGGCGGCATGTGAAGCACAGTTGTGGATACTGTCGCATTTTGCCCCACATTGGTCGCAAATAAGGAGACGCGATGCTAGCGTTCGTGATGGGACTCAACCGCCCTATCAGATAGATGACGTCTCATAGGCATTTTTGAGGTCCGACGACCCCTTATTGCGTGTCTTGTGGATTAAGCGCGGTGGAGCGGCTTACCAAGCGTGTAAGTGTCATCATGAGTGCCAGCCATGCTCGAGGAGCAGAGTCTGGACTTAATTGTTCGAGGTGTTGTTTTGATCTCCCCGTGGAGGTTGAAGATCAATTACCTTTGCCGCGAATTGATGATCTATTTGACCAGCTCTGGGAGCGAGTGTCTGCTGTTAGATCGATCTTCACACAAGGGTACCACAAGTTAGAGATCCGAGAGTTGGACATCCCATAGATGGCCTTTCGTGACCGTTCAGGCACTACGAGTTTTAAGTACTGCCGTCGGGGTTGACGAATGCGCCGAATGCCTTCGTGGATCTCAAAAGTTTTATTGGGCCTCCGTGGACTACTTTGGGGTAGTCTTCATTGAGATTGCTAGTAGTGCGATGAAAAGGTGATATGGGTGACCTTGTTTCCCCAGGTTGGCATGCCCTCAGGCAAAGTTCGAGAATCATCATTGAGTGGAAAGCGTCAGTCCATGGAGATTCCTCAGCGCACGTGGGAGCGTGCTATCAGGAATTGTTGCGGACTCTCTATTGTCACGTTCGGGTCACGACGCCGTCTAGGTGATCATTGATCGACTGAGTAAGTCCGCGCTTCCCTCCCTAATCCGACTGATTGAGTCTCTGGACGCCTTGATGTGGGTTTTCACCTTCGCGATTGTTCGTCTTCATGGCACTCCAGTCGGCGCTATTTTCGGTTGAGACGCGAGGGTTACTTTGAGGCTGTGGCGCGAGCCTCCATTTAAGTACAGCGTTTCGCCGCCGATGGACAGCCAGACAAAGAGGACGATTCAGACCTTGGAGGACATGCTAAGTGCCTGCGTGCTCGATGATGAGGGCAGTTGGGTGAGGCACCACCCATTTGTTGGGGTATGCCTGCAAGACGACTGCCATTCGAGCACCCAGATAGATCTGTGAAAGGCACTCTACAGGCGCAGTTTTATACCTCCCTTGTGTTGGGACGGTTGAGGAGCGCCAGTTGGAGAGGCCACAAGTTAGTTGTTTGACCTTGCGGTGGCCAGGTTGGTTCGTGTGTGCATCTGCACCTCCCAGAACCGATAGAAGGGCTACCCAGGTCATCGTCGCCAGGGGCTTACCTTTGGGTTTGGCGATCATATTTTCAAGAAGGTGTCCTGGTTTAAGGGCACCCTCTGTTTCGACGTTCGGGGCAAGCTGAGTTTGCTCTTTAATGGGACCATTTCTCGTCATTGAGTGGATTGGGGAGGTGGTTTATCATGTAGCCTTTCCCCCACAGCTGGCTCATGCCCACGACGTTGTCCTTGTCTCATGGCCGTGGCGTTATGTCCACGATCCTGCTCGTGTCAGTCTGTTCGACTGCCTCATCCTGGAGGTGGATTTGTCGGTTTGTGGAGCAGTGGATCGAGGTCAGAGACTAGCATGAGAAGAGGCTCCACGCTAAGACCGTTCCTTTGATTATAGTGTGTTGGTAGCGCCAGTCCGGTGCAAAGACCACTTGGGAGCAAAAGGTCTATGCATGATACTTTCGGTCTTCCCTTTGGGTTTCCTTAAATTTCGAGGACTAAATTTCCTAAGGGGGGAAGAATGTTGTGCCTGTGTCATTCGGAGCACTCTGATTGAAAATTCGGACATAATTTTTTTTCCTCGAAGTTATGTATTTCCAATTTGGTATTTGGATTTGATTTTGTTAAAATCCAAGATGAAGAGGTTTAAATATGATTTTATTATGAGATGTCCAGTTTTGAGTTAGCTTTCGTACAGAAGTGGAATTAGATCAACTGGATTCTTGTAGTAAAAGTTATGGGTATTTTTCCAAGTATACCCCGGGGAGGGAAATTCTGGCAGCAGCCCTGTTCTATGTTTAGCTCTAATTTAGGAATAGCTAGAGAGATTATTTGATCTTGGCATAAACATGAAAGTTGTAGATAATCTGCTTGGCTTTCCAACGGACTTGTAATTGTGCAATTCAGAGCTATATCGAGGAAGTTATGGCTGTTCCAGTGAAGAATGCCCAGAATTTCTAAGTCAGGGATGAATGCTCATTTCCATCCCTCTTTAGATATTTATGTGTGCAACCAAAATATATTCTCTCTCTCTTTCTCTCTGTCTCCCTCTCACTCCAACGTCTAGATCTTGGCCCTCTCTTCTCTCTTTTCAAAGCCCCCCTAGGTGTTTGTGTTTATTCCGCAAAGAGAAGGAGAAGGTGGACGAGGAAGTGATGGTAGGTTTTGTTGTTGCTGTTGATCTCCTCTCTCTCAAGTTCCCTTGCATGATCTTCCCCCCCCCTGATTTGCAGCCATGGGAGGGCTGAGGAGGCTGAAAAGGTGGTGGTGGTGGTTGAGGTGGCCGTGGGCGCGTCGAGAGCCCCGGACCTCCCCCTTTCCGTTTCCCTCTTTTGGTAAGTTCTCTTCCTTGTCTTTTTTATTTGTAAGGGCTGTTGGGATGGTTGGGGAAATCATGCATGCTATGCATAGGGGTTAGAGTGTGTGTGAGGGGTTGGGAAGGGTTAAAATGGGGTTAGGGTTGGCTGGGCGCGCATCGGGAGGAAACACTCCATGTTTGCAAAGCGAACCCAATGCAAAAACAACTACTCTCGATAATCCCATATCGATGATATCGAATGCTATTGCACTCCCACACGGTTGCGTCCCTCGGACACAAAGGGGGGGGGGGTTGCCTTTGCTCTCACGCAGAAATAATCCCAAGGCACATAACCCAACAGGCGGTTCATATACTCGCCTAGCACGGGTAGGCCTAGCTTAATGCCACAACTACCGACTTAACAAAACCGATAAGATAATGAATTCTCTTGAATTCCAAACGAGTGCATCGCTCGGATGCACGGGGGCGATTACATCGCTAGCGCTCTAACTAATAAGGTACAACCCGACAACGGGTCATACCCATGCCTATTTCAAATAGGCCTAATCAGTTTTAACATGCGCATATATATCCAGGAGAATTATATCTTAGTTATGTACATGAACTACATGCACGATAACCTATCAAATAATTATAGGGATACTCCCTAACATGGATTTACATCATAATAAATCATACAACATGCATACATGGCCATTACACACAAAGCCTAACTTAAGCATGCGTTGGATATCACCAACTTAAAAGGTAAGGGTCGAGTGCAAATCTCGCGCACTTAACAGGTGCATGCCAATATTCCAAACGAATCTAAGTCTAGTAGGAAATCGCATCTACTTACTCAGTTCGTGCAGAGGGAGAGGGTGAGAGAGATCATCATCTCATGAAGTTGGTCATAGCCTTGCCCCATTAGCATGGGCGCAACAACTACACCACGCCCTCGAGTCTTATCGCAAGGGAATATTAGGCAGGTGCCCGTTATTAACCCAGACTTAATCATGATGGATATTCCAATTAATATGGTGGGAGTAGTATTACAATACTACCTAAGGCATGCCATATTCTATACATCTATACACATTACATAATACATGCCCATACTAGAGGGGCGCATGCGATACAGTCATTCATACATGGATACAATACATGCAATATAAGCCTAGCATGCAAGATATCTAACATATTATTAGTTAGAAATGACCATACTACTTATCTAATTAAGTAGTATAGTCAGGGTGCCCAACGGATGCGCGACGCACGACTACGTGCATCCAACGCTTCCCGAAGGGTTGGATCAAACCACTCACCGATACCCGGATCGCCGCGCGTCCGGTCTACGAGATCTGCAAAAACACAACCAATGATCCATAATTAATGGAACCTCCTATCACACATATAATCCTACTTCATGAAGACCCTAACCCCTGATACTTCCATATTATCACACAAGACACATGCAAACAACTCCTTGACACTCAACCAAACAAAACTGCCAAACCTGCTGCAACCAGCCCTACTAATTGATCTCCACAGCACCCAATACACTTTCAAAAATTATGAAATAAAACGTGCACATTCTATGATATGCTGGGATCATAATCCATGAAGACATTAGGACCTAATTTTGCCTCTACAAGTCCGAAATAAATTATTTCCAGAAGCAGGTCAATTCCTACGCGAATCTGGACAGGCCATGCAAAACAGGTTCTAACTTACACCACAGATATCATAATGATCCCAAATTTCATATATAACAACTAGACACATAGATGATCATATCATTAGAAGACATAATCTTATAAATGTGTCTCTAAATACTAGATGCACTAAGATCTTTAAAATACAGAGTGCTGCCTTACCAAAACAGGGGGAGGGAAATGGGGAGATGTGGGGTTCTTGACACACCCACGACAACCTCAACCACCACCACCACTACCACCACCTGTTATGCCTGTGTCATTTGGAGCCATTTCGGTTAAGCCTTGGTCACTTCTAGGTCATTCAGGGCCTTTTTGTTTTTTCGATCGGAGCCGCTAAAATTTTGGCTTATAGCCACCTGCGAGAGTTGGAGTACTCTGATTGGAAATCTGACTGCATATTATGGGTCCTATCACCATTTAGTACTACCCATAAAAATTTCATCGAATTCCGGTAACGTTTGGAAAAATATGCAGTTCTAAATCGTATCCGGGTTTTCGAGAGTTCCTGGTTGGGCGAATAGTGTGAGATATTTTGGGGATGTGGTGACCCTTGGTAAACTTACCCCCACCTTGCTTAGGGGTGAAGAAACCCTTGGTTATTGGTTATGTGAGTGGGTGAGCCTAACCCTAACCTCACCCCCCCCCTTAAGGTCACCCCAAAGCACTATTTGGGCATGAAAAAGACCTTTTTGCCCTCTCTCTCTCTCCCTCTCTCTCCCAACTCGTGGAACACTTTTCCTCCCTCTCTTTGAGCTCTCTTTCTCCCCAAGTGTTTGGTTTTATGCCAAGGAGAAGAAGATGGAGCAAGAAGAGGAGGTGCAAGCACAAGAAGGTGAGTTTGTGCATGTGTTGTTGTGTGGTTTCTCCTCTCTCAAGCACCTCTCATGTCTTCCCCCCCCCCCCCCTTGATTTGCAGCCAAAGGAGGCTGAGGAGGGCTGTGGAGGTGGTGGTAGTGGTGGTGGTGGTTGAGGTGATCGCGGGTGCATCGAGGGCCCCTGAATCTCCCCCTTTCATTTCCCCTCCCAAGGTGAGCTCTTCCCCTTCTTTTCTTGGTTTTTTATGGCTTAGGGGGGGTTGTGGGGAAGTCATGCATACTAGGTAATTAGTTTAGGGTGAGTGAGAAGTGTGGGGGAGGGGTTAAAAGGGGTTAAAAGAGGGTTAGGAATGGCTGGGCGCGCGCTGGGGGCTGTCTGCGCGCGTGCGCGCGCGAGGGGCGTTGGCAGGTGCCCCTAAACCATGTGCACAATCATCTAATAATTATAGGGACATTCCCTAACATGAATTTACATCATAATAAATCATACAACATGCATACATGGTCATTAATCACATAAGCAACATGCATGCATTGGATATCGCCAACTTAAAAGAAAGGGTCAAGCGCGATCTCGCGCACTAACAGGTGCATGCCAATATTCCAAACGAACCTGGGTCGAGTAGGAAATCGCATCTACTTACTCAGTTCGTTCAGAGGGAGAGGGCGGGAGAGATCATCATCTCATGGAGCTGGTCATAGCTTTGCCCCATTAGCATGGGTGCAACTACTACACCACGCCCTCAAGTCTTATCACAATGGAATATTAGGCAGGTTCCCGTTATTAACCCAGACTTAATCATACTTGATATTCCCATTAATATGGTGAGAGTAGTATTACAATACTACCTAAGACATGCCATATTCTATACATCCATACACATTTACAAAATACATGCCCATACTAGAGGGGCTCATGCAACACAATCATTCATACATGAATACAATACATGTATATAAGCCTAGCATGCAAGATATCTACATATTATAGTTTAAGCATGGCTATACTACTTATCTACACAAGTAGTATAGCTAAGATGCCCCATCGATGCGCGACGCGCGACTATGCGCGTCGAGCGCATCCCGAGGGGGGGGGATTGGATCAAACCACTCACCATTACCCGGGACCTCGCGCATCCCATCCAACGAGATCTGCAAGGTAAGGGCATCAAATTGGTGAGTAACATCACAATTCAACACTTAGAAATCATTAGAAATACCAAAGACTTAGACATGCATGCATACGGGTTTGCATGCATGAGAGCACGCGCGTACGCACGCATGCCCGGGTGGCCCAGCACCTATCCGAGACCTTGGGCAGCCCCACGCATGCCCCAGCACGCGCACACGCACGCACGCGCGTGCGCGCACTGGCCCCCAGCCGCGCGCCTAGACACACGCCCAGCCGCACTGCCCCGCGCGCGCGCGCTCGTGCGCGCCCTCGCGCACTCGCGCGCACGCCCTGCGGCACCCCCGCTCGCGCCAGCTCCTGCGCACGCCCCGCGCGCACCCCCGCTCGTGCCAGCGCCCGCGCGCTCGCGCGCCCGCGTACGCGCACGTCTGCGCGCCCGCCTGCTCCTGCCAGCGCCCCTCTTACTGCCCTTCTTGAAAATCATTAGAAATACCAATTTGATGTGGGGCTCTGCGCGCAGACAAGGCCCTGCGCGCGCCTAGCCTCTCCTAACCCCTTTTTAACCCTCCCCAACCCCTCACACACACTCTAACCCATCTACCTAGCATGCATGACCTCCCCAACAATCCCAACAGCCCTAAATATCAAAAAGAAGGGGAAGAGGACTTACCAAAAGAGGGAAAGGGAAAGGGGGAGATGCGGGGCTCTCGACGCGCCCACAGCCACCTCAACCACCTCCACCACCACGCCTCCTCTTCAACCTCTCACCAGCCCTTCATGGCTGCAAATCAGGGGGGGGGGGAAAGTTCATGAAAGGGTGCTTGACAGAGGAGAAACCACACAACAACACATGCACAAACACACACACCTTGTTTTGCACTTGCACCTCTTCTTCTTGCTCCATCTTCTTCTTGGCATAAAATCAAACACTTGGGGAGTGTTTGAAAGAAAGAAAGAGAGCTTAAAGAGAGGGAGGAAAAGTGTTCCACGAGTTGGGAGAGAGGGGAAGAGAGAGAGAGGGCAAAAAGGTCTTTTTCATGCCCAAATAGTGCTTTGGGGTGACCTTAAGGGGGGGTGAGGTTAGGGTTAGGCTCACCCACACACAAACCAAATAACCAATGGTTTCTTCCTCCCCAAGAAAGGTGGGGGTAAGTTTACCAAGGGTCACCACATCCCCAAAATATCTCACACTATTCGCCCAACCAGGAACTCTCGAAAACCCGGATACGATTCAGAACTGTATATTTTTCCAAACGTTACCGGAATTTGATGAAATTTTTATGGGTAGTACTAAACGGTACCAGGACCCATAATATGCAGTCAGATTTTCAATCAGAGTACTCTAACTCCCGCAGGTGGCTAAAAGCCAAAATTTTAGCGGCTCCGATCAAAAAATTAAAAAGGCCCTGAATGACCCAGAAGTGACCAAGGCTTAACCAAAATGGCTCCAAATGACACAGGCATAACAGTCGCAGACTATTTCTTTTCAGGGGCAGTGTTGGGCGTGGAGCTGGAGCTTTCCTGTGGCGTGGTCTTATGGGCGTGGAGCATTCTTCCGGTGGGTGGCGAGTGCGAGGCTGTCAGCAGTCCTAGAGTCATTGTATGTATTGTAAATCATGCATGTGGCACAGGTTGTATTTTCTTTGGTCTAGACTTGGCTCTCACAGAACAATGATTTTGTATTCGAGTCTGTAATAATGTTTTTGATTTACAGACATTGTTTATATATTATGCTTCCGTTTTTCAGTCAGTTATCATTATCCTTGCTTTGCCACTTCGTGTGTTGTTGTTAGAGTCTTTATTGACCTCAGGTATTGATAGCTGATATTTTATTGTTGCCACGTCTCGAGGATGGCCGCCATGACAAAAGTTGGTATCAGAGCCTGGTCCTGTCAGAGCCTAAGTCTAGTCGTATAGATGATGAGTCGTAGGATTGTCATCTAAGTACTCTTGTTTTAGAAGTTATCTTAGGTTGCTGACATGCCTCCTCGCATCCGTTGACGTGGACGTGACCCCCCTGGACCCACCCTTAAGTTGTCGACTGGGTCGACTGGTTAGGGTCTGATGTTGGATCCCTTGTGGTGGGATTAAGGCTTGGGTAGGAGATTCCAGCCCAGTAGTATGATAGTGATGAATTGGTTGCAATTTCTAAGGTATGGATTGCGTCTCAAAAATGGAGCTTCTTTCCCGTGTATCGGTATTGCTGGTAACCATTGAGTTTGCGTGCAGCGCCAGTTTCAAGTTTTGAGGGTGTGGCGTATTGCTCATTAAGGGGTGATGTCTTCTTCTAGCCTTCCTACTCAGGATTAAGGGGCCTTGCAGGGTCAGCGTTGAGACCCAGGCTAGGGTACTCCATGTTCCTTGTTTGGTTGTCGGGATATCCTATATCGGGACCTCATGGTGCCCTCCCAAGGTTTCTTTTCCCAGTCAAGGAATACCTTTGAAGCATCAAATTGATGATGGATTTTTCCTCTCACTTGGAAGGTGCTGTAGCGAGTGGTGATGCATACGATCGAGATTGGGTGCATCCTATTGTAGCTTGGTGGGCGATTGCTTGTGGACCGGGTTCCATAGTGGCATCTGGAGTTGCTTTGATATATCATTGTGCGTTGTAGCTGCCCGGTTGAGGCCAGAGCCCTGTGAGGTGCTCCCAGATGCTATGCTTGTTGGTGTGCCCATATGGCAGAGATAGCGGGCTTGGGAGGCTACCAGGTAGGGGCCACACCGGGAGAGTGCTACTGGATGATGTCGAGAGCGTGGACTCCCTGTGATGAATCTGCCCATGGAGTGCAGGATGCTGGAGTTCCAATGGTTATAGTTGAGCGACCTATCTCTGGCGGCATGTGAAGCACAGTTGTGGATACTGTTGCGTTTTGCCCCACATGGGTCGTAAATGAGGAGACGTGATGCTAACGTTCGTGATGGGACTCAACCGCCATATCAGATAGATGACGCTGCATAGGCATTGTCGAGGTTCGACGACCCCCCTTATTGTGTCTTGTGGATGAAGTGTGGTTGAGCGGCTTACCAAGTGTGTAAGTGTCATCATGAGCGCCAGCCATGCTCGAGGAGTAGAATCTGGACTTAATTGTTCGAGATGTTGTTTTGATCTTCCCGTGAGGGTTGAAGATCAGGTACCCCTTGCTGTAAATTGATGATCTATTTGACCACTCTGGGAGCCGGTGTCTGCTGTTAGATCGATCATCGCACAAGGGTACCACAAGTTGGAGATCCGGGAGTTGGACATCCTGTAGATGGCCTTTCGTGACCGTTTCAGGCACTACGAGTTTTAAGTACTGCCGTCGGGGTTGATGAATGCGCCGGATGCCTTCATGGATCTCAAAAGTTTTATTGGGCCTCCGTGGACTACTTTGAGGTAGTCTTCATTGAGATGTACCCAATCCCGATTGTACGCACCACCACTCACTACAGCACCTTCCAAGTGAGAGGAAAAATCAATCATCTAATAGATGCTTCAAAGGTATTCCTTGACTGGGAAAAGAAACCTTGGGAGGGCACCATGAGGTCCCGATATAGGATATCCTGACAACCAAACAAGGAACACGGAGTACCCTAGCCCGGGTCTCAACGATGACCCTGCAAGGCCCCTTAATCCTGAGTAGGAAGGCTGGAAGAAGACATCACCCCTTAATGAACAATACGCCACATCCTCAAAACTTGAAACTGGCGCTGCACGCGAACTCAATGGTTACCAGCAATACCGATGCACGGGAAAGAAGCTCCAATATCAAGACAAAATTTCATTCCTTAGAAATTGTGACCAATTCATTACTATCATACTACTGGGCTGGAATCTCCTACCCAAGCCTTAATCCCACCACAAGGGATCCAACAACTTACCCTATTCAGTTGACCCAGTCGACAACTTAAGGGTGGGTCCAGGGGGGTCACGTCCACATCAACAGATGCGAGGAGGCATGTCAGCAACCTAAGATACACTTCTAAAACTAGAGTACTCGAATGGCAATCCTACAACTTATCATCTATACGACTAGACATAGGCTCTGACAGGACCAGGATCTGATACCAACTTTTGTCACACCCCAAGGCGGCCGTCCCCGAGACATGGCAATAATGAAATATCAGCTATCAATACATGAGGTCAATAAAGACTCCAACAACAACACACAAGGTGGCAAAGCAAAGATAATGATAACTGACTGAAAAGTGGAAGCATAAGATATCAACAATGTCTGTAAACCAAAAATATTATTACAGACTCGAATACACAATCACTATCCTGTGAGAGCGAAGCCTAATCCAAATAAAATACAACATGTGCCACATGCACAATTTACAATACATAAAATAACTCTAGGATTGCTAATAGCCTTACAGTCGCTGTCATGCCCCAGGGCGGCCGTCCCTGAGACGAGGCAATAATGAAATATCAGCTATCAATACCTGAGGTCAAAAAGACTCCAAGAACAACACACAAGGTGGCAAAGCAAGGATAATGATAACTGACTGAAAAGCGGAAGCATAATATATAAACAATGTATGTAAACCAAAAACATTATTACAGACTCGAATACACAATCACTGTCCTGTGAGAGCCAAGTTCAGACCAAAGAAAATACAACCTATGCCACATACAAGATTTACAATACATAAAATGACTCTAGGACTACTGACATCTTCACACTCACCACCCGTCGAAAGAACGCTCCATGCCCATAAGACCACACCACGGGAAAGCTCCAGCTCCACGCCCAACACTGCCCCTGAAAAGAAACAGTATGCGAGGGGTGAGCTACAAGCTCAGTGAGTGGCTGGAAACCAATCACCATACAACAGTTCAATACTAACACAATTTCCTTTCAAGGAAAAACATGGGTAGAAACCCATGGATAACAAGGTCACGCGGCGGCGCAACCAACCTCACCCTCACCCTCACTCCCGGAGGAAGACTCTTGGGACTTTTGGGGAGAGACCATACTGTTGGTCGAGGAGACCCGGGATTACTGGTCCACACAACACTACTGGATCATCTACATTGAGATAACTGCCCAACGATGTCTTTGAACATCGATACGCAACCGGACCCAACAACTTTGGGAATGGACGAACAACAAATGGGTCATGCGGAGACGTGTCTTCACCTCATCCTCACCCTCACTCCCGAAAGGAGACTCTTGGGACTTTTGGAAGAGACTTAGACTGCTCTACACCCTTGGTCCACTGGTAGCCCTTTCCCCGGGTAGTCACTACCTGGTATACTCCCACGATCAGTACGCTTCCGAACGCCTCAGTGGTACCTATGGATGGGAGCCCTCTGTCAGGACAGCTTTTCCAATGCCGGGAAGTTCCTACATCGGATCCAACGAAGGGGAGAACGATTCCACGCTCGCAATATCATTCGTTAGCCCTCTCTCGGGTAGCTTCTACCTGGTAGACTCCCACGATTAGTACACTCCCGAACGCATCGGTTGTACTCACGGATGGGAGCCCTCTGTCAGGACAGCTACAAACCAGGCCTCTTCAACACGGACGACATTTGGAGTAAACATTCCATGTTCGCAAAGCGAACCCAATGGAAAAACAACTACTCTCGATAATCACTTATCGAGATATCGAATACTACTGTACTCCCACACCGTTGCCTCTGCTCTCACGCAGAAATAATCCCAAGGCACATAATCCAACAGGCGGTTCATATACACGCCTAGCACGGGTAGGCCTAGCTTAATGCCTCAACTACCGGCTTAACAAAACCGATAGGATAATGAATTCTCCTGAATTCCAAACGAATGCATTGCTCGGATGCACGGGCGATTACATCACTAGCGCTCTAACTAATAAGGTACAACCCTACAACGGGTCATAACCACGCCTATTTCAAATAGGTCTATCGGTTTTTAACATGCGCATATAAATATATCCAGGAGAATTTTATATCTAGCTATGTGCATAAACCATATGCACAATCATCTAATAATTATAGGGACACTCCCTAACATGGATTTACATCATAATAAATCATACAACATGCATACATGGTCATTAATCACATAAGCACACAAGGCCTAATTTAAACATGCGTTGGATATCACCAACTTAAAAGAAAGGGTCAAGCGCGATCTTGCGCACTAACAGGTGCATGCCAATATTCCAAACAAACCTGAGTCGAGTAGGAAATCACATCTACTTACTCAGTTCGTTTAGAGGGAGAGGGCGAGAGAGATCATCATCTCATGAAGCTGGTCATAGCTTTGCCCCATTAGCATGGGCGCAACAACTACACCACACCCTCGAGTCTTATCGCAAGGGAATATTAGGCAGGTGCCCATTATTAACCCAGACTTAATCATGTTCGATATTCCCATTTATATAGTGGGAGTAGCATTACAATATTACCTAACGCATGCCATATTCTATACATCCATACACATTACAAAAATACATGCCCATACTAGAGAGGCGCATGCAACACAATCATTCATACATGGATACAATACATGTATATAAGCCTAGCATGCGAGATATCTAACATATTATAGCTTAAGCATGGCCATACTACTTATCTACACAAGTAGTATAGCTCAGATGCCCCATCGATGCGCGACACACGACTACGCGCGTCGAGCGCATCTTGAGGTGGGGGGATTGGATCAAACCACTCACCAATACCCGGATCACCTCGGGTCCGGTCAACGAGATCTGCAAAACACAACCAATGATCCATAATTAAATTATGGAACCTCCTATCACACATATAAGCCTACTTCATGAAGGCCCTAACCCCTGATACTTCCATATTATCACCCAAGACACATGCAAACAACTCCTTGACACTCAACCAAACAAAACTTCCAAACCTGCTGCAACCAGCCCTACTAATTGGTCTCCACAGCACCCAATACACTTCCAAAAATTATGAAATAATTCATGCACATTCTCTGATATGCTGGGATCATAATCCATGAAGACATTAGAACCTAACTTTTCCTCTACAAACCCGAAACAAATTATTTCCAGAAGCTGGACAATTCCTACGCGAATCTGGACAGGCCATGAAAAACTGGTTCTAACTTACACCACAGATATCATATGGACCCCAAATTTCGTATATACCATCTAGACACATAGATGATCAAATCATAAATAGACATAATCCTAAAAATATGCCTCTAAATACTAGATTCACTGAGATCTTTAAAAGACAGTGAGCTGCCTTACCGAAACAGGGGGAGGGAAATGGGGAGATGCGGGGTTATTGTCACGCCCCAGGGTGGCCGTCCCCGGGACGCGGCAAGTGTATATATGATATCAGCAGTCTATACAGGAGGTCAATAATATACTCTAAACAACACCAAAAATGACAACACAGACAAAAGCAAGGCTGACATGATATATATACACAAATAGCGGAAGCTAAAAGACTGAGTATGTAATTCAAAAACATATTACAGACTCGATACATAATCTACTGTCCTGTGAGAGCCAATATATATACAATGACATCCAATATAATACAAACGGGTGCCCAAGCACGGAAATATAATACATACAATCAAAAAGGGATGTTGATGGCCTCTAACACTCGCGGGACGTGGCGCTGCTCCGCTACTGCTGAAGTCCCTCGGGGAGCTCCTCCTTCAGATCCGACTCAGTGATAACTGGAGAAAAAAATATGCGAGGGGTGAGCCACACGCTTAGTGAATAGCACAACCCATGCATCACAATTCATATTAACCTCAAAATTATTCAAAGCCTCAAAGTGGCAGGAACTACACAATCCAGTGGGTCGCAACATCGTCGACCCACCACACCCTCACCCTCCAATAGGTGACACGGCTATTGGGACTGACTAGGCTGTTAATCACCCTTGGTCCACCGATAGTCTCTCCTCCACTCTGTAGCCCGCCTGGTCTACTCCCACAATTCAGCACAGTCCGAAACCAAATCAGGAGGTACCTATTGATGGGAGCCCTCTGTCAGGACGGCCTGTCTAACGCTGGGGCAGTCTCTATACGGATCCAACGAAGGGAACAGAAGCAGCCTACCCACACGTATACGATCCAATCGGATCCGTCGGCAACATCTTCCTAACAATTTAAATGTCATGAATTCTTGCGAATTCCTCCAGGGCGCATAACTACGATGCGGGGAAGCCTGTATTATAATCTCATGGTTATAATATTCACTAAGCATGCTAATTATCAATAACTCGCATTTGATTTAAAATAAATTAAACTAAATGGGAACATGCACAGGTCAAGGCTTCCTAGCATGAAAATATGGTATCAGGATGCATGGCTCTTACACATATCCTAAGGGTGCAAGTCCCTAACATACAAGGTCTAGGGTGGCATGCATACTACATAACAATCATGCTTGCATAGATTACATATTATACAAGTTAATATTAAACTATGGTGCCCCAAGGAAGGGCGATACACGCCTAAGAGCATATACGCCTCCCTACTGGGTTGGATTGTCCCACTCACCAATACCCGGGTCGTCGCGTGACCGTCCGTCAAGATCTGCAAGACAGGGTAATCAACACGGTGAGTAAAATACACAATACATACAAAAATATGCTAAAAATACCCAACACTCGGAAAGACGTACATACGGCCCGTACGCACGCGTGCCCGAGTGCCCCGACTCACTCCCGCACCTCCGGGCAGCCATGCGCATGGCCACCCGCACGCGCACGCACGGGTGCGCACGCACGCACGCACGCCTGAGCCCCGGGCGCACTGCCGCGCCCCAGCCCGTGCGCCCAGATGCGCTGCCGCGCCTCTGCCCGCATGCCCAGACCCGCCGCACGCCGCGCGCATGCTCACGCGTGCCCGCGCGCACCGCGCGTCCAGCCCCGGGTGCACCTGCGCAGCACCTCGCGCGCACACCCGCACGCACTGCGCCCCAGCGCAGCACCCCGCGCCCACCGCACGCAATGCGCCCCTGCGCAGCGCTCCGAGCGCACGCAGTGCACTGCGCCCAGCGCGCCCAACCGCACGCGCCCAGCGAGCCCGACAGCACGCTCCCAGCGCGCCTGACTGCAGCTCGCCTGCCTGCGCCTGCCTGCCTGCGTGCGCAGGCTCGCGCGCACGCGTGCCGGTGAGCCCGCATGCACCCGAGCCAACCCTAACACCTCCAACAGCCCCCAACAGGCCCCCTCCAACCACCCAACAGCCAAGCATAATCAAAAACACCTCCTAACATGCATCTAAACAAGAAAAGGAAGGAAAGAAACTCACCCAAGGAGAGGAAGGGAAGGGGAGGAAGAACGGGTGCTCTTCGCGCACCGATTTGCCACCTCCAAGACCACCACCACCAAGATCTCCACTCAGCCAAGGAAGGGCTGAAAACAGGGGAGAAAAGAGGCTATGAGAGGGGGTCACACATGAGGGAACTCGAATCCGAGACCATAGGAAGATAGATCGGGTCCTCACCTATCTTTTCTCCTTCAAGGGTTTCTTGGTTCAATACCTTCTACTAGGTCTAAATGTGGTTTTAAAGAGAAGGGAGAGAGAGATTTGAAGTGGAGAAGATGATGAATAGGGGGGGTTCCTATTCATGGGCGTGGACTTAAAGGGGGGCCACACCACACACACACCACTCACACACTCACACCTTGAGATTAATTAGGTTAAGCTAGGTTTAGGTTAGATTTGACCTTAGTCAACCCAACCACACTAAAAACCAAAACCCATTGACCAAGTCAAAGGTCAACTTTGACCAAGTCAAGTCTCCCAATGACTTTTTGATTGGTCAAAACCCGGATACGATTCGGAACTGCGAAATTCTGAAACGTTACCGAAAATCGATGAAATTTTCGTGAGTGGCTTGAAATTGCACCAGGACACATAATATGTAGTTAGATTTTCAATCGGAGCTCTCAAACTCAGGGTGATAGCCAAAAGTCCAAAATTTTAGCGGTTCCGATCGAAAAAAAGAAAAAGTTGAAAAACTGCCAGAATGCTCCAATGGTGACCAGAAGGTAAAAAGTGACACATATATAACAGTTATCGACACACCCAAGACCACCTCCACCACCACCACCACTACCACCATCACTTCAGCATCTCCTCAGCCTTCTTTGGCTGAAAAACAGGGGGGGAGACATGAGAGGGATCTTGAGAGAGGAGAAACCACAACCACAACAACACATACACAAAACTCACCTCTTGCTTACTTCTTCACCTTCACCTTCAATGGATTCTTCCTCCTCCTTCTCCACTCACAAAGAGAGGAAAAAAAAAGACCAAGAGAGGGAGCTTGAGAGAGTTCCACGAAATGGGAGAGAGGGGGAGAGAGAGAGAGAGGGCAAAAATGTCATTTTCATGCCCAAATAGTGCCTAGGGGTGACCTTAAGGGGGGGGTGAGGTTAGGGTTAGGCTCACCCACTCACATAACCAATAACCAAAGGTTTCTTCATCCCTAAGCAAGGTGGGGGTAAATTTACCAAAGGTAACCACATCTCCAAAATATCTCACACTATTCGACCAACCAGGAACTCTCAAAACCCGGATACGGTTTGGAACTACATATTTTTCAAAACGTTACCGGAATTCGATGAAATTTTTATGGGTAGTACTAAACGGTACCAGGACCCATAATATGCAGTCAGATTTCCAATCAGAGTACTGTAACTCCCGCAGGTGGCTAAAAGAAAAAATTTTAGCGGCTCCAATCGAAAAAAACAAAAAGGCCCTGAATGACCCAGATGTGACCAAGGCTTAATCGAAATGGCTCCAAATGACACATGCATAACATTCTCTCCCCCTTAGGAAGTTTAGTCCTTGAAATTTATGAAAACCCGAAGGGAAGATCGAATGTAGCAAGTATCACTCATAGACCTTTTGCCCCCAAGTGGTCCATGCACCAGGCTGGCGCTACCAACACACTATAATCAAAGGAACGGTCTTAGCGTGAGCCTCTTCTCATGTTGGTCTCTGACCTCGATTCATTGCTCCATGAATGATAAATCCAGCTCGAGAATGAGACGGTCGAACGGAGTGACATGAGTAGGATCTTGGACATAACGCGTGCGACAGCGCGTCTGGGCACTTGGGCAGGCGCGCGGCAGTGCGCCGATGGTGCTGGGGTGCGTGCGAATTCGTGCGTGCGCGTGCGGGGGTCATGCATGTGGCTGCCCGAGGGTTCGGGTAGGTATTGGGGCACTCGGACTCGCGTGCGTACGTGCGTGCTCGCATGCGTGCGAGCCCGTATGCATGCTTGTCCGAGTATTGGGTTTTTCTAATGATTTCTATATGTAAATTGTGTTGTTTCTCACCAGTTGGATTCCCCTACCTTGTAGATCTCGTCGGATGGGATGCGCGAGGTCCCGGGTTGTAAGGTGAGTGGTTTGATTCCAATCCCCCCCCCCTCTCTAGGGATGCGCTCGACCCGCATAGACGCGAGTCGCGCATCGATGCCCCCCCCCCCAGCTAGAATATGTAGATACCATGCATGCATGAAAAATATGATATATACATGCCACCTTAGACTTTGTATGCTAGGGATATGCACCCTTATATCATGTATAGCGGCCTATGCATGTTTAGTCACCTTGTCCTTTAATTGGAAAGCCCCGACCTATGCATGTTCCCATTTAGTTTAATTTATTTAAATCGGGGTGGGATTATGGGATTATATTGTTGTAATCATGCCTTAGAGAATATTATAACCTTGTTGTTATAATATATGTTTCCCCGCATCTTAGTTATGCGCCCTGGAGGAATTCTTGAGAATTCATGACATTAGAAATGTTAGGAAGCGTTGTCGACGGATCCAAGAGGATCGCATGCGTGTGGGTAGGCTGTTCTCTTCCTTTCGTCGGATCCGTGTAGGGACTCCCCGGCGTTAGACAGGCTACCCTTACAAAGGGCTCCCATCTGTAGGTACCTCCGATGTGTCGGCCAGTACAGATGGTCGAAGTGGACTAGGTGGAGGCCACGAGGGTGGGAAAGGGCTACTGGCGGACCAAGGGTGTAGAGCGGTGAGTTGAGGAGATCGGGTTGTAGATACTACCCGGGAGAGGGTTAACGAATGATGTTATGGGCGTGGGAATCGTTCTCCCCTTCGTTGGATCCGATGTAGGAACTCCCCGGTGTTGGCTATACCTGTCAGAGGACAAGGCGGAGGCCACGAGGGTGGGAGAGGCTACCGGTGGACCAGGGGTGTAGAGCAGTCTAAGTCTCTTCCCAAAGTCCCAAGATGTCTCCTTTCAGGAGTGAGGGTGTGGATGAGGTGAAGACACGTCGCCTCGTGACCCATTCGTTGTTCGACCATTCCCATAGTTGTTGGGTCCGGTCTCGTGATCGATGTTGAAGGACATCGTTGGGCGATTGTCTAGATGTAGATGATCCAATAGTGTTGAATAGACTAGTAAATCCGGGTCTCTTCGACCGACGGTATGGTCTCTAGACCAGTAAATTTGGGTCTCTTCGACCGACGGTATGGTCTCTAGACCAGTAAATTCGGGTCTCTTCGACCGACGGTATGGTCTCTAGACCAGTACATCCGGGTCTCTTCGACCGACGGTATGGTCTCTCCCCATAAGTCCCAAGAGACTTCCTCCGGGAGTGAGGGTGGGGGTGAGGTTGGTCGCGCCGCCGCGTGACCCAGTTATCCATGGGTTTCCACCCATGTTTTCCTTGAAAGGAAATTGATTGTGTATTGAACTGTAGTATGGTGATTGGTTTCCAGCCACTCACTGAGCTTGTAGCTCACCCCTCGCATACTGTTTCTTTTCAGGGCAGTGTTGGGCGTGGAGCTGGAGCTTTCCTGTGGCGTGGTCTTATGGCCGTGGAGCGTTCTTCCGACGGATAGCGAGTGCGAGGCTGTCAACATTCCTAGAGTCATTTTATGCTTTGTAAATCGTGCATGTTGCACAGGTTGTATTTTCTTTGGTCTAGACTTGGCTTTAACAAGACATTGATTTTGTATTCGGGTCTGTAATAATGTTTTGATTTACATATATTGTTATATATTATGCTTCCGCTTTTCAGTCAGTTATCATTATCCTGCTTTGCCACCTTGTGTATTGTTGTTGGTGTCCTTATTGACCTCAAGTATTGATAGCTGGTATTTATTATTGCCACGTCTCAGGGATGGCCGCCTTGGGGCGTGACAAAAAGTTGGTATCAGAGCCTAGTCTTGTCAGAGCCTAAGTCTAGTCGTATAGATGATGAGACGTAGGATTGTCATCCGAGTACTCTTGTTTCAGAAGTTACCTTAGGTTGCTAACATGCCTCCTCGCATCCGTTGACGTGGACGTGACCCCCTAGACCCACCCTTAAGTTGTCGACTGGGTCGACTAGTTAGGGTCAGTTGTTAGATCTCTTGTGCTGGATTAAGGTTTGGGTAGGAGATTTTTGCCCAGCAGTGTGATAGTGATGAATTGGTTGTAATTTCTAAGGTATGGATCGCGTCTCGATAATGGAGCTCTTTCCCGTGTGTCGGTATCGCTGGTAACCATGGAGTTCGTGTGCGGCGCCTGTGTAAAGTGTTGAGGATGTGGCGTATTGCTCATTAAGGGATGATGTCTTCTTCTAGCCTTCCTACTCAGGATTAAGGGGCCTTGCAGGGTCAGCGTTGAGACCCGGGCTAGGGTACTCCGTGTTCCTTGTTTGGTTGTCGGGACATCCTATATCGGGACCTCATGGTGCCCTCCCAAGGTTTCTTTTCCCAGTTAAGGAATACCTTAGAAGCATCAAATTGATGGTGGATTTTCCCCTCTCACTTGGAAGGTGCTGTAGTGAGTGGTGATGCATACGATCGGGATTGGGTGCGTCCTATTGCAGCTCAGTGGGCGATCGCTAGTGGACAGGGTTCCATAGTGGCATCTGGAGTCGCTTCGATATATCATTGTGCGTTGTAGCTGCTCGGTTGAGGCTAGAGCCCTGTGAGGTGCTCCCAGATACTATGCTTGTGGTGCGCCCATATGGCAGAGATAGTAGGCTTGGGAGGCTACCAGGTAGAGGCCACACTGGGAGAGTGCTGTTAAATGACGTCGAGAGCGTGGACTCCCCGTTATGAATTTGCCCATGGAGTGCAGGATGCTGGAGTTCCAATGGTTGTAGATGAGCGACCTATCTCTGGCGGCATGTGAAGCACAGTTGTGGATACTGTCGCGTTTTGCCCCACATTGATCGCAAATGAGGAGATGCGATGCTAGCATTCGTGATGGGACTCAACCGCCCTATCAGATAGATGACGTCGCATAGGCATTGTCGAGGTTCGACGGCCCCCCTTATTGCGTGTCTTGTGGATTAAGTGCGGTTGAGCGACTTACCAAGCGTGTAAGTGTCATCATGAGCGCTAGACATGCTCGAGGAGCAGAATCTGGACTTAATTGTTCGTGGTGTTGTTTTGATCTCCCCGTGGAGGTTGAAGATCAATTACCTTTGCCGCGAATCGATGATCTATTTGACCAGCTCTGGGAGCGAGTGTCTGCTGTTAGATCAATCTTCG
The DNA here is from genome assembly GCA_030737835.1 of Acorus gramineus. Lineage (NCBI taxonomy): Eukaryota > Viridiplantae > Streptophyta > Magnoliopsida > Acorales > Acoraceae > Acorus > Acorus gramineus. The sequence continues at coordinate 1,182,333 of JAUJYN010000016.1, forward strand.
CACAAGGGTACCACAAGTTAGAGATCCGAGAGTTGGACATCCCGTAGATGGCCTTTCGTGACCGTTCAGGCACTACGAGTTTTAAGTACTACCGTCGGGGTTGACGAATGCGTTGGATGCCTTCGTGGATCTCAAAAGTTTATTCGGCCTCCGTGGACTACTTTGAGGTAGTCTTCATTGAGATTGCTGTGGTGTGATGAAAAAGGTGATGTGGGTGACCTTGTTTCCCCAGGTTGGCATGCCCTCAGGCAAAGTTTGAGAATCATCATTGAGTGGAAAGCGTCAGTCCATGGAGATTCCTCAGTGGATGTGGGAGTGGGTTATCAGGGATTGTTGCGGACTCGCTAATGTCACGTTCAGGTCACGACGCCGTCTAGGTGATCATTGACCGACTGACTAAGTCCGCGCTTCCCTCCCTAATCCAACTGATTGAGTCTCTGGATGCCTTGACGTCAGTTTTCAGCTTCGCGATTGTTCGTCTTCATGGCACTCCAGTTGGCGCTATTTTCGGTTGAGACACGAGGGTTACTTTGAGGTTGTGGCGCAGCCTTTGGCACGAGCCTCCATTTAAGTATAGCATTTCATCGCCGATGGACAGCCAGACAAAGAGGATGATTCAGACCTTGGAGGACATGCTAAGTGCATGCGTGCTCGATGATGAGGGCAGTTGGGTGAGGCACCACCCATTTGTTGGGGTATGCCTGCAAGACGACTGCCATTCGAGCACCCAGATGGATCTGTGAAAGGCACTCTACAGGCGCAGTTTTATACCTCCCTTGTGTTGGGACAGTTGAGGAGTGCCAGTTGGAGGGGCCATAAGTTAGTTATTTGATCTTGTGGTGGTCAGGTTGGTTCGTGTGTGCATCTGCACCTCCCAGAACCGACAGAAGGGCTACCCAGGTCATTGTCGCCAGGGGCTCACCTTCGGGTTTGGCGACCATGTTTTCAAGAAGGTGTCCTGGTTTAAGGGCACCCTCTGTTTCAACGTTCGGGGCAAGCTGAGTTTGCTCTTTAATGGGACCATTTCTCGTCATTGAGTGGATTGGGGAGGTGGCTTATCATGCAGCCTTTCCCCCACATCTGGCTAATGCCCACGACGTAGTCCTTGTCCAATGGCAAAGGCGTTATGTCCACGATCCTGCTCATGTCATTCTGTTCGACCGCCTCATCCTCGAGGTGGATTTGCCGTTCGTGGAGCAGTGGATCGAGGTCAAAGACAAGCATGAGAAGAGGCTCCACGCTAAGACCGTTCCTTTGATTATAGTGTGTTGGTAGCGCCAGTCCGGTGCGAAGACCACTTGGGAGCAAAAGGTCTATGCATGATACTTTCGGTCTTCCCTTTGGGTTTCCTTAAATTTCGAGGACTAAATTTCCTAAGGGGGGAAGAATGTTGTGCCTGTGTCATTTGGAGCGCTCTGATTGAAAATTTGGGTACATAATTTTTTCCTAGAAGTTATGTATTTTCAATTTGGTATTTGGATTTGATTTTGTTAAAATCCAAGATGAAGAGGTTTAAATATGATTTTATTATGAGATGTCCAGTTTTGTGTTAGCTTTCCCACAGAAGTGGAATTAGGTCAACTGGATTCTTGTAGTAAAAGTTATGGGTATTTTTCCAAGTATACTCCGAGGAGGGAAATTCTGGTAGCAGCCCTATTCTATGTTTATCTCTAATTTCGGATTAGCTAGAGAGATTATTTGATCTTGGCATAAACATGAAAGTTGTAGATAATCTTCTTGGCTTTCCAACGGATTTTATATTGTGCAATTCGGAGCTATATTGAGGAAGTTATGGCTGTTCTAGTGGAGCATGTACAGAATTTCTAATCAAGGATGACTTAGTCATTTGATCCCTCTTTAGGATATTTATTTGCCAAAATATCTCTCTCTCTCTCTCTCTCCCTCCCATTCCCAACGTGGGATTCTTGGCCTCTCTTTCTCTCTTTCAAAGCCTCCCCATGTGTTTGTGTAAATTCCTCAAAGAGAAGAGAAGGAGAAGGTGCAAGTGCATGTCTAAGTTTGGGTAAGTGTTGTTGTAGTTGTTGATCTCCTCTCTCTCAAGCACCTTTTCATGAAATTTCCCCCCCTGATTTGCAGCCAAAGGAGGGCTGAGGAGGGGCTGAGGAGGTGGTGGTAGTGGTGGTGGTGGTTGAGGTGGTCGCAGGTGCATCGAGGGCCCCCGAGTCTCCCCCTTTCATTCCCCCTCCAAAGGTGAGCTCTTCCTCTTCTTTTCTTGGTTTTCATGGCATAAGGGGCTGTTAGGGTATTCATGCACGCTATGCATATGGGTTAGGGTGTGTGTGAGGGGTTGGGGAGGGTTAAAAAGGGGTTGGGAGAGGCTGGGCACGCGTTGGGGGCAGTTAGCACGAGTGCGCGCGCAGGCACACGCACAGGAGGGCGCTGGCAGGCGCAGGCGGGTGTGCAGACGCGCGCGGGCACGTGTGCGTGAGCGCGCGGGTGCTGGTGCGAGCGGGGGTGCGCGCAAGTGCGCGCGGGCTTTTGGTTTTTTTATGTTGTCAAATGAACAATGAAAATAGATGGCGTGATGCCCCTACCATGCAAAACTCATCGGATGGGATGCGTGAGGTCCCGGGTTGTATGGTGAGTGGTTCGGTCCAATCCCCCCCCCCCTCCCCTCTCGGGATGCGATCGACGCGCGAAGTCACGCGTCGCGCATCGATGGGGCATCTTAGCTATACTACTTGTGTAGATAAGTAGTATAGCCATGCTTAAGCTATAATATGTAGATATCTTGCATGCTAGGCTTATATACATGTGTTGTATTGTATTCATGTATGAATGATTGTATTGCATGCGCCCTCAGTATGGGGCATGTATGTTGTAAATGTGTATGGATGTATAGAATATGGCATGTCTTAGGTAGTATTGTAATACTACTCCCACCATATTAATGGGAATATACATAATGATTAAGTCTGGGTTAATAACGGGCACTTGCCTAATATTCCCTTGCGATAGGACTCGGGGGCGTGGTGTAGCTGTTGCGCCCATGCTAATGGGGCAAAGCTATGACCAGCTTCATGAGATGATGATCTCTCTCGCCCTCTCCCTCTAAACGAACTGAGTAAGTAGATGCGATTTCCTACTCGACTCAGGTTCGTTTGGAATATTGGCATGCACCTGTTAGTGCGCGAGATCGCGCTTGACCCTTTCTTTTAAGTTGGTGATATCTAACGGATATTAGAGCATATTTTGTATGTTTATGTGATTAATGACCATGTATGCATGTTGTATGATTTATTATGATGTAAATATATGATTAGGGAGTATCCCTATGATTAATTGATATGTGATCGTGCATATGGTTCATGCACATAGCTAAGATTAAATTCTCCTCTAAAATATATGCGCATGTTAAAACTAATTAGGCCTATCTGGAATAGGCGTGGGTATGACCCGCTGTCGGGTTGTACCTTATTAGTTAGTGCGCTAGCGATGCAATCGCCCCGTGCATCCGAGCGATGCCCTCGTTTGGAATTCAGGAGAATTCATTAGCTTATGGGATTACTTCTACGTGAGAGCAGAGGTAACCCCTTTGTGTCTGAGCGACGCAACGGTGTGGGAGTACAGTAGTATTCTATATCTCGATAAGTGATTATCGAGAGTAGTTGTTTTCCATTGGGTTCGCTTTGCGAACATGGGATCGTTCTCCCCTTCGTTGGATCCGATGTAGGAACTTCATGGGATTACAGCTGTCCTGACAGAGGGCTCCCATCTGTAGGTACTACAGATGCATTCGGGAACGTACTGACCATGGGAGTATACCAGGTAGAGGCTACCCGGGGAAAGGGCTACCGGTGGACCAAGGGTGTAGAGCGGTGTGTTGAGAGGGCCCGGGTGTAGCTGTCCTGACAGAGGGCTCCCATCCGTAGGTACCACCGATGCATTCAGGAGCGTACTGATCGTGGGAGTATACCAGGTAGAGGCTACCCGGGAGAGGGTTAACGAATGATGTTGCGAGCGTGAGATCGTTCTCCCCTTCGTTGGATCCGATGTAGGGACTCCCCGGCGATTACAGCTTTCCTGACTGAGGACTCCCATCCGTAGGTTACACCGACGTATTCGGAAGCGTACTGATCGTGGGAGTATACCAGGTAGAGGCTGCGTGGGGTAAGGGCTACCGGTGGACCAAGGGTGTAGAGCAGTCTAAGTCTCTTCCAAAAGTCCTATGTCACCTCTAAGGGGGTGAGGGTGAGGATGAGGTGAAGACACATCGCCACGTGACCCATTCGTTGTTCGACCGTTCCCATAGTTGTTGGGTCCGGTCTCGTATCGATGTTCAAGGACATCGTTGGGCAGTTATCTAGATGTAGATGATCCAGTAGCGTTGTGTAGACCAGTAATTCCGGGTCTCTTCGACCGACGGTATGGTCTCTCCCCAAAAGTCCCAAGAGTCTCCCTCCGGGAGTGAGGGTGAGGGTGAGGTTGGTCGCGCCGCCGCGTGACCCTGTTATCCATGGGTTTCCACCCATGTTTTCCTTGAAAGGAAATTGTTTATATATCAATCTGTTGTATGGTGATTGGTTTTCAGCCACTCACTGAGCTTGTAGCTCACCCCTCGCAGACTGTTTCTTTTGAGGGGCAGTGTTGGGCATGGAGCTGGAGCTTTCCTGTGGCGTGGTCTTAGGGGCGTGGAGCGTTCTTCCGGCGGGTGGCGAGTGCGAGGCTGTCAGCAGTCCTAGAGTCATTGTATACATTGTAAATCGTGCATGTGGCACATGTTGTATTTTCTTTGGTCTAGACTTGGCTCTCACAGGACAGTGATTGTGTATTCGGGTCTGTAATAATGTTTTTGATTTACAGACATTGTTTATATATTATGCTTCCGCTTTTCAGTCAGTTATCATTATCATTGCTTTGCCACCTTGTGTATTGTTGTTGGAGTCTTTATTGACCTCAGGTATTGATAGCTGATATTTCATTATTGCCTTGCCTCGGGAACGGTCGCCCTGGGGCGTGACACACGCCTAGCACGGGTAGGCCTAGCTTAATGCCACAACTACTGCCTTAACAAAACCGATAAGATAATGAATTCTCCTGAATTCCAAATGAGTGCATCGCTGGGATGCACGGGGCGATTACATCTCTAGCACTCTAACTAATAAGGTACAACCCCACAGCGGGTCATACCCACGCCTATTTCAGATAGGCCTATCAGTTTTAACATGCGCATATATTTTATAGGAGAATTAAATCTTAGCTACATGCATGAACCATATGCACGATCACATATCAATTAATCATAGGGATACTCCCTAATCATGGATTTACATCATAACAACAATCATACAACATGCATACAAGGTATGGCCCACTTAATCCTGCATACATGGCCATAACTTAAGCATGCGTTGGATATCACCAACTTAAAAGAAAGGGTCAAGCGCGGTGTCGCGCACTAATTGGTGCATGCCAATATTCCAAACGAACCTGAGTTGAGTAGGAAATCGCATCTACTTACTCAGTTCATGCAAGGGAGAGGGCGAGAGAGATCATCATCTCATGAAGCTGGTCATAGCTTTGCCCCATTAGCATGGGCGCAACAACTATACCACGCCCTCGAGTCTTATCGCAAGGGAATATTAGGCAGGTGCCCGTTATTAACCCAGACTTAATCATGCTAGATATTCCAATTAATATGGTTGGAGTAGTATTACAATACTACCTAAGGCATGCCGTATTCTATACATCCATACACATTTTAAAAATACATGCCCATACTAGAGGGGCTAATGCAACACAATCATTCATACATGAATACTATCACGCCCCAGGGCGGCCGTCCCCGATACGTGGCAAATATATATAATATCAGCAGTCTATACAGGAGATCAATAAAATACTCTAAACAACATCAAAATGATAACACAGACAATAATGTAGCTGACATAATATATATACATATAGCGGAAGCTTAAACAACTGAGTCTGTAATTCAAAGACATATTACAGACCAGAATACATAATCAACTGTCCTGTGAGAGCCAATATAAACAAAGACATCCAAATACAAGTATTGTGCCCAAGCACGGATAACAATACATACAAGCAAAGAAGGGGATGCTGATGGCCTCTCACTCGCAGAACCCAAAACGTGAACGCTGCTCCGCTACTGTTGTGATGCCTTGGGGAGCTCCTCCTTCAGATCCGACTCAGTAACAACTGGAGGAAAAGAATATGCGAGGGGTGAGCCACACGCTCAGTGAATGGCACAATCTATGCAACACAACTCATATTAACCTTATAATAGTTAAAGTCCCTAAACGGGAGTAACTGCACAAGCTAGTGGGTCGTAACATCGCCGACCCACCCCACCCTCACCCTCACCCTTTAGGGGTGACATGGGCCTTTTGGGACAGACTAGACTGCTCTCCACCCTTGTCCACCAGTAGCCTCTCCCTCACGTAGCCTCTACCTGGTATACTCCCACGATCAGTACCCTCCGACGCATCGGTGGTACCTACAGATGGGAGCCCTCTGTCAGGACAGCTTTCCCAACGCCGGGGAGTCCCTACTCGGCTCCAACGAAGGGGAGAAAACAGCCTACTCACACGGATACGATCCTCTTGGATCCGTCGACAACGATTTCTAACACTACTAATGTCATGAATTCTCAAGAATTCCTCCAAGGCGCATAACTAAGATGCGGGGAAACATATATTATAATAATAAGGTTACAATATTTTCTAAGGCATGCTTATACCAATATAATCTCATTTGATTTAAATAAATTAAACTAAATGGGAAACATGCGTAGATCGAGGCTTTTCAAACATGGGACATGGTGTCTAGGCATGTATGGGCCTCTATACATGATACATGGATGTATATCCCTAGCATACAATGTCTAATATGGCATGGTTACATCATAGTAAAACATGCATTAACATTGTTTTTCATTGACACAAGTTAATATGCAACTATGGTGCCCCAGGGGAGGGCAATGCATGCCTACGTGCATCGAACGCCTCCCTACTGGGTTGGATTGACCCACTCACCGAAACCCGGGTCGTTGCGTGACCGTTCGCCAAGATCTGCAAGACATGGGCATTCAATATGGTGAGTAAACTACACAAATATACATGAAATTTACTAGAAATACCAAATACTAGGACAAGCATGCATACGGACTCGCACGCATGCGAGCACACACGTACGCCCGCGAGTCTGAGTGCCCCGACACCTACCCGAACCCTTGGGCAGCCACACGCATGGCCCCCCGCACGCACGCACGCATACGGATGCACGGACGTGCCCCAGCACCCTGGGCGCACTACCGCGCGCCAGCCCGCGCTCCCAGATGCGCTGCCGCGCGCGAGCGCACGCTCGCGCGCACCCGCGCGCACTGCCCGTCCAGCCCACGCGCCCTCCCGCGCACTGCGCGCCCGTGCAGAACCCCGCGCATGCCCCAGCACGCGCCCGCACGCGCCCGCGCACGTCTGCGCACCCGCCAGCGCCTGCCAGCGCCCTCATGAGCGCGCCTGCGCGCGCAAGCATGTAGACAACCCCCAGTGCGCGCCCACTCTTCCCTAACCCCTTTTTAACCCTCCCCAACCCCTCACACACATTCTAACACATCTACCCAACATGCATGACCTCCCCAACCATCCCTAAGCCATAAAAACCAAGAAAAGAAGGGGAAGGGCTCACCTTGGGAGGGGAAATGAAAGGGGGAGGTTCAGGGGTGCTCGACGCACCCGCGACCACCTCAACCACCACCACCACTACCACCACCTCCTCAGCCCCTCCTCAGCCTCCTTCTTGGCTGAAAATCAGGGGGGGAATAGTCATGAGAGGGTGTTATATATGTGTCACTTTTAACCTTCTGGTAACCATTGGGACATTTTGGCAGTTTTTCAGTTTTTTTCATTTTTCGATCGGAACCGCTAAAATTTTGGGCTTTTAGCTATCACCCTGAGGTTGAGGGCTCCGATTGAAAATCTAACTGCATATTATGTGTCCTGGTGCCATTCCAAGCCGCTCATGAAAGTTTCATCGAATTCCGGTAACGTTTCAGAATTTCACAGTTCCGAAGCGTATCCGGGTTTTGACCGAGCGAGAAGTCATTGGGAGACTTGACTTGGTCAAAGTGGGCCCCATGACTTGGTCAAATATGTTTGGATTTTAGTGTGGTTGGGTTGACTAGGGTCAAACCACACTTAAGCCTCCCTAATCCTAGCTTAAACCCTAATTAACCTAGCTTAGCCTAATCTAAGTGTGGGGATTATATATAAGTGAGCTAAAATATCTCCCCCACTATTCATCATCTTCCCCAATTAGATTTCTCTCTCCCTCTCTCTCTTTTTCTTTGTTTTGACCTAGCTAGAGGGCTTGGATCTCAAAACCCAAAGAAGAGAAAGATAAGGTGAGCTCCCGATCTATCCACCGGTGGTCTCGGATTCGAGTTCCCACGAGTATGACCCCCTCTCTCACCCTCTTTTCTCCTCTGATTTCAGCCCCTTTGAAGGCTGAAAGAGATCTAGGTGGTGGAGGTCTTTGGGGAGGTGTTTCGGTGCACGAAGAGCTCCCGGTCCCCTTCCCTTCCTTTCCTCTCCTAGGGTAAGCTCTTTTTCCTTCCTTTTCTTGCTTAGATGCATGTTAGGAGGGTGGTTTTGAGTGCTGGTGGCTGTTGGTGGCGGTTGGTGGCGGTTGGTGGCCGGTGAGAGGTGGTAGGGTGGCTCGGGCAGGATGGTAGGTTGGCTCGGGTGGGCTGGCAGCGCAGGCAGGCAGGGCAAACAGGCTGGCAGGCGCAGGTCTGGGCGCTGTCGGGCGTGCACACGGTCGTGCGCGTGGGTGGGCAGGAGTGTTCGAGTGCTGCGCACTGGGCGCCGTGGGGGGGCGTGCGCGCGGGGCCGCATGCGGGTGCTGCGTGCAGGGCGCCGAGCGGGGAGTGTGTGCGGGGCGCTGCGCTGGGGCGAAGTGCGCGCGGGTGCACCCGAGGCTGGACGAGCGGATGTTGCGAGCGGGTGGTGCGCGCGGGGTGCGACAATGGGGCATAGGGCGTGCGGGTGTGAGCGCGGGTTGCTGCGCTGGGGTTAGAAAGGCTGGTTGCCCTCCCAAGGTTTCTTTTCCTCATTATTATCTTATATATTCCCCGCATCTTGGTTATGCGCGCTGGAGGAATTCTGAAAATTCATGACATTAGAGTTGTTGAGATGTGGTTGTCGGCGGATCCGAGTGGATCATATGTGTATGGATAGGCTGTTCTGTTCCCTTCGTTTGATCCGCGTAAGGACTGCCCCGGTGTTAGAAAGGCTGTCCCGTTGAGGGGCTCCCATCAGTAGGCACCTCCTGATTTGGGACGGACTGTGCTGAATGTGGGGGTGGCCAAACGGCCTACGGAGTGGGGAAGGACTATCGGTGGACCAAGAGTGACCATCAGCCTGGTCAGTCCCAATATCCTATGTCACCATATTGAGGGGTGAGGGTGAGGGTGTGGTGGGTCGGCGATGTAGCGACCCACTGGTTTGTAAGTCCCAATATCCTATGTCACCTATTGAGGGGTGAGGGTGAGGGTGTAGTGGGTTGGCGATAGCGACCCACTGGATTTGTGTAGTTCCTGCCATTTTGTGGCTTGAATAATAAAATTGTGGTTAATATTATCTGGTGGTTAATATAACAGTGATGCATGGGTTGTGCTGTTCACTGAGCGTGTGGCTCACCCCTCGCATAATTATTATTCTCAAGTGCTATCTGAGTCGGATCTGGAGGAGGAGCTCCGTGAGGGACTGCACCAGTAGCGGAGTAGCGCCACGTCCTGCGAGTATCGGAGGCTATCAGCATCCCTTTTGATTGTATGTGTTATATTCCGTGCTTGGGCACGCATTTGTTTGTTATTTGGACGTCCTTGTATATATTGGCTCTCACAAGACAGTTGATTATGTATCGAGTTTGTAATATGTTTTTGAGTTACAGATTCAGTCTTTTAGCTTCCGCTATTTGTGTATATATCATGTCAGCCCCTTTGTTGTCTGTGTTGAAAATTGTTGATGTTGTTATGGGTATATTATTGACTTCCTGTATTGACTGCTGATATCATATATACACTTGCCGCGTGCCGGGGATGCCCGGGGCGTGACAAAAGTTGGTATCAGAGCCTGGTCCTGTCAGAGCCAATGGTCTTCTTTTTCGTAGAGATGAGTCCTAGGATTTCTATTTGAGTATTCTGATCCTAGTGTCTGGTTTTCTTAAGTTGCTGATTTGCCTCCTCGCAGAGGACGGCGCGGACATGGTCCCGCTGGGAACGTGCGTTCGCTCGGATAGCGGATTTGCTACTGGAGTCCACGGCTGGAGAGTCGCTCGGATAGCGGATTTGCAAGCGTGTAGACAACCCCCAGTGCGCGCCCACTCTTCCCTAACCCCTTTTTAACCCTCCCCAACCCCTCACACACATTCTAACACATCTACCCAACATGCATGACCTCCCCAACCATCCCTAAGCCATAAAAACCAAGAAAAGAAGGGGAAGGGCTCACCTTGGGAGGGGAAATGAAAGGGGGAGGTTCAGGGGTGCTCGACGCACCCGCGACCACCTCAACCACCACCACCACTACCACCACCTCCTCAGCCCCTCCTCAGCCTCCTTCTTGGCTGAAAATCAGGGGGGGAATAGTCATGAGAGGGTGTTATATATGTGTCACTTTTAACCTTCTGGTAACCATTGGGACATTTGGCAGTTTTTCTTTTTTTTTTTTCGATCGGAACGACTAAAATTTGGGCTTTTAGCTATCACCCTGAGGTTGAGGGCTCCGATTGAAAATCTAACTGCATATTATGTGTCCTGGTGCCATTCCAAGCCGCTCACGAAAGTTTCATCGAATTCCGGTAACGTTTCAGAATTTCACAGTTCTGAAGCGTATCCGGGTTTTGACCGAGCGAGAAGTCATTGGGAGACTTGACTTGGTCAAAGTGGGCCCCATGACTTGGTCAAATATGTTTGGATTTTAGTGTGGTTGGGTTGACTAGGGTCAAACCACACTTAAGCCTCCCTAATGCTAGCTTAAACCCTAATTAACCTAGCTTAGCCTAATCTAAGTGTGGGGATTATATATAAGTGAGCTAAAATATCTCCTCCACTATTCATCATCTTCCCCATTTAGCTTTCTCTCTCCCCCTCTCTCTTTTCTTTGTTTTGACCTAGCTAGAGGGCTTGGATCCCAAAACCCAAAGAAGAGAAAGGAAAGGTGAGCTCCCGATCTATCCCCCGGTGGTCTCGGATTCGAGTTCCCACGAGTATGACCCCCTCTCTCACCCTCTTTTCTCCTCTGATTTCAGCCCCTTTGAAGGCTGAAAGAGATCTTGGTGGTGGAGGTCTTTGGGGAGGTGTTTCGGTGCACGAAGAGCTCCCGGTCCCCTTCCCTTCCTTTCCTCTCCTAGGGTAAGCTCTTTTTCCTTCCTTTTCTTGCTTAGATGCATGTTAGGAGGGTGGTTTTGAGTGCTGGTGGCGGTTGGTGGCGGTTGGAAGCCATTGGTGGCCGGAGAGAGGTGGTAGAGTGGCTCGGGCAGGGTGGTAGGTTGGCTCGGGTGGGCAGGCAGCGCAGGCAGGCAGGGCAGGCAGGCTGGCAGGCGCAGGGCTGGGCGCTGTCGGGCGTGCGCGCGGGTGGAGTAGGAGTGTTCGGGTGGTCCGCACTGGGGCTGCGCTGGGGCGCAGTGAGCGCGCGGTGCACCCGGGGGGCTCGGCAGAGTGTCCGGGCGTGCGGGCTGGGCTCGGCAGTGCGTCTGGGCGCGCGGGCTGGGGCTCGGCTGTGCGCCTGGGTCGGGTGGCCGTGCGTACGGCTGCCCGGGGGTTCGGGAGTGAGTCGGGGTGCTCGGACTAGCGGGCGTACAGGCCGTATGTACGCTTGTCCGAGCATTGTGTATTTTTAATGTATTTTTGTCGTATTTGTGTATTTTACTCAGCAAGTTGGTTAGCCTATCTTGCAGATCTTGACGGACGGTCGCGCGACGACCCGGATTTTGGTGAGTGGGACAACCCAACCCAGTTGGGAGGCGCTATATGCACTTGGGCGTATACCGTCCTCCCCTGCGGCACCATAGTTAATATTAACTGATTAATATGTAATCTGTGCAAGCATGATTAGTGTGTAGAATGCATGCCACCCTAGACTTGTATGTTAGGGACTTGCACCCTTAGGATATGTGTAAGAGCCATGCATCCTGTCACCTTGTTATCATGCTAGGAAAGCCTCGACCTATGCATGCGTCCTATTAGTTTGATTTATTAAATTAAATGTGGGCATATGTCCATTAGTATGCCTTGGGGAATATTAAGGGGGCCTTGCGAGGTTAACATTAAGACCCGGGCTAGGGTACTCTGTGTTCCTTGTTTGGTTGTCGGGATGTCCTATATCGGGACCTCAGGTTGCCCTCCCAAGGTTTCTTTTCCTCATTATTATCTTATATTTTCCCCGCATCTTGGTTATGCGCGCTGGAGGAATTCTGAAAATTCATGACATTAGAGTTGTTGAGAAGTGGTTGTCGGCGGATCCGAGTGGATCATATGTGTATGGATAGGCTGTTCTGTTCCCTTCGTTTGATCCGCGTAAGGACTGCCCCGGTGTTAGAAAGGCTGTCCCGTTGAGGGGCTCCCATCAGTAGGCACCTCCTGATTTGGGACGGACTGTGCTGAATGTGGGGGTGGCCAAACGGCCTACGGAGTGGGGAGAGACTATCGGTGGACCAAGGGTGACCATCAGCCTGGTCAGTCCCAATATCCTATGTCACCATATTGAGGGGTGAGGGTGAGGGTGTGGTGGGTCGGCGATGTAGCGACCCACTGGTTTGTAAGTCCCAATATCCTATGTCACCTATTGAGGGGTGAGGGTGAGGGTGTAGTGGGTTGGCGATAGCGACCCACTGGATTTGTGTAGTTCCTGCCATTTTGTGGCTTGAATAATAAAATTGTGGTTAATAATATCTGGTGGTTAATATAACTGTGATGCATGGGTTGTGCTGTTCACTGAGCGTGTGGCTAACCCCTCGCATAATTATTATTCTCTAGTGTTATCTGAGTCGGATATAGAGGAGGAGCTCCCCGAGGGACTTCATCAGTAGCGGAGTAGCGCCACGTCCAGCGAGTATCGGAGGCTATCAGCATCCCTTTTGATTGTATGTGTTATATTCCGTGCTTGGGCACACGTTTGTATATTATTTGGACGTCATTGTATATATTGGCTCTCACAGGACATTTGATTATGTATCGAGTCTGTAATATGTCTTTGATTTACAGACTCAGTCTTTTAGCTTCCGCTATTTGTGTATATCATGTCAGCCCCTTTGTTGTCTGTGTTGAAAATTGTTGATGTTGTTATGGGTATATTATTGACTTCCTATATTGACTGCTGATATCATATATACACTTGCCGCGTCCCAGGGACGCCCGGGGCGTGACAAAGGGAGCTTGAGAGAAGAGAAGATCAACAACAACAACAACTTGCACAAAACTCACCATCACTTCCTCCCCCACCTTCTCCTTCTCTTTGAGGAAATAACACAAACACCTTGGGGGAGGTGAAAAGAGAGAAGGGAGAGCCAAAGGAAAGTGGACGTGGGGTGTGGGAGAGAGAGAGGGAGAGATATTTTGGGCCATAAATATCTAAAGGAGGGAATTCAAATGACTAAGTCGTCCTTGACCAGAAATTCTGTACACGCTTCACCAAAACAGACATAACTTCCTCAATATAGCTCTGAATTGCACAATTCAAAGTCCGTTGGAAAGCCAAGAATATTATCTACAACTTTTATGCTTATTTTAAGATCAAATAATCTATCTAGCTATTCCGAAATTAGAGCTAAACATTGAATAGGGCGGCTGCCAGAATTTTCATCCCCGGGGTATACTTGGAAAAATACCCATAACTTTTACTACATGAATCCAGTTGATCTAATTCCACTTTTGTACGAAAGCTAACTCAAAACTGGACATCTCATAATAAAATCATATTTAAACCTCTTCATCTTTGATTTTAACAAAATCAAATCCAAATACCAAATTGGAAATACATAACTTCGAGGAAAAATTATGTAGCCAAATTTTCAATCAGAGCGCTCCAAATGACACAGGCATAACATTCTTCCCCCCTTAGGAAATTTAGTCCTCGAAATTTAAGGAAACCCAAAAGGGAAGACCGAAAGTATCATGCATAGACCTTTTGCTCCCAAGTGGTCTTTGCACCGGACTGGCACTACCGACACACTATAATCAAAGGAACGGTCTTAGCGTGGAGCCTCTTCTCATGCTGGTCTCTGACCTCGATCCACTGCTCCACAAATGACAAATCCAGCTCGAGAATGAGACGGTCGAACGGAGTGACATGAGCAGGATCTTGGACATAACGCCTCGGCCATGAGACAAGGACGACGTCGTGGGCATGAGCCAGCTGTGGGGGAAAGGCTACATGATAAGCCACCTCCCCAATCCACTCAATGACGAGAAACAGTCCCATTAAAGAGCCAACTCAGCTTGCCCCGAATGTCGAAACAGAGGGTGCCCTTAAACCAGGACACCTTCTCGAAAATATGATCGCCAAACCCAAAGGTAAGCCTCCTGGCAACGATGACTTGCGTAGCCCTTTTGTCAGTTCTGAGAGGTGCAGTTGCACACACGAACCAACCTGGCCACCACAAGGTCAAACAACTAACTTATAGCCTCTCCAACTGGCGCTCCACAACCGTACCAACACAAGGGAGGTATAAACTGTGCCTGTAGAGTGCCTTTCACAGATCCATCTGGGTGCTCGAATGGTAGTCGTCTTGCAGGCATACCCCAACAAATGGGTGGTGCCTCACCCAACTGCCCTCATCATCGAGCACGCAGGCACTTAGCATGTCCTCCAAGGTCAGAATCGTCCTCTTTGTCCGGCTGTCCATCGGCGATGAAACGCTATACTTAAATGGAGGCTCGCGCCAAAGCCTGTCAAGGCTACGCCACAACCTCAAAGTAACCCTCGCGTCTCAACTGAAAATAGCGCCGACTGGAGTGCCATGAAGACGAACAATCGCGAAGGTGAAACCCACGTCAAGGCGTCCAGAGACTCAATTAGTCGGATTAGGGAGGGAAGCGCGGACTTAGTCAGTCGGTCATTGATCACCTAGACGGCGTCGTGACCCGAACGTGACATTAGCGAGTCCGCAACAATCCCTGATAACCCACTCCCACGTCCACTAAGGAATCTCCATGGACTGACGCTTTCCAACGCGATGATGATTCTCGAACTTGGCCTGAGGGCATGCCAACCTAGGGAAACAAGGTCACCCACATCACCTTTTCATCGCACTACTAGCAATCTCAATGAAGACTACCCCAAAGTAGTCCACAGAAGCCCAATAAAACTTTTGAGATCCACGAAGGCATCCGGCGCATTCGTCAACCCCGACGGCAGTACTTAAAACTCGTAGTGCCTGAACGGTCACGAAAGGCCATCTACGGGATGTCTAACTCCCGGATCTCTGACTTGTGGTACCCTTGTGTGAAGATTGATCTAACAGCAGACACTCGCTCCCAGAGCTGGTCAAATAGATCATCAATTCGCGGCAAAGGTAATTGATCTTCAACCTCCACGGGGAGATCAAAACAACACCATGAACAATTAAGTCCAGATTCTGCTCCTCGAGCATGGCTGGCGCTCATGATGACACTTACACGCTTGGTAAGCCGCTCAACCGCACTTAATCCACAAGACACGCAATAAGGGGTCGTCGAACCTCAACAATGCCTATGCGACGTCATCTATCTGATAAGGCGGTTGAGTCCCATCATGAACGTTAGCATCGCGTCTCCTCATTTACAACCAATGTGGGGTAAAATGCGACAGTATCGCGAACTGTGCTTCACGTGCCACCACCGATATGTCGCCCAACTACAACCATTGGAACTCCAGCATCCTGCACTCCATGGGCAGATTCATCACAGGGAGTCCACGCTCTCAACATCATCCAGTAGCACTCTCCCGGTGTGGCCTCTACCTGGTAGCCTTCCAAGCCTACTATCTCTGCCATATGGGCGCACCAACAAGCATAGCATTTGGGAGCACCTCACAGGGCTCTGGCCTCAACCGGGCAGCTACAACGCACAATGATATATTGAAGCGACTCCAGATGCCACTATGGAACCCAGTCCACAAGCAATCGCCCACCAAGCTGCAATAGGACGCACCCAATCCCGATTGTATGCATCACAACTCGCCACAGCACCTTCCAAGTGAGAGGAAAAATCCATCGTCAATTTGATGCTTCAAAGGTATTCCTTGACTGGGAAAAGAACCTCGGAAGCGCACCATGAGGTCCCGATATAGGATATCCCGACAACCAAACAAGGAACACGGAGTACCCTAGCCCAGGTCTCAAGCTGACCCTGCAAGGCCCCTTATTCTGAGTAGGAAGACTAGAAGAAGACATCATCCCTTAATGAGCAATACGCCACATCCTCAACACTTTACACTGGCGCCGCACGCGAACTGCATGGCTACCAGCGATACCGATGCACGGGAAAGAAGCTCCATCATGGCGAGCTATACCAACTCTAATGGAAACACATGCTCCGCAATCGCCATGGTACACCCCGGTAAACAGAATGGAGGAGAATACGGTCTCCGACGGGCAATGATATCTCCAGCATAACATCAAGGGGGGCGGACATCACGCCCATCCGTCTCGCGAAAACGGGAGACACGAACGAGTGCGTGGCTTCAGAATCAAATAGCACATATGCAGGAAGCTAGGAGATCAGAACAATACCTCGGACCACGCTACCCGAAGCCTGCGCCTCCTCAGTTGTAAGTGTTGCAACACGACCCTGAACAAGCTACGGCTGGGGAGCAGGGGCACGCCTCGCAAGCTGCACTGGCTGCCTCCTCTGGTCAACTCGACCACCCTGTGGCTGCTGCTGCTGACGTTGTGGCTGCTGCTGCTGGTGTGGCTGCTGCTGCTGCTGTCGAGGCACAGAGGGTCGGCCAGCATCAGGGCAATCATATAAAATATGCCCGATCCACTGGCAATGGTAACAGCGTCGCGTCTCCGGTCGCCTAGCCTGGACTGGTACTGCAGCAATGGGTGCTGGACCTCGCACTAGCACCACATCGACTGGAGTAGCGGCGGCCGCTGACTGATCAAAGCGGGGCCGCTTGCCCTTGCGATGTCTCTGGTCCTGGCTCCTGGGGGGCCTCTGGTCTGCAGGAGGGGTTGGAACCCCCAAAGGGACCCCAAGGTCTCGCTCAACTGTCCTCGCACGAGACACCAAGTCTGAGTACCTCGTGAATGCCTGTGAGGTGACATGCACCCTGATGGTGCTAATGAGACCCATCTCGAAACGACGGCATCGCGTCTCCTCATCCATCACCAAGGCGGGGGCGAACCGGGAAAGCCTCGTGAATCGTGTAGAGTAATCAGCGACTGACATGGAGCCCTGCGTCAGCTGCTCGAACTCTCGCATCACGATCTGGCGTGTCAAAAATGGAAAGTACTCCTCCATAAAGTAATTTTGGAATCCGGCCCATAGAAGTCGCCCCATGCCCTCGGGGATGTTCACCAATCGGGTAGCCCACCAGTCGGCGGCGCTACCCTTCAACATGAAGGTGGCCAGTGAGACACGCTGGTGGTCGGTGCAGTGCATGGTCGAGAAGATCTTGTCTACCTCCATCAACCAACGCTCAGGGGCAAGGGGGTCCACCGTCGGGCCATGGAGCTCGGGAGGGCGAAGCTTCAAAAAGGCAGTGAGGCCGCTCTGATGCACTCGTGCAGCAGCCTCTAGCTTGACCTCCCTCTCCAGGGGATCCTGAACTCCCACTACCGGAATCTCCACTGGGACAGGGGGTACCTCGGGCACCACCGGTGGATCTGCCACCAAGGGGACCTGTGGAACTGCCTCGCGGGCTGCCCGCAACTATTGGATCTCTCGCGCCTGATCAGTCAACGCCCTAGTCTGGGCCTCCAGTGCCCTAGTCTGAGTCTCCACTAGATCTGCGATACGAGCGTAAGCACGCTCCCATGCAGGAGGCTCCTGCGCTGGTCCTGGCCCAATAGCCGAGGACCCTCCAGTAGACTCCTCGCCTCTGGTAGGTTCAAAAACCTCCAAGGCCCGAGGGGGACCACGTCCACGCATTCCTCTGCGAGGAGGCATATCAGCAACCTAAGAAACAGACACTAGGATCAGAATACTCATATAGAAATCCTAGGACTCATCTCTAAGAAAACAATTGGCTCTGACAGGACCAAGCCCTGATACCAACTTTTGTCACGCCCCATGGCGGCCGTCCTCGATACGTGGAAAATATATGTAATATCAGCAGTCTATACAGGAGATCAATAAAATACTCTAAACAACATCGAAAATGACAACACAATCAATAATGTAGCTGACATAATAATATACATATAGCGGAAGCATAAATGACTGGGTCTGTAATTCAAAGACATATTACAGATGAGAATACATAATCAACTGTCCTGTGAGAGCCAATATAAACAAAGACATCCAAATACATGTATTGTGCCCAAGCACGGATAACAATACATACAAGCAAAGAAGGGGATGCTGATGGCCTCTCACTCGCAGAACCCAAAACGTGAACGCTGCTCCACTACTGTTGTGCTACCTCGGGCAGCTCCTCCTTCAGATCCGACTCAGTAACAACTGGAGGAAAAGAATATGCGAGGGGTGAGCCACACGCTCAGTGAATGGCACAATCTATGCAACACAACTCATATTAACCTTATAATAGTTAAAGTCCCTAAACAGGAGTAACTGCACAAGCTAGTGGGTCGTAACATCGCCGACCCACCCCACCCTCACCCTCACCCTTTAGGGGTGACATGGGCCTTTTGGGACAGACTAGACTGCTCTCCACCCTTGTCCACCAGTAGCCTCTCCCCCGCGTAGCCTCTACCTGGTATACTCCCACGATCAGTACCCTCCGACGCATCGGTGGTACCTACAGATGGGAGCCCTCTGTCAGGACAGCTTTCCCAACGCCAGGGAGTCCCTACTCGGCTCCAACGAAGGGGAGAAAACAGCCTACTCACACGGATACGATCCTCTTGGATCCGTCGACAACGATTTCTAACACTACTAATGTCATGAATTCTCAAGAATTCCTCCAAGGCGCATAACTGAGATGCAAGGAAACATATATTATAATAACAAGGTTATAATATTTTCTAAGACATGCTCATACCAACATAATCTCATTTTGATTTAAATAAATTAAACTAAATGGGAAGGGCACGTCTATCCCCACCAAGCGTTTTTCTTACCCCACCAATAAAAAAAAAAAAAAAAAAACGGTGTTTGGCTGTTCCCACCAATCCAGATCGACCAAACTTGGTCGCCATTTCAGGTTTTGGGCGACCGGACTTGGTCGCCATTTCAGGTCTTGGGCGACAGTAATTGGTCGCAATTTTAGGCTTTGGGCGACTGTAATTGGTTGAACAGGGTTCAGAACTATATTTACCTATTTTTTGTAAACAAATAAATTTTTGAGTTTATCCATCATATTCTACATTTATTTTTTTATCCAAACAACAGCTAAGGGGCCGAAAAAAATGTAAGTAGGTATACTTTCAATTAATTCAAATTTTTATAGAAAAATATCTTATTAGACAAATATATATCATTTTTAAGCTTCGTTTGAATTCGTAGTTAAGAGGATTCTTCGTTTGAAAACAAAAAAAAAACCTATCAGTTGATCCAAACACATTATATATTTGACTTTTGAAAATTAGTCCGTCACTTATGTAAAAAAAATTGTTCTTATATTCTACATTTAAGAATAATAATTGTTTCTCCTTACATTATAACTCAGACTTGGAGTGGTATGAAGGATTCAAGGAAGATATACGTCATGGGATTATGTTTCCAAGAAAAAAAATTATAAACTTTATTACAAATCCTGTTCGACCAAGTTCGGTCGCCCGAAACCTGAAATGACGATCAAGTCCGGTCGCCCAAAATCTGAAATGGCGACCAAGTCCGGTCGTCAAAAACCTGAAGTGGTGACCAAATCTGGTCGACCTGGCCGGATCAGTGGGAAAAGATAAAACACCGATTTTTTTTTTTCGATTGGTGGGGTAAGAAAAACCCTTGGTGGGGATAGCCGTGCCCAAATGGGAAACATGCGTAGATCGAGGCTTTTCAAACATGAGACATGGTGTCTAGGCATGTATGGGCCTCTATACTTGATACATGGATGTATATCCCTAGCATACAATGTCTAATATGGCACGGTTACATCATAGTAAAACATGCATTAACATAGTTTTTCATTGACACAAGTTAATATGCAATTATGGTGCCCCAGGGAGGGCAATGCACGCCTACGTGCATCGAACGCCTCCCTACTGGTTGGATTGACCCACTCGCCGAAACCCGGGTCGTTGCGTGACCGTTCGCCAAGATCTGCAAGACATGAGCATTCAATATGGTGAGTAAACTACACAATATACATAAAATTTATTAGAAATACCAAATACCCGGACAAGCATGCATACGGACTCGCGCGCATGCGAGCACGCACGTACGCACGCGAGTCCGAGTTCCCCAACACCTATCCGAACCCTCGGGCAGCCACACGCATGCCCCCCCGCACGCGCACGCACACATACGCACGCACGCACGCGCCCCAGCACCCTTGGCACACTGCCGCGCGCCTGCCCGCGCACCCAGATGCGCTGCCGCGCGCTTGCGCACGCTCGCGCGCGCCCGCGCGCACTGCTCGTCTAGCCCACGCGCCCTCGCCCGCACTGCACGCCCGTGCAAGACCCCCCACATGCCCCAGCTCGCGCACGCACGCGCACGCATGCGCTAGCGCGCACGTGCCCGCGCGCGTCTGCTCGCCCGCCTGCACCTGCCAGTGCCCTCCTGCGCGCGCGCCTGCGGGCACAAGCGCGCAGGCAACCCCCAGCGCGCGCCCACTCTTCCCTAACCCCTTTTTAACCCTCCCCAACCCCTCACACACATTCTAACACATCTACCCAACATGCATGGCCTCCGCAACCATCCCTAAGCCATAAAAACCAAGAAAAGAAGGGGAGGGGCTCACCTTGGGAGGGGAAAGGAAAGGGGGAGGTTCGGGGTGTTATATATGTGTCACTTTTTGCCATCTGGTCACCATTGGAGCATTCTGTCAGTTTTTCAACTTTTTCTTTTTTTTCGTTCGGAACCGCTAAAATTTCAGACTTTTAGCTATCATCCTGAGCCTAAGGACTCCGATTGAAAATCTAACTGCACATTATGTGTCCTGGTGCCATTCCAAGCCACTCCCAAAAATTTCATCGAATTCCGGTAACGTTTCAGAATTTCACAGTTCCGAATCATATCCGGGTTTTGACCAAGCGAAAAGTCATTGGGAGGCTTGACCAAGTCAAAGATGACTTTGGCCAAGTCAAGTTTGACCATTGACTTGGTCAAAATCTTTTGTTTTCTAGTTTGGTTAGGTTGACCCTAGTCAAAGCTCACCTAAACTAGCTTAACCTAATTAATTCTAAGTGTCTAAGTGTGTGAGAGTGTGTGGTGTGTGTGTGGCCTTTAAGTGAAGTCCATGCCCAAGAATAGTGCCCCTCCCTATTCATCTTCTTCTCCATCTCTCTCAAGCTCTCTCATCTTCTCTCTTATTCCACCTTTTGACATAGTAGAAGGTGTTGGATTGGAAAACCCTAGAAGGAGAAAAGGAAGGTGAGGACCCGATCTATCTTTCCACGGTCTTAGATTTTCATTCCCCTTTGTTTTTCCTCCCCTCTTAGCTCCCTTTCTCCTCTGTTTTTCAGCCTTGCTAGGGCTGAGAAGAGGCTTGGTGGTGGTGGTCTAGTGCACGAAGAGCACCCGATCTTCCCTCCTTTCCTTTCCTCCCTTGGGTAAGCTTTCTTCCTCCTTTTTCTTGTGTAGATGCATGATTAGGATGTGTTTATGGATGTGCAAGGTGTGCATGAGTGTTTGGGGTGTGGGAGGGCTGAGGGAGGTGGTGGGGTTGGCTCGGGCGCGCATGCGAGGTCATCCGCGCGGGTGCGCGCGAGTCTGCGCGCGTAGGCAGTCGAACGCGCTGGGGGCGTGCGCACGTACGCGTGGGGTGCTGCGCGGCGTCGCAGTGCGCAGGGTGCGTGCAGGGGTGCGCGCGGGGTGCTGCGCAGGGGCGCAGTACGTGCGGATAGGCGCGGGGCTAGACGCGCGTTGCGCGCTGGCGCGCGCGAGCGTGCGTGCGCGCGGCGGCGTGTCTGGGCGCTCGGGCAGGGGCGTGGTAGTGTGTCTGGGCGCTCGGGCAGGGGCGCACCAGCGCATCTAGGAGCGCGGGCTAGGGCGTGGCAGTGCGCCCGGGGCACGGGCGTGCGTGCGTGCGTGCGCACCCGTGCGTACGCGTGCGGGTGGCCGTGCGCATGGTTGCCCGAAGGAGCTAGAGTGTGTCGGGGCACTTGGACTCGCGTGCGTACGGGCCCGTATGCATGCTTGTCCGAATGTTGGGTATTTCTAGCGTATTTTCTTGTGTATTTGTGTGGTTTACTCACCGTTTTAAATGCCATGTCTTGCAGATCTTGACGGACAGTCACGCGATGACCCGGGTATTGGTGAGTGGGACAATCCAACCCAGTAGGGAGGCGTTCGATGTACACAGGCGTGCATTGCCCTCCCCTGGAGCACCATAGTTGCATATTAGCTAGTATTGAATGTGAACTACGTCTTGCATGATTAATATGATGTATCCATGCCACCTTAGATTTGTATGCTAGGGATACGCACCCTTACATCATATTAAAGGCCTATGCATGCCTAGACACCTTACCCCGACCTGTGCATGTTCCCACCTTGTTTAATCTAGTTAAATCAAATGCGAGCATGCCTTAGAGAATATTATAACCTTAATGTTATAATATGTGTCTCCCCGCATCTTAGTTATGCGCCCCGGAGGAATTCTTGTGAATTCATGACATTATTTAGCGTTACCATCGGTGTCGACGGATCCATGAGGATCGTATCCGTGTGAGTAGACTGTCTTCTCCTTATTGGTTGGATCCGATGTAGGTACTCCCCGGCGATGGCTGACCTGACAGAGGGCTTCCGTCCGGTACCTCCGATGTGTTCGGACAGTGCTGGTAGTTGGAGTGGACTAGGTCGAGGCTACGAGGGTGGGAAAGGGCTACCGGATGGACCAGGGGTGGGAAAGCGGTCTAGTATGCCCCAAGAGGCCTATGTCACCCCTCGGAGGGGGTGAGGGTGAGGGGAGGGAAAGTGGGTTGGCGATGGGACGACCCACTAGATTTGTGTAGTTACTGCCACTTAGGGGCTATGAATTGTGTAAGGTTAATATGAATTGTGATGCATGGGTTGTGCTATTCACTGAGCGTGTGGCTCACCCCTCGCATATATTTTTCTCCAGTGATATCTGAGTCGGATCTGAAGGAGGAGCTCCCTGAGGATTATCAGCAGTAGCGGAGCTGTTATATATGTGTCACTTTTAACCTTCTGGTCACCATTGGGACATTCTGGCAGTTTTTTGGTCTTTTTCGTTTTTCGATCGGAACAGCTAAAATTTTGGACTGTTAGCTATAATCCTGAGTTTGATGACTCCGATTGAAAATCTAACTGCATATTATGTGTCCTGGTGACATTCCAAGCCACTCACGAAAGTTTCATCAAATTCCGGTAACGTTTTGACCGAGCGAAAAGTCATTGGGAGACTTGACTTGGTCAAAGTGGGCCCCATGACTTGGTCAAATGTGTTTGGATTTTAGTGTGGTTGGGTTGACTAGGGTCAAACCACACTTAAGCCTCCCTAATCCTAGCTTAAACCCTAATTAACCTAGGTTTGGCTAATCTAAGTGGGCGTTGAGTTATAAGTGAGCTAAAATATCTCCCCCCACTATTCATCATCTTCTCCACCAAGATTTCTCTCTCTTCCTCTCTCTAAACCTCATTTTTGACCTAGCTAAGGTGGTTGAAATCAAAATCCTAAAGAAGAGAAAGGATAGGTGAGCTCCCGATCTACCTTCCGGTGGTCTAGGATTCGAGTTCCCACATGTGTGACCCCTTCTCACGCCCTCTTTTCTCCTCTGATTTCAGCTGGTTTTAGGGCTGAGGGAGAGCTCGGTGGTGGTGGCCTTGGAGGAGGTGTTTCGGTGCGCGAAGAGCAACCGATTTTCCCTTCCTTCCTTTCCTTCCTTGGGTGAGGTTTCCTTTCCTTCCTTTCTTGTTTAGATGCTTGTTTAGGAGGTGTTTTTGGGTGTGGGTGGCTGTTAGTGGCAGTTGATGGCCGTCAGTGGCCATTGGTGGCTGGTGAGGGGTGGTAGGGTGGTTCGGGCAGGCGGGCTGGCATGCCGGCTCGGGTAGGCAGGCAGGCAAGGCGCGTGCTGCCGGGCACGCTGGGCATGTGCTGCCGGGCATGCTGGGGGCATGCTATCGAACGCGCTGGGCACGTGCTGTCAGGCGTACGAGCGAGCGGGTGCTGGGCGATGGGCGCCGTGCGGGCAGGGGCGTGCACGCGGAGCGCTGCGTAGGGGCGCAGGGCATGCTGTGCGCGCAGAGAGGTGATCAGGTGGTGTGCGAGTGCTGCGCAGGGGGCGCAGTGCGCGCAGGGGAGCAGTCGGTGCGAGCGGGCAGGTGTGCGGGCGCTTCGCTGGGGCGCAGTGCGGGCGGGTGCTCGTGCGGGGCGTTGCGCTGGGGCAGAGTGCGCGCGGTTGCACCTGGGGCAGGACGCGCGGTGCGCGCAGGCACGCGCGAGCGCGCGTGCCCGCGCCGTGCGGCGGGTCTGGGTGTGCAGGCTGGGCTCGGCAGGGTGTCCGGGCGTGCGGGCTGGGCTCGGCAGTGCATCTGGGCGCGCAGGCCGGGGCTCGGCTGTGCGCCCGGGGCAGGTGGCCGTGTGTACGGCTGCCCGGGGGTTCAGGATTGAGTTGGGGTGCTCTGGCTCGCGTGCGTACGGGCCGTATGTACGTTTGCCCAAGTGTTGTGTATTTTTAGAGTATTTTGGTATATATTGTGTATTTTACTCACCGAATTGATTACCCTATTTTGCAGATCTTGACGGACGGTCGCGCGATGACCCGGTTGTTGGTGAGTGGTACAACCCAACCCAGTAGGGAGGCGCTATATGCACTTGGGCGTATACCGTCCTCCCCTGGGGTACCATAGGCTATATTAACTTGTGTAATGTGTAATCCATGCAAGCATGATTAAAATGTAGTATGCATGCTACCCTAGACCTTGTATGTTAGGGACTTGCACCCTTAGGATATGTGTAAGAGCCATGCATCCTGTCACTTTATTATCATGCTAGCAAGCCTCGACCTATGCATGTGTCCTACTAGTTTAATTTATTAAATTCAATGCTAGCATATGATTATTAGCATGCCTTAGATAATATTATAGGGAGGGGCCTTGCGAGGTCAACATTGAGACCCGGGCTAGGGTGCTCCGTGTTCCTTGTTTGGTTGTCAGGATGTCCTATATCGGGACCTCATGCTGCCCTCCTAGGGTTTCTTTTCCCAATAATATTATAACATTGTTATTATTTTTATACATGTTCCCCGCATCTTGGTTATGCGCCCTGGAGGAATTCTGAAGAATTCATGGCATTAGAGTTGTTGAGATGTGTTGTCGGCGGATCCGAGTGGATCATATGCGTATGTATAGGCTGTTCTGTTCCCTTCGGGCAGACCAGAGTCCACCCAGGAGCCAGGACCAGGGACAGCGCAAGAAGAAGAGGCCCCGCTTTGATCAGTTAGCGGCTGCCTCTCCTCCAGCAGATGTGGTGCCAGTGCGAGGTTCAGCACCCATTGTGGTGGTGCCAATCCAGGCCAGGCGACCAGAGACGCGGTGTTGTTACCACTGTCAGCGCATTGGGCATATCTCGTATAATTTCCCAGATGCTGGCCGACCCCGCTGTTACCATTGCCGCGTCTCGGGGACAGCCGCCCTGGGGCGTGACAAAAGTTGGTATCGGAGCTTGGTCCTGTCAGAGCCAATTGTTTCTTTTTTTCGTAGAGATGAGTCCTAGGATTTCTATATGAGTATTCTGATCCTAGTGTCTGGTTTTCTTAGGTTGCTGATATGCCTCCTCATAGAGGAATGCGTGGACGTGGTCCCTCTCAGCCTTTGGAGGTGAGGACGCTACTGGAGAGTCCTCGGCTGTGGGGCCAGGATTGGCGCAGGAGCCTCCTTCATGGGAGGGTGCTTACGCTCGGATAGCAGATCTGGTGGAGACTCAGACGAGAGCATTAGAGGCCCAGACGAGGGCGTTAGCTGAGCAGGCTAGAGAGATTCAGGAGCTGAGGGCGGCCCACGAGGCGGTTCCACAGGTTCCCTTGGTGGCAGATCCACCTGTGGTGCCCGATGTACCCCCTGTCCCCGTGGTGATTCCAGTGGTGGGAGTTCAGGATCCCCTGGAGAGAGAGGTGGAGCTGGAGGCTGCAGCGCGAGTGCACTAGAGTGGCCTCACTGCCTTTCTGAAGCTCCACCCTCCCGAGTTCCATGGCAAGATGGCGGACCCCCTTGCCCCTGAGCGATGGTTGATGGAGGTGGACAAGATCTTCTTGACCATGCACTGCACAGATCGCTAGCGTGTCTCCCTGGCCACCTTCATGCTGAAGGGTAGCGCCATAGACTGGTGGGCTACCCGATCGTGGACATTCCTGAGGGAGTGGAGCGGCTTCTATGGGCGGGGTTCCGGAGGTATTTCCTAGAGGAGTACTTCTAATTTTTGACACGCCAGATCGTGATGCGGGAGTTTGAACAGCTGACGCAGGGCTCCAGGTCAGTCGCGGACTACTCCACGCCCTTCACGAGGCTTTCCAGGTTCACCCCAGCCTTGGTGATGGATGAGGAGACGCGGTGCCGTCGATTCGAGATGGGTCTCATCAGCACCATTCGGGTGCATGTCTCTTCGCAGGCATTCACGAGGTACTCGGACTTGGTGTCTCGGGCGAAGACAGTCGAGCGAGACCTCGGGGCTTCCATGGGGGTTCCAACCCCTTCTGCAGATCAGAGTCCTCCAAGGAGCCAGGACCAGGGTCAACGCAAGAAGAAGCGGCCCTGCTTTGATCAGCCAGCGGCTGCCGCTATTCCAGTCGATATGGTGCCAGTGCGAGGTCTGGCACCCATTGCGGCAGTACCAGTCCAGGTCGTGCAGCCAGAGAGGCAGCGCTGTTACCATTGCCGGTGCGTCGGGCATATTGCATATGATTGCCTTGATGCTGGCCGACCTCGCGTGCTGCCCCTGCAACAGCAGCAGCAGTTACAGCAGCAGCCTCAGCGCCAGCAGCAGCTGCCACGCCAGCAGCAGCAGCAGCCTCAGCTTCAGCAACAGCAGCCACAGGGTGCCTGTGTTGACCAGAGGAGGCAGCCAGCACAGCCTGCGAGGCGTGCCCCTGCTCCTCAGCCGCAGTTTGTTCAGGGCAGAGTTGCAGCACTTTCGGCCGAGGAGGCGCAGGCTTCGGGTAGCGTGGTCCAAGGTATTGTTTAGATCTCCCAGCTCTCTGCATATGTGTTATTTGATTCCGGAGCCACGCACTCGTTCGTGTCTCCCGCTTTCGCGAGACGGATGGGCGTGGCGTCCGCCCCTCTTGATGTTATCCTGGAGATATCATTGCCTGTTGGAGACCGTATTCTCCTCCGTTCTGTGTACCGAGGGTGTACCGTGATGGTTGCGGAGCATGAGTTTCCAATGGAGTTGGTGGAGCTGGCTATGACGGACTTCGATGCCATCCTTGGAATGGATTGGCTCTCAGCTAGTCATGCCAGCATTGACTGTTTTGCCAAGTCGGTGTCTTTCCACCTTCCGGGTCGGAGGTCCTTCCAGTTCGTGGGCGATCGTGACATAGCCCCTTTGGGGTTCGTGTCGTCCATTCAGGCGTGGAGACTCCTTCAGGGAGGATGCGAGGGCTTTCTGGTGTATATTGCTCAGGAGGACGCACCGCTGCGGGCAGATATCAGTCAGACTCCGGTCGTGGCAGAGTATCCCGAGGTTTTCCCCGATGATCTTCCAGGATTACCGCCGGATCGCGCGATCGAGTTTGAGATAAATCTGATTCCGGGGACCGAGCCAATTTTGAGAGCTCCGTACCGGATGGCCCCTGCAGAGCTGAAGGTGCTCAAGGAGCAGTTGGAGGAGTTGCTAGAGAAGGGCTTCGCACGTCCGAGTGTGTCTCCGTGGGGTGGTGCAGCCCGTTCTTCTCGACGAGATCCGCACGGCTCAGGGGCAGGATCCTCACTTTCTAGTCCTCTCTGAAGGCGTCGCCCAGGGCGAGCGTCTGGACTACCAGATTCGCGAGGACGGGATCCTGCGGTTCAGAGGTCGAGTATGCATTCCTGACGACGCAGAGCTGAAGCAGAAGATCTTGGACGAGGCCCATCGTTCGAGGTACACAGTGCATCCTGGTGGCACGAAGATGTACAGGGGCCTTCGTCGTGGCTACTGGTGGCGCGGGATGAAGGCGGATATTGCCTGTTTCGTTGCCCGTTGCTTGGTATGCCAGCAGGTGAAGTCGGAGCATCAGCGTCCTGCGGGGAAGCTGCAGTCCATTGAGATTCCTCAGTGGAAGTGGGAGCAGATCACCATGGACTTCATTTCGGGTTTGTCGAGGTCACATTTGGGTCGCGATGCCATCTGGGTAATCATCGACCGACTGACGAAGTCCGCTCATTTCCTCCCCATCCGACTCACCGATTCTCTGGACACCCTGGCGTAGTTGTTTGTCTCCGAGATTGTTCGTCTCCATGGCACTCCCGTAAACATTATTTCTGAACGAGACGCGCGATTTACTTCGAGGTTCTGGCGTAGCCTCCAGCACGCCCTTGGTACGAACCTCCACTTCAGTACAGCGTTTCATCCACAGACGGACGGCCAGTCAGAGAGGATGATTCAGACCCTGGAGGACATGCTGCGAGCTTGCGTTCTCGATTTTGGGGGCAGTTGGGAGAGGCATCTTCCGTTGGTGGAGTTTGCCTACAACAACAGCTACCACTCGAGTATCAGGATGGCTCCATACGAGGCGCTCTATGGCCGCAGCTGCAGGTCCCCCTTGTGTTGGGACGAGGTCGGAGAGCGCCAGTTGGAGGGACCAGAGATCATACACCAGACCTCAGAGATGGTCAAGACGATTCGCGAGCGTATCCGAGTCGCTCAGAGCCGTCAGAAGAGCTACGCCGATCGTCGTCGCCGTGAGCTCGCCTTCGAGGTTGGTGACCATGTCTTTCTGAAGGTGTCCCCGATGAAGGGCATCTTCCGTTTCGGCGTGCGGGGCAAGCTGAGTCCGCGTTTCATTGGGCCGTTCCTCATCCTCGAGCGAGTTGGGGAGGTGGCCTATCGCATAGCTTTGCCCCCACAGTTGGCTCAGGTCTATGACGTCTTCCATGTCTCGCAGTTGAGGCGTTACGTCCACGATCCTGCTCACATCATCCCGTTCAAGCCGCTCGTCTTCGAGCCGGATTTGTCATTCGTTGAGCAGCCAATCGAGATCCTGGACCGTCGCGAGAAGAGGCTCCGCACCAAGACCGTCCAGTTGGTCAAGGTGCGATGCAGCACCGCTCCGGTGCCGAGGCCACTTGGGAGCTCGAGGACGCCATGCGTGACGCATATCCGCATCTTTTCCCTTCCTAGATGTTTTTGTATTTATTTTGCGGACAAAATTTCCTAAGGGGGGAAGAATGTTATATATGTGTCACTTTTTAGCCTTCTGGTTACCATTGGAGCATTCTGATAATTTTTCAACTTTTTCTTTTTTCGATCGGAACTGCTAAAATTTCAGACTTTTAGCTATTATCCTGAGCCTAAGGACTCCGATTGAAAATCTAACTGCACATTATGTGTCCTTGTGCCATTCCAAGCCACTCACAAAAATTTCATCGAATTCCGGTAACATTTCAGAATTTCGCAGTTCTGAATCGTATCCGGGTTTTGACCAAGCAAAAAGTCATGGGGAGACTTGACCAAGTCAAAGATGACTTTCACCAAGTCAAGTTTGACCCTTGACTTGGTCAAAATATTTTGTTTTCTAGTGTGGTTAGGTTGACCCTAGTCAAAGCTCACCTAACCTAGCTTAACCTAATTAATTCTAAGTGTGTGAGTGTGTGAGAGTGTGTGTGGCCTTTAAGTGAAGTCCACGCCCAAGAATAGTTCTCCCCCCTATTCATCTTCTCTCTCAAGCACTCTCATCTTCTCTCTTTTTCCACCTTTTGACCTAGTAGAAGGTGTTGGATTAGAAAACCCTAGAAGGAGAAAAGGAAGGTGAGGACCCGATCTATCCTTCCACAGTCTTGGATCTTCATTCCCCTTTGTTTTTCCTCCCCTCTTAGCTCCCTTTCTCCTCTGTTTTTCAGCCTTGCTAGGGCTGAGAAGAGGCTTGGTGGTAGTGGTCTTGGTGGTGGTGTTTCGGTGCGCGAAGAGCACCCGATTTTCCCTCCCTTCCTTTCCTCCCTTGGGTAAGCTTTCTTCCTCCTTTTTCTTGTGTAGATGCTTGATTAGGATGTGTTTTTGGATGTGCAAGGTGTGCATGAGTGTTTGGGGTGTGGGAGGGCTGAGGGAGGTGGTGGGGTTGGCTCGAGCGCGCGTGCGGGGTCATCCGCGCGTGCCGGCAGAGCAGGCGCAGGCAATCGGGCGCGCTGGGGGCGTGCGCACGTACGCGCGGGCGCGCGGGGTGCTGCGCGGGGGTGCAGCGCGCATGGTGCTGCGTAGGGGTGCAGTACGTGCGGGTAGGCGCGGGGCGTGCGCGCGCGGAGGCGTGTCTGGGAGCTCGGGCAGGGGTGATGCAGTGTGCCTGGGCGCTCGGGTAGGGGCGCAACAGCGCATCTGGGCGCGCGGGCTGGGGCACGGTATTGCGCTCGGGGAACGGGTGAGCGTGCGTGCGTGCGCACCAGTGCGTGCGCGTGCGGGTGGCCGTGCGCATGGCTGCTCGGGGGAGCGGGAGTGTGTCGGGGCACTTGGACTCGCGTGCGTACGGGCCCGTATGCATGCTTGTCCGAGTATTGGGTATTTCTAGCGTATTTTCCTATGTATTTGTGTATTATACTCACCGTGTTGAATACCCTGTCTTGCAGATCTTGACGGACGGTCACGCGACGACCCGGGTATTGGTGAGTGGGACAACCCAACCCAGTAGGGAGGCGTTCGATGCACGTAGGCGTGCATTGCCCTCCCCTGGAGCACCATAGTTGCATATTAGTTAGTATTGAATGTGAACTATGTCTTGCATGATTAATATGATGTAACCATGCCACCTTAGATTTGTATGCTAGGGATACGCACCCTTACATCATATTAGAGGCCGATGCATGCCTAGACACCTTACCCCGACCTGTGCATGTTCCTACCTAGTTTAATTTAGTTAAATCAAATGTGAGCATGCCTTAGTGAATATTATAACTTGTCGTTATAATATGTGTCTCCCCGCATCTTAGTTATGCGCCCTGGAGGAATTCATGCGAATTCATGACATTATTTAGTGTTACCATCGGTGTCGACGGATCCATGAGGATCATATCCGTGTGACTAGATTGTCTTCTCCTTATTGGTTGGATCCGATGTAGGTACTCCCCGGCGATGGCTGACCTGACAGAGGGCTTCCGTCCGGTACCTCCGATGTGTTCGGACAGTACTGGTAGTTGGAGTGGACTAGGTCAAGGCTATGAGGGTGGGAAAGTGCTACCGGGTGGACCAGGGGTGGGAAAGCAGTCTAGTATGCCCCAAGAGGCCTATGTCACCCATCGGAAAGGGGTGAGGGTGAGGGAAGGGAAAGTGGGTTGGCGATGGGACGACCCACTAGATTGTGTAGTTACTGCCACTTAGGGGCTATGAATTGTGTAAGGTTAATATGAATTGTGATGCATGGGTTGTGCTATTCACTGAGCGTGTGGCTCACCCCTCGCATATATTTTTCTCTAGTGATATCTGAGTCGGATCTGAAGGAGGAGCTCCCCGAGGCACATCAGCAGTAGCGGAGCAGCACCATGTTCTGCGAGTGAGAGGTCATCAGCATCCCCTTTGATTGTATGTAATGTATTTCCGTGCTTGGGCACACGTTTGTATTATATTTGGATGTCGTTGTATATATTGGCTCTCACAGGACAGTTGATTATGTATCGAGTCTGTAGTATGTCTTTTGAATTACAGGCTCAGTCTTTAGCTTCCGCTATTTGAGTATATATTATGTCAGCCTCATTGTTGTCTGTGTTGTCATTTTTTATATTGTTTAGAGTATGTTATTGACCTCCTGTATAGACTGCTGATATCATATATACCATTGCCGCGCCTCGGGGACGGCCGCCCTGGGGCGTGACACGACGCACCCGCGACCACCTCAACCACCACCACCACTACCACCACCTCCTTAGCCTCTCCTCAGCCTCCTTCTATGGCTGCAAATCAGGGGGGGGGGGATCATGAGAGGGAGCTTGAGAGAAGAGAAGATCAACAACAACAACAACTTGCACAAAACTCACCATCACTTCCTCCTCCACCTTCTCCTTCTCTTTGAGGAAATAAAACAAACACTTGGGGGAGGTGAAAAGAGAGAAGGGAGAGCCAAAGGAAAGTGGACGTGGGGTGTGGGAGAGAGAAAGGGAGAGATATTTTGGGGCACATAGATATCTAAAGAGGGATTCAAATGACTAAGTCGTCCTTGACCAGAAATTCTGCGTATGCTTCACTGGAACAGCCATAAGTTCCTCGATATAGCTCCGAATTGCACAATTCAAAGTCCGTTAAGCCACGAAGATTATCTACAACTTTCATGTTTATGCTAAGACAAAATAATCCCTCCAGCGATTCTGAAATGTGAGCTAAACATAGAACAGGGCTGCTGCCAGAATTCTCATCCGCAGGGTATACTTGGAAAAATACCCATAACTTTTACTACATGAATCCAGTTGACCTAATTCCACTTTTGTACGAAAGCTAACTCAAAACTGGACATCTCATAATAAAATCATATTTTAACCTCTTCATCTTGGATTTTAACAAAATCAAATCCAAATACCAAATTGGAAATACATAACTTCGAGGAAAAATTTATGTAGCCAAATTTTCAATCAGAGCGCTCCAAATGACACAGGCATAACATTCTTCCCCACTTAGGAAATTTAGTCCTTGAAATTTAAGGAAACCCAAAAGGGAAGACCGAAAGTATCATGCATAGACCTTTTGCTCCCAAGTGGTCTTTGCACCGGACTGGCGCTACAACACACTATAATCAAAGGAACGGTCTTAGCGTGGAGCCTCTTCTCATGCTGGTCTCTGACCTCGATCCACTGCTCCACGAACGACAAATCCAGCTCGAGGATGAGACGGTCGAACGGAGTGACATGAGCAGGATCTTGGACATAACGCCTCGGCCATGAGACAAGGATGACGTCATGGGCATGAGCCAGCTGTGGGGGAAAGGCTACATGATAAGCCACCTCCTCCAATCCACTCAATGAATAGAAACAGTCCCATTAAAGAACCAACTCAGCTTGCCCCGAACGTCGAAACAGAGGGTGCCCTTAAACCAGGACACCTTCTCAAAAATATGATCGCCAAACCCAAAGGTAAGCTCCTGGCGACGATGACCTGCGTAGCCCTTCTGTCGGTTCTGGGAGGTGCAGATGCACACATGAACCAACCTGGCCAACACAAGGTCAAACAACTAACTTATAGCCTCTCCAACTAGCGCTCCACAACCGTCCCAATACAAGGGAGGTATAAACTGCGCCTGTAGAGTGCTTTTCTCAGATCCATCTGGGTGCTCGAATGGCAATCGTCTTGCAGGCATACCCCAACAAATGGGTGGTGCCTCACCCAACTGCCCTCATCATCGAGCACGTAGGCACTTAGCATGTCCTCCAAGGTCTGAATCGTCCTCTTTGCCCGGCTGTCCATCGGCGATGAAACGCTATACTTAAATGGAGGCTCACGCCAAAGCCTGTCAAGGCTGCGCCACAACCTCAAAGTAACCCTCGCATCTCAACCGAAAATAGCGCTGACTGGAGTGCCATGAAGACGAACAATCACGAAGGTGAAACCCACATCAAGGCGTCCAGAGACTCAATTAGTCGGATTAGGGAGGGAAGCGCGGACTTAGTCAGTCAGTCATTGATCACCTAGACGACGTCGTGACCCAAACGTGACATTAGCGAGTCCGCAACAATCCCTGATAACCCACTCCCATGTCCACTGAGGAATCTCTATGGACTGACGCTTTCCAACGCAATGATGATTCTCGAACTTTGCCTGAGGGCATGCCAACCTGGGGAAACAAGGGCACCCACATCACCTTTTCATCGCACTACTAGCAATCTCAATGAAGGCATCCGGCGCATTCGTCAACCCCGACGGCAGTACTTAAAACTCGTAGTGCCTGAACGGTCACGAAAGGCCATCTATGGGATGTCTAACTCCCGGATCATCGACTTGTGGTTCCCTTGGGCGAAGATCGATCTAACAGCAGACACTCACTCCCAGAGCTGGTCAAATAGATCATCAATTCGCGGGAAAGGTAATTGATCTTAAACATCCACGGGGAGATCAAAACAACACCACGAACAATTAAGTCCAGATTCTGCTCCTCGAGCATGGCTGGCGCTCATTATGACACTTACACCCTTGGTAAGCCTCTCCACCGCACTTAATCCACAAGACACGCAATAAGGGGTCGTCGAACCTCAACAATGCCTATGCGACGTCATCTATCCGGTGGGACGGTTGAGTCCCATCATGAATGTCAACATCGCGTCTCCTCATTTACGATCAATGTGGGGTAAAACGCGACAGTATCGCGACTGTTCTTCACATGCCGCCACCGACAGGTCGCCCATCTATAACCATTGGAACTCCAGCATCCTGCACTCCATGGGCAGATTCATCACGGGGAGTCCACGCCCTCGACATCATCTAGTAGCACTCTCCCGGTGTGGCCTCTACCTGGTAGCCTCCCAAGCCTACTATCTCTGCCATATGGGCGCACCAACAAGCATAGTATTTGGAAGCACCTCACAGGGCTCTGGCCTCAACCGGGCAGCTACAACGCATAATGATATATCGAAGCGACTCCAGATGCCACTATGAAACCCAGTCCACAAGCAATTGCCCACCTAGCTGCAATAGGACGCACCCAATCCCGATCGTATGCATCACCACTCGCTACAGCACCTTCCAAGTGAGAGGAAAAATCCATCATCAATTTGATGCTTCAAAGGTATTCCTTGACTGGGAAAAGAACCTCGGAAGGGCACCGTGAGATCCCGATATAGGATATCCCGACAACCAAACAAGGAACACGGAGTACCCTAGCCAGGGTCTCAACGCTGACCCTGCAAGGCCCCTTATCTTGAGTAGGAAGACTAGAAGAAGGCATCATCCCTTAATGAGCAATACGCCACATCCTCAACACTTACACTGGCACCGCACGCGAACTCCATGGCTACCTGCGATACCGATGCACAGGAAAGAAGCTCCATCATGGTGAGCTCTACCAACTCTAATGGAAACACATGCTCCTCAATCGCCATGGTACAACCCCGGTAAACAGAACGGAGGAGAATACGGTCTCCGACGGGCAATGATATCTCCAGCATAACGTCAAGAGGGGCGAACACTACGCCCATCCGTCTCGCGAAAGCGGGAGACACGAACGAGTGCGTGGCTCCGGAATCAAATAGCACATATGCAGGAAGCTGGGAGATCAGAACAATACCTCGGACAACGCTACCCAAAGCCTGCTCCTCCTCGGCTGTAAGTGCTGCAACACGACCCTGAACAAGCTGCAGCTGAGGAGTAGGGGCACGCCTCGCAGGCTGCACTGGCTGCCTCCTTTGGTCAACTCGGCCACCCTGTGGCTGCTGCTGCTACAGCTGCTGCTGCTGGCGCGCTGCTGCTGTCGAGGCACACGGGGGTCATCCGGCATCAGGGCAATCATATAAAATATGCCCGATCCGCTGGCAATGGTAATAGCGCTGCGTCTCTGATCGCCTAGCCTGGACTGGTACTATAGCAATGGGTGCTGGACCTCGCACTGGCACCACATCGACTGGAGTAGCGGCGGCCGCTGACTGATCAAATCAGGGCTGCTTGCCCTTGCGATGTCTCTGGTCCTGGCTCCTGGGGGGCCTCTGGTCTGCAGGAGGGGTTGGAACCCCCAAAGGGACCCCAAGGTCTCGCTCAACTGTCCTCGCACGAGACACCAAGTCTGAGTACCTCGTGAACGCCTGTGAGGTGACATGCACCCTGATGGTGCTAATGAGACCCATCTCGAAACGACGGCATCGCGTCTCCTCATCCATCACCAAGGCGGGGGTGAACCGGGAAAGCCTCGTGAATCGTGTAGAGTAATCAGCAACTAACCTGGAGCCCTACGTCAGCTGCTCGAACTCTCGCATCATGATCTGGCGTGTTGAAAATGGAAAGTACTCCTCCAGAAAGTAACTCCGGAATCCAGCCCATAGAAGTCGCCCCACGCCCTCATGGATGTTCATGGGCATGAGCCAGCTGGCTCTGACTCCTCCCCAATCGACATGAGAAGGCTCTGACAGGACCAAGCTCTGATACCAACTTTTGTCACGCCCCACGGCGGCCGTCCCCGATACGTGGCAAATATATATAATATCAGCAGTCTATACAGGAGATCAATAAAATACTCTAAACAACATCGAAAATGACAACACAATCAATAATGTAGCTGACATAATATATATACATATAGCGGAAGCTTAAACGACTAAGTCTGTAATTCAAAGACATATTACAGACTAGAATACATAATCAACTGTCCTGTGAGAGCCAATATAAACAAAGACATCCAAATACAAGTATTGTGCCCAAGCACGGATAACAATACATACAAGCAAAGAAGGGGATGCTGATGGCCTCTCACTCGCAGAACCCAAAACGTGAACGCTGCTCCGCTACTGCTGTGATGCCTCGGGGAGCTCCTCCTTCAGATCCGACTCAGTAACAACTGGAGGAAAAGAATATGCGAGGGGTGAGCCACACGCTCAGTGAATGGCACAATCTATGCAACACAACTCATATTAACCTTATAATAGTTAAAGTCCCTAAACGAGAGTAACTGCACAAGCTAGTGGGTCGTAACATCGCCGACCCACCCCACCCTCACCCTCACCCTTTAGGAGTGACATGGGCCTTTTGGGACAGACTAGACTGCTCTCCACCCTTGTCCACCAGTAGCCTCTCCCTCGCGTAGCCTCTACCTGGTATACTCCCACGATCAGTACCCTCCGACGCATCGGTGGTACCTACAGATGGGAGCCCTCTGTCAGGATAGCTTTCCCAATGCCGGGGAGTCCCTACTCGGCTCCAACGAATGGGAGAAAACAGCCTACTCACACAGATACGATCCTCTTGGATCCGTCGACAACGATTTCTAACACTACTAATGTCATGAATTCTCAAGAATTCCTCCAAGGCGCATAACTGAGATGCGGGGAAACATATATTATAATAACAAGGTTATAATATTTTCTAAGACATGCTCATACCAACATAATCTCATTTGATTTAAATAAATTAAACTAAATGGGAAACATGCGTAGATCGAGGCTTTTCAAACATGGGACATGGTGTCTAGGCATGTATGGGCCTCTATACATGATACATGGATGTATATCCCTAGCATACAATGTCTAATATGGCATGGTTACATCATAGTAAAACATGCATTAACATAGTTTTTCATTGACACAAGTTAATATGCAATTATGGTGCCCCAGGGGAGGGCAATGCACGCCTACGTGCATCGAACGCCTCCCTACTGGGTTGGATTGACCCACTCACCGCAACCCGGGTCATTGCGTGACCGTTCGCCAAGATTTGCAAGACATCAGCATTCAATATGGTGAGTAAACTACACAAATATACATGAAATTTACTAGAAATACCAAATACTCGGACAAGCATGCATACGGACTCGCATGCATGAGAGCACGCACGTACGCACGCGAGTCCGAGTGCCCCGACACCTACCTGAACCCTCGGGCAGCCACACGCATGGCCCCCCGCACGCGCACGCACGCATACGCACGCACGCACGCGCCCCAGCACCTTTGGCGCACTGCCGCGTGCCCAGATGCGCTGCAGCGCGCGCGCGCACGCTCACATGCGCCCGCGCCCATTGCGCGTCCAGCCCACCGCCCTCGCGCGCACTGCGCCCCCGTGCAGAACCCCGCGCATGTCCTAGCACGCGCACGGACGCGCGCGGGCACTGGCCCCCAGCCCCGCGCCCATGCTCATGCCCAGGCGCACTGCCCCGTGCGCACGACTCGCGCGCACACCCGCTCGCGCCAGCGCCCACCCGCACCCGCGCGCGTCTGCGCGCCCGCCTGCGCCTGCCAGCGCCCTCCTACGTGCGCACGCGAATAGACAATCCCCTGCGTGCGCCCACTCTTCCCTAAGCCCTTTTTAACCCTCCCCAACCCCTCACACACATTCTAACACATCTACCCAAAATGCATGACCACCCCAACCATCCCTAAGCCATAAAAACCAAGAAAAGAAGGGGAAGGGCTCACCTTGGGAGGGGAAATGAAAGGGGGAGTTTCGGGGGCCCTTGACGCACTTGCGACCACCTCAACCACCACCACCACTACCACCACCTCCTCAGCCCCTCCTCAGCCTCCTTCTTGGCTGAAAATCAAGGGGGGGGGGGAAGTCATGAGAGGGAGCTTGAGAGAAGAGAAGATCAACAACAACAACAACTTGCACAAAACTCACCCTCACTTCCTCCCCCACCTTCTCCTTCTCTTTGAGGAAATAACACAAACACCTTGGGGGCGGTGAAAAGAGAGAAGAGAGAGCCAAGAAAAATGGACGTGGGATGTGGGAGAGAGAGAGGGAGAGATATTTTGGGGCACATAAATATCTAAAGAGGGATTTAAATGACTAAGTCGTCCTTGACCAGAAATTCTGTACATGCTTCACTAGAACAGCCATAACTTCCTCAATATAGCTCCGAATTGCACAATTCAAAGTCCGTTGGAAAGCCAAGAAGATTATCTACAACTTTCATGTTTAAGCCAAGGCTGCTGCCAGAATTTCCATCCCCGGGGTATACTTGGAAAAATACCCATAACTTTTACTACATGAATCCAGTTGATCTAATTCCACTTTTGTACGAAAGCTAACTCAAAACTGGACATCTCATAATAAAATCATATTTAAACCTCTTCATCTTTGATTTTAACAAAATCAAATCCAAATACCAAATTGGAAATACATAACTTCGAGGAAAAATTTATGTAGCCAAATTTTCAATCAGAGCGCTCCAAATGACACAGGCACAACATTCTTCCCCCCTTAGAAAATTTAGTCCTCGAAATTTAAGGAAACCCAAAAGGGAAGACTGAAAGTATCATGCATAGACCTTTTGCTCCCAAGTGGTCTTTGCACCGGACTGGCGCTACCAACACACTATAATCAAAGGAACGGTCTTAGCGTGGAGCCTCTTCTCATGCTGGTCTCTGACCTCGATCCACTGCTCCACAAACGACAAATCCAGCTCGAGAATGAGACGGTCGAACGGAGTGACATGAGCAGGATCTTGGACATAACGCCTCGGCCATGAGACAAGGACGACGTCGTGGGCATGAGCCAGCTGTGGGGGAAATGCTACATGACAAGCCACCTCCCCAATCCACTTAATGACGAGAAACAGTCCCCTTAAAGAGCCAACTCAGCTTGCCCCGAACGTCGAAACAGAGGGTGCCCTTAAACCAGGACACTTTCTCGAAAATATGATCGCCAAACCCAAAGGTAAGCTCCTGGCGACGATGACCTGCGTAGCCCTTCTGTCGGTTCTGGGAGGTGCAGATGCACACACGAACCAACCTGGCCACCGCAAGGTCAAACAACTAACTTATAGCCTCTCCAACTGGCGCTCCACAACCGTCCCAACACAAGGGAGGTATAAAACTGCGCCTGTAGAGTGCTTTTCTCAGATCCATCTGAGTGCTCGAATGGCAGTCGTCTTGCAGGCATACCCCAACAAATGGGTGGTGCCTCACCCAACTGCCCTCATCATCGAGCACGTAGGCACTTAGCATGTCCTCCAAGGTCTGAATCATCCTCTTTGTCTGGCTGTCCATCGGCGATGAAACGCTATACTTAAATGGAGGCTCGCGCCAAAGCCTGTCAAGGCTGCGCCACAACCTCAAAGTAACCCTTGCGTTTCAACCAAAAATAGCGCTGACTGGAGTGCCATGAAGACGAACAATCGCGAAGGTGAAACCCATGTCAAGGCGTCCAGAGACTCAACTAGTCGGATTAGGGAGGGAAGCTCGGACTTAGTCAGTCGGTCATTGATCACCTAGACGGCGTCGTGACCCGAACGTGACATTAGCGAGTCCGCAACAATCCCAGATAACCCACTCCCACGTCCACTGAGGAATCTCCATGGACTGATGCTTTCCAACGCGATGATGATTCTCGAACTTTGCCTGAGGGCATGCCAACCTGGGGAAACAATGAACTTTGTCGAGCGCGCAGACCCGCGCGTGCGTGTGCGCGGGTGCATGTGGAGTGGGCGCGCGGGTGCGCGAGGGCGCTGGCGCGAGCGGGAGTGCGAGTGGGGCGCGCGCGAGCGTGCGCACGCGCGGGGCAGTGCTCCTGGGCTTGTGTCTGGGCGGGCGGCTGGGGGCCAGTGCGCGCGCGCGCGTGCATGGTTGTGCTTGCGCGTGCTGGGGCATGCGTGGGGCTGCCCAGGGTCTCGGGTAGGTGCTAGGGCACTCGGGCATGCGTGCATACGCGCGTGCTTGCATGCGTGCGAGCCCGTATGCGTGCATGTCTAAGTCTTTGGCATTTCTAGTAAATTCTAAGTGTTAAATTGTGATGTTACTCATCAAGTTTGATGCCCTTACCTTGCAGATCTCGTCGGATGGGATGCGCGAGGTCCCGGGTTGTATGGTGAGTGGTTTGGTCCAATCTCCCCCCCCCTTCGAGATGCGCTGGACGCGCGTCGTCGCGCGTCGCGCATCGATGGGCATCTTAGTTATACTACTTGTGTAGATAAGTAGTTATAGCAATGCTTAAGCTATAATATGTAGATATCTTGCATGCTAGGCTTATATACATGTATTGTATCCATGTATGAATGATTGTGTTGCATGCGCCCTCTAGTATGGGCATGTATTTTATAAATGTGTATGGATGTATAGAAATGGCATGTCTTAGGTAGTATTGTAATACTACTCCCACCATATTAATGGGAATATATAGTATGATTAAGTCTGGGTTAATAACGGGCACCTGCCTAATATTCCCTTGCGATAAGACTCGAGGGCGTGGTGTAGTTGTTGCGCCCATGCTAATGGGGCAAAGCTATGACCAGCTTCATGAGATGATGATCTCTCTCGCCCTCTCCCTTTGAACGAACTGAGTAAGTAGATGCGATTTCCTACTCAACTCAGATTCGTTTGGAATAATGGCATGCACCTATTAGTGCGCGAGATCGCGCTTGACCCTTTCTTTAAGTTGGCGATATCCAACGCATGCATGTTGCTTATGTGATTAATGACCATGTATGCATGTTGTATGATTTATTATGACATAAATCCATGTTAGGGAGTGTCCCTATAATTATTAGATGATTGTGCATATGGTTCATGCACATAGCTGGATATATTTATATGCGCATGTTAAAAATTGAGAGGCCTATCTGAAATAGGCATGGGTATGACCCGCTGTCGGGTTGTACCTTATTAATTAGAGCGCTAGCGATGTAATCGCCCCGTGCATCCAAGCGATGCACTCGTTTGGAATTCAGGAGAATTCATTAGCTTATGGGATTATTTCTACGTGAGAGCAGGGGTAACCTCTTTGTGTCTGAGTGACGCAACAGTGTGGGAGTACAGTAGTATTCGATATCTCAATAAGTGATTATCGAGAGTAGTTGTTTTCCATTGGGTTCGCTTTGCGAACATGGAATGTTTACTCCCAATGTCGTCTGTGTTGAAGAGGCCCGGGTTGTAGCTGTCCTGGTACAGGGCTCCCATCCGTAGGTACCACCGATAAGTTCGGGAGCGTACATATCATGGGAGTGTACCAAGTAGAGGCTACCAGGGAGAGGGCTAACGAATGATATTGCGAGCGTGGAATCGTTCTCCCCTTCGTTGGATCCGATGTAGGAACTCCCCAGCGTTGGGAAAGCTGTCCTGACAGAGGGCTCCCATCCGTAGGTACCACCGATGCGTTCGGAAGGTACTGATCGTGGGAGTATACCAGGTAGAGGCTACGCGGGGGAAAGGGCTACCAGTGGACCAAGGGTGTAGAGCAGTCTAAGTCTCTTCCAAAAGTCCCAAGAGTCTCCCTCCAGGAGTGAGGGTGAGGATGAGGTGAAGACACGTCGCCGTGTGACCCATTCGTTGTTCGTCCGTTCCCATGGTTGTTGGGACCGGTTGGGTATCGATGTTCAAAGACCTCGTTGGGTAGTTATCTCGATGTAGATGATCTAGTAGTGTTGCGTAGACCAGTAATCCCGGGTCTCCTCGACCAATGGTATGGTCTCTCCCCAAAAGTCCCAAGAGTCTCCCTCCGGGAGTGAGGGTGAGGGTGAGGTTGGTGATCTGGTAATGTTGTGAAGACCAGTAATCCCGGGTCTCCTCGACCAACGGTATGGTCCCTCCCCAAAAGTCCCAAGAGTCTTCCTCCGGGAGTGAGGGTGAGGGTGAGGTTGGTCACGCCGCCGCGTGACCGAGTTATCCATGGGTTTCCACCCATTTTTACCTTGAAAGGAAATTGTTTATGTATTGAATTGTTGTATGGTGATTGCTTTCCAGCCACTCACTGAGCTTGTAGCTCACCCCTCGCAGACTGTTTCTTTTGAGGGGCAGTGTTGGGCATGGAGCTGGAGCTTTCCTGTGGCGTGGTCTTAGGGGCCTAGAGCGTTCTTCCGGTGAGTGGCGAGT
Source organism: Acorus gramineus (assembly GCA_030737835.1). Lineage (NCBI taxonomy): Eukaryota > Viridiplantae > Streptophyta > Magnoliopsida > Acorales > Acoraceae > Acorus > Acorus gramineus. The sequence goes on from JAUJYN010000016.1 coordinate 1,225,210, forward strand.
GCGAGGCTGATAGCAGTCCTAGAATCATTGTATATATTGTAAATCGTGCATGTGGCACAAGTTGTATTTTCTTTGGTCTAGACTTGGCCCTCAAAGGATAGTGATTGTGTATTCGAGTCTGTAATAATGTTTTTGATTTACAGACGTTGTCTATATATTATGCTTCCGCTTTTCTGTCAATTATCATTATCCTTGCTTTGCCACCTTGTGTGTTTTTGTTGGAGTCTTTATTGACATTAGGTATTGATAGCTGATATTTTATTATTGCCACGTCTTGGGGACCGCCGCCCTGGGGCGTGACAAAAGTTGGTATCAGAGCCTGGTCCTGTCAGAGCCTAAGTCTAGTCGTATAGATGATGAGTTGTAGGATTGTCATCTGAGTACTCTTGTTTTAGAAATTATCTTAGGTTGCTGACATGCCTCCTCGCATCCGTTGACGTGGACGTGACCCCCTGGACCCACCCTTAAGTTGTTGACTGGGTCGACTGATTAGGGTCAGTTGTTGGATCCCTTGTTGTGGGATTAAGGCTTGGGTAGGAGATTCCAGTCCAGTAGTATGATAGTGATGAATTGGTTGCAATTTCTAAGGTATGGATTGCGTCTCGATAATGGAGCTCTTTCCCGTGCATCGGTATTGCTGGTAACCATTGAGTTCGCGCGCGGCACCAGTTTCAAGTGTTGAGGGTGTGGCGTATTGCTCATTAAGCGATGATGTCTTCTTCTAGCCTTCCTACTCATGATTAAGGGGCCTTGCAGGGTCAGCATTGAGACCAGGGCTAGGGTACTCCGTGTTTCTTGTTTGGTTGTCGGGATATCCTATATCGGGACCTCATGATGCCCTCCCAAGGTTTCTTTTCCCAGTCAAGGAATACCTTTGAAGCATCAAATTGATGATGGATTTTTCCTCTCACTTGGAAGGTGCTGTAGCGAGTGGTGATGCATACGATCGGGATTGGGTGCATCCTATTGCAGCTTGGTGGGTGATCGCTTGTGGACAGGGTTCCATAGTGGCATCTGGAGTTGCTTCGATATATCATTGTGCGTTGTAGCTACCCGGTTGAGGCCAGAGCCCTGTGAGGTGCTCCCAGATACTATGCTTGTTGGTGCACCCATATGGCAGAGATAGTGGGCTTGGGAGGCTACCAGGTAGAGGCCACACCGGGAGAGTGCTACTAGATGATGTCAAGAGCGTGGACTCCCTGTGATGAATCTGCCCATGGAGTGCAGGATGCTGGAGTTCCAATGGTTATAGATGAGCGACCTATCTCTGGCGGGCATGTGAAGCATAGTTGTGGATACTGTCGCGTTTTGCCCCACATTGGTCACAAATGAGGAGACGCGATGCTAACGTTCGTGATGGGACTCAACCGCCTTATCAGATAGATGACATCGCATAGGCATTGTCGAGGTTCGACGACCCCCCTTATTGCATGTCTTGTGGATTAAGTGCGGTTGAGCGGCTTACCAAGCGTGTAAGTGTCATCATGAGCGCCAGCCATGCTCAAGGAGCAGAATCTGGACTTAATTGTTTGAGGTGTTGTTTTGATCTCCCCGTGGAGGTTGAAGATCAGTTACCTTTGCCGCGAATCGATGATCTGTTTGACCAGCTCTGGGAGCAGGTGTCTGCTGTTAGATCGATCTTCGCACAAGGGTACCACAAGTTGGAGATCCGGGAGTTGGACATCCTGTAGATGGCCTTTCGTGACTGTTTCGAGCACTACGAGTTTTAAGTACTGCCGTCGGGGTTGACGAATGCGCCGGATGCCTTCGTGGATCTCAAAAGTTTTATTGGGCCTCTGTGGACTACTTTGGGGTAGTCTTCATTGAGATTGCTGTGGTGCGATGAAAAGGGCGATATGGGTGACCTTGTTTCCCCAGGTTGGCATGCCCTCAAGCAAGTTTGAGAATCATCATTGAGTGGAAAGCGTCAGTCCATTGAGATTCCTCAGTGGACGTGGGAGTGGGTTATCAGGGACTGTTGCGGGCTCGCTAAAGTCACGTTCGGATCACCACACCGTCTAGGTGATCAATGACCGATTGACTAAGTCCGCGCTTTCCTCCCTAATTCGACTGATTGAGTCTTTGGACGCCTTGACGTGGGTTTTCACCTTCGCGATTGTTCGTCTTCATGGCACTCCGGTCGGCGCTATTTTCGGTTGAGACGCGAGGGTTACTTTGAGGTTGTGGCGCAGCCTTGGCAGGCTTTGACGCGAGCCTCCATTTAAGTATAGCGTTTCATCGCCGATGGACAGCCAGACAAAGAGGACGATTCAGACCTTGGAGGACATGCTAAGTGCCTGCGTGCTCGATGATGAGGGCAGTTGGGTGAGGCACCACCTATTTGTTGGGGTATGCCTGCAAGACGACTGCCATTCGAGCACCCAAATGGATTTGTGAAAGGCACTCTACGGGCGCAGTTTTATACCTCCCTTGTGTTGGGACGGTTGAGGAGCGCCAGTTGGAGGGGCCATAAGTTAGTTGTTTGACCTTGCGGTGGCCAGGTTGGTTCATGTGTGCATCTGCACCTCCCAGAATCGACAGAAGGGCTACGCAGGTCATCGTCGCCAGGAGCTTACCTTTGGGTTTGGCGACCATGTTTTCGTGAAGGTGTCCCAGTTTAAGGGCATCCTATGTTTCGACGTTTGGGGCAAGCTGAGTTGGCTCTTTAATGGGACTGTTTCTCGTCATTGAGTGGATTGGGGAGGTGGCTTGTCATGTAGCCTTTCCCCCACAGCTGGCTCATGCCCACGACGTCGTCCTTGTCTCATGGCCGAGGCGTTATGTCCAAGATCCTGCTCATGTCACTCCGTTCGACCGTCTCATTCTCGAGCTGGATTTGTCGTTCGTAGAGCAGTGGATCGAGGTCAACGACCAGCATGAGAAGAGGCTCCACGCTAAGACCGTTCCTTTGATTACAGTGTGTCGGTAGCGCCAGTCCGGTGCAAAGACCACTTGGGAGCAAAAGGTCTATGCATGATACTTTCGGTCTTCCCTTTGGGTTTCCTTAAATTTTGAGGACTAAATTTCCTAAGGGGGGAAGAATGTTATGCCTGTGTCATTTGGAGCCTTATTTTTCGATCGGAGTCGCTAAAATTTTGGCTTTTAGCCACCTGCAAGAGTTGGAGCGCTCTGATTGAAAATTTGGCTACATTATTTTTCTCCTAGAAGTTATGTATTTCCAATTTGGTATTTGGATTTAATTTTGTTAAAATCCAAGATGAAGAGGTTTAAATATGATTTTATCATGAGATGCTCAGTTTTGAGTTAGCTTTCGTACAAAAGTGGAATTAGATCAACTGGATTCATGTAGTAAAAGTTATGGGTATTTTTCCATGTATACCTTGGGGATGAAAAATTCTCGCAGCAGCCCTGTTCAACTTTTAGCTCTCATTTCGGAATAGCTGGAGCAATTATTTGATCTTGGCATAAACATGAAAGTTGTAGATAATCTTCTTGGCTTTCCAGTGGACTTTGAATTGTGCAATTCGGAGCTATATTGAGGAAGTTATGGCTGTTATAGTGAAGCATGTACAGAATTTCTAGTCAGGGACGAATTGGTCATTTGGATCCCTCTTTTGGATATTTATTTGCCCAAAAAAATATCTCTCTCTCTCTCCCTCCCACTCCCCACGTCTACTCTCTTGGGTCTCTCTTTCTCTCTTTCATCCCCTCCCCATGTGTTTGTGTTATTTCCTCAAAGAGAAGAAGAGGAGAAGGTGAAGGAGGAAGAGAAAGGTTTGTGTAGGTGTTGTTGTTGTTATTGTTTCCCCTCTCTCAAGCACCTTTTCATGACCATTCCCCCCCCCCCCTGATTTGCAGCCAAGAAGGGCTGGTGAGAGGCTGAAGAGTGGTGGTGGTGGTGGTTGAGGTGGCCGTGGGCGCGTCGAGAGCCCCGCATCTCCCCCTTTCCCTTTCCCTCTTTTGGTAAGTCCTCTTCCCCTTCTTTTTGATTTTTAGGGCTGTTGGGATGGTTGGGGAGGTCATGCATGCTAGGTAGATGGGTTAGAGTGTGTGTGAGGGGTTGGGGAGGGTTAAAAAGGGGTTAAGATTGGCTGGGCGCGCGCTGGGGGCTGTCTGCGTGCGTGCGCGCGCAGGCGCGCACACAGAGGGGCGCTGGCAAAGCGGTGGTGCGCGTGGGGCGTGCGCGCGGGGCAGTGCACCTCGGCGTGTGTCTAGGCGCGCGGTTGGGGGCCAGTGCCCGCGCGCACGTGCGTGCGCGTGCTGGGGCATGCGTGGGGCTGCCCAAGGTCTTGGGTGGTTGCTGGGGCACTTTTGCATGCGTGCGTACGCGCGTGTTTGCATGCGTGCGAGCCCGTATGCGTGCATGTCTAAGTCTTTGGCATTTCTAGTAAATTCTAAGTGTTAAATTGTGATGTTACTCACCAAGTTTGATGCCCTTACCTTGCAGATCTCGTCGGATGGGATGCCCGAGGTCCCGGGTTGTATGGTGAGTGGTTTGGTCCAATCTCCCCCCCCCCTCTAGATGCGCTCGACGAGCGTAGTCGCGCGTCGCACATCGATGGGGCATCCTAGCTATACTACTTGTGTAGATAAGTAGTATAGCCATGCTTAAGCTATAATATGTAGATATCTTGCATGCTAGGCTTATATACATGTGTTGTATCCATGTATGAATGATTGTGTTGCATGCGCCCTCTAGTATGGGCATGTATTTTGTAAATGTGTATGGATGTATAGAATATGGCATGTCTTAGGTAGTATTGTAATACTACTTCCACCATATTAATGGGAATATACAGTATGAATAAGTCTGGGTTAATAACGGGCACCTGCCTAATATTCCCTTGCGATAAGACTCGAGGGCGTGGTGTAGTTGTTGCGCCCATGCTAATGGGGCAAAGCTATGACCAGCTTTATGAGATGATGATCTCTCTCGCCCTCTCCCTCTAAACGAACTGAGTAAGCAGATGCGAGTTCCTACTCGACTCAGATTCGTTTGGAATAATGGCATGCACCTATTAGTGCGCGAGATCGCGCTTGACCCTTTCTTTAAGTTGGCGATATCCAATGCATGCATGTTGCTTATGTGATTAATGACCATGTATGCATGTTGTATGATTTATTATGATGTAAATCCATGTTAGGGAATGCCCCTATAATTATTAGATGATTGTGCATATGGTTCATGCAAATAGCTGGATATATTTATATGCGCATGTTAAAAACTGATAGGCCTATCTGAAATAGGCATGGGTATGACCCGCTGTCGGGTTGTACCTTATTAATTAGAGCGCTAGCGATGTAATCGCCCCGTGCATCCGAGCGATGCACTCGTTTGGAATTCAGGAGAATTCATTAGCTTATGGGATTATTTCTACGTGAGAGCAGAGGTAACCCCTTTGTGTCTGACAGACGCAATGGTGTGGGAGTACAGTAGTATTCGATATCTCGATAAGTGATTATCGAGAGTATTTTTTTTCCATTGGGTTCGCTTTGTGAACATGGAATGTTTGCTCCCGATGTCGTCTGTGTTGAAGAGGCCCGGGTTGTAGCTGTCCTGACAAAGGCTCTCATCCGTAAGTACCACCGATGCGTTCGGGAGCATACTGATTGTGGGAGTGTACCAAGTAGAAGCTACCCGGGAGAGGGCTAACGAATGATATTGCGAGCGTGGAATCGTTCTGCCCTTCGTTGGAACCGATTTAGGAACTCCCCAGCGTTGGGAAAGCTGTCCTGACAGAGGGCTCCCATCCGTAGGTACCACCAATGCGTTCGGAAGGTACTGATCGTGGGAGTATACCAAGTAGAGGCTACGCGGGGGAAAGGGCTACCGGTGGACCAAGGGTTTAGAGCAGTCTAAGTCCCTTCCAAAAGTCCCAAGAGTCTCCCTCCGGGAGTGAGGGTGAGGATGAGGTGAAGACACGTCGCCGCATGACCCATTCGTTGTTCGTCCGTTCCCATAGTTGTTGGGTCCGGTTGCGTATCGATGTTTAAAGACATCGTTGGGCAGTTATCTCGATGTAGATGATCCAGTAGTGTTGTGTTGACCAGTAATCCCGGGTCTCCTCGACCAACGGTATGGTCTCTCCCCAAAAGTCCCAAGAGTCTTCCTCCGGGAGTGAGGGTGAGGGTGAGGTTGGTCGCGCCGCCGCGTGACCTAGTTATCCATGGGTTTCCACCCATGTTTACCTTGAAAGGGAATTGTTTATGTATTGAATTGTTGTATGGTGATTGGTTTTCAGCCACTCACTGAGCTTGTAGCTCACCCCTCGCGGACTATTTCTTTCCAGGGGCAGTGTTGGGCGTGGAGCTGGAGCTTTCTTGTGGCGTGGTCTTACGGGCGTGGAGCGTTCTTCTGGCGGGTGGCGAGTGCGAGGCTGTCAGCAGTCCTAGAGTCATTGTATGTATTGTAAATCGTGCATGTGGCACTGGTTGTATTTTCTTTGGTCTAGACTTTGCTCTCACAGGACAATGATTGTGTATTCGAGTTTGTAATAATGTTTTTGATTTACAGACGTTGTCTATATATTATGCTTCCGCTTTTCGGCCAGTTATCATTATCCTTGCTTTGCCACTTTGTGTGTTGTTGTTGGAGTCTTTATTGACCTCAGGTATTGATAGCTGATATTTTATTATTGCCACGTCTCGGGGACGGCCGCCCTGGGGTGTGACAGGAAGCGCGGACTTAGTCAGTCGGTCAATGATCACCTAGACGGCGTCGTGACCCGAACGTGACATTAGCGAGTCCGCAACAATCCATGATAACCCACTCCCACGTCAACTGAGGAATCTCCATTGACTGACGCTTTCCAACGCGATGATGATTCTCGAACTTTGCCTGAGGGCTTGCCAACCTGGGGAAACAAGGTCACCCATATCGCCTTTTCATCATGCCACTAGCAATCTCAACGAAGACTATTCAAGTAGTCCACGGAAGCCCAATAAAACTTTTGAGATCCACAAAGGCATTCGGCGCATTTGTCAACCCCGACGGCAGTACTTAAAACTCGTAGTGCTCGAAACGGTCACGAAAGGCCATCTACAGGATGTCCAACTCCGGGATCTCCAACTTGTGGTACCCTTGTGCGAAGATCGATCTAACAGCAGACACTCGCTCCTAGAGATGGTCAAACAGATCATCAATTCACAACAAGGGGTACCTGATCTTCTACCCTTATGGGAAGCTCAAAACAACACCTCGAACAATTAAGTCCAAATTCTGGTCCTCAAGCATGGATGGCGCTCATGATGACACTTACACGCTTGGTAAGCCGCTCAACCGCACTTAATCCACAAGACACGCAATAAGGGTTGTCGAACCTCACCAATTCCTATGCGACGTCATCTATCTGATAGGGCGGTTGAGTCCCATCATGAACGCTAGCATCGCGTCTCCTCATTTGTGACCAATGTGGGGCAAAACGCGACAGTATCCACAACTGTGCTCCACATGCCACCAGAGATAGGTTACTCATCTATAACCATTGGAACTCCAGCATCCTGCACACCATGGGCAGATTCATCACAGGGACTCCACGCTCTCGACATCATCCAGTAGCACTCTCCCGGTGTGGCCTCTACCTGGTAGCCTCCCAAGCCTACTATATCTGCCATATGGGCGCACCCACAAGCATAGTATCTGGGAGCACCTCACAGGGCTCTGGCCTCAACTAGGCAGCTACAACGCCCAATGATATATCGAAGTGACTCCAGATGCCATTATGGAATCCTGTCCACTAGCGATCGCCCACCAAGCTACAATAGGACGCACCCAAACCCGATCCTATGCATTACCACTCGCTACAACACCTTCCAAGTGAGAGGAAAAATCAATCATCAATTAGATGCTTCATAGGTATTCCTTGATTGGGAAAAGAACCTTGGGAGGGCACCATGAGGTCCCGATATAGGATATCCCGACAACCAAACAAGGAACACGGAGTACCCTAGCCCGGGTCTCAACGCTGACCCTGCAAGGCCCCTTAATCCTGAGTAGGAAGGCTAGAAGAAGACATCACCCCTTAATGAGCAATACGCCACACCCTCAAAACTTGAAACTGGCGCTGCACGCGAATTCAATGGTTACCAGCAATACCGATACACGGGAAAGAAGCTCCATTATCGAGACGCAATCCATACCTTAGAAATTGCGACCAATTCATCACTATCATACTACTGGGCATAAATCTCCTACCCAAGCCTTAATCCCACCACAAGGGATCCAACAACTGACCCTATTCAGTCGACCCAGTCGACAACTTAAGGGTGGGTCCAGGGGGGGTCACGTCCACGTCAACGGATGCGAGGAGGCATGTCAGCAACCTAAGATAACTTCTAAAACAAGAGTACTCGGATAACAATCCTACGACTCATCATCTATACGACTAGACTTAGGCTCTGACAGGACCAGGCTCTGATACCAACTTTTGTCATGCCCCAGGGCGGCTATCCCCGAGACGTGGCAATAATGAAATATCATCTATCAATACCTGAGGTCAACAAAGACTCCAACAACAACACACGAGGTGGCAAAGCAAAGATAATGATAATTGACTAAAAAGCGGAAGCATAAAATATCAACAATTTCTGTAAACCAAAAACATTATTACAGACTCGAATACACAATCACTGTCCTGTGAGAGCCAAGCCTAGTCCAAATAAAATACAACCTGTGCCACATGCACGATTTACAATACATAAAATGACTCTAGGACTGCTGACAGCCTCGCACTCGCCACCCACCGGAAGAACGCTCCATGCCCATAAGACCACGCCACAGGAAAGCTCCGGCTCCACGCCCAACACTGTCCCTGAAAAGACACAGTATGTGCGGGGTGAGCTACAAGATCAGTGAGTGAGTGGCTGGAAACCAATCACCATACAACAATTCAATACTCAAACAATTTCCTCTCAAGGAAAACATGGGTAGAAACCCAATGGATAACAAGGCCACGCAACGGCGCGACCAACCTCACCCTCACCCTCACTCCCGGAGGAAGACTCTTGGGACTTTTGGGGAGAGACCATACCGTTGGTCAAAGAGATGCGGAATTACTGGTCCACACAACACTACTGAATCACCAACCTCACCCTCACTCCCGGAGGGAGACTCTTGGGTCTCTTGGGGAGAGACCATACCGTTGGTCGAAGAAACCCAGAATTACTGGTCTACACAACGCTACTGGATCATCTACATCGAGATAACTGCCCAACGATGTCTTTGAACATCGATACGCAACCGGACCCAACAACTATGGGAACAGATGAACAACGAATGGGTCACGCGGCGACGTGTCTTCACCTCATCCTCACCCTCACTCCTGGAGGGAGACTCTTGGGACTTTTGGAAGAGACTTAGACTGCTCTACACCCTTGGTCCACCGGTAGCCCTTTCCCCGGGTAGTCACTACCTGGTATACTCCCACGATCAGTATGCTTCCGAACGCCTCGGTGGTACCTACGGATGGGAGCCCTCCATTAGGACAGCTTTTCCAATGCCGGGAAGTTCCTACATCGGATCCAACGAAGGGGAGAACGATTCCACGCTCGCAATATCATTCGTTAGCCCTCTCCCAGGTAGCCTCTACTTGGTACACTCCCATGATAAGTACGCTCTTGAACGCATCGGTGGTACCTACGTGTCACGTCCCAGGGCGACCGTCCCCGAGACGTGTCAATAATGAAATATCAGCTATCAATACCTGAGGTCAATAAAGACTCCAACAACAACACACACAGAGTGACAAAGCAAGGATAATGATAACTGACTGAAAAGCGGAAGCATAATATATAAAGAATGTCTGTAAATCAAAACCATTATTACAGACTCGAATACACAATCACTGTCCAGTGAGAGCGAAGTCTGGACCAAAGAAAATACAAACTGTGCCACATGCATGATTTACAATACATACAATGACTCTAGGACTGCTGACAGCCTCGCACTCGCCACCCGCCAGAAGAACGCTCCACGCCCATAAGACCACGCCACAAGAAAGCTCCAACTCCACGCCCAACACTGCCCCTGAAAGAAACAGTATGTGAGGGGTGAGCTACAAGCTCAGTGAGTGGCTAGATACCAATCACCATACAACAGTTCAATACATAAACAATTCGCTTTCAAGGTAAACATGGGTGGAAACCCATGGATAACTGGGTCACGCGGCGACGCGACCAACCTCACCCTCACCCTCACTCCCGGAGGAAGACTCTTGGGACTTTTGGGGAGAAACCATACCATTGGTCGAGGAGACCCGGGATTACTGGTCCACACAACACTACTAGATCACCAACCTCACCCTCACCCTCACTCCTACCGGGGAAAGACTCTTGGGACATTTGGGGAGAGACCATACCGTTGGTCGAGAAGACCAGGGATTACTGGTCTACGCAACACTAGTGGATCATCTACATCAAGATAACTACCCAACGATGTCTTTGAACATCGATACGAGACCGGACCCAACAACTATGGGAACAGACGAACAACGAATGGGTCACGAGGCGACGTGTCTTCACCTCATCCTCACCCTCACTCCCGGAGGGAGACTCTTGGGACTTTTGGAAGAGACTTAGACTGCTCTACACCCTTGGTCCACCAGTAGCCCTTTCCCCCGCGTAGCCTCTACCTGGTATACTCCCACGATCAGTACCTTCCGAACGCATCGGTGGTACCTAGGGATGGGAGCCACTGTCAGAACAGCTTTCCCAACGCCGGGGAGTTCCTACATTGGATCCAACGAAGGGGAGAGCGATTCCATGCTCGCAATATCATTCGTTAGCCCTCTCCCGGGTAGCCTCTACCTGATACACTCCCACGATCAGTACTCTCCCGAACGCATCGGTGGTACCTACGGATGGGAGCCCTCTGTCAGGACAGCTACAACCCGGGCCTCTTCAACATGGACGACATTGGGAGTAAACATTCCATGTTCGCAAAGCGAACCCAATGGAAAACAACTACTCTCGATAATCACTTGTCAAGATATCAAATACTAATGTACTCCCCGTTGCGTCGCTCAGACACAAACAGGGTTACCTCTGCTCTCATGTAGAAATAATCTCATAAGATAATGAATTCTCCTGAATTCCAAACGAGTGCATCGCTCGGATGCACGGGGCGATTACATCGCTAGCGCTCTAACTAATAAGGTACAACCCGACAGCGGGTCATACCCACGCCTATTTCAGATAGGCCTATCAGTTTTTAACATGCGCATATAAATATATTCAGCTATGTGCATGAACCATATACCCAATCATCTAATAATTTTAGGGACACTCCCTAACATGGATTTACATCATAATAAATCATACAACATGCATACATGGTCATTAATCACATAAGCAACATGCATGCATTGGATATCGCCAACTTAAAAGAAAGGGTCAAGCGCGATCTCGCGCACTAACAGGTGCATGCCAATATTCCAAACGAACATGAGTCGAGTAGGAAATCGCATCTACTTACTCAGTTCGTTCAGAGGGAGAGGGCGGGAGAGATCATCATCTCATGAAGCTGGTCATAGCTTTGCCCCATTAGCATGGGCGCAACAACTACACCACGCCCTCGAGTCTTATTGCATAGCATGCATGAACACCCTAACAGCCCCCTAAGCCATGAAAAACCAAGAAAAGAAGAGGAAGAGCTCACCTTGAGAGGGGAAATGAAAGGGGGAGACTCGGGGGTCCTCGATGCACCCGCGACCACCTCAACCACCCCCACCACTACCACCACCTCCACAGCCCTCCTCAGCATCCTTTGGCTGCAAATCCGGGGGGGGGGGAGTTCATGAAAAGGTGCTTGAGAGAGGGGAGATCAACAACTACAACAACACTTACACAAACTTGCTCTTCCTCCTTCACCTTCTCCTTCTCTTCTCTTTGAGGTTTTAATACAAACACATGGGGGGGGGTTGAAAGAGAGGAAGAGAGACCCCCAAAAAATCCACGTGAGACTGAGAGGGGAAGAGAGAGAGAGAGAGAGATTTTCCACTTGGGGGGGGTGAGTGGAATGGAAAAATGTGGGGGGTAAACTTAACCTAAACTCACCCACTAACACTTTCAATAGTCAATCGGTTGCTTCATCATCAAGCAAAGGGGGGTAAGGTTACCCAAGGTCACCCCATTCACCAAAATATCTCACACTATTTGACTAATCAAACCAGGAACTCTCAAAAACCCGGATACGATTCAGAACTGCATATTTTTCCAAACATTACCGGAATTCGATGAAATTTTTATGGGTAGTACTAAACAGTACGAGGACCCATAATATGCAATCAGATTTTCAATCAGAGTTCTCTAACTCCTGCAGGTGGCTAAAAGTCAAAATTTTTGCTGCTCCGATCAAAAAATTTAAAAGGCACTGAATGACCCAGAAGTGACCAAGGCTTAACCGAACTGGCTCCAAATGACACAGGCATAACACTACGGATGGGACCCCTCTGTCAGGATAGCTACAACCCGGGCCTCTTCAACACGGACGACATTGGGAGTAAACATTCCATGTTCGCAAAGCGAACCCAATGGAAAAACAACTACTCTCGATAATCACATATCGAGATAGCGAGCACTATTGTACTCCCACACGGTTGCGTCGCTCGGACACAAGGAGGGTTGCCTCTGCTCTCACGCAGAAATAATCCCAAGCCACATAACCCAACAGGTGGTTCATATACACGCCTTGCACAGGTAGGCCTAACTTAATGCCACAACTACCGGCTTAACAAAACCGATAAGATAATGAATTCTCCTGAATTCTAAACGAGTGCATCGCTCAGATGCACGGGGTGATTACATCGCTAGCGCTCTAACTAATAAGATACAACCCGACAGCGGGTCATACCCATGCCTATTTCAGATAGGCCTATCAGTTTTAACATGCGCATATATTTTATAGGAGAATTAAATCTTAGCTACATGCATGAACCATATGCACGATCACATATCAATTAATCATAGGGATACTCCCTACTCATGGATTTACATCATAACAGCAATCCTACAACATACATACAAGGTATGGCCCACTTAATCCTGCATACATGGCCATAACTTAAGCACGCATTGGATATCACCAACTAAAAAAAGGGTCAAGCGCGGTCTCGCGCACTAACTGGTGCATGCCAATATTCAAAACGAACCTGAGTCTAGTAGGAAATCACATCTACTTACTCAGTTCGTGCAGAGGGAGAGGGTGAGAGAGATCATCATCTCAAGAAGTTGGTCATAGCTTTGCCCCATTAGCATGGGCGCAACAACTACACCACGCCCTCGAGTCTTATCGCAAGGGAATATTAGGCAGGTGCCTGTTATTAACCCAGACTTAATCATGCTGGATATTCCAATTAATATGGTGGGAGTAGTATTACAATACTACCAAAAGCATGCCATATTCTATACATCCATACACATTTCAAAAATACATGCCCATACTAGAGGGGCTCATGCAACACAATCATTCATACATGAATACAATACATGTATATAAGCCTAGCATGCAAGATATCTACATATTATAGCTTAAGCATGGCCATACTACTTATCTGCACAAGTAGTATAGCTAAGATACCCCATCGATGCGCGACAAGCGACTACGTGCGTCGAGCGCATCCAGAGGGGGGGGGGATTGGATCGAACCACTCACCGCAACCCGGGTCATCGCGCATCGCGAGGTAGCACTCGAGCAGGGCAAGCGGGGCAGCACTCGGGTTGCACAGGCAGGGCAGGCTGGGCACAGCCACTGGGCGCGCTGGGCACAGACGCAGGGCACATCGCAGGACGCACTGGGCACAGACGCAGGGAACGTCGCAGGGCACGCTGGGCACAAGCACTGGGCACGCTGCAGGACGCACTGGGCACAGTCGCTGGGCGCGCTGGGCACAGTCGCAGGGAACGTCGCAGGACGCACTGGGTACAGTCGCAGGGCACGTCGCAGGACGCACTGGGCACAGTCGCTGGGCGCGCTGGGCACAGACGCAGGGAACGTCGCAGGACTCACTGGGCACAGTCACTGGGCGCGCTGGGCACAGTCGCAGGGAACGTCACAGGACACACTGGGCAGCAGACACACGGGCACGCCGACACTCCTACACCCAAGCAACCAAGCACACACAAACCAAAACACAAACACTTAGCATGCACCACCTCCCAACACACCCAATGAGCTGAAAAACCAGAAAAAGAAGAGGGGAAAGCTTACCAAGAGAAGGGGAAAGGGAAGGGGGAGGTGTGGGAGCTCGCAAGCACACCCATGACCACCTCGACCACCACCACCACTACCACTGTCACGCCCCAGGGCGGCCGTCCCTGATACGTGGCAAATATATATAATATCAGCAGTCTATACAGAAGATCAATAAAATACTCTAAACAACATCGAAAATGACAGCACAATCAATAATGTAGCTGACATAATATATATACATATAGCGGAAGCTTAAACGACTGAGTCTGTAATTCAAAGACATATTACAGACCCGAATACATAATCAACTGTCCTATGAGAGCCAATATAAACAATGACATCCAAATACAAGTGTGTGCCCAAGCACGGATAACAATACATACAATCAAGAAGGGGATGTTGATGGCCTCTCACTCGCAGAACCCAAAACGTGACGCTGCTCCGCTACTGCTGTGATGCCTCAGGGAGCTCCTCCTTCAGATCCGACTCAGATACAACTGGAGGAAAAGAATATGCGAGGGGTGAGCCACACGCTCAGTGAATGGCACAATCTATGCAACACAACTCATATTAACCTTTAAATAATTATAGTCCCTAAACGGGAGTAACTACACAAGCTAGTGGGTCGTAACATCGCCAACCCACCCCACCCTCACCCTCACCCTATAAGGGGTGACATGGGCCTTTTGGGATAGACTAGACTGCTCTCCTCCCTTGGTCCACCCGGTAGCCTCTCCCACACTCCGTAGCCTCTACCTGGTATACTCCCACGATCAGCACTATCTGACGCATCGGAGGTACCTACAGATGGGAGCCCTCTGTCAGGACAGCTTTCCAACGCCGGGGAGTCCCTACTCGGATCCAACAAAAGGGAGAAAACAGCCTACCCACACGAATAAGATCCTCTTGGATCCGTCGACAACGATTTCTAACACTAATAATCACGAATTCTCAAGAATTCCTCCAGGGCGCATAACTAAGATGCGGGGAAACATATATTATAACAACAAGGTTATAATATTCTCTAAGGCATGCTTATAACAATATGCTCTCATTTTGATTTAATTAAATTAAACTAAATGGGAAACATGCATAGATCGGGGTTTTCCAATCAAGGGACATGGTGTCTAGGCATGTATGGGCCTCTATACATGATATATGAGTGCATATCCCTAGCATACAAGGTCTAATGTGGCATGGTTACATCATATTAATCATGCATTGCATAGTTTTTCATTTATCACAAGTTAATATACAATTATGGTGCCCCAGGGGAGGGCAATGCACGCCTACGTGCATCGAACGCCTCCCTACTGGGTTGGATTGACCCACTCACAGAAACCCGGGTCGTTGCGTGACCGTTCGCCAAGATCTGCAAGACATGGGCATTCAATATGGTGAGTAAACTACACAAATACATACGAAATTTACTAGAAATACCCAATACTCGGACAAGCATGCATACGGACTCGCACGCATGCGAGCACGCGCGTACGCACGCGAGTCCGAGTGCCCCGACACCCACCCGAACCCTCAGCCACATGCATGGCCCCCCGCACGCGCAAGCAGGAATGCGCAAGCACGCACGCACCCCAGCGCCCCTGGCGCACTGTCGCTCCCCTACCCGCGCACCCAGACGCGCTGCCGCACGCGCGCGCACGATCGCGCTCGCCCGCGCGCACCGCGCGTCCAGCCCATCACGTACTCGTGCGCACAGTGCCCCCGCGAGCACGCCCGCGCGTCTGCACGTACGCGCGCGCGCCCGCCAGCGCGCCCGTCTGTGCGCGCCAGCGCCCGACTGCGCACGTAGAGGCGCGCGCACGGGATAGCTCCGCACGCGCGTCCGAGCCCCTTCCACCCCCTCCTCAGCCCACCCCCTACCATCTATGCAAAGCATGCATAACCACTTAAACACCCTAATCAATTATCTAAACAAGCTAAGGGAGGAGGAGGACTTACCAACAAGGAGGGGAAGGAAAAGGGAGGAAGCTCGGGTGCCCTTTGCGCACCAAACCACCTCTTTCGCCACCACCAACACCACCACCTCCTCAGCCACTCTCAAGCCCTAGAAATGGCTGAAAACAGGGGTGGGGGAAGCCATGAGAGGGAGATAGAGAAAAGGGAAAACAATCAAACACCACCCAAAGGTAGATCACACCCTTACCTTTCTTTTTCCCTTCTAGGGTTTTCTTCTTCTTCTTCTACTAACTCTAATGGAACAAAGAAAGAAGAGGGAGTGAGTGATGGAGTGAGTGAGAGAGATGGTGAGATGGGGAAGAAGGGAGGGCACGCCCACAAATAGGGCCTCACACACACACACACACACTCACACACAAAAAAACAAAACTATTTGACCAAGTCAATGGTCAAATTTGACTTGGTCCAAGTCTTCTTTGACTTGGTCAAGTCCCCCCTTTGACATTCCCACTCGGTCAAAACCCGGATACGATTCGGAACTGCCAAATTCTAAAACGTTACCGGAATTCGATGAAATTTTTGTGAGTGGTTTGAAATGGCACCAGGACACATAATGTGCAGTTAGATTTTCAATCGGAGTTCTCGAGCTCATGAAGATAGCTAAAAGTCCAAAATTTTAGCGGTTCCGATCAAAAAAAGAAAAAGTTGGAAAACTGCCAGAAATGTCCAAAGGTGACCAGAAGGCTAAAAGTGACACATATATTACAACCACCACTTCGCTTTCATTCCTCTTCTTCTTGCTGAACCAGAGGGGAGGGGGATTCATGAATATCATTAGGGGGGGGGGGGGGCAATAGGAGGAGGAGAGGGAAGAGACAACAACAATGCACACACCTTCTCTTCTTTGCTCTTCCAAGCACTTCTTCCTCATCTTCCCCTTCTAAAACTCTACCAAACACACTCGAGGGCTGGACCAAAGAGAGTGAGAGAGGAGACATTTGGGGGGGGGGGGGGGGGGGACATTATATAGCCAAAGTGGGGTTCAAAGGACAAAATCGTCCATGACCCGAAATTCTGTACATGCTTCACTAGAACAGCCATAACTTCCTCAATATAGCTCCGAATTGCACAATTCAAAGTCCACTGGAAAGCCAAGAAGATTATCTACAACTTCCATGTTTATGCCAAGATCAAATAATCCCTCCAGCAATTCCGAAATGAGGGCTAAACATTGAACAGGGCTGCTGCCAGGATTTCTCATCCCCGGGGTATACTTGAAAAAATACCCATAACTTTTACTACATGAATCCAGTTGATCTAATTCCACTTTTGTATAAAAGCTAACTCAAAACTGAGCATCTCATAATAAAATCATATTTAAACCTCTTCATCTTGGATTTTAACAAAATTAAATCCAAATACCAAATCGGAAATACATAACTTCTAGGAGAAAAATTATGTAGCCAAATTTTCAATCAGAGCGCTCCGACTCCTGCAGGTGGCTAAAAGCCAAAATTGTAGAGACTCCGATCAAAAAAATATAAGGCTCCAAATGACACAGGCATAACACCACCACCACTACCACCATCTCTTTAGCATCTCCTCAGCCTTCTTTGGCTGAAAAACAAGGGGGGGGACACATGAGAGGGAGCTTGAGAGTGGAGAAACCACAACCACAACAACACATACACAAAACTCACCTCTTGCTTCCTTCTTCACCTCACCTTCAATGGATTCTTCCTCCACTTTCTCCACACACAAAGAGGGGAAAAAAAAGACCAAGAGAGGGAGCTTGAGAGAGTTCCATGAAATGGGAGAGAGGGGGAGAGAGAGAGGGCAAAAATGTCATTTTCATGCCCAAATAGTGCCTAGGGGTGACCTTAAGGGGGGGTGAGGTTAGGATTAGGCTTACCCACTCACATAACCAATAACCAAAGGTTTCTTCATCCCTAAGCAAGGTGGGGTAAAGTTACCAAAGGTCACCACATCCCCAAAATATCTCACACTATTCGACCAACCAGGAACTCTTAAAACCCGGATACGGTTTGGAACTGCATATTTTTCAAAACGTTACCGGAATTCGATGAAATTTTTATGGGTAGTACTAAACGGTACCAGGACCCATAATATGCAGTCAGATTTCCAATTAGAGTACTCTAACTCCCGCAGGTGGCTAAAAGCCAAAATTTTAGCGGCTCCGATCGAAAAAAACAAAAAGGCCCTGAATGACCCAGAAGTGAGCAAGGCTTAACCAAAATGGCTCCAAATGACACAGGCATAACACTCGCCACCCGCCGAAAGAACGCCTCACGCCCATAAGACCACGCCACAGGAAAGCTCCAGGTCCACGCCCAACACTGCCCCTGAAAAGAAACAGTATGCGAGGGGTGAGGTATAAGCTCACTGAGTGGCTAGAAACCAATCACCATACAACAGTTCAATACTAAAGCAATTTCCTTTCAAGGAAAACATGGGTGGAAACCCAATAGATAACAGGGTCACGCGGCGGCGTGACCAACCTCACCCTCACCCTCACTCCCAGAGGAAGACTCTTGGGACTTTTAGGGATAGACCATATCGTTGGTCGAAGAGACGCAGAATTACTGGTCCACACAACACTACTGAATCACCAACCTCACCCTCACCCTCACTCCCGGAGGAAGACTCTTGGGTCTCTTGGGGAGAGACCATACCGTTGGTCGAAGAGACCCGGAATTACTGGTCTACACAACGCTACTGAATCATCTACATCGGGATAACTGCCCAACGATGTCTTTGAACATCGATACGCAACCGGACCCAACAACTATGGGAACGGACGAACAACGAATGGGTCACGCGGCGACGTGTCTTCACCTCATCCTCACCCTCACCCTTTAGGGGTGACATGGGACTTTTGGAAGAGACTTAGACTGCTCTACACCCTTGGTCCACCGGTAGCCCTTTCCCCACGTAGCCTCTACCTGGTATACTCCCACGATCAGTACGCTTCTGAATGCATCGGTGGTACCTACGGATGGGAGCCCTCTGTCAGGACAGATTTTCCTGTTGTGCCTGTGTCAGTTGGAGCGCTCTGATTGAAGATTTGGCTTCATAATTTTTTTTTCTCGAAGTTATGTATTTCCAATTTGGTATTTGGATTTGATTTTGTTAAAATCCAAGATGAAGAGGTTTAAATATGATTTTATTATGAGATGTCCAGTTTTGAGTTAGCTTTCGTACAGAAGTAGAATTAGGTCAACTGGATTCCTGTAGTAAAAGTTATGGGTATTTTACCAAGTATACCCCGGGGAGGGAAATTCTGGCAGCATCCCTGTTCTATGTTTAGCTCTAATTTCGGAATAGCTGGAGAGATTATTTGATCTTGGCATAAACATGAAAGTTGTAGATAATATTCTTGGCTTTCCAACGGAATTGGAATTGTGCAATTCAGAGCTTCATCGAGGAAGTTATGGCTGTTCTAGTTAAGCAGGCGCAGAATTTCTAGTCAAAGGATGACTAGGTCATTTCCACCCCTCTTTTAGATATTTGTGTGCACCAAATATCTTCTCTCTCTCTCTCTCTCTCTCTCTCTCTCCCTCTCAATCCCACGTCCCTCATCTTGGTCTCTCTTCCTCTCTTTCACACACACCCCCCCTAAGTGTTTGTGATAATGTCTCATTGAGAAGGAGAAGGTGGAGGAGGAAGTGATGGTGAGCTTTGTGTGGGTGTGTTATGTTGTTGTCCTCTCTCTAGGTCCCTTTTCATGATCCTTCCCCCCCCCCTGTTTGCAGCCAAGAAGGAGGCTGAGGAGAGGCTGAAGGTGGTGGTGTTGGTGGTGGCGGTTGAGGTAGTCGCGGGTGCGTCGAGGGCCCCCGAACCTCCCCCTTTCTTTTTCCCTCCCAAGGTGAGCCTTTCCCCTTCTTTTCTTGGTTTTTATGGCTTAGGGTTGGTTGGGAGGGTCATGCTTGTTGGGTAGATGTGTTAAGGTGTGTGTGAGGGGTTGAGAAGGGTTAAAATGAGGTTAGGGTTGGCTGGGCGCGTGTGGGGAGCAGTTGCGCGCAGGCGGGCGCTGGCAGGCGCTGGCGGGCGCGTGCGCGTGAGCGCGCGGGTGCGCGCGGGAGTGCGCGTGGGCGCGCACGAGCGTGCAGCGCGCGGGGGCAGTGCGCCTGGGCGCGGAGCTGGGGACCAGTGCGCATGCGCGTGTGCGTGCGCGTGCGTACGCGTGCTGGGGCGTGCGCGGGGGGCGCAGTGCGCGCGGGTACGCGCTGGGCTGTAAGCACGGTGCACGCGAGCGCGCGCGCGGCAGCGCGTTTGGGCGCGCGGGCAGGCGAGCGGTAGTGCGTCGAGGGTGCTGGGGTGCATGCGTGCGTGCGTATGCGTGCGTGCGCGTGCGGGGGGCCATGCGTGTGGCTGCCCGAGGGTTCGGGTAGGTGTCGGGGCACTCAGACTCACGTGCGTACGTGCGTGCTCGCATGCGTGCGAGTCCGTATGCATGCTTGTCCGAGTATTGGGTATTTCTAATGATTTCTATGTGTAAATTGTGTTGTTACTCACCAAATTCGATGTCCCTACCTTGCACATCCCGTTGGATGGGATGCGCGAGGTCCCGGGTTGTAAGGTGAGTGGTTCGATTCCAATCCCCCCCCCCCTCTCTAGGGATGCGCTCGACCCGCATAGACGCGCGTCGCGCATCGATGGGGCCCCCTAGCTATAATATGTAGATACCATGTTAATGCATATTTTAATATGATGTAACCATGCCATATTAGACATTGTATGCTAGGGATATGCATCCATATATCATGTACAGGGGCCCATACATGCCTAGACACCATGTCCCTTGATTGGAAAGCCCCTATCTATGCATGTTTCCCATTTAGTTTAATTTATTTAAATCAAATGTGGTTATATCGTTATGAGCCTGCCTTAGAAAATATTATAACCTTGTTGTTATAATATATGTTACCCCGCATCTTAGTTATGCGCCGTAGAGGAATTCTTGAGAATTCATGACATTATTAGTGTTACAAATCGTTGTCGACGGATCCAAGAGGATCGTATACGCGCGTGAGTAGGCTGTCTTCTCCTTTTGGTTGGATCCGATGTAGGGACTCCCCGACGTTGGAAAGCTGACCTGACAGAGTGCTCCCATCTGTAGGTACCTCCGATGCGTCGGACAGTGCTGATCGTGGGAGTATACCAGGTAGAGGCTACGGAGTGTGGGAGAGGCTACCGGGTGGACCAGGGGTGGAGAGCGGTCTAGTCTGTCCCAAAAGACCCATGACACCCCTAAAGGGTGAGCGTGGGGTGGGTCGGCGATGTTACGACCCACTAAATTGTGTAGTTACTCCCGTATAGGGACTATGACTATTTTAAGGTTAATATGAGTGTGTTGATTGTTGTTATGCCTGTGTTTTGATATCTCGATAAGTGAGTATCGAGAGTAGTTGTTTTCCATTGGGTTCGCTTTGCGAACATGGGATCGTTCTCCCCTTCGTTGGATCCGATGTAGGAACTTCTCGGGTTTAGCTGTCCTGACAGAGGGCTCCCATCCGTAGGTACCACCGATGCATTTGGAAGAGTACTGATCGTGGGAGTATACCAGGTAGAGGCTACCCGAGGAAAGGGCTACCGGCGGACCAAGGGTGTAGAGCGGTGAGTTGAGGAGATCGGGTTGTAGATACTACCCGGGAGAGGGTTAACGAATGATGTTGCGGGCGTGGGAATCGTTCTCCCTTTTGGTTGGATCCGAGTAGGGACTCCCTGACGTTGGAAAGCTGACCTAACAGAGGGCTCCCATCTGTAGGTACCTCCAATGCGTCGGACAGTGCTGATCGTGGGAGTATACCAGGTAGAGGCTACGGAGTGTGGGAGAGGCTACCGGGTGGACCAAGGGTGTAGAGCAGTCTAAATCTCTTCCAAAAGTCCCAAGAGTCTCCCTCCAGGAGTGAGGGTAAGGATGAGGTGAAGAATATTGCCGCGTGACCCATTCGTTGTTCGACCGTTCCCATAGTTGTTGGGTCCGGTCTTGTATCGATGTTTAAAGGCATCGTTTGAGCAATTATCTAGATGTAGATGATCCAGTAGTGTTGTGTAGACCAGTAAATCCGGGTCTCTTCGACCGACGGTATGGTCTCTCCCCAAAAGTCCCAAAAGAATACCTCCGGAAGTGAGGGTGGGGGTGAGGTTAGTCGCGCCGCCGCGTGACCCAGTTATCCATGGGTTTCCACCCATGTTTTCCTTGAAAGGAAATTGATTATGTATTGACCTGTAGTATGGTGATTGGTTTCCAACCACTCACTGAGCTTGTAGCTCACCCCTCGCATACTGTTTCTTTTCAGGGGCAGTGTTGGGCGTGGAGCTGGAGCTTTCCTGTGGCGTGGTCTTATGGGCGTGGAGCGTTCTGTCGGCGGGTGGCGAGTGCGAGGCTGTCAGCATTCCTAGAGTCATTTTATGCTTTGTAAATCGTGCATGTGGCACAAGTTGTATTTTCTTTGGTCTAGACTTGGCTCTCACAGGACAGTGATTGTGTATTCGGGTCTGTAATAATGTTTTTGATTTACAGACATTGTTTATATATTATGCTTCCGCTTTTCAGTCAGTTATCATTATCATGCTTTGCCGCCTTGTGTATTGTTGTTGGTGTCTTTATTGACCTCAGGTATTGATAGCTGATATTTATTATTGCCACGTCTCGGGGACGCCTAGGGCGTGACATTTCCAACGCCGGGAAGTTCCTACATCGGATTCAACGAAGGGGAGAACGATTTCACGCTCGCAATATCATTCGCTAGCCCTCTCCCGAATATCCCCTACCTGGTATACTCCCACGATCAGTACGCTTTCGAACGCATCGGTGGTATCTACGGATGGGAGCCCTCTGTCAGGACAGCTACAACCCGGGCCGCTTCAACACAAACGACATTGAGAGGAAACACTCCATGTTCGCAAATCGAATCCAATGCAAAAACAACTACTCTCGATAATCACATATCGATGATATCGAATACTATTGCCCTCCCACACGGTTGCGTCGCTGGGACACAAGGGGGGGGGGGGGGTTGCCTCTGCTCTCACGCAAAAATAATCCCAATGCACTTAACCCAACAGGCGGTTCATATACTCGCCTAGCACGGGTAGGCTTAGCTTAATGCCACAACTACCGACTTAACAAAACCGATAAGATAATGAATTCTCCTAAATTCCAAACGAGTGCATCGCTCGGATGCACGGGGGCGATTACATCGCTAGCGCTCTAACTAATAAGGTACAACCTGACAACGGGTCATACCCACGCCTATTTCAAATAGGCCTAATTAGTTTTAACATGCATATATATATCCAGGAGAATTATATCTTAGTTATGTACATGAACTACATGCACGATAACCTATCAAATAATTATAGGGATACTCCCTAAGGTGGATTTACATCATAATAAATCATACAACATGCATACATGGCCATTAATCACATAAGCACACAAGGCCTAACTTAAGCATGTGTTGGATATCACCAACTTAAAAGGTAAGGGTCAAGTGCAAATTTCGCGCACTTAACAGGTGCATGCCAATATTCCAAACGAGTCTGAGTCGAGTAGGAAATCGCATCTAATTACTCAGTTCCTGCAGAGGGAGAGGGCGAGAGAGATCATCATCTCCTGAAGTTGGTCATAGCCTTGCCCCATTAGCATGAGCGCAACAACTACACCACACCCTCGAGTCTTATTGCAAAGGAATATTAGGCAGGTGCCCGTTATTAACCCAGACTTAATCATGCTGGATATTCCAATTAATATGGTGGGAGTAGTATTACAATACTACCTAAGGCATGCCATATTCTATACATCTATACACATTACAGAATACATGCCCATACTAGAGGGGCGCATGCGATACAGTCATTCATACATGGATACAATACATGCAATATAAGCCTAGCATGCAAGATATCTAACATATTATTAATTAGAAATGACCATACTACTTATCTAATTCAGTAGTATAGACAGGGTGCCCAATGGATGCGCGACGCACGACTACGTGCATCCAACGCTTCCCGAAGGGTTGGATCAAACCACTCACCGATACCCGGATCACCGCGCGTCCGGTCTACGAGATCTGCAAAACACAACCAATGATCCATAATTAAATTATGGAACCTCCTATCACACATTAAGCCTACTTCATGAAGACCCTAACCCCTGATACTTCCATATTATCACACAAGACACATGCAAACAACTCCTTGACACTCAACCAAACAAAACTGCCAAACCTGCTGCAACCAGCCCTACTAATTGATCTCCACAGCACCCAATACACTTCCAAAAATTATGAAATAAAACATGCACATTCTCTGATATGCTGGGATCATAATCCATGAAGACATTAGAACCTAATTTTGCCTCTACAAGCCCGAAATAAATTATTTCCAGAAGCAGGTCAATTCCTACGTGAATCTGAACAGGCCATGCAAAACAGGTTCTAACTTACACCACAGATATCATAATGACCCCAAATTTCATATATAACAACTAGACACATAGATGATCATATCATATGAAGACATAATCCTAAAAATGTTCCTCTAAATACTAGATTCACTGAGATCCTTAAAAGACAGAGAGCTGCCTTACCAAAACAGGGGGAGGGAAATGGGGAGATGCGGGGTTCTTGACACACCCACGACCACCTCAACAACCACCTCATCAGCATCTCCTCAAGCCCTTCATTGTAGAAAACAGGGGTGCAAAAAGGGGCATGAGAAGGGGATAGAGAGAAGAGAAACAACAACAACAACAACACAAACTCACCCCTTTCTCACTCTTTCTTGTGCTTCTTCTTCATCTTTTCCTTCAATTGCTTCTTCCTCCACCTTCTTCACACACAAAGAGGGAAAAAAAAGAGACCAAGAGAGGGAGAGAAAGTGTTCCACGAAATGGGAGAGAGGGGGAGAGAGAGAGGGCAAAAATGTCATTTTCATGCCCAAATAGTGTCTAGGGGTGACCATAAGGGGGGGGGTGAGGTTAGGGTTAGGCTCACCCACTCACATACCAAAAGACCAAAGGTTTCTTCATCACTAAGCAAGGTGGGGGTAAGGTTACCAAAGGTCACCACATCCTCAAAATATCTCCCACTATTCGACCAACCAGGAACTCTCAAAACCCGGATACGGTTCGGAACTGCATATTTTTCAAAACGTTACCGGAATTCGATGAAATTTTTATGGGTAGTACTAAACGGTACCAGGACCCATAATATGCAATTAGATTTTCAATCAGAGTACTCCAACTCCCGCAGGTAGCTAAAAGCCAAAATTTTAGCGACTCCGATCGAAAAAGAAAAAAGCCCTGAATGACCCAGATGTGACCAAGGCTTAACCGAAATGGCTCCAAATGACACAGGCATAACATTTACAAATATTTCATGACAAAAGAAAGGATATATGTATATATCATGTCTAGGGTTGTTTATTAAGAATAGAAAGCATGTTTACAATCATTGAAAGTCTTGTTTTGACACTTATATGTATAGATCCGAACCTATACATGTTTTTATGAATTTTTTTGAGATTTTATTGACGATCCATGTTAGTCGTTTATGCATAAAAAAGATCTATGGTTTTCAAGGATTTTTGTAATATGGTTTAATTGTTTTTATATATGTTTTTTTTATGAATCCATTTAAATCTTGGTTTAATAATATGTAATCTCTTGCGGTTTACAAAGTATTTTTAAATGTATATTAAGATCCTTGGGTGTTATGCGTGTGTCATTCGGAGCCATTTCGGTTAAGCCTTGGTCGCATCTGGGTCATTCAGGGCCTTTTTCTTTTTCGATCGGAGTCGCTAAAATTTTGGCTTTTAGCCACCTGCGGGAGTTAGAGTACTCTGATTGGAAATCTAACTGCATATTATGGGTCCTGGTACCGTTTAGTACTACCCATAAAATTTTTATCGAATTCCGGTAACCTTTTGAAAAATATGCAGTTCCAAATCGCATCCGGGTTTGGCCGTTACTGGGTTTCGGTGGACAAGATATTTTTGAGTGTGTGGTGCTTCTCCACACGCTTCCCAATAAAGCAAAAATAAGTGGTTGAGTGAGGATGAGCCTAACCCTAACCTCACCACCCCCTTATGGTCACCCCAAAACACTATTTGGGCATGGAAATGACCATTTTGCCCTCTCTCTCTCTCCCCCTCTCTCCCAACTCGTGGATCTCATCTTCTCTCCCTCTCTTGGTCTCTTTTTTTCCTCTCTTTGTGTGTGGAGGAGGAGGAAGAATCCATTGAAGGTGAAGGTGAAGAAGGAAGCAAGAGGTGAGTTTTGTGCCTTTGTTGTTATTGTTGATTCTCCTCTCTCAAGCCCCCCCTCTCATGTCTTCCCCCCCCCCCTGATTTGCAGCCAAAGGAGGCTGAGGAGGGCTGTGGAGGTGGTGGTGGTGGTTGAGGTGGTCGCGGGTGCATCGAGGGCCCCCGAATCTCCCCCTTTCATTCCCCCTCCCTAGGTGAGCTCTTCCCCTTCTTTTCTTGGTTTTTCATGGCTAAGTGGTGGTGGTGGTTGTTGGGAGGTGATGGTAGTGGTGGTGGTTGTTGGGAGGTCATGTATGCTAGGTAATTGGTTTAGGGTGAATGAGAAGTGTGGGGGAGGGGTTAAAAGGGGTTAAAAAGGGGTTAAGAATGGCTGGGCGTGCGCAGGGGTTTGTCTGTGCGCGTGCGCGCGCAGGCACAAGCGGGTGCGTAGGCATGCGAGTGCGCGGGGAATGCGTCTGGGCGCATGGCTGGGTGTCAGTTCGCATGCGTGCGCATGCTGGGGCATGCGTGGGGCTGTCAGGGGCTCTGGTAGGTGCTGGGGCACTCGGGCATGCGTGCATACGCGCGTGCTCGCATGCGTGCGAGCCCGTATGCGTGCATGTCTAAGTCTTTGGTAATTCTAGTGATTTCTAAGTGTTAAATTGTGATGTTACTCACCAAATTTGATGCCCTTACCTTGCAGATCTCATCGGATGGGATGCGCGAGGTCCCGGGTAATGGTGAATTGTTTGATCCAATCCCCCCCCCCTCTCCGGATGCACTCGACGCGCGTAGTCGCGCGTCGCGCATCTATGGGGCATCTTAGCTATACTACTTGTGTAGATAAGTAGTATGGCCATGCTTAAGCTATAATATGTTAGATATCTTGCATGCTAGGCTTATATACATGTATTGTATCCATGTATGAATGATTGTGTTGCATGCGCCCTCTAGTATGGGCATGTATTTTTGAAATGTGTATGGATGTATAGAATATGGCATGCCTTAGGTAGTATTATAATACCACTCCCACCATATTAATTGGAATATCAAGCATGAATAAGTCTGGGTTAATAAAGGGGAACCTACCTAGTATTCCCTTGCGATAAGACTCAAGGGCGTGGTGTAGTTCTTGCGCCCATGCTAATGGGGCAAAGCTATGACCAGCTTCATGAGATGATGATCTCTCTCACTCTCTCCCTCTGAACGAACTGAGTAAGTAGATGCGATTTCCTACTCGACTCAGGTTCGTTTGGAATATTGGCATGCACCTGTTAGTGCGCGAGATCGCGCTTGACCCTTTCTTTTAAGTTGGCGATATCCAACGCATGCTTAAGTTAGGCCTTGTGTGCCTATGTGATTAATGACCATGTATGCATGTTGTATGATTTATTATGATGTAAATCCATGTTAGGGAGTGTCCCTATAATTATTAGATGATTGTGCATATGGTTCATACACATAGCTAGATATAATTCTCCTGGATATATTTATATGCGCATGTTAAAAACTGATAGGCCTATCTGAAATAGGCGTGGGTATGACCCGTTGTCGGGTTGTACCTTATTAGTTAGAGCGCTAGCGATGTAATCGCCCCGTGCATCCGAGCGATGCACTCGTTTGGAATTCAGGAGAATTCATTATCTTATCGGTTTTGTTAAGCCGGTAGTGGGGCATTAAGCTAGGCCTACCCGTGCTAGGCGTGTATATGAACCGCCTGTTGGGTTATGTGCCTTGGGATTATTTCTGCGTGAGAGCAGAGGAAACCCCCTTGTGTCCGAGCGACGCAACCGTGTGGGAGTACAATAGTGTTCGCTCTCATCGATATGCGATTATCGAGAGTAGTTGTTTTTCCATTGGGTTCGCTTTGCGAACATGGAATGTTTACTCCCAATGTCGTCCGTGTTGAAGAGGCTCGAGTTGTAGCTGTCCTGACAGAGGGCTCCCATCGGTAGGTACCACCGATACGTTCGGAAGCGTACTGATCGTGGGAGTGTACCCGGTAGAGGATACCCGGGAGAGGGCTAACGAATGATATCGTGAGCGTAGAATCGTTCTTCCCTTTGTTGGATCCGATGTAGGAACTCCCCGGCGTTGGAAAAGCTGTCCTGACAGAGGGCTCCCATCTGTAGGTACCACCGAGGCGTTCGGAAGCGTAATGATCGTGGGAGTATACCAGGTAGTGACTACCCGGGGAAAGTCCTATGTCACTGTAAAGCGTGAGGGTGAGGATGAGGTGAAGACAAGTCGCCGCGAGAGCCATTCATTGTTCTTCCATTCCCATAGTTGTTGGGTCCGGTTGCATATCGATGTTCAAAGACCTCGTTAGGCAATTATCTCGATGTAGATGATCGAGTAGCGTTGTGTAGACCAGTAATTCCGGGTCTCTTCGACCAACGGTATGGTCTCTCCCCAAGAGTCCCAAGAGTCTCCCTCCGGGAGTGAGGGTGAGGGTGAGGTTGGTCGCATTGCCGCGTGATCTTGTTATCCATTGGGTTTCTACCCATGTTTTCCTTGAAAGAAAATTGCTTTGGTATTGAACTGTTGTATGGTGATTGGTTTCCAGCCACTCACTGAGCTTGTAGCTCACCCCTCGCATACTGTTTCTTTTCAAGGGCAGTGTTGGGCGTGGAGCTGGAGCTTTCCTGTGGCGTGGTCTTATGGGCGTGGAGCGTTCTTCTGACGGGTGGCGAGTGCGAGGCTGTCAGCAGTCCTAGAGTCATTTGTGTTTGTAAATCGTGCATGTGGCACAGGTTGTATTTTATTTGCACTAGATTTGGCTCTCACAGGACAGTGATTGTGTATTCGAGTTTGTAATAATATTTTTGGTTTACAAACATTGTTTATATATTATGCTTCCGCTTTTCAGTCAGTTATCATTATCCTTGCTTTGCCACTTTGTATGTTGTTGTTGGAGTCCTTGTTGACCTCAGGTATTGATAGCTGATATTTCATTATTGCCACGTGTCGGGGACGGCCGCCCTGGGGCGTGACAAAAGTTGGTATCAGAGCCTGGTCCTGTCAGAGCCAAAGTCTAGTCGTATGGATGATGAGTCGTAGGATTGCCATCCGAGTATTCTTGTTTTAGAAGTTATCTTAGGTTGCTGACATGCCTCCTCGCATCCGTTGACGTGGACGTGACCCCCCTGGACCCACCCTTAAGTTGTCGACTGGGTCGACTGATTAGGGTCAGTTGTTGGATCCCTTGTTATGGGATTAAGGCTTGGGTAGGAGATTCCAGCCAGTAGTATGATAGTGATGAATTGGTTGCAATTTCTAAGGTATGGATTGCGTCTTGAAAATGGAGCTTCTTTCCCGTACATCGGTATTGATGGTAACCATGGAGTTCGCGTGCGGTGCGAGTTTCAAGTGTTGAGGATGTGGCGTATTGCTCATTAAGGGGTGATGTCTTCTTCCAGCCTTCCTACTCAGGATTAAGGGGCCTTGCGTGGTCAT
The DNA here is from genome assembly GCA_030737835.1 of Acorus gramineus. Lineage (NCBI taxonomy): Eukaryota > Viridiplantae > Streptophyta > Magnoliopsida > Acorales > Acoraceae > Acorus > Acorus gramineus. The sequence continues at coordinate 1,255,007 of JAUJYN010000016.1, forward strand.
CGTTGAGACCCAGGCTAGGGTACTCCGTGTTCCTTGTTTGGTTGTCAGGATATCATATATCGGGACCTCATGGTGCCCTCCCAAGGTTTCTTTTCCCAATCAAGGAATACCTTTGATTGATGATTGATTTTCCTCTCACTTGGAAGGTGCTGTAGTGAGTGGTGATGCGTATGATCGGGATTGGGTGCATCCTATTGCAGCTTGGTGGGCGATTGCTTGTGGACTGGGTTCCATAGTGGCATCTGGAGTCGCTTCGATATATCATTGTGCGTTGTAGCTGCCCGGTTGAGGCCAGAGCCCTGTGAGGTGCTCCCAAATACTATGCTTGTTGGTGTGCCCATATGGCAGAGATAGTGGGCTTGGGAGGCTACCAGGTAGAGGCCACACCGGGAGAGTGCTACTGGATGATGTCGAGAGCGTGGACTCCCCGTGATGAATCTGCCCATGGAGTGCAGGATGCTGGAGTTCCAATGGTTATAGATGAGTGACCTATCTCTGGCGGCATGTGAAGCACAGTTGTGGATACTATCGCGTTTTGCCCCACATGGGTCGTAAACGAGGAGACGTGATGCTAACGTTCGTGATGGGACTCAACCGCCTTATCAGATAGATGACGTCGCATAGGCATTGTCGAGGTTCGACGACCCCCCTTATTGCGTGTCTTGTGGATTAAGTGCGGTTGAGCGGCTTACCAAGCGTGTAAGTGTCATCATGAGCGCCAGCCATGCTAGAGGAGCAGAATCTGGACTTAATTGTTCGAGGTGTTGTTTTGATCTTCCCGTGAGGATTGAAGATCAGGTACCCCCTTGCTGTGAATTGATGATCTATTTGACCAGCTCTGGGAGCGAGTGTCTTCTGTTAGATCAATCTTCGCACAAGGGTACCACAAGTTGGAGATCTGGGAGTTGGACATCCTGTAGATGGCCTTTCATGACCGTTTCAGGCACTACGAGTTTTAAGTACTGCTGTCAGGGTTGACGAATGCGCCGGATGCCTTCGTGGATCTCAAAAGTTTTATTGGTCCTCCGTGGACTACTTTGGGATAATCTTCATTGAGATTGCTATGGTGCGATGAAAAGGCGATATGGGTGACCTTGTTTCCCCAGGATGGCATGCCCTCAGGCAAAGTTCGAGAATCATCATCGCGTTGGAAAGCGTCAGTCCATGGAGATTCCTTAGTGGACGTGGGAGTGGGTTATCAGGGATTGTTGCGGACTCGCTAATGTCACGGTTGGATCACGATGCCGTCTAGGTGATCATTGATCAACTGACTAAGTCCTCGCTTCCCTCCCTAATCCGACTGATTGAGTCTCTGGACGCCTTGACGTGGGTTTTCACTTTCACGATTGTTCGTCTTCATGGCACTCCGGTCGGCGCTATTTTCGGTTGAGACGCGAGGGTTACTTTGAGGTTGTGGCGCAGCCTTGGCAGGCTTTGGCGCGAGCCTCTATTTAAGTATAGCGTTTCATCGCCGATAGACAGCCAGACAAAGAGGACGATTTTGACCTTGGAGGACAGTTGGGTAAGCCACCACCCATTTGTTGGGGTATGCCTGCAAGATGACTGCCATTCGAGCATCCAGATGGATCTGTGAAAGGCACTCTACAGGCGCAGTTTTATACCTCCCTTGTGTTGGGACGGTTGAGGAGCGCCAGTTGGAGGGGTCACAAGTTATTTATTTGACCTTGCAGTGGCCAGGTTGGTTCATGTGTGCATTCGCACCTCCCAGAATCGACAGAAGGGCTACGCAGGTCATCGTTGCCAGGAGCTTACCTTCGGGTTTGGCGACCATATTTTCCTGAAGGTGTCCCAGTTTAAGGGCATTCTCTATTTTGACATTCGGGGCAAGCTGAGTTGGCTCTTCAATGGGACTGTTTCTCGTCATTGAGTTGATTGGGGCAGTGGCTTGTCATGTAGCCTTTCCCCCACAGCTGGCTCATGGCCACGACGTCGTCCTTGTCTCATGTCCACGATCCTGCTCATGTCATTCTGTTTGACCGTCTCATCCTCGAGTTGGATTTGTCATTCGTGGAGCAGTGGATCGAGGTCAAGGACCAGCATGAGAAGAGGCTCCACGCTAAGACTGTTCCTTTGATTACAGTGTGTCGGTAGCGCTAGTCTGGTGCATGGTCCACTTGGGAGCAAAAGGTCTATGCATGATACTTGCAATATTCGGTCTTCCCTTTGGGTTTCCTTAAATTTTGAGGACTAAATTTCCTAAGGGGGGAAGAATGTTATGCCTGTGTCATTTGGAGCCATTTCGGTTAAGCCTTGGTCGCATCTGGGTCATTCAGGGCCTTTTTCTTTTTCGATCGGAGTCGCTAAAATTTTGGCTTTTAGCCACCTACGGGAGTTAGAGTACTCTGATTGGAAATCTAACTGCATATTATGGGTCCTGGTACTGTTTAGTACTACCCATAAAAATTTTATCGAATTCCGGTAACATTTTGAAAAATATGCAGTTCCGAATCGCATCTGGGTTTGGCCGTTACTGGGTTTCGGTGGGCGAGATATTTTTGAGTGTGTGGTGCTTCTCCACACGCTTCCCAATAAAGCAAAAATAAGTGGTTGAGTGAGGGTGAGCCTAACCCTAACCTCACCACCCCCTTATGGTCACCCCAAAACACTATTTGGGCATGGAAATGACCATTTTGCCCTCTCTCTCTCTCCCCCTCTCTCCCAACTCGTGGATCTCATCGTTCCAGCCTTGGTGATGGACGAAGAGACGAGGTGCCGCCGTTTTGAGCTTGGTCTCTGCAGCGCCATTCGGGTGCATGTCTCCTCCCAGGCTTTCTCGAGGTTCTCAGACTTGGTGTCTCGAGCGAAGACAGTCAAGCGAGACCTCGAGATCCTCGTGAGGGTTCCGACCCCATCTGCAGATCAGAGTCCTCCCAGGAACCAGGACCAAGGACAGTGCAAGAGGAGGAGGCCCCGTTTTGATCAGTTAGCGGCTGCCTCTCCTCTAGTTGATGTGGTGCCAGTGTGGGATCCATCACCCATTGCGGCAGTGCCAATCCAGTCCTGGCGGCCAGAGACGCGGCGCTGTTACCATTGTCAGCGCATTGGGCATATCTCATATAATTGCCCAGATGCTGGCCGACCCCGCGTGCAGCCTCAGCGTCAGCAGCCAGTGCAGCCGGTGAGGCGTGCCCCTGCTCCTCAGCCGCAGTTTGTTCAGGGCAGAGTTGCAGCTCTTTCGGCCGAGGAGGCGCAAGTTTCAGGTGTCATGGTTCGAGGTAATGTTTTGTTTTCCCAGCTCCCTATGAATATGTGTGTGTTGGTTGCTGTTATGCTTGTGTGTAATATCTCGTGGAACGGGTATTAAGAGTGGTTGTTCGAGTTGAGGAGGCCGGGTTGTAGCCGTCCTGGCAGTGGGCTCCCATCCGTAGGTGCCGCCGATGCAGTCGGAGGGGTACTGATCGTGGGAGTATGCCAGGTAGAGGCTACCCAGAAGAAGGTTAATGAATGATGTCGCGAGCATGGAACTGTTCTCCCTTTCGTCGGATCCGTGTAGGGACTCCTCAGCGTTAGAGAGGCCTTCCTGACAGAGGGCTCCCATCAGTAGGCACCTTCTGATTTGGGTTCGGACTGTGATGAATTGTGGGAGCGGACCAGGCGGCCTACGGTGTGGAGGAGAGGCTACCGGTGGACCAGGGGTGTATAGCAGTCTAAGTCTCTTCCCAAAGTCCCAAAATGTCACCTTTCAGGAGTGAGGGTGTGATGAGGCGAAGACGCGTCGCCTCGTGACCCGAGTGTTGTTCGACCGTTCCCAAGGATGTTGGGCCTGGTCTTGTGATGGAGGTTGTAGGATATCGGTGAGTGATTATCTAGATGTAGATGATCCAGTGCGGTTGGTAGTGTTCTTTAAGGGTGATGTCTTCTTCTAAGTATTCCTTTTCTGGTTTAAGGGGCCGTGTGAGGTCAGCGTGTAGACCCGGGCTAGGGCACTTCGTGTTCCTTGTTTGGTTGTCGGGATATCCTATATCGAGACCTCAAGGTGCCCTCCCGAGGTTTCTTTTCCCAGTCAAGGAATACCCTGGAAGCATCAGCGGGCGGTGGGTTAAGTGTGAGTTTTGGTTGGAGCGGATGGTCTTCCGGGCCACGTGATTTCCGGCAAGGGCCTATCTGTGGACCCGGTCAAGATGCTCGCTGTGTCAAATTGGCGTCGATCGTCGAACCCCGCAGAGATTCAGAGCTTCCTGGGCTTGGCGGGTTATTGCGGGAGGTTTGTCGAGGGTTTCTCGAAGAAAGATGTACCTCCTAACCGCCTCGCTTGGAAGGATGTCCGGTTCGAATGGTCCCCGTCTTGCGAGGAGAGCTTCCTGGAGTTTAAGCAAAGGCTCACCTCAGTGCCAGTTCGTACCCTTTCATCTGGGAGGGGTGGGTTTGCAGGTTGCTCTGAGGCATCGCGGTTGGGTGTGTGTTGCGTCCATGATCCTCCTCACGTCATCCCGTTCGAGCCGGGCTTGTCATTCGTGGAGCAGCCGATTGAGATCATGGACCGCCGTGAGAAAGGGCTCCGCACCAAGACCGTCCAGTTGGTCAAGGTGCGATGGCAGCACCGTTCCGGTGCCGAGGCCCCTTGAGAGCTCGAGGACACCTTGCGTGACGCGTATCCGCATCTCTTCCCTTCCTAGATGTTTTTGTATTATTTTGAGGACAAAATTTCCTAAGGGGGGAAGAATGTTATATATGTGTCACTTTTAACTTTCTGGTAACCGTTGGAGCATTCTGGCAGTTTTTCGGGGTTTTTTCATTTTTCGATCGGAACCGCTAAAATTTTAGGCTGTTAGCTATCGCCCTGAGATTGAGGGCTCCGATTGAAAATGTAACTGCATATTATGTGTCCTGGTGCCATTCCAAGCCGCTCACAAAAATTTTGTCGAATTCCGGTAATGTTTCAGAATTTCACAGTTCCGGGGCGTATCCGGGTTTTGACCGAGCGAGAAGTCATTGGGAGAGTTGACTTGGTCAAAGTGGGCCCATAGACTTGGTCAACCCCTTTTGTTTTGGTTGAGTTGACCCAAGTCAAAACTCACTTAAACCCTCACTAATCCTTTCTTAGCCCTAATTAAACCTAGTTAGGCTAATCTAAGTGAGTGGATTATATATAAGTGAGATGAAAATATCTCCCCACTATTCATCTTCTTCCCCAAAATGATTTTCTCTCTCCCCTCTCTCTTTTTCCTCCATTAGAGCTAGTTGGAGTGCTTGGAACTCAAAACCCAAAGAAGAGAAAGGTAAGGGGAGCTCCCGATCTATCCACCGGTGGTTTCGGATTCGAATTCCGGTGTGTTTAGCCCCTCCTCACACCCTCTTTTCTCCTCAGATTTCAGCCCTTCTTTGGCTAGGAGGAGATCTAGGTGGTGGTGGTCCTTGTGGAGGTATTTCGGTGCCCGAAGAGCTCCCGGTTCCCTTCCCTTCCTTTCCTCTCCAAGGGTAAGCTCTCTTTCCTTCCTTTTCTTGCTTAGATGCTTGTTAGGGGGTTGTTTTTGAGTGGGGGTGGCTGTTGGTGGCGGTGGGAGGCTGTCGGCGGCGATGGGTGGGCGTGGGAGGCCATGGGTGGCCGTCGGGCAGATAGGAGAGATGTCCCGGGTGGGCTCGGGCAGCAGGCAGGCAGTGCTCGGGCTAGCAGGCGGGCAGTGCTCGGGCTCCTCGACAGTGCGCGCGGGTGAGCAGCGTGAGCAGGCTGGCAGGCGCGCTGGGCAGGCTGGCTGGCAGGCGCGCTGGGCGCGTGCTGCCAGGCGCGCTTGGGCACGTGTTGCCGGGTGTGCGTGTGGGCGCTGGGCGCAGAGGCTGGTCGTGGGCGCTGGGCGCAGAGGCTAGTCGCGGATGCTGGGTGCTGGTCGTGGCCGTCGTGCAGGCAGAGAGCGCGCGGAGCGCTGCGCAGGGGCAGGGCATGTTGTGGGTGCGGAGTGGTGAGCGGGTGGTGTGCGGGTGCTGCGCGGGGCGAGTAGGGTGCGAGTGGGGAGTGTGAGCGGGCAGGTGTGCAGGCGCTGCGCTGGGGCGCAGTGCGGGCGGGAGCACGTGCGGGGCGCTGCGCTGAGGCGCAGTGCGTGCGGGTGCACCCGGGGTTGGTCGAGCCGGTGGTACGCGCGGGGTGCGCGCGGAGCGAGGCGATGGCGCGTAGGGTGTGCGGGTGTGCACGCGGGTTGCTGCGCTGGGGCACAGTGAGCGCGCGGTGCACCCGGGAGTCTCGGCAGGGTGTACGCGGGTCTGGTGCGGGGAGCTGGTCGGGCAGCTGTGCGCGGGTCTGGTCGAGCGGGTTTGGTGGCGAGCTACGCGCGAGGTGCTGGTCGCGCGGGTCTGTGCGCAAGGAGCTGGTCGCGCGGGTGCTAGGCGTGCGGGCAGGGGTGGTGCGTGCGCGAGGTGCTGGCCGGAGCAGGGGTGGTGCGTGCGCGAGGTGCTGGCCGAGGCAGGGGTGGTGCGTGCGCGAGGTAGTGGCCGAGGGCAGTGCGCGCGGGAGGGCGTGCAGGGTGCGCGGGAGGGCGCGGCGAGGCAGTGTGGTGCGCGAGGGGCGCGGTGAGGCGGCCGTGGTGCGCGCGAGGCGCGGCGAGGCGGTGGTGGTGCGCGCGAGGCGCGGCGAGGTGGCGGAGGTGCGCGCGGGGTGCGTGCGGGGCGAGGCGCGTCGCGCGGGGGCGTGCGGGGTGCTCACGGGCCGGCGCAAGGCGTGCGGGGTGCGTGGGCTGAGGTGCGGCGGTGCACCCGGGCGGTCGGGTGGCCGTGCGGGTGGTTGCCGGCCGTGCGGGTGGTTGCCGGGGGTGTTGGGTGTTTTGATTTGGGATTTTGGGTGTCTATTTGTGTATGTTGTGTATTTTTGGGTAATTGTGGATTTACACTCACCCAGTTAATATCCTGTCTTGCAGATCTCGACGGACGGTCGCGCGTCGACCCGATTTCCGGTGAGTGGGACAACCCAACCCAGTTTGGGAGGCGTTACATGCTTTGGGCGTGTACCGTCCTCCCCTGGGGCACATAGTTAGTATTAACTGCTTTGATATAATCCATGTAAGCATGATGTGTGTGTGTAGAATGCATGCCACCCTAGACTTGTATGTTAGGGACTTGCACCCTTAGGATGTTGTGCATGAGCCGTGTATCATGTCACCCCGTTATCATGCTAGGAAAGCCCTGACCTGAGTATGCGTCCCATTAGTTTGATTTATTTATTTAAATGCAAACTGCGATATATATATTAGCATGCCTTGGGAATATAGGGGGCCTTGCGAGGTTAACATTGAGACCCGGGTTAGGGTACTCCGTGTTCCTTGTTTGGTTGTCGGATGTCCTACATCGGGACCTCAGGTTACCCTCCCAAGGTCTCTTTTCCCCTTTATGTATTATTTATATTCCCCGCATCATGGTTATACGCGCTGGTGGAATTCAGAGGAATTCAAGACATTAGAGTTGTAGAGATGTGCTGTCAGCGGATCCGAGTGGATCATATGCGATGGATAGGCTGTTCTGTTTTCCTCCGTTGGATCCGTGTAGAGACTACCCCGGCGTTAGAAAGGTTGTCCCGTGCAGGGGCTTCCATCAGTAGGCGCCTCCTGCTTTGGTAGAAGGACTGCGCCGAACATGGAAGTGGCCAAACAACCTACGGAGTGGGGAGAGACTATCGGTGGACCGAGGGTGACCAACAGCCTAGTCAGTCCCAAGAGCCTAGGTCACCTGTTGAGAGGTGAGGGTGAGGGTATGGTGGGCCGGCGATGCAACGACCCACAGGTTTGTGAATGGATGATTATCCACCCAATAAGTCCCAACATCCTAGGTCACCTATTGAGGGTGAGGGTGAGGGTAAGGGTACGGCGGTTCGGCGATGTGACGAACCCCCGGATTTGTGATATTTATGCCACTTTGAGGCTAGTGTTTTGATTAAATGTGGTTAATATGAACTGTATGCATGGGTTGTGCTATTCACTGAGCGTGTGGCTCACCCCTCGCATATTATCTTTTTCAGTGATCTCTGAGGGAGGAGCTTCCCGAGCGACTACACCAGTAGAGGAGTAGCGCCGCGTCCCACGAGTTTTGAGGCCATCAGCACTTTTCTTTCTGTTGTATGTATATATTCTGTGCTTGGGCACCTAGTTTGGAGTATGTATGGATTTTATTTGTGTATATATGGACATTTTGGCTCTCACAGGACGTATGATTGTGTATCGAGTTTGTAGTATGTTTTGACTACAGACTCAGTCTTTAGCTTCCGCATTTGGTGTATATATTATGTCAGCCCTGCTTTTATCTGTGATGTCATTTTTAGTTGTTGTTTGTGGTATATTATTGAACTCTTGTTACTGATATCATATATACACTTGCCGCGTCCCGGGGACGGCCGCCCTGGGGCGTGACAACTGGGACCTAAAGGTCCATTCACTGAGCGTGTGGTTGCTCACCCCTCATTTTCCCAACCTTTCAGATTTATAGGCTTAGATTGGTGGATCTCGTGTACCTGTGAACGAGGTCATAGGTGCGATGACATTAGACTTGCTTGGTCAAAGGACTTGATAAATTTCATTTGGCATGTAGTTGGCCCATCTTCCTAGTAACCATGTTTATGTCAAGATGTATATTTTTTGTATAAGTTATATGAAGACACATTGGATTTATTGATGAAATCTTAGATGTTTTAGAATCTTTGAAGAATGAAGTTTATTTCAGTATTATTTAAATATATCTCTGGAAAAGTAATATTTCAGAACTCTGAGATTTGAAGAAGAATTAAGGTAACGCAACCGGATTTCACGCTTCAAAACGGAGCCGTGGATTTGAGGGCGTTACAGAGTGGTATCAGAGCGTAGGTTCAACTCTCGGACTGTAGGTTATGGCTATCCTAATTGACCCGCCAAGTTTAGTGTTTTAAGTTTGGTTGGCCTAAGGAGTTAGGTTTAGCTACCCTATATATAAAAAATAATGTTTAGGTTATCTTTTTAGCTTAGAACTTTGATTTCAGGTTCCTTCAGCTTACTTGGCCTATGAAGTTCAGTGTTTGAGTTGATCAATCTAAGGAGATCAGATTTTTACTATCCTATAGAAAAATTTGGTTGGGCTATTTTGGTTACCCTAGAGTTTTGGTTATAGTGTTTAGGATAATCTTTTATATTTAGTTATCTTATCGAATCTTAAGGCGGCCTATAGGAGAATTTTCTTTGAAGCCTAGGATAGGCATGGAGTGTATTAGGATGCATTGCATATAGGGTTTGCATTCTAAAGATTTATTCGTTTTGGTATAGCAAAATTTTTGTGGAACAAGTGCACACTTGGAGCGCACCGAAGTGGTTATCATTGTTTTCGGAGTGTTCGATGTTGCTAAGCATCTGCGATTTTCAAGAATGTTTTCATGTTTATAATTGCAATGTGAGAGGCACATGAAAAATTGTGAATGTGCAAGGTGGTAAATTAAATTTATACCTTCATGATAGAAATGTCATTAGGGTTCTTGTTGTCAAATTGCCCCTGTTGCATTGTACAAGTTTGACCATTTATGGCATGGGACGTAAATGGACCTAACTTGTACAATTTGGAAGAAAATTGTTTGTCTTGAATTGTTTACTTGTCATTGTTGGTATGGTATAAGTTGGACTACCTGTGGAATTTTACATAGGTAGGCCTGAGTTATACAAATGATTGTGTACAATTATGTGAATTGTTGCTCTTGTTTGTACTATATATGTTAATACACCTATAGTGTGGGGCGTCGGTGGGCTTAACCTATATAGTGATTGTTGTGACTTTTGAATGTTTTGTTGCCTTTGTCTGTATGATATAAGTTAATCAACTTGTGGTTTGGGTCACTATGTATTAGAGTGGCGCAGGGGAAGCATTGTGGACCAAGCTTATATGATTGTTTTATTGTTATGTCATCGTATGATTGTTTGCTTGATATAAGTTGAAGCTTCAATAAAGAGCATTGGTGGTTTGACTTATACATTTGTTATTGTTGTGGTGTATAAGTTGACTACTTATACCATTGTTTGTTGTGATTAGGTAGTATGACACGCATGAGCCGATTCATACTATTGTTGTTTGAATGATTGTTCTGTTGGCATTGGATATCATATATCCTTTATTTTATGTTCTCCCTTGAATTTTGAGGACAAATTTTATTTAAGGGGTAAAGTATGTAATGACTATGGTTTTCCTAGTCGTTTCTTGATTTTTGTACTTGGTCATATTCCTATATGGTTTTGGAGGACTTATATATCTCCAATTTCAAAAGTTTAGGTATGGTTGAAATTGTTATTCCGTTATCTTTCCAACGCTTTTTACGGATCATGAATCGGATGAGTATCGATTAATTTATGAGCCAAACTGTGCTGAGAAGTCGGGCAGAGGAAATAGCGACGGCTCAAGAGAGAGCCATCGGTATTGTGGTGAATCCTATAGGAGACATCGGGTTTTGTGACGGATCAAACAAGAGCCGTCGATCTGGAAACGAATTCAAACTTTAATATTTTCAGTTTTAGAAAGGTTTAATGTGTATTATTGATTGATATGATTGGGATACAGTTGGTATTTCTTTCCCCACGTGTATAAGTGTGTATATATAACTCTCTCTCTCTCCTTTTTCATCCAAACCCTAAAACCCTAAAGTCTACTTATTGTTCTTCTCTTGTTTTCAGCACCATTGTTGAGGAGCTCGGGAAGGGGTTCGAATAGAGGACTCCTGTGAGTATTATCCCTGTTCATGAAGGGTTTTGAATGATAATGATTCCATTTAGGTGTCCTTGTTATATGATTTCGTTTTTAGTTTTTTTTTCCAACAAAAGATTGGATTTTCTTCTTGACACTTGAAAGTTTTATATGATTTTGGGTCCTTACGATAAAACAATGAAATCATTATGTTTTGTGATGTTTTACAATGTTTTAGATGATGCTTTTAGATCTCACATATTTACTTCAGATTTCATTGATCTCTTAAGTATTCTTCTTGAGTTTTCATAGTTTTCATGGATTTAATATGATTTTCGGATCCTTATGTTATAACCATGAAATCATGAAATTTTCAAAGTGTTTTACAAATATTTCATGACAAAAGAAAGGGGATATATCTATATCATGTCTAGGGTTGTTTATTAAGAATAGAAAGCATGTTTACAATCATTTAAAGTCTTGCTTTGACCCATATATACATAGATCCAAACCTATACATGTTTTTATGATTATTTTGAGATTTTATCATAGATCCATGTTAGTCGTTCATGCATATAATAGATTTATGGTTTTCGAGGATTTTTGTAATATGGTTTAATTGTTTTTATATATGTTTTTTTTAGGAATCCTTTTAAATCTAGGGTTTTTAATAGAGGGTATCATGCTAGGTTTAATAATATGTTATCTCTTGCGGTTTTTAAAGTATTTTTTAATATATATTCAGATCCTTGGGTGTACCAAGAGTTTTAACGTTTCATCAGTATTTTTACCTTTATTTCGTAAGCTAGTGTTTCGAATGGATTTTCTTATATACGATTTTTCATCTATCTCCTAAATGTTTTGTATCATTTAAATATTATATATTGATTTTTTTATAATATGAATAGATCTGAGTTTTTAGAAGTTGAATAAGATTTAATTCGTTTTATATACGTGTTTTGTAAATCCTTATAAACTAGGGTTTTAATTGGACTTCTTACACACGGATGATCTTTGATATTCCTTACTGATTTACGCTGTTTTACACGACTCATATATGTATGTAAATGATAAGAGGTATTTTGCTGTTATAACAAAAAAAATAAAAAAAATAGAGTTTTTGGATTGGTTTTAATTGGATTTCTCGTACGCATGATTTGATTTTTGAGATGAGTCATGTTCTATTTTATGCCGTTTTAATCTACTCGTGTATGGTTTACCAATGATGGAACATGTTGGGATGTTTTAATAAAACTAGGGTTTTATACTTCTGCCTCGGAACAGCTCCAATGAGAGCTGTCGGCATGTTTCAGACGGCTCCTTTGGGAGCCGTCGGATTGGTTAGAGACGGCCCCCCCTGTGGGAGCCGTCGGTTTTAGTGTGTACGGATTCCATTAGGTTCCGTACTATTGCACATATTGTGACCGAGTTGTATTGTTTCAGCACTGGTTAGGTTGACTTAGACTGCTAGTGTTATCCGTTGGATCAAAGGTGTGTGGGTCTAGTCTCCTATGTAGTTTTGAAGGGTTTTATCAATGACTTTGAAATGCTATTTTTTGTATAAACTCAAGCATGTCATATTATATAGGCTGATGCCTTATTACGTATCATGTTGAAAAGGTTATTATTTTGAAACTGTCACATGCATATTATTGAAATGAAAATATGTGTTGATCATGCATGCATCGCATTCGTCTAGGTGACGTAGCCTAGGTTGCTTAGTCTAGGTGACTACGGTTCATAATGGACCCAAGTCTAGGTGACTTATGTTATGCCTTTGTCATTTGGAGCCATTTCGGTTAAGCCTTGGTCACATCTGGGTCATTTAGGGCCTTTTAATATTTTTTGATCGGAGTCGCTAAAATTTTGGCTCTTAGCGATCTGCGGGAGTTGGAGTACTCTGATTGAAAATCTAACTGCATATTATGGGTCCTGGTACCGTTTAGTACTACCCATAAAAATTTTATCGAATTCCGGTAACGTTTTGAAAAATATGCAGTTCTGAACCATATCCGGGTTTTAAGAGTTCCTGGTTGGTCGAATAGTGTGAGATATTTTGGGGATGTGGTTGTCACGCCCCAGGGCGGCCGTCCCCGATACGTGGCAAATATATATAATATCAGCAGTCCATACACGAGATCAATAAAAGACTCTAAACAACATCAAAGGTAATAACACAATTAACAATGTAGCTGACATAATATATATACATATAGCGGAAGCTTAAACGACTGTGTCTGTAATTCAAAGACATATTACATACCAGAATACATAATCAATTGTCCTGTGAGAGCCAATATAAAACAAAGACATCCACATACAAGTACTGTGCCCAAGCACGAGTAACAATACATACAAGGAAAAGGGGTATGCTGATGGCCTCTAACTCACAAGACCCAAAATGTTATATATGTGTCACTTTTTAGCCTTCTGGTAACCATTGGAACATTCTGGCAGTTTTTCAACTTTTTCGTTTTTCGATCGGAACCTCTAAAATTTTAGACTTTTAGCTATCATCCTGAGTTTGAGGACTCCGATTGAAAATCTAACTGCATATTATGTGTCCTGGTACCATTTCAAGCCACTCATGAAAATTTCATTGAATTCCGGTAACGTTTCAGAATTTCACAGTTCTGAATCGTATCCGAGTTTTGACCCAGCGAAAAGTCATTGGGAGACTTGACTTGGTCAATGTGGGCCCATGACTTGGTCAACTCTTTTGTTTTCTAGTGTGGTTGGGTTGACCCAAGTCAAAGTGCACCTAAACCTAGCCTAATCCAAGCCTAAACCTAATTAGGGCTAAGTTAAGTGTAAGTGGTGAGTGTGTGAGGTGTGTGTGTGCTTTAAGTGAACCCCACGACCACAAATAGTTCCCCCTCCCCTATTCATCATCTTCTCCACCAAAATCTCTCTCTCCCTTCTCTTTAAAACCCCCATTGGATCTAGCTAAGGTGGTTGAAATCAAAAACCCTAGAAGGAGAAAAGATAGGTAAGGACCCGATCTATCCATCCATGGTTTCATTTTCGAGTTCCCTCTTGTGTGACCCCCTCTCATGGCCCCTTTTCTCCTCAGTTTTCAGCCATTTTTAGGGCTGAAGGAGGGCTTGGTGGTGGTGGCCTTGGAGGTGGTGTTTCTGTCACGCCCTAGGGTGCCCGTCCCCGGGTCGCGGCAAGTGTATACAAGATATCAGCAGTCTAAACAGGGAATCAATAAATCACTCTAAACAACACTAAAATGACAACAACACAGATGAAAGCAAGGCTGACATAATATATACACAGATAGCGGAAGCTAAAAGACTGAGTCTGTAATCCAAAAACATACTACAGACTCGATACAAATCAAATGTCCTGTGAGAGCCAATATACACACATACATCCAAATATAATCCAAACTGGGTGCCCAAGCACAGAAATATATACATACAATAAAAAGGAAGGATGCTGATGGCCTCAGAAACTCGCGGGACGTAGCGCTACTCCGCTACTGGTGCAGTCGCTCAGGGAGCTCCTCCTTCAAGTCCTCCTCAGTAATCACTGGAAAAAATATTATGCGAGGGGTGAGCCACACGCTCAGTGAACAGCACAACCCATGCATCACAGTTTATATTAACCACAAATAATCAGCAACTAGCCTCAAAGTGGCATACAACATAAATCCAGTAGTTCGTACATCGCCGAACCACCACACCCTCACCCTCACCCCTCAATAGGTGACATAGGATATTGGGACTTAATAGCCTGATAAACATCCATACACATCCATACACCCTCACCCTCACCCCTCAATAGGTGACATAGGATATTGGGACTGATAATCATTCATACACATCCATACATATCCATACACCCTCACCCTCACCCCTCAATGGGTGACATAGGATATTGGGACTGACTAGGCTGTTAATCACCCTTGGTCCACCGATAGCCTCTCCCCCACACCGTAGCTTGCCTGGTCTACTCCCACATTCAGCACAGTCCGAGTCCAAGATCAGGAGGTGCCTACTGATGGGAGCCCTCTGTCAGGATAGCCTGTCTAACGCTGAGGAGTCCCTACACGGATCCAACGAAGGGAAGAGAAACAGCCTACCCACACGCATATGATCCACTCGAATCCGCTGACAACACATCTCTACAACTCTAGTGTCTTGAATTCATCAGAATTCCTCCAGGGCGCATAACCAAGATGCGGGGAACATGCATTAATATAGACGGGAAAAAGAAACCTTGGGAGGGCACCAGGAGGTCCGGATATAGGACATCCCGACAACCAAACAAGGAACACGGAGCACCCTAGCCCGGGTCTCAATGTTGACCTTGCAAGGCCCCTTAATATTCCCTAAGGCATGCTATAATATTACAAGTTGCATTTAATTTAACAAATTAAACTAATAGGACGCATACAAAGGCCGAGGCTTTCCTAGCATGATAACAAGGTGACAAGATGCATGGCTCTTACACAACCTAAGGGTGCAAGTCCCTAACATACTCAGTCTAGGGTAGCATGCATACTACATATCAATCATGCTTGCATGGATTACATATTAAACAGGTTAATATTAATCTATGGTGCCCCAGGGGAGGACGGTATACGCCCAAGTGCATATAGCGCCTCCCAACTGGGTTGGATTGTCCCACTCACCGGTAATCGGGTCGTCGCGCGACCGTCTGTCAAGATCTGCAAGACAGGGTATCAACTTGGTGAGTAAAATCCACAAATACCACAAAAATACACAAAAATACTCTAAAAGTACCCAACACTCGGGCAAACGTACATACGGCCCGTACGCACGCTAGCCCGAGCACCACGACTCACTCCCGCACCCCCGGCAACCACCCGCACGGCCACCCGCCCCCGGATGCACCACCGCGCCCCAGCCCACGAGCGCAAGCGCCCTGCCGAGCCCCTGCCCGCACGCCAGGACACGCCGCCGAGCTCCCCGGGTGCACCGCGCGCTCACTGCGCCCCAGCGCAGCAGCCAGAGCGCACTCCGCATGCCCCACGCCCAGCGCCTCGCCCCCCACACGCTCCGCGCACACCACCGCTCGCATCACCCACTCGACCAGCCCCGGGTGCACCCGCGCGCACTGTGCCCCAGCGCAGCGCCCCGCACGTGCACCCGCCCGCTCGCACCGACTGCTCTCCCCGCCGCGCGCGCACAGCACGCCTGCGCCTCTGCGCAGCGCTCCGCGCGCACGCTTCCGCACGGTGCCCAGCGCCAAGTACCCTCGCCCAGCACACCCAGCGCCCAACACAGCGCCTGCGCCACCCGAGCGCACGCCCGCGCGCACGTCCGCGCGCACGCGCGCGCGCGCCCTGCCACTGCACGCCTGCTGCGCTGCCTGTGCTGCCTGCTGCCCGAGACAGCCAACCACCCTGCCCGAGCACCTTTCCACCACCCACCGGCCACCAGTGGCCTCGACCGCCCCTAACCACCACCGACCACCACCGACAGCCCCCCCCAACAGCCACCACACACCCAAAACATCCCCTAACATGCATCTAAACATGGAAAAGAGGGAAAGAGACCTTACCCAAGGAAAGGAGAGGAAGAGAAGGGGATCGGGAGCTCTTCGCGCACCGAAACACCTCCCCAAGGATCTCCACCACCAAGACCTCTTCCTACCTTCGAAGGGGCTGAAAACAGGGGAGAAAAGAGGGGGCTAAACACCTCGGAATTCGAATCCGAAACCACCGGTAGATAGATCGGGACCGGATCTAACCTTTCTATGTTTTGAGTTTTAAGCTTCAAGCACTATAGGTGGCTCAAAACCAAAAAAAGGAGAGAGGGGGAGAGAGAAAATGAGTTGGGGAAGAAGATGAATAGTGGGGGTAGACTTTTAGCTCTCACTTAAATAATCCTTCACTTAGATTAGGGTAATCAAGGTTAATTAGGGTTTTAAGCTTGATTAATGAGTTTAAGTGGGCTTTGACTTGGGTCAACCCAACCACACAAAAAAACAAAAAGGGTTGACCAAGTCATGGGCCCACTTTGACCGAGTCAACTCTCCCAATGACTTCTCGCTCGGTCAAAACCCGGATACGCCCCGGAACTGTGAAATTTCAGAAACGTTACCGGAATTCGATGAAATTTTTGTGAGTGGCTTAAAATGGCACCAGGACACATAATATGCAGTTAGATTTTCAATCGGAGTCCTCAAACACAGGACGATAGCTAACAGTCCAAAATTTTAGCGGTTCCGATCGAAAACGAAAAAAACTCAAAAACTGCCAGAATGCTCCAATGGTTACCAGAAGGCTAAAAAGTGACACATATATAACATTCTCCCCCCCTTAGGAAATTTTGTCCTCAAAATAAATACAAGAACATCTAAGAAGGGAAAAGATGCGGATACGCGTCACGCATGGCGTCCTCGAGCTCCCAAGTGGCCTCGGCACCGGAACGGTGCTGCCATCGCACCTTGACCAGCTGGACGGTCTTGGTGCGGAGCCTCTTCTCGCGGCGGTCCAGGATCTCAATCGGCTGCTCAACGAAAGACAAGTCCGGCTCGAAGACGAGCGGCTCGAACGGGATGACGTGAGCAGGATCGTGGACATATCGCCTCAGCTGCGAGACATGGAAGACGTCATGAGCCTGAGCCAACTGTGGGGGCAGAGCTATGCGATAGGCCACCTCTCCAACTCGCTCGAGGATGAGGAACGGCCCAATGAAACGCGGACTCAGCTTGCCCCGCACACCGAATCGGAAGATGCCCTTCATCGGGGACACCTTCAAGAATACATGGTCACCAACCTCGAAGGTGAGCTCACGGCGACGGCGGTCGGCGTAGCACTTCTGACGACTCTGAGCGACTCGGATACGCTCGCGAATCGTCTTCACCATCTCTGAGGTCTGGTGAACTATCTCTGGTCCCTCCAACTGGCGCTCTCCGACCTCGTCCCAACACAGGGGGGACCTACAGCTGCGGCCATAGAGTGCCTCGTAAGGAGCCATCCGGATGCTCGAGTGGTAGCTGTTGTTGTAGGCAAACTCCACCAACGGAAGGTGCCTCTCCCAACTGCCCCCAAAATCGAGAACACAGGCCCGCAGCATATCCTCAAGAGTCTGGATCGTCCTCTCCGACTGGCCGTCCGTCTGCGGATGAAACGCTGTACTGAAATGGAGGTTCGTACCAAGGGCGTGCTGGAGGCTACGCCAGAACCTCGAAGTAAAACGCGCGTCTCGATCGGAAATGATGCTGACTGGAGTGCCATGGAGAGAGACAATCTCGGAGACAAATAACTGCGCCAGGGTGTCCAGAGAATCGGTGAGTCGGATGGGGAGGAAATGAGCAGACTTCGTCAGCCGGTCGACGATCACCCAGATGGCATCGCGACCCGAACGTGACCTCGGCAAACCCGAGACGAAGTCCATGGTGATCTGCTCCCACTTCCACTGAGGGATCTCAATGGACTGCAGCTTCCCCGCAGGGCGCTGATGCTCCGACTTCACCTGCTGGCATACTAGGCATCGGGCAACGAAACGGGCAATATCCGTCTTCATCCCGCGCCACCAGTAGCCGCGACGAAGGCCCCTGTACATCTTCGTGCCACCAGGATGCACTGTGTACCTCGAACGATGGGCCTCGTCCAGAATCTTCCGCTTCAGCTCTGCGTCGTCGGGAATGCACACTCGGCCTCTGAATCGCAGGATCCCGTCCGCGCGAATCTGGTAGTCCTGACGCTCGCCCGGGCGACGCCTTCAGAGAGGACTATAAAATGCGGATCCTGTGCTTGAGCCGTGCGGATATCGTCGAGCAGGACTGGCTGCACCACCAGCCTGGCCAAAAAGCCAC
The DNA here is from genome assembly GCA_030737835.1 of Acorus gramineus. Lineage (NCBI taxonomy): Eukaryota > Viridiplantae > Streptophyta > Magnoliopsida > Acorales > Acoraceae > Acorus > Acorus gramineus. Next base: position 1,273,433 of record JAUJYN010000016.1, read on the forward strand.
CCGCAGGAGTCTCTCGAACACTGATCCAGCAAGCGGCCTCCTCCAGAAGCCTCCAACGACGGACAGCCATATGGGCGGCCATGCCCAAGGGCTGCCTACTGAGCGCATCTGCCACGACATTCGCCTTACCCGGATGGTAAGCGATGTCACAATCATAGTCCGTCAGGAACTCAACCCAACGTCTCTGACGCATGTTGAGCTCCGGCTGGGACTGCAAATATGTCAAGCTCTTATGATCGGTAAAGAGCTCGAACTCCTCTCCATAGAGGTAATGCCTCCACATCTTCAGCGCAAAGATGATCGCTGCCAACTCCAGGTCGTGGGTGGGGTAATTCTGCTCATGGGGCTTCAACTGACGAGACGCGTAAGCCACAACCTTACCGTGCTGCATCAGGACGCAACCCACACCCAACTGCGATGCATTCGTGTAAACTGTGAACCCACCACTCCCAGATGGAAGGGTAAGAACTGGCGCTGAGGTGAGCCTTCGCTTCAGCTCCTGGAAGCTCTCCTCGCAAGCAGGGGACCACTCGAACCGAACATCCTTCCGAGTGAGGCGGGTAAGAGGAACGGCTATCTTCGAGAAACCCTCGACAAACCTCCTGTAATAACCCGCCAAGCCCAAGAAGCTCCGAATCTCTGTGGGGTTCGACGGTCGACGCCAATTCGACACGGCGAGCGTCTTCTCCGGGTCCACAGATATGCCCTCACCGGAAATCACATGGCCCAGAAAGGCCATACGCTCCAACCAGAACTCGCACTTGCTGAACTTGGCGAACAACTGATGTCTGGCCAAAGTCTCCAAGACAGTGCGGAGATGGTGAGCGTGCTCCTCAAGACTCCTCGAGTACACCAATATGTCATCGATGAATACTACCACAAAGGAGTCGAGGAAGGGCCAAAATACCCGGTTCATCAGATCCATGAAGGCCGCCGGCGCATTCGTCAACCCGAATGGCAGTACTCTGAACTCGTAGTGCCCATACCAGGTGCGAAAGGCCATCTTCGGAATGTCTGACTCCCGGATCTTCAGCTGATAGTACCCCGAGCGGAGATCGATCTTGGAAAAGACACGCGCTCCCTGGAGCTGGTCAAACAGATCGTCGATCCGCGGCAACGGGTACTTGTTCTTCACTGTCCGTTTATTCAGCTGCCTGTAATCAATACACAGCCGCAGCGAACCGTCCTTCTTTCGGACGAACAGGACAGGGGCTCCCCACGGAGAAACACTCGGACGTGCGAAGCCCTTCTCCAGCAACTCCTCCAACTGCTCCTTGAGCACCCTCAGCTCTGCAGGGGCCATCCGGTACGGAGCCCTCGAAACCGGCTCGGTCCCCGGAACCAGATTGATCTCAAACTCGATCGCGCGATCCGGCGGTAATCCCGGAAGATCATCGGGGAAAACCTCGGGATACTCTGCCACGACCGGAGTCTGACTGATATCTGCCCGCAGCGGTGCATCCTCCTGAGCAATGTACGCTAGAAAGCCCTCGCATCCTCCCTGAAGGAGTCTCCACGCCTGCATGGACGACACGAACCCCAAAGGGGCTACGTCACGATCGCCCACGAACTGGAAGGACCTCCGACCCGGAAGGTGGAAAGACACCGACTTGGCAAAACAGTCGATGCTGGCGTGACTAGCTGCAAGCCAATCCATCCCCAGGATGGCATCAAAGTTCGTCATCGCGAGCTCCACCAACTCCACTGGAAACTCATGCTCTGCAACCTCTACCGTACACCCTCGGTACACAGAACTGAGGAGAATACGGTCTCCCACGGGCAATGATATCTCCAAGATAGCATCTAAAGGAGCGGACGCCACGCCCGTCCATCTCGCAAAAGCGGGAGACACGAACGAGTGTGTGGCTCCGGAATCAAACAACACATATGCAGGGAGCTGGGAGATCTGAACAATACCTCTGACCACGCTGCCTGATGCCTGAGCCTCCTCTGCCGAAAGCGCTGCCACTCGGCCCTGCACGAACTGCGGCTGAGGAGCAGGGGCACGCCTCGTCGGCTGCGCTGGCTGCCTCCTCTGGTCAACCTGGCCACCCCGTGGCTGCTGCTGACGCTGAGGCTGCTGCTGAGGCTGCTGGAATGGCTGCTGAAACGGCTGCTGCTGCAACTGCTGCTGCTGCGGAGGCATCACGTGGGGTCGGCCAGCATCAGGGCAATTATACAAGATATGCCCGATGCGCTGACAGTGATAACAGCGCCGCAACTTTGGTCGCCTCACCTGGACCGGCACTGCTGCGATGGGTGCTGGACCTCGCGCTGGCACCACATCTGCTGGAGGAGGGGCAGCCGCTGACCGATCGAAGCGGGCCCTCTTCTTCCTGCGCTGTCCCTGGTCCTGGCTCCTGGGTGGCCTCTGATCTGCCGAAGGGGTCGGAACCATCACGAGGATCCCGAGGTCTCGCTCGACTTTCTTCGCTCGAGACACCAAGTCGGAGTACCACGTGAATGCCTGGGAGGTAACATGCACCCGAATGGCGCTGCTGAGGCCAAGCTCGAATCGACGGCACCTCGTCTCCTCGTCCATCACCAAGGCTGGAGCAAATTTGGATAGCCTCGTGAAGCGCGTGGAGTAGTTAGCGACGGACATAGAGCCCTGCGTCAGCTGCTCAAACTCCCGCATCACAATCTGCCGCGTCGAGAACGGGAAGTACTCCTCCAAGAAATACCTCCAGAACCCCGCCCATAAAAGCTGCTCCACTCCCTCTGGGATGTCCACTGATCTAGTAGCCCACCAGTCGGCGGCGCTACCCTTCAGCATAAAAGTGGCCAGGGAGACTCGCTGGCCATCGGTGCAAAGCATGGTCGCGAAGATCGCATCCACCTCCATCAACCATCGCTCTGGGGCAAGGGGATCCACCGTCTGACCGTGGAACTCAGGAGGGTGGAGCTTCAGAAAGGCTGCGAGGCCACTCTGCTGCACGCGCGCTGCAGCCTCTAGCCCCACCTCCCTCTCATGGGGATCCTGAACTCTGACCGCCGGAACCACCACGGGGACTGGGGGTACATCGGGTACCACAGGTGGATCTGCCACCAGAGGAACCTGCGGAACTGCCTCGCGGGCCGCCCGCAGCTCCTGAATATCCCAGCCTGCTCTGCCAACACCCTCGTCTGGGCCTCCAATGCCCTGGTCTGCGTCTCCACCAAATCTGCTAACCGCGCAAACGCGCGCTCCCAGGCAGGAGGCTCCTCTGCCGATCCTGGCCTCACGGCTGAGGACTCTCCAATAGCATCCTCGCCTCTGGCAGGTCCGGAAACCTCCAAAGGTCGAGAGGGACCTCGTCCGCGCCGTCCTCTGTGAGGAGGCATATCAGCAACCTAAGAAAACTGGAGACTAGGATCAGAATACTCATATAGAAATCCTAGGACTCATCTCTACAAAAAAGAAGACAATTGGCTCTGACAGGACCAGGCTCTGATACCAACTTTTGTCACGCCCCAGGGCGGCCGTCCCCGGGTCGCGGCAAGTGTATACAAGATATCAGCAGTCTAAACAGGGAATCAATAAATCACTCTAAACAACACTAAAATGACAACAACACAGATGAAAGCAAGGCTGACATAATATATACACAGATAGCGGAAGCTAAAAGATTGAGTCTGTAATCCAAAAACATACTACAGACTCGATACAAATCAAATGTCCTGTGAGAGCCAATATACACACATACATCCAAATATAATCCAAACTGGGTGCCCAAGCACAGAAATATATACATACAATAACAAGGAAGGATGCTGATGGCCTCAGAAACTCGCGGGACGTAGCGCTACTCCGCTACTAGTGCAGTCGCTCAGGGAGCTCCTCCTTCAAGTCCTCCTCAGTAATCACTGGAAAAAATATTATGCGAGGGGTGAGCCACACGCTCAGTGAACAGCACAACCCATGCATCACAGTTTATATTAACCACAAATAATCAGCAACTAGCCTCAAAGTGGCATAACAACATAAATCCAGTGGTTCGTACATCGCCGAACCACCACACCCTCACCCTCACCCCTCAATAGGTGACATAGGATATTGGGACTTAATAGCCTGATAAACATCCATACACATCCATACACCCTCACCCTCACCCCTCAATAGGTGACATAGGATATTGGGACTGATAATCATCCATACACATCCATACACATCCATACACCCTCACCCTCACCCCTCAATGGGTGACATAGGATATTGGGACTGACTAGGCTGTTAATCACCCTTGGTCCACCGATAGCCTCTCCTCCACACCGTAGCTTGCCTGGTCTACTCCCACATTCAGCACAGTCCGAGTCCAAGATCAGGAGGTGCCTACTGATGGGAGCCCTCTGTCAGGATAGCCTGTCTAACGCTGAGGAGTCCCTACACGGATCCAACAAAGGGAAGAGAAACAACCTACCCACACGCATATGATCCACTCGGATCCGCTGACAACACATCTCTACAACTCTAGTGTCTTGAATTCATCAGAATTCCTCCAGGGCGCATAACCAAGATGCGGGGAACATGCATTAATATAGACGGGAAAAAGAAACCTTGGGAGGGCACCATGAGGTCCCGATATAGGACATCCCGACAACCAAACAAGGAACACGGAGCACCCTAGCCCGGGTCTCAATGTTGACCTCGCAAGGCCCCTTAATATTCCCTAAGACATGCTATAATATTACAAGTTGCATTTAATTTAACAAATTAAACTAATAGGACGCATACAAAGGCCGAGGCTTTCCTAGCATGATAACAAGGTGACAAGATGCATGGCTCTTACACAACCTAAGGGTGCAAGTCCCTAACATACTCAGTCTAGGGTAGCATGCATACTACATATCAATCATGCTTGCATGGATTACATATTAAACAGGTTAATATTAATCTATGGTGCCCCAGGGGAGGACGGTATACGCCCAAGTGCATATAGCGCCTCCCAACTGGGTTGGATTGTCCCACTCACCGGTAATCGGGTCGTCGCGCGATTGTCCGTCAAGATCTGCAAGACAGGGTATCAACTTGGTGAGTAAAATCCACAAATACCACAAAAATACACAAAAATACTCTAAAAGTACCCAACACTCGGGCAAACGTACATACGGCCCGTACGCACGCTAGCCCGAGCACCCCGACTCACTTCCGCAGCCCCGGCAACCATCCGCACGGCCACCCGCCCCCGGATGCACCGCTGCGCCCCAGCCCGCGCACCCAGGCGCCTTGCCGAGCCCCTGCCACTGCACGCCTGCTGCGCCTGCCTGCTGCGCTGCCTGTGCTGCCTGCTGCCCGAGACAGCCAACCACCCTGCCCGAGCACCTTTCCACCACCCACCGGCCACCAGTGGCCTCCGACCGCCCCCAACCACCACCGACCACCACTAACAGCCCCCCAACACCCACCACACACCCAAAACATCCCCTAACATGGATCTAAACATGGAAAAGAGGGAAAGAGACCTTACCCAAGGAAAGGAGAGGAAGAGAAGGGGATCGGGAGCTCTTCGCGCACCGAAACACCTCCCCAAGGATCTCCACCACCAAGACCTCTTCCTACCTTCGAAGGGGCTGAAAACAGGGGAGAAAAGAGGGGGCTAAACACCTCAGAATTCGAATCCGAAACCACCGGTAGATAGATCGGGACCGGATCTAACCTTTCTATGCTTTGAGTTTTAAGGTTCAAGCACTCTAGGTGGCTCAAAATCAAGAAAAAGAGAGAGGGGGAGAGAGAAAATGAGTTGGGGAAGAAGATGAATAGTGGGGGAAGACTTTTAGCTCTCACTTAAATAATCCCTCACTTAGATTAGGATAAACAAGGTTAATTAGGGTTTAAGGCTTGATTAATGAGTTTAAGTGGGCTTTGACTTGGGTCAACCCAACCACACAAAAAAACAAAAAGGGTTGACCAAGTCATGGGCCCACTTTGACCGAGTCAACTCTCCCAATGACTTCTCGCTCGGTCAAAACCCGGATACGCCCCGGAACTGTGAAATTTCAGAAACGTTACCGGAATTCGATGAAATTTTTGTGAGTGGCTTAAAATGGCACCAGGACACATAATATGCAGTTAGATTTTCAATCAGAGTCCTCAAACACAGGACGATAGCTAACAGTCTAAAATTTTAGCGGTTCCGATCGAAAACGAAAAAAAACTCAAAAACTGCCAGAATACTCCAATGATTACCAGAGGGCTAAAAAGTGACACATATATAACAGTTTCAGTGCGCGAAGAGCACCCGATCTCTTTCCCTTCCCTTCCTCTCCTTTGGGTGAGCTTCCTTTCCTTCCATTCTTGTTTAGATGCATGTTTAGGGGGTGTTTTTAGGTGAGCATGAGTGGTTGGGGTGAGGGAGGGCTGAGGGAGGTGGTTGTGTCGGCTCAGGCAGTGCGAGCTCCTCGGCGCGTACCCACAGGCAGGCAGGCAGGCAAGGCAGGCGCGCTGCCCGGCAAGCTGGCAGGGCACGCGCGCGTGCACGCGGGTGCTGCGCAAGGGGCGCAGTACGAGGGGCGAGCGGGCGATGTGCGGTTGCTACGCTGGGGGCGCAGTGAGGGCAGGGCGAGCGGGGAGTGCGCGCGGGTGCATCCGAGGCTGGACGCGCGGTGCGCACGGGCGCGCGCGTGCGTGCCCCCGAGCGTGCGGTGTGTCTGGGCGCGCGGGCTTGGCGCGGCAACGTGTCTGGGCATGCAGGCAGGGGGCTCGGCAGTGCGTCTGGGCGCGCGGGCTGGGGTGCGGCTGTGCGCCTAGGGCGGGTGGCCGTGCGTATGGCTGCCCGGGGGTTCGGGAGTGAGTCGGGGTGCTCGGACTCGCGTGCGTACGGGCCGTATGTACGCTTGTCCGAGTGTTGGGTATTTTTAGCGTATTTTTGTATGTATTGTGTATTTTACTCACCGTGTTGAATACCCTGTCTTGCAGATCTTGACGGACGGTCACGCGACAACCCGGGTATTGGTGAGTGGGACAATCCAACCCAGTGGGGAGGCGTATATGCTTTTAGGCGTGTATCGTTCTCCCCCTGGGGCACCATAGTTTAATATTAACTTGTATAATATGTAATGTATGCAAGCATGATTGTTATATAGTATGCATGCCACCCTAGACTTGCATGTTAGGAACTTGCACCCTTAGGATAGGTGTAAGAGCCATGCATCCTGTCACCCTGTTTCATGCTAGGAATCCTTGGCATGTGCATGTTCCCATTTAGTTTAATTTATTTAAATCAAATGTACGTTATTTAGTAATGAGCATGCTTAGTAAGTATTATAACATGGGGGTTATTATATATGTTCCCCGCATCTTGGTTATGCACCCTGGAGGAATTCTAAAGAATTCATGACATTAGAGTTGTTGAGATGCGTTGCCGACGGATCCGATTGGATCGTATACGTGTGGGTAGGCTGTTTATGTTCCCTTTGTTGGATCTGTATAGAGACTGCCCCAGCGTTAGACAGGTCTTCCTGACAGAGGGCTCCCATCAGTAGGCACCTCCTGATTTGGGTTCGGACTGTGCTGAATTGTGGGAGTGGACCAGGCGGCCTACGGAGTGGAGGAGAGACTATCGGTGGACCAAGGGTGATTAACAGCCTAGTCAGTCCCAATAGCCGTGTCACCTATTTAGAGGGTGAGGGTGAGGGTGTGGTGGGTCGGCGATGTTGCGACCCACTGGATTGTGTATTTTCCTGCCACTTTGAGGCTTTGAATTAATTGTGGTTAATATGAATTGTGATGCATGGGTTGTGCTATTCACTGAGCGTGTGGCTCACCCCTCGCATAATTTTTCTCCAGTTATCACTGAGTCGGATCTGAAGGAGGAGCTCCCCGAGGGACTTCATCAGTAGCGGAGCAGCGCCACGTCCCGCGAGTGTTAGAGGCCATCAGCATCCCTTTTTGATTGTATGTATTATATTTCCGTGCTTGGGCACCTGTTTGTATTATACTTGGATGTATTTGTGTATATTGGCTCTCACAGGACAGTTGATTATGTATCGAGTCTGTAATATGTTTTTGAATTACAGACTCAGTCTTTTAGCTTTCGCTATTTGTGTATATATCATGTCAGCCTTGCTTTTGTCTGTGTTGTCATTTTAGCTGTTGTTTAGAGTATGTTATTGACCTCCTGTATAGACTGCTGATATCATGTATACACTTGCCGCGTCCCGGGGACGGCCGCCCTGGGGCGTGACACAAAACACGAACGCTGCTCCGCTACTGGTGCGATGCCTCGGGGAGATCCTCCTTCAGATCCGACTCAGTGACAACTGGAGGAAAAAGATATGCGAGGGGTGAGCCACACGCTCAGTGAATGGTACAATCCATGCAACACAACTCATATTTAACCTTAAAAATCATTAAAGTCCCTAAGATGGGAGTAACTGTACAAATTTAGTGGGTCGCAGCGACGCCAACCCACCACACCCTCACCCTCACCCTTTAGAGGTGACATAAGACTTTTGGGAGAGATTAGACTGCTCTACACCCTTGGTCCACCGGTACCCCTTTCCCCAGGTAGCCTCTACCTGGTATACTCCCATGATCAGTACGTTCCCGAATGCATCGGTAGTACCTACGGATGGGAGCCCTCTGTCAGAACAGCTTTTCCCAACCCGGGTAGTTCCTACACGGATCCAACGAAGGGGAGAAAACAATCTACACTCGCGGATACGATCCTCTTGGATCCGTCGACACCGGTTGTCACACCCCAGGGCGGCCGTCCCCGAGACGTAGCAATAATGAAATATCAGCTATCAATATCTGAGGTCAATAAAGACTCCAACAACAACACACAAAGTGGCAAAGCAAGGGTAATGATAACTGACTGAAAAGTGGAAGCATAATATATAAACAATGTCTGTAAACCAAAAATATTATTACAGACTCGAATACACAATCACTGTCCTGTGAGAGCCAAATCTAGTGCAAATAAAATACAACCTGTGCCACATGCACGATTTACAACATAAATGACTCTAGGACTGCTGACAGCCTCGCACTCGCCACCCACCGGAAGAACGCTCCACGCCAATAAGACCACGCCACAGGAAAGCTCCAGCTCCACGCCCAACACTGCCCCTGAAAAGAAACAGTATGCGAGGGGTGAGCTACAAGCTCAGTGAGTGGCTGGAAACCAATCACCATACAACAGTTCAATACCAAAGCAATTTCTTTTCAAGGAAAACATGGGTAGAAACTTAATGGATAACAAGGTCACGCGGCAGCGCAACCAACCTCAACCTCACCCTCACTCCCGGAGGGAGACTCTTGGGACTTTTGGGGAGAGACCATACCGTTGGTCGAAGAGACCCAGGATTACAGGTCTACACAACACTACTGGATGATCTACATCGAGATAACTGCCCAATGATGTCTTTGAACATCGATACGCAACCGGACCCAACAATTTTGGGAACAGACGAACAACGAATGGGTCACGCGGCGACGTGTCATCACCTCATCCTCACTCTCACTCCCGGAGGGAGACTCTTGGGACTTTTGGAAGAGACTTAGACTGCTCTACATCCTTGGTCCACCGGTAGCCCTTTCCCCGGGTAGTCACTACCTGGTATACTCCCACGATCAGTACACTTCCGAACGCCTCGGTGGTACCTACGGATGGGAGCCCTCTGTCAGGATAGCTTTTCCAACGCCGGGAAATTCCTACATCGGATCCAACGAAGGGGAGAACGATTCCACGCTCGCAATATCATTCGTTAGCCCTCTCCCGGGTAGCCTCTACCTGGTACACTCCCACGATCAGTACACTCCCGAACGCATCGGTGGTACCTACGGATGGGAGCCCTCTGTCAGGACAGCTACAACCCGGGCCTCTTCAACACGGATGACATTGGGAGTAAACATTCCATGTTCGCAAAGTGAACCCAATGGAAAAACAACTACTCTCGATAATCACTCATCGAAATATCAAATACTACTGTACTCCCACACCGTTGCGTCGCTCAGACACAAAAGGGGGGGGGTTGCCTCTGTTCTCATGCAGAAATAATCCCAAGGCACATAACCCAACAGGCGGTTCATATACACGCCTAGCACGGGTAGGCCTAGCTTAATGCCACAACTACCGGCTTAACAAAACCGATAAGATAATGAATTCTCTTGAATTCCAAACGAGTGCATCGCTTGGATGCACGGGGCGATTACATCGCTAGCGCTCTAACTAATAAGGTACAACCCGACAGCGGGTCATACCCACGCCTATTTCAGATAGGCCTATCAGTTTTATCATGCGCATAATTATTACAGGAGAATTCTATCACTGAAGGAACTTGATCCACATGCACAATAACATATGCTTGACTATAGGGGTTCTCCCTAACATGAGTATATGGCATAAACAACACATCATGCAACATACATACAAGGCAAGGCCTAACTACACATGCATATGAGGGCACTAATCGTATAAACATACAAAATATACTCTAACATACGTTGGATATTGCCAACTTAAAAGGGAAGGGTCAAGCGCAATCTCACGCACTAACAGGTGAATGCTAATATTCCAAACGAACCCGAGTCGAGTAGGAAATCGCCTCTACTTACTCGGTTCGTGCAGAGGGAGAGGGCGAGAGAGATCATCATCTCATGAAGTTGGTCATAGTTTTGCCCCATTAGCATGGGCGCAACAACTACACCACGCCCTCGAGTCTTATCGCAAGGGAATATTAGGCAGGTGCCCGTTATTAACCCAGACTTAATCATATTGGATATTCCATTTAATATGAGGGGGGGAGTAGTATTACAATACTACCTAGGCATGCCATATTCTATACATCCATACACATTACAAAAATACATGCCCATACTAGAGGGGCGCATGCAACACAATCATTCATACATGAATACAATACATGTATATAAGCCTAGCATGCAAGATATCTAACATATTATAGCTTAAGCATGGCCATACTACTTATCTACACAAGTAGTATAGCTAAGATGCCCCATCGATGCGCGACGCGCGACTACGCGCGTCGAGCGCATCCCGAGGGGGGGGGATTGGATCAAACCACTCACAGATACCCGGATCGTCGCGCGTCCGATCTACGAGATCTGCAAAACACAACCAATGATCCACAATTAAAATATGGAACCTCCTATCACACATATAAGCCTACTACATGAAGACCCTAACCCCTGATACTTCCATATTATCACCCAAGACACATGCAAACAACTCCTTGACACTCAACCAAGCAAAACTGCTAAACCTGCTGCAACCAGCCCTACTAATTGGTCTCCACAGCACCCAATACACTTCCAAAATTATGAAATAAATCATGCACATTCTCTGATATGCTGGGATCATAATCCATGAAGACATTAGAACCTAATTTTTCCTCTACAAGCCCGAAACAAATTATTTCCAGAAGCAGGTCAATTCCTACGCGAATCTGGACAGGCCATGCAAAACTGGTTGTAACTTACACCACAGATATCATAATGACCCCAAATTTCATATATAACATCTAGACACATAGATGATTAAATCATAAGAAGACATAATCCTAAAAATATGCCTCTAAATACTAGATTCACTGAGATCTTTAAAAGACAGTGAGCTGCCTTACCGAAACAGGGGGAGGGAAATGGGGAGATGCGGGGTTATCGACACACCCACGACCACCTCAACCACCACCACAACTACCACCATCTCTTCAGCCTCTCCATCAGCCCTTCTTGGCTGAAAAAACAGAGGAAAACATGAGGGGAGGCATGAGAGGGTTGGAGATGGAGAAGGGAAAGAAACAACAGCACATACACACACACAAACTCACCCTAGCTAGATCATCCCTTCACACACTATTCATCTTCTCCTTCACTTTCTCCACCCAACACACACAAATGAGAGGGAGAGGAGAAAAGAAAGCCACGGATGGCTTGAGAGGGGAGAGAGAGAGGGAAGTGCACACACATTTTTGGGGCTTTAAATGGAGGAAAAGGTGTTAGGTGAGGTTGACTTGTCAATCCTCAGCAACACAAACAAACAAAGAAGCTTCATGATTTGGTCAAAATACATCAAATCCCCACTTAGACGTGCACAAACAATTCTCACCTCTCAATCCAGTAACGGCAAAACCCGGATGCAATTCGAAATTGCATATTTTTAAAACGTTATCGGAATTCGATAAAAATTTTATGAGTAGTACAGAACGGTACCAGGACCCATAATATGCAGTTAGATTTCCAATCAGAGAACTCTAACTTCAGCAGGTGGCTAAAAGCCAAAATTTTAGCGACTCCGATTGAAAAAGAAAAAGGCCCTGAATGACCCAGAAGTGACCAAGGCTTAACCGAAATGGCTCCAAATGACACAGGCATAACATTCTCCCCCCCCTTAGGAAATTTAGTCCTCGAAATTTAAGGAAACCTATAGGGAAGACCGAATATAGCAAGTATCACGCATAGACCTTTTGCTCCCAAGTGGTCCATGCACCAGATTGGCACTACTGACACACTGTAATCAAAGGAACGGTCTTAGCGTGGAGCCTTTTCTCATGCTGGTCCTTGACCTCGATCCACTGCTCCATGAACGACAAATCCAACTCGAGGATGAGATGGACAAACAGAATGACTGAGCAGGATTGTGGACATAACGCCTCAGCCCTGAGACAAGGATGACGTCGTGGGCATGAGCCAGCTATGGGGGAAAGGCTACATGACAAGCCACCTCCCCAATCCACCCAAAGATGAGAACCGGTCCGATGAAAGGCTGACTCAGCTTGCCCTGAACGTCGACGCGGAGGGTGGTCTTAAACCCTGACACCTTCAAGAAAACATGGTCGCCAAACCCCAAGGTAAGCTCCTGGCGATGATGACCTACGCAGCCCTTCTATCGGTTATGGGAGGTGCGGATGCACACGTGAACCAACCTGGCCACTACAAGGTCAAATAAATAATTGTGGCCCCTCTAGCTGGCGCTCCTCAACCGTCCCAACACAAGGGAGGTATAAAACTGCGCCTGTAGAGTGCCTTTCACAGTACCATTAGGATGCTCGAATGACAGTCGTCTTGCAGGCAACCCCAACCAAATGGGAGATGCCTCTCCAAACCCCAGTCGAGCACCTTCCACTTAGCATGTCCTCCAAGGTCTGAATCGTCCTCTTTGTCTGGCTGTCCATCGGCGATGAAACGCTATACTTAAATGGAGGCTCGCGCCAAAGCCTGCCAAGGCTGCACCACAACCTCAAAGTAACCCTCGCGTCTCAACCAAAATAGCGCCGACCGGAGTGCCATGAAGACGAACAATTGCGAAGGTGAAAACCCACGTCAAGGCGTCCAGAGACTCAATCAGTTGGATTAGGGAGGGAAGCGCGGACTTAGTCAGTCGGTCAATGATCACCTAGACGGCGTCGTGACCCGAATGTGACATTAGCGAGTCCGCAACAATCCCTGATAACCCACTCCCACGTCCACTGAGGAATCTCCATGGACTGACGCTTTCCAACGTGATGATGATTCTCGAACTTTGCCTGAGGGCATGCCAACCTGGGGAAACAAGGTCACCCATTGCTTTCACATCTCGCTACTAGCAATTTCAATGAAGACTATCTCAAGCAGTCCACGCAAGACCAATAAAACTTTTGAGATCCACGAAGGCATCCGGCACATTCGTCAACCCCGACGGCAGTACTTGTCACGCCCCAGGGCGGCCGTCCCCGGGACGCGGCAAGTGTATATATGATATCAGCAGTCAATACAGGAAGTGAATAATATACCCTAAACAACATCAACAATTTCAACACAACAACAAAGGGGCTGACATGATATATGCACAAATAGCGGAAGCTAAAAGACTGAATCTGTAACTCAAAGACATATTACAGACTCGATACATAATCAACTGTCCTGTGAGAGCCAATATATACAAAGACATCCAAATATAATACAAACGCGTGCCCAAGCACGGAATATAATACATACAATCAAAAGGGATGCTGATAGCCTCTAAAACTCGCAGGACGTGGCGCTGCTCCGCTACTGATGAAGTCACTCGGGGAGCTCCTCCTCCAGATCCGACTCAGATAGCACTGGAGAATAATATATGCGAGGGGTGAGCCACACGCTCAGTGAACAGCACAACCCATGCATCACAGTTTATATTAACCACAACTAATCATTAAAAGCCTCAAAGTGGCAGAAACTAAACAATCCAGTGGGTCGCTACATCGCCGACCCACCACACCCTCACCCTCACCCCTCAATATGGTGACATAGGATATTGGGACTGACTACTACACAAATCCAGCGGGTCGCTACATCGCCGACCCACCACACCCTCACCCTCACCCCTCAATAGGTGACATAGGATATTGGGACTGACTAGGCTATTGGTCACCCTTGGTCCACCGATAGTCTCTCCTCCACTCCGTAGGCCGCTTGGCCACTCCCACATTCAGCACAGTCCATCCCAAATCAGAAGGTGCCTACTGATGGGAGCCCTCCACGGGACGGCCTTTCTAACGCTGGGGCAGTCTCTACACGGATCCAACGAAGGGAACAGAACAGCCTATCCATACGCATATGATCCACTCGGATCCGCCGACAACACATCTCAACAACTCTAATGTCTTGAATTCTTCAGAATTCCTCCAGGGCGCATAACCAAGATGCGGGAAAACATATAATATAATAACAAGGTTATAATATTATTGGAAAAAGAAACCTTGGGAGGGCAGCATGAGGTCCCGATATAGGACATCCCGACAACCAAACAAGGAACACGGAGTACCCTAGCCCGGGTCTCAATGTTGACCTCGCAAGGCCCCTCCCTATAATATTATATAAGGCATGCTAATAATCATATGCTCGCATTTAATTTAATAAATTAAACTAGTAGGACACATGCATAGGTCGAGGCTTCCTAGCATGCGAACAGGGTGTCAGGATGCATGGCTCATACACATATCCTAAGGGTGCAACCCTAACATACAAGGTCTAGGGTGGCATGCATACTACATACTAATCATGCTGCATAGATTACATATTATACAAGTTAATATTAAACTATGGTGCCCAGAGGAGGACGGTATAAGCCCAAGTGCATATAGCGCCTCCCTACTGTGTTGGATTGTCCCACTCACCGATAGTCGGCTCGTCGTGCGACCGTCCGTCGAGATCTGCAAAATAGGGTAATCAATTCGGTGAGTAAAATACACAAATACGACAAAAATACATTAAAAATACCCAACACTCGGACAAGCGTACATACGGCCTGTACGCCCGCGAGTCCGAGCACCCTGACTCACTCCCGAACCCCCGAGCAACCGTAGCACGGCCACCCGCCCCGGGTGCACAGCCGAGCCCCGGCCCGCGCGCCCAGCCCCCATGCCTGGACACCCTGCCAAGTCCCCCCGGGTGACCGCGCGCTCACTGCGCCCCAGCGTAGCAACCCGCGCGCACACCCGCACGCCCTGCGCCCCAGTACCTCACCCCGCACGCACCATGCGCGCACCACCGGCTCACCTCACCGCGCGAGCACAGCACGCTTGCGCCTCTGCGCAGCGCTCCGCGCGCACGCCCCCGCACGGCGCCCTACGCGCAGCACCCGCACGCGGCCCCGCGCGCACGGCACGCACTGTGTCTCTGCGCAGCGACCCGCGCGCACGCCCGCGCACGGCACCCAGCGGGCAGCTCCCGCACGCTCCTACTCCACCCACGCGCACGCCCGCGCGCATGCGCGCGTGCCCTGCCAGACTGCTCTGCCCGCCCTGCCTGCCAGCCAGCCTACCCGAGCCGGCCTGCCATCCTGCCCGAGCCACCCTACCACCTCTCACCGGCTACCAATGGCCACCAAAGCCACCAACAACCAAAATCACCCTCCTAACACGCATCTAAGCAAGAAAAGGAAGGAAAGAAAGCTTACCCTTGGAGAGGAAAGGAAGGGAAGGGGATCGGGAGCTCTTCGTGCACCGAAACACCTCTCCAAGGACCACCACCACCAAGATCTCCTTCAGCTCTCAAGGTGGCTGAAATCAGAGGAGAAAAGGGGGCATAAGAAGGGGTCACACATGTGGGAACTCGAATCCGAGACCACCGGAAGGTAGATCGGGAGCTCACCTAACCTTTCTCTTCTTTGGGTTTTTGGATCCAAGTCCTCTAGCTAGGTCAAAAGTGAGGTTTAAAGAGAGGGAAGAGAGAGGGAAAACTTTGGAGAAGATGATGAATAGTGGGGGGAGATATTTTTAGCTTCACTTATAAGTAACCCCACACTTAGATTAGGCTAACTAGGTTTAATTAGGGTTTAAGAGAGGATTAGTGAGGCTTAAGTGAGCTTTGACTTGGGTCAACCCAACCACACAAAAAAACAAAAGGGGTTGACCAAGTCATGGGCCCACTTTGACCAAGTCAACTTTCCCAATGACTTCTCGCTCGGTCAAAACCCGGATACGCCGCGAAACTGTGAAATTCTGAAACGTACCGGAATTCGATGAAATTTTCGTGAGTGGCTTGAAATGGCACCAGGACACATAATATGCAGTTAGATTTTCAATCGGAGTCCTCAAACTCAGGGTGATAGCTAAAATCCCAAAATTTTAGCGATTCCGATCGAAAAATGAAAAAAAACTAAAAAACTGCCAGAATGTTCCAATGGTTACCAGAAGGCAAAAAGTGACACATATATAACAGTACTTAAAACTCGTAGTGCCCGAAACAGTCACAAAAGGCCATCTACAGGATGTCTGACTCCGGGATCTCAAACCTGTGGTACCCTTGTGCGAAGATCGATCTAACAGCAGACACCCGCTCCCAGAGCTGGTCAAATAGATCATCAATTCACAGCAAGGGGTACCTGATCTTCAACCCTCAAGGGAAGATCAAAACAACACCTCGAACAATTAAGTCCAGATTCTGCTCCTCGAGCATGGTTGGCGCTCATGCTGACACTTACACGCTTGGTAAGCCGCTCAACCGCACTTAATCCACAAGACACGCAATAAGGGGGGTCGTCGAACCTCGACAATGCCTATGCGACGTCATCTATCTGATAAGGCGGTTGAGTCCCATCATGAACGTTAGCATCGCGTCTCCTCATTTGCGGCCAATGTGGGGCAAAACGCGACAGTATCCACAACTGTGCTTCACATGCCGCCAGAGATAGGTCGCTCAACTATAACCATTGGAACTCCAGCATCCTGCACTCCATGGGCAGATTCATCACGGGGAGTCCACGCTCTCGACATCATCCAGTAGCACTCTCCCGGTGTGGCCTCTACCTGGTAGCCTCCCAAGCCCACTATCTCTGCCATATGGGCGCACCAACAAGCATAGTATAGCACCTCAAAGGGCTCTGGCCTCAACCGGGCAGCTACAACACACAATGATATATTGAAGCGACTCCAGATGCAACTATGGAACCCAGTCCACAAGTAATCTCCCACCAAGCTGCAATAGGATGTGCCCAATCCCGATCGTACACATCACCACTCGCTACAGCACCTTCCAAGTGAGAGGAAAAATCAATCATCAATTAGATGCTTCATAGGTATTCCTTGATTGGGAAAAGAACCTTGGGAGGGCACCATGAGGTCCCGATATAGGATATCCCGACAACCAAACAAGGAACACGGAGTACCCTAGCCCGAGTCTCAACGCTGACCCTGCAAGGCCCCTTAATCCTGAGTAGAAAGGCTAGAAGAAGACATCACCCCTTAATGAGCAATACGCCACATCCTCAAAACTTGAAACTGGCGCTGCACGCGAACTCAATGGTTACCAGCAATACCGATGCACGGGAAAGAAGCTCCATTTTTGAGACGCAACCCATACCTTAGAAATTGCAACCAATTCATCATTATCACACTACTAGGCTAGAATCTCCTACCCAAGCCTTAATCCCACCACAAGGGATCCAACAACTGACCCTATTCAGTCGACCCAGTCGACAACTTAAGGGTGGGTCCAGGGGGGTCACGTCCACGTTAACGGATGCGAGGAGGCATGTCAGCAACCAAAGATAACTTCTAAAACAAGAGTTCTAGGATGACAATCCTACGACTCATCATCTATACGACTTAACACTGATGACGTAACGAATTCTCAAGAATTCCCCCATGGCGCATAACTAAGATGCGGGGAAAAACATATTATTCATAGTGACAATTTCCAAGTATGATCCCCATAAGCGGTCATACACTTGCCTAAACTCATTAGGCAAGATTTGAGACTCAACCTAAGCATATAATGTGGATAATGAATATACAAGGAATTCATCATGGAAGCATTTAAATAATATAATAACAAGGTTATAATATTTTCTAAGGCATGCTTACACTTATGCTTTTCATAGATATCTAAGGGTATACTTAGGCAAGGTCGGGGTACATGCAGGAATCAAATATTATCCTAACATGGGACATGATGCATGAACAAGCATTGGTCCCTACACATGGTACTAGGATGTATAACCCTAACATGTTAGTTCTAACATGGCATGGATGCAACCTAGCAAGCCCAATAATAACATATACATGCAAATATGGTTAATATGCAGTTATAATGCCCCAGGGGAGGGCAATGCACGTCTACGTGCATCGAACGCCTCCCAACTGGGTTGGATCGACCCACTCACCGCAACCCAGGTCGTTGCGTGACCGTTCACCAAGATCTGCAAGACAAGGGCATTCAATATGGTGAGTATAACTACATAAATATACATGGAATTTACTAGAAATGCCAAATACTCGAACAAGCACGCATACAGGCTCGCACGCATGCAAGCACGCATGCACGCTCGCAAGTCCGAGTGCCCCGACACCTACCCGAACCCTCGGGCAGCCACACGCATGGCCCCCGCACGCGTACGCACGCATAAGCACGCACGCACGCGGCCCCGCACCCCCTAGCGCACTACCGCGCGTCTAGACGTGCTGCCACGCTAGCGCAGGCTCACGCGCGCCCATACGCACTCGCCCGCACTGCGCGCCTGCCTAGCACCTCGCGCGCACGTTCGCGCGCCTGCATGTACGCGCGTGCGCGCCCCAGTACCCCTCTGCACCCCCCGCGCGCACGCCCAGATCTCTGCCACCCCTTCCACAGTCCTCACACACACCCTACCACCTATGCATGGCATGCATGAACACCCTAACAGCCCTAACAACCATTTAAAACTAAGATAAGGGAGGAGGAGAGCTTACCAAAGGAGGGGAAAGAAAAGGGGAGGTATTCGGGTGCCTTGGCGCACCAAAACCACCGCAACTGCCACCACCAACACCACCACCTCCTCAGCCTTACTTGGCTGAAAATCAGGGGCAAAAGGGAGCATGAGAGGGAGCCTATGAGAAGGGAAATCAACACCTAATAACAACAACACATGAACACACCTTTGAGTGTTCTTTCCCTTTCACTTCTCCTCTTCTTTTGCTTCTTCTTCTCCTTCTTTTCCTTAAAAAGAAAAACACACACACACACACACAACCAAAGGGAGAGGGAGACGTGGGAGATGGTGAAAGAGAGAGAGAGAGAGAGATCCCATTTTTCTCAAATAGGGGGGGGGTGATGAGAAGGGAAAAAAAGGGGGTGAGCCTAAGCTAAACTCACCCACACACATCAAAAGTAACCCAAGATTTCTTACCCATTAAGCAAGAGGGGGGTGGTTACCAAGGTTACCATAACCACCAAAATATCCCAACACTATTTCTCCTAACAAACCAGAAACGACCGAAACCCGGATACGATTCTGAACTGCATAATTTTTAAAACGTTACCGGAATTCGATGAAATTTTTATGAGTAGTACAAAATGGTACCAGGACTCATAATATGCAATTAGATTTCCAATCGGAGTACTCGAACTCACGTAGATAGCTAAAAGTCCAAAATTTTAGCGGCTCCGATCGAAAAAAGAAAAATTGGAAAATGGCCAGAAATGACCCAAATGTGACCAATAGGCTAAAAAGTGACACATATATAACATTCTTCCCCCCTTAGGAAATTTTGTCCACAAAATTTAATACAAAAACATCTAGGAAGGAAAAGATGTGGATATGTGCCACGCATGGCGTCCTCGCGCTCCCAAGTGGCCTCGGCACCAGAACGGTGCTGCCATCGCACCTTAACCAACTGGATGGTCTTGGTGCGGAGCCTCTTCTCGCGTCGGTCCAGGATCTCGATCGGCTGCTCCACGAATGACAAGTCCGGCTCGAAGACGAGCGGCTTGAACGGAATAACGTGAGCAGGATCGTGGACGTAATGCCTCAGCTGCGAGACATGGAAGACGTCATGGGCTTGAGCCAACTGTGGGGGCAGGGCTATGCGATAGGCCACCTCTCCAATCCGCTCAAGGATGAGAAACGGGCCAATGTAACGCGGACTCAGCTTGCCCCGCACACCGAAACGGAAGATGCCCTTTGACGGGACACCTTCAAGAAAACATGGTCACCAACTGTTGTGTCTGTGTCATTTGGAGCGCTCTGTTTGAAGATTTGGGTACATAATTTTTTTCTCTAAGTTATGTATTCCTGATTTGGTATTTGGATTTGATTTTGTTAAAATCCAAGATGAAGAAGTTTAATTATGATTTTATTATGAGATGTCCAGTTTTGAGTTAGCTTTCGCACAGAAGTGGAATTAGACCAACTGGATTCTTGTAATAAACGTTATGGGTATTTTTCCAAGTATACCCCGGGGATGGAAATTCTGGCAGCAGCCCTGTTCCATGTTTAGATCTAATTTCGGATTAGCTGGAGAGATTATCTGATCTTTCCATGAACATGAAAGTTGTAGATAATCTTCTTAGCTTTCCATCGGTCTTGGAATCAAGCAATTCGGAGCTGTATCGGGGAAGTTATGGCTGTTCCAGTGAAGCTTGCGCAGAATTTCTAGTCGGAGGGCGACTTAGTAAATTCTCCTTAAGATATTTGATAAATATCTTCTCTCTCTCTCTCTCTCCCCTCCCAAAATCTTCCGACCAGCATTTTTTTCTCTCCTCTCTTTTCAAACACACCCCCCATGTGTTTGTTATAATTCCTAAAAGAGATGGTGAAGGAGATGGTGGAGGAGGAGGTGTTGGTGAGTTCATGTGTGTTGTTTGTTGTTCTCCCCTCTATATCAAGCTCCCTTTCCATGGATCTCCCCCCCCCTGTTTTGCTGCCATGAGAGGGCTGAGGAGGCCGGTGAGGCGGTGGTGGTGGTTGAGGTGGTCGCGGGTGCGTCGAGGGCCCCCGAACCTCCCCCTTTTGTTCCCCCTCCAAGGTGAGCTCCTCCCCTTCTTCTCTTGGTTTTCTTGGCTTAAAGGGGTGTTGGGAAGGTCATGCATGTTGGGTAGGTGTGTTAGGGAGTGTGTGGGGGGTTGGGGATGGTTAAAAAGAGGTTAGAATGGCTTGGGTGCGAGCTGGGCGTCGTCTGCGCGCGCGGGCAGGGCACCTGGGCACTGCGGGCGCTGGCGGGCGCGTGCGCGCAGGTGCAGGCGCGAGCGGGGGTGCGAGTGGGGGTGCGCGCGGGTGCGCGTCGGCGCGCACGGGCAGGGCACCTGGGCACTGCGCCTTGGTGCGGGGCAGGGCGCCTGGGCGCGGAGCTGGGGACCAGTGCGTGCGCGTGCTGGGGCGTGCGTGCAGTGCGCGCGGGGGCGCGCTGGGCTAGACGCGCGGTGCGCGCGGGCGCGCGCGAGCGTGCGCGTTTGTGGCAGTGCGTCGGGGCGCGCGGGCAGGCGCGCGACAGTGCGTTGATGGTGCCGGGGTGCGTGCGTGCGTGCGCATTCGTGCGTGCACGTGCGGGTGGCCGTGCGTATGGCTGTCCGAGGGTTCGGGAATGAGTTGGGGTGCTCGGACTCGCGTGCGTACAGGCCATATGTACGCTTGTCCGAGTGTTGGGGTATTTTAATGTATTTTAGTTGTATTTGTGCGTTTTACTCACCGAATTGATTACCCTATTTTGCAGATCTTGACAGACGGCCGCGCGACGACCCGACTATCTGTGAGTGGGACAATCCAACCCAGTAGGGAGGCGCTATACGCACTTGGGCGTGTACCGTCCTCCCCTGGGGCACCATGGATTTATATTAACTGTTGTAATGTGTAATCCATGCAAGCATGATAAAAATGTAGTACGCATGCTTCCCTAGACTTTATATGTTAGGGACTTGCTGTCACGCCCCGGGCGTCCCCGAGACGCGGCAAGTGTATATATAATATCAGAATCTACACAGGAGGTCAATAATATACCATAAACAAGCAACTAGAATGACACACAGACAACAAAGAGGCTGACATGATATATACACCAAATGCGGAAGCGAAAGACTGAATCTGTAATTAAAACATACTACAGACTCGATACACAATCATCTGTCCTGTGATAGCCAATATATACAAAGACATCTAAATAAAATACAACCGCGTGCCCAAGCACGAAATATAATACATACAATAAAAAAAAGGGGTGCTGATAACCTCTGGTACTCGCGGGACGTAGCGCTACTACTCCGCTACTGATGAAATCCCTCGGGGAGCTCCTCCTTCAAGTCCGGCTCAGATAATACTGGAGAATAATAATTATGCGAGGGGTGAGCTACACGCTCAGTAAATAGCACAACCCATGCATCACAGACAATATTGACCACAATTCAATTATTTATCCATCCTCTAAGTGGCATATCAACATAATCCAGTGGTTCGTACATCACCGAACCACCACACCCTCACCCTCACCCTCACCCATCAATGGGTGACATAGGCTATTGGGACTGATAATCATCCTACCACAATCCAGTGGGTCGCTCATCGCCAACCCACTACACCCTCACCCTCACCCTACCACGGGTGACATAGGATATTGGGACTGACTAGGCTGTTGGTCACCCTTGGTCCACCGATAGTCTCTCCTCCACTCCGTAGGCCGCTTGGCTTTCACCCACAACTTCAGCCCAGTCCGAAACCAAATCAGGAGGCGCCTACTGATGGGAACCCTTGGAAGGGACGGCCTTTCTAACGCTGGGGCAGTCTCTACCGGATCCAACGAAGGGAAACAGAACAGCCTATCCATACGCATATGATCCACTCGGATCCGTCGACAACACATCTCTACAACTCTAATGTCCTGAATTCCTCAGAATTCCTCCAAGGCGCATAACCAATATGTGGGGAACATACACAATAATTAGCAAGGGTGGAATATAATTGGGGGAAAGAAACTTGGGAGGGCAGCGTGAGTTCAAGATATAGGACACCCCGACAACCAAACAAGGAACACGGAGTACCCTAGCCCGGGTCTCACCGCTGTCCTCGCAAGGCCCCTCCCCTATAATATTCACTAAATATGCTAATAATCATATAATTTGGTATAACATTTCTTATAATACTATTGGGACAAGAAACCTTGGGAGGGCAGCGTGAGTTCCCGATACAGGACACCCCGACAACCAAACAAGGAACACGGAGTACCCTAACCCGGGTCTCAGTGTTGACCTCGCAAGGCTCCTCCCTATAATATCATCTAAGGCATGCAGTTTATCATACACTAGCATTTAATTTAATAAATAAACTAGTAGGACGCATGCATAGGCCGAGGCTTCCTAGCATGAGAACCGGGGAACATGATGCATGGCTCATACAAATATCCTAAGGGTGCAAGTCCCTAACATACCAGTCTAGGGTAGCATGCATTCTACATTTAAATCATGCTCGCATGGAATACACATTACAATAGGTTAATATAAATCCATGGTGCCCCAGGAGAGGTCGGTATACGCCCAAATGCGTATAACGCCTCTCTACTGGGTTGGATTGTCCCACTCACAGGAAGTCGGGTCGTCGCGCGACCGTCCGTCAAGATCTGCAAGACAGGGCAATCAATACGGTGAGTAAAACACACAAATAAATCCACAAATACTCTAAAATACTCAACACTCGGACAAACCTACATACGGCCTGTACGCACGCGAGCCCGAGCACCCGACTCACTCCCAAACCCCTGGGCAACCGTACGCACGGCCACCCGACCCAGGCGGATAGATGCGCCCTAGCCCGCACGCCCAGACGCACGGCCGAGCCCCTGCCCGCATGCCCGGACACGCCGCATGCTCGGGCGAACGCCCGCGCGCACCGCGCGTCCAGCCCCCGGATGCACCCGCGCGCACCGCGCCTTCACCCACACGCACTGCGCCCCAGCGCAGCGCCCCGCACACATTCCCCGCTCGCACCATCGGCACACTGCCGCGCGCCTACCCGCGCGCCCCGACGCACTGGCACGCACGCACACGCTCGCGCGCGCCCGCGCGCACCGCGCGTCCAGCCCAGCGCGCCCCCGCGCGCACTGCACGCACGCCCCAGCACGCGCACGCACTGGCCCCCAGTACCGCGCCCAAGCGCATGCCCAGGCGCCCTGCCCAGCACCCAGGCGCAGTACCCAGGTGCCCTGCCCAGCACCCAGGCACATGCCCAGGCGCCCTGCCCGCGCGCGGGCACGCTGGCGCGCACGCCCGCGCACCCCCGCTGGCACCCCCTCTCGCGCCAGCACCCGCGCGCACCCGCGCGCCTGCACGCCCGACTGCGCCTGCCTGCGCATGCACCTCCGTGCGCACGCGCGCAGACCGTGCCCATCTCGCGCCCATCCCACTCCAAGCTCATTTTCACCCATCCCAACCCCTCACACACTCCCTAACACACCTACCCAACATGCATGACCTCCCAACCAACCCCTCAAGCCAAGAAAACGAAGAAAAGGAGGGGAGGAGCTCACCTTGGGAGGGAAAAGAAAGGGGGAGGTTCGGGGCCCTCCGCACACCGAAACGCCGCCACCCGGAACCACCACCACCACTCAGCCTCCTCAGCCTCCTCTTCAGCCCTCTATGGCAGCAAAACAGGGGGGGGGGAGATCATGCAAAGAGAGCTTGAGAGAAGGGAAGAAACAAGCAACAACAACACAACCCACCTCCACTTCCTCCTCCACCTTCTCCTCCTCTTTGAGGCCCTCCATCAAACACTTGGTGGGCAAGGAAAAGAGAGAAAGAGAGGGACCAGAAATGTTGTCGACAACATTGGGAGAGAGAGAGAGAGAGAGAGATATTTATCAAATATCTTAAGGAAAATTTACTAAGTCGCCCTCCGACTAGAAATTTCGCTCAAGCTTCACTGGAACAGCCATAACTTCCTCGATATAGCTCCGAATGGCTCAATTCCAAAACCGATGGAAAGCTAAGAAGATTATCTACAACTTTCATGTTTATGACATGAACAAATAACCTCTCCAGCTATTCCGAATTTAGAGACAAACATGGAACAGGGCTGCTGCCAGAATTTCTATCCCCCGGGGTACACTTGGAAGAATTCCCATAACCTTTACTACAAGAATCCAGTTGATCTAATTCCACTTCTGTGCGAAAGCTAACTCAAAACTGGACATCTCATAATAAAATCAGAATTAAATCTCTTCATCTTGGATTTTTACAAAATCAAATCCAAATGGCAAATTGGAAATACATAACTTACAAAAAAAAATTATGTACCCAAAATCTTCAAACAGAGCGCTCCAAATGACACAGGCACAACATTCTTCCCCCCTTAGGAAATTTAGTCCTCGAAATTTAAGGAAACTCAAGGGAAAGACCGAAAGTATCATGCATAGACCTTTGCTCCCAAGTGGTCTTCGCACCGGACTGGCGCTACCAACCCACTATAATCAAGGGAACGGTCTTAGCGTGGAGCCTCTTCTCGCGGCGGTCCATGATCACAATCGACTGCTCCACGAATGACAGCCCGGCTCAAAGACGAACGGCTCGAACGGGATGACGTGAGCAGGATCGTGGACACACCTTTACCCAACTGCGAACCCACCACTCCCAGACGGATGGGTAAGAATTGGCGCTGAGGTGAGCCTCCGAGTAAACTCCAGGAAGCTCTCCTCGCAAGACGGGGACCACTCGAACTGGACATCCTTCCGAGTAAGGCGGTTAAGAGGAACAGCTATCTTCGAGAGTCCCTCGTCAAACCTCCTGCAATAACTCGCCAAACTTAGGAAGCTCCGAATCCTTGCGGGGTTCGACGGCCTACGCCAATTCGACATAGCAAGCGTCTTACCCGGGTCCACAGATATACCTTCACCACAATCACATAGCCCAGAAAGGCCATAAGCTCCATCCAAACTCGCACTTGATCCATCACCAGCTGATGCTTCCAGGGTATCCCTTGACTGGGAAAAGAAACCTTGGGAGAGCAGCATGAGGTCCCAATATAGGATACCCCGACAACCAAACAAGGAACACGAAGTACCCTAGCTCGGGTCTCAACGCTGACCTCACGCGGCCCCTTAAACCAGAAAAGGAACACTAGCGGAAGACATAACCCTTAATGAGCACTACACCACATCCTAAACACTTTACACTAGCGCCGCGCGCGAACCCATGGTTACCAGCGACACCGATACACCGAAAAGAAGCTCCAACCAAGACTTGCACTTGTTCCACAATCCGGGTGATGCTCCTATGGTATTCCTTGACTAGAAAAAGAAACCTCGGGAGAGCAGCACGAGGTCCCGATATAGGATACCCCGACAACCAAACAAGGAACACGGAGTACCCTAGCCCGGGTCTCAACGCTGTCCTCGCAAAGCCCCTTAATCCAGAAGGAACACTAGAAGAAGACATCACCCTTAAAGAACACTACCAACCTCACTGGACCATCTACATCTAGATAGTCACTCACCGATATCCTTCAACCTCCATCACGAGACCGGACCCAACACCCTTGGGAACGGTCGAACAACAATTGGGTCACGAGGCGACGCGTCTTCGTCTCATCCACACCCTCACTCCCATCAGGAGACATATTGGGACTTTGGGAGAGACTTAGACTGCTCTTCACCCCTGGTCCACCGGTAGCCTCTCCCCGCTCCGTAGCTCGCCTGGTCCTCTGACCGGGAGCCTGTCTAAAGCCGGGGCTGTACTACGCGGATCCAACGAAGGGGAGAGCGATTCCATGCTCGCAGCACCATTCATTAATCCTCTTCCGGGTTATCCCCTACCTGGCATACTCCCACGATCAGTACCCCTCCGACTGCATCGGTGGTACCTACGAATGGGAGCCTCTCTGCCAGGACGGCTACAACCCGGCCTCATCATCTTGAACAACCACTCCCGATACTCGCTCTACAGCCTCTAGCTCCACCTCCCACACCAGGGGATCTCGAGCTCTCACCGCCGGAATCACCACGGGGACTTGGGGGTACTTGGGGTACCACAGGCGGATCTGCCACCAAGGGGACCTGTGGAACTGCATCACGGGCCGCCCTCAGTTCCTGGATCTCCCGCGCCTGCTCTGCCAACACTCTAGCCTGGGCCTCCAGCGCCCTCGCCTGAGTCTCCACTAAATTTGTTATCC
The DNA here is from genome assembly GCA_030737835.1 of Acorus gramineus. Taxonomy (NCBI): domain Eukaryota; kingdom Viridiplantae; phylum Streptophyta; class Magnoliopsida; order Acorales; family Acoraceae; genus Acorus; species Acorus gramineus. Next base: position 1,300,738 of record JAUJYN010000016.1, read on the forward strand.
GAGCGAACGCACGTTTCCATGCAGGAGGCTCCTGCGCCGATCCTGGCCTCGCAGCCATGGACTCTCCAGTAGCATCCTCGTCTCTAGCAGGTCCGAAAACCTCCAAAGATCGAGAGGGACCTAGTCCGCGCCGTCCTCCACGAGGAGGCATATCAGCAACCCAAGAAAACCAGACACTAGGATCAAATACTCATATAGAAATCCTAGGACTCATCTCTACGAAAAGAAGACCATTGGCTCTGACAGGACCAGGCTCTGATACCAACTTTTTGTCACGCCTCGGGTGTCCCCGAGACGCGGCAAGTGTATATATAATATCAGAATCTACACAGGAGGTCAATAATATACCATAAACAAGCAACTAGAATGACACACAGACAACAAAGAGGCTGACATGATATATACACCAAATGCGGAAGCGAAAGACTGAATCTGTAATTAAAACATACTACAGACTCGATACACAATCATCTGTCCTGTGAGAGCCAATATATACAAAGACATCCAAATAAAATACAACCGCGTGCCCAAGCACGAAATATAATACATACAATAAAAAAAGGGGTGCTGATAGCCTCTGGCACTCGCGGGACGTAGCGCTACTCCGCTACTGATGAAATCTCTTGGGGAGCTCCTCCTTCAAGTCCGGCTCAGATAATACTGGAGAATAATAATTATGCGAGGGGTGAGCCACACGCTCAGTGAATAGCAGCACCCATGCATCACAGACAATATTGACCACTATTCAATTATTTATCCATCCTCTAAGTGGCATAACAACATAATCTAGTGGTTCGTACATCGCCGAACCACCACACCCTCACCCTCACCCATCAATGGGTGACATAGGCTATTGGGACTGATAATCATCCAACCACAATCCAGTGGGTCGCTCATCACCAACCCACTACACCCTCACCCTCACCCTACCACGGGTGACATAGGATTTTGGGACTGACTAGGCTGTTGGTCACCCTTAGTCCACCGGTAGTCTCTCCTCCACTCCGTAGGCCGCTCGTCTTTACCCACAACTTCAGCACGCTCCGAAACCAATTCAGGAGGCGCCTACTGATGGGAACCCTTGGAAGGGACGGCCTTTCTAACGCTGGGGCAGTCTCTACCGGATTCAACGAAGGGAACAGAACAGCCTATCCATACGCATATGATCCACTCGGATCCGCCGACAACACATCTCTACAACTCTAATGTCCTGAATTCCTCATAATTCCTCCAAGGCGCATAACCAATATGCGGGGAACATACACAATAATTAGCAAGGGTGGAATATCATTGGGGGAAAGAAACATGGGAGGGCAGCGTGAGTTCCCGATATAGGACACTCCGACAACCAAACAAGGAACACGGAGTACCCTAGCCCGGGTCTCACCGCTGTCCTCGCGAGGCCCCTCCCCTATAATATTCACTAAATATGCTAATAATCATATAATTTGGTATAACATTTCTTATAATACTATTGGGACAAGAAACCTTGGGAGGGCAGCGTGAGTTCCCGATACAGGACACCCCGACAACCAAACAAGGAACACGGAGTACCCTAACCCGGGTCTCAGTGTTGACCTCGCAAGGCTCCTCCCTATAATATCATCTAAGGCATGCAGTTTATCATACTCTAGCATTTAATTAAATAAATAAACTAGTATGACACATGCATAGGCCAAGGCTTCCTAGCATGAGAACGGGGGAAATGATGCATGGCTCATACACATATCCTAAGGGTGCAAGTCCCTAACATGCAAAGTCTAGGGTAGCATGCATTCTACATTTAAATCATGCTCGCATGGAATACACATTACAATAGGTTAATATAAATCCATGGTGCCCCAGGAAAGGTCGGTATACGCCCAAATGCGTATAACGCCTCTCTACTGGGTTGGATTGTCCCACTCACCGGAAGTCGGGTCGTCGCGCGACCGTCCGTCAAGATCTGCAAGACAGGGTAATCAATACGGTGAGTAAAATACACAAATAAATCCACAAATACTCTAAAATACTCAACACTCGGACAAGCCTACATACGGCCTGTACGCACGCGAGCCCGAGCACCCGACTCACTCCCGAACCCCTGGGCAACCGTACGCACGGCCACCCGACCCAGGCGCGTAGCTGCGCCCCAGCCCGCACGCCCAGACGTACGGCCGATCCCCTGCCCGCACGCCTGGACACGCCGCACGCTCGGGCGTAGGCACGCGCACGCCCGCGCGCACCGCGCGTCCAGCCCCCGGGTGCACCCCCGCGCACCGCGCCTGCACCCGCACGCACTGCGCCCCAGCGCAGCGCCCCGCACACATTCCCCGCTCGCACCATCGGCGCACTGCCGCGCGCCTACCCGCGCTCCCGACGCACTGCCGCACGCACGCGCATGCTCGCGCGCGCCGCGCGCACCGCGCGTCCAGCCCAGCGCGCCCCGCGCGCACTGCACGCACGCCCCAGCACGCGCACGCACTGGCCCCCAGCACCGCGCGCACTGGTCCCCAACACCGCGCCCAGGCGCATGCCCAGGCGCCCTGCCCAGCACCGAGGCGCAGTGCCCAGGTGCCCTGCCCAGCACCCAGGCACATGCCCAGGCGCCCTGCCCGCGCGCGCGCATTCTCGCGCGCACGCCCGCGGGCACCCCCGCTGGCACCCCCGCTCGCGCCAGCACCCGCGCGCCCGCTCCGCGCGCACCCGCGCACTCACGCGCACGCGCCCGTGGGCGCCTGCGCGCCCGACTGCGCCTGCCTGCGCGCGCACCTGCGGGCGCACGCGCTTAGACCGCGCCCAGCTCGCGCCCAGCCCACTCCAAGCTCATTTTCACCCATCCCAACCCCTCACACCCTCCCTAACACACCTACCCAACATGCATGACCTCCCAACCAACCCCTCAAGCCAAGAAAACCAAGAAAAGGAGGGGAGGAGCTCACCTTGGGAGGGAAAAGAAAGGGGGAGGTTCGGGGCCCTTCGCACACCGAAACGCCGCCACCCGGAACCACCACCACCACTCAGCCTCCTCTTCAGCCCTCTATGGCAGCAAAACAGGGGGGGGGGAGATCATGCAAAGAGAGCTTGAGAGAAGGGAAGAAACAAGCAACAACAACACAACCCACCTCCACTTCCTCCTCCACCTTCTCCTCCTCTTTGAGGCCCTCCATCAAACACTTGGTGGGCAAGGAAAAGAGAGAAAGAGAGGGACCAGAAATGTTGTCGACAACATTGGGAGGGAGAGAGAGAGAGAGAGAGAGAGAGAGATATTTATCAAATATCTTAAGGAAAATTTACTAAGTCGCCCTCCGACTAGAAATTCAGCGCAAGCTTCACTGGAACATCCATAACTTCCTCGATATAGCTCCGAATGGCTCAATTCCAAAACTGATGGAACTCTAAGAAGATTATCTACAACTTTAATGTTTATAACATGATCAAATAACCTCTCCAGCTATTCCGAATTTAGAGCCAAACATGGAAAAGGGCTGCTGCCAGAATTTCTATCCCCCGGGGTACACTTGGAAGAATACCCATAACTTTTACTACATGAATCCAGTTGATCTAATTCCACCTCTGTGCGAAAGCCAACTCAAAACTGGACATCTCATAACAAACTCAGAATTAAATCTCTTCATCTTGGATTTTTACAAAATCAAATCCAAATGGCAAATTGGAAATACATAACTTACGAAAAAAAATTATGTACCCAAAATCTTCAAACAGAGCGCTCCAAATGACACAGGCACAACACTTGCACCGTTAGGATATGTGTAAGAGCCGGGCATCCTGTCACCCTGTTCTCATGCTAGGAAGCCTCGGCCTATGCATGCGTCCTACTAGTTTATTTTATTAAATTAAATGCTAGTATATGTTTAATTGCATGCCTTAGATAATATTATAGGGAGGGGCCTTGCGAGGTCAACATTGAGACCCGTGCTAGGGTACTCCGTGTTCCTTGTTTGGTTGTCGGGATGTCCTATATCGGGACCTCACGCTGCCCTCCCAAGGTTTCTTTCCCAATAATATTGTCACCTTGCTATTATTATTATTATTATATCTGTTCCCCGCATCCTGGTTATGCGCCCTGGAGGAATTCTGAGGAATTCATGGCATTAGAGTTGTTATGATGTGTTGTCTGCGGATCCGAGTGGATCATATGCGATGGATAGGCTGTTCTGTTCCCTTCGTTGGATCCGTGTAGAGACTACCCCGGCGTTGGAAAGGTTGTCCCGTGCAGGGGCTCCCATCAGTAGGCACCTCCTGATTTGGGACGGACTGTGCTGAATGTGGGGGTGGCCAAACGGCCTACGGAGTGGGGAGAGACTATCGGTGGACCAAGGGTGACCATCAGCCTAGTCAGTCCCAATATCCTATGTTACCATATTGAGGGGTGAGGGTGAGGGTGTAGTGGGTTGGCGATAGCGACCCACTGGGTTGTAAGTCCCAATATCCTATGTCACCTATTGAGGGGTGAGGGTGAGGGTGTAGTGGGTTGGCGATAGCGACTCACTAGATTGTTTAGTCCCAATATCCTTTGTCACCTATTGAGGGGTGAGGGTGAGGGTGTAGTGGGTTAGCGGTAGCGACCCACTGGATTGTGTAGTTGTTGCCATTTTTGTGGCTTGTATAATGATGCTTGTGGATTAATAATATCTGGTTGTGGTTAATATAAGCTGTGAGGCATGGGTTGTGCTATTCACTGAGCGTGTGGCTCACCCCTCGTATAATATTATTTCTCTAGTGCTATCAGAGTTGGAACTAAAGGAGGACCTCCCTGAGGGACTTCATCAGTAGCGAAGCAGCGCCATGTCCCGCGAGTTTTAGAGGCTATCAGCATCCCTTGTGATTGTATGTATTTATACCATGCTTGGGCACGCGTTTGTGTATTATTGGATGTCTTTGTATATATTGGCTCTCACAAGACAGTTGATTATGTATCGAGTTTGTAATATGTTTTTGAGTTACAGATTCAGTCTTTTAGCTTCCGCTATTTGTGTATATATCATGTCATCTCTGCTTTTGTCTGTGTTGTCATTTTTAGCTGTTGCGTGAGTATGTTATTGAACTCCTGTTTAGACTGATATCATATATACACTTGCCGCGTCCCGGGGACGCCCGGGGCGTGACACCAACCTCGAAGGCGAACTCACGGTGACGATGATCGGCATAGCTCTTTTGACGGCTTTGAGCGATTTGGATATGCTCACGAATCGTCTTGACCTTCTCTGAGGTCTGCCGGACGATCTCTGGTCCCTCCAACTGGCGCTCTCCGACCTCGTCCCAACACAAGGGAGACCTGCAGCTGCGGCCATAGAGTGCTTCATATGGTGCCATCCGAATACTCGAGTGGTAGCTGTTGTTGTAGGCGAACTCCACCAACGGGAGATGCCTCTCCCAACTGCCCCAAAGTCAAAAACGCAAGCTCGCAGCATGTCCTCCAGGGTCTGTATCGTCCTCTCCGACTGGCTATCTGTCTGCGAATGAAATGCTGTACTGAAGTGGAAGTTCGTACCAAGGGCGTGCTGGAGGCTGTGCCAAAACCTTGAAGTAAACCTCGCGTCTCGATCAGAAATGATGCTGACGGGAGTGCCATGGAGACGAACAATCTCAGAGACAAACAACTGTGCCAGGGTGTCCAGAGAATCGGTGAGTCGAATGGGGAGGAAATGAGCGGACTTAGTCAGTCGGTCGATGATCACCCAGATGGCATCGCGACCCGAACGTGACCTCGGCAAACCCGAAACAAAGTCCATGGTGATCTGCTCCCACTTCCACTGAGGAATCTCAATGGACTGCAGCTTCCCCGCAGGACACTGATGCTCCAACTTCACTTGCTGGCATACCAAGCAACAGGCAACGAAACGGCCAATATCCGCTTTCATCCTGCGCCACCAGTAGCCACGACGAAGGCCCCTGTACATCTTCGTGCCACCAGGATGCACTGTGTACCTCGAACGATGGGCCTCGTCTAAGATCTTCTGCTTCAGCTCTGCGTCGTCAGGAATGCATACCCGACCTCTGAACCACAGGATTCCGTCCTCGTGAATCTGGTAGTCCGGACGCTCACCCCGGGCGACGCCTTCAGAGAGGACTAGAAAGTGAGGATCCCGCCCCTGAGCCGTGTGGATCTCGTCGAGAAGAACGGGCTGCACCACTAGCCTGGCCAAAAAGCCACCCGCAGGCGTCTCTCGAATGCTGATCCAGCAAGCGGCCTCCTCCAGAAGCCTCCAACGACGTACTGCCAAGTGGGCGACCATGCCCAAGGGCCACCTGCTGAGAGCATCGGCCACGACATTCACCTTACCCGGATGGTAAGGATGTCACAGTCATAGTCCTTCAGGAACTCGACCCAACGTCGCTGACGCATGTTGAGCTCCGGCTGGGACTGCAAGTAAGTCAGGCTCTTGTGATCCGTGAAGAGCTCGAACTCCTCGCCATAGAGGTAGTGCCTCCATATCTTCAGCGCAAAGATGATCGCTGCTAACTCCAAGTCATGGGTGGGGTAATTCTGCTCATGGGGCTTCAACTGACGCGACGCGTAAGCCACAACCTTACCATACTGCATCAGGACGCAACCCAAACCCAGCCGCGATGCATTGGAGTAGACTGTGAATCCACCACTCCCAGACGGAATGGTAAGAACTGGCGCTGAGGTGAGTCTCCGCTTCAACTCCAAGAAGCTCTCCTCGCAAGATGGGGACCACTCGAACCGGACATCCTTCCGTGTGAGGCGGGTCAGAGGCACGGCTATCTTCGAGAAACCCTCGACAAACCTCCAATAATAACCCGCCAAACCCAGGAAGCTCTGAATCTCGGTGGGGTTCGACGGTCGCCGCCAATTCGACACGGTGAGCGTCTTGTCCGGGTCCACAGATATACCCTCGCCGGAAATCACGTGGCCCAGAAAGGCCACACGCTCCAACCAGAACTCGCACTTACTGAACTTGGTGAACAACTGATGTCGGGCCAAAGTCTCCAAGACAGTGCGGAGATGGTCAGCGTGCTCCTCAAGACTCCTCGAGTACACCAGAATATCATCGATGAAGACTACCACAAAGGAGTCGAGGAAGGGCCGAAACACCCGGTTCATCAAATCCATGAAGGCTGCCGGCGCATTCGTCAACCCAAACGGCAGTACTCGAAACTCATAGTGCCCATAACGGGTACGAAAGGCTGTCTTTGGAATATCCGACTCCCGGATCTTCAGCTGATAGTAGCCCGAACGGAGATCGATCTTTGAAAAGACACGTGCTCCCTGGAGCTGGTCAAACAGATCGTCGATCCACAACAAGGGGAACTTGTTCTTCACGGTCCGCTTGTTCAGCTGCTGCCTATAATCAATACAAAGACGCAGCGAACCGTCCTTCTTCCGAACGAATAGAACAGGGGCTCCCCACGGAGAGACACTCGGACGTGTGAACCCCTTCTCGAGCAACTCCTTCAGCTGCTCCTTGAGCTCCTTCAGCTCTGCTAGGGCCATCCGGTACGGAGCCCTCAAAATCAGCTCGGTCCCCAGAATTAGATTAATCTCAAACTCAATCGCGCGATCCGGCGGTAATCCTGAAAGATCATCGGGGAAAACCTCTGGATATTTCACCACGATCGGAGTTTGACTGATATCTGCCTGCAGTGGTGCATCCGCCTCAGCAATATACGCCAGAAAGCCCTCACATCCTCCCTGAAGGAGTCTCCATGCCTGGATGGACGACACGAACCCCAAAGGGGCTATGTCCCGATCGCCCACAAACTGGAAAGATCTCTGACCAGGGATGTGGAAAGACACCGACTTTGCAAAACAGTCGATACTTGCGGTGCTAGCTGAGAGCCAATCCATTCCTAGGATGGCATCGAAGCCCGTCATGGCGAGCTCGACCAACTCCAATGGAAACTCATGCTCCGCAATCGCCATGGCACACCCCTGATAAACAGAACGGAGGAGAATACGGTCTCCGACTGGCAATGATATCTCCAACATAGCATCAAGAGGGGCGGACTCAACGCCCATCCGTCTCGCGAAAACGGGAGACACGAACGAGTGCGTGGCCCCATAATCAAATAGCACATATGCAGGAAGCTGGGAGATCAGAACAATACCTTGGACAGCGCTACCCGAAGCCTGCGCCTCCTCGGCCGTAAGTGTGCAACACGACCCTGAACAAGCTACGGCTGAGGAGCAGGGGCACGCCTCGCAGGCTGCACTGGCTGCCTCCTCTGGTCAATCCGGCCACCCTGTGGCTGCTGTTGCTGACGCTGCGGCTGCTGCTGCTGGCGTGGCTACTGCTGCAACTGCTGCTGCGGCTGCTGACGAGGCACAGGAGGTCGGCCAGCATCAGGGCAATCATAGGAAATATGTCCGACCCGCTGACAACGGTAACAACATCGCGTCTCCGGTCGCCTAGCCTGGAATGGTACTGCAACAATGGGTGCTTGACCCCGCACTGGCACCACATCGACTGGAGTAGCGACGGCCGCTGGCCGATCAAAGCGGGGCAGCTTGTTCTTGCGACGTCCCTGGTCCTGGCTCCTGGGGGGCCTCTGGTCCACAGAAGGAGTTTGAACCCCCGAGGGAACCCCAAGGTCTCGCTCGACTGTCCTCGCACGAGACACCAGGTTAGAGTACCTCGAGAACGCCTGAGAGGTGACGTGCACCCTGATGGTGCTAATGAGACCCATCTCGAACCGGCAGCATCGCGTCTCCTCATCCATCACTAAGGCAGGGGCGAACCGAGAAAGCCTCGTGAAACGTGTAGAGTAATCAACGACTGACATGGAGCCCTGCGTCAGCTGCTCGAACTCTCGCATCACGATCTGACGTGTCGAAAATGGGAAGTACTCCTCCATGAAGTAACTCCGAAATCCAGCCCATAGAAGTCGCCCCACACCCTTGGGGATGTCCACTGATCGAGTAGCCCACTAGTCAGCGACGCTGCCCTTCAACATGAAGGTGGCCAGTGAGACACGCTGGCGGTCTGTGCAGTGCATGGTCGAGAAGATCTTGTCTATCTCCATCAACCAACGCTCGGGGGCAAGGGGGTCCGTCGACAAGCCATGGAACTCGGGAGGGTGAAGCTTCAGAAAGGCGGTGAGGTCGGTCTGATGCACACGTGCCGCAGCCTCTAGCTCCACCTCCCTGTCTAAGGGATCTTGAATTCCCTCTACTGGAATCTCCACTGGGGCAGGGGGTACCTCGGGCACCACCGGTGGATCTGCTACCAAGGGAACCTGTAGGACTGCCTCCGGGCCGCCCACAGCTCCTGGATCTCTCCCGCCAGATCAGCCAATGCCCTAGTTTGGCCTCCAATGCCCTAGTCTGAGTCTCCAATAGATCTGCTATACGAGCATAAGCACGCTCCCATGCAGGAGGCTCCTGCGCTGGTCCTGGCCCAATAGCCGAGGACTCCTTCAGCAAACTCCTCGCCTCTGGTAGGTTCAGAAACCTCCGAGGCCTGAGGGGGACCATTTCCACGCACCCGTCTGTGAAGAGGCATATCAGCAACCTAAGAAACAGACACTAGGATCAGAATACTCACATAGAAATCCTAGGACTCATCTCCAAAAGAAAAAAAACAATTGGCTCTGACAGGACCAGTCTCTGATACTAACGTTTTTGTCACACCCCAGGGAGGCCGTCCCCGATACGTGGAAAATATATATAATATCAGCAGTCCATACACGAGATCAATAAAAGACTCTACACAACATCAAACGTAATAACGCAATTAACAATGTAGCTGACATAATATATATACATATAGCGGAAGCTTAAACGACTGAGTCTGTAATTCAAAGACATATTACAGACCAGAATACATAATCAACTGTCCTGTGAGAGCCAATATAAAACAAAGACATCCACATACAAGTACTATGCCCAAGCACGAGTAACAATACATACAAGGAAAAGGGGGATGCTGATGACCTCTCACTCGCAAGACCCAAAACGCGAATGCTGCTCCGCTACTGGTGCGATGCCTCGGGGAGCTCCTCCTTCAGATCCGACTCAGCGACAACTGGAGGAAAAAGATATGCGAGGGGTGAGCCACACACTCAGTGAATGGTACAATCCATGCAACACAACTCATATTTAACCTTAAAAATCATTAAAGTCCCTAAGATGGGAGTAACTGTACAAATTGGTGGGTCGTAGCGACGCCGACCCACCACACCCTCACCCTCACCCTTTAGAGGTGACATAGGACTCTTGGGAGAGATTAGACTGCTCTACACCCTTGGTCCACCGGTAGCCCTTTCCCTGGGTAGCCTCTACCTGGTATACTCCCATGATCAGTACTCTCCCGAATGCATCGGTAGTACCTATGGATGGGAGCCCCGTGTCATGACAGCTTTTCCCAACCCAGGTAGTTCCTACACGGATCCAACGAAGGGGAGAAAACAATCTATACTCGCGGATACGATCCTCTTGGATCCGTCGACACCGGTTACTAAACACTGATGAGGTAACAAATTCTCAAGAATTCCTCCAGGGCGCATAACTAAGATGCGGGGAAAAACATATTATTCATAGTGACAATTTCCAAGTATGATCCCCATAAGCGGTCATACACTTGCCTAAACTCATTAGGCAAGATTTGAGACTCAACCTAAGCATATAACGTGGATAATGAATATACAAGGAATTCATCATGGAAGCATTTAAATAATATAATAACAAGGTTATAATATTTTCTAAGGCATGCTTACACTTATGCTTTTCATAGATATCTAAGGGTATACTTAGGCAAGGTCGGGGTACATGCAGGAATCAAATATTATCCTAACATGGGACATGATGCATGAACAAGCATTGGTCCCTACACATGGTACTAGGATGTATAACCCTAACATGTTAGTTCTAACATGGCATGGATGCAACCTAGCAAGCCCAATAATAACATATACTTGCAAATATGGTTAATATGCAGTTATAATGCCCCATGGGAGGGCAATGCACGTTCGCGCTCCTCGTGCGCATGCTCGCACGCCTGCGCTTACGCGCGTGCGCCCGCCAGCGCGCCCGACTGCGCGCGCCAGCACCCCTCTGCGCGCGCAGATGGCCCCGCGCGCGCGCCCAGACCTCTCCCATCCCCTCCACAGCCCTCACACACACCCTACCACCCATGCATGGCATGCATGAACACCCTAACAGCCCTAACAACCATTTAAAACAAAGATAAGGGAGGAGGAGAGCTTACCAAAGGAGGGGAAAGAAAGGGGAGGTATTCGGGTGCCCTTGGCACACCAAAACCACCGCAACCACCACCACCTCCTCAGCCTTACTTGGCTGAAAATCAGGGGCAAAAAGGGAGCATGAGAGGGAGCCTAAGAGAAAGGAATCAACACCTAATAACAACAACACATGAACACACCTTTGAGTGTTCTTTCTCTTTCACTTCTCCTCTTCTTTTGCTTGCTTCTTCTCCTTCTTTTTCTCCTTCAAAACACACACACACACACACACAAACAAGAGGGAGAGCTAGGCGTGAGAGGTGGTGAAAGAGAGAGAGAGAGAATCACTTTTTCTCAAATTGGGGGGGGTGATGAGAAGGGAAAAAGGTGGTGGTGACCCTAAGTCAATCTCACCCACACACATCAAAATAACCAAAGGTTTTCTTACCTATTAAGCAAGAGGGGGTAAGGTTACCTAAGGTTACCATAACCACCAAAATATCCCAACACTATTCCACCTAACAAACTAGAAACGACCAAAACCCGGATACGATTCGGAACTGCATAATTTTTAAAACGTTATCGGAATTCGATGAAATTTTTATGAGTAGTACAAAATGGTACCAGGACTCATAATATGCAGTTAGATTTCCAATCGGAGTACTCGAACTCACGCAGATAGCTAAAAGTCCAAAATTTTAGCGGCTCCGATCAAAAAAAGAAAAAATTGGAAAATGGCAAGAAATGACCCAAATGTGACCAATAGGCTAAAAAGTAACACATATATAACAGTGGTGACCTTTGGTAACCTTACCCCCACCTTGCTTAGGGATGAAGAAACCTTTGGTTATTTGATATGTGAGTGGGTGAGCCTAACCCTAACCTCACCCCCCTTAAGGTCACCCCTAGGCACTATTTGGGCATGAAAATGACCTTTTTGCCCTCTCTCTCTCTCCCCCTCTCCCATTTCGTGGAACACTTTCCCTCCCTCTCTTATGGCTCTCTTTCTCCCCAAGTGTTTGATTTTATGCCAAGGAGAAGAAGATGGAGCAAGAAGAGGAGGTGCAAGTGCATGAAGGTGAGTTTTGTGCCTTTGTTGTTGTTGTTGATTCTCCTCTCTCTAGCTCCCTTTTTATGCCCTTCTCTCCTTTGTTTTTCAGCCAAAGAAGGCTGAGGAGAGGCTGAAGAGGAGGTGTGGTGGTGGTGGTGGTTGAGGTGGCCGTGGGCGCGTCGAGAGCCCCGCATTTTCCCATTTTCCTTTTCCTCTTTTGGTAAGTCTTCTTCCCCTTCTTTTTGATTTTATATGGCTGTTGGGATGGTTGGGGAGGTCTTGCATGCTAGGTAGGTGGGTTAGAGTGTGTGTGAGGGGGAGGGGTTAAAAGGGGTTAAACGGTGCTGGGCGCGCACGCGGGTCTGTCCGCGCGCGTGTGCGCGCAGAGGGGTCCTGGCAGGCGCAGGCGGGCACGTGCGCGTGGACGGGGGCGCGCGGGTGGGCTTAGAGCGGGTGCGTGGGTGCGCGCGGGCGCTGGTAGAGATCGTGGTGCGCGCAGGACGTGCGCGCGGGCGCGCCCGAACGTGCCCGCGGGCGGGGCAGTGCGTCTGCGCGTGCGCCTGGGCATGCTGCAGGGTGCCAATGCACGCGCGCGCATGCGTGCACGTGCTGGGGCAGGCGCAGGGCTGCCCAGGGGCTCAGGTAGGTGCTAGGGCACTCGGGCATGCGTGCGTACGCGCGTGCTCGCATGCGTGCGAGCCCGTATGCGTGCATGTCTAAGTCTTTGGTATTTCTAGTAATTTCTAAGTGTTATAATGTGATGTTACTCACCAAATTTGATGCCCTTACCTTGTAGATCTCGTCGGAAGGGATGCGTGAGGTCCCGGGTTGCGGTGAGTGGTTTGATCCAATCTCCCCCTCAAGATGCGCTCGACGCGCGTAGTCGTGCGTCGCGCATCGATGGGGCACCTTAGCTATACTACTTGTGTAGATAAGTAGTATGGCCATGCTTAAGCTATAATATGTTAGATATCTTGCATGCTAGGCTTATATACATGTATTGTATTCATGTATGAATGATTGTGTTGCATGCGCCCCTCTAGTATGGGCATATATTTTTGTAATGTGTATGGATGTATAGAATATGGCATGCCTTAGGTAGTATTGTAATACTACTCCCACCATATTAATTGGAATATCCAACGAGATTAAGATTGGGTTAATAACGGGCACCTGCCTAATATTCCCTTGCGATAAGACTCGAGGGCGTGGTGTAATTGTTGCGCCCATGCTAATGGGGCAAAGCTATGACCAGCTTCATGAGATGATGATCTCTCTCGCCCTCTCCCTCTGCACGAACTGAGTAAGTAGAGGCGATTTCCTACTCGACTCGAGTTCGTTTGGAATATTAGCATTCACCTGTTAGTGCGCGAGATCGCGCTTGACCCTTCCCTTTTAAGTTGGCGATATCCAACGCATGTTAGTGTATATTTTGGATGTTTATACGATTAGTGCCCTCATATACATGTGTAGTTAGGCCTTGCGTTGTATGTATGTTGCATGATGTGTTGTTTATGCCATATACTCATGTTAGGGAGAAACCCTATAGTTAAGCATATGTTATTGTGCATGTGGATCAAGTTCCTTCAGTGATAGAATTCTCCTATAATAATTATGCGCATGTTAAAACTGATTAGGCCTATCTGAAATAGGCGTGGGTATGACCCGTTGTCGGGTTGTACCTTATTAGTTAGAGCGCTAGCAATGTAATCGCCCCGTGCATCTGAGCGATGCACTCGTTTGGAATTCAGGAGAATTCATTATCTTATCAATTTTGTTAAGCCTATAGATTTGGCATTAAGCTAGGCCTACCCATGTTAGGTGTGTATATGAACCGCCTGTTGGGTTATGTGCCTTGGGATTATTTCTGCGTGAGAGCAGAGGCAACCCCCCTTGTGTCTGAGCGACGCAACCGTGTGGGAGTACAATAGTATTTGATATCATCGATATGTGATTATCGAGAGTAGTTGTTTTTCCATTGGGTTCGCTTTGCGAACATGGAATGTTTACTCCCAATGTCGTCCGTGTTGAAGAGGCCCAGGTTGTAGTTGACTTGCAGAGGGCTCCCATCCGTAGGTACCACCGATGCGTTCGGGAGCGTACTGATCGTGGGAGTGTACTAGGTAGAGGCTACCCGGGAGAGGGCTAACGAATGATATTGCGAGCGTGGAATTGTTCTCCCCTTCGTTGGATCCGATGTAGGAACTTCCCGGTGTTGGAAAAGCTGTCCTGACAGAGGGCTCCCATCCATAGGTACCACCGATGTGTTCGGGAGCGTACTAATCGTGGGAGTATACCAAGTAGAGGCTAACCAGGGAAAGGGCTACCGGTGGACCAAGGGTGTAGAGCAGTCTAAGTCTCTTCCAAAAGTCCTATGTCACCTCTAAAGGGTGAGGGTGAGGATGAGGTGAAGACACATCGCCGCGTGACCCATTCGTTGTTCGTCCGTTCCCGTAGTTGTTGGGTCCGGTTGCGTATCGATGTTTAAAGACATCGTTGGGCAGTTATCTCAGAGATTGATGATCCAGACTTAATTGTTTGAGGTGATTGTTCTGATCTTCACGTAAGGGTTGAAGATCAGGTACCCCTTGTTGTGAAGTGATGATCTATTTGACCAGCTGTGGGAGCGGGTGTCTGCTGTTAGATCGATCTTCACACAAGGGTACCACAAGTTAGAGATGCAGGAGTTGGACATCCTGTAGATGGATTTTCGTGACCATTTCGGGCACTACGAGTTTTAAGTACTGCTGTCGGGGTTGACGAATGCGCCGGATGCCTTCGTGGATCTCAAAAGTTTTATTGGGCTTCCATGGACTACTTTGGGGTAGTCTTCATTGAGATTGCTAGTGGTGCGATGAAAAGGCGATATGGGTGACCTTGTTTCCCCAGGGTGGCATGCCCTCAGGCAAAGTTCAAGATTCATCATTGAGTGGAAAGCGTCAGTCCATCGAGATTCCTCAGTGGACGTGGGAGTGGGTTATCAGGGATTGTTGCGGACTCGCTAATGTCACGTTCGGGTCACGACGCCATCTAGGTGATCATTGACCGACTGACTAAGTCCGCACTTCCCTCCCTAATCCGACTGATTGAGTCTCTGAACGCCTTGACGTGGGTTTTCACCTTCGCCATTGTTCATCTTCATGGCACTCCGATCGGCGCTATTTTCGGTTGAGACGCGAGGGTTGCTTTGAGGTTGTCGAGCAGCCTTGGCAGGCTTTGGCGTGAGCCTCCATTAAGTATAGCGTTTCATCGCTGATGGATAGCCAGACAAAGAGGACGATTCAGACCTTGGAGGACATGCTAAGTGCCTGCGTGCTCGACTGAGGGGTAGTTGGAGAGGCATCACCCATTTGGTGGGGTATGCCTGCAAGTCGACTGCCATTCGAGCATCCTGATGGTACTGTGAAAGGCACTCTATAGGCGTAGTTTTATACCTCCCTTGTGTTGGGACGGTTGAGGAGCGCCAGTTGGAGGGGCCACAAGTTATTTATTTGACCTTGTAGTGGCCAGGTTGGTTCATGTGTGCATCCGCACCTCCCAGAACCGACAGAAGGGCTACGCAGGTCATCGTCGCTAGGAGCATACCTTTGGGTTTGGCGACCATGTTTTCCTGAAGGTGTCCCTGTTTAAAGGCATCCTCTGTTTCGACATTCGGGGCAAGCTGAGTTGGCCCTTCATCGGACCATTTCTCGTCATTGAGTGGATTGGGGAGGTGGCTTGTCATGTAGCCTTTCCCCCACAACTGGCTCATGCCCACGACGTCGTCCTTGTTTCATGGCTGTGGCGTTATGTCCACGATCCTGCTCATGTCATTCTGTTCGACCGCCTCATCCTCGAGCTGGATTTGTCATTCGTGGAGCAGTGAATTGAGGTCAAGGGCCAACATGAGGAGTGGATTGACCGTTTCTTTGATTACAGTGTGTCAATAGCGCCAATCTGGTGCATAGACCACTTGGAAGCAAAAGGTCTATGCGTGATACTTGCTACATTCGGTCTTCCCTTTGGGTTTCCTTAAATTTCGAGGACTAAATTTCCTAAGGGGGGGAGAATGTTATGCCTGTGTCATTTGGAGCCATTTCGGTTAAGCCTTGGTCACATCTGGGTCATTCAGGGCCTTTTAATTTTTCGATCGGAGTCGCTAAAATTTTAGCTTTAGCCACCTGCGGGAGTTGGAGTACTCTGATTGAAAATCTAACTCCATATTATGGGTCCTGGTACCGTTTAGTACTACCCATAAAAATTTCATTGAATTCTGGTAAAGTTTTGAAAAATATGCAGTTCCGAATCGTATCCGGGTTTTAAGAGTTCATGGTTGGTCGTGTCACGCCCCAGGGCGGCCGTCCTCGAGACATGGCAATAATAAAATATCAGCTATCAATACCTGAGGTCAATAAAGACTCCAACAACAACACACAAAGTGGCAAAGCAAGGATAATGATAACTGACTGAAAAGCGAAAGCATAATATATAAACAATGTCTGTAAATCAAAAACATTATTACAGACTCGAATACACAATCACTGTCCTGTGAGAGCCAAGTCTAGACCAAAGAAAATACAACTTGTGCCACATGCACGAATTACAATACATACAATACACAATCACTGTCCTGTGAGAGCCAAGACTGCTGACAGCCTCGCACTCGCCATCCGCCGGAAGAACGCTCCACGCCCATAAGACCATGCCACAGGAAAGCTCCAGCTCCACGCCCAACACTGCCCCTGAAAAGAAACAATATGCGAGGGGTGAGCTACAAGCTCAGTGAGTGGCTGGAAACCAATCACCATACAACAGTTCAATACATAAGCACTTTCCTTTCAAGGAAAACATGGGTGGAAACCCATGGATAACAGGGTCACGTAGCGGCGCGACCAACATCACCCTCACCCTCACTCCCGGAGGGAGACTCTTGGGACTTTTGGGGAGAGACCATACCGTTGGTCGAGGAGACTCGGGATTACTGGTCTACACAACACTACTGGATCATCTACATCGGGATAACTACCCAACGATGTCTTTGAACATCGATACGAGACCGGACCCAACAACTATGGGAACGGACGAACAACGAATGGGTCACGCGGCGATGTGTCTTCACCTCATCCTCACCCTCACCCTTTAGGGGTGACATAGAACTTTTAGAAGAGACTTAGACTGCTCTACACCTTTGGTCCACCGGTAGCCCTTTCCCCCGCGTAGCCTCTACCTGGTATACTCCCACGATCAGTACGCTTCCGAACGCGTCGGTGGTACCTACGGATGCGATCCCTCTGTTAGGACAGCTTTAACGCCGGGGAGTTCCTACATCGGATCCAACGAAGGGGAGAACGATTCCACGCTTGCAATATCATTCGTTAACCCTCTCCCGGGTAGCCTCTACCTGGTATACTCCCACGATCAGTACGCTCCCAAACACATCGGTGGTACCTACGGATGGGAGCCCTCTGTCAGGACAGCTACAACCCGGGCCTCTTCAACACAGACGACATTGGGAGTAAACATTCCATGTTCACAATGTTATATATGTGTCACTTTTAGCCTTCCGGGCACCTTTGGGACATTTCTGACAGTTTTTCAACTTTTTCTTTTTTCGATCGGAACCGCTAAAATTTTGGACTTTTAGCTATCATCCTGAGCTTGAGAACTCTGATTGAAAATCTAACTACAGATTATGTGTCCTAGTGCCATTTCAAGCCACTCACGAAAATTTTATCGAATTTCGGTAACGTTCAGAATTTGGCAGTTCCGAGTCGTATCCGGGTTTTGACCAAGCGGAAAGTCATGGGGAGACTTGACCAAGTCAAAGATGACTTTGACCAAGTCAAGTTTGACCATTGACTTGGTCAAATCATTTTGTTTGTTTGTGTGGTTAGTGTTATATATGTGTCACTTTTAGCCTTCTGGTTACCATTAGAGCATTCTGCCAGTTTTTCAACTTTTTCTTTTTTCGATCGGAACCGCTAAAATTTTAGACTTTTGGCTATCATCATGAGCTTGAGAACTCCGATTGAAAATCTAACTGCACATTATGTGTCCTGGTGCCATTTCATGCCACTCACCAAAATTTCATCGAATTCCGACAACGTTTAAGAATTTCACAGTTCCGAATCGTATCCGGGTTTTGACCAAGCGAAAAGTCATGGGGAGACTTGACCAAGTCAAAGATGACTTTGACCAAGTCAAGTTTGACCCTTGACTTGGTCAATGGGTTTTGTTTGTTAGTGTGGTTAGGTTGACCCAAGTCAAAGTTCACCAAAACCTAAATTTTTCTAAGTGTAAGTGTGTGTGTGTGTGTGGCCCCTTAAGTGGGCGTGCACCCCTTCTTCATTATTCATCTTCTTCTCTCTCTCACTCACTCACAAATCTCACATTCCCTCTCTTTAAATCCCCCTTTTGATCTAGTAGAAGAGCTTGAAATAAGAAGCCCTAGAAGAAGAAAAGAAAGGTAGGGTTCCGATCTACCTTTCCATGGTTTTGTTTTTGGATTTCCCCTTTGTTGACCTCCTCTCATGGCTTCCTTTATCCTCTGTTTTCAGCCATTCTTGGGCTGAGAAGGGGCTGAGGTGTGGTGGTCTTGTTGGTGGCGTTTCGGTGCGCGAAGAGCACCCGATTTTCCCTCCCTTCCTTTCCTCTCTTGGGTGAGTCCTTCTCCTCCCTATTTTCTTGTTTAGATGCATGTTAGGGTGTGTTATGGAGTATGCATGGTATGCATGTGTGTTAGGGGTGTGGGAGGGCTGAGGGAGGTGGTGGGAAGGGCTCGGGCGCGCGTGCGGGGTCATCCGCGCGCGTGCGCGCGAGTCTGCACGTAGAGGCAGGCACTGGCACGTGCAGCGCTGGCGGGCGTGCGCGTGGGGTGCTGCGCAGGGGCGCAGTATGCCCGGGTAGACGCGGGGCTGGACGCGCGGTCTGGGCGCGCGGGTAGGGGCCAGCTGTTATATATGTGTCACTTTTTAGCCTTCTGGTAACCATATGAACATTTTGGTAGTTTTTCAGTTTTTTCATTTTTCGATCGGAACCGCTAAAATTTCAAACTTTTAGCTATCACCCTGAGTTTGAGGGCTCCGATTGGAAATCTAACTGCATATTATGTGTCCTGGTGCCATTCCAAGCCACTCATGAAAATTTCATCGAATTCCGGTAACGTTTCAGAATTTCACAGTTCCGAAGCGTATCCAGGTTTTGACCGAGCGAGAAGTCATTGGGAGACTTGACTTGGTCAAATGTGGGCCCATGACTTGGTCAACCCCCTTTGTTTTCTAGTGTGGATGGGTTGACCCAAGTCAAAGCTCACTTAAACCTCTCTAATCCTCACTTAAACTTAATTAGGGCTAATCTAAGTGGGTGTGAGAGTGTGTGGTGTGGGTGTGAGTATAAAGGAATCCCACGA
Source organism: Acorus gramineus (assembly GCA_030737835.1). Classification (NCBI taxonomy): domain Eukaryota; kingdom Viridiplantae; phylum Streptophyta; class Magnoliopsida; order Acorales; family Acoraceae; genus Acorus; species Acorus gramineus. The sequence goes on from JAUJYN010000016.1 coordinate 1,320,324, forward strand.
CAACTTTAAGTCCACTATTCATCATCTTCTCCAAAATTTCTCTCTCTCTCCCTCTCTTTAAAACCCCCATATGATCTAGTAGGAGGTCTTGAAATCGAAAACCCTAAGAAGAGAAAGGATAGGTAAGAACCCGATCTACCTTCCGGTGGTCTCGGATTCGAGTTCCAACATGTGTGACCCCTTCTCATGCCCTCTTTTCTCCTCTGTTTTCAGCCTTGCTTTGGCTGAGAGGAGATCTTGGTGGTGGTGGTCTTGGAGGTGGTGTTTCGGTGCGCGAAGAGCACCCGTTCTTCCTCCCCTTCTCTTCCTCTCCTAGGGTAAGCTTTCTTTCCTTCCTTTCTTGTTTAGATGCTTGATTAGGAGGTGTTTTTGGGTATGTATGGCTTTCATGGTGGTTTGGGTGGCTGTTGGTGGCGGTTGGTGGCCATTGGTGGCCGTCGGGGAGGTGGTAGGGTTGGCTCGGGTAGGCTGGCAGCGCAGGGCAAGCAGGCTGGCAGGCGCAGGGCAGGGCGCTGTCGGGCATGCTGGCAGGGCACGCGCGCGGGTGCTGCGCAGGGGGCGCAGTACGCGGGTGGTGTGCGGGTGCTGCGCGCTGGGCGCTGTGCGAGGGCGTGCGCGGAGCGCTGCGCATATGCGCAGTGCGTGCTGTGCGCGCGGGGCCACATGCGGGTGCTTCGCGCAGGGCACCGTGCAGGGGCCTGCGCGCGGACCGCTGCGCAGAGGCACAGTGCGTGCTGTGTGCGCGCGGTGAGGCGAGCTGGTGGTGCGCGCGGGGTGCTGCGCTGGGGCGCAGGGCGTGCAAGTGTGCGCGCGAGTGCTGCGTTGGGGCGCAGTGAGCGCGCGGTGCATCCGGGGGGCTCGGCAGCGTGTCTAGGCATGCGGGCAGGGGCTCGACAGTGCGTCTGGGCGCACGGGCTGGGGCGCGGCTGTGCGCCTAGGGCGGGTGGTCATGCGTACGGCTGCCCGGGGGTTCGGGTGAGTCGGGGTGCTCGGACTCGCGTGCGTACAGGCCGTATGTACGCTTGTCCGAGTGTTGGGTATTTTAGTGTATTTTTGTGTATAATTGTGTATTTTACTCACCGAGTTGATTACCCTGTCTTGCAGATCTCGACAGACGGTCGCGCGATGACCCGGTTATTGGTGAGTGGTACAATCCAACCCAGTAGGGAGGCGCTATATGCACTTGGGCGTATACCGTCCTCCCCTGGGGCACCATAGTTTAATATTAACTTGTTTAATATGTAATCTATGCAGCATGATTAGTATGTAGTATGCATGCCACCCTAGACCTTGTATGTTAGGGACTTGCACCCTTAGGATATGTGTAAGAGCCATGCATCCTGACTCCATGTTTTCATGCTAGGAAAGCCTCGACCTATGCATGTGTCCTATTAGTTTAATTTATTAAATTAAATGCGAGCATATGACTATTAGCATGCCATAGGGAATATTATAAGGGGCCTTGCGAGGTCAACATTGAGACCCAGGCTAGGGTACTCCGTATTCCTTGTTTGGTTGTCGGGATGTCCTATATCAGGACCTCATGGTGCCCTCCCAAGGTTTCTTTTCCCGATAATATTAGAATATATGTTTCCCCGCATCTTAGTTATGCGCCCCGGAGGAATTCTGAAGAATTCAAGACATTAGAGTTGTTGAGATGTGTTACCGACGGATCCGAGTGGATCGTATGCTTATGGATAGGCTGTTTCTGTTCCCTTCATTGGATCCGTATAGAGACTGCCCCAGCGTTAGAAAGGCCGTCCCGTCAGAGGGCTCCCATCAGTAGGTACCTCCTGATTTGGATTCGGACTGTGCTGAAGTGTGGGAGTGGCCAAGCGGCCTACGGAGTGGAGGAGAGACTATCGGTGGACCAAGGGTGATTAACAGCCTAGTCAGTCCCAATATCCTATGTCACCTATTGAGGGGTGAGGGTGAGGGTGTGGTGGGTCGGCGATGTAGCGACCCACTGAATTTGTGCATTTCCTGCCACTTAGAGGCTTTGAATTAATTGTGGTTAATATGAATTGTGATGCATGGGTTGTGCTATTCACTGAGCGTGTGGCTCACCCCTCGCATATATATTTTTCTCCAGTTATCACTGAGTCGGACTTGAAGGAGGAGCTCCCTGAGAGACTTCATCAGTAGCGGAGCAGTGCCACGTCCCGCGAGTGTTAGAGGCCATCAGCATCCTTTCTTTTGATTGTATGTATTATATTTCCGTGCTTGGGCACTCGTTGTATTATATTTGGATGTATGTGTGTATATTGGCTCTCACAGGACAGTGGATTATGTATCGAGTCTGTAATGTGTTTTGATTTACAGATTCAGTCTTTTAGCTTCCGCTATTTGTGTATATATCATGTCAGCCTCTTTGTTGTCTGTGTTGTCATTTTAGCTGTTATTTAGAGTATGTTATTGACCTCCTGTTTAGACTGCTGATATCATATATACACTTGCCGCGTCCCGGGGACGGCCGCCCTGGGGCGTGACAAAAGTTGGTATCAGAGCCTGGTCCTGTCAGAGCCAATTGTTTTCTTTTTTGTAGAGATGAGTCCTAGGATTTCTATATGAGTATTCTGATCCTAGTGTCTGGTTTTCTTAGGTTGCTGATATGCCTCCTCGCAGAGGACGGCGCGGACGTGGTCCCTCTCGACCTTTGGAGGTTTCCGGACCTGCCAGAGGCGAGGATGCTACTGGAGAGTCCTCGGCCGTGAGGCCAGGATCGGCGCAGGAGCCTCCTGCCTGGGAGCGCGCGTTCGCGCGGATAGCGGATTTGGTGGAGACACAGACCAGGGCATTGGAGGCCCAGACGAGGGTGTTGGCTGAGCAGGCTAGAGAGATTCAGGAGCTGAGGGCGGCCCGTGATGCAGTTCCACAGGTCCCCTTGGTGGCAGATCCGCCTGTGGTACCCGACGTACCCCTAGTCCCTGTGGTGGTTCCGGCGGTGAGAGTTTAGGATCCCCAGGAGAGGGAGGTGGGGCTAGAGGCTGCAGCGCGAGTGCAGCAGAGCGGCCTCGCTGCCTTTCTGAAGCTCCACCCTCCCGAGTTCCATGGCCAGACGGCGGATCCCCTTGCCCCAGAGCGTTGGTTGATGGAGGTGGATACGATCTTCTCGACCATGCAGTGCACCGACCGCCAGCGAGTCTCCCTGGCCACCTTCATGCTGAAGGGTAGCGCCGCCGACTGGTGGGCTACCCGATCAGTGGACATCCCCGAGGGAGTGGAGCAGCTTTCATGGGTGGGATTCCGGAGGTATTTCCTGGAGGAGTACTTCCCGTTCTCGACGCGACAGATCGTGATGCAGGAGTTTGAGCAGCTGACGCAGGGCTCTATGTCTGTCGCTGACTACTCCACACGCTTCACGAGGCTTTCCAGATTCACCCCAGCCTTGGTGATGGACGAGGAGATGAGGTGCCGTCGTTTTGAGCTTGGTCTCAGCAGCGCCATTCGGGTGCATGTCACCTCCCAGGCTTTCACGAGGTACTCTGACTTGGTGTCTCGGGCGAAGACAGTCGAGCGAGACCTCGGGATCCTCGTGAGGGTTTCGACCCCTTCGGTAGACCAGAGGCCACCCAGGAGCCAGGACCAGGGACAGCGCAAGAAGAAGAGGCCCCGCTTTGATCAGTTAGCGGCTGCCTCTCCTCCAGCAGATGTGGTGCCAGTGCGAGGTCCAGCACCCATCGCGGCAGTGCCAGTTTAGTCCAGGCGACCGGAGACGCGGCGCTGTTACCACTGTCAGCGCATCGGGCATATCATGTACAATTGCCCCGATGCTGGCCGACCCCGCGTGCTGCCTTTGCAACAGCAGCAGCAGCAGTTCCAGCAGCAGCAGCAGTTCCAGCAGCAGCAGCCCCAGCGCCAGCAGCAGCAGCAGCCTTAGCGTCACCAGAGCAGCCACAGGGTGGCCGTGCTGACTAGAGGAGGCAGCCAGCGCCGTCGGCGAGGCGTGCCCCTGCTCCTTAGCCACAGTTTGTTCAGGGCCGAGTGGCAGCGCTTTCGGCAGAGGAGGCTCAGGCATCAGGCAGCGTGGTCCGAGGTATTGTTCAGATCTCCCTTCTCATGCCCTCTTTTCTCCTCTGTTTTCAGCCTTGCTTTGGCTGAGTGGAGACTTGGTGGTGGTGGCCTTGGAGGTGGTGTTTCGGTGCGTGAAGAGCACCCGTTCTTCCTCCCCTTCCTTTCCTCTCCTTAGGGTAAGCTTTCTTTCCTTCCTTTCTTGTTTAGATGCTTGATTAGGAGGTGTTTTTGGGTATGTATGGCTTTCATGGTGGTTTGGGTGGCTGTTGGTGGCGGTTGGTGGCCATTGGTGGCCGTCGGGGACTTGGTAGGGTTGGCTCGGGTAGGCTGGCAGCGCAGGTAGGCAGAGCAGGCAGGCTGGCAGGCGCAGGGCAGGGCGCTGTCGGGCATGCTGGCAGGGCACGCACGCGTGCGCGCGGGTGCTGCGCAGGGGGCGCAGTACACCGGTGGTGTGCGGGTGTTGTGCGCTGGGCGCCGTGCGAGGGCATGTGCGCGGAGCGCTGCGTAGAGCCGCAGTGCGTGCTGTGCGCGCGGGGGCGCGTGCGGGTGCTGCGCACAGGGCGCCGTGCGGGGGCGTGCCTGCGGAGCGTTGCGCAGAGGCGCAGTGCGTGCTGTGCGGGCGCGGTGAGGCGAGCTGGTGGTCGCGCGGGGTGCTGCGCTTGGGCGCAGGGCGTGCGGGTGTGCGCGCGAGTTGCTGCACTGGGGCGCAGTGAGCGCGCGGTGCACCGGAGGGGGGGGGGGGCTTTGCAGCGTGTCCGGGCATGCGGGCAGGGGCTCGGCAGTGCGTCTGGGGTGCGGGCTGGGGCGCGGCTGTGCGCCTGGGGTGGGGGGTGACCGTGCGTACGGCTACCCGGGGGTTCGGGTGAGTCGGGGTGCTCGGACTCGCGTGCGTACGGGCCGTATGTACGCTTGTCCGAGTGTTGGGTATTTTAGTGTATTTTTGTATATAATTGTGTATTTTACTCACCGAGTTGATTACCCTGTCTTGCAGATCTTGACGGACGGTCGCGCGACGACCCGGTTATTGGTGAGTGGGACAACCCAATCCAGTAAGGAGGCGCTATATGCACTTGGGCATGTACCGTCCTCCCCTGGGGCACCATAGTTTAATATTAACCTGTTTAATATGTAATCTATGCAAGCATGATTAGTATGTAGTATGCATGCCACCCTAGACCTTGTATGTTAGGGACTTGCACCCTTAGGATATGTGTAAGAGCCATGCATCCTGACTCCGTGTTTTCATGCTAGGAAATCCTCGACCTATGCATGCGTCCTATTAGTTTAATTTATTAAATTAAATGCGAGCATATGACTGTTAGCATGCCTTAGGGAATATTATAAGGGGCCTTGCGAGGTCAACATTGAGACCCAGCTAGGGTACTCCTTGTTCCTTGTTTGGTTGTTGGGATGTCCTATATCGGCACCTCATGGTGCCCTCCCAAGGTTTCTTTTCTCGATAATATTATAATATATGTTTCCCCGCATCTTAGTTATGCGCCTGGAGGAATTTTGAAGAATTCATGACATTAGAATTGATGAGAGGTGTTACCGACGGATCCGAGTGGATCGTATGCGTATGGATAGGCTGTTTTTGTTCCCTTCGTTGGATCCGTATAGAGACTGCCCTAGCGTTAGAAAGGCCGTCCCGTCAGAGGGCTCCCATCAGTAGGTACCTCTTGATTTGGAATCGGACTGTGCTGAAGTGTGGGAGTAGGCCAAGCGGCTACGGAGTGGAGGAGAGACTATCGGTGGACCAAGGGTGATTAACAGCCTAGTAAGTCCCAATATCCTATGTCACCTATTGAGGGGTGAGGGTGAGGGTGAGGGTGTGGTGGGTCGGCGATGTTGCGACCCACTGGATTGTGCATTTCCTGCCACTTAGAGGCTTTGATTTAATTGTGGTTAATATAAATCGTGATGCATGAGTTGTGCTATTCACTGAGCGTGTGGCTCACCCCTCGCATAATTTTTCTCCAGTTATCACTGAGTCGGACTTGAAGGAGGAGCTCCCCGAGAGACTTCATCAGTAGCGGAGCAGCGCCACGTCCCGCGAGTGTTAGAGGCCATCAGCATCCTTTCTTTTGATTGTATGTATTATATTTCCGTGCTTGGGCACTCATTGTAATATTTTTGGATGTATGTGTGTATATTGGCTCTCACAGGACAGTTGATTATGTATCGAGTTTGTAATGTGTTTTTGATTTACAGATTCAGTCTTTTAGCTTCTGCTATTTGTGTATATATCATGTCAGCCTCTTTGTTGTCTGTGTTGTCATTTTAGCTGCTTGTTTATGGTATGTTATTGACCTCCTGTATAGATTGCTGATATCATATATACACTTGCCGTGTCCCAGGGACGGCCGCCCTGGGGCCTGACACCAGCCATGCTCGAGGAGCAGAATCTGGACTTAATTGTTCGTGGTGTTGTTTTGATCTCCCCGTGGAGGTTGAAGATCAATTACCTTTGCCGCGAATCGATGATCTATTTGACCAGCTCTGGGAGCAAGTGTCTGCTGTTAGATCGATCTTCGCACAAGGGTACCACAAGTTAGAGATCCGAGAGTTGGACATCCCGTAGATGGCCTTTCGTGACCGTTCAGGCACTATGAGTTTTAAGTACTGCCGTCGGGGTTGACGAATGCACCGGATGCCTTTGTGGATCTCAAAAGTTTTATTGGGCTTCCGTGGACTACTTTGAGGTAGTCTTCATAGAAATTGCTAGTAGTGCGATGAAAAGGTGATATGGGTGACCTTGTTTCCCCAGGTTGGCATGCCCTCAGGCAAAGTTTGAGAATCATCATTGAGTGGAAAGCGTTAGTCCATCGAGATTCCTCAGTGGACGTGGGAGTGGGTTATCAGGGATTGTTGCAGACTCGTTAATGTCACGTTTGGGTCACGACACCGTCTAGGTGATCATTGACCGACTGACTAAGTTCGCGCTTCCCTCCCTACCCAACTGATTGAGTCTCTGGACGCCTTGACGTGGGTTTTCACTTCGCGATTGTTCGTCTTCATGGCACTCCAGTCGGCGCTATTTTCGGTTGAGACGCGAGGGTTACTTTGAGGTTGTGGCGCAGCCTTTGGCGCGAGCCTCCATTTAAGTATAGCGTTTCATTGCCGATGGACAGCCAGACAAAGAGGACGATTTAGACCTTTGGAGACATGCTAAGTGCCTGCGTGCTCGATGATGAGGGCAGTTGGGCAAGGCGCCACCCATTTGTTGGGGTATGCCTGCAACACGACTGCCATTCGAGCACCCAGATGGATCTGTGAAAGGCACTCTACAGGAGCAGTTTTATACCTCCATTGTGTTGGGACAGTTGAGGAGCGCCAGTTGGAGGGGCCATAAGTTAGTTGTTTGACCTTGCGGTGGCCAGGTTGGTTCGTGTGTACATCTGCACCTCCCAGAACCGACAGAAGGGCTACCCAGGTCATTGTTGCCAGGGGCTTACCTTTGGGTTGGCGATCATATTTTCAAGAAGGTGTCCTGGTTAAAGGGCACCCTCTGTTTCGACGTTCGGGGCAAGCTGAGTTTGCTCTTTAATGGGACCATTTCTCGTCATTGAGTGGATTGGGGAGGTGGCTTATCATGTAGCCTTTCCCCCACGGCTGGCTCATGCCCACGGCGTCGTCCTTGTCTAATGGCCGAGGCGTTATGTCCAAGATCCTGCTCGTGTCGTTATGTCCACTAAGTTCTGTTCGACGTCGTCCTTGTCTTTGGGTTTCGACGTCATTCGTGGAGCAGTGGATCGAGGTCAGAGACCAGCATGAGAAGAGGCTCCACGCTAAGACCATTCCTTTGATTATAGTGTGTTGGTAGCGCTAGTCCGGTGCGAAGACCACTTGGGAGCAAAAGGTCTATGCATGATACTTTCGGCCTTCCCTTTGGGTTTCCTTAAATTTCGAGGACTAAATTTCCTAAGGGGGGAAGGATGTTGTGCCTGTGTCATTTGAAGCGCTCTGTTTGAAAATTTGGGTACATAATTTTTTTCATAGAAGTTATTTATTCCCAATTTGGTATTTTGGATTTGATTTTGTTAAAATCCAAGATGAGAGGGTTAAATATGATTTTACTATGAGATGTCCAGTTTTGAGTTAGCTTTCGTACAGAAGTAGAATTAGATCAACTGGATTCTTGTCATAAAAGTTATGGGTATTTTTCCAAGTATACCCTGGGAATGGAAATTCTAGCAGCAGCCCTGTTCTATATTTAGCTCTACTTTCGGAATAGCTGAAGAGATTATTTGATCTTGGCATGAGCATGAAAGTTGTAGATAATCTTCTTGGCTTTCCAACGGACTTGGAATTGAGCAATTCTGAGCTATATCGAGGAAGTTATGGCTGTTCCAGTTAAGAATGCGCAGAATTTTTGGTCAAAGGGTGACTAGGTCATTTCTCCTTAAGATATTTGTGATAAATATCTCCCTCTCTCTCTCTTCCCCTCCCAAATCCCACGACAACCTTTGCTGACCTCTCTTTCTCTCCTTCACAAGCCCCCCCTAAGTGTTTGATATAATGTTTCAAAGAGATGGTGAAAGAGATGGTGAAGAAGCATGTGTAGGTTTTGTTGTGGTGTTGTTGATCTTCTCTTCTCTCAAGCCTTTTCATGGATTCCCCCCCCCCTGATTTTTGGCTGAAGAGGAGGCTGAGGACGCCGAAGAGGTGGTGGTGGCGGTTGAGGTGGTCGCGGGTGCGTTGAGGGCCCCCGAACCTCCCCCTTTTTGTTCCCCCTCCAAGGTGAGCTCCTCCCCTTCTTTTCTTGGTTTTCTTGGCTTAAGGGGTTGTGGGAAAGTCATGCATGCTAGGTAGATGGGTTAGGGTGTGTGTGAGGGGTTGGAAAGGGTTAAAATGAGGTTAGGATGAGCTGGGCGAGCACTGGGCGCTGTCTGCGCGCGTGCGCGCGCAGACGCGCGGGCAGGCGGGCGTTGGCAGGTGCTGTCGGGCTCACAGACTCACGCGGGAGCGTGCGCGTGGTTGTGCGGGTGTGCGCGGGTGTGCGGGCGGGTGAGCGGGTACGCGCGGGTGCTGGCGCCTGGGCATGTGCCTGGGCGCGGGGCAGGGGACCAGTGCGTGCGCGTGCTAGGGCGTGCGCGGGGTGCTGCGCGAGGGCGCGGGCTGGACGTGCAGTGCGTGCGGGCGTGCGAGCGTGCGCGTGCGTGCGACAGCTCGTCTGGGAGCGCGGGCAGGCGCGCGGCAGTGCGCCGATGGTACTGGGGTGCACGCGTGCGTGCGCATTCGTGCGTGCGCGTGCGGGGGGCCATGCGTGTGGCTGCCCGAGGGTTCGGGTAGGTGTCAGGGCACTCGGACTCGCGTGCGTACGTGCGTGCTCGCATGCGTGCGAGCCCGTATGCATGCTTGTCCGAGTATTGGGTATTTCTAATGATTTCTATGTGTAAATTGTGTTGTTTCTCACCAGTTGGATGCCCCTACCTTGCAGATCTCGTCGGATGGGATGCGCGAGGTCCCGGGTTGTAAGGTGAGTGGTTTGATTCCAATCCCCCCCCCCCTCTCTAGGGATGCGCTCAACCCGCGTAGACGCGCGTCGCGCATCGATGGGGCCCCCTAACTAATATGTAGATATCTTGCATGCTAGGGATATACATCCATGTATCGTGTATAGAGGCCCGTACATGCCTGGACACCATGTCCTGTACTTAAAAGCCTTGATCTATGCATGATCAATATGATGTATCCATGCCACCTTAGACTTTGTATGCTCGGGATAAGCACCCTAATGTTGTGGATAGAGGCCTATGCATCCTGACACCATGTTTCATGCTAGGAAAGCCTCGACCTATGCATGTTCCCATTTAGTTTAATTTATTTAAATCAAGATGGGATTATGTGATTATACTGTTGTAAGCATGCCTTAGAGAATATTATAACCTTGTGGTTATAATATAGGTTTCCCGCATCTTAGTTATGCGCCCTGGAGGAATTCTTGAGAATTCATGACATTAGAAATGTTAGGAAGCGTTGTCGACGGATCCAAGAGGATCGCATGCGTGTGGGTAGGCGGATCTCTTCCCTTCGTTGGATCCGTGTAGGGACTCCCCGGCGTTAGACAGGCTGTCCTGACAGAGGGCTCCCATCTGTAGGTACCTCCGATGCGCCGGACTGTGCTGATCATGGGAGTATACCAGGCAAGCTACGGAGTGGAGGAGAGGCTATCGGTGGACCAAGGGTGATTAACAGCCTAGTCAGTCCCAAAAGACCATGTTACCCTATGAGGGTGAGGGTGAGGGTGTGGTGGGTCGGCGATGTAGCGACCCACTGGATTGTGTAGTTACTCCTGTTTAGGGACTATGACTACTTTGAGGTTAATGTGAGTGTGTTGATTGTTGTTATGCCTGTGTTGATATCTCGATAAGTGAGTATTGAGAGAGGTAGTTGTTTCCATGGGGTTCGCTTTGCGAACATGGAATGTTCACTCCCAAGGTTGTCCGAGTTGAAGAGGAACTCCCAGGCGTTGGCTAAACCTGTCAGGGGACTAGGCGGAGGCCACGAGGGTGGGAGAGGCTGAGTTGAGGGATCGGGTTGTAGATACTACCCATGAGAGGGCTAACGAATGATATCGCGAGCGTGGAATCGTTCTTCCCTTCGTTGGATCCGTGTAGTGACAGCCCCGGCGTTAGACAGGCTATCCTGACAGAGGGCTCCCATCTGTAGGTACCTCCGATGTGTTCGGACAGTGCTGATCGTGGGAGTATACCAGGTAAGCTACGGAGCAGGGAGAGGCTACCGGTGGACCAGGGGTGTAGAGCAGTCTAAGTCTCTTCCCAAAGTCCCAAGATGTCTCCTTTCAGGAGTGAGGGTGTGGATGAGGCAAAGACGCGTCGCCTCGTGACCCATTCGTTGTTCGACCGTTCCCATAGATGTTGGGTCCGGTCTCGTGATGGATGTTGAAGGACATCGATGGGCGATTATCTAGATGTAGATGATCCAGTAGTGTTGAGTAGACCAGTAAATCCGGGTCTCTTCGACCGACGGCATGGTCTCTAGACCAGTAAATCCGGGTCTCTTCGACCGACGGTATGGTCTCTCCCCATAAGTCCCAAAAGACTCCCTCCGGGAGTGAGGGTGGGGGTGAGGTTGGTCGCGTCGCCGCGTGACCCAGTTATCCATTGGGTTTCTACCCATGTTTTCCTTGAAAGGAAATTGATTATGTATTGAACTGTAGATTGGTGATTGGTTTCCAGCCACTCACTGAGCTTGTAGCTCACCCCTCGCATACTGTTTCTTTTCAGGGGCAGTGTTGGGCGTGGAGCTGGAGCTTTCCTGTAGCGTGGTCTTATGGGCGTGGAGCGTTCTGCCGGCGGGTGGCGAGTGCGAGGCTGTCAGCATTCCTAGAGTCATTTTATGCTTTGTAAATCGTGCATGTGGCACAGGTTGTATTTTCTTTGGTCTAGACTTGGCTTCCACAGGACATTGATTGTGTATTCGGGTTTGTAATAATGCGTTTGATTTATAGACATTGTTATATATTATGCTTCCGCTTTTCAGTCAGTTATCATTATCTTGCTTTGCCGCCTTGTGTATTGTTGTTGGTGTCCTTATTGACCTCAGGTATTGATAGTTGATATTATATTTTATTATTGCCACGTCTCGGGGACGCCTGGGGCGTGACAGTTCATGCACATAGCTAGATATATTTATATGAGTATGTTAAAAAAACTGAGAGGCCTATCTGAAATAGGCGTGGGTATGACCCGTTGTCGGGTTGTACCTTATTAATTAGAGCGCTAGCGATGTAATCGCCCCGTGCATTCGAGCGATGCACTCGTTTGGAATTCAGGAGAATTCATTAGCTTATGGGATTATTTCTACGTGAGAGCAGAGGTAACCCCATGTGTCCGAGTGACGCAATCGTGTGGGAGTACAGTAGTATTCGATATCTCGATAAGTGATTATCGAGAGTAGTTATTTTTCTATTGGGTTCGCTTTGCGAACATGGAATGTTTACTCCCAATGTCGTCCGTGTTGAAGAGGGTCGGGTTGTAGCTGCCAAGTCAGAGGGCTCCCATCCGTAGGTACCACCGATGCGTTCGGGAGCGTACTGATCGTGGGAGTGTACCAGGTAGAGGCTACCCAAGAGAGGGCTAACGAATGATATTGTGAGCGTGGAATCGTTCTCCCCTTCGTTGGATCTGATGTAGGAACTCCCCGGCGTTGGGAAAGTTGTCCTGACAGAGGGCTCCCATCCGTAGGTACCACCGATGCGTTCGGAAGGTATTGATCATGGGAGTATACCAGGTAGAGGCTACGCGGGGGAAAGGGCTACCGGTGGACCAAGGGTGTAGAGCAGTCTAAGTCTCTTCCAAAAGTCCCAAGAGTCTCCCTCCGGGAGTGAGGGTGAGGATGAGGTGAAGACACGTCACCTCGTGACCCATTCGTTGTTCGTCCGTTCCCATAGTTGTTGGGTCCGGTCTCGTATCGATGTTCAAAGACTTCGTTTGGGCAGTTATCTCAATGTAGATGATCCAGTATTGTCGCGCAGACCAGTAATCCCGGGTCTCCTCGACCAACGGTATGGTCTCCCCCCAAAAGTCCCAAGAGTCTCCCTTCGGGAGTGAGGGTGAGGTTGGTGATCCAGTAGTGTTGTGTGGACCAGTAATCCCGGGTCTCCTCGACCAACGGTATGGTCTCTCCCCAAAACTCCCAAGAGTCTCCCTCCGGGGGTGAGGGTGAGGGTGAGGTTGGTCGTGCCACCGCGTGACCCTGTTATCCATGGGTTTCCACCCATGTTTACCTGGAAAGGGAATTGTTTATGTATTGAACTATTGTATGGTGATTGGTTTCCAGCCACTCAATTAGCTTGTAGCTCACCCCTCGCAGACTGTTTCTTTTTAGGGGCAGTGTTGGGCGTAGAGCTGGAGCTTTCCTGTGGCGGGGTCTTATGGGCGTGGAGCGTTCTTCCGACAGGTGGCGAGTGCGAGGCTGTCAGCAGTCCTAGAGTCATTGTATGTATTGTAAATCGTGCATGTTGCACAGGTTGTATTTTCTTTGGTCTAGACTTGGCTCTCACAGGACAGTGATTGTGTATTCGAGTCTGTAATAATGTTTTTGATTTACAGACATTGTTTATATATTATGCTTCCGCTTTTTAGTCAGTTATCATTATCCTTGCTTTGCCATTTTGTGTGTTTTTGTTGGAGTCTTTATTGACCTCAGGTATTGATAACTGATGTTTTATTATTGCCATGTCTCGGGGACGGCCGCCCTGGGGCTGGGGCGTGACACGGACGACATTGGGAGTAAACAATCCATGTTTGCAAAGCGAACCCAATGGAATACTACTGTACTCCCACACCGTTGCGTCGCTCAGACACAAAGGGGTTACCTCTGCTCTCACGTAGAAATAATCCCATAACCTAATGAATTCTCCTGAATTCCAAACGAGTGCGTCACTCGGATGCACGGGGCGATTACATCGCTAGCGCTCTAATTAATAAGGTACAACCCGACAACGGGTCATACCCACGCCTATTTCAGATAGGCCTCTCAGTTTTTTACATGCGCATATAAATATATCCAGCTATGTGCATGAACCATATGCACAATCATCTAATAATTATAGGGACACTCCCTAACATGGATTTACATCATAATAAAATATTCAACATGCATACTTGGTCATTAATCACACAAGCACACAAGGCCAAACTTAAACATGCGTTGAATATCACCAACTTAAAAGAAAGGGTCAAGCGCAATCTCGCGCACTAACAGGTGCATGCCAATATTCCAAACGAAACTGAGTCGAGTAGGAAATCGCATCTACTTACTCAGTTCGTTAAGAGGGAGAGGGCGAGAGAGATCATCATCTCACGAAGCTGGTCATAGCTTTGCCCCATTAGCATGGGCGCAACAGCTACACCACGCCCTCGAGTCTTATCGCAAGGGAATATTAGGCAGGTGCCCGTTATTAACCCAGACTTAATCATACTGTATATTCCCATTAATATGGTGGGAGTAGTATTACAATACTACCTAAGACATGCCATATTCTATACATCCATACACATTTACAAAATACATGCCCATACTAGAGGGGCTCATGCAACACAATCATTCATACATGAATACAATACATGTATATAAGCCTAGCATGCAAGATATCTACATATTATAGCTTAAGCATGGCTATACTACTTATCTACACAAGTAGTATAGCTAGGGGGCCCCATCGATGCGCGACGCGCGACTACACGCGTCGAGCGCATCTGGAGAGGCGGGGGGGGGGGGAGATTGGACCAAACCACTCACCGATACTCGAATCGCCGCGCGTTCGGTCTACGAGATCTGCAAAACACAACCAATGATCCACAATTAAAATATGGAACCTCCTATCACACATATAAGCCTACTTCATGAAGGCCCTAACCCCTGATACTTCCATATTATCACCCAAGACACATGCAACCAACTCCTTGACACTCAACCAAGCAAAACTGCTAAACCTGCTGCAACCAGCCCTACTAATTGGTCTTCACAGCACCCAATACAGTTTCCAAAATTATGAAATAAATCATGCACATTCTCTGATATGCTGGGATCATAATCCATGAAGACATTAGAACCTAATTTTGCCTCTACAAGCCCGAAACAAATCATTTCCAGAAGCAGGTCAATTCCTACGCAAATCTGGACAGGCCATGCAAAACTGGTTCTAACTTACACCACAGATATCATAATGACCCCAAATTTCATATATAACAACTAGACACATAGATGATCATATCATATGAGACATAATCCTAAAAATATGCCTCTACATACTAGATTCACTGAGATCTTTAAAAGACAGAGAACTGCCTTACCGAAACAGGGGGAGGGAAATGGGGAGATGCGGGGTTCTCGACACACCCACGACCACCTCAACCACCACCACCACTACCATCACCTCCTCAGCATCTCCTCAAGCCTTTCTTGGCTGGAAATAGGGGACAAAAAAAGGGGGGGGGGGGATGAGAGGGAGCTAAGGAGAGGAGAATCATCAACAACAACCAAAGCTTACACACACATACCTTTCCCTTTTTCCTTTTAATGTTTCTTCTTCTCCCTCTTGTTCTTCCTCATTTTTTTTTTAAACACACCAAACAAGGAAACCAGGGAGTGAAGGAGAGAGTGAGAGGGAGAGGAGAAGAATGGGACGCCTACACCATCACTCACACTCACACACACACACCATTTATTTTAGAAAAAGGGGTTTGGTGAGACTTGACTTAGTCAACCCAACCAAGCAAAAAAACAAAACCCATTGACCTAGTCAATGGTCTTGTTTGACTTGGTCCAAGTCCACTTTGACTTGGTCAAAGTCACTCTTTGACAATCCAGTGACGACCAAACCCGGATATGTTTCAGAACTGCAGAATTTCCTAAAACGTTACTGGAATTCGATGAAATCTTTATGAGTAGCACAAAATGGCACCCAGACTTATAATATGCAGTCAGATTTTCAATCAGAGTACTCTAACTCAAGTAGATGGCTAAAAGCTAAAATTTTAGCGGCTCCGATCGAAAAATTAAAAAGGCCCTGAATGACCCAGAAGTGACCAAGGCTTAACCGAAATGGCTCCAAATGACACAGGCATAACATTCTCCCCCCCTTAGGAAATGTAGTCCTCAAAATTTAAGGAAACCCAAAGGGAAGACCGAATATAGCAAGTATCATGCATAGACCTTTTGTTCCCAAGTGGTCTATGCACCAGACTGGCGCTACCGACACACTGCAATCAAGGGAACGGTCTTAGCGTGGAGCCTCTTCTCATGCTGGTCTCTGACCTTGATCCACTGCTCCACGAACGACAAATCCAGCTCAAGAATGAGACGGTCGAACGGAGTGACATGAGCAGGATCAGGATCTTGGACATAACGCCTCGGCCATGAGACAAGGACGACGTCGTGGGCATGAGCCAGCTGTGGGGGAAAGGCTACATGACAAGCCACCTCCCCAATCCACTCAATGACGAGAAACAGTCCCATTAATTGCCAACTCAGCTTGCCCCGAACGTCGAAACATAGAATGCCCTTAAACTAGGACACCTTCACGAAAACATGGTCGCCAAACCCAAAGGTAAGCTCCTGGCGATGATGACCAGCATAGCCCTTCTGTCGGTTCTGGGAGGTGCAGATGCACACACAAACCAACCTGGCCACCACAAGGTCAAACAACTAACTTATGGCCCCTCCAACTGGCGCTCCTCAACCGTCCCAACACAAGGGAGGTATAAAACTGCGCTTGTAGAGTGCCTTCTACAGATCCATCTGGATGCTCGAATGGCAGCCGTCTTGCAGGCATACCCCAACAAATGGGTGGTGCCTCACCCAACTGCCCTCATCATCGAGCACGCAGGCACTTAGCATGTCCTCCAAGGTCTGAATCGTCTTCTTTGTCTGGCTGTCCATCGGCGATGAAACGCTATACTTAAATGGAGGCTCGCGCCAAAGCCTGCCAAGGCTGCGCCACAACCTCAAAGTAACCCTTGCGTCTCAACCGAAAATAGCGCCGACCGGAGTGCCATGAAGACGAACAATCACGACAGTGGAAACCCACGTCAAGGCGTCCAGAGACTCAATCAGTCGGATTAGGGAGGGAAGCGCGGACTTAGTCAGTCGGTCATTGATCACCTAGACGGCGTCGTGACCCGAACGTGACATTAGTGAGTCCGCAACAATTCCTGATAACCCACTCCCACGTCCACTGAGGAATCTCCATGGACTGACGCTTTCCAACGCGATGATGATTCTCAAACTTTGCCTGAGGGCATGCCAACCTGGGGAAACAAGGTCACCCATATCGCCTTTTCATCGCACCACAGCAATCTCAATGAAGACTACCCCAAAGTAGTCCACAGAAGCCCAATAAAACTTTTGAGATCCACGAAGGCATCCGGCGCATTCGTCAACCCCGACAGCAGTACTTAAAACTCGTAGTGCCTGAAACGGTCACGAAAGGCCATCTACAGGATGTCCAACTCCCGGATCTCCAACTTGTGGTACCCTTGTGCGAAGATTGATCTAACAGAAGACACTCGCTCCCAGAGCTGGTCAAATAGATCATCAATTCACAGCAAGGGGGGTACCTGATCTTCAATCCTCACGGGAAGATCAAAACAACACCTCGAACAATTAAGTCCAGATTCTGCTCATCGAGCATGGCTGGCGCTCATGATGACACTTACACGCTTGGTAAGCCGCTCAACCGCGCTTAATCCACAGGAGACGCAATAAGGGGGGTCGTCGAACCTCGACAATGCCTATGCGACGTCATCTATCTGATAAGGCGGTTGAATCCCATCACGAACGTTAGCATCGCGTCTCCGCGTTTACGACCCATGTGGGGAAACGCGATAGTATCCACAACTATGCTTCACATGCCGCCAGAGATAGGTCGCTCATCTATAACCATTGGAACTCCAGCATCCTGCACTCCATGGGCATATTTATCACGGAAAGTCCACGCTCTCGACATTATCCGGTAGCACTCTCCCGGTGTGGCCTCTACCTGGTAGCCTCCCAAGCCTACTATCTCTGCCATATGGACACACCAACAAGCATAGCATCTGGGAGCACCTCACAGGGCTCTAGCCTCAACCAGGCAGCTACAACGCTCAATGATATATCGAAGCGACTCCAGATGCCACTGTGGAACCCAGTCCACAAGCAATCGCCCACCAAGCTGCAATAGGATGCACCCAATCCCGATCGTACGCATCACCACTCGCTACAGCACCTTCCAAGTGAGAGGAAAAATCCATCATCAATTTGATACTTTTAAGGTATTCCTTGACTAGGAAAAGAAACCTTGGGAGGGCACCATGAGGTCCCAATATAGGATATCCCGACAACCAAACAAGGAACACGGAGTACCCTAGCCCGGGTCTCAACGCTGACCCCGCAAGGCCCCTTAATCCTGAGTAGGAAGGCTGGAAGAAGACATCACCCCTTAATGAGAAATACGCCACATCCTTAAAACTTGAAACTGGTGCCGCACGCGAACTCAATGGTTACTATTAATACCGATGCATGGGAAAGAAGCTCCATTATCGAGAAGCAATCTATACCTTAGAAATTGCAACCAATTCATCACTATCATACTATTGGGCTGGAATCTCCTACCCAAGCCTTAATCCCACCACAAGGGATCCAACATCTAACCCTAACCAGTCGACCCAGTCGACAACTTAAGGGTGGGTCCAAGGGGTCACGTCCACGTCAACGGATGCGAGGAGGCATGTCAGCAACCTAAGATAACTTCTAAAACAAGAGTACTCAGATGACAATCCTACGACTCATCATCTATACGACTAGACTTAGGCTCTGACAGGACTAGGCTCTGATACCAACTTTTGTCATGCCCCAGGGCGGTCGTCCCCGAGACGTGGCAATAATGAAATATCAGCTATCAATACCTGAGGTCAATAAAGACTCCAACAACAACACACAAAGTGGCAAAGCAAGGATAATGATAACTGACTGAAAAGCGGAAGCATAATATATAAACAATGTATGTAAATCAAAAACATTATTACAGACTCGAATACACAATCACTGTCCTGTGAGAGCCAAGTCTAGACCAAAGAAAATACAACCTGTGCCACATGCACGATTTACAATATATACAGTGACTCTAGGACAGTTGACAGCCTCGCTCTCGCCACCCGCCGGAAGAACGCTCCACGCCCATAAGACCACGCCACATAAAAGCTCCAGCTCCACGCCCAACACTGCCCCTGAAAAGAAACAGTATGCGAGGGGTGAGTTACAAGCTCAGTGAGTGGCTGGAATCCAATCACCATACAACAGATTGATACATAAACAATTGCCTTTCAAGGTAAACATGGGTGGAAAACCCATGTATAACTAGGTCACGTGGCGGCGCGACCAACCTCACCCTCACCCTCACTCCCGGAGGAAGACTCTTGGGGCTTTTGGGGAGAGACCATACCGTTGGTCGAAGAGACGCGGAATTACTGGTCTACACAACTCTATTGGATCACCAACCTCACCCTCACCCTCACTCCCGGAGGAAGACTCTTGGGACTTTTGGGGAGAGACCATACCGTTGGTCGAGGAGACCCGGGATTACTGGTCTACGCAACACTACTGGATCATCTACATCGAGATAACTGCCCAACGATGTCTTTAAACATCGATACAAGACCGGACCCAACAACTATGGGAACGGACGAACAACGAATGGGTCACGAGGCGACGTGTCTTCACCTCATCCTCACCCTCACTCCCGGAGGGAGACTCTTGGGACTTTTGGAAGAGACTTAGACTGCTCTACACCCTTGGTCCACCGGTAGCCCTTTCCCCCGCGTAGCCTCTACCTGGTATACTCCCACGATCAGTACCTTCCGAACGCATCGGTGGTACCTACGGATGGGAGCCCTCTGTCAGGACAGCTTTCCAACGCCGGGAAGTTCCTATATCGGATCCAACGAAGGGGAGAACGATTCCACGCTCGCAATATCATTCGTTAGTCCTCTCCCGGGTAGCCTCTACCTGGTACACTCCCATGATCAGTACGCTCCCGAACGCATCGGTGGTACCTACGGATGGGAGCCCTCTGTCAGGACAGCTACAACCCGGGCCTCTTCAACACGGACGACATTGGGAGTAAACATTCCATGTTTGCAAAGCGAACCCAATGGAAAACAACTACTCTCGATAATCACTTATCGGGATATCGAATACTACTGTACTCCCACACCGTTGCGTTGCTCAGACACAAAGGGGTTGCCTCTGCTCTCACGTAGAAATAATCCCATGAGCTAATGAAATCTCCTTAATTCCAAACAAGTGCATCTCTTGGATGCACGGGGCGATTACATCGCTAGCGCTCTAATTAATAAGGTACAACCCGACAACGGGTCATACCCACGCCCATTTCAGATAGGCCTCTCAGTTTTTAACATGCGCATATAAATATATCCAGCTATGTGCATGAACCATATGCACAATCATCTAATAATTATAGGGACACTCCCTAACATGGATTTACATCATAATAAATCATACAGCATGCATACATGGTCATTAATCACATAAGCACACAAGGCCTAACTTAAACATGCGTTGGATATCACGAACTTAAAAGAAAGGGTTAAGCGCGATCTCGAGCACTAACAGGTGCATGCCAATACTGTAAACGAACCTGAGTCGAGTAGGAAATCGCATCTACTTACTCTGTTCATTCAGAGGGAGAGGGCGAGAGAGATCATCATCTCACGAAGCTGGTCATAGCTTTGCCCCATTAGCAGGGCGCAACAGCTACACCACGCCCTCGAGTCTTATCGCAAGGGAATATTAGGCAGGTTCCCGTTATTAACACAGACTTCATCATACTGTATATTCCCATTAATATGGTGGGAGTAGTATTACAATACTACCTAAGACATACCATATTCTATACATCCATACACATTTACAAAAAACATGCCCATACTAGAGGGGCTCATGCAACACAATCATTCATACATGAATACAATACATGTATATAAGCCTAGCATGCAAGATATCTACATATTATAGCTTAAGCATGGCTATACTACTTATATACACAAGTAGTATAGCTAGGGGGCCCCATTGATGCCGACGCGCGACTACGCGCGTCAAGCGCATCCTCTGAGGGGGGGGGGGATTGGACCAAACCACTCACAGATACCCGGATCGTCGCGCGTCCGGTCTACGAGAGCTGCAAAACACAACCAATGATCCACAATTAAAATATGGAACCTCCTATCACACATATAAGCATACTTCATGAAGGCCCTAACCCCTGATACTTCCATATTATCACCCAAGACACATGCAACCAACTCCTTGACACTCAACCA
The DNA here is from genome assembly GCA_030737835.1 of Acorus gramineus. Taxonomy (NCBI): domain Eukaryota; kingdom Viridiplantae; phylum Streptophyta; class Magnoliopsida; order Acorales; family Acoraceae; genus Acorus; species Acorus gramineus. Next base: position 1,341,188 of record JAUJYN010000016.1, read on the forward strand.
AGAAAAACTGCTAAACCTGCTGCAACCAGTTCATAGCACCCAATACATTTCCAAAAATTATGAAATAAATCATACACATTCTCTTATATGCTGGGATCATAATCCATGAAGACATTAGAACCTAATGTTGCCTCTAAAAGCTTGAAACAAATCACTTACAGAAGCAGGTAAATTCCTACGCGAATCTGGACAGGCCATGCAAAACTGGTTCTAACTTACACCATAGATATCATAATGACCCCAAATTTCATATATACCAACTAGACACATAGATGATCATATCATATGCAGATATAATACTAAAAATATGCCTCTACATACTAGATTCACTGAGATCTTTAAAAGACAGAGAACTGCCTTACCGAAACAGGGGGAGGGAAATGGGGAGATGCGGGGTTCTCGACACACCCACGACCACCTCAACCACCACCACCACTACCACCACCTCCTCATCATCTCCTCAAGCCTTTCTTGTCTGGAAACAGGGGACAAAAAAAGGGGGGATATGAGAGGGAGCTAAGGAGAGGAGAATCATCAACAACAACCAAAACTTGCACACACATACCTTTCCCTTTTTCCTTTTAATGTTTCTTCTTCTCCCTCTTGTTCTTCCTCATTTTTTTTTTAAACACACCAAACAAGGAAACCAGGGAGTGAAGGAGAGAGTGAGAGGGAGAGGAGGAGAAGAAGGGGACGCCTACACCATCACTCACACTCACACACACACACCATTTATTTGAGAAAAAGGGGTTTGGTGAGACTTGACTTAGTCAACCCAACCAAGCAAAAAAACAAAACCCATTGACCTAGTCAATGGTCTTGTTTGACTTGGTCCAAGTCCACTTTGACTTGGTCAAAGTCGCTCTTTGACAATCCAGTGACGACCAAACCCGGATATGTCTCAGAACTGCATAATTTTCTAAAACGTTACTGGAATTTGATGAAATATTTATGAGTAGCACAAAATGGCACCCGGACTCATAATATGCAGTCAGATTTCCAATCAGAGTACTCTAACTCCTGCAGGTGGCTAAAAGCCAAAAGTTTAGCGGCTCCGATCAACAAATTAAAAAGGCCCTGAATGACCCAGAAGTGAGCAAGGCATAACCGAAATGGCTCCAAATGACACAGGCATAACAAGGTGACTTATGTCTAGGTGAAACGTGTCTTGTCACGCCCCAGGGCGGCCGTCCCCGGGTCGCGGCAAGTGTATATAAGATATCAGGAGTCTAAACAGGGAATCAATAAATCACTCTAAACAACAACTAAAATGACAACAACACAGATCAAGCAAGGCTGACATAATATATACACAGATGCGGAAGCTAAAAGACTGAGTCTGTAATCCAAAACATACTACAGACTCGATACAAATCAAATGTCCTGTGAGAGCCAATATACACACATACATCCAAAAAATACACAACTGGGTGCCCAAGCACAGAAATATATACATACAATAAAAAGGAAGGATGCTGATGGCCTCAACCCGCGGGACATAGCGCTACTCTGCTACTGGTGCAGTCGCTCAGGGAGCTCCTCCTTCAAATCCTCCTCAGTAATCACTGGAAAAACAATTATGCGAGAGGTGAGCCACACGCTCAGTGAACAGCACAACCCATGCATCACAGCTATATATCAACCACAATCAATCAACATAAATCCAGTGATTCGTACATCGCCGAACCACCACACCCTCACCCTCACCCTCACCCCTCAATAGGTGACATAGGATATTGGGACTTATAATCATCCATACACATCCATACATATCCATACACCCTCACCCCTCAATAGGTGACATAGGATATTGGGACTGACTAGGCTTTTAATCACCCTTGGTCCACCGATAGCCTCTCCTCCACACCGTAGCTTACTAGGTCTACTCCCACATTCAGCGCAGTCCGAGTCCAAGATCAGGAGGTGCCTACTGATGGGAGCCCTCTATCAGGATAGCCTGCTATTGCCTGGTCTACTCCCACGTTCAGCACAGTCCGAGTCCAAGATCAGGAGGTGCCTACTGATGGGAGCCCTCTGTCAGGATAGTCTGTCTATGCTGAGGAGTCCCTACACGGATCCAACAAAGGGGAGAGAAACAGCCTACCCACACGCATATGATCCACTCGGATCCGCTGACAACACATCTCTACAACTCTAGTGTCTTGAATTCATCAAAATTCCTCCAGGGCGCATAACCAAGATGCGGGGAACATGCATTAATAGAGACGGGAAAAGAAACCTTGGGAGGGCACCATGAGGTCCCGATATAGGACATCCCGACAACAAAACAAGGAACACGGAGCACCCTAGCCCGGGTCTCAATGTTGACCTCGCAAGGCCCCTTAATATTCCCAAAGGCATGCAATAATATTACCAGTTGCATTTAATTTAACAGATTAAACTAATAGGAGCATACAAAGGCCGAGGCTTTCCTAGCATGATAACAAGGGGACAAGGTGCATGGCTCTTACACAACCTAAGGGTGCAAGTCCCTAACATACACAGTCTAGTGTAGCATACATACTACATATCAATCATGCTGCATGGATTACATATTAAACAGGTTAATATTAATCTATGGTGCCCCAGGGGAGGACGGTATACGCCCAAGTGCATATAGCGCCTCCCAACTGGGTAGCATTGTCCCACTCACTGGAAATCGGGTCGTCGCACGACCGTCCATCAAGATCTGTAAAACAGGGTATCAACTTGGTGAGTAAAATCCACAAATACACCAAAAATACCCAAAAATACACCAAAAGTACCCAACACTCGGGCAAACGTACATACGGCCCGTATGCACGCTAGCCCGAGCACCCTGACTCACTCCCGCACCCCCGACAGCCACCCGCACGGTCACCCGCCCCCCGGATGCACCGCCGCGCCCCAGCCCGCTAGCCCAGGCGCCCTGCAGATCCCCTGCCCGCACGCCAGGAGACGCCGCCGAGCCCCCCGGGTGCACCGCGCGCTCACTGCGCCCCACGCAGCAGCTTGCGCGCACGCCGTATGCCCCGCGTCCAGCGCCCCGCCCCGCGCGCACTCTGCGCGCACCACCACGCGCATCATCCTTCGACCAGCCGCTCGCCCAGCCCCGGGTGCACCCGTGCGCACTGCGCCCCAGCGCAGCGCCCCGCACGCTCACCCGCCCGCGCACCCACTGCTCTCCTCACCGCGCGCATGCCTGCGCCCCTGCCCAGCGCTCCGCGCGCATGCTCCTGCACGGTGCCCAGCGCCCAGCACCCTCGTCCAGTACACTCGGCGCCCCATACAGCCAGCACGCCCAACACGCCCAGCGCCCAACGCAGCGCCTGTGCCACCCGAGAGCACGCCCGCGCGCACGTCCGCGCGTACGCGCGCGCGCGCCCTGCCACTGCACGCCAGCTGCGCCTGCCTGCTGCGCTGCCTGTGCTGCCTGCTGCCCGAGACAACCAACCACTCGCCCGAGCTCCTCTACCACCAACCACCGGCCACCAATGGCTTCCGACCGCCCCCAACCACCACCGACAGCCACCCATAGCCGCCGACCACCACCCAACCTCAAAACCCCCCTCCTAACAAGCATCTAAGCCAAAAAAAAAAGAAGGAAAAAGAGCTTACCAAGGGAGGAGGGGAAGTTCGGTTGCTCTCCGCGCCTTGAAACACCTCCCCAAAGACCTCCACCGTCGAGCTCCTCCCTAGCCCTCGAAATGGCTCAAATCAGGGGAGAAAAGAGAGGGGGAGAAGGGGCTAAACACCTCGGAATTCAAATCCGAAAACACCAGGGTGTAGATCGGGACCGGATCTAACCTTTCTATGTTTTGGGTTTTAAGTTTTGAGAACCCTAGGTGGCTCAAAACTAAGAAAAGGAGAGAGGGGGAGAGAGAAAGTGAGTTTGAGAAGATGATGAATAGTGTAGGGCAACATTTGCGATCCCACTTAAATAAGTCAACACACTTAATTAGGGTTAAGGCAAGGTTAATTAGGGTTTAAGTGGGTTTTTAGTGGGATTTGACTTAGGTCAACCCAACCACACAAAAAAACAAAAAGGGTTGACCAAGTCATGGGCCCACTTTGACCGAGTCAACTCTCCCAATGACTTCTTGCTCGGTCAAAACCCAGATACGTCCCGGAACTGCAAAATTCTGAAACGTACCGGAATTCGATGAAATTTTTGTGAGTGGCTTAGAATGGCACCAGGATACATAATATGCAGTTAGATTTTCAATCGGAGTCCCCAAGCACAGGACGATAGCTAATAGTCCAAAATTTTGCGGTTCCGATCAAAAAACGAAAAAAAAACTCAAAACTGCCAAAATGCTCAAATGGTTACCAGAGGGCTAAAAAGTGACACATATATAACATGTCTAGGTGACACGATTTCCTGTGTGAAATCCGTGCGGCTAGGTGCTGTAAATGGCTAGGTGCCATGGAATACGGGCATGAGTGTCTGTTGCATTCATACGCATCATGTGTTTTGACTGGATCTTGAGACATGCATCTTGAAAGGAGACTTCCATTAAGTTTTAATTTATTGGAAATTTTACGATATTTGTAAATATCATTTATTTGAATATTGCAAATGGTTTCTTACGATATCGTATTAAAGATTATTATTTTCAGATATACTGTATTATTGGGACCTAAAGGTCCATTCACTGAGCCTCATTTCCCAACCTTTCAGATTTAAAGGCTTAGATTGGTGTATCTCGTGTAGCTGCGAACGAGGTCGTGGGTGCGAGAACGTTAGACTTGCTTGGTCGAAGGACTTGATAAATTTCATTGGCATGTAGTTGGCCCATCTTCCTAGTAACCATGTTTATGTCAAGTTGAATATTTTTTTTTGTCTAAGTTACATCCAAGCACATTGGAAGTATTGTTGAAATCTTAGATGCTTTAGAATCTTTGAAGAATGAAGTTTATTTCAGTATTATTTAAATATATCTCTGGAAAAAGAAAATTTTAGAACTTTGAGATTCGAGGAAGAATTAAGGTGACGCAATCGGATTTCACGCTTCAAAATGGAGTCGTGGATTTGGGGGCGTTACACGTGCATTGCCCTCCCCTGGGGCACCATAACCGCATATTAGCTTGTTTGCACATATATGTTATTGCGTGTCTTGCTAGGTTGCACCCATGCCATGTTAGACATTGTATGCTAGGGCTACACATCCATGTATCATGTATAGGGGCCCATATTTACCTAGATACCAAGTGTCACACCCCAGGGCGGCCGTCCCTGAGACGTGGCAATAATAAAATATCAGCTATCAATACCTGAGGTCAATAAAGACTCCAACAACAACACACAAGGTGGCAAAGCAAGAATAATGATAACTGACTTAAAAGCGGAAGCATAATATATAAAAAATGTCTGTAAACCAAAACCATTATTACAGACTGGAATACACAATCACTGTCCTGTGAGAGCCAAGTCTAGATTAAAGAAAATACAACCTGTGCCACATGCATGATTTACAATACATACAATGACTCTAGGACTGCTGACAGCCTCGCACTCGCCACCCGCCGGAAGAACGCTCCACGCCCATAAGACCACGCCACAGGAAAGCTCCAGCTCCACGCCCAACACTGCCCCTAAAAAGAAACAATATGCGAGGAGTGAGCTACAAGTTCAGTGAGTGGCTGGAAACCAATCACCATACAACAGTTCAATACATAAACAATTCCCTTTCAAGGTAAACATGGGTGGAAACCCATGGATAACAGGGTCACACGGCGGCGCGACCAACCTCACCCTCACCCTCACCCCCGGAGGAAGACACTAGGGACTGTTAGGGAGAGACCATACCGTTGGTCGAGGAGACCCGGGATTACTGGTCTACGCAACACTACTAGATCACCAACCTCACCCTCACCCTCACTCCCGGAGGGAGACTCTTGGGACTTTTGGGGAGAGACCATACCGTTGGTCGAGGAGACCCGGGATTACTGGTCTACGCAACACTACTGGATCATCTACATTGAGATAACTGCCCAACGATGTCTTTGAACATCGATACGAGACCGGACCCAACAACTATGGGAATGGACGAACAACGAATGGGTCACGAGGCGACGTGTCTTCACCTCATCCTCACCCTCACTCCCAGAGGGAGACTCTTGGGACTTTTGAAAGAGACTTAGACTGCTCTACACCCTTGGTCCACCGGTAGCCCTTTCCCCGGGTAGTCACTACCTGGTATACTCCCACGATCAGTACGCTTCTGAACACCTCGGTGGTACCTACGGATGGGAGCCCTCTGTCAGGACAGCTTTTCCAACGCCGAGAAGTTCCTACATCGGATCCAATGAAGGGGAGAATGATTCCACGCTCGCAATACCATTTGTTCGCTCTCTCATGGGTAGCCTCTACATGGTACACTCCCACGATCAGTACACTCCCGAACGCATCGGTGGTACCTACTGTTATGCCTGTGTCATTTGGAGCCTTATTTTTTTCGTAGTCGCTAAAATTTTGGCTTTTAGCCACCTGCAGGAATTGGAGCGCTCTGATTGAAAATTTGGCTACATAATTTTTCTCCTAGAAGTTATGCATTTCCGATTTGGTATTTGGATTTAATTTTTTTTAAATCCAAGATGAAGAGGTTTAAATATGATTTTATCATGAGATGCTCAGTTTTGAGTTAGCTTTCATACAAAAGTGGAATTAGATCAACTGGATTCATGTAGTAAAAGTTAGGGGTGTTTTTCCAAGTATACCCGGGGATGAAAAATTCTGGCAGCAGCCCTGTTCAATGTTTAGCTCACATTTCGGAATCGCTGGAGGGATTATTTGATCTTGGCATAAACATGAAAGTTGTAGATAATCTTCTTGGATTTCCAGTGGACTTTGAATTGTGCAATTCGGAGCTATATGGAGGAAGTTATGGCTGTTCTAGTGAAGCATGTACAGAATTTCTGGTCAGGGACGAATTGGTCATTTGAATCCCTCTCTTTTGGCTATTTATTGGCCCAAAAAAATATCTCCCTCTCACTCTCTCCTTCACTCCCTAGTTTTCTTTGTTTTGGGTGTTAAATAAAAGAAGAACAAGATGGAGCAAGAAGAGGAGGTGCAAGTGCAAGCAAGGTGAGTGTGTGTGCTAGTGTTGATTGTTCCTCCTCCCTCTCCTCCTCCCATGGTGGATCCCCTTATTTTCTTTCCCTCCCCTTTGGTTCAGCCATGAAGAAGAGAAGCAAAGATGGAGGTGGTGGTAGTGGTGGTGGCGGTCGAGGTGGTCAAGGGTGCGCTTGCGAGCCCCTACATCTCCCCCTTCCCTCCCCCTCTCTTTTGGTGAGTTTCCCTCTTCTTTAATTGGCTTTTATGCATGTTAGGGTGTTTGGGAGGGCATGCATGTGAGGTGTTTTGAGTTGGGTGCATGTAGGGGCAAGGGGGGGAGGGTTGGGGAGTGCTGGGCGCGCGCGCAGGTCTGTTCGTGCGCGTAGAGGAGCGCTGGCAGGCGCAGGGTGCCAGTGCGCGCGTGCGTGTGCGTGTCTGAGCAGGCCTGGGCATGCGACAGGGTGCCAGTGCACGCGCGCGTGTGCGTGCGCGTGCTGGGGCATGCGCTGTTATATATGTGTCACTTTTTAGCCTTCTGGTAACCATTGGAACATTCTGGCAGTTTTTCAACTTTTTCATTTTTCGATCGGAACCGCTAAAATTTTGGACTTTTGGCTGTCACCCTGAGTTTGAGAGCTCCGATTGAAAATCTAACTGCATATTATGTGTCCTGGTGCCATTCCGAGCCACTCACGAAAATTTCATCAAATTCCGATAACGTTTCAAGAATTTTGCAGTTCTGAATCTTATCTGGGTTTTGAACAAGCGAAAAGTCATTGGGAGACTTGACTTGGTCAAAGTTGACCCTTGACTTGGTCAATGGGTTTTGGTTTTTAGTGTGATTGGGTTGACTAGGGTCAAAGTGCACTTAGACCTAACTAAACCTAGCTTAACCTAATCTTTTTTCCCTAAGCGTAAGTGGTGAGTGTGTGAGGTGTGTGTGTGGCCCCCTTTAAGTCCACGCCTAGGAATAGTTAGATGTCCTATTCATCTTCTTCTCCACTTCAAATCTCTCTCTCCCTTCTCTTTAAAACCCCATTTAGACCTAGTAGAAGGTGTTGGATCAAGAAACCCTAGAAGGAGAAAAGAAAGGTGAGGACCCGATCTACCTTTGTATGGTCTCGGATTCGAGTTCCCTCATGTGTGACTCCCCTTTCATGGTCCCTTTTTACCTCTGTTTTCAGCCCTCTTTGGCTGAGTGGAGATCTTGGTGGTGGTGGTCTTGGAGGTGGTAAATCGGTGCGCGAAGAACACCCGATCTCCTCCCCTTCCCTTCCTCTCCTTGGGTGAGCCTTCTTTCCTTCCTTTTCTTGTTTAGATGCATGTTTAGGAGGTGTTTTTGGATGTGCTAGGTGAGCATGAGGGTTTGGGGTGGGGGAGGGCTGAGGGAGGTAGTAGAGTCGGCTCGGGCAGTGCGGGCTCATCGGCGCGTGCGCGCGAGCCTGCGTGCACAGGCCGGCCGACAGGCAGGCAGGCTGGCAGGCGCAGGGCAGGCGCGCTGTCGGGCGAGCTGGCAGGGGACGCAGGCGTGCGAGCTGGCGGTGTGCGGGTGCTGCACAGGGGGCGCAGTGCGCGCAGGTGTGCGAGCGGGGAGTGCGTGCGGGGCGCTGCGCTGGGGTGCAGTGCGTGCGGGTTCATCCGGGGCTGGACGCGCGGTGTGCGCGGGCACGCGAGTGCGTGTGCCCGAGCGTGCGGCGTGTCTAGGCGCACGGGCAGGGGCGCGGCAGTGCGCCCGGGGCGAGGGGTGCGTGCGTTTGTGCGAACCCGTGTGTGCGCGTGTGGGTGGTCGTGCGTATGGCTGCCGGAGGTTCGGGAGTGAGTCGGGGCACTCGGGCTTGCGTGCGTGCGGGCCGTATGCACGCTTGTCCGAGTGTTGGCTATTTTATAGCGTATTTTTGTATGTATTGTGTATTTTATACCGTGTTGAATACCCTGTCTTGCAGATCTTGACAGAAGGTCGCGCGACGACCCGGGTATTGGTGAGTGGGACAATCCAACCCAGTTGGGAGGCGTAAATCCAAGAATTCGTGGCATTTAAATTGTTAGGAAGATGTTGCCAGCGGATCCGATTGGATCCTATATGTGTGGGTAGGCTGTTTCTGTTCCCTTCGTTGGATCCGTGTAGAGACTGCCCCAGCGTTAGACAGGCCATCCTGACAGAGGGCTCCCATCAGTAGGTACCTCCTGATTTGGTTTCGGACTGTGCTGAATTGTGGGAGTAGACCAGGCGAGCTACGGAGTGGAGGAGAGACTATCGGTGGACCAAGGGTGATTAACAGCCTAGTCAGTCCCAATAGACCGTGTCACCTATTGGAGGGTGAGGGTGAGGGTGTGGTGGGTCGGCGATGTTGCGACCCACTGGATTGTGTAGTTCCTGCCACTTTGAGGCTTTGGATAATTATTGAGGTTAATATGAATTGTGATGCATGGGTTGTGCTATTCACTGAGCGTGTGGCTCACCCCTCGCATATTTTTTTCTCCAGTTATCACTGAGTCGGATCTGAAGGAGGAGCTCCCCGAGGGACTTCAGCAGTAGCGGAGCAGCGCCACGTTCCGCGAGTGTTAGAGGCTATCAGCATCCCTTTTTGATTGTATGTATTATATTTCCGTGCTTGGGCACCCGTTTGTATTATATTGGATGTCATTGTATATATTGGCTCTCACAGGACAGTTGACTATGTATCGAGTATGTAATGTGTCTTATAATTACAGACTCAGTCTTTTAGCTTCCGCTATTTGTGTATATATCATGTCAGCCCTGCTTTTGTCTGTGTTGTCATTTTGAAGTTGTTTAGAGTATGTTATTGACCTCCTGTATAGACTGCTGATATCATATATACCATTTGCCGCCTCCCGGGGACGGCCGCCCTGGGGCGTGACAAAAGATGGTATCAGAGCCTGGTCCTGTCAGAGCCAATTGTTTTCTTTTCGTAGAGATGAGTCCTAGGATTTCTATATGAGTGTTCTGATCCTAGTGTCTGGTTTTCTTAGGTTGCTGATATGCCTCCTCGCAGAGGAAGGCGTGGACGTGGTCCCTCTCGGCCTTTGGAGGTTCCCGGACCTACCGGAGGCGAGGATGCTACTGGAGAGTCCTCGGCTGTGAGGCCAAGACCGGCGCAGGAGCCTCCTGCATGGGAACGTGCTTTTGCTCGGATAGCGGATTTGGTGGAGACTCAGACCAGGGCACTGGAGGCCCAGTCGAGGGTGTTAACTGTGCAGGCTAGAGAGATTCAGGAGCTGAGGGCGGCCCGTGATGCAGTTCCACAGATCCCCTTGGTGGCAGATCCGCCTGTGGTACCCGATGTACCTCCTGCTCCCGTGGTGATTCCGGCGGTGAGAGTTCAGGATCCCCTGGAGAGGGAGGTGGAGCTAGAGGCTGCGGCGCGGGTACATCAGAGTGGCCTCAGCACCTTTCTGAAGCTCCACCCTCCCGAGTTCCATGGCCAGACGGCGGATCCCCTTGCCCCAGAGCGTTGGTTGATGGAGGTGGACACGATCTTCTCGACTATGCATTGGACCGACCGCCAGTGAGTCTCCCTGGCCACCTTCATGCTGAAGGGTAGCGCCGCCGACTGGTGGGCTACCCGATCGGTGGACATCCCCGAGGGAGTGGAGCAGCTTTTATGGGCGGGATTCCGGAGGTATTTCCTGGAGGAGTACTTCCCGTTCTCGACGCGCCAGATCGTGATGCAGGAGTTCGAGCAGCTGACGCAGGGCTCCATGTCTGTCGCTGACTACTCCACGCGCTTCACGAGGCTTTCCAGATTTGCCCCAGCCTTGGTGATGGATGAGGAGACGCGGTGCCGTCCTTTTAAGCTTGGTCTCAGTAGCGCCATTTGGGTGCATGTCACCTCTCAGGCTTTCACGAGGTACTCGGAATTGGTGTCTCCGGTGAAGACAGTTGAGCGAGACCTCGGGATCTCCGTGAGGGTTCCGACCCCTTCTGTAGACCAGAGACCTCCCAGGAGCCAGGACCAGGGACAGCGCAAGAAGAAGTGGCCCCGCTTTGATCAGTCAGTGGTTGCCGCTACTCCAGCAGATGTGGTGCCATCGCGAGGTCCAGCACCCATTGCGGTAGTGGCAGTCTAGGCCAGGCGACCGGAGACGCGGCGGTGTTACCACTGTCAGTGCATCGGGCATATCTTGTATAATTGCCCTGATGCTGGCCGACCCCGCGTGCTGCCTCCGCAGTAGCAGCAGCAGTAACAGCAGCAGCCTCAGCGCCAGCAGCAGCAGCCACAGGGTGGCCATGTTGACCAGAGGAGGCAGCCAGTGCAGCCGGCGAGGCGTGCCCCTGCTCCTCAGCCGCAGTTTGTTCAGGGCCGACTGGCAGCGCTTTCGGCAGAGGAGGCTTAGGCTTCGGGTAGCGTGGTCCGAGGTATTGTTCAGATCTCCCAGCTCCCTGCATATGTGTTATTTGATTCCAGAGCCACGCACTCGTTCGTGTCTCCCACTTTTGCGAGACGGATGGGTGTGGCGTCCGCCCCTATTGATGTTATCCTGAAGATATCATTGCCTGTCAGAGACCATATTCTCCTCCGTTCGGTGTACCGAGGGTGTACCGTGGTGGTTGCAAAGCATGAGTTCCCAGTGGAGTTGGTAGGGCTCGCTATGACGGACTTCGATGCCATCCTGGGAATGGATTGGCTCTCAGATAGTCACAACAGCATCGACTGTTTTGCCAAGTCGGTGTCTTTCCACCTTCCTGGTCGGAGGTCCTTCCAGTTCGTGGGCGATCATGACGTAGCCCCTTTGGGGTTCGTGTCGTCCATCCAGGCGTGGAGACTCCTTCAGGGAGGATGCGAGGGCTTTCTGGCGTATATTGCTCAGGAGGACGCACCGCTGCGGGCAGATATCAGTCAGACTCCGGTCGTGGCAGAGTATCCCGAGGTTTTCCCCGATGATCTTCCGGGATTACCGCCGGATCGCGCGATCGAGTTTGAGATAAATCTGATTCCGGGGACCGAGCCGATTTCGAGAGCTCCGTATCGGATGGCCCCAGCGGAGCTGAAGGTGCTCAAGGGGCAGCTTGAGGAGTTGTTGGAGAAGGGATTCGCACGTCCGAGTGTTTCTCCGTGGGGAGCCCCTGTTCTGTTCGTCCGGAAGGACGGTTCGCTGCGGCTTTGTATCGATTACAGGCAGCTGAACAAGCGGACAGTGAAGAACAAGTACCCCTTGCCACGGATTGATGATCTGTTTGACCAGCTCCAGGGCGCGAGTCTTTTCTAAGATCGATCTCCGCTCGGGCTACTATCAGCTGAAGATCCAGGAGTCAGATATTCAGAAGACGGCCTTTCGTACCCGGTATGGGCACTACGAGTTCAGAGTATTGCCGTTCGGGTTGATGAATGCATCGGCAGCCTTCATGGATGACATATTGTGTTTCGGCCCTTCCTCGACTCCTTTGTGGTAGTATTCATCGATGACATATTGGTGTACTCGAGGAGTCTTGAGGAGCACGCTCACCATCTCCGCACTGTCTTAGAGACTTTGGCCCGACATCAGTTGTTCGCCAAGTTCAGCAAGTGCGAGTTTTGGTTGGAGCGTATGGCCTTTCTGGGCCATGTGATTTCCGGCGAGGGCATATCTGTGGAAGGGTCAACAAGACGCTCGCCGTGTCGAATTGGCGTCGACCGTCGAACCCCACAGAGATTCGGAGCTTCCTGGGCTTGGCAGGTTATTATCGGAGGTTTGTCGAGGGTTTCTCGAAGATAGCTGTACCTCTTACCCGCCTCACTCGGAAGGATGTCCGGTTCGAGTGGTCCCTATCTTGCGAGGAGAGCTTCCAGGAGTTGAAGCGAAGGCTCACCTCAGCGCCAGTTCTTACCCTTCCGTCTAGGAGTGGTGGGTTCGCAGTATACTCCGATGCATCGCGGTTGGGTGTGGGTTGCGTCCTGATGCAGCACGGTAAGGTTGTGGCTTACGCGTCGCGTCAGTTGAAGCCCCATGAGCAGAATTACCCCACCCATGACCTTGAGTTTGCAGCGATCATCTTTGCGCTGAAGATGTGGAGGCATTACCTCTATAGCGAGGAGTTCGAGCTCTTTACTGATCATAAGAGCTTGACATATTTGCAGTCCCAGCCGGAGCTCAACATGCGTCAGAGACGTTGGGTCGAGTTCCTGAAGGACTATGATTGTGACATCGCTTACCATCCGGGTAAGGCGAATGTCGTGGCGGATGCTCTCAGCAGGCAGCCCTTGGGCATGGCCGCCCACATGGCTGTACGTCGTTGGAGGCTTCTAGAGGAGGCCGCTTGCTGGATCAGCGTTCGAGAGACTCCTGCGGGTGGCTTTTTGGCCAGGCTAGTGGTGCAGCCCATTCTTCTCGACGAGATCCGCACGGCTCAGGGGCAGGATCCTCACTTTCTAGTCCTCTCTGAAGGCGTCGCCCGGGGCGAGCGTCTGGACTACCAGATTCACGAGGACGGGATCCTGCGGTTCAGAGGCCGAGTATGCATTCCTGACGACGCAGAGCTGAAGCAGAAGATCTTGGATGAGGCCCATCGTTCGAGGTACACAGTGCATCCTGGTGGCACGAAGATGTACAGAGGCCTTCGTCGTGGCTACTGGTGGCGCGGGATGAAGACGGATATTGCCCGTTTCGTTGCCCGATGCTTAGTATGCCAGCAGGTGAAGTCGAACCATCAGCGTCCTGCGGGGAAGCTGCAGTCCATTGAGATTCCTCAGTGGAAGTGGGAGCAGATCACCATGGACTTCATTTTGGGTTTGCCGAGGTCACGTTCGGGTCGCGATGCCATCTGGGTGATCGTCGACCGACTGACGAAGTCCGCTCATTTCCTCCCCATCCGACTCACCGATTCTCTGGACACCCTGGTGCAGTTATTTGTCTCTAAGATTGTTCGTCTCCATGGCACTCCCATCAGCATCATTTCCGATCGAGACGCGCGATTTACTTCGAGGTTCTGGCGTAGCCTCCAGCACGCCCTTGGTACGAACCTCCACTTCAGTACAGCGTTTCATCCGCAGACGGACGGCCAGTCAGAGAGGACGATTCAGACCCTGGAGGACATGCTGCGAGCCTGCGTTCTCGATTTTGGGGGCAGTTGGGAGAGGCACCTTCCGTTGGTGGAGTTTGCCTACAACAACAGCTACCACTCGAGTATCCGGATGGCTCCTTACGAGGCGCTCTATGGCCGCAGCTGCAGGTCCCCCTTGTGTTGGGACGAGGTCAGAGAGCGCCAGTTGGAGGGACCAGAGATCATTCACCAGACCTCAGAGATGGTCAAGACGATTTGCCAGCGTATCCGAGTTGCTCAGAGCCGTCAGAAGAGCTACGCCGACCGTCGTCGCCGTGAGCTCGCCTTCGAGGTTGGTGACCATGTCTTCTTGAAGGTGTCCCCGATGAAGGGCATCTTCCGTTTCGATGTGCGGGGCAAGCTGAGTCCGCGTTTCATTGGGCCGTTCCTCATCCTCGAGCGAGTTGGGGAGGTGGCCTATCGCATAGCTCTGCCCCCACAGTTGGCTTAGGCCCATGACGTCTTCCATGTCTCGCAGCTGAGGCGTTATGTCCACGATCCTGCTCCCGTCATTCGGTTCGAGCCGCTCGTCTTCGAGCCGGGCTTGTCATTCAGGGAGCAGCCAATTGAGATCCTGGACCGCCACGAGAAGAGGCTCCGCACCAAGACCGTCCAGTTGGTCAAGGTGCGATGGCAGCACCGTTCCGGTGCCGAGGCCACTTGGGAGCTCCGGGACGCCATGCGTGACGCGTATCCGCATCTTTTCCCTTCCTAGATGTTTTTGTATTTATTTTGAGGACAAAATTTCCTAAGGGGGGAAGAATGTTATATATGTGTCACTTTTTAGCCTTCTGGTAACCATTGGAACATTCTGACAGTTTTTCAACTTTCGATCGGAACCGCTAAAATTTTGGACTTTTGGCTGTCACCCTGAGTTTGAGAGCTCCGATTGAAAATCTAACTGCATATTATGTGTCCTGGTGCCATTTCAAGCCACTCACGAAAATTTCATCGAATTCCGGTAACGTTTCAGAATTTCGTAGTTCCGAATCGTATCCGGGTTTTGACCAAGCAAAAAGTCATTTGGAGACTTGACTTGGTCAAAGTTGACCCTTGACCTAACTAAACCTAGCTTAACCTAATCTTTTTTTCCCTAAGCGTAAGTGGTGAGTGTGTGAGGTGTGTGTGTGGCCCCCTTTAAGTCCACGCCTAGGAATAGGATCTCTCCCTATTCATCATCTTCTCCACTTCAAATCTCTCTCTCCCTTCTCTTTAAAACCCCATTTAGACCTAGTAGAAGGTGTTGGATCAAGAAACCCTAGAAGGAGAAAAGAAAGGTGAGGACCCGATCTACCTTTGTATGGTCTCGGATTCGAGTTCCCTCATGTGTGACCCCCCTTTCCTAGTCCCTTTTTACCTCTGTTTTCAGCCCTCTTTGGCTGAGTGGAGATCTTGGTGGTGGTGGTCTTGGAGGTGGTAAATCGGTGCGCGAAGAGCACCCGATCTCGTCCCCTTCCCTTCCTCTCCTTGGGCGAGCCTTCTTTCCTTCCTTTTCTTGTTTAGATGCATGTTTAGGAGGTGTTTTTGGATGTGCTAGGTGAGCATGAGGGTTTGGGGTGGGGGAGGGCTAAGGGAGGTGGTAGAGTCGGCTCGGGCAGTGAAGGCTCATCGGCGCGTGCGCACGAGCCTGCGTGCGCAGGCCGGCCGACAGGCAGGCAGGCAGGCGCAGGGCAGGCGCGCTGTCGGGCGAGATGGCAGGGGACGCGGGCGTGCGCGAGGGTGCTGCGCAGGGGGCGCAGTACGCGAGGCGAGCGAGCGGTGTGCGGGAGCTGCGCAGGGGACGCAGTGCGCGCAGGGCGAGCAGGGAGTGCGTGCGGGGCGCTGCGCTGGGGCGCAGTGCGTACGGGTGCATCCGGCGTGTCTTGGCGCGCGGGCAGGGGCGCGGCAGTGCGCCCGAGGCGAGGGTGTGCGTGCATACGTGCGCACCCGTGCGTGCGCGTGCGGGTGGTCGTGCGTATGGCTGCCGGAGGTTCGGGAGTGAGTCGGGGCACTTGGGCTCGCGTGCATGCGGGCCGTATGCACGCTTGTCCGAGTGTTGGGTATTTTTAGCGTATTTTTGTATGTATTGTGTATTTTACTCACCGAGTTGATTACCCTGTCTTGCAGATCTTGACGAACGGTCACGCGACGACCCGGGTATTAATGAGTGGGACAATCCAACCCAGTTGGAAGGCGTATATGCTCTTAGGCGTGTATCGTCCTTCCCTGGGGCACCATAGTTTAATATTAACTTGTATAATATGTAATCTATGCAGGCATGATTGTTATGTAGTATGCATGCCACCCTAGACCTTATATGTTAGGGACTTGCACCCTTAAGATATGTGTAAGAGCCATGCATCCTGATACAATATTTTCATGCTAGGAAGCCTTGACCTATGCATGTGTCCAATTTAGTTTAATTTATTTTAAATCAAATGTGATTTATTGGTAATGAGCATGCTTAGTGAATATTATAACCATGAGGTTATAATATAGGCTTCCCCGCATCGTAGTTATGCGCCCTAGAGGAATTCGCAAGAATTCGTGGCATTTAAATTGTTAGGAAGATGTTGCTGGCGGATCTGATTGGATCGTATACGTGTGGGTAGGCTGTTTCTGTTCCCTTCGTTGGATCCGTGTAGAGACTGCCCCAGCGTTAGACATGCCGTCCTGACAGAGGGCTCCCATCAGTAGGTACCTCCTGATTTGTTTTCGGACTGTGCTGAATTGTGGGAGTAGACCAGGCGGCCTACGGAGTGGAGGAGGGACTATCGGTGGACCAAGGGTGATTAACAGCCTAGTTAGTCCCAATAGCCGTGTCACCTATTAGAGGGTGAGGGTGAGGGTGTGGTGGGTCGGCGATGTTGCGACCCATTGGATTGTGTAGTTCCTGCCACTTTGAGGCTTTGGATAATTTTGAGGTTAATATGAATTGTGATGCATGGGTTGTGCTATTCACTGAGCGTGTGGCTCACCCCTCGCATATTTTTTTCTCCAGTTATCACTGAGTCGGATCTTAAGGAGGAGCTCCCCGAGGGGCTTCAGCAGTAGCGGAGCAGCGCCACGTTCCCGTGAGTGTTAGAGGCTATTAGCATCCCTTTTTGATTGTATGTATTATATTTCCGTGCTTGGGCACCTGTTTGTATTATATTGGATGTCATTGTATATATTGGCTTTCACAGGACAGTTGATTATGTATTGAGTCTGTAATATGTTTTTGATTTACAGACTCAGTCTTTTAGCTTCTGCTGTTTGTGTATATATCATGTCAGCCCTGCTTTTGTCTGTGTTGTCATTTTAATGTTGTTTAGAGTATGTTATTGACCCCCTGTATAGATTGCTGATATCATATATACCATTGCCGCGTCCCGGGGACGGCCGCGCGGGGGCGTGACATGCGCAGGGCTGCCCAGGGGCTCGGATAGGTGCTGGGGCACTCAGGCTTGCGTGCGTACGCGCGTGCTCGCATGCGTGCGAGCCCGTATGCGTGCATGTCTAAGTCTTTGGCATTTCTAGAGATTTCTAAGTGTTATAATGTGATGTTACTCACCAAATTTGATGCCCTTACCCTGCAGATCTCGTCGGATGGGATGCGCGACGTCCCAGGTAATGGTGAGTGGTTCGATCCAATCCCCCCCCTCTCGGGATGCGCTCGACGCGCGTCGTGCATCGATGGGACCCCTTAGCTATACTACTTGTGTAGATAAGTAATATGGCCATGCTTAAGCTATAATATGTAGATATCTTGCATGCTAGGCTTATATACATGTATTGTATCTATGTATTAATGATTGTGTTGCATGCGCCCCTCTAGTATGGGCATGTATTTGTGTAATGTGTATGGATGTATAGAATATGGCATGCCTTAGGTAGTATTATAATACTACTCCCACCATATTAATTGGAATATCTGTCATGCCCCAGGGCGGCCGTCCCCGGGACGCGGCAAGTGTATATATGATATCAGCATTCTAAACAGAAGGTCAATAATATACCCTAAACAACATCAACAATAACAACACAGACAAAAGCAGGGCTGACATGATATATACACAAATAGCGGAAGCTAAAAGACTGAGTCTATAATTCAAAGACACATTACAGACTCGATACATAATCAACTGTCCTGTGAGAGCCAATATATACAACGACATCCAAATAAAATACAAACGTGTGCCAAGCACAGAATACAATACAGACAATCAAAAAGGGATGCTGATAGCCTCTAACACTCGCGGGAATGTGGCGCTGCTCCGCTACTGCTGAAGTCCCTCGGGGAGCTCCTCTTGCTGATCCGACTCAGATAACACTGGAGAAAAATATATGCGAGGGGTGAGCCACACGCTCAGTGAATAGCACAACCCATGCATCACAATTCATATTAACCTCAAATAATTATTCAAAGCCTCAAAGTGGCAGGAACTACACAATCCAGTGGGTCGCTACATCGCCGACCCACCACACCCTCACCCTCACCCTCCAATAGGTGACATAGGCTATTGGGACTGACTAGGCTGTTAATCACCCTTGGTCCACCGATAGTCTCTCCTCCACTCCGTAGGCCGCCTGGTCTACTCCCACAATTCAGCACAGTCCGAACCCAAATCAGGAGGTGCTTACTGATGGGAGCCCTCTGTCAGGAAGGCCTGTCTAACGCTGGGGCAGTCTCTATACGGATCCAACGAAGGGAAAAGAAACAGCCTATCCACACGTATACGATCCACTTGGATCCATCGGCAACGCATCTCAACAACTCTAATGTCATGAATTCTTCAGAATTCCTCCAGGGCGCATAACCAAGATGCGGGGAACATATATTATAACCACCAGGTTATAATATTTACTAAGGCATGCAAAAATACCATAAGTTTGCATTTAATTTAATAAATTAAACTAATAGGACACATGCATAGGTCGAGGCTTTCCTAGCATGAAAACATGGTGACATATCCTAAGGGTGCAAGTCCCTAACATACAAGGTCTAGGGTGGCATGCATACTACATACTAATCATGCTTGCATAGATTACATATTATACAAGTTAATATTAAACTATGGTGCCCCAGGGGAGGACGGTATACGCCCAAGTGCATATAGCGCCTCCCTACTGGGTTGGATTGTCCCACTCACCAATACCCGGGTCGTCGCGTGACCGTCTGTCAAGATCTGCAAGACAGGGTATTAAACATGGTGAGTAAAAATACACAATACATATAAAAAAATACGCTAAAAATACCCAACACTCGGACAAACGTACATACGGCCCGTACGCACGTGAGTCCGAGCACCCCGACTCACCCGAACCCCCGGGCAGCCGTACGCACGGCCACCCGCCCTGGGCGCACAGCCACGCCCCAGCCCGCAAGCCTAGACACACTGCCGAGCCCCCCGCCCGCATGCCCGGACACGCTGCCGAGCCCCGCCTGCGCACCCAGACACACCGCACGCTCGGGCGCACGCACGCGCGCACCCGTGCGCACCGCGCGTCCAGCCTTGGATGCACCCGCGCGCACTGCGCCCCAGCGCAGCGCCCCGCACACGGACCCGCACGCACTGCGCCCCAGCGCAGTATCCACACGCACTCCCCGCTCGCCCTGCGCGCACTGTGCCCCCTGCGCAGCAACCGCACACCTCCCGCTCGCCCCGCGTACTGCGCCCCCCCCCCGCGCAGCACCCGCGCACACGCTCGCGCGCACGCGCGCGTGCCCTGCCAGCTCGCCCGACAGCGGGTCTGCCTGCCTGCCTGCCTGCGCCGCCTGCCTGCGCGCACGCGCCAGGGAGCCCGCACTGCCCGAGCCGAACCCAACCACCTCCAACAGCCACCAACAGCCCCCCAACCCCCAAACCACCAAGCTCCCCAAGCACACCCAAAAACACTTCCTAAACATGCACTTAAACAAGAATGGAAGGAAAGGAAGCTCACCCAAGGAGAGGAAGGGAAGGGACCACCACCACCAAGATCTCCACTCAGCCAAAGCAAGGCTGAAAATAGAGGAGAAAAGAGGGTATGAGAGGGGGTCACACAAGAGGGAACTCGAATCCGAGACCATGGATGGATAGATCGGGTCCTCACCTTTCATTTCTCCTTCTAGAGTTCTTTATTTCAACCACTTGAACTAGGTCAAAAGTGGGGATTAAAGAGAGGGAGAGAGAGAGATTTTGGTGGAGAAGAAGATGAATAATGGGGGGAGACACTATGCTTGGGCACCCACTTAAAGCACCCCACACACTCACCACCTAACTTAGCCCTAATTAGGTTTAGGCTAGGTTGGATTAGGTTTAAGTGCACTTTCACTTGGGTCAACCCAACCACACAAAAAGACAAAAGAGTTGACCAAGTCATGGGCCCACATTGACCAAGTCAAGTCTCCCAATGACTTTTTGCTTGGTCAAAACCCGGATACGATTCAAAACTGTGAAATTCTGAAACGTTATCGGAATTCGATAAAATTTTCGTGAGTGGCTTGAAATGGCACCAGGACACATAATGTGCAGTTAGATTTTCAATCGGAGTTCTCAAACTCAAGATGATAGCTAAAAGCCCAAAATTTTAGCGGTTCCGATGGAAAAACGAAAAAGCTGAAAAACTGCCAGAATGTTCCAATGGTTACCAGAAGGTTAAAAGTGACACATATATAACAATATCGAACAAGATTAAGTCTGGGTTAATAACGGGCACCTGCCTAATATTCCCTTGCGATAAGACTCGAGGGCATGGTGTAGCTGTTGCGCCCATGCTAATGGGGCAAAGCTATGACCAGCTTCATGAGATGATGATCTCTCCCGCCCTCTCCCTCTGAACGAACTGAGTAAGTAGATGCGATTTTCTACTCGACTCAGGTTTGTTTGGAATATTGGCATGCACCTGTTAGTGCGCGAGATCGCGCTTGACCCTTTTATTTAAGTTGGTGATATCCAACGCACGTTTAAGTTAGACCATGTATGCATGTTGTATGATTTATTATGATGTAAATCCATGTTAGGGAGTGTCCCTATAATTATTAGATGATTGTGCATATGGTTCATGCACATAGCTAGATAAAATTCTCCTGAATATATTTATATGTGCATGTTAAAAACTAATAGGCCAATTTGGAATAGGCGTGGGTATGACCCGCTGTCGAGTTGTACCTTATTAGTTAGAGCGCTAGCGATGTAATCACCCCGTGCATCCGAGCGATGCACTCGTTTGGAATTCAGGAGAATTCATTATCTTATCGGATTGTTAAGCCGGTAGTCGGGGCGTGACACCCCCCCTGTGTCCGAGCGACGCAACCGTGTGGGAGTACAATAGTGTTCGCTATCATTGATATGTGATTATCGAGTGTAGTGTTTTTCCATTGGGTTCGCTTTGCGAACATGGAATGTTTACTCCCAATGTCGTCTGTGTTGAAGAGGCCCGGGTTGTAGTTGTCCTGACAGAGGACTCCCATCCGTAGGTACCACCGATGCGTTCGGGAGCGTACTGATCGTGGGAGTGCACGAGGTAGAGGCTATCCTGGAGAGGGCTAACGAATGATATTGCGAGCATGAAATCGTTCTCCCCTTCGTTGGTGTTATGCCTGTGTCATTTGGAGCGCTCTGATTGAAAATTTGCCTACATAATTTTTCTCCACGAAGTTATGTATTTTCAATTTGGTATTTGGATTTGATTTTGTTAAAATCCAAGATGAAGAGGTTTAAATATGAGTTTGTTATGAGATGCTCAGTTTCGAGTTAGCTTTCATACAAAAGTGGAATTAGATCAACTGGATTCATGTAGTAAAAGTTATGGGTATTTTTCCAAGTATACCCCGGGGATGAAAAATTCTGGCAGCAGCCCTATTCAATGTTTAGCACTAATTTCGAAATAGCTAGAGGGATTATTTGATGTTGGCATAAACATGAAAGTTGTAGATAATCTTCTTGGCTTTCCAACGGATTTTGAATTGTGCAATGCGGAGCTATATTGAGGAAGTTATGGCTGTTCTAGTGAAGCATGTACAGAATTTCTAGTCAAGGATGAATTGGTCATTTCTATCCCTCCTTTAGATATTTATTGCCCAAAATCTCTCTCTCTCTCTCTCTCTCTCTCTCTCTCTCTCTCTCTCTCTCTCCCACTCACACGTCTACTCTCTTGGGCCTCTCTTTCTCTCTTTCAAAGTCCCCTCCAAGTGTTTGTTTTATTTCCTCAAAGAGAAGGAGAAGGTGGAGGAGGAAGTGATGGTGAGAGTTAGTGTAAGTGTTGTTGTAGTTGTTGATCTCTCTTCTCTCAAGTTCCCTTTCATGAACTTCCCCCCCCCCTGATTTGCAGCCAAAGGAGGGCTGAGGAGGGCTGAGGTGGTGGTAGTGGTGGTGGTGGTTGCGGGCCCCCGAACCTCCCCCTTTCATTTCCCCTCCCAAGGTGAGCCCTTCCCCTTCTTTTCTTGGTTTTTATGGCTTAGGGATGGTTGGGGAGGTCATGCATTTTGGGTAGATGAGTTAGAGTGTGTGTGAGGGGTTGGGGAGGGTTAAAAAGGAGTAAAGGTTGGCTGGGCGCGCGTTGGGGGCTGTCTGCCCGCGTGACGTGACAATGGTAAAATATCAGCTATCAATACCTGAGGTCAATAAAGACTCCAACAACAACACACAAGGTGGCAAAGCAATGATAATGATAACTGACTGAAAAGTGGAAGCATAATATATAAACAATGTCTGTAAATCAAAAACATTATTACAGACCCAAGATACACAATCACTGTCCTGTGAGAGCAAAGTCTAGACCAAAGAAAATACAACCTGTGCCACATGCACGATTTACAATACATACAACGACTCTAGGACTACTGATAGCCTCGCACTCGCCATCCACCGGACGAACGCTCCACGCCCATAAGACCACGCCACAGGGAAACTCCAACTCCACGCCCAACACTGCCCCTAAAAAGAAACAATATGCGAGGGGTGAGCTACAAGCTCAGTGAGTGGCTGGAAACCAATCACCATACTACAATTCAATACATATACGCTTTTCTTTCAAGGAAAACATGGGTGGAAACCCATGGATAACAGGGTCACGCGGCGGCGCGACCAACCTCACTCTCACCCTCACTCCCGGAGGAAAACTCTTGGGACTTTGGGGAGAGACCATACCGTTGGTCGAGGAGACCCGGTATTACTGGTCTACACAACACTACTGGATCATCTACATCAGGATAACTGACCCTACGATGTCCTTGAAAATCGATTACGAGACCGAACCCAACAACTATGGGAACGGTCGAACAACGAATGGGTCAATCGACGATGTGTCTTCGCCTCATCCTCACCCTCACCAATATCATTTGTTAACCGTCTCCCGGGTAGCCTCTACCTGGTATACTCCCACGATTAGTACGCTCCCGAATGCATCGGTGGTACCTACGGATGGGAGCCCTCTGTCAGGACAGCTACAACCCGGCCTCTTCAACTCATCGCTCTACACCCTTGGTCCACCAGTAGCCTCTCCCTCACTCCGTAGCCTCTACCTGGTATACTCCCACGATTAGCACCGTCCGACGATTCGGAGGTACCTACAGATGGGTGCCCTCTGTAAGGACAGCTTTCCAACATCGGGGAGTCCCTACTCGGATCGAACGAAGGGGAGAACTATTCCATGTTCGCAAAGCGAACCCAATGGAAAACAACTACTCTCGATACTCACTTATTGAGATATCGAAACACAGGCATAACAACAATCTATGCAACACACTCATATTAACCTTAAAATAATTAAAGTCCCTAAACGAGAGTAACTGTACAAGCTAGTGGGTCGTAACATCGCCGACCCACCCCACCCTCACCCTTTAGGGGTGACATGGGCCTTTTGGGACAGACTAGACTGCTCTCCACCCTTGGTCCACCAGTAGCCTCTCCCACACTCCGTAGCCTCTACCTGGTATACTCCCACGATCAGCACTGTCCGACGCATCGGAGGTACCTACAGATGGGAGCCCTCTATCACGACAGCTTTCCAACGCCGGGGAGTCCCTACTCGGATCCAACGAAGGGGAGAAAACAACCTACTCACACGGATACGATCCTCTTGGATCCGTCGACAACGATTTCTAACACTACTAATGTCATGAATTCTCAAGAATTCCTCCAGGGCGCATAACTAAGATGCGGGGAAACATATATTATAATAACAAGGTTATAATATTCTCTAAGGCATGCTTATACCAATGAAATCTCATTTGATTTAAATAAATTAAACAAAATGGGAAACATGCGTAGATCTAGGCTTTTCAAGCATGGCACATGGTGTCTAGGCATGTATGGGCCTCTATACATGATACATGGATGCATATCCCTAGCATACAATGTCTAATATGGCATGGTTACATCATAGTAAAACATGCATTAACATAGATATCTACATATTATAGCTAGGGGCCCCATCGATGCGCGTCTACGCGCGTCGAGCGCATCCCTAGAGGGGGGGGGATTGGAATCGAACCACTCACCATTACACGGGACCTCGCGCATCCCATCCGACGAGATCTGCAGGGTAAGGGCATCAAATTTGGTGAGTAACAACACAATTTACACTTGAAATTTACTAGAAATACCAAATACTCGGATAAGCATGCATACGGACTTGCACGCATGTGAGCACGCACGTACGCACGCGAGTCCGAGTGCCCCGACACCTACCCGAACCCTCGGGCAGCCACACGCATGGCCCCCCGCACGCGCACGTACGCGCCCCAGCACCCTTGGCGCTTTGCCGCGTGCTTGCCCGCGCGCCCAGACGCGCTACCGAGCGCGCGCGCACACTCGCGCGCTCCCGCGCGCACTTCGCGTCCAGCCCGCGCGCCCTCGCGTGCACTGCGCGCCCGTGCAAAACCCCGCGCATGCTCCAGCACGCGCACGCACGCGCACGCGTGCACTGGCCCCTAGCCCCGCGCCCAGGCGCATGCCCAGGCACACTGCCTCGCGCGCGGGCACGCCTCGCGGCACCCCCGCTCGCGCCAACGCCCACACGCACCCGCGCGACCACTCCGCTCGCGCCAGCGCCCGCGTGCGTCTGCGCGTCCGATAACGCCTGCCAGCGCCCTTCTGCGCTCACGCCTGCGCGTGCACGCTCGCAGACAACTCCCAACGCGCGCCCAGCCAACCCTAACCTTTTTTTAACCCTCCTCAACCCCTCACACACACCCTACCTCCTATGCATAGCATGCATGACCTCCCCAACCATCCCAATAGCCCTAAAAATAAAAAAGAAGGGGAAGAGGACTTACCAAAAGAGGGAAACGGAAAGGGGGAGATGCGGGGCTCTCGACGCGCCCACGGCCACCTCAACCACCACCACCACCACCACCACCTCTTCAGCCTCTCCTCAGCCTCCTTCTTGGCTGAAAATCAGGGGGGAAGGATCATGAAAAGGGAGCTTGAGAGAGGAGGATCAACAACAACAACACATGAACAACCCTTCTCTTCTTCCTTCACCATCTCCTTCTCTTTGGGGAATAAACACAAACACTTGGGGGGCTTTGAAAGAGAGAAAGAGAGGCCAAGAAGAAGGTTGACGTGGGGTTGGGAGGGAGAGAGAGAGAGAGAGGAAGATATTTTGGGCACAAATAAATATCTAAAGAGGGGTGGAAATGACCTAGTCATCCTTTGACTAGAAATTCTGTACATGCTTCACTAGAACAGCCATAACTTCCTCAATATAGCTCCGAATTGCACAATTCCAAGTCCGTTGGAAAGCCAAGAAGATTATCTACAACTTTTATGTTTATTCCAAGATCAAATAATCATTCTAGCTATTCCGAAATTAGATCTAAACATAGAGCAGGGCTGCTGCCAGAATTTTTCATCCCCGGGGTATACTTGGAAAAATACCCATAACTTTTACTACATGAATCCAGTTGATCTGATTCCACTTTTGTACGAAAGCTAACTCAAAACTGGACATCTCATAATAAAATCATATTTAAACCTCTTCATCTTGGATTTTAACAAAATCAAATCCAAATACCAAATTGGAAATACATAACTTTGAGAAAAAAAATTATGTAGCCAAATTTTCAATCAGAGCGCTCCAAATGACAGAGGCATAACATGACACCTATTGATGGGAGGCCTCTGTCAGGACAGCAACAACCCGGGCCTCTTGAACTCGGACGACATTGGGAGTAAACATTCCATGTTCGCAAAGCGAACCCAATGGAAAAACAACTACTCTCGATAATCACTTATCGAGATATCAAATACTACTGTACTCCCACACCGTTGCGTTGCTCAGACACAAAGGGGGTTACCTCTGCTCTCACGTAGAAATAATCCCATAAGCTAATGAATTCTCCTGAATTCCAAACGAGTGCATCGCTCGGATGCACGGGGCAATTACATCGCTAGCGCTCTAACTAATAAGGTACAACCCGACAGCGGGTCATACCCACGCCTATTTCAGATAGGCCTCTCAGTTTTTAACATGCGCATATAAATATATCCAGCTATGTGCATGAACCATATGCACAATCATCTAATAATTATAGGGACACTCCCTAACATGGATTTATATCATAATAAATCATACAACATGCATACATGGTCATTAATCACATAAGCAACATGCATGCATTGGATATCGCCAATCTTAAAAGAAAGGGTCAAGCGCGATCTCGCGCACTAATAGGTGCATGCCAATATTCCAAACGAACCTGGGTCGAGTAGGAAATCACATCTACTTACTCAATTCGTTCAGAGGGAGAGGGTGAGAGAGATCATCATCTCATGAAGCTTGTCATAGCCTTGCTCCATTAGCATGGGCGCAACAACTACACCACGCCCTCGAGTCTTATCGCAACGCAATATTAGGCAGGTGCCCGTTATTAACCAAGACTTAATCATACTGTATATTTCCATTAATATGGTGGGAGTAGTATTACAATACTACCTAAGACATGCCATATTCTATACATCCATACACATTTACAAAATACATGCCCATACTTGAGAGGCTCATGCAACACAATCATTCATACGTGAATATAATACATGTATATAAGCCTAGCATGCAAGATATCTACATATTATGGATTAAGCATGGCCATACTACTTATCTACACAAGTAGTATAGCTAGGGGGCCCCATCGATGCGCGACTCGCGACTACGCTCGTCGAGCGCATCCCGAGGGGGGGGATTGGATCGAACCACTCACCACAACCTGGGTCGTCGCGCATCGCGAGGCAGCACTCGAGCAGGGCAAGCGGGGCAGCACGCATGCAGGGGGAGGTACGCACACGCGGGGCAGCACTCGGGTTGCACAGGCAGGACAGGCTGGGCACAGCCGCTGGGCGCGCTGGGCACAGACGCAGGGCGCGCTGGGCACAGACGCAGGGCACGTCGCAGGACACACTGGGCACAGTCGCTGGGCGCACTGGGCACAGTCGCAGGGAACGTCGCAGGACGCACTGGGCACAGTCGCTGGGCGCGCTGGGCACAGTCGCAAGGAACGTCGCAGGACGCACTGGGCACAGTCGCTGGGCGCGCTGGGCACAGCTGCTGGGCAGGAGTGCTGGTGCTGGCAGGGCAGCAGACAGATCATGCTGGGCACAGGCAGCACACACAGGGCAGCAGACACTCGGGCACGCCGACACTCCTACACCCAAGCAACCAAGCACACACAAACCAAAACACAAACACTTAGCATGCACCACCTCCCAACACACCCAAAGAGCTGAAAAACCAGAAAAGAAGAGGGAAAGCTTACCAAGAGAAGGGGAAAGGGAAGGGGGAGGTGTGGGAGCTCGCAAGCACGCCCATGACCACCTCGACCACCACCACCACTACCACCCCTTCAGCCTTCACTCCTTTTCTTCTTGCTGAACCAGAGGGGAGGGGGGATTATGAGAGGGAGCATGAGAAAGCTAGAGGAGGAAGAAGAAGAAGCAACAACACCATATATGCACACACAACCACCAACCTTTCTTTCTTGCACTTCCTTCTTGTGCTTCTTCCTCTCCTTCCTTTCCTTCTCACTCAACAAAGGGGAGCAAACACAAAAAAAAGGGGGGGTCGGATGACATTATATAGACAAAGTGGGGTTCAAAGGACAAAAATCGTCCATGACCCGAAATTCTGTACATGCTTCACTAGAACAGCCATAACTTCCTCAATATAGCTCCGAATTGCACAATTCAAAGTCCACTGGAAAGCCAAGAAGATTATCTACAACTTTTATGTTTATTCTAAGATCAAATAATCCATCCAGCTATTCCGAAATTAGAGATAAACATAGAACAGGGCTGCTGCCAGAATTTTTCATCCCCGGGGTATACTTGGAAAAATACCCATAACTTTTACTACATGAATCCAGTTGATCTGATTCCACTTTTGTACGAAAGTTAACTCAAAACTGGACACCTCATAATAAAATCATATTTAAACCTCTTCATCTTGGATTTTAACAAAATCAAATCCAAATACCAAATTGGAAATACATAACTTAGAGAAAAAAAATTATGTAGCCAAATTTTCAAACAGAGCGCTCCAAATGACACAGGCATAACATGACACCTATTGATGGGAGGCCTCTGTCAGGACAGCAACAACCCGGGCCTCTTCAACTCGGACGACATTGGGAGTAAACATTCCATGTTCGCAAAGCGAACCCAATGGAAAAACAACTACTCTCGATAATCACTTATCGAGATATCGAATACTACTGTACTCCCACACCGTTGCGTCGCTCAGACACAAAGGGGGTTACCTCTGCTCTCACGTAGAAGTAATCCCAGCTAATGAATTCTCCTGAATTCCAAACGAGTGCATCGCTCGGATGCACGGGGCAATTACATCGCTAGCGCTCTAACTAAAAAGGTACAACCCGACAACGGGTCATACCCACGCCTATTTCAGATAGGCCTATCAGCTTTTAACATGCGCATATAAATATATCCAGCTATGTGCATGAACCATATGCACAATCACCTAATAATTATAGGGACACTCCCTAACATGGATTTATATCATAATAAATCATACAACATGCATACATGGTCATTAATCACATAAGCAACATGCATGCATTGGATATCGCCAATCTTAAAAGAAAGGGTCAAGCGCGATCTCGCGCACTAATAGGTGCATGCCAATATTCCAAACGAACCTGGGTCGAGTAGGAAATCACATCTACTTACTCAATTCGTTCAGAGGGAGAGGGTGAGAGAGATCATCATCTCATGAAGCTTGTCATAGCCTTGCTCCATTAGCATGGGCGCAACAACTACACCACGCCCTCGAGTCTTATCGCAACGCAATATTAGGCAGGTGCCCGTTATTAACCAAGACTTAATCATACTGTATATTTCCATTAATATGGTGGGAGTAGTATTACAATACTACCTAAGACATGCCATATTCTATACATCCATACACATTTACAACATACATGCCCATACTAGAGGGGCTCATGCAACACAATCATTCATACATGAATACAATACATGTATATAAGCCTAGCATGCAAGATATCTACATATTATAGATTAAGCATGGCCATACTACTTATCTACACAAGTAGTATAGCTAGGGGGCCCCATCGATGCGCGACGCGCGACTACGCGCGTCGAGCACATCCCAAGAGGGGGGGGATTGGATCGAACCACTCACCACAACCCGGGTCGTCGCGCATCGCGAGGCAGCACTCGAGCAGGGCAAGCGGGGCAGCACGCATGCAGGGGGAGGTACGCACACGTGGGGCAGCACTCGGGTTGCACAGGCAGGACAGGCTAGGCACAGCCGCTGGGCGCGCTGGGCACAGACGCAGGGCGCGCTGGGCACAGACGCAGGGCATGTCGCAGGACACACTGGGCACAGTCGCTGGGCGCACTGGGCACAGTCGCAGGGAACGTCGCAGGACGCACTGGGCACAATCGCTGGGCGCGTTGGGCACAGTCGCAGGGAACGTCGTAGGACGCACTGGGCACAGTCGCTAGGCGCGCTGGGCACAGCTGCTGGGCAGGAGTGCTGGTGCTGGCAGGGCAGCAGACAGATCATGCTGGGCACAGGCAGCACACACAGGGCAGCAGACACTCGGGCACGCCGACACTCCTACACCCAAGCAACCAAGCACACACAAACCAAAACACAAACACTTAGCATGCACCACCTCCCAACACACCCAAAGAGCTGAAAAACCAGAAAAGAAGAGGGGAAAGCTTACCAAGAGAAGGGGAAAGGGAAGGGGGAGGTGTGGGAGCTCGCAAGCACGCCCATGACCACCTCGACCACCACCACCACTACCACCCCTTCAGCCTTCACTCCTTTTCTTCTTGCTGAACCAGAGGGGAGGGGGGATTATGAGAGGGAGCATGAGAAAGCTAGAGGAGGAGGAAGAAGAAGAAGCAACAACACCATATATGCACACACAACCACCAACCTTTCTTTCTTGCACTTCCTTCTTGTGCTTCTTCCTCTCCTTCCTTTCCTTCTCACTCAACAAAGGGGAGCAAACACAAAAAAAAGGGGGGGTCGGATGACATTATATAGACAAAGTGGGGTTCAAAGGACAAAAATCGTCCATGACCCGAAATTCTGTACATGCTTCACTAGAACAGCCATAACTTCCTCAATATAGCTCCGAATTGCACAATTCAAAGTCCACTGGAAAGCCAAGAAGATTATCTACAACTTTTATGTTTATTCTCAGATCAAATAATTCTTCCAGCTATTCCGAAATTAGAGATAAACATAGAACAGGGCTGCTGCCAGAATTTTTCATCCCCGGGGTATACTTGGAAAAATACCCATAACTTTTACTACATGAATCCAGTTGATCTAATTCCACTTTTGTACGAAAGTTAACTCAAAACTGGACATCTCATAATAAAATCATATTTAAACCTCTTCATCTTGGATTTTAACAAAATCAAATCCAAATACCAAATTGGAAATACATAACTTAGAGAAAAAAAATTATGTAGCCCAAATTTTCAATCAGAGTGCTCCAAATGACACAGGCATAACATGACACCTATTGATGGGAGGCCTCTGTCAGGACAGCAACAACCCGGGCCTCTTCAACACGAACGACATTGGAAGTAAACATTCCATGTTCGCAAAGCGAACCCAATGGAAAAACAACTACTCTCGATAATCACTTATCGAGATATCAAATACTACTGTACTCCCATACCGTTGCGTCGCTCAGACACAAAGGGGGTTACCTCTGCTCTCACGTAGAAGTAATCCCAGCTAATGAATTCTCCTGAATTCCAAACGTGTGCATCGCTCGGATGCACGGGGCAATTACATCGCTAGCGCTCTAATTAATAAGGTACAACCCGACAGCGGATCATACCCACGCCTATTTCAGATAGGCCTCTCAGTTTTTAACATGCGCATATAAATATATCCAGCTATGTGCATGAACCATATGCACAATCATCTAATAATTATAGGGACACTCCCTAACATGGATTTATATCATAATAAATCATACAACATGCATACATGGTCATTAATCACATAAGCAACATGCATGCATTGGATATCGCCAATCTTAAAAGAAAGGGTCAAGCGCGATCTCGCGCACTAATAGGTGCATGCCAATATTCCAAACGAACCTGGGTCGAGTAGGAAATCACATCTACTTACTCAATTCGTTCAGAGGGAGAGGGTGAGAGAGATCATCATCTCATGAAGCTTGTCATAGCCTTGCTCCATTAGCATGGACGCAACAACTACACCACGCCCTCGAGTCTTATCGCAACGCAATATTAGGCAGGTGCCCGTTATTAACCCAGACTTAATCATACTGTATATTCCCATTAATATGGTGGGAGTAGTATTACAATACTACCTAAGACATGCCATATTCTATACATCCATACACATTTACAAAATACATGCCCATACTAGAGGGGCTCATGCAACACAATCATTCATACATGAATACAATACATGTATATAAGCCTAGCATGCAAGATATCTACATATTATAGCTTAAGCATGGCCATACTACTTATCTACACAAGTAGTATAGCTAGGGGGCCCCATCGATGCGCGACGCGCGACTACGCGCGTCGAGCGCATCCCGAGGGGGGGGATTGGATCGAACCACTCACCGCAACCCGGGTCGTCGCGCATCGCGAGGCAGCACTCGAGCAGGGCAAGCGGGGCAGCACGCATGCAGGGGGAGGTACGCACACGCGGGGCAGCACTCGGGTTGCACAGGCAGGACAGGCTGGGCACAGCCGCTGGGCGCGCTGGGCACAGACGCAGGGCGCGCTGGGCACAGACGCAGGGCACGTCGCAGGACACACTGGGCACAGTCGCTGGGCGCACTGGGCACAGTCGCAGGGAACGTCGCAGGACGCACTGGGCACAGTCGCTGGGCGCGCTGGGCACAGTCGCAAGGAACGTCGCAGGACGCACTGGGCACAGTCGCTGGGCGCGCTGGGCACAGCTGCTGGGCAGGAGTGCTGGTGCTGGCAGGGCAGCAGACAGATCATGCTGGGCACAGGCAGCACACACAGGGCAGCAGACACTCGGGCACGCCGACACTCCTACACCCAAGCAACCAAGCACACACAAACCAAAACACAAACACTTAGCATGCACCACCTCCCAACACACCCAAAGAGCTGAAAAACCAGAAAAGAAGAGGGGAAAGCTTACCAAGAGAAGGGGAAAGGGAAGGGGGAGGTGTGGGAGCTCGCAAGCACGCCCATGACCACCTCGACCACCACCACCACTACCACCCCTTCAGCCTTCACTCCTTTTCTTCTTGCTGAACCAGAGGGGAGGGGGGATTATGAGAGGGAGCATGAGAAAGCTAGAGGAGGAGGAAGAAGAAGAAGCAACAACACCATATATGCACACACAACCACCAACCTTTCTTTCTTGCACTTCCTTCTTGTGCTTCTTCCTCTCCTTCCTTTCCTTCTCACTCAACAAAGGGGAGCAAACACAAAAAAAAGGGGGGGTCGGATGACATTATATAGACAAAGTGGGGTTCAAAGGACAAAAATCGTCCATGACCCGAAATTCTGTACATGCTTCACTAGAACAGCCATAACTTCCTCAATATAGCTCCGAATTGCACAATTCAAAGTCCACTGGAAAGCCAAGAAGATTATCTACAACTTTCATGTTTATGCTCAGATTAAATAACCCCTCCAGCTATTCCGAAATGAGAGCTAAACATTGAACAGGGCTGCTGCCAGAATTTTTCATCCCCGGGGTATACTTGGAAAAATACCCATAACTTTTACTACATGAATCCAGTTGATCTAATTCCATTTTTTTATGAAAGCTAACTCAAAACTGAGCATCTCATAATAAAATCATATTTAAACCTCTTCATCTTGGATTTTAACAAAATTAAATCCAAATACCAATTCGGAAATGCATAACTTCTAGGAGAAAAATTATGTAGCCAAATTTTCAATCAGAGCTCTCTGACTCCTGTAGGTGGCTAAAACCCAAAATTTTAGCGACTCCCAAAAAAAAATAAGGCTCCAAATGACACAGGCATAACATTCTCCCCCCCTTAGGAAATTTAGTCCTCGAAATTTAAGGAAACCCAAAGGGAAGACCGAATGTAGCAAGTATCACGCATAGACCTTTCGCTTCCAAGTGGTCTATGCACCAGACTGGCGCCTACCGACACACTCTAATCAAAGGAACGGTCTTAGCGTAGAGCATCTTCCAATATTGGTCCTTGACCTCGATCCACTGCTCCACGAACGACAAATCTACCTCGAGGATGAGGCAGTCGAACGGAATGACATGAGCAGGATCGTGGACGTAACGCCTCAGCCATGAGACAAGGACGACGTCGTGGGCATGAGCCAGCTGTGGGGGAAAGGCTACATGATGAGCCACTTCCCCAATCCACTCAATGACGAGAAAGAGTCCCATTGAAGAGCCAACTCAGCTTGCCCCGAACATCGAAACAGAGAATGACCTTAAACTAGGACACCTTCAGGAAACATAGTCGCCAAACCCGAAGGTAAGCTCCTAGCAACGATGACCTGCGTAGCCCTTCTGTCGATTCTGGGAGGTGCAGATGCACACACTGTCACGCCCCGGGGCGGCCAACCCCGGAACGCGGCAAGTGTATATATCATATCAGAAACCTACACAGGAGGTCAAATATATATATCCTAAACCACAAATAAAATGACAACACATATCAAACAGGGCTGACATAATATATACACAATATAGCGGAAGCTAAAACTGAATCTGTGAATAAACATTCTACAGACTCGATACTCAATCATCTGTCCTGTGAGAGCCAATATACACAAATACAACTGAACATATACAAACACGTGCCAAGCACGGAAATCAAATACATACAGTCAAGAAGGGATGCTGATAACCTCTGGCACTCGCGGAACGTGGCGCTGCTCCGCTACTGAAGGAATCCCTCGGAAAGCTCCAACTGCTGCTCCGGCTCTAGCTCAGGCTCAGTGACCACTGGGGAAAAACATGTGCGAGGGGTGAGCCACACGCTCAGTGAATAGCACAACCCATGCATCACAGACAATATTTACCACAATTCCATTATTTATCCAGCCTCTAAGACATAACAACATGATCCAGTGGTTCGTACTTCGCCGAACCACCACACCCTCACCCTCACCCATCAATGGGTGACATAGGATTTTGGGACTGATAATCATCTATTCACAAATCCAGTAGGTCGCTCATCGCCAACCCACTACACCCTCACCCTCACCCATCAATGGGTGACATAGGATTTTGGGACTGACTAGGCTGTTGGTCACCCTTGGTCCACCGATAGTCTCTCCCTCCACTCCGTAGGCCGCCTGGTCTACTCCCATATTCAGCACAGTCCGTCACCAAATCAGGAGGTGCCTACTAATGGGAGCCCTCTGTCAGGAAGGCCCTGTCTAACGCTGGGGTAGTCTCTACCGGATCCAACGAAGGGAACAGAACAGCCTAACCATACGCATATGATCCACTCGGATCCGCCGACAACACATCTCTACGACTCAAATGTCATGAACTCTTCAGAGTTCCTCCAGCGCGCATAACCAAGATGCGGGGAAACAAGTACAATCAAAAGCAGTGTTGGAATATCACTGGGGGAAAGAAACTCGGGAGGGCGGCGTGAGTTCCCGATATAGGATACCCCGACAACCAAACAAGGAACACGGAGTACCCTAACCCGGGTCTCACCGCTGTCCTCGCAAGGCCCCTCCCCTATAATATTCACTACTCATGCTAATAATCATACCAATCATACAACTCTAACGTTCTGAATTCCTCAGAACCCACCAGGGCGCATAACTACGATGCGGGGAACATGCATAAGGTTATAACAGGGTGGAATATCATTGGGGGAAAGAAACTCGGGAGGGCAGCGTGAGTTCCCGTTATAGGACACCCCGACAACCAAACAAGGAACACGGTGTACCCTAACCCGGGTCTCACCGCTGTCCTCGCAAGGCCCCTCCCCTATAATATTCACTATAACATGCAATTTAACAAGTACTAGCATTTAATTTAATAAATAAACTAGTAGGGTGTCATGCATCGATCGGGCTTCCTAACATGGAACCAGGGGACATGCTGCATGGCTCATACACATATCCTAAGGGTGCAAGTCCCTAACATGCAAAGTCTAGGGTAGCATGCATTCTACAATTTAATCATGCAAGCATGGATTACATATTATTGCAGGTTAATATACATCCACGGTGCCCCAGGGGAGGTCGGTATACGCCCAAGTGCGTATAACGCCTCTCTACTGGGTTGGATTGTCCCACTCACCGGAACTCGGGTCGACGCGCGACCGTCCGTCGAGATCTGCAAGACAGGGTATTACTTGGTAAGTATAAATCCACAGTTATCATTAAATACACAAATAAATCCCCAAAACCCACAACAAACACCTAACACTCGGGCAAACGTGCACGCGACCCGCATGCACGTTAGCCCGAGCACTCCGGCAACCACCCGCACGGCCACCAGACCGCCCGGGTGCACCGCCGCGCTTCAGCCCGCGCACCCCGCACGCTTCGCGCCGGCCCGCGAGCACCCCGCGCGCCCCCGCGCGCAGCGCCTCGCCCCGCGCGCACCCCGCGCGCACCTCCGCCACCTTGCCGCACCTCGCGCGCACCTCGCACGCACCTCCGCCACCTCGCCGCACCTCGCACGCACCTCGCCTGCCCCGCTGCGCCTCGCGCACACCTCGCACGCACCGCCACGGCCTCGCCGCGCCCTCCGCGCACCGCCACGGCCTCGCCGCGCCCCGCGCGCACCACCACCGCTGCTCAGCCACCTCCTCGCACCCGCGCGACCTGCTCCACGCGCACCAGTCCGCCCAGCACCAGCCGCCGCACCACCCCCGGGGTTCCGCGCGTCCCCTGCGCCCAGCCGCAGCAGCCCGCGCGCGCCCCGAGCACCTCGCGCCTGCAGCTCCTCGCCCTCAGCCGCACCAACAGCCCCGCGCACAGCCGCCCGAGTAGCTCCCCGCACCAGACCCGCGCGCACCTCGCGCGCACGCCGCGCGTACGCACGCCCGCGCACGCACGCGCGCATGCCCGCGCGCGCCCGGCCTGCGCGCCGTCTGGGCTGCTGCTGCTGCTGCGGTTTGGCCCGGACGACCTGCCACTGCCCGAGTGCCACCACCGCCCCTCCCTTGACCACCGACCACCTCCAACCACCTCCGACCACCCTCCGACGACCCCCACTGCCGCCGACCACCCCCAAACACCAAACCCACCTCCCTAGCATTCATCTATGCAAGAAAAAGAGGGAAAGGAGGCTTACCGAGGGGAGGGGAAGATGTCCGGTAGCTCTTCGCGCGCCGAAACCTTCATCAAAAGCTCTCCCACGCCCCGATCTATCACGGCCTTCAATTTGGCTCGAAACAGAGGAGAGAGAGAGAGGAGGTCGGGGAGGCTAGGATCGTCGGAACTCGAATTTGAAGACACCGGAGCGTAGATCGGGACCCGATCTACACTTCCCGTGCTTTAGGTTTTTGATTTTGAGGGGTGGAGGGGGCTCAAACGGAAGAAAAACGGAGAATGAGAGGAGAGAGAGAGTCCAAGGTCGGGGATGATGAATAGTAACTCGGGAATTTTAGATCCCACTTATGTAGTGAGCGACTTAAAATACCCGGATACGCCCCGGAACTGTGAAATTTTTGCAAACGATGCCAGAATTCGATGAAATTTTCGTGAGAGGTCTAAAATGGCACCAGGACACCAAATATGCAGTTAGATTTTCAATCGGAGTCCTCTAGCTCAGGACGATAGCTAACAGTCCAGAAATAAGCGGTTCCGATCGAAAAACCCTAAAAATTTTTAAAACTGCTAGGGCGCTCTAACGGTTACCAGCATGCTAAAAGTGACACATATATAACACACACGAACCAACCTGGCCACCGCAAGGTCAAACAACTAACTTATGGCCTCTCCAACTGGCGCTCCTCAACCGTCCCAACACAAGAGAGGTATAAACTGCGCCTGTAGAGTGTCTTTCACAATACCATCAGGATGCTCGAATGGCAGTCGTCTTGTAGGCATACTCCAACAAATGGGTGATGCCTCACCCAACTGCCCTCATCATCGAGCACGCAGGCACTTAGCATGTCCTCCAAGGTCCGAATCGTCCTCTTTGTCTGGCTGTCCATCGGTGATGAAACGCTATACTTAAATGGAGGCTCGCGCCAAAGCCTGCGAAGGCTGCGGCACAACCTCAAAGTAACCCTCGTGTCTCAACCGAAAATAGCGCCGACTGGATTGCCATGAAGAAAAACAATGGCGAAGGTGAAAACCCACGTGAAGGCGTCCAGTGTCACGCCCCAGGGCGGCCGTCCCCGATACGTGGCAAATATATAATATCAGTAGTCTATACAGAAGATCAATAAAGTACTCTAAACAACATCGAAAATGATAACACAGACAATAAGGTAGCTGCCATAATATATACAAATAGTGGAAGTTTAAACGACTGAGTCTGTAATTCAAAGACATATTACAGACCCGATACATAATCAACTGTCCTGTGAGAGCCAATATACACAATGACATCCAAATACAAGTATGTACCCAAGTACGGATAACAATACATACAATCAAAAAAGGGGATGCTGATGGTCTCTCGCTCGCTGAACGTGACGCTGCTCCGCTACTGCTGTGGTGCCTCGGGGAGCTCCTCCTTCAGATCCGACTCAGATATAACTGGAGGAAAAGAATATGCGAGGGGTGAGCCACACGCTCAGTGAATAGCACAACCCATGCATCACAATTCATATTAACCTTATATAATTTATAGCCCCTAACACGGGAGCAACCACACATTCTAGTGGGTCGTTTCATCGCCAACCCACCTCCCCCCTCACCCTCACCCTTTCCGAAGGGTGACATGGGCCTCTTGGGGCATACTAGACCGCTCTCCACCCCTGGTCCACCCGGTAGCCTCTCCCACACTCCGTAGCCTCCACCTGGTATACTCCCACTATTAGTACTGTCCGACGCATCGGAGGTACCTACGGACGGGAGCCCTCTGTCAGGTCAGCCAACGCCGGGGAGTTCTTACATCGGATCCAACCAAAAGGAGAAGACAGCCTACTCACACGGATACGATCCTCTTGGATCCATCGACACCGATTGTAACTCTACTAATGTCATGAATTCTCAAGAATTCCTCCAGGGCGCATAACTAAGATGCAGGGAGACATATATTATAACAACAAGGTTATAATATTCTCTAAGGCATGCTTGTAACTATATGCTCTCATTTTTTTATTTAATTAGATTAAACTAGATGGGAAACATACATAGTTCGGGGCTTGGTGTCTAGGCATGCATAGGCCTCTATACATAATATAAGGGTGCATATCCCTAGCATACAAGTCTAAGGTGGCATGGATACATCATATAAATCATGCATGCATAGCTTTACATTTATTACAACTTAAGACGCAATTATGGTGCCCCATGGGAGGGCAATGCACGCCAACGTGCATCGAACGCCTCCATACTGGGTTGGATTGTCCCACTCACCGAAACTCGGGTCGTTGCGTGATCGTCCGTCAAGATATGCAAGACATGGGCACTCAATATGGTGAGTAAACTACACAAATACATAAAAAATTTACTAGAAATACCCAATACTCGGACAAGCATGCATACGGGCCCGCACACCTGCACGAATACGCACACCCGCATGCGCCCCTGTGCCCTTGGCGCATTGCCGCGCCCCTGCCCGCGCGCCCAGACGCGCTGGTGCGCGCGGGCCTGCGCGTATCCGCGCGCACTGTGTGCCCGAGCAGCACCCCGTGCGCATGCCCGCGCGTCTGTGCGTACGCACGCGTGACTGCCAGCGCGCCCGTTTGCGTGCGCCAGCACCTGCTTGCGTGCGCAAACGCGAGCGCACGCGCTCGAATGACTCCGCACGCGCGCCCGAGCCCCTTCCACCCCCCCTCAGCCCTCCCACACCCCCTAACATCCATGCATACCATGCATACCCAATCACACACTCTAAACAAGCATCTAAACAAGCATAGGGAGGAGAAGGACTTACCCATGGAGAGGAAGAAAAAGGGAGGGAACTCGGGTGCCCTTTGCGCACCAAATTGCCACCACCAAGACCACCACCACCTCAGCCACTCTCAGCCCTAACAATGGCTGAAAACAGGGGGGA
Source organism: Acorus gramineus (assembly GCA_030737835.1). Taxonomy (NCBI): domain Eukaryota; kingdom Viridiplantae; phylum Streptophyta; class Magnoliopsida; order Acorales; family Acoraceae; genus Acorus; species Acorus gramineus. The sequence goes on from JAUJYN010000016.1 coordinate 1,380,883, forward strand.
GGGGAAGCCATGAGAGGGAGGTAGAGAAAGGGGAAATTAAACAAAGACCATGGAGAGGTAGATCACAACCTTACCTCTCTTTTTCCCTTCAATGGCTTTCTATTTCTTCTTCTTCTACTAGCTTTAATGGGGGAAAATAACAAGAGGGAGAGATGGATCTTTTTGTGTGTGAGAGAGATGAAGAAGAGAAGGGAAGAGAAGGGAAGAAGAAGAGGTGGACGCCCAACTTAAAAGGCTACACACACACACACACACACACCCTCACACACTCACACTTAGGGTTTTTGGTGGGGATTGACTTGAGTCAACCCAACCACACAAAAAAACAAAACCAATTGACCAAGTCAATGGTCAAACTTGACTTGGTCAAAGTCCTCTTTGACTTGGTCAAGTCCCCCTTTGACATTCCCACTTGGTCAAAACCCGGATACGATTCGGAACTGCCAAATTCTGAACGTTACCGGAATTCGATGAAATTTTCGTGGGTGTCTTGAAATGGCACCAGGACACATAATGTACAGTTAGATTTTCAATCGGAGTTCTCAAGCTCATGATGATAGCTAAAAGTCCAAAATTTTAGCGGTTCCGATCGAAAAAAGAAAAAGTTGAAAAACTGCCAGAAATGTCCCAAAGGTGACCAGAAGGCTAAAAGTGACACATATATAACATTCTTCCCCCCTTAGGAAATTTTGTCCACAAAATAAATACAAAAACATCTAGGAAGGGAAAAGATGAGGATATGCGCCACGCATGGCATCCTCGCGCTCCCAAGTGGCCTCGGCACCAGAACGGTGCTGCCATCGCACCTTAACCAGCTGGATGGTCTTGGTGCGGAGCCTCTTCTCGCGTCGGTCCAGGATCTCGATCGGCTGCTCCACGAATGACAAGTCTGGCTCAAAGATGAGTGGCTCGAACGGAATAACGTGAGCAGGATCGTGGACGTAACGCCTCAGCTACGAGACATGGAAGACGTCATGGGCCTGAGCCAACTGTGGGGGCAGGGCTATGCGATAGGCCACCTCTCCAACCCGCTCGAGGATGAGGAACGGTCCAATGAAACGCGGACTCAGCTTGCCCCGCACACCGAAACGGAAGATGCCCTTCATCGGGGACACCTTCAGGAAAACATGGTCACCAACCTCGAAGGTGAGCTCACGGCGACGACGATCGGCGTAGCTCTTCTGACGGCTCTGAGCGACTCGGATACGCTCACGAATCGTCTTGACCATCTCTGAGGTCTGGTGGATGATCTCTGGTCCCTCCAACTGGCGCTCTCCGACCTCGTCCCAACACAAGGGGGACCTGTAGCTGCGGCCATAGAGCGCTTCATATGGTGCCATCCGGATACTCGAGTGGTAGCTGTTGTTGTAGGCAAACTCCACCAACGGAAGATGCCTCTCCCAACTGCCCCCAAAGTCGAGAACGCAAGCTCGCAGCATGTCCTCCAGGGTCTGAATCATCCTCTCCGACTGGCCGTCCGTCTACGGATGAAACACTGTACTGAAGTGGAGGTTCGTACCAAGGGCGTGCTGAAGGCTACGCCAGAACCTCGAAGTAAATCTCGCGTCTCTATCAGAAATGATGCTGACGGGAGTGCCATGGAGACGAACAATCTTGGAGACAAACAACTGCGCCAGGGTGTCCAGAGAGTCAGTGTGTCGAATGGGGAGGAAATGAGCGGACTTTGTCAGTCGGTCGACGATTACCCAGATGGCATCGCGACCCGAACGTGACCTCGGCAAGCCCGAAACGAAGTCCACCAGTAGCCACGACGAAGGCCCATGTACATCTTCGTGCCACCAGGATGCAATGTGTACCTCGAACGATGGGCCTCATCCAAGATCTTCTGCTTCAACTCTGCGTCGTCAGGAATGCATACTCGACCTCTGAACCGCAGGATTCCGTCCTCACGAATCTGGTAGTCCGGACGCTCGCCTCGGGCAACGCCTTCAGAGAGGACTAGAAAGTGAGGATCCTACCCCTGAGCCGTGCGGATCTCGTCGAGAAGAACGGGCTGCACCACTAGCCTGGCCAAAAAGCCACCCGCAGGTGTCTCTCGAACGCTGATCCAGCAAGCGGCCTCCTCCAGAAGCCTCCAACGACGTACAGCCAAGTGGGCGGCCATGCCCAAGGGCTGCCTGCTGAGAGCATCGGCCACGACATTCGCCTTACCCGGATGGTAAGCGATGTCACAATCATAGTCCTTCAGGAACTCGACCCAACGTCTCTGACGCATGTTGAGCTCCGGCTGGGACTGCAAGTAAGTCAAGCTCTTGTGATCAGTGAAGAGCTCGAACTCCTCGCCATAGAGGTAGTGCCTCCACATCTTCAGCGCAAAGATGATCGCTGCTAACTCTAAGTCGTGGGTGGGGTAATTCTGCTCATGGGGATTCAACTGACGCGACGTGTAAACCACAACCTTACCGTACTGCATCAGGACGCAACCCACACCCAGCCGCGATGCATCGGAGTAGACTGCGAATCCACCACTTTCAGACGGAATGGTAAGAACTGGCGCTGAGGTGAGCCTTCGCTTCAACTCCAGGAAGCTCTCCTCGCAAGCTGGGGACCACTCGAACCGGACATCCTTCCGAGTGAGGCGGGTCAGAGGAACAGTTATCTTCGAGAAACCCTCGACAAACCTTCGATAATAACCCGCCAAACCCAGGAAGCTCCGAATCTCAGTGGGGTTCGACGGTCACCGCCAATTCGACACGGCGAGCGTCTTGTCCGGGTCCACAGATATGCCCTCGCCAGAAATCACGTGGCCTAGAAAGGCCATACGCTCCAACCAAAACTCGCACTTACTGAACTTGGCGAACAACTGATGTCGGGCCAAAGTCTCCAAGACAGTGCGGAGATGGTCAGTGTGCTCCTCAAGACTCCTCGAGTACACCAGAATATCATCGATGAAGACTACTACGAAGGAGTCGAGGAAGGGTCGAAACACCCGGTTCATCAGATCCATGAAGGCTACCGGCGCATTCGTCAACCAAAACGGCAGTACTCAGAACTTGTAGTGCCCATAACAGGTACGAAAGGCCATCTTCAGAATATCCGACTCCCGGATCTTTAGCTGATAGTAGCCCAAACGGAGATCGATCTTAGAAAAGACGCGCGCTTCCTCGTGCTGGTCAAACAGATCGTCAATCCGTGGCAAGGGGTACTTGTTCTTCACGGTCCGCTTGTTCAGCTGCCGGTAATCAATACAAAGACGCAGCGAACCGTCCTTCTTCCGGACGAACAAAATAGGGGCTCCCCACGGAGAAACACTCGGACGTGCGAAGCCCTTCTCAAGCAACTCCTCCAACTGCTCCTTGAGCACCTTCAGCTCTACTGGGGCCATCCGGTACGGAGCTCTCAAAATCGGCTTGGTCCCCGGAATTAGATTAATCTCAAACTCGATCGCGCGATCCGGCGGTAATCCCGGAAGATCATTGGGGAAAACCTCTGGATATTCCACCACGATCAGAGTCTGACTGATATCTGCCCGCAGTGGTGCGTCCTCCTCAACAATATACGCCAGAAAGCCCTCACATCCTCCCTGAAGGAGTCTCCACGCCTGGATAGATGACACGAACCCCAAAGGGGCTATGTCACGATCGCCCACGAACTGGAAAGACCTCCGACCCGGAAGGTGGAAAGACACCGACTTCGCAAAACAGTCGATGCTGGCGTGACTAGCTGAGAGCCAATCCATTCCCAGGATGGCATCGAAGTCCGTCATGGTGAGCTCTACCAACTCTACTAGAAACTCATGCTCCGCAATCGCCACGGTACACCCTCGGTAAACAGAACGGAGGAGAATATAGTCTCCAATGGGCAATGATATCTCCAGCATAACATCAAGAGGGGCGGACGCCACGCCCATCCGTCTCGCAAAAACGGGAGACACGAACGAGTGCGTGGCTCCGGAATCAAATAACACATATGCAGGGAGCTGGGAGATCAAAACAATACCTCGGACCACGCTACCTGAAGCCTGCGCCTCCTCGGCTGAAAGAGCTGCAACTCGACCCTGCACAACCTCCGGTTGAGGAGCAGGGGCACGCCTCGCAGGCTGCACTGGCTGCCTCCTCTGGTCAACTCGACCACCCTGTGGCTGCTGCTGCTGACGCTGTGGCTGCTGCTGCTGCTGGTGCTGCTGCTGCTGTGGGTGCAGCACACGGGGTCGGCCAGCATGAGGGCAATTATATAAAATATGCCCGACGCATTGACAATGGAAACAGCGCCACCTCTCAGGCTGCCTGGCCTGGACTGGTACTGTCGCAATGGGTGCTGGACCTCGCACTGGCACCACATCGACTGGAGTAGCGGCAGCCGCTGACTGATCAAAGCGGGGCCGCTTCTTCTGCGATGTCCCTGGTCCTGGCTCCTGGGGGTCTCTGGTCTGCAGAAGGGGTTGGAAACCCCAAAGGGACCCAAAGGTCTCGCTCGACTATCTTCGCCCGAGACACCAAGTCCGAGTACCTCGTGAACGCCTGAGAAGTGACATGCACCTGGATGGTGCTAATGAGACCCATTTCGAAATGACAGCATCGCGTCTCCTCATCCATCACCAAGGCGGGGTCGAACCTGGAAAGCCTCGTGAAGCGTGTGGAGTAGTCAGCGACTGACATGGAGCCCTGCGTCAGTTGCTCGAACTCTCGCATCATGATCTGGCGTGTCGAAAACGGGAAGTACTCCTCTAGGAAGTATCTTCGGAACCTAGCCCATAGAAGTTGCTCCACTCCCTCGGGGATGTCCACCGATCGGGTAGCCCACCAGTCGGCGGTGCTACCCTTCAACATGAAGGTGGCCAGTGAGACACTGTTGTGCCTGTGTCATTTAGAGCGCTCTGTTTGAAAAATTTGGATACATAATTTTTTTTCCTAGAAGTTATGTATTCCTGATTTGGTATTTGGATTTGATTTTGTTAAAATCCAAGATGAAGAGGTTTAAATATGAGTTTACTATGAGATGTCCAGTTTTGAGTTAGCTTTCGTACAAAAGTGGAATTAGATCAACTGGATTCTTGTAGTAAAAGTTATGTGTATTTTTCCAAGTATACCCCGGGGAGGGAACTTCTAGCAGCAGCCCTGCTCGATGTTTGGCTTTAATTTCAGAATAGATGGAGAGATTATTTGATCTTGGCATAAACATGAAAGTTGTATATAATCCTCTTGGATTTCCAACGGACTTGGAATGGAGCAATTCAGAGCTATATCGAGGAAGTTATGGCTGTTCCAATGAAGCATGCGCAGAATTTCTAGTCAAAGGGCGACTAGGTCATTTCTCTTAAGATATTTGTTGATAAATATCTCTCTCTCTCTCTCTCTCTCTCTCTCTCTCTCTCCCCTCCCAAAACCCCACGACAACCTCTGCTGGTTCTCCTTCTCTTTTCAACCCCCCCCCCACCAGGTGTTTGATAAAATGCCTCAAAGAGAAGGAGGAGGTGAAGGAAGAAGAGAAGGTTGTGCATGGTTGTTCTTGTTTGTTCTCCCCTCTCTCAAGCTCCCTTTGCATGGATCCTTCCCCCCTGATTTTCGGCTGAAGAGGAGGCTGAGGAGAGGCTGAGGAGGTGGTGGTGGTGGTGGTGGTGGCGGTTGAGGTGGTCACGGGTGCGTCGAGGGCTCCCGAGCCTCCCCCTTTTATTCCCCTCCAAAGGTGAGCCTCTCCCCTCCTTTTTCTTGATTTTTATGGCTTAGGGTTTGTTGGGGAGGTCATGCATGCTAGGTAGAGGTGTTAGGGTGTGTGTGAGGGGTTGGGAAGGGTTAAATTGAGATTAGGATGGGCTAGGCACGCGCTGGGTGCAGTCTGCACGCGTGCACGCGCGCAGGCGGGCGCTGGCAGGCCAGTCGGGCACGCAAACGCGCGCGGGCGCGTGCGCGCGGGTGCGCGTGTGCGCGCGGGTGCATGCGCGAGCGGGGGTGCGCGCGAGGGTGCGCGCGGGGCAAGGGACCAGTGCGCGCGTGCGCATGTTGGGGCGTGCGCGGGGTGCTGCGCGAAGGCGCGGGCTGGACGCACGGTGCGCGCGGGGGGGCGCTAGCGTGCGCGCTTGTGCGGCAGCACGTCTGGGCGCTCGAGCTGGCGCGCGGCAGTGCACCGAGGGTGCTGGGGTGCGTGCGTGCGCATTCGTGCGTACGCATGCGGGGGGCCATGTGTGTGGCTGCCCGAGGGTTCAGGTAGGTGTTGAGGCACTCGCGTGCGTACGTGCGTGCTCGCATGCATGCGATCCCGTATGCATGCTCTTCCGAGTATTGGGTATTTCTAATAATTTCTTTGTGTAAATTGTGTTGTTTCTCACCAGTTGGATGCCCCTACCTTGCAGATCTCGTCGGATGCATGCGCGAGGTCCCGGGTCGTAAGGTGAGTGGTTTGATTCCAATCCCCCCCCCTCTCCAGGGATGCGCTCGACCCGCGTAGACGCGCGTCGCGCATCGATGGGGCCCCCTAACTAATATGTAGATATTTTTGCATGCTAGGGATATACATCCATGTATCGTGTATAGAGGCCCATACATGCCTGGACACCATGTCCTGTACTTAAAAGCCTTGATCTATGCATGATCAATATGATGTATCCATGCCACCTTAGACTTGTATGCTAGGAATATGCACCCTTATGTTGTAGATAGAGGCCTATACATCCTGATACCATGTTTTCATGCTAGGAGAGCCTCGACCTACGCATGTTTCCCATTTAGTTTAATTTATTTTAAATCAAATGTAAGCATATTGTGATAAGCATGCCTTAGGGAATATTATAACCTTGTGGTTATAATATATGTCTCCCCGCATCTTAGTTATGCGCCCTGGAGGAATTCTTGAGAATTCATGACATTAGTAGTGTTAGGAATCGTTGTCGACGGATCCAAGAGGATCGTACGCGCGTGAGTAGGCTATCTTCTCTTTTTGGTTGGATCCGATGTAGGGACTCCCCAGCGTTAGACAGGCTGTCCTGACAGAGGGCTCCCATCTGTAGGTACCTCCGATGTGTTTGGACTGTGCTGATCGTGGGAGTATACCAGGCAAGCTACGGAGTGGGGGAGAGGCTACCAGGTGGACCAGGGTTGGAGAGTGGCCTAGTCTGAAAAGACCCATGTCACCCCTTTGAGGGTGAGGGTGAGGGTGAGGGTGTGGTGGGTCGGCGATGTAGCGACCCACTGGCTTGTGTAGTTACTCCCGTACAGGGACTACGACTACTTTGAGGTTAATATGAGTGTATTGTTTTATGTTATGCATGTGTGTGATATCTCGATAAGCGAGTATCGAGAGTGGTTGTTTTCCATTGGGTTTCGCTTTGTGAACATGGGTACATTCTCCCCTTCGTTGGACCCGATGTAGGAACTCTCTGGCGTTGGCTATACCTGTCAGAGGACTAGGCGGAGGCCACGAGGGTGGGAGAGGCTACCGGTGGACCAAGGGTGTAGAGCGGTGAGTTGAGGAGATCGGGTTGTAGATACTACCCGGGAGAGGGTTAATGAATGATGTCGCGAGCGTGGAATCGTTCTCCCCTTCGTTGGATCCGAGTAGTGACATCCCCGGCGTTAGACAGGCTGTCCTGACAGAGGGTCCCATCTAAAGGTACCTCCGATGTGTCGGACCGTGCTGATCGTGGGTGTATACCAGGTAAGCTATAGAGCGTGGGAGAGGATACCGGTGGACCAGGGGTGTAGAGCAGTCTAAGTCTCTCCCAAAGTCCCAAGATGTCTCCTTTCAGGAGTGAGGGTGTGGATGAGGCGAAGACGCGTCGCCTCGTGACCCATTCGTTGTTCGACCGTTCCCATAGATGTTGGGTCCGGTCTCGTGATAGATGTTGAAGGACATCGATGGGCGATTATCTAGATGTAGATGATCCAGTAGTGTTGAGTAGACCAGTAAATCCGGGTCTCTTCGACCGACGGCATGGTCTCTAGACCAGTAAATCCGGGTCTCTTCGACCGACGGTATGGTCTCTCCCCATAAGTCCCAAAAGACTCCCTCCGGGAGTGAGGGTGGGGGTGAGGTTGGTCGCGCCGCCGCGTGACCCTGTTATCCATTGGGTTTCTACCCATGTTTTTCCTTGAAAAAGGGAACTGATTATGTATTGAACTGTAGAATGGTGATTGGTTTCCAGTCACTCACTGAGCTTGTAGCTCACCCCTCGCATACTGTTTCTTTTCAGGGGCAGTGTTGGGCGTGGAGCTGGAGCTTTCCTGTGGCGTGGTCTTATGGGCGTGGAGCGTTCTGTCGGTGGGTGGCGAGTGCGAGGCTGTCAGCATTCCTAGAGTCATTTTATGCTTTGTAAATCGTGCATGTGGCACAGGTTGTATTTTCTTTGGTCTAGACTTGGCTTCCACAGGACATTGATTGTGTATTCGGGTCTGTAATAATGTTTTTGATTTACAGACATTTTTATATATTATGCTTCCGCTTTTCAGTCAGTTATCATTATCTTGCTTTCCCGCCTTGTGTTTTGTTGTTGGTGTCCTTATTGACCTCATGTATTGATAGCTGATATTATATTTTATTATTGCCACGTCTCGGGGACGCCTGGGGCGTGACAGAGACACGCTGGCGGTCGGTGCAGTGCATGGCCGAGAAGATCTTGTCTACCTCCATCAACCAACGCTCAGGGGCAAGGGGGGTCCGCCGTCTCGCCATGAAACTCGGGAGGGTGGAGCTTCAGAAAGGCAGTGAGGCCGCTCTGATGCACTCGTGCTGCAGCCTCTAGCTCCACCTCCCTCTCCAGGGGATCCTGAACTCCCACCACCGGAATCACCACGGGAACAGGGGGTACGTCGGGCACCACCGGTGGATCTGCCACCAAGGGGACCTGTGGAACAGCCTCGCGGGCCGCCCGCAGCTCCTAGATCTCTCGTGCCTGATCAGCTAACGCCCTAGTCTGGGCCTCTAGTGCTCTAGTCTGAGTCTCCACCAGATCTACGATACGAGCGTAAGCACGCTCCCATGCAGGAGGCTCCTGCGCCGGTCCTGGCCTCATAGCTGAGGACTCTCCAGTAGACTCCTCGCCTCTGGTAGGTCCGGGAACCTCCAAAGGCCGAGAGGGACCACGTCCACGCATTCCTCTGCGAGGAGGCATATCAGCAACCTAAGAAAACAAACACTAGGATCAGAATACTCATATAGAAATCCTAGGACTCATCTCTAAGAAAACAATTGGCTCTGACAGGACCAGGCTCTGATACCAACTTTTGTCACGCCCCAGGGCGGCCATCCCCGATACGTGGCAAATATATATAATATCAGCAGTCTATACAAGAGATCAATAAAGTACACTAAACAACATCGAAAATGACAACACAGACAATAATGTAGCTGACATAATATATACAAATAGCGGAAGCTTAAACGACTGAGTCTGTAATTCAAAGACATATTACAGACCCGATACATAATCAACTGTCCTGTGAGAGCCAATATACACAATGACATCCAAATACAAGTATGTGCCCAAGCACGGATAACAATACATACAATGAAAAAAAGGGGATGCTGATGGTCTCTCACTCGCAGAACGTGACGCTGCTCCGCTACTGATGTGGTGCCTCGGGGAGCTCCTCCTTCAGATCCGACTCAGATATAACTGAAAGAAAAATATATGCGAGGGGTGAGCCACACGCTCAGTGAATAGCACAACCCATGCATCACAATTCATATTAACCTTATATAATTTATAGCCCCTAACACGGGAGCAACTACACATTCTAGTGGGTCGTTTCATCGCCAACCCACCTCCCCCCTCACCCTCACCCTTTCCAGGGGGTGACATGGGCCTCTTGGGGCATACTAGACCGCTCTCCACCCCTGGTCCACCCGGTAGCCTCTCCCACACTCTGTAGCCTCCACCTGGTATACTCCCACTATCAGTACTGTCCGACGCATCGGAGGTACCTACGGACGGGAGCCCTCTGTCAGGTCAGCCAACGCCGGGGAGTTCCTACATCGGATCCAACCAAAAGGAGAAGACAGCCTACTCACACGGATACGATCCTCTTGGATCCGTCGACACCGATTGTAACTCTACTAATGTCATGAATTCTCAAGAATTCCTCCAGGGCGCATAACTAAGATGCGGGGAGACATATATTATAACAACAAGGTTATAATATTCTCTAAGGCATGCTTGTAACTATATGCTCACATTTTTTATTTAATTAGATTAAACTAGATGGGAACATACATAGTTCGGGGCTTGGTGTCTAGGCATGCATAGGCCTCTATACATAATATAAGGGTGCATTTCCCTAGCATACAAGTCTAAGGTGGCATGGATATATCATATTAATCATGCATGCATAGCTTTATATTTATTACAAGTTAATACTCAATTATGGTGCCCCAAGGGAGGGTAATGCACGCCTACGTGCATCGAACGCCTCCCTACTGGGTTGGATAGTCCCACTCACCGAGACCCGGGTCATTGCGTGACCGTCCGTCAAGATCTGCAAGACATAGGCATTCAATACGGTGAGTAAACTACACAAATACATAATAAATTTACTAGAAATACCCAATACTCGGACAAGCACGCGCGTACGCACGCGAGTCTGAGTGCCCCGACACCCTCCCGAACCCACGGGCAGCCATACGCATGGCTCCCCGCACGCGCACGCACGAATGCGCACGCCCGCACGCACCCCTGTGCCCCTGGCGCACTGCCGCGCCCCTGCCAGCGCGTATCCGCGCGCAATACGCGCCACACAGCACCCCGCCCGCACGCCCGCGCGTCTGCGTGTACGTGCGCCCGCCGGCCAGTGCGCCCGTCTACGTGCGCCAGCGCCTGCCTGCGTGCGCAGACGCGCACGCACGCGCGCGGATGACTCTGCACGCGCGCCCGAGCCCCTTCCACCCCCTCCTCAGCCCTCCCACACCCCTAACATCCATGCATACCATGCATACCCAATCACACACCCTAAACAAGCATCTAAACAAGCATAGGGAGGAGAAGGACTTACCCAAGGAGAGGAAGAAAAAGGGAGGGAACTCGGGTGCCCTTTGCGCACCAAATCGCCACCACCAAGACCACCACCACCTCAGCCACTCTCAGCCGTAACAATGGCTGAAAACAAGGGGGGGGGGGGTAGGAGAAGCCATGAGAGGGAGGTAAACAAAGGGGAAAATCAAACAAAGACCATGGAGAGGTAGATCACAACCTTACCTCTCTTTTTCCCTTCAATGGCTTTCTATTCTTTCTCCTTCTACTACCTCTAATGGGGGAAAATAACAAGAGGGAGAGATGGATCTTTTTGTGTGTGGGAGAGATGAAGAAGAGAAGGGAAGAGAAGAAGAAGAAGAGGTGGACGCCTAACTTAAAAGGCCACACACACACACACACTCACACACTCACACTTAGGGTTTTTGGCGGGGATTGACTTGGAGTCAACCCAACCACACAAACAAACAAAACCAATTGACCAAGTCAATGTTCAAACTTGACTTGGTCAAGTCCCCCTTTGAATTTCCCACTTGGCCAAAACCCGGATATGATTTGAAACTGCCAAATTCTGAACGTTACCGGAATTTGATGAAATTTTTGTGAGTGGTTTGAAATGGCACCAGGACACATAATGTGCAGTTAGATTTTTAATTGGAGTTCTCAAGCTCATGATGGTAGCTAAAAGTCTAAAATTTTAGCGGTTCCGATTGCAAAAAACAAAAGTTTGAAAAACTGCCAGAAATGTGCCAAAGGTGACCAGAAGGCTAAAAGTGACACATATATAACATCTAGAGACTCAATCAGTCGGATTAGGGAGGTAAGCGCGGACTTAGTCAGTCGGTCAATGATCACCTAGACGGCGTCGTGACCCGAATGTGACATTAGCGAATCCGCAACAATCCATGATAACCCACTCCCATGTCCACTGAGGACTCTCCATGGACTGACGCTTTCCAACGCGATGATGACCCTCGAACTTTGCCTGGGGGCATGCCAACTTGGGGAAACAAGGTCACCCTTATCACCTTTTCATCGCACCACAGTAATCTCTGTGAAGACTACCTCAAAGTAGTCCACAGAAGCCCAATAAAACTTTTGAGATCCATGAAGGCATCCGGCGCATTCGTCAACCACAACGGCAGTACTTAAAACTTGTAGTGCCCGGAACTGTCACGAAAGGCCATCTACAGGATGTCCAACTCCCGGATCTCCAACATGTGGTACCCTTGGGTGAAGATCGATTTAACAGCAGACACCCACTCCCAGAGCTGGTCAAACAGATCATCGATTCGCGGCAAAGGTAATTGATCTTCAACCTCCACGGGGAGATCAAAACAACACCTCGAACAATTAAGTCCAGATTCTGCTCCTCGAGCATGGCTGGCGCTCATGATGACACTTACGCGCTTGGTAAGCCGCTCAACCGCACTTAATCCACAAGACACGCAATAAGGGGTCGTCGAACCTCGACAATGCCTATGCGACGTCATCTATCTGATAAGGCGGTTGAGTCCCATCACGAACGTTAGCATTGCATCTCCTTATTTGTGACCAATGTGGGGCAAAACGCGACAGTATCCACAACTGTGCTTCACATGCCGCCAGAGATAGGTCGCTCAACTATAACCATTGGAACTCCAGCATCCTGCACTCCATGGGCAGATTCATCACGGGGAGTCCACGCTCTCGACATCATCCAGTAGCACTCTCCCGGTGTGGCCTCTACCTGGTAGCCTCCCATGCCCACTATCTCTACCATATGGGCGCACCAACAAGCATAGTATCTGGGAGCACCTCACAGGGCTCTGGCCTCAACCGGGGTAGCTACAACGCACAATGATATATCGAAGCGACTCCAGATGCCACTATGGAACCCAGTCCACAAGCAATCGCCCACCAAGCTGCAATAGGACGCACCCAATCCCGATCGTATGCATCACCACTCGCTACAGCACCTTCCAAGTGAGAGGAAAAATCAATCATCAATTAGATGCTTCAAAGGTATTCCTTGACTAGGAAAAGAACCTTGGAAGGGCACTGTAATATATGTGTCACTTTTAGCCTTTTGGTCACCTTTGGGACATTTCTGACAGTTTTCCAACTTTTTCTTTTTTCGATCGGAACCGCTAAAATTTTGGACTTTTAGCTATCTGCATGAGCTCGAGAACTCCGATTGAAAGTCTAACTGCACATTATGAGTCCTGGTGCCATTTCGAGCCACTCACAAAAATTTCATCGAATTCCGGTAACGTTTTAGAATTTGACAGTTCTGAATCGTATCCGGGTTTTGACTGAGTGGGAATGTCAAAGGGGGGACTTGACCAAGTCAAAGAAGACTTGGACCAAGTCAAATTTGACCATTGACTTGGTCAAATAGTTTTGTTTTTTTGTGTGGTTGGGTTGACTCAAAGTCAATCCCCACCAACCCAAATTGTTCTAAGTGTGTGAGTGTGTGTGTGTGTGAGGCCCTATTTGTGGGCGTGCCCTCCCTTCTTCCCCATCTCACCATCTCTCTCACTCACTCCATCACTCACTCCCTCTTCTTTCTTTGTTCCATTAGAGTTAGTAGAAGAAGAAGAAGGAGAAAACCCTAGAAGGGAAAAAGAAAGGTAAGAGTGTGATCTACCTTTGCATGGTATTTTTTTTATTTCCCTTTTCTCTACCTCCCTCTCATGGCTTCCCCCACCCCTGTTTTCAGCCATTTTAGGCCTTGAGAGTGGCTGAGGTGGTGGCGGTGGCGGTTGTGGTGGTTTTGTGTTCAAAGGGCACCCGAGCTTCCTCCCTTTTCCTTCCCCTCCTTGTTGGTAAGTCTTCCTCCTCCCTTTTCTTGTTTAGATGATTGATTAGGGTGTTTAGGTGGTTATGCATGCTTTGCATAGGTGATAGGGGGTGTGGGTGGGCCGAGGAGGGGGTGGAAGGGGCTCAGGCGCGGAGCCATTCTCCCGCGTGCGCGCGAGTCTGCGCGGGCAGTCGGGCGCGCTGGCAGGCAAGCGCGCGTACGCGCGTCCGCGCGGGCGTCGCGCGGGGTGCTGCGAGGGGGCGCAGTGCGCGCGGGTACGCGCTGGGCTGGACGCGCGGCAGCGTATCTGGGCGCGCGGGCAGGGGCGCGACAGTGCGCTAGGGGCGCTGGGGCACATGCGTGCGTGCGCATTCGTGTGTGCGCGTGCGGGAGGCCATGCGTGTGGCTGCCCGAGGGTTCGGGTGGGTGTCGGGGCACTCGGACTCGCGTGCGTACGTGCGCGTTCGCATGCGTGCGAGCCCGTATGCATGCTTGTCCGAGTATTGGGTATTTTTAGTAAATTTCATGCATAATTGTGTAGTTTACTCACCATATTGAATGCCCGTGTCTTGCAGATCTTGGTGAACGGTCACGCAGTGACCCAGGTTTCGGTGAGTGGGTCAATCCAACCCAGTAGGGAGGCGTTTGATGCACGTAGGCATGCATTGCCCTCTCCTGGGGCACCAGAATTGTATATTAACTTGTGATAAATGAAAAACTATGCAATGCATGATTAATATGATGTAACCATGCCACATTAGACCTTGTATGCTAGGGATATGCACACATATATCATGTATAGAGGCCCATACAAGCCTAGCCACCATGTTACATGATTGGAAAGCCCCGATCTATGCATGTTTCCCATTTAGTTTAATTTAATTAAATCAAAATGAGAACATATTGTTGTAAGCATGCCTTAGAGAATATTATAACCTTGTTGTTATAATATATGTTTCCCCGCATCTTAGTTATGCGCCGTGGAGGAGTTCTTGAGAATTCGTGACATTAGTAGTGTTACAAATTGTTGTCGACGGATCCAAGAGGATCGTATCGGTGTGGGTAGGCTGTTTTCTCCCTTTTCGTTGGATCTGAGTAGGGACTCCCCGGCGTTGGAAAGCTGTCCTGACAGTGCTGATTGTGGGAGTATACCAGGTAGAGGGCGAGAGAGATCATCATCTCATGAAGTTGGTCATAGCTTTGCCCCATTAGCATGGGCGCAACAACTACACCACACCCTCGAGTCTTATCGCAAGGGAATATTAGGCAGGTGCCCGTTATTAACCCAGACTTATTCATACTGTATATTCCCATTAATATGGTGGAAGTAGTATTACAATACTACCTAAGACATGCCATATTCTATACATCCATACACATTTACAAAATACATGCCCATACTAGAGGGGCGCATGCAACACAATCATTCATACATGGATACAATACATGTATATAAGCCTAGCATGCAAGATATCTGATATATTATAGCTTAAGTTGTAACGTCTCCGTATTTTTAGCTTTATATATTTATTTTAAATATATAATGGAAATTTTAATTGAAATTTAATTATTTCATTTTTTTGTTTTGGCGGTAGGCCCAAATGGGTCAAATTTGATTTATAATTATAATAATTATAAATTGATGTTGAAATATTTATTTTATATTCTTTTAGAGATCTTTATAGTCTCAAGATATTTTGGTTGAAATTTGGTGAGATTCGGAGTTAGGGAAATTAGGTTTTTAGGATTTTGTGTTAAGTTATTGGGCCCAGGGATCTAGTTGCGAATCCAGAATATCTTTTAATAGGCTTCAGGGATCCGTTTGTAAATCGGATAGGGATCTGTCTGTAAATCGGATAAGGACCTAGTTGTAAACCCGTAATACTTGAGGGGTCGTTTTGTAATTTGGTAAAAAATCCCTTTTATATATAACACATTTTGGGTTAGGGTTTGCATCAGAATTCTCATGGGACAAGAAAGGTGGTGATGACCTAACTCTACCCGTCGAGCACTACAAGGTGATAATCTTTCTCTTTTAATTTTTATTGTTTAGTGTTTCAATTTAGTTTGGTTAGGAGATGATTGTGTCAATCTATTATTTGGGAAAGAATGTTGATGGATTAGGGTTAGGGTTTGATTGATTTTAAATAGATGATGTTTTTATTAGATTTCAATGGATCTTGAAGGATTTCTTAAGATCAAACTAGATTTATTGGTTTTGGGATTTAAGGGTTATTTTCGGGTGGATTGAATACCTGATCATTTAATCGTGTTTTTGACTATGATAGAGTCGTTTCTGGGAAAATTGTATTTCACAAACAGAAATAGGTTTCGAAAGGATCTTTCCAACGAATCTTGAATCGGATGATTTGGAGTTACGGTTAGAAAGTTATGATTTTTCAAATATTTCTGTGCAGTTTCTTAGAATTCAAATATTTAGCTTCATGACGAAGTTTGATGAATTTTAGAGATTTAAAAGGATAAAAAATGGATGTTTAATGAGTATAATTTGATTTGTGGGTTTTGATGATTTTATTGATCTTGGTGATTCAAATTGGATCTTAAATCAATTAATTTGGTTTAGTGGGATCAATGAATATTAATTGAATATTATTGTTATTTGGATGTAAATTGATTGGATTGAGTTATTTGGATCATTGGAGTTATAGTGGAGCCGTAATGGATCATTGGAGTTGTATTGGATTATTTGTCTAAATATTTTATTCGAGGATTGATCGATTATGTGAGCCTTATGAAATAAATGGATATTGATTATCGGATCATTGTGAGATATGAACATTTTAATTTTTATTCAGAGTTGGGATTTTTGTTAGGCCTTTAAGGTGAGTTGCGGATTGTAGGTCTATTTGGTACGGGCACTTGGGATTATTGGGCCGAGCGCTGTTGTCAGTTGTTTGTCATGATTGAATGATTTTCTTATTTATTGATTGCATAATTGTTATGCTAGGTTATCCACGTGCGAGTGTGTAGCGTTCATGCACGTGCATCGGTTTGTATTGCGTGGACTGGAGGTGAGTGGATGTCTCTATATTATTTGAAAAGCATCATATTATTTTATGATTATGAAATCTATCTTGTATGAAGCATATGAGCATGTTGTCATCATATAGGTTGATATTTTGGATATATTGTGTGCATTGGAAATTATGGGATTTATGAAAATCGTCGCATGCTGTATACTTGAAAGAAGTAGTTTTGATTGTGCATGCATCAAATCGTCTAGGTGGCTCAGTCTAGGTGGCTGCGGTCTAAATTTGACCCAAGTCTAGGTGGCTATGTCTACGTGGCCCGATTTCCAAAGTGAAATCTCTGCGGCTAGGTGTCGTGGAAAGCGGGCATGCGTGTCCGTTGCATTCATATACATCATGTAGTTTGAAATCATGAGAAGATTTTTATGACATCACATTTTATTCGAAAGAGAAATTTTATTATATCCTTGAATGTTTTAAATGGCTTCTTTATTATAAGCTTTGCTTATATTACAACAATTGTTCCATAGACACTTTTTAACTGATTATTTTGAAGTATAATATATTATTGGGACACTTGTGTCCATTCACTGAGCGTGTGGTAGCTCATCCCTCTCTCTTCCCAACCTTTCAGATTAGCTGTTGGTGGTTGTCGATCTCGTTAAGGCGTTGGAGGTTGAAGCTCGTATTTTATTTCCGGAGCACTAGACTTGTGTAAAAGGTGTTGGTCATTTCTTTGGCATGTAGAGGACCCATATGTATGATAGTGTGGATATATAAATTAAGTTGTTTTTTATGTATATTGAATTTTCGGATTTTAGCATTGACAATATATGTATAATTATGGGATGTATTCGTATGTTCTCTGGATGAAAATATATATATATATATATATATAGAACTCTGAGATTCGAGGAATTTAGTTAACGCACCCGGATTTCACGCTTCAAAACGGGGCCGTGGATCCGAGGGCGTTACATAAGCATGGCCATACTACTTATCTACACAAGTAGTATAGCTAGGGGGCCCCATCGATGCGCGACGCGCGACTACGCGCGTCGAGCGCATCCTGAGAGGGGGGGGGGGATTGGATCGAACCACTCACCATACAACCCGGGACCTCGCGCATCCCATCTGACGAGATCTGCAAGGTAAGGGCATCAAATTTGGTGAGTAACATCACAATTTAACACTTAGAATTTACTAGAAATGCCAAAGACTTAGACATGCACGCATACGGGCTCGCACGCATGCGAGCACGCGCGTACGCACGCATGCCCGGGTGCCCCAGCACCTACCCGAGACCCTGGGCAGCCCCACGCATGCCCCAGCACGCGCACGCACGCGCACGCACGCGCGCGCGCGCACTGACACCCAGCCCCGCGCCCAGACGCATGCCCAGGCACACTGCCCCGCGCGCACCCCCGCTTGCGCAAGTGCTCGCGCGCACCCGCGCGCCCACTCCGCGAGCACCCGCTCGCTCGCGCGCACGCGCCCGCGCGCATCTGCGTGCCCGCCTGCGCCTGCCAACGCCCCTCTGCACGTGCCCAGCCTCTCCTAACCCTCATTTAACCCCTTTTAACCCCTCCACACACACTCTAACTCATCTACCTAGCATGCATGACTTCCCCAACTATCCCAACAGCCCTAAAAATTAAAAAGAAGGGGAAAAGGACTTACCAAAAGAGGGAAAGGGAAAGGGGGGGATGCGGGGCTCTCGACGCGCCCACGGCCACCTCAACCACCATCACCACCACGCCTCTTCTTCAGCCTCTCACCAGCCCTTCTTGGCTGCAAATCAGGGGGGGGGGGAAAGTTCATGTAAGGGTGCTTGAGAGAGGGGAGATCAACAACTACAACAACACTTACACTAACTTAGTCTTGCACTTGCACCTTCTCCTTCTCTTCTCTTTGAGGATTTATCACAAACACATGGGGGGGCTTTGAAAGAGAGGAAGAGAGACCCAAGAATGTTGAAGTGGGAGTGGGAGGGAGAGAGAGAGATATTTTTTGGCAAATAAATATCCAAAAGAGGGATCCAAATGACCAATTCGTCCTTGACCAGAAATTCTGTACATGCTTCACTAGAACAGCCATAACTTCCTCCATATAGCTCCGAATTGCACAATTCAAAGTCCACTGGAAATACAAGAAGATTATCTACAACTTTCATGTTTATGCCAAGATCAAATAATCCCTCCAGAGCTTCCGAAATTAGAGCTAAACATAGAACAGGGCTGCTGCCAAAATTTTCATCCCCGAGGTATACTTGGAAAAATACCCATAACTTTTACTACATGAATCCAGTTGATCTAATTCCACTTTTGTACGAAATCCAACTCAAAACTGAGCATCTCATAATAAAATCATATTTAAACCTCTTCATCTTGGATTTTAACAAAATTAAATCCAAATACCAAATTGGAAATACATAACTTCTAGGAGAAAAATTATGTAGCCAAATTTTCAATCAGAGCGCTCCAACTCCTGTAGGTGGCCAATAACTGACCCTAACCAATCAACCCAATCGACATCTTAAGGGTGGGTCCAGGGGGTCACGTCCACGTCAACGGAGGCGAGGAGGCATGTCAGCAACCTAAGATAACTTCTAAAACAACAGTACTCGGATGACAATCCTACTACGACTCATCATCTATACGACGAGACTTAGGCTCTGACAAGACCAGGCTCTGATACCAACTTTTGTCACGCTCCAGGGCGGCCGTTCCTGAGATGTTGCAATAATGAAATATCAGCTATCAATACCTGAGGTCAATAAAGACTCCAACAACAACACACAAGGTGGCAAAGCAAAGATAATGATAACTAACTGAAAAGCGGAAGCATAATATATAAACAATGTCTGTAAACCAAAAACATTATTACAGACTCGAACACACAATCACTGTCCTGTGAGAGCCAAGTCTAGACCAAAGAAAATACAACATGTGCCACATGCACGATTTACAATATATACAATGACTCTAGGCCTGCTGACAGCCTCGCACTCGTCACCCGCCGGAAGAACGCTCCACGCCCATAAGACCACGCCACAGGAAAGCTCCAGCTCCACGCCCAACACTGCCCCTGAAAAGAAACAGTCTGCGAGGGGTGAGCTACAAGCTCAGTGAGTGGTTGGAAACCAATCACCATACGACAGTTCAATACATAAACAATTTCCTTTCAAGGAAAACATGGGTAGAAACCCAATGGATAACAAGGTCACGCGGCGGCGCGACCAACCTCACCCTCACCCTCACTCCCGGAGGAAGTATCTTGGGACTTTTGGGGAGAGACCATACCGTTGATCGAGGAGACCCGGGATTACTGGTCCACACAACACTACTGGATCATCTACATCGAGATAACTGCCCAACGATGTCTTTAAACATCGATACGAGACCGGACCCAACAACTATGGGAACGGACGAACAACGAATGGGTCACGCGGTCATGTGTCTTCACCTCATCCTCACCCTCACCCGTTAGAGTGATATAGGTCTTTTGGAAGAGACTTAGACTGCTCTACACCCTTAGTCCACCAGTAGCCCTTACCCCACGCAGCCTCTACCTGGTATACTCCCACGATCAGTACGCTTCCGAATGCATCGGTGGTACCTACGGATGGGATCCCTCTGTCAGGAGAGCTTTAACGCCTGGGGAGTTCCTACATCGGATCATACAAAGGGGAGAACGATCCCTCGCTTGCAACATCATTCGTTAACCCTCTCCCGGGTAGCCTCTACCTGGTATACTCCCACGATCAGTACGCTCCCGAATGCATCGGTGGTACCTACGGATGGGAGCCCTCTGTCAGGACAGCTACAACCTGGCCTCTTCAACTCACCGCTCTACACCCTTGGTCCACCAGTAGCCCTTTCCCCGGGTAGCCTCTACCTGGTATATTCCCATGGTCAGTACGTTTTCGAATGCATCGGTAGTACCTACAGATGGGAGCCCTCTGTCAGGACAGCTGTAATCCCGAGAAGTTCCTACATCGGATCCAACGAAGGGGAGAACGATCCCATGTTCGCAAAGCGAACCCAATGAAAAACAACTACTCTCGATAATCACTTATCGAGATATAGAATACTACTGTACTCCCACACCGTTGCGTCGCTCAGACACAAAGGGGGGGGTGCCTCTACTCTCACGTAGAAGTAATCCCATAAACTAATGAATTCTCCTGAATTCCAAATGAGGGCATCGCTCGGATGCACGGGGCGATTAAATTGTTATATATGTGTCACTTTTAGCCTTTTGGTCACCTTTGGTACATTTTTGGCAATTTTCCAATTTTTTTCTTTTTTTCGATCGGAACCGCTAAAATTTGGGACTTTTAACTATCTTCATGAGTTCGAGAACTCCGGCTGAAAATCTAACTGCACATTATGTGTCCTGGTGCCATTTCGAACCACTCACGAAAATTTCATCAAATTTCGGTAACGTTTCAGAATTTGGCAGTTCTGAATCGTATCCGGGTTTTGACCGAGTGGGAATGTCAAAGGGGGGACTTGACCAAGTCAAAGAAGACTTGGACCAAGTCAAATTTGACCATTGACTTGGTCAAATACTTTTGTTTTTTGTGTGGTTGGGTTGACTCAAAGTCAAGCCCACAACCCCTAATTGTTCTAAGTGTGTGAGTGTGTGTGTGTGAAGCCCTATTTGTGGGCGTCCCCTCTCTTCTTCCCCATCTCACCATCTCTCACACACTCCATCTCTCCCTCTTCTTTGTTTCTCCCATTAGACGTAGTAGAAGGAGAAGAAATAGAAAACCCTAGAAGGGAAAAAGAAAGGTATATGTGTGATCTACCTTTGTATGGTATTTTTTTGATTTCCCTTTCTCTACCTCCCTCTCATGGCTTACCCCACCCCTGTATTCAGCCATTATTAGGCCTTGCTAGTGGCTGAGGTGGTGATGGTCTTGGTGGTGGCGGTTGTGGTGGTTTGGTGCGCAAAGGGCACCCGAGTTTCCTCCCTTTTTCCTTTCCCTCCTTGTTGGTGAGTCCTTCTCCTCCCTATGCCTGTTCAGATGATTGATTAGGGTGTTTAAATGGTTATGCATGCTTTGCAGAGGTGGTAGGGGGTGTGGGTGGGCTGAGGAGGGGGTGGAAGGGGTTCGGCGCGCGCGCAGAGCCATCCGCGCGCATGCGCCCGCGTCTGCGCGCGCAGACGCGCGCTGGCGCGCGCAGACGGGGTGCGCGCGTACGCGCAGACGGGGACAAGGGGTACGTCGGGCACCTATGCACCTCTAGCTCCACCTCCCTCTCTAGGGGATCCTGAACTCCCACCACCGGAATCACCACGGGGACAGGGGGTACGTCGGGCACCACTGGTGGATCTGCCACCAAGGGGACCTGTGGAACTGCCTCGCGGGCCGCCCGCAGCTCCTGGATCTCTCGTGCCTGCTCAGCTAATGCCCTAGTCTAGGCCTCCAGTGCTCTTGTCTGAGTCTCCACCAGATCTGCGATACGAGCGTAAGCACGCTCCCATGCAGGAGGCTCCTGCGCCGGTCCTGGCCCCATGGCCGAGGACTCTCCAGTAGCATCCTCGCCTCTGGTAGGTCCGGGAACCTCCAAAGGCCGAGAGGGACCACGTCCACGCATTCCTCTGTGAGGAGGCATATCAGCAACCTAAGAAAACAGACACTAGGATCATAATACTCATATAGAAATCCTAGGACTCATCTCTAAGAAAACAATTGGCTCTGACAGGACCAGGCTCTGATACCAACTTTTGTCACGCCCCAGGGCGGCCATCCCTGATACGTGGCAAGTATATATAATATCAGCAGTCTATACCGGATATCAATAACATACTCTAAACAACATCGAAAATGACAACACAGACAAAAGTGTAGCTGACATAATATATACAAATAGCGGAAGCTTAAACGACTGAGTCTGTAATTCAAAGACATATTACATACCCGATACATAATCAATTGTCCTGTGAGAGCCAATATACACAATGACATCCAAATACAAGTATGTGCCCAAGCACGGAATACAATACATACAATCAAGAAGGGGATGCTGATGGCCTCTCACTCGCAGAACGTGACGTTGCTCCGCTACTGCTGATGTGCCTCGGGGAGCTCCTCCTTCAGATCCGACTCAGATATAACTGGAAGAAAAGAATATGCGAGGGGTGAGCCACACGCTTAGTGAATAGCACAACCCATGCATCACAATTCATATCAACCTTAAATAATTTATAACCCCTTACACGGGAGCAACTACACATTCTAGTGGGTCGTTTCATCGCCAACCCACCTCCCCCCTCACCCTCACCCTTTCCGGGGGGTGACATGGGCCTCTTGGGGCATACTAGACCGCTCTCCACCCCTGGTCCACCCGATAGCCTCTCCCACCCTCGTAGCCTCCACCTGGTATACTCCCACTATCAGTACAGTCCGACGCATCGGAGGTACCTACGGACGGGAGCCCTCTGTCAGGCCAGCTAACGCCGGGGAGTACCTACATCGGATCCAATCAAAAGGAGAAGACAGCCTACTCACACGGATACGATCCTCATGGATCCGTCGACACCGATTGTAACTCTACTAATGTCATGAATTCTCAAGAATTCCTCCACGGTGCATAACTCAGATGCAGGGAGACATATATTATAACAACAAGGTTATAATATTCTCTAAGGCATGCTTATAACTAAATGCTCTCATTTTGATTTAATTAGATTAAACTAGATGGGAACATGCATAGTTCGGGGCTTTCCTATCAAGGGACATGGTCACTAGGCATGCATAGGCCTCTATACACGATATATGGGTGCATATCCCTAGCATACAAGTCTAAGGTGGCATGGATACATCATATTAAACATGCATAGCATAGTTTACATTGATTACTAGTTAATATGCAATTATGGTGCCCCAGGGGAGGGCAATGCACGCCTACGTGCATCGAACGCCTCCCTACTGGGTTGGATTGTCCCACTCACCGAAACCCGGGTCCTCGCGCAACCGTTCGCCAAGATCTGCAAGACATGGGCATTCAATATTGTGAGTAAACAACACAAATACATAAGAAATTTACTAGAAATACCCAACACTTGGACAAGCATGCATACGGGCCCGCACGCATGCAAGCACGCGCGTACGCACGCGAGTACAAGTGCCCCGACACCCTCCCGAACCCTCGGGGAGCCATACGCATGGCCCCCCGCATGCGCACTCACGAATGCGCACGCCCGCACGCGCCCTTGCGCCCCAGACACACTGCCGCGCCCTGCCCGCGCCCCAGACGCGCTGCCGCGTGCGCGCGCACGCACGCTCGCGCCCTCCTGCGCGCACCGCGCGCTTAGCCTGCGTGTACCCGCGCGCACTCCCGCGCGTTTGCGCGTACGTGCGCGCGCTCGACAACGAGCCCGTCTGCGCGCGCCAGCGCCTGCCTGCGGCGTAGACGCGCGCGCACGCGCGCGGATGACTCCGCACACGCGCCCGAGCCCCTGCCATCCCCTCCTCAGCCCTCCCACACCCCCCTAACACCCATGCAAGCATGCATAACTATTTAAACATCCTAATCAATCATCTAACCTAGCTAGGGGAGGAGGAAGACTTACCCAAAGAGAGGAAGAACAAGGGAGGAAGCTCGGGTGCCCTTCGCGCACCAAATCGCCACCACCACCACCACCACCTCAGCCCTCAAGGCCTAAAATGGCTGAAACAGGGGAGGGAAGCCATGAGAGGAGGTAGAGAAAGGGGAAATCCAAAAAAAAACCATGGAGAGGTAGATCCAACCCTTACCTATCTTTTTCCCTTCTAGGGTTTCCTTTTTTTTCTTCTTCTACTACCTCTAATGGGGGAAATAACAAGAGGGAGATATGGATTTGTGTGTGAGAGAGAGAGAAAGAGAAGAGAAGATGAAGGAGAGGTGGACGCCCACTTTAGGGCACACACACACACTCACACACACACACACACTTAGGGTTTTTGGTGGTTTTGACTTTGAGTCAACCCAACCACACAAAAAACAAAACCATTTGACCAAGTCAATGGTCAAACTTGACTTGGTCAAAGTTTTCTTTGACTTGGTCAAGTCTCCCCTTTGACATTCCCGCTCGGTCAAAACCCGGATACGATTCGGAACTGCCAAATTCTGAAACGTTACCGGAATTCGATGAAATTTTCGTGAGTGGTTTGAAATGGCACCAGGACACATAATGTGCAGTTAGATTTTCAATCGGAGTTCTCAAGCTCATGATGATAGCTAAAAGTCCAAAATTTTAGCGGTTCCGATCGAAAAAAGAAAAAGTTGAAAAACTGCCAGAAATGTCCCAAAGGTGACCAGAAGGCTAAAAGTGACACATATATAACATTCTTCCCCCCTTAGGAAATTTTGTCCACAAAATAAATACAAAAACATCTAGGAAGGGAAAAGATGCGGATATGCGCCACGCATGGCGTCCTCGCGCTCCCAAGTGGCCTCGGCACCAGAACGGTGCTGCCATCGCACCTTAACCAGCTGGACGGTCTTGGTGCGGAGCCTCTTCTCGCGTCGGTCCAGGATCTCGATCGGCTGCTCCACGAATGACAAGTCCGGCTCGAAGACGAGCGGCTCGAACGGGATAACGTGAGCAGGATCGTGGACGTAACGCCTCAGCTGCGAGACATGGAAGACGTCATGGGCCTGAGCCAACTGTGGGGGCAGGGCTATGCGATAGGCCACCTCTCCAACCCGCTCGAGGATGAGAAACGGCCCAATGAAACGCGGACTCAGCTTGCCCCACACACCGAAACGGAAGATGCCCTTCATCGGGGACACCTTCAGGAAAACATGGTCACCAACCTCGAAGGCGAGCTCACGGCGACGACGATCGGCGTAGCTCTTCTGACGGCTCTGAGCGACTCGGATACGCTCGCAAATCGTCTTGACCATCTCTGAGGTCTGGTGGATGATCTCTGGTCCCTCCAACTGGCGCTCTCCGACCTCGTCCCAACACAAGGGGGACCTGCAGCTGCGGCCATAGAGCGCTTCATATGGTGCCATCCGGATACTCGAGTGGTAGCTGTTGTTGTAGGCAAACTCCACCAACGGAAGATGCCTCTCCCAACTGCCCCCAAAGTCGAGAACGCAAGCTCGCAGCATGTCCTCCAGGGTCTGAATCGTCCTCTCCGTCTGCTGATGAAACGCTGTACTGAAGTGGAGGTTCGTACCAAGGGCGTGCTGAAGGCTACGCCAGAACCTCGAAGTAAATCTCGCGTCTCTATCAGAAATGATGCTGACGGGAGTGCCATGGAGACGAACAATCTCGGAGACAAACAACTGCGCCAGGGTGTCCAGAGAATCGGTGAGTCGAATGGGGAGGAAATGAGCGGACTTAGTCAGTCGGTCGACGATTACCCAGATGGCATCGCGACCCGAACGTGACCTCGGCAAGCCCGAAACGAAGTCCATGGTGATCTGCTCCCACTTCCACTGAGGAATCTCAATGGACTGCAGCTTCCCCGCAGGACGCTGATGTTCCGACTTCACCTGCTGGCATACCAAGCAACGGGCAACGAAACGGCCAATATCCGTCTTCATCCCGCGCCACCAGTAGCCACGACGAAGGCCCCTGTACATCTTCGTGCCACCAGGATGCACTGTGTACCTCGAACGATGGGCCTCGTCCAAGATCTTCTGCTTCAGCTCTGCGTCGTCAGGAATGCATACTCGACCTCCGAACCGCAGGATTCCGTCCTTGCGAACCTGGTAGTCCGGACGCTCGCCCAGGCGACGCCTTCAGAGAGGACTAGAAAGTGAGGATCCTGCCCCTGAGCCGTGCGGATCTCGTCGAGAAGAACGGGCTGCACCACTAGCCTGGCCAAAAAGCCACCCGCAGGTGTCTCTCGAACGCTGATCCAGCAAGCGGCCTCCTCCAGAAGCCTCCAACGACGTACAGCCAAGTGGGCGGCCATGCCCAAGGGCTGCCTGCTGAGAGCATCGGCCACGACATTCGCCTTACCCGGATGGTAAGCGATGTCACAATCATAGTCCTTCAGGAACTCGACCCAACGTCTCTGACGCATGTTGAGCTCCGGCTGGGACTGCAAGTAAGTCAAGCTCTTGTGATCAGTGAAGAGCTCGAACTCCTCGCCATAGGGTAGTGCCTCCACATCTTCAGCGCAAAGATGATCGCTGCTAACTCTAAGTCGTGGGTGGGGTAATTCTGCTCATGGGGCTTCAACTGACGCGACGCGTAAGCCACAACCTTACCGTACTGCATCAGGACGCAACCCACACCCAGCCGCGATGCATCGGAGTAGACTGCGAATCCACCACTCCCAGACGGAATGGTAAGAACTGGCGCTGAGGTGAGCCTTCGCTTCAACTCCAGGAAGCTCTCCTCGCAAGCTGGGGACCACTCGAACCGGACATCCTTCCGAGTGAGGCGGGTCAGAGGAACAGCTATCTTCGAGAAACCCTCGACAAACCTCCGATAATAACCCGCTAAACCCAGGAAGCTCCGAATCTCTGTGGGGTTCGACGGTCGACGCCAATTCGACACGGCGAGCGTCTTGTCCGGGTCCACAGATATGCCCTCGCCGGAAATCACGTGGCCTAGAAAGGCCATACGCTCCAACCAAAACTCGCACTTACTGAACTTGGCGAACAACTGATGTCGGGCCAAAGTCTCCAAGACAGTGCGGAGATGGTCAGCGTGCTCCTCAAGACTCCTCGAGTACACCAGAATATCATCGATGAAGACTACTACGAAGGAGTCGAGGAAGGGCCGAAACACCCGGTTCATCAGATCCATGAAGGCTGCCGGCGCATTCGTCAACCCAAACGGCAGTACTCGGAACTCGTAGTGCCCATAACGGGTACGAAAGGCCGTCTTCGGAATATCTGACTCCCGGATCTTCAGCTGATAGTAGCCCGAACGGAGATCGATCTTAGAAAAGACACGCGCTCCCTGGAGCTGGTCAAACAGATCGTCAATCCGTGGCAAGGGGTACTTGTTCTTCACGGTCCGCTTGTTCAGCTGCCTGTAATCAATACAAAGCCGCAGCGAACCGTCCTTCTTCCGCACGAACAAAACAGGGGCTCCCCACGGAGAAACACTCGGACGTGCGAAGCCCTTCTCTAGCAACTCCTCCAACTGCTCCTTGAGCACCTTCAGCACTGCTGGGGCCATTCGGTACAGAGCTCTCGAAATCGGCTCAGTCCCGGAATTAGATTAATCTCAAACTCGATCGCGCGATCCGGCGGTAATCCCGGAAGATCATCGGGGAAAACCTCTAAATATTCCGCCACGATCGGAGTCTGACTGATATCTGCCCGCAGTTGTGCGTCCTCCTCAGCAATATACGCCAGAAAGCCCTCACATCCTCCCTGAAGGAGTCTCCACGCCTGGATAGATGACACGAACCCCAAAGGGGCTATGTCACGATCGCCCACGAACTGGAAAGACCTCTGACCCGGAAGGTGGAAAGACACCGACTTCACAAAACAGTCGATGCTGGCGTGACTAGCTGAGAGCCAATCCATTCCCAGGATGGCATCGAAGTCCGTCATGGCGAGCTCTACCAACTCTACTGGAAACTCATGCTCCGCAATCACCACGGTACACCCTCGGTAAACAGAACGGAGGAGAATACGGTCTCCGACGGGCAATGATATCTCCAGCATAACATCAAGAGGGGCGGATGCCACGCCCATCCGTCTCGCGAAAATGGGAGACGAACGAGTGCGTGGCTCCGGAATCAAATAACACATATGCAGGGAGCTGGGAGATCAAAACAATACCTCGGACCACGCTACCCGAAGCCTGCGCCTCCTCGGCTGAAAGCGCTGCAACTCGACCCTGAACAAACTGCGGCTGAGGAGCAGGGGCACGCCTCGCAGGCTGCACTGGCTGCCTCCTCTGGTCAACTCGGCCACCTGTGGCTGCTGCTGTTGCTGCTGGTGCGGCTGCTGCTGCTGTGGGTGCAGCACACGGGGTCGGCCAGCATCAGGGCAATTATATAAAATATGCCCGACGCGCTGACAATGGAAACAGCGCCGCTTCTCCGGTTGCCTGGCCTGGACTGGTACTGCCGCAATGGGTGCTGGACCTCGCACTGGCACCACATCGACTGGAGTAGCGGCAGCCGCTGACTGATCAAAGCGGGGCCGCTTCTTCTTGCGATGTCCCTGGTCCTGGCTCCTGGGGGGTCTCTGGTCTGCAGAAGGGGTTGGAACCCCCAAAGGGACCCCAAGGTCTCGCTCGACTGTCTTCGCCCGAGACACCAAGTCTGAGTACCTCGTGAACGCCTGTGAGGTGACATGCACCCGGATGGTGCTAATGAGACCCATCTCAAAACGACGGCATCGCGTCTCCTCATCCATCACCAAGGCGGGGGCGAACCTGGAAAGCCTCGTGAAGCGTGTGGAGTAGTCAGCGACTGACATGGAGCCCTGCGTCAGCTGCTCGAACTCTCGCATCACGATCTGGCGTGTCGAAAACGGGAAGTACTCCTCCAGGAAGTATCTCCGGAACCCAGCCCATAGTAGTCGCTCCACTCCCTCGGGGATGTCCACCGATCGGGTAGCCCACCAGTCGACGGCGCTACCCTTCAACATGAAGGTGGCCAGGGAGACACGCTGGCGGTCGGTGCAGTGCATGGTCGAGAAGATCTTGTCTACCTCCATCAACCAACGCTCAGGGGCAAGGGGGTCCGCCGTCTGGCCATGGAACTCGGGAGGGTGGAGCTTCAGAAAGGCAGTGAGGCCGCTCTGATGCACTCGTGCTGCAGCCTCTAGCTCCACCTCCCTCTCCAGGGGATCCTGAACTCCCACCACGGAATCACCACGGGGACAGGGGGTACGTCGGGCACCACCGGTGGATCTGCCACCAAGGGGACCTGTGGAACTGCCTCGCGGGCCGCCCGCAGCTCCTGGATCTCTCGTGCCTGCTCAGCTAACGCCCTAGTCTGGGCCTCCAGTGCTCTAGTCTGAGTCTCCACCAGATCTGCTATACGAGCGTAAGCACGCTCCCATGCAGGAGGCTCCTGCGCCGGTCCTGGCCCCATAGCCGAGGACTCTCCAGTAGCATCCTCGCCTCTGGTAGGTCCGGGAACCTCCAAAGGCCGAGAGGGACCACGTCCACGCATTCCTCTACGAGGAGGCATATCAGCAACCTAAGAAAACAGACACTAGGATCAGAATACTCATATAGAAATCCTAGGACTCATCTCTAAGAAAACAATTGGCTCTGACAGGACCAGGCTCTGATACCAACTTTTGTCACGCCCCAGGGCGGCCGTCCCCGATACGTGGCAAGTATATATAATATCAGCAGTCTATACATATCAATAAATACTCTAAACAACATCGAAAATGACAACACAGACAAAAGTGTAGCTGACATAATATATACAAATAGCGGAAGCTTAAACGACTGAGTCTGTAATTCAAAGACATATTACAGACCCGATACATAATCAACTGTCCTGTGAGAGCCAATATACACAATGACATCCAAATACAAGTATGTGCCCAAGCACGGAATACAATACATACAATCAAGAAGGGGATGCTGATGGCCTCTCACTCGCAGAACGTGACGTTGCTCTGCTACTGCTGTGCCTCGGGGAGCTCCTCCTTCAGATCCGACTCAGATATAACTGGAGGAAAAGAATATGCGAGGGGTGAGCCACACGCTCAGTGAATAGCACAACCCATGCATCACAATTCATATTAACCTTAAATAATTTATAACCCCTAACACGGGAGCAACTACACATTCTAGTGGGTCGTTTCATCGCCAACCCACCTCCCCCCTCACCCTCACCCTTTCCGGGGGTGACATGGGCCTCTTGGGGCATACTACACCGCTCTCCACCCCTGGTAGCCTCCACTATCAGTACAGTTCGACGCATCGGAGGTACCTATGAATGGGAGCCCTCTGTCAGGCCAGCCAACGCCGGGGAGTTCCTACATCGGATCCAACCAAAAGGAGAAGACATCCTACTCACACAGATACGATCCTCATGGATCCATCGACACCGATTGTAACTCTACAAATGTCATGAATTCTCAAGAATTCCTCCAGGGCGCATAACTCAGATGCGGGGAGACATATATTATAACAACAAGGTTATAATATTCTCTAAGGCATGGTTATAACTAAATGCTCTCATTTTGATTTAATTAGATTAAACTGGATGGGAACATGCATAGTTCGGGGCTTTCCAATTAGGGACATGGTGTCTAGGCATGCATAGGCCTCTATACATGATATAAGGGTGCATATCCCCAGCATACAAGTCTAAGGTGGCATGGATACATCATATTAATTCATGCATAGCATAGTTTACATTGATTACTAGTTAATATGCAATTATGGTGCCCCAGGGGAGGGCAATGCACGCCTACGTGCATCGAACCCTCCCTACTGGGTTGGATTGTCCCACTAATCGAAACCCGGGTTGTCGCTCGACCGTCCGTCAAGATCTGCAAGACATGGGCATTCAATATGGTGAGTAAACTACACAAATACATAAGAAATTTACTAGAAATACCCAACCTTCGGACAAGCATGCATACGGGTCCGCACGCACGCGAGCACGCGCGTACGCACGTGAGTCCGAGTGCCCCGACACCCTCCCGAACCCTCGGGCAGCCATACGCATGGCCCCCCGCACGCGCACGCACGAATGCGCACGCCCGCACGTGCCCCTGCGCCCCAAACACACTGCCGCGCCCCTGCCCGCGCCCCAAGACGCGCTGCCGCGCGCGCGCGCACGCTCGCGCGCGCCCGCGTGCACCGCTCGCCCAGCCTGCGTGTACCCGCACACACTGCGTGCCGGCGCAGCACCCCGCGTGCACGCCGGTGGTCTGCACGTACGCGCGCGCGCTCGCGGTTGACTCCGCACGTGCGTCTGAGCCCCTTCCACCCCCTCCTCAGCCTCCCACACCCCCCCTAACACTCATGCAAGCATGAATAACTGTTATATATGTGTCACTTTTAGCCTTCCGGGCACCTTTGGGACATTTCTGGCAGTTTTTCAACTTTTTCTTTTTTCGATCGGAACCGCTAAAATTTTGGACTTTTGGCTATCATCCTGAGCTTGAGAACTCCAATTGAAAATCTAACTGCACATTATGTGTCCTGGTGCCATTTCAAGCCTCTCACAAAAATTTCATCGAATTCCAGTAACGTTTCAGAATTGGGCAGTTCCGAATCGTATCCGGGTTTTGACCAAGCGGAAAGTCATTGGGAGACTTGACCAAGTCAAAGAGGACTTTGACAAGTCAAATTTGACCATTGACTTGGTCAAATCATTTTGTTTGTTAGTGTGGTTAGGTTGACTCAAGGTCAAACCACCAAAAGTGTGTGTGTGTGAGTGTGTGAGTTTGTGTGCGTGTGTGTGAGTGTGGGTGCCCTAAAGTGGGCACCCACTTCTTCTTCTTCCTCTTCTCTTCATCTCTCTCTCTCACACACAAATCCATCTTCCCTTCCCTTTATTTCCACCATTAGAGCTAGTAGGAGAAGAAAAACAAGAAAGTCATTGAAGGGAAAAAGAAAGGTAGGGTTCTGATCTACCTCTCCATGGTCTTTGTTGTGGATTGCCCCTTTTCTCTACCTCCCTCTCATGGCTTTTCTCCTCCCCTGTTTTCAGCCATTTTAGGGCTGAGGGTGGCTTGGTGGTGGTGGTCTCGGTGGTGGTGGTTTGGTGCGCGAAGGGCACCCGAGTTTCCTCCCTTTCCTTTCTCTCCTTGTTGGTAAGTCATTCTCCTCCCTATGCTTGTATAGATGCTTGTTAGGGTGTGTATTTGGGTATGCATGCTTGCATGGGTGTTAGGGGGGTGTGGGAGGGCTGAGGAGGGGGTGGAAGGGGCTCGGGCGCGCGTGCGCGCGAGTCTGCGAGCGCAGGCAGGTGCTGGCGTGCGCAGACGGGCGCGCTGGCAGGCGCGCGCGCGTACTCGCAGACGCGCGGGCGTGCGCGGAGTGCTCCACGGGGGGCGCTGTGCGTGCGGGTACGCCAGGGCTGGACACGTGGTGCGCGTGGGCGCGCGCGAGCGTGCGCACGCGAGCGGCAGCGTGTCCGGGCGCGCGGGCAGAGGCACAGCAGCGCGTTTGGGAGCGCGGGCAAGGGTGCGGCAGTGTGCCCGGGGAGCAGGGACGCGTGCGTGCGTGCTCCTTCGTGCGTGCGCGTGCGGGTGGCCGTGCGTATGGCCGCCTGTGGGTTCGGGAGGGTGTCGGGGCACTCGGACTCGCGTGCGTACGCGCGTGCTCGCGTGCGTGCGTGCCCGTATGCATGCTTGTCTGAGTATTGGGTATTTCTAGTGTATTTCTTATGTATTTGTGTAGTTTACTCACCATATTGAATGCCCCTGTCTTGCAGATCTTGACGGACGGTCACGCAACGACCCGGGATTCGGTGAGTGGGACAATCCAACCCAGTAGGGAGGCGTTCGATGCACGTAGGCGTGCATTGCCCTCCCCTGGGGCACCATAATTGCATATTAACTAGAAATAAATGTAAAGCTATCCATGCATGATTAATATGATATATCCATGCCACCTTAGACTTTGTATGCTAGGGATATGCACCCTTATATCATGTATAGCGGCCTATGCATGTTTAGTCACCTTGTCCTTTAATTGGAAAGCCCCGAACTATGCATGTTCCCATCTAGTTTAATCTAATTAAATCAAATGTGAGCATATAGTTCCAAGCATGCCTTAGAGAATATTATAACCTTGTTGTTATAATATATGTTTCCCCGCATCTTAGTTATGCGCCCTGGAGGAATTCTTGAGAATTCATGACATTAGTAGAGTTACAAATCGTTGTCGACGGATCCAAGAGGATCATATCCGCATGAGTAGGCTGTCTTCTCCTTATTGGTTGGATCCGATGTAGGAACTCCCCGGCGTTAGCTGGCCTGACAGAGGGCTCCCATCTGTAGGTACCTCCGATGCGTTGGACTGTGCTGATCATGGGAGTATACCAGGTGGAGGCTACGAGGGTGGGAGAGGCTACCGGGTGGACCAGGGGTGGAGAGCGGTCTAGTATGCCCCAAGAGGCCCATGTCACCCCCCGGAAAGGGTGAGGGTGAGGGTGAGGGGGGAGGTGGGTTGGCGATGAAACGACCCATTAGAATGTGTTGTTGCTCCCGTGTTAGGGGCTATAAATTATTTGAGGTTAATATGAATTGTGATGCATGGGTTGTGCTATTCACTGAGCGTGTGGCTCACCCTCGCATATTTTTTTCTCCAGTGATATCTGAGTCGGATCTGAAGGAGGAGCTCCCCGAGACACATCAGCAGTAGTGGAGCAGCGTCACGTTCTGCGAGTGAGAGGCCATCAGCATCCCCTTCTTGATTGTATGTATTGTATTCCGTGCTTGGGCACATACTTGTATTTGGATGTCGTTGTATATATTGGCTCTCACAGGACAGTTGATTATGTATCGGGTCTGTAATATGTCTTTGAATTACAGACTCAGTCATTGAGCTTCCGCTATTTGTATATATTATGTCAGCTGCCTTATTGTCTGTGTTGTCATTTTTGATGTTGTTTAGAGTATGTTATTGATCTCCTGTATAGACTGCTGATATTATATATACTTGCCACGTCTCGGGGACGGCTGCCCTGGGGCGTGACAAAAGTTGGTATCAGAGCCTGGTCCTGTCAGAGGCAATTGTTTTTTTTTCTTAGAGATGAGTCCTAGGATTTCTACATGAGTATTCTGATCCTAGTGTCTGTTTTCTTAGGTTGCTGATATGCCTCCTCGCAGAGGAATGCGTGGACGTGGTCCCTCTCGGCCTTTGGAGGTTCCCGGACCTACCAGAGGCGAGGATGCTACTGGAGAGTCCTCGGCTGTGGGGCCAGGACTGGCGCAGGAGCCTCCTGCATGGGAGCGTGCTTACGCTCGTATAGCAGATCTGGTGGAGACTCAGACAAGAACACTGGAGGCCCAGACTAGGGCGTTAGCTGAGCAGGCACGAGAGATCCAGGAGCTGAGGGCGGCCCGCGAGGCAGTTCCACAGGTCCCCTTGGTGGCAGATCCACCGGTGGTGCCCGACGTACCCCCTGTCCCCGTGGTGATTCCAGTGGTGGGAGTTCAGGATCCCCTGGAGAGGGAGGTGGAGCTAGAGGCTGCAGCACGAGTGCATCAGAGCGGCCTCACTGCCTTTCTGAAGCTCCACCCTCCGAGTTCCATGGCCAGACGGCGGACCCCCTTGCCCCTGAGCGTTGGTTGATGGAGGTAGACAAGATCTTCTCGACCATGCACTGCACCGACCGCCAGCGTGTCTCCCTGGCCACCTTCATGCTGAAGGGTAGCGCCGCCGACTGGTGGGCTACCCGATCGGTGGACATCCCCGAGGGAGTGGAGCGACTACTATGGGCTGGGTTCCAGAGATACTTCCTGGAGGAGTACTTTCCATTTTTGACACGCCAGATCGTGATGCGAGAGTTCGAGCAGCTGACGCAGGGCTCCATGTCAGTCGCTGACTACTCCACACGCTTCACGAGGCTTTCCAGGTTCGCCCCCGCCTTGGTGATGGATGAGGAGACGCGGTGCTGTCGTTTTGAGATGGGTCTCATTAGCACCATTCGGGTGCATGTCACCTCTCAGGCATTCACGAGGTACTCGGACTTGGTGTCTCAGGCGAAGACAGTCGAGCGAGACCTTGGGGTCCCTTTGGGGGTTCCGACCCCTTCTGCAGACCAGAGACCCCCCAGGAGCCAGGACCAGGGACAGCGCAAGAAGAAGCGGCCCCGCTTTGATCAGTCAGCGGCCGCCGCTACTCTAGTCGATGTGGTGCCAGCGCGAGGTCCAGCACCCATTGCGGCAGTACCAGTCCAGGCCAGGCAACCAGAGAAGCGGCGCTGTTTCCATTGTCAGCGTGAGGAATATTTTATATAATTGCTCCGATGCTGGCCGACCCCGTGTGCTGCGCCCGCAGTAGCAACAGCTACAGCAGCAGCCGTACCAGCAGCAGCAGCCACGCCAGCAGCAGCAGCCTCAGCGTCAGCAGCAGCAGCCACAGGGTGGCCGAGTTGACCAGAGGAGGCAGCCAGTGCAGCCTGCGAGGCGTGCCCCTGCTCCTCAGCCGCAGTTTGTTCAGGGCCGAGTTGCAGCACTTTCAGCCGAGGAGGCGCAGGCTTCGGGTAGCGTGGTCTGAGGTATTGTTTTGATCTCCCAGCTCCCTGCATATGTGTTATTTGATTCCGGAGCCACGCACTCGTTCGTGTCTCCCATTTTTGCGAGACGGATGGGCGTGGTGTCCGCCCCTCTTGATGTTATGCTGGAGATATCATTGCCCGTCGGAGACCGTATTCTCCTCCGTTCTGTATACCGAGGGTGTACTGTGGTGATTGCGGAGCATGAGTTTCCAGTGGAGTTGGTAGAGCTCGCCATGACGGACTTCGATGCCATCCTGGGAATGGATTGGCTCTCAGCTAGTCACGCCAGCATCGACTATTTTGCGAAGTCGGTGTCTTTCCACCTTCCGGGTCGGAGGTCTTTCCAGTTCGTGGGCGATCGTGACATAGCCCCTTTGGGGTTCGTGTCATCTATCCAGGCGTGGAGACTCCTTCAGGGAGGATGTGAGGGCTTCCTGGCGTATATCGCTGAGGAGGACGCACCACTGCGGGCAGATATCAGTCAGACTCCGATCGTGGCAGAATATCCAGAGGTTTTCCCGATGATCTTCCGGGATTACCGCCGGATCGCGCGATCGAGTTTGAGATTAATCTAATTTCAGGGACCGAGCCAATTTCGAGAGCTCCGTATCGGATGGCCCCAGCAGAGCTGAAGGTGCTCAAGGAGCAGTTGGAGGAGTTGCTTGAGAAGGGCTTCGCACGTCCGAGTGTTTCTCCGTGGGGAGCCCCTCTTATGTTTGTGCTGAAGAAGGACGGTTCGCTGCGGCTTTGTATTGATTACAGGCAGGTGAACAAGCGGACCGTGAAGAATAAGTACCCCTTGCCACGTATTGACGATCTGTTTGATCAGCTCCAGGGAGCGCATGTCTTTTCTAAGATCGATCTCCGTTCAGGCTACAATCAGCTGAAGATCCAGGAGTCAGATATTCCAAAGATGGCCTTTCGTACCCGTTATGGGCACTACGAGTTCAGAGTACTGCCGTTTGGGTTGACGAATGCGCCGGCAGCCTTCATGGATCTGATGAACCGGGTGTTTCGCCCTTCCTCGACTCCTTCGTAGTAGTCTTCATCGATGATATTCTGGTGTACTCGAGGAGTCTTGAGGAGCACGCTGACCATCTCCGCACTGTCTTGGAGACTTTGGCCCGACATCAGTTGTTCACCAAGTTCAGTAAGTGCGAGTTTTGGTTGGAGCGTATGGCCTTTCTAAGCCACGTAATTTTCGGTGAGGGCATATCTGTGGACCCGGACAAGACGCTCGCCGTGTCGAATTGGCGTCGACCGTCGAACCCCACAGAGATTCGGAGCTTCCTGGGCTTGGCGGGTTATTATCGGAGGTTTGTCGAGGGTTTCTCGAAGATAGCTGTTCCTCTGACCCGCCTCACTCGGAAGGATGTCCGGTTCGAGTGGTCCCCAGCTTGCGAGGAGAGCTTCTTGGAGTTGAAGCGAAGGCTCACCTCAAAGCCTGTTCTTACCATTCCGTCTGGGAGTGGTGGGTTCGCAGTTTACTCCGATGCATCGCGGTTGGGTGTGGGTTGCTGTTGTGCCTGTGTCATTTGGAGCGCTCTATTTGAAAATTTGAGTACATAATTTCTTTCCTAGAAGTTATGTATTCCTGATTTGGTATTTGGATTCGATTTTGTTAAAATCCAAGATGAAGAGGTTTAAATATGAGTTTACTATGAGATGTCCAGTTTTGAGTTAGCTTTCGTACAGAAGTAGAATTAGATCAACTGGATTCCTGTAGTAAAAGTTATGGGTATTTTTCCAAGTATACCCCGGGGAGGGAAATTCTGGCAACAGCCCTGCTCGATGTTTTCTCTAATTTCGGAATATCTGGAGAGATTATTTGATCTTGGCATGAACATGAAAGTTGTAGATAATCCTCTTGGCTTTCCAACAGACTTGAAATCGTGCAATTCGGAGCTATATCGAGGAAGTTATGGCTGTTCCAGTGGAGCTTGCGCAGAATTTCTAGTCAAAGGGCGACTTAGTCCTTTCCCCTTTAGATATTTGTGATAAATATCTTTCTCTCTCTCTCCCCTCCCAAACCCCCACGTCGACTGCATTTTTCCTGTCTCTCTTTCTCTCATTCAAGCCCCCTAGGTGTTTGATTTTATTCCCCAATGAGAAGAAGAGAAGGAAGAGGTGAAGGAAGAAGAGAAGGATGTGTATGTGTTGTTGTTGTTTGTTCTCCTCCCTCTCAAGCACCCTGGCATGGATTCCCCCCCCCTGATTTTCAGCTGAAGAGGAGGCTGAGGAGGAGGCTGAGGGGTGGTGGTAGTGGTGGTAGCGGTTGAGGTGGTCGCGGGTGCGTCGAGGGCCCTCGAACCTCCCCCTTTTTATTCCCCCTGCAAGGTGAGCTCCTCCCCTTCTTTTCTCGATTTTCTTGGCTTAAGGGGTTGTGGGAAAGTCATGCATGC
The DNA here is from genome assembly GCA_030737835.1 of Acorus gramineus. Taxonomy (NCBI): domain Eukaryota; kingdom Viridiplantae; phylum Streptophyta; class Magnoliopsida; order Acorales; family Acoraceae; genus Acorus; species Acorus gramineus. The sequence continues at coordinate 1,419,104 of JAUJYN010000016.1, forward strand.
TAGGTAGATGGGTTAGGGTGTGTGTGAGGGGTTGGGAAGGGTTAAAATGAGGTTAGGGCGAAGTGGGCGCGCGCTGGGCGCAGTCTGAGCTCGTCCAGGCGGGCGGTGGCAGGCGCAGTCGGGCGCGCAGACGCGCGTGGGTGCGTGCGCGCGAGTGCGCGGGTGAGCGCTGGAGGGCGCGCGGGTGCGCGCGGGTGCGTGCGCTGGAGTGCGCGCGGGCGAGCGCGGGCGTGCGCGCGTGCGGTGTAGTGTGCCTGGGCATGCGCCTGGGGACCAGTGCGCGTGCGTGCGTGCGTTCGCGTGCTGGGGCGTGCGCGGGGGCGCGTGGGCAGGACGCGCGGTGCGCGCGGGCAGGCACGCGGCAGTGCGCCGATGGTGCTGGGGTGGGTGCGTGCGTGCGTGTGCGGAGGGGCCATGCGTGTGGCTGCCCAAGGGTTCGGGTAGGTGTCGGGGCACTCGGACTCGCGTGCGTACGTGCGTGCTCGCATGCGTGCGAGCCAGTATGCATGCTTTTCTGAGTATTTGGTATTTCTAATGATTTCTATGTGTAAATTGTGTTGTTACTCACCAAGTTGGATGCCCCTACCTTGAAAATCTCATCGGATGGGATGCGCGAGGTCCCGGGTCGTATGGTGAGTGGTTTGATTCCAATTCCCCCCCCCCCCCTCTCTAGGGATACGCTCGACCCTCGTAGACGCGCGTCGCGCATCGATGGGGACCCCTAACTAATATGTAGATATTTGCATGCTAGGAATATACATCCATGTATCGTGTATAGAGGCCCGTACATGCCTGGACACCATGTCATGTACTTAAAAACCTTGATCTATGCTTGATCAATATGATGTATCCATGCCACCTTAGACTTTGTGTGCTAGAGATATGCACCCTTATATCATGTATAGTGGCCTATGCATGCCTAGACACCTTGCCCTGAACCGTGCATGTTCCCATTTAGTTTAATTTATTTAAATCAAATGTGAGTATATGGTTGTAAGCATGCCTTAGAGAATATTATAACCTTGTGGTTATGATATATGTCTCCCCGCATCTTAGTTATGCGCCCTGGAGGAATTTTGGAGAATTCATGACATTAGAAATGTTAGGAAGCGTGGTCGACGGATCCAAGAGGATCGTATCCGCGTGATTAGGCTGTCTTCTGCTTATTGGTTGGGATCCGAGGTAGGAACTCCTCGGTGTTAGCTGGCCTAACAGAGGGCTCCCATCAGTAGGCACCTCCTGATGTGGTTCGGATTGTGCTGAATCGTGAGAGTATACCAGGTGAATGCTACGAGGGTGGGAGAGGCTACCCGGTGGGACCAGGGGTGGGAAGCGGTATAGTATGTCCCAAGAGGCCCATGTCACCCCTAAAGGGTGAGGGTGAGGGTGGGGTGGGTCGGCAATGTTATGACCCACTAGCTTGTGTAGTTGCTCCCGTTTAGGAACTATGATACTTTGAGGTTAATATGAGTGTGTTGGTTGCTGATATGCATGTGTGTGTTATCTCGATGAGCGAGTATCGAGAGTGGTTGTTTTCCATTGGGTTTCGCTTTGCGAACATGGGATCGTTCTCCCCTTCATTTGGATCCGATGTAGGGACTCCCTGGCGTTGGCTATATATCTGTCAGAGGACTAGGCGGAGGCCACGAGGGTGGGAGAGGCTACCGGTGGACCAAGGGTAAGAGTGGTGAGTTGAGGAGATCAGGTTGTAGATACTACCCGAGAGAGGGTTATTGAATGATGTCGCGAGCGTTGAATCGTTCTCCCCTTCGTTGGATCCAAGTAGTGACATCCCCGGCATTAGACAGGCTATCCTGACAGAGGGCTCCCATCAGTAGGTACCTCCTGATGTGTTTCGGACAGTGCTGAATCGTGGGAGTATACCAGGTAAGCTATGGAGCGGGGAGAGGCTACCGGTGGACCAGGGGTGTAGAGCAGTCTAAGTCTCTCCCAAAGTCCCAAGATGTATCCTTTCAGGAGTGAGGGTGTGGATGAGGCGAAGACGCGTCGCCTCGTGACCCATTCATTGTTCGACCGTTCCCATAGATGTTGGGTCCGGTCTCGTGATGGATGTTGAAGGACATCGATGGGCGATTATCTAGATGTAGATGATCCAGTAGTGTTGAGTAGACCAGTAAATCCGGGTCTCTTCGACCGACGGTATGGTCTCTAGACCAGTAAATCCGGGTCTCTTCGACCGACGGTATGGTCTCTCCCCATAAGTCCCAAAAGACTCCCTCCGGGAGTGAGGGTGGGGGTGAGGTTGGTCGCGCCGCCACGTGACCCTGTTATCCATTGGGTTTCTACCCATGTTTTTCCTTGAAAAAGGGAACTGATTATGCGTTGATCTGTAGAATGGTGATTGGTTTCCAGCCACTCACTGAGCTTGTAGCTCACCCCTCGCATACTGTTTCTTTTCAGGGGCAGTGTTGGGCGTGGAGTTGGAGCTTCCTGTGGCGTGGTCTTATGGGCGTGGAGCGTTCTACCGGCGGGTGGCGTGTGCGAGGCTGTCAGCATTCCTAGAGTCTTTTTATGCTTGTAAATCGTGCATGTGGCACAGGTTGTATTTTCTTTGGTCTAGACTTGGCTTCCACATGACATTGATTGTGTATTCGGGTCTGTAATAATGTTTTTGATTTACAGACATTGTTATATATTATGCTTCCGCTTTTAGTCAGTTATCATTATCTTGCTTTGCCGCCTTGTGTATTGTTGTTGGTGTCCTTATTGACCTCAGGTATTGATAGCTGATATTATACTTTATTATTGCCACGTCAAGGGGATGCCTGGGGCGTGACAGTTGCGTCCTGATGCAATACGGTAAGGTTGTGGCTTACGCGTCGCGTCAGTTGGAGCCCCATGAGCAGAATTACCCCACCCACGACTTAGAGTTAGCAGCGATCATCTTTGCGCTGAAGATGTGGAGGCACTACCTCTATGGTGAGGAGTTCGAGCTCTTCACTGATCACAAGAGCTTGACTTATTTGCAGTCCCAGCCGGAGCTCAACATGCGTCAGAGACGTTATGATTGTGACATCGCTTACCATCCGGGTAAGGCGAATGTCGTGGCAGATGCTCTCAACAGGCAGCCCTTGGGCATGGCCGCCCACTTGGCTGTACGTCGTTGGAGGCTTCTGGAGGAGGCCGCTTGCTGGATCAGCGTTCGAGAGACACCTGCGGGTGGCTTTTTGGCCAGGCTAGTGGTGCAGCCCGTTCTTCTCGACGAGATCCGCACGGCTCAGGGGCAGGATCCTCACTTTCTAGTCCTCTCTGAAGGCGTCGCCCGAGGCGAGCGTCCGGACTACCAGATTCGTGAGGACGGGATCCTGCGGTTCAGAGGTCGAGTATGCATTCCTGACGACGCAGAGCTAAAGCAGAAGATCTTGGACGAGGCCCATCGTTCGAGGTACACAGTGCATCCTGGTGGCACGAAGATGTACAGGGGCCTTCATCGTGGCTACTGGTGGTGCGGGATTAAGGCAAATGTTGGCCGCTTCGTTTCCCGTTGCTTGGTATGCCAGCAGGTGAAGTTGGAGCATCAGCGTCCTGCAGGGAAGCTGCAGTCCATTGAGATTGCTCAGTGGAAGTGGGCAGATCACCATGGACTTTGTTTCGGGCTTGCCGAGGTCACGTTCGGGTCGCGATGCCATCTGGGTAATCGTCGACCGACTGACTAAGTCCGCTCATTTCCTCCCCATCCGACTCACCGATTCTCTGGACACCCTGGCGCAGTTGTTTGTCTCCGAGATTGTTCGTCTCCATGGCACTCCCGTCAGCATCATTTCTGATAGAGACGCGAGATTTACTTTGAGGTTCTGGCGTAGCCTTCAGCACGCCCTTGGTACGAACCTCCACTTCAGTACAGCGTTTCATCCGCAGACAGATGGCCAGGGGAGAAAGGGAAGCCATGAGAGGAGGTAGAGAAAGGGGAAAACCAAACAAAGACCATGGAGAGGTAGATCCAACCCTTACCTATCTTTTTCCCTTCTAGGGTTTCCTTTTTCTTCTTCTCCTACTACCTCTAATGGGGGAAAATAACAAGAGGGAGAGATGGCTTTTTGTGTGTGAGAGAAAAAGAAGAGAAGAGAAGATGAAGATGAAGTGGACGCCCACTCTAGGGCACACACACACTTACACACACACACTCACACACACACACACACTTAGGGCACTTTTTGGTGAGGTTTGACTTTGAGTCAACCCAACCACACAAACAAACAAAACCATTTGACCAAGTCAATGGTGAATTTGACTTGGTCAAAGTCATATTTGACTTGGTCAAGCTCCCTTTGACATTCCCGCCCGGTCAAAACCCGGATACGACTCGAGACTACCAAATTCTGAAACGTTACCGAAATTCGATGAAATTTTCGTGAGTGGTTTGAAATGGCACCAGGACACATAATGTGCAGTTAGATTTTTCAATCGGAGTTCTCAAGCTCATGATGATAGCTAGAAGTCCAAAATTTTAGCGGTTCCGGTCAAAAAAGAAAAAGTTGAAAAACTACCAGAAATGTCCCATAGGTGACCAGAAGGCTAAAAGTGACACATATATAAAAGCTCAAGCCCATGACGTCTTCCATGTCTCGCAGCTGAGGCGTTACGTCCACGATCTGGCTCACGTTATTCCATTCGAGCCGCTCGTCTTCGAGCCGGACTTGTCATTCGTGGAGCAGCCGATCGAGATCCTGGACCGACGCTAGAAGAGGCTCCGCACCAAGACTGTCCAGCTGGTTAAGGTGCGATGGCAGCACCGTTCTGGTGCCGAGGCCACTTGGGAGCGCGAGGACGCCATGCGTGGCGCATATCCACATCTTTTCCCTTCCTAGATGTTTTTGTATTAATTTTGTGGACAAAATTTCCTAAGGGGGGAAGAATGTTATATATGTGTCACTTTTAGCCTTTTGGTCACCTTTGGGACATTTCTGGCAGTTTTCCAATTTTTCTTTTTTTCGATCAGAACCGCTAAAATTTCAGACTTTTAACTATCTTCATGAGTTCGAGAACTCCGATTGAAAATCTAACTGCACATTATGTGTCCTGGTGCCATTTCGAACCACTCACGAAAATTTCATCGAATTTCGGTAACGTTTCAGAATTTGGCAGTTCTGAATCGTATCCGGGTTTTGACCGAGTGGGAATGTCAAAGGGGGGACTTGACCAAGTCAAAGAAGACTTGGACCAAGTCAAATTTGACCATTGACTTGGTCAAATACTTTTGTTTTTTTGTGTGGTTGGGTTGACTCAAAGTCAAGCCCACCAAACCCTAATTGTTCTAAGTGTGTGAGTGTGTGTGTGTGTGTGAAGCCCTATTTGTGGGCGTCCCCTCTCTTCTTCCCCATCTCACCATCTCTCACTCACTCCATCTCTCCCTCTTCTTTGTTTCTCCCATTAGAGGTAGTAGAAGGAGAAGAAAAAGAAAACCCTAGAAGGGAAAAAGAAAGGTATGTGTGTGATCTACCTTTGTATGGTTTTTGTTTTGATTTCCCCTTTCTCTACCTCCCTCTCATGGCTTTCCCCCACCCCTGTTTTCAGCGATTTTTAGGCCTTGAGAGTGGCTGAGGTGGTGGTGGTCTTGGTGGTGGCGGTTGTGGTGGTTTGGTGCGCAAAGGGCACCCGAGGTTCCTCCCTTTTCCTTTCCCTCCTTGTTGGTAAGTCTTCCTCCTCCCCTAGCTTGGTTAGATGATTGATTAGGGTGTTTAAATGGTTATGCATGCTTTGCATAGGAGGTAGGGGGTGTGGGTGGGCTGAGGAGGGGGTGGAAGGGGATCGGGCGCGCGCGCGGAGCCATCCGCGCGCCCGCGTCTGCGCGCGCGCGTACGCGCAGATGCGCGGGCGTGCGTGCAGGGTGCTACGTGGGGGAGCAGTGCGCGCGGGTACGCGCTGGGCTGGCAGCGCGTCTGGGCGAGCTGGCAGGGGCGCGGCAGTGCGCCAGTGGCGCAGGGGCGCATGCGTGCGTGCGCATTCGTGCGTGCGCATGCGGGGGGGGGGGGATGCGTATGGCTGCCCGAAGGTTCGGGAGGGTGTCGGGGCACTCAGACTCGCGTGCATACGTGCGCGCTCGCATGCGTGCGAGTCCGTATGCATGCTTGTCCGAATATTGGGTATTTCTAGTAAATTTCATGTGTATTTGTGTAGTTTACTCACCATATTGAATGCCCATGTCTTGCGGATCTCGACGGACGGTCAGGCAACGACCCGGGTTTCGGTGAGTGGGTCAATCAAACCCAGGAGGGAGGCATTCGATGCACGTAGGCGTGCATTGCCCTCCCGTGGGGCACCATAATTGTATATTAACTTGTGATAAATGAAAACTATGAAATGCATGTTTTAATATGATGTAACCATGCCTTGTTAGACATTATATGCTAGGGATATGCACTCATATATCATGTATAGAGGCCCATACATGCCTAGACACCATGTCCCTTGATTGGAAAGCCCCGATCTATGCATGTTTCCCATTTAGTTTAATTTAATTAAATCAAAATGAGAGCATATTGTTATAAGCATGCCATAGAGAATATTATAACCTTGTTGTTATAATATATGTTTCCCCGCATCTTAGTTATGCGCCCTGGAGGAATTCTTGAGAATTCATGACATTAGTAGTGTTACAAATCGTTGTCGACGGATCCAAGAGGATCGTATCCGTGTGAGTAGGCTACCTTCTCCCTGTGGTTTGATCCGAGTAGGGACCCCCCAACATTGGAAAGCTGACCTGACAGAGGGCTCCCATCTGTAGGTACCTCCGATGCGTCGGATAGTGCTGATCGTGGGAGTATACTAGGTAGAGGCTACAGAGTGTGGGAGAGGCTACCGGGTGGACCAAGGGAGGAGAGCAGTCTAATCTGAAAAGGCCCATGTCATCCCCTTAAAGGGTAAGGGTGAGGGTGGGGTGGGTCGGCGATGTTACGACCCACTAACTTGTGTAGTTACTCCCGTTTAGGGACTATAATTATTTAAGGTTAATATGAGTTGTGTTGCATAGATTGTGCCATTCACTGAGCGTGTGGCTCACCCCTCGCATATTCTTTTCCTCCAGTTGTATCTGAGTCGGATCTGAAGGAGGAGCTCCCCGAGGCACCACAGCAGTAGCGGAGCAGCGTCACGTTTTGGGTTCTGCGAGTGAGAGGCCATCAGCATCCCCTTCTTGATTGTATGTATTGTTATCCGTGCTTGGGCACACACTTGTATTTGGATGTCATTGTTTATATTGGCTCTCACAGGACAGTTGATTATGTATTCGGGTCTGTAATATGTCTTTGAATTACAGACTTAGTCGTTTAAGCTTCCGCTATATGTATATATATTATGTCAGCTACATTATTGTCTGTGTTGTCATTTTCGATGTTGTTTAGAGTATTTTATTGATCTCCTGTATAGACTGCTGATATTATATATATTTGCCACGTATCGGGGACGGCCGCCCTGGGGCGTGACAACATCGCTAGAGCTCTAACTAATAAGGTACAACCCGACAGCGGGTCATACCCACGCCTATTCCAGCTAGGCCTAATTAGTTTTAACATGCGCATATATTTTAGAGAATTTAATCTTAGTTGTGTGCATGAACCATATGCACGATCACATATAAATTAATCATAGGGATACTCCCTAATCATAGATTTACATCATAATAAATCATACAACACGCATACATGGTCATTAATCACATAAGCAACATGCATGCATTGGATATCGCCAATCTTAAAAGAAAAGGTGAAGCGCGATCTCGCGCACTAACAGGTGCATGCCAATATTCCAAATGAACCTGAGTCAAGTAGGAAATCGCATCTACTTACTCAGTTCGTTTAGAGGGAGAGGGAGAGAGAGATCATCATCTCATGAAGTTGGTCATAGCTTTGCCCCATTAGCATGGGCGCAACAACTACACCACGCCCATCGAGTCTTATCGCAAGGGAATATTTGGCAAGTGCCCGTTATTAACCCAGACTTAATCATACTGTATATTCCCATTAATATGGTGGGAGTAGTATTACAATACTACCTAAGACATGCCATATTCTATACATCCATACACATTTACAAAATACATGCCCATACTAGAGGGGCTCATGCAACACAATCATTCATACACAAATACAATACATTTATATAAGCCTAGCATGCAAGATATCTACATATTATAGCTTAAGCATGGCCATACTACTTATCTACACAAGTAGTATAGCTAGGGGGGCCCATCGATGCGCGACGCGCGACTACGCGCGTCGAGCGCATCCCGAGGGGGGGGGGATTGGATCAAACCACTCACCGCAACCTGGGTCATCGCGCATCGCGAGGCAGCACTCGAGCAGGGCAAGCGGGGCAGCACGCATGCAGGGGGAGGTACGCACACTCGGGGCAGATCTCGGTTTGCACAGACAGGACAGGCTGGGCACAGCCGCTGGGCACAGACGCAGGGCGCGCTGGGCACAGACACGGGGAACGTCGCAGGACACACCGGGCACAGTCGCTGGGCGCGCTGGGCACAGTCGCAGGGAACGTCGCAGGACGCACTGGGCACAGTCGCTGGGCGTGCTGGGCACAGTCGCAGGGAACGTCGCAGGACGCACTGGGCACAGTCGCTGGGCGCGCTGGGCACAGTCGCAGGGAACGTCACAGGACGCACTGGGGAAAGTCGCTCGGCGCGCTGGTCACAGTCGTAGGGAACGTCGCAGGACGCACTGGTCATAGTCTCTCGGCGCGCTGGGCACAGTAGCAGGGAACGTCGCAGGACACACTGGGCATAGTGGCTGGGCACAGCTGCTGGGCAAGAGTGCTGGTGCAGGCAGGGCAGCAGACAGCTCATGCTGGGCACAGGCAGCACACACAGGGCAGCAGACACTCGGGCACACCGTGTCACGCCCCAAGGCGGCCGTCCCCGAGACGTGGCAATGGTAAAATATCAGCTATCAATACATGAGGTCAATAAAGACTCCAACAACAATACACAAGGTGGCAAGGCAATGATAATGATAACTGACAGAAAAGCGGAAGCATAATATATAAACAATGTCTGTAAATCAAAAACATTATTACAGACCCGAATACACAATCAATGTCCTGTGAAAGCCAAGTCTAGACCAAAGAAAATACAACCTGTGCCACATGCACGATTTACAAAGCATAAATGACTCTAGGAATGCTGACAGCCTTGCACTCGCCACCCGCCGACAGAACGCTCCACGCCCATAAGACCACGCCACAGGAAAGCTCCAGCTCCACGCCCAACACTGCCCCTGAAAAGAAACAGTATGCGAGGGGTGAGCTACAAGCTCAGTGAGTGGCTGGAAACCAATCACCATACTACAGTTCAATACATACACACTTTCCTTTCAAGGAAAACATGGGTGGAAACCCATGGATAATAGGGTCACGCGGCGGCGCGACCAACCTCACCCTCACCCTCACTCCCGGAGGGAGACTCTTGGGACTTTTGGGGAGAGACCTATGTGCTTCATCAAGGATCTTCCTTTTCAATTCAGCATCCGCAGGGACACAAATACGGCCGTGATAACAGAAGACTCCATCCGCCCGAATGGAAAAGTTTGGCCTCAACCTTTGTCCTTTATCAGATGAAATCTTCTTCAGCTCTTCATCCGCCATTTGTGCCGTCTTTATCTCATCATTGAGATTTGGCTTAACAACAAGCCGCACAATAAAACCTTTCTCTAATGGATGTATCACACTGAAGAGATTGGCAACTTCACCCAAAAGTTTCAACTGGCCAACCATCAAGTGTGACAAAACTCCCAAAGGTTGACGACTTAGTGCATCCGCAACCACATTAGCCTTGCCAGGGTGATACTGGATTTTGCAGTCGTAGTCCTTCAGACCCATCACCTCTGACGATTGTTCAATTTTGGCTGAGATTGAAGATACGTCAGGCTCTTGTGGTCTGTGAAGACCTCGAACACTTCGCCATAATGGTAATGCCTCAAATCTTCAACGCAAAGATCACCGCTGCCAACTCCAAGTCATGAGTGGGATAATTTACTTCATGCACTTTCAGCTGACGAGATGCGTATGCAACTACTTTTCCGTTTTGCATCAGCATACAACCCAAACCTCGATGAGAAGCATTGCAGTACACCACGTATCCACCAGGACCAGATGAAATGGTCAAAATAGGAGCAGACGTAAGTCTCCGATTCAGCTCTTGGAAACTTTTCTCACACTGCTCCGACCAGACATACTTTGTATTTTTCTAAGTTAGACAGGTCAAGGGAACTGCAATCTTTGAGAAATATTGAACGAACCTTCGGTAGTAACCCTCTAAGCCCAAAAAACTTTGAATCTCCGTAGCATTCATTGGTTGCTTCCACTCCATTACGGCCTTGATCTTCGAGGGGTTGACAGAAATTCTGGTCTCAGAGATAACATGACCAAGAAACATCACGCAGTCCAATCAGAACTCGCACTTGTTGAACTTCGCATAGAGTTGATGCTCCTTCAGCTTCTGAAGCACCAAGCAAAGATGTTCAGTATGTTCTTCCTTGTTCTTTGAGTATATCAGAATGTCATCGATGAAGACAACAACAAACTCATCAAGGAAAGGCTTGAAGATCTGATTCATCATGTCCATGAATGCTGCAGGGGCATTTGTCAAACCAAATGGCATTACCAGGAACTCATAATGCCCATAACGAGTGTGAAAAGCCGTCTTCGGGATGTCCTCCTTCTTGATCTTCAACTGATAATAGCCCGACCTTAGATCGATCTTGGAGAAGACCGTAGCTCCTCGAAGTTGATCGAACAAGTCGTCTATCCTTGGGAGAGGATACCGGTTCTTGATCGTCTTTTGATTCAGTTGACGATAGTCAATGCATAGTCATAATGAACCGTCCTTTCTAACGAACAACACTGGCGCGCCCCAAGGGGACACACTCGGCCTTGCAAACCCTTTCTCCAGCAGTTCCTCTAACTGAGCTTTCAACTCCGCCAGTTCTGTTGGTGCCATACGATAAGGGGCTTTTGATATCAGTTCAGTACCAGGGATTAGATCGATAGAAAATTCAATTTCATGATCGAGTGGCAATCCCGATAGGTTGTCTAGAAAAACTTTTGGAAATTCTGCAACTACCGACGTCCCTTCGATACTTGCCTTTTCAGCCTTAGTGTCCACAATGCATGCTATGTACCCCATGCAACCGCTCTCCAGTAGATGCTGTGCTTGTAATGCTGAGATAAGACCCAATGGTCCTACGCCCCCAATGCCGACAAAGCGTAAAGTCCACAAATCCCGGAATCTTGAATGACACGGTCTTCGAAAAGCAATCCATGTTAGCATGATAGGCAGAGAGCCAATCCATACCAAGGATGATATCGAATTTTTGAATCTCCAAAAGCAAGAGGTTCGCCACCAGACATTGGTCTTCTATTGATAGATTGATCGAATGGCAACTAATTCGCCGGTAGGAGTCGTAACAATAAAGGTTTTCTCAAGAGGAATCGACACTAGACTTGCATGATTTACAAATTTGGTAGTGTCACGCCCCAGGGTGGCCGTCCCCAAGACGTGGCAATAATGAAATATCAGCTATCAATACCTGAGGTCAACAAAGACTCCAACAATAACACACAAGGTGGCAAAGCAAAGATAATGATAACTGACTGAAAAGCGGAAGCATAAGATATCAACAATGTCTGTAAACCAAAAACATTATTACAGACTCGAATACACAATCACTGTCCAGTGAGAGCCAAGCCTAGTCCAAATAAAATACAACCTGTGCACATGCACGATTTACAATACATAATATGACTCTAGGACTGCTGATAGCCTCGCACTCGCCACCCGCCGGAAGAACGCTCCACGCCCATAAGACCATGCTACAGGGAGGCTCCAGCTCCACGCCCAACACTGCCCCTAAAAAGAAATAGTATGCGAGGGGTGAGCTACAAGCTCAGTGAGTGGTTGGAAACCAATCACCATACAACAGTTCAATACTAAAACAATTTCCTTTCAAGGAAAAATATGGGTAGAAACCCAATGGATAATAAGGTCACGCGGCGGCGCGACCAACCTCACCCTCACCCTCACTCCCGGAGGAAGACTCTTGGGACTTTTGGGGAGAGACCATACCATTGGTCGAAGAGACGCGGAATTACTGGTCTACACAACTCTACTGGATCACCAACCTCACCCTCACCCTCACTCCCGGAGGGAGACTCTTGGGGAGAGACCATACCGTTGGTCAAAGAGACTCGGAATTACTGGTCTACACAACACTACTGGATCGTCTACATCGGGATAACTGCCCAACGATGTCTTTGAAAATCGATACACAATCGGACCCAACAATTATGGGAACGGACGAACAACGAATGGGTCACGCGGCGACGCGTCTTCACCTCATCCTCACCCTCACTCCGAGAGGGAGAGTCTTGGGACTTTTGGAAGAGACTTAGACTGCTCTAAACTCTTGGTCCACCGGTAACCCTTTCCCCACGTAGCCTCTACCTAGTATACTCCCACGATCAGTACACTTCCGAACGCATCGGTGGTACCTACGGATGGGAGCCCTCTGTCAGGACAGCTTTTCCAACGCTGGGGGGTTCCTACATCGGATCCAACGAAGGGGAGAACAATTTCATGCTCGCAATATCATTCGTTAGCCCTCTCCTGGGTAGCCTCTACCTGGTATACTCTCACGATCAGTACGCTTCCGAACGCATCGGTGGTACCTATGGATGGGAGCCCTCTGTCAGGACAGCTACAACCCGGGCCGCTTCAACACAGACGACATTGGGAGGAAACACTCCATGTTTGCAAAGCGAACCCAATGGAATGTAAAAAACTACTCTCGATAATCACATATCGATGATAGCAAATACTATTGCACTCCCACACGGTTGCGTCGCTCGGACACAAAGGGGGGGGGGGGTTGCCTCTGCTCTCACGCAGAAATAATCCCAAGGCACATAACCCAACAGGCGGTTCATATACATGCCTAGCACGGGTAGGCCTAGCTTAATGCCATAACTATCGGCTTAACAAAACTGATAAGATAATGAATTCTCCTGAATTCCAAACGAGTGCATCGCTCGGATGCACGGGGGCGATTATATCGCTAGAGCTCTAACTAATAAGGTACAACCCGACAACGGGTCATACCCACGCCTATTTCAGATAGGCCTAATTAGTTTTAACATGCGCATATATATATATATATATCCAGGAGAATCATATCATAGCTATGTGCATGAACCATATGCACAATCATCTAATAATTGATTTACATCATAAACAACAAATCATACAACATGAATACATGGTATGTCCCACTTAAACATGCATACGTGGCCATTAATCATATAAGAACACAAGGCATAATATTTGCATGCGTTGGATATCACCAACTTAAAAGAAAGGGTCAAGCGCGATCTCGCGCACTAACAGGTGCATGCCAATATTCCAAACGAACCTCAGTCGAGTAGAAAATCGCATCTACTTACTCAGTTCGTGCAGGGGGAGAGGGCGAGAGAGATCATCATCTCATGAAGTTGGTCATAGCCTTGCCCCATTAGCATGGGCGCAACAACTACACCATGCCCTCGAGTCTTATCGGAAGGGAATATTAGGCAGGTGCCCGTTATTAACCCAGACTTAATCATGCTGGATATTCCAATTAATATGGTAGAAGTTGTTATGCCTGTGTCATTTGGAGCCATTTTAGTTAGGCCTTGGTCACATATGGGTCATTCAGGGTCTTTTAATTTTTCGATCGGAGTCGCTAAAATTTTAGCTTTTAGCCACCTGCGGGAGTTAGAGTACTCTGATTAAAAATCTAACTATATATTGTGGGTCCTGGTATCGTTTAGTACTACCCATAAAAATTTCATCATATTCCGGTAACATTTTGAAAAATATGCACTGCCGAATCGTATCCGGGTTTTCGAGAGCTCTTGGTTTGATTAGTCGAATAGTGTGAGATATTTTGGTGAATGTGGTGACCTTGGGTAACCTTACCCCCCTTTGCTTAATGATGAAGCAACCATTTGGCTATTTGAAGTGTTAGTGGGTGAGTTTAGGTTAGGTTCACCCCCTCATTTTTCCATTACACTCACCCCCCCAAGAGTGGAAAAATCTCTTTCTCTCTCTCTCCCTCTCCCACTCATTACGTGGACTCCTCTTGGGCTCTCACACATCCCCCATGTGTTTGTGTTAATGCCTCAAAGAGAAGAGAAGGAGAAGGTGAAGGAGGAAGAGCAAGGTTTGTGTAGGTGTTGTTGTTGTTGATGATCCTCCTCTCTCTAGCTCCCTTTACATGTCTTTCCCTCCTCTGTTTTTCAGCCAAGAAGGGCTGGTGAGAGGCTGAAGAGGAGGCGTGGCGGTGGTGGTTGTTGAGGTGGCCGTGGGCGCGTCGAGAGCCCCGCATCTCCCCCTTTCCCTTTCCCTCTTTTGGTAAGTCCTCTTCCCCTTCTTCTTGATTTTTTTGGGCTGTTGGGATGGTTGGGGAGGTCATGCATGCTAGGTAGATGGGTTAGAGTGTGTGTGAGGGGTTGGGGAGGGTTAAAAAGGTGTTAAGTATGGCTGGGTGCGCGGAGGGGTCTGTCCGCGCGCGTGCGCGCAGAGGGGCGCTGGCAGGCGCAGGCGGGCGCAGGCGGGGGCGCAGGCGAACGCGTGAGCGTGCGCGCCGGCTCACGCAGTGCGCGCGGAGCGGGCGCGCGAGTGCGCACCGGCACGCGCGAGCTTGCGGGCAGGCGGGGCAGTGCATCTAGGCGTGCGCCTGGGCATGCGGCAGGGTGCCAGTGGCGCATGCGCATGCGTGCGCGTGCTGGGGCATGCGCGGGGCTGCCCAGGGGCTCGGGTAGGTGCTGGGGCACTCGGGCATGCGTGCGAGCCCGTATGCGTGCATGTCTAAGTCTTTGGTAATTCTAATGATTTCTAAGTGTTAAATTGTGATGTTACTCACCAAATTTGATGCCCTTACCTTGCAAATCTCGTCGGATGGGATGCGTGAGGTCCCGGGTTGAGGTGAATGGTTTGGTCCATTCCCCCCCCCTCAAGATGCGCTCGACGCTCGAAGTCGTGCGTCGCGCATCGATGGGGCATCTTAGCTATACTACTTGTGTAGATAAGTAGTATGGCCATGCTTAAGCTATAATATGTTAGATATCTTGCATGCTAGGCTTATATACATGTATTGTATCCATGTATGAATGATTGTGTTGCATGCGCCCCTCTAGTATGGGCATGTATTTTTGAAATGTGTATGGATGTATAGAATATGGCATGCCTTAGGTAGCACACGCGCGCACGACCTGCGCACACCGCGCGCCAGCCTGCGCCTGCGAGGGACCCTCTGTGTGCGCTTCTACGCGCGCACGTGCGGGGACAGACCTGCGCGCGCGCCCAGCACCCTTTTAACCCGTTTAACCCCTCCCCCACACTTCTCACTCACCCTAAACCAATTACCTAGCATGCATGACTTCCCAACAACCCCTAAGCCATGAAAAACCAAAGAAAAGAAGGGGAAGAGCTCACCTAGGGAGGGGGAATGAAAGGGGGAGATTCGGGGGCCCTCGATGCACCCGCGACCACCTCAACCACCACCACCACTACCACCACCTCCACAGCCCTCCTCAGCCTTCTTTGGCTGCAAAACAGGGGGGAAAGACATGAAAAGGGAGCTAGAGAGAGGAGGATCAACAACAACACATACACAAACCTTGCTCTTCCTCCTTCACCTTCTCCTTCTTTTGCTTCTTCCTCCTCCTTCTCCACACACACAAAGAGGGGAAAAAGAGACCAAGAGAGGGAGAGAAAGAGAGATCCATGAGTTGGGAGAGTAGGGAAGAGAGAGAGAGAGAGAGAGAGGGCAAAATGGTCATTTCCATGCCCAAATAGTGTTTAGGGGTGACCATAAGGGGGTGGTGAGGTTAGGGTTAGGCTCACCCTCACTCAACCACTTATTTTTGCTTTATTGGGAAGCGTGCGGAGAAGCACCACACACTCGAAAATATCTCACCCACCGAAACCCAGTAACGGCCAAACCCGGATGCGATTTGGAACTGCATATTTTTCAAAACGTTACCGGAATTTGATGAAATTTTTATGGGTAGTACTAAACGGTACCAGGACCCATAATATGCAATTAGATTTCCAATCAGAGTACTCTAACTCCCGCAGATGGCTAAAAGCCAAAATTTTAGCGACTCTGATCGAAAAAGAAAAAGGCCCTGAATGACCCAGATGTGACCAAGGCTTAACCAAAATGGCTCCAAATGACACAGGCATAACATTCTCCCCCCCTTAGGGGAGACCGAATATAGCAAGTATCATGCATAGACCTTTTGCTTCCAAGTGGTCTATGCACCAGACTGGCGCTACCGACACACTCTAATCAAAGGAACGGTCTTAGCATGGAGCCACTTCTCATGATGGTCCTTGACCTCGATCCGCTACTCCATGAACGACAAATCCAACTCAAGAATGAGACAGTCGAATAGAATGATTGTGCAGGATCGTGGACATAACACCTCAACCCTGAGACAAGGACGACGTCGTGGGCATGAGCCAGCTGTGGGGGAAAGGCTACATGACAAGCCACCTCCCCAATCCACTCAATGACGAGAAACAGTCCCATTGAGGAGCCAACTCAACTTGCCCCGAACGTCGAAACAGATGATCACCTTAAACTAGGACACCTTCAGGAAACCATGGTTGCCAAACTCGAAGGTAAGCTCCTGCCGACGATGACCTGCGTAGCCCTTCTGTCGATTCTTGGAGGTGCGGATGCACACATGAACCGACCTGGCCACTGCAAGGTCAAATAAATAACTTGTGGCCCCTCCAACTGGCGCTCCTCAACCGTCCCAACACAAGGGAGGTATAAAACTACGCCTGTAGAGTGCCTTTCACAGTACCATCAGGATGCTCGAATGGCAGTCGACTTGCAAGCATACCCCACCAAATGGGTGATGCCTCTCCAACTACCCCTCAGTCGAGCACGCAGGCACTTAGCATGTCCTCCAAGGTCTGAATCGTCCTCTTTGTCTGGCTGTCCATCGGTGATGAAACGCTATACTTAAATAGAGGCTCGCGCCAAAGCCTGCCAAGGCTGCGCCACAACCTCAAAGTAACCCTGGCGTCTCAACCGAAAATAGCGCTGACCGGAGTGCCATGAAGATGAACAATCGCGAAAGTGAAAACCCACGTCAAGGCGTCCAGAGACTCAATCAGTCGGATTAGGGAGGGAAGCGCGGACATGCGTGCGTGTGCGCGTGCTTGCATGCGTGCGAGCCCGTATGCGTGCATGTCTAAGTCTTTGGTATTTCTAGTAATTTCTAAGTGTTATAATGTGATGTTACTCACCAAATTTGATGCCCTTACCTTGCAGATCTCGTCGGATGGGATGCGCGAGGTCCCGGGTTGCGGTGAGTGGTTTGATCCAATCCCCCCCCCCTCGAGATGCGCTCGACGCGCGTAGTCGTGCGTTGCGCATCGATGGGGCATCCTAGCTATACTACTTGTGTAGATAAGTAGTATGGCCATGCTTAAACTATAATATGTTAGATATCTTGCATGCTAGGCTTATATACATGTATTGTATCCATGTGTGAATGATTGTATTGCATGCGCCCCTCTAGTATGGGCATGTATTCTGTGATGTGTATGGATGTATAGAATATGGCATGCCTTAGGTAGTATTGTAATACTACTCCCACTATATTAATTGGAATATCCAGCATGATTAAGTCTGGGTTAATAACGGGCACCTGCCTAATATTCCCTTGCGATAAGACTCGAGGGCGTGGTGTAGTTGTTGCGCCCATGCTAATGGGGCAAAGCTATGACCAACTTCATGAGATGATGATCTCTCACGCCCTCTCCCTCTGCACGAACTGAGTAAGTAGAGGCAATTTCCTACTTGACTCGAGTTCGTTTGGAATATTGGCATTCACCTGTTAGTGCACGAGATCGCGCTTGACCCTTCCCTTTTAAGTTGGTGATATCCAACGCATGCTTAAGTTAGGCCTTATGTGCTTATGTGATTAATGACCATGTATGCATGTTGTATGATTTATTATGATGTAAATCCATGTTAGGGAGTATCCCTATAATTATTTGATAGGTTATGGTGCATATAGTTCATGTACATAACTAAGATATAATTCTCCTGGATATATATGCTTAGGTTAAAACTGATTAGGCCTATCTGAAATAGCCTGAGTAATACCCGTTGTCGGGTTGTACCTTATTAGTTAGAGCGCTAGCGATGTAATCCCCGCCGTGGGTCGTGACAAATAGTGTTGGGATATTTTGGTGGTTATGGTAACCTTGGGTAACCTCACCTCCCTCTTGCTTAATGGTTAAGAAACCATTGGTTATTTTTGGTATGTGTGGGTGAGATTAGCTTAAGTTCACCACCCCCCCTTTTTCCCTTCTCATCAGCCCCCCCATTTGAGAAAAAATACTCTCTCTCTCTCTCTTTCTGTCACGCCCCAGGGCGGCCGTCCCCGAGAGGCGGCAATGGTATATATGATATCAGCAGTAGCAGAGCAGCGTCACGTTCTACGAGTGAGAGGCCATCAGCATCCCCTTTTGATTGTGCGTATTGTATTCCGTGCTTGGGCACACGTTTGTATTATATTTGGATGTCGTTGTATATATTGGCTCTCACAGGACAGTTGATTATGTATCGGGTCTGTAATATGTTTTTTTGAATTACAGACTCAGTCTTTTAGCTTCCGCTATTTGTGTATATATCATGTCAGCCCTGCTTTTGTCTGTGTTGTCATTTTGATGTTGTTTAGAGTATGTTATTGACCCCCTGTATAGACTGCTGATATCATATATACCACTGCCGCGTCTCGGGGATGGTCGCCCTGGGGCGTGACAAAAGTTGGTATCAGAGCCTGGTCCTGTCAGAGCCAATTGTTCTTTTTTTTTCCGTAGAGATGAGTCCTAGGATTTCTATATGAGTATTCTGATCCTAGTGTCTGGTTTTCTTAGGTTGCTGATATGCCTCCTCGCAGAGGAATGCGTGGACGTGGTCCCTCTTGGCCTCTGAAGGTCCCCGGACCTACCAGAGGCGAGGATGCTAACTGAGAGTCCTCGGCTATGGGGCCAGGACTGGCGCAGGAGCCTCCTACATGGGAGCGTGCTTACGCTCGGATAGCAGATCTGGTGGAGACTCAGACCAGAGCACTAGAGGCCTAGACGAGGGCGTTAGCTGAGCAGGCTAGAGAGATTCAGGAGCTGAGGGCGGCCCGCGAGGCAGTTCCACAGGTCCCCTTGGTGGCAGATCCACCTGTGGTGCCCGACGTACCCCCTGTCCCCGTGGTGATTCCAGTGGTGGGAGTTCAGGATCCCCTGGAGAGGGAGGTGGAGCTGGAGGCTACAGCGCGAGTGCATCAGAGTGGCCTCACTGCCTTTCTGAAGCTCCACCCTCCCGAGTTCCATGGACAGACGGCGGACCCCCTTGCCCCTGAGCGATGGTTGATGGAGGTAGACAAGATCTTCTCGACCATGCACTGCACCGATCGCCAGCGTGTCTCCTTGGCCACCTTCATGCTGAAGGGTAGCGCCGCCGACTGGTGGGCTACCCGATCGGTGGACATTCCCGAGGGAGTGGAGCGGCTTTTATGGGCGGGGTTCCGGAGGTATTTCCTAGAGGAGTACTTCCCGTTTTTGACGCGCCAGATCGTGATGCGGGAGTTCGAGCAGCTGACGCAGGGCTCCATGTCAGTCGCGGACTACTCCACACGCTTCACGAGGCTTTCCAGGTTCGCCCCAGCCTTGGTGATGGATGAGGAGACGCGGTGCCGTCGCTTCGAGATGGGTCTCATTAGCACCATTCGGGTGCATGTCTCTTCTCAGGCGTTCACGAGGTACTCGGACTTGGTGTCTCAGGCGAAGACAGTCGAGCGAGACCTCGGGGTCTCCATGGGGGTTCCAACCCCTTCTGCAGACCAGAGACCCCCCAGGAGCCAGGACCATGTACATCGCAAGAAGAAGCGGCCCCGCTTTGATCAGTCAGCGACTGCCGCTACTCCAGTCGATGTGGTGCCAGTGCGAGGTCTAGCACCCATTGCGGCAGTACCAGTCCAGGCCATGCAGCCGGAGAGGCGGCGCTGTTATCATTGTCAGCGCGTCGGGCATCTTTTATATAATTGCCCCGATGCTGGCCGACCCCGTGTCCTCAAAATAAATACAAGAACATCTAAGAAGGGAAAAGATGCGGATACGCGTCACGCATGGCGTCCTCGAGCTCCCAAGTGGCCTCGGCACCAGAACGGTGCTGCCATCACACCTTGACCAGCTGGACGGTCTTGGTGCGGAGCCTCTTCTCGCGGCGGTCCAGGATCTCAATCCGCTGCTCGACGAATGACAAGTCCGGCTCGAAGACGAGCGGCTCGAACGGGATGACGTGAGCAGGATCGTGGACATAATGCCTCAGCTGCGAGACATGGAAGACGTCATGGGCCTGAGCCAACTGTGGGGGCAGAGCTATGCGATAGGCCACCTCCCCAACTCGCTCGAGGATGAGGAACGGCCCAATGAAACGCGGACTCAGCTTGCCCCGCACACCGAAACGGAAGATGCCCTTCATCGGGGACACCTTCAGGAAGACATGATCACCAACCTCGAAGGCGAGCTCACGGCGACGACGGTCGGCGTAGCTCTTCTGACGACTCTGAGCGACTCGGATACGCTCGCGAATCGTCTTCACCATCTCTGAGGTTTGGTGAATGATCTCTGGTCCCTCCAACTGGCGCTCTCCGACCTCGTCCCAACACAAGGGGGACCTGCAGCTGTGGCCATAGAGCGCCTCGTAAGGAGCCATCCGGATACTCGAGTGGTAGCTGTTGTTGTAGGCAAACTCCACCAACGGAAGGTGCCTCTCCCAACTGCCCCCAAAATCGAGAACACAGGCTCGCAG